>OY728157.1:694451925-696854425 GCA_963277665.1 Viscum album
ATATGTTTGACTGTGGATGTGTTATTTCTATACCATTCATGGTTTATGGAGAAAGTATTGACATTTCATATGCTAGTTTTAATACGAATGTTTATGTTATGTTTAAACCTATTTATATAAGGAATTCATTGGACTTAATAAGTGACAGGTGGAGTCCTCTATATCTCCTCGATGCATTGGTAGGTCTCACGAGACAAACTAGTGTCTTATCACAAGGCCTTGACAAAATCTTATTTTTAGTATTGGAACGAGGCCTTGACTATGTCGTTATGATAGTATGGAATTATGAATTCCATAATTATGAAAGAAGTTATTGATATTTCATGTGATTATTTGACTATTAGAATATCCATGTGAATAAGTAAATGGAATTATTTCAATTTATTTTTGTCATGTTATACTGAAGTTAAAGTTTAAAAGGCTTTTGTTTTAGTTATGAATTGCCTTAAATGTTTATGTTTATTTAAGAAAGTTTCCGCTATATTGTTATCCTTACTGAGCATCTGAGCTCACCCCTTTCAATGTTTTATTTTTCCCATGATGTGAAGAAGTATTTTATGAATGACCTGTAGGGATAGTATGAGGGAATATGAAGACAATATTTTGTTGTAGTTTTTCACTTTATTATGTAATGTAAGACTTATGAATGTATCTAGTGTTTCCAAGGCTACTAAACTAATCGGTCTTTCGAGACTTGATCTTTTGTGACCATGACAATGTTATGTAATAATGCACCAACTCTGGGTAACTGGGGTCAGGGCGTTACATACACAACAAAAATAAAGGAATCATATAGATTATACACTTTATTTAATTTCATCTATAGATGTACATTTCAAATAACTTCATAATTAACTCTAAAATTAGTATAGGGTCATCTATATCACTTCAAAAATACCTTAAAATGATTTTTGGAAATTATAAAATCTTCATAAAACTATTCAAATTCATTACCAAGAACTCTTATGTAATATTAATACTCAAATTAGAATATTTTCATGAGCCTTATTGGATTTTAATTTATCCTTTAAAATTAGTTTTCAAAACCTTTATCTAAGAGTTGTTTAAAACTAAAATAGGTAACCTCTGTACTCAATGACACTATGATAGTTTATCCAACACCTTGGGTCTTCAAACTCCCCAATCAACTATATTTTAACACATTTTAATGATATAACTTGAATTTTTAAATAGTGGTCAGCTTATCATTCTTTTGTCGACTATTGAATACAATCTATTTCTTTTTCATCAGGACTAGTCACTTAATTCCTTGATGAAAAACTCTATCAATCCTCTTATGTATGGGTTTCTCACCAAGAAGATAGCTCTTCCAAACTCATTTTACATGATTATTGGTATCCATATCAATTAAACTTTAACTATAGATATGGGATACCTTCATGTATTCCTTTGGTTGGGTTGATACTTACTCTATCACTCATTATATTTAAGCCATATATTTACATGCCCATTGATAATAAATACAAAAAAATCCCCTTTTTATTTTTTTCAGTAATTTGAACTTAAAAATATATTAAATTTATGTAAATAACTCTTTTACATGTCACTTCTCTCCTCCCATTATTCATACCATATATCCAAGGAAACATCTTCCAAGGGAAAAAATTTCTCCCCATTACACTTAAAAATTTAAGCATCAAATTTTCCATTTTTACATTTTTATTATACTTAGGTAATTAAATGAGATAAAGGTAGTGGCATAGGATTAATAGTATTGATCCTAAGGTAAGTTAAATCTGGTGTTATGTGGGATAATACGGTGTATAAAAAATGAATGATTTTATCAATGTATCAGGGATATCCATATTCATTCATCAATGTGGTACCAACTAAAATTAATTTCTTTGAGGTAGTCCAATATCTTTTAAAGAATTTTTATAAACCTACACTCCACTTTTAAAAACACATAAAAAATAAGCAAAAGTATGTTCTCCTCAATAATTTTAAGAGTCACTCACCTTTGTAACCAAATATATTGTAAAAAAACATTGAAAAGTTATCTTCATACCTCAAGATTCAACTCTTTTTTGGGCTATCCATATTTCTATACTAAATATAAACCAATAAATATCTAATAGGATTACCCTTTTTTATTTCCCCCTAATGGGATGATTTCCATTTTTCACCATGGTTGATTCTTCTTCAATACATATACTCCAAGAACTTTATAACCCAATTGATGTTTGATATCAATTGAAATAAGTTAGATGATATGTTTCAAGGAAAAAACTTGATAATAATTGATGTTATCTATGATGGATGGTATTCCATGTTGTAATTCCATCCTATCATTCATTATCTCTTTTCATTCATCACCTTCAATTTCTGTGTCCAAGTTGTATGTCCAATATAATATGGGAATAAGGTGGGTCTTATTAATATTCTTAGTTGTAGAAATTGGGATGAGACCTGTTTCTCAAACAAGAGACTCCTTTATTTGGGGGTATAAAGTTTATACATACCTTCATGGTTTCCTTTTATTTATATTTTCATATATTTATATCTTAATTTGGAATTTATTTCTTTGCTTTTTAAAATTTGTTCTTAGATGGAATATTCTTATTAGTAGTGGAAATCAAGGAATTTTCACTCATTTCATCCTTTTCCATCTTCATATCCAACTCCAATGGATCTATCCTGATTATTAACCAACATTTAGTAATATTCTATACCTTATCCTTTTATGTGGAATCCCTATTAACAAAATCCTTTCTAATATTATGAGTAATTGATGTTTTTTATTTGTCTCTTTTCTGCTATTTTTTATCAAGAAACCATTTCATACATCGTATTTCACTATGGTCAACATATTTTTACCTTCCACACACTTCTTTTCTATCTTCAAGTTATCCATATCAGGAATCATCTCAACCTCATCACCTAGAGTGTCAACAAATAATATAATCCTAATATTTATTTATTGAATGGATTCCCTTTTTGGTTCAAGAATTACCCATTTAGATTTATTTTCATGTATATTTTTCAATGGTACATTATTTTTTCCATACTTACACAAAATAATTAAATTTTATTTATATATTTGAAACCATGTTCAAATTTCTTACTAGGAGTACACTTTTCAACTTTATTCTTATGTTTTTTCCCCATGGTAGACTTGACATCAGTTCTCTATTTCTTCTTCAATTGTGGACTTTTCCTTTCATCATTATAATAATTTTATTAGATTATTATATTGAAATTTTCTTCAATTTTGTGACCTATCCTCTTTCAATATTCATATAAATTCTCTAGATAATAAAATCTTTTCTTACAAGACATATTTTTCTTCTTTTGTTCATCCTGCTAGAGACCATTAGGTTTTCTCTTTATTTTAGTAATTCTCCCCCATATTTAAAAATTATATGAAATTAATAAACAAAAATGTTAAACTATAAATATATGACCATATTACCAAACCTCCAACAGCACCAACATTTTCTAATAAATCTTCTTCATTTTGTCTTTAGAATTAGTCTATCCATATTCTATTTTTACTATTTTGGGTGGAATCCCTAAGTTTTTAATATATATTTTGGGGGATTCTCTTCATTTAAATTCTTAGTTACACCTTTAAAACATTGTGGGGTTTTCTAATTTTTTTTCAGACAAATTTTTGAAGAATTTTACTTCTATCCTGTACTATTTTTTAAAATAGATTTAGTGTAAAGTAGTTTTTTTATAGTGGGATACCTTATTCTATGATCTTGAGATGTATAATTATCCAAATGAACATAGGATATATCTACAACTAAAATTAATCATATTTAGTGTAAAAAACTTATCATAAACATGAGTGGTAGTACACTTCTTCTCAGTAGCTTGGGAAGTTTTGGCATGGGTTGATTCAAGGTTTTCAATTTAATTTTTAGTTTGAGACACTTTAGGTTGATATTTTTCTTATAATATCCCACTAATATCAACCTATAATCCCAATTTATCTTATCTTATATATTCTATCTTTATTCATTTTATTTTTTCTCTTGTAAAGAACTGTTCGGTGCCTTTATCCTCTTGATTTTCACTTCCATTTGTGCATATTGGACATCCTTAAATACTTAATATATCTTATATAATGAATAAATTACTTTAGTAACCATATATTTGAACACATATTTCTCATATAAAGTATTTTAAATTATTCATATATTATATAAAGTCTTTTATTACAAAGTGAAATTGTTTCGCCTTTATCTTTCACTAGTTTTGAGAGAGTGATGGATCTTCCAACCAGTTTAGTCAATGCATCTTCCATGGAATCAAATTCTTATTCAAGTTATGACTTTTCATCTTGTATCCCTTTAATATATCCAAGTATGTGTGTAATAACTTCAATGGGTACTATTTAAAGATAATCCTTCACATAATAAGAAAACCCAAAAAGTTATTTATTATGCAGTTATTCTTCATATGCACCATAACTTGAACTTTCATTATCAGAGGAATAATAGTCAATATATTTAACTAATAAACACTCACCATTATGACGACATTAAGTTAATGGTTTCTACTTTTTTATCTTAATATTCTTCTTTAGTATTTTTATTTCTCTCATTTTCTTTTTTTTTCAAAGACTTGGATGGGACCTCTTTTTCAATATCAATAGGAATATATACCATTTTTTGTATATAAGGTTTTTCATGAAACACTTCAAATATAAACTTCATAAAGTTATCATAAAAATAATAGGGAAATAAAATCATATTTAACCTAAGGAAATTATGGTTCCAATAATAATTGAAATAGTTAGTAGATTGGGTACATACACTTGAGAGGTGGGTGAATCAGGTGTTGTCTATTTTTTTTCAAATTCCAATTCTCTTCTAATTATTTTACCCCCATGTAATTTATACCTTTGTTATATATTATGATATCATTAAATATGTTTTGTATTGAACCAAAGTATTATAAATGGTATTCCCTTATGAATGAACAAATTCCTTATTAAATTATGTATGTGTAGACAATTCATGCACTATATTTAATTTATTAATTTGGACAATTATAAAATATAGCTATAATTTTATTATCAAGATTAAAATACTATTAATAATCATAAACAATTTTAATATAGTTGTTTTATAGTGACCATTAAGATTATTAAATATTAAGGGTTATAATAAAATCTAATTGACACATAAAGAAGAAGTGATGGCCTAGACTAATATAATTGTACCATATAGATCCCATTTTTCATAGCTTCTTAGAGAGATAACATCACTGGAATTTTATCTTGACCATGAGAAAGAAAATATTCAACAATTTAAACACAATATAAACCATATACAGGTGAATTTCAATCTTAAACAGAACACTATCCAAACCATGTTCACTAAACAACCCTAAAAAGTATTATTATCACACACATTAACCCTTGGGTGTACGCTAGTGTAATAAGGGGTTATGTATCTAGACCCTAGTTGTGTGAATTTATACATTTTTATTTTCAATAAAATAATTATTAAACTAATAAATTTTAATTATTAATTTATATATATACATGATCATATAATGAGTTAGATAAAAATTGTATTTGTATATGAAGAAACCAAAATGGTATTTTGGGAAAAATATAGTTTCAATTAAAACATACATTTTGATTAATAAAATAATTTTAAAATAAATTTTATTTTCTTGAAATAGTCTTATTAAATAATATTTAATTAAATATAAATTATAATTTAATTTAATATAGTCCCATGTAATTTGTATAAGGGTCATAAATTTGTTTATGTCATAAAAACTAGTATTTTTCAATAAATATGGATTTTAATTTCAAAGTAGAAATTAATATAATTAGAAAATTATTTTTTAAAAATAAATATCATTTTTTAAATCAACCCATTGAAATTATCTAATGGTGAATTTTTCATAATTTTCTAAGACAGTAAAATTTTTGGGTAAAAAATAAATATAGTATAAATATATATGGTGCATTATGTCATCATAATTGGCAAAAAGTGATGTAATAAATAATATAAAATTCATAAAATAATAAATATAGGTTTTAAATTTAATATAATTTGTTGGAAGTTATATTATTATTTTTAAAAATTTATAATGAATCCTCCAAAGCCTATATTATATTTTAATGTTTTAAAAAAATTCACTATTAACATGACTCGCTTCAATATAATGAATGTTATTATTTTAGTAAGTTCATTTCTTAACCTAATAAAATATTTTAAACTAATAAAATTTAATGGAAACAATGGGAAGGTTTTTAGTTGTGATTATTTTAATACTAAGAGTCCAAAACCTAAGTTTAGAAATTAATAAAGAACTCCCTTCTCTTTTTCTACAAATACCCACCCAAAATAGAATTGATATTCACTCAAAACCCATTTATCATGACTTTAATCACCCTTTATATCTCTAAATCCATACCAAGGATCTCCCAATATCTTAATGATCTCCTAACAAGATTTTAGAAACAACCTCCCAAATAGGGGATTTTCTTCCTCTTCCTCTTTATTTAAGTACTTTCTTTGTATTAATCATTTTTATTTCTGATTTTTCATGTTTACATATTTTTTTTACACATCCCTTAACTATATTTATTATTCCCAAGTA
Organism: Viscum album; assembly: GCA_963277665.1. NCBI lineage: Eukaryota > Viridiplantae > Streptophyta > Magnoliopsida > Santalales > Viscaceae > Viscum > Viscum album. The sequence continues at coordinate 694,458,517 of OY728157.1, forward strand.
ATTATAGATCACATTTAACTCTCATTAATCCCATCCATGAACCTTTATGTACACTTATTATGCTGCCAAAATTATTCTATGGTTTTTCATGACAAGCTTTATTTTATGAATATTCATCCCCATTTACACTCAAGGGTATTCATCTAGCTGTATATATCGTTAATTTATTTGTTAATTTCATTTATGTAACCCACACTCATTAATTATTTCATGAAAAGTGATTAAATATGGTCTTATGTTGTATGATCTATGTGGCACACAAATTCATGTACATGATATGAACATAATGGGTGGGACCAGAATTATATAGACCTCTGATGAATGAGGTAATGTTTTTATCTCATGATATACCATGTATGGGGTATGGGATGTTATCCTCAGCACACTATGTTATAATATCTTAGTTGTTATCCTTGACTTATGCTTATGATGTCATGTTTTATGTTGTTTCCACATTCCAATGATGCATTGATATTATCATCTTATATCATGATTCAATGTTCATGATAATATTTATCACCTTTTAAATTCACTATTTTATGGCCCTTGACTCACATGTACTATTTTACTTCATGTTATGTTTTGATTATTTCCTTACATGGTTTTACAGATCACCTTTTTCTTATCTATGTCCCCAAGTTATCTCGTGCGGTATTCAAAGATCATTGGAATTTTAGGGAATGTTAAAGAGTTTTTAAATAATTTCATCACATACTTATTTAGATTTATTATGTTATACATCTAATTTACCAAATATATTGGTCCTCCCAGTTTTTTTGGTTTTTATTATATATATATTTAGGTAATAAATCATGAAATAAAGTGTATAAATGATATGGGTTGTCATATTTAGTATCATAGCAAGGTATAATTATTTTTCGAGATTTGGATTATAAAAACTTATTTAACCCCATATGGAAAAGAATAAACATAAAAAAAACATCCCTATATTTCGGTAAATTATAGGGTACCTAGTTTTTTGCGAAAATACATCCCCATCTGGATATTGGAAATTGGATGTGGTTGTGGATATGATGTTCCTTGGGGTAATAACTCTAGTAGGTCTCATTGGGTATCAACTCTACTTGTACCTAGTGCACAAAAAAGATTCCTAAGACTGCACACCTATCCAAAAACTTATATGGGATATTTTCTAGTTAATCAGGTGATTATTATAAAACATTGTGAAGGGAATAAAATTCATATTAAATTTAATGTTAGGAAATATAATTTGGATAACATAAATTGAAACATAGAAATTTATAGGTTAATGAATACATATAATTTATGGTTTATTCCTTAAATTTTCATATTTTCCCTTTTATATGCTTAATAGCTTAAAAATTATCATCCCTAAGTTTATTTTAGATTAAGTAAATCCTTAAAAACAAAATAAAATAGTGAAATGTTGTCTATTAAAAAACATAAAATGTCCTATGTGACTATAGTTCTATGCATTATTTCATATCACACAAATTTAGTATAACTATTCAAACACCACCTCAAAACATGTAAGTTGAGTTATCAATAAAAAATGGGGTAATTATTATATCCCAATCCTATAATGTATCCCCTTTTAATATTTTCAGGCTTAATTTCCTATAGAACCTTATGATACTCTCTTTAGTGTAATTTGATGTAGTTTTGGGCATGTATTGGTTGTCCTTGTATAGAGCCAATATAAATTTTCAAGAGAATAAAATCACCCTCCTTATTGTGAATTGCCTTTTAATTATATACAAGTATAAGGAGGATGGATCTCCTTTAGAATCATCATCTCAATCATGGATATTATTTCCTTAAAAGAAAGCGTATCTATCTATAATGATTGAGAATAATTAAAATATCATACTTGATGAAATGACCATTGTAAGAGAGTATGTTGATGTGTTCCCTAAGGAATTGTCTGGTCTTTATCCCAATCGAGTGGTTGGGTTCTTAATAAAACTTATACTTGGAGATATTTCAATATCCAAGACTCCATAAATAATGGTGACTATTGAAATTTAAGAATTAAATAAGAAACTATAATAGAATTTGGATAAATTTTTTATCTACCCAAGTGCTTCACCTGGGGGTGCACTGTCACTTTTCATTAAGAATAATGGGTCAACACTCCTTTTCATTGATTATAATGTAATCAAGAAAATCATGATAAAGAATAATTATCCTCTTCCATGGATTAATTACTTGTTTGATCATCTATGTGGAGGCTAATATTTATATAAGGTGGATATTTGACCAAGATATTATCAAGTAAAGGTGAAAAGGATTATACCCCCAATACCAAATTTCATACAAGTTATGAGCACTATGAGTTTATAGTGATTTCATTCAAACTCATTAATACTATATCTACCATCATGTACTTAATGAATCGAGTCTTTAGGGATCACTTTGATAAATTTTTTGTAGTCTTTACAGATGATATTCTTATATATTCCAAAATAAATGAGGAATATGAATAGAATTTTAATGTTGTACCAAAGTCCTTGAGAAAGGAAAATTTAAATTAAAAGTATAGTAAGTCTGTGTTTTTAATGGATTAATCAACATTCATGGGTCATGTTGTCATTAGAAAAGGGATATTTGTGGATTTATCAAAGATAGAGGCAATTGAAGGATATCCCAGACCAACATATATGATGAAGATTCCTAGTTTCCTTGGATTATCTAGGTATATTCATTGATTTGTGAGAAAATAATCAAAATTTTCAAACCCACTAACCAAAATAACTCAAAAAGGAGTAAATTTTGTTTGGACTAATGAATGTGAGGATATTTTCAAAGAGTTAAAGAAGAGTTTAATCACTACACATTTTCTCACATTACCCACCGGTTGGGAAGGATTTTTTATCTATAATGATATGGTCAAAAAATGATTGGTTTGTATACTCAAGAAAATTGACCAAGTGATAGCTTATGCCTCCCACCAATTAAACATACATGAGAAGAACTATCCAACACATGATCTGGAATTAGATGCAGTGATATTCAGATTAAATATTTGGTGAAATTGTCTATATGGGGATAAGTGTGACATATATATAGATCATATGAGCCTCAAGTAAATAGTCATAAAAAAGCAGCTAAATATGGTCTAATGAAGGTGGTTAGAGATGATCAGGGATTATTATTGATCAATCCATTACCATCTAGGGAAGGTTAATAAAGTAACAGATTCTTTAGGTATGATAGATCCTACAACTCGATCTATAAAGAGGATTGAAAGAGATCCAATCTTCTTGAACATGAAAGTGATGTACATGAGAATCATAAAAGGAACTTCATCCTACCTTGCTCAAATAACTGCTCAATCAGGAGGCCTAAAAATATGATAAGGGGATATAGATAAGGCTAGTGAGTATCTCAAAGTTTTACTTTGATAAATATGTAATTATAAGGTTTGAAACATGTATATATGTCTCGTCGAAGTCATAAATGAAGAGGGATATTTTTAATGATACTCATGGATCATACTTCTCTATTCATATAGGAACCACTAATATGTATATAGATATATAGTAAGACTTCAAGTGGGATAACATAAAGTGGGAGATTATAGAATTTGTATCATGATGCTTGGTATGCCAACAATTCAAGGCTAAATGATATAATAATAGGGGTATGATGAAACCCTTACCCATATATTATGGAAATGGGAAAACATAACCATTAATTTTATCGTAAGTCTCCCACAGACACCTAAATTCCATAAATCAATTTTTGTGGTAGTCGGTCACCTTATAAAGTCAGATCATTTCATTTATGTTAAGAAATATGTCTCTCATGACTAACATGATAATATATACATGGGATAAGTGGTAAAACTACATGGAGTTTTAGCCTCCATTGTATCTGATTGAGATATGAGGTTTTCCTTAATGTTTTGGAGAATACTTCAACAAGAATTGGATACAAAGTTGATTTTTAGCACTAAATATCACCCTAAGATGGATGGTTAGTCTAATAAAAGTATTCAAACTATATAGGATATGTTGAGATCGTGTTAAATGGATTTACAAGGAAGTTGGGATCAGCACCTTCCCCTAGTGGAATTCTTATATAATAATAATTTCATTATAGTATTCAAATGCCACCTTATGAGGATATGTATGGGAAGTGGTGATAGACTCTAACCTATTGGGATGAAATTAGAGAGTGGAAGTTGATAGGACCTGGTCTTATTGAATAGATTATGGATAAGGTTCAAAACATTTAGCATCTTACTAAATCCTTGAAAATTCCATAGAAAATCTACACATAAAATCATTAATGAGACCTAGATTTTGAGGTTAGAGATAAGGTGTTCCTTCATATTTCACCATGGATAAAAGTCATGAGTTTTCGGAATAAGGGAAAAGATTAGTCCTAGATACAATGTCCCCTTTAAGATTCTTGTTCCATCGGAGTTGTGGCCTATCAACTAGCACTCCCACCTAACCTATCTTAATTACATGATGTGTTTTATGTATCCCTCTTAAGAGAGTACATACTAGAACCCTCAAATGTACTAAATCTAGAAGTGGTTCCTTTGTAGAATGATCTTTCATATGAGGATCAGTTAGTGAACATATTATATCATAAAGACAAAGTTTTATGAAAAATGAAAACTCAACTAGTCAAAGTGTTATGGTGAAACCCTAAGTTTGAGGATGCAACATCATAACTAGAAGAGGAGATACAATAGAAGTACCCTAATCTATTTTAGTGTGTGAAATGAAATTTTAAGGGTGAAAATTCTAAAGGGGAAACAATATAATAACCCAAAATTTTATAAATGAAATTCCCTTCTGAATTAATAAATTACTTATTAAATAATATAATTATAGAAAACACATACACTATATTTCATTTTTTACTTTGGATTATTACAAAATATAGTCATAATTGGAATATCATGCTTAAAATACCATTAAGCATCATAATTATTGTTAATATAGTCATTCTATAGTGACCATTAAAATTAGTATATATTAAGGGTTATAATAAAATCAAATTGACACAAAAGGAAGAAACGATGGCCTCAACCAGTATAATCATACCCTGTGAAGCCCATTTATTGGATCTTCTAAGGGAGATGACATCATGGGGATTTTCCCTTGACCAAAACCAACCTGATATTACATAACTTAAACTAGATAGAAACCTTTTATGAAATAAGTTCATGCTTATAGACATCACTTCCCAAAACATGTTTTCCAAACCACACCAAGAAATTACTATCATCACATACCTTACCCTTATGGCATATGTTGGAGTAATAAGTGGTTATGTATCTAGACCCTAGTAGTATAAATTTTTATATTTTTATTTTTAATAAAATAGTGATTATATTTGCCCCTTTTTCATTATTAATTTATATATATATATATGATTATTTAATGAGTTTTACAAAAAATAAATTTTGATATGAAGAAAAAAAATAGAATTATTGGGAAAAAATATAGTTTCAATTAGAAAAATATTTTTGATAAATCCAATAATTTTGAAATAAATTTTATTTTTATGAAATGGACTTATTAAATAATATAAATTTAAATATAGATGATAATATAATTTAATAAAGTCTATTTTAATTTTTATAAGGGTCGGGAAGTTGTTGTATTGTAAAAACTAGAATTTTTTTAATAAATAAAGATTTATATTTAATAGTTGAAATTATTATATTTAGAAAATTATTTTGGTAAAATAAATATCATTTTTGTAATCATGACATTTAAATTATCTAAAGGTAAATTTTTCATAATTTACTAAGAAAGATGAATTTTTGTGTAAAACTTCAATATGGTATTAATATACGGGATGAATTAGACATAATAATAGCCCAAAAGTGATATAATAAATAATATAAAATGAATACATGACCAAAAATAATTTTTACCTTCAAAATATTATTTTTTTCATTATTTTATTAATTTTAAAAATTTATAATGAATCATCCAAAACCAATATTATATATTGAGATTTTAAAAACAGTTCATTATGAACATGACTCACTTCCACATTGTAAATGGTATTATTTTAAAAAAATAGTTCTTAACCTAATAAAATATTTGAAACCAATCCTCTTTAGTATAAAACATGGGAAATAACCATGGTAAGGTTTGTGTTTTTTATTATTTTAATATTTATAGAGTCCAAAACCTAAGTTTAGAAATTAATAAAGAATTACCTTCTCTTTCATTATAAATACCCACCCAACACTCATTCCTATTCAATAAAAACCCATTGAACATAAATTTTCTAAACCTATCTCTCTATAAATTCCTCCTATGGTGTTTCCAAACTATTAAGATGCTCCTCCCATGCTTTTGGAAGCAACCTCTAAAGTAATGTATTCTCTTTCTCTTTCACTTTATTCAAGTACTTTCTTTATATTAAGCCTTTTAATTTAAAATAGTTCATTTTGAAATATGTTTGTACACATCCCTTTATTTACCTTATAATGATAATGTAATGAGATACCACTATTTATACTCATTAATCCCTTCCATGAACCTTTATATATGGTTGTTATGATACTGAAATTATTCTATGATTTTTCATGCTGAAATTGTCTATTTTGAATACCCATCCCCATTTCCACTAAAGGGTATTCCCCTAGTTATAACTATTCTTAATTTATTATGTAATTAAATTTATGAAACCCACACTTATTAATTTTTGGATTAAATTTTATGAAATACTTTCTTATGATGTATGATTTATGTTGCGCACAAATTCATGTACATGATATGAATGTGATGAGTGAGCCCAAAATTATATAGCCCTCTAATACATTGGATAATGTTTTTATATAATGAGATACCAAGTATGGTGCATAATAGGCTATACTAAGCATTCTATGTTATGATGTCTTAATATTTATCCTTGAGTTATTCTTATGATGTCATATTTTATTTTGTTTCCACGTTCTTATGATGCCTTGATGTTATGACCTTATTTCATGTTTTGATGTTCTTGATTATTATTTTCACCTTTTTATGTCACCATTTTATTCCCCTTGACTTGCGTGTACTTATTTACTTCATTATATGATTTTATTATTCCCTTATTGGGCTTTATAGATCACCCTTTTCTTATGTATATCCTCAAGTTATCTCATGCAGTATTAGAAAGTCAATGGAATTTAAGGGCGTGTAAGGGAGTTTTTAAATAATGTCATTACATACCTATTTCAAGTTATTATGTTATGCATCTAATTATCAAAAGACTCTAGGACTCTCAATTTTTTTTGGATTTTATTAATTGTATATTAATTTAATGAATCATGAAATAAACTATATAAAATATTTGGGTTGTAAAATTATTAGTGTTTATCAATCACCTATAGCACATTCAATGTAGGAAATCAAGTAAAGGATGGCATGTGATATTTTTAAAAGGTTTTTCCATGGTGTTGGAAACCTACTCCTTATAGTGATTAGTTATTCTCCACAATCATAGATTCTTCACTATAATCAATCTCATGTAACAATGGGTGTGGTGCATCTCACACCTATATAGAGTCTCACTATGCATATAAATCCTAGCATCACATTGGAGTTCTCACAACCATTTTCTCACTAAAATTATATCTTTGCACCATCCTTTCCTTACATACCAAGATTCACACTAGTTTCATAGATTTCCATCATTTATATACCATTGATTTATTTCATCCCTTTATAAAGTATATATACAATCATCGCAGGACGTCACTGCATTAATATGATTCAATATCCCTCTTCTCAATAATATATTCATCGAATTTTAGTAGCTATTCAATATCTGAACATGCGACTCGGCCCCTGTTTACAGCTCAGATTCATAGATCATCTACAAAACCTACTCACCTGGCTTTCTTAACTCAAGATTGAGCTCTTTTGATCTTCACTAATTAGGAATCTACTCAATCTATGAAAAAATCGACACATAGATATGAACAGCTGCAGAGTTTTCCTTTCCTCTTATCTTATTCACAACTTTGAAAATAATGTATGTTTCAAGGTCTTATTCTTCATCTATATTTGATACCTAGATGATTAATATTCTTCAATACAGGATAAACATAATCTTCTTCCCGAAGAGTTACAAATTATTCTCTATCATCTCAAGATCTCAGTAAACACAAACACCACTTCTCCATATCTCTCTCTCTTTCATTTTTTTATATATAGGTCATTATAATTTATTTTCTTATATTTTGATACAAAAAAATCTTCTTGAATCTATATGGGGTGATCCTCATAATTATTTAATGTCTTACACATGGGAGTGCTCCCAGGATCCATTTATTCCTTTTTTTGTTATGGCTGTAACACCCCAAGGTTTTCTAAAAATAAATTGAAATGCTTGAAATCTTGTTTAATATAGATATTTATAAGTAGCCTTTAAACATAATTTTATTGCTTCTATGTTTTGAATTTCAAAAAATGGGCATCTACAATTGTGTTCAAAATGTTATTTGAAATCTATTGAACCAACTTGTTTTTTGGGTGAATAGTAACATACTCTTATGAATAGTAATATGAATAGTAACATGAATAGTAATATGACCCTAATGAATAGTAAATTGTGTTATTATTTTATTTTATTAAGGGTTTAAGATAATGACATCTTGATTAATTTGTAAATGTGATATAAAAGCAGTTATTGTTTTTAAATTATTAATTTTTGAATTAAGTATGATTTTATTTAAAAATTAAATAAATATTATTTAGAAAATTATTTTCAGAAAAAGGAATTCATTTTATAATTCTACACATCTATAAATGGTTAGGGTGAATTTTGGGGATTTTTCTGAAACAGTTGATTTTTTCGGTGAATAGTAAAAAATACAGTTTTGAGTTTCGGTGTGTTAATGACATCATTAATGATGTGATAATTATGTAATAAATATGAACGACTTATGGACATTAAAATAATTTATTAGGTGTCCCAAGTGGATTATAACATGGTAAAGCCCATGGTTTTGCAAATACCACTAATGAGGTGTCCCTTGGAAATTATTAAAATAATCCCTCACTTTTTCTATATATACCAACCCATTACTTCATTAAATTCATTAAAAATTTCTCATAAACTAATATCTGGACTCCTTACATTTCTATTAACCCTCACAAGGTTTCCTCAATCCCCCAAGGTACCAACCTTCATGTTCTAGGAGTTACTCTACAAGGTAAGAAAATTATCAATTTCTTTCTTTTTCCATTCAAGTTCTCTTTTATGTGGTATAACTTTCAAGATTCTATACCATGTTCTTATTTACTTCTTATTATTGATCTATTCTATATTATGATTCATTTATGGATCAGTGACCCTTTTCCCCTATCTTTTTAATATTTTCTAAAACCATGTTACATAGCCGTTAGGCTGTCGAATTTTTAAGGGATTTCTCAATTATTATTTTATTTTGAGTTCCTTTATCTTCTTATTATTTCTTCATCTCATCTTACCCAAGAGGAATGAAATATATAGAAATCAGTAATATTATTTATTTTCTCATGTTCATGGAAAATTCATCATCATTATTCTTCTCCTCTCCCACTTATTCAAGGAATAAGAACATTGTTCGTGATGTGTCGAATTACCGATATCGTAGACGATGTGATTTCAATTTTCATTAATTCTTTCAAGTATGGTCATGAAACCATTTATATGGTATAAAATGGTTATAATATATTTATTTTGTCTCATCCATGGTTCTGTAATTCTTTTTTACTCATGGTTTTAATTTATAAGACAAAATGAGGTCGTTATTATCAAAGAACCACTAAAATGACCAAAACGAACATCATTAATGTTTTAACTTATGAATTATCCTCATATAAAACATAAAAATAATAAATGATATAAATTATGGTACTGTAAATATTTAAATACCTTTCCATTTCAACTCTGTAGTTTCACTTCCAATTTACAAGAACATCCATCATGAAGTGATCATGAAAATCATGTAAAGAACTCACCCAAAACAGTGCAAGGAACAAAATACTGACAATTAAGGGGTCAAATAAGTTTATGAAAAGATCATATAATATGTTATAAACATTAAAATATTTATGAAAAATAATAATAAAACTCTTTTAACCATTATATAGGAATTTTAAACAATTTTGAAGTAAGACAAGCCTAAGGTAAGGGAATTCTTAACCCGATTTTCATTCTTTGGGTTAACCTTCTACTTCATTATTTATGTGGTATTAAAATTGATTTTGTGATGGTTTTTTCTTAAATTATGTTTAATTATGTATAATTATAGTGTATATATATATTTCGTCCACTCTATTAAGTCACTCTTCAATTTTATGATATTTATAAGTGTATTTTCTTTTAAAATTCTCTTTTAAAATTATGTTTTACAAAATTCAAAAGTAATGTTTTTATGCTATTATTAAAGATGTATAATTATTTCCTGGTTCTTGGTCATTGTTTATAATGAATTTTGGGACCTATATCTCCCTAAAATTCATTGGTTATGTGTAAATTAGAGGTCAACCATATGGTTACTCCAAGTGTAACTGTGATGGTTACACAAATAGAAAGGTAGTCGTGAGGGTTACAAGTTATAAGGCAGCCGAGAGGGTTACAAGATTATGTAAGTAATTCCCCAAGATACATTTATGGATCTAATTATATTCTTATGTATTGTGGAAATATCATGTTTCACAAAGTAATTATATATATATAGGTTATAAGTATGTATTTTGAAAGTGATTTCATACGTTACAAGTATTCATGGAATAATGTGTTATTTCCTTATTTTTATAACCCTTACTAGGTTTTTGTGATCATACTAAGTTTTGAATTATTTTCAAAGGTTAATGGATGTGTAATACAAAGAAGTAATCCATGTTAAATGTTGAATAATTTTCAAGGAATAATGTTTTATGTTTTAACGCTTTAAATTTTGAAAAAAATGGAAGCTATGTTTATGGTATCCACTCTGTAACAATGTGTAATGTTATGAATGTATTATGTCCCAGTTATCTAAAGTTATAAACTATAAAATATCCTCAATGTAAAATTAAGTGTTTTCTTGACTAAATTCAATATTATATATATAATAAGGTTGGGTCCTTATAGTTGGCATTAGAGTATGGTTTAGATAACTTTAGGGGTTAGGATGATGTTAACAGAATACCATAAATGATTTTTACTCTATGATTAATTTTAAATATTATAGAATTTAAAGATTACCATATTTATTCATCTAAGATATGTTTTTTTAGAATGGTTTTCCGCAGAAGGAACTGGGATGTTGAAGAGGAGAGGCACTGACAGAACTATATCCTTCCGGATCTACAGCCTGGAATGTTAGGGATTGGAACTGAGTAGTTTGTGATAGTAATGGATCAACTAACGCAGGAAATATATGGTGGTAGAATCCATACAAGAGAAAAAATAGAGGTACCACAATGGAACATGACAATAGTGTAACATTTTATAAGACAACACCCTCCTGCTTTCAATGGATCTTCTAACCCAGTAGCGGATGAAGGATGGATCAAAGCCCTTGAAAAGATATTCGATGTTATGGGATGTTTAGACAATCAAAAGGTAAGTCTTTTCATTTATCATTTTGAAGGTGAAGCTGATCAGTGGTGGTCAATGGTAAAGAATATTAGGGGTAGAGAGTATTTTGATGCCTTAGAGTTTGATGAATTTAAAAGTCTTTTCCTTGAAAAATATTTTCCCAAGGTGGTGTGACTTAGGATGGAGAAGCAATTCCTTGAATTAAAGAAAAAGGAGGAGAATTCAGTGGTTGTGTATGAAGTGAACTTCACCCAATTGGCGAGGTTTGCTCCAAATCTTATTCTGGATCTTAATAGAAAAAACAATCACTTTTACTTATGACTGAAACCAAAGTATCGAAGGGCGTTAGCCTCCCGTGAATTCAAAAGTTATAAGAAACTTATCAAATGTGCTGATAGGGTAGAGATGGAGTTTTTGATGATCACGTTCATTTTGGTAACAAGGAGAAGAAGAGGTCCAGGTTGAAAGCGATGGGTAATAATCAACCAAAGAAATCTGATGGTAATAAAATCTAGTTTCTAGTTTGTAAAAATTGTGGCAAGAACCGCCTTGGGGATTCTATTAGAAAAACTAGGAAGTGTTTTAAATGTGGTAAGTTTGGACATATGGCCCGAGATTTCAATGAAAATGATCCTAAGGCAATCCTATTAAGAAAACTGTAAAGTTTTTCAAATGTAGTGATATGGGTCATTTTGAAAATGCCTACCCAAAGAGAGATCTGAAAGATACAAAGAAACTAGACTATAAGAAGAAAGGTGTAGTGAGATCCTTTACGACTACGTCAGCAGATGTCAGTCCATCCAATGAATTTGTATCAGGTACTTTGTTTGTTCACTCAGATTTTGCTAAATTTTTGTTTGATATGGGGTCTACACATTCTTTCATCTCTGAGAAATTTTTGGGTAAATTGTAAATATCACCTCAACAAATGAGACCTGAACTTGTTGTTAAAACACTAGGGGAAAATATTATAGCAAATCGGAATTATAAGAATCTTTATATTGTGTTCTATGGAAAGACCTTACCTGAAAACCTTTTTATTTTACCCTTAGTTGAGTTTGATGTTATTTTGGGAAAGGATTGGATTTTTGTTTATCATGCTAAGATTGATTGTAGAACTAAATAAGTTGTTTTTCAGAAAGAATTTCAGTTTGTAAACAAGAATGAACCCATATAATTGATAACATATCAGGAAGATGAGAAACTGTTGAAAGATGGAAATTAAAGTTATCTTGCTCATATTGTTGAGAACAAGGGAACTATTCAGATTGATGATGTTCCTATGGTAAATGAATACCTTGATGTTTTTCTTGATGAGTTACCCAGTGTCATACCTAATCAGAAAGTCGAATTCACAATTGACTTAGTTCCTGATGCTAACACAACTTCAAAACCCCCATATCATATGGCTCAAATAGAACTTATTGAATTTAAAAATTAGTTGTATGATTGGCTTGATAAAGGATTCATTCATCCTAGCACTTCACCATGGGGATCCCCTGTTTTGTTCATTAAAAATAAAGATGGTTCCATGAGACTTTTCATTGATTATAGAGCTTTGAATAAAATCGCTGTTAAAAACAAGTATCATTTTCCTCATATCGATGAATTATTTGATTAGATCTAGGGAGCTTAGTACTTTTCCAAGATTGACTTGAAATCCAGATACCATCAACTGAAGGTGAAGGAGGATGACATCCCAAAAACATCCATTCGTACTAGATATGGGCATTATGAATTTGTTGTTATGACCTATGGGTTATCTAATGCACCTGCGGTATTCATGAATATTATGAATAGAGTATTTCATGTGTTCTTGGATAATTTTTTGGTTGTATTTATTGATGACAATTTGGTATTTTCTAAAATTAAATAGGATCATGAAAAACATCTAAGGGTTGTTTTACAAACCTTAAAAGAAAAATAAACTGTATGGAAAATTCAGCAAGTGTTATTTTTGGTTGCAGAGGATTTCTTTTTTTGGGAACATTATAAATAAGTATGGAATAACATTTGATCCTGATAAAACAAAAGTGGTTGATGAATGGAAAAGACCCACAAATGTTACATAGATTCATAGTTTTCATGGATTAGTAGGTTATTACCAACATTTTTTTAAGAACTTTTCTCGGTTATCTAGCCTGATAATTAAGTTAACACAGAAAGGGGTTAAATTTGTTTGGACAAAAGAATGTGATGATTGTTTTCCGGAACTAAATAATAGATTGGTAAATGCTCTAGTTTTGGCCTTTCCTTCCCAAAATGTTGATTTCATCATCTATAGTGATGCTTTGTTGAAGGGATTTGGTTGTGTTTTGATGCAGAATGATCAGGTAATTGATTATGCTTCAAGACAACTAAAACCTCATGAGTTAAATTATCCCACACATGATTTTGAATTAGAAGTTGTGGTTTTTTCTTTGAAAATTTGTAGGAAACATTTATACGAAGCCAAATTTCAAATATATACTGACCATAAAAGTCAGAAGTATATATTCACTCAGAAGAAATAAAACATGAGGCAGAGAAGATGGCTTGAACTGATAAAGGATTACGATTGCATGATCAATTATCATCCTAGAAAAGAAAACAATGTGGTGGATTCCTTGAGTCAAAAGCATCATGCATCATTAACCATGTTACATTTGGAACATGATCCCTTGATTAATGATTTGATGAATTTTGGCTTAGAAGTTGTTGGTGCAGGGAATAAATCTGTTTTGTTTCAGGTTTCAGTGCAGTCTTCATTGTCAGACAGAATTAAGCGAGCACAAAAGGAAGACCGCGAGTTACAAAAAAAGGTAGAATTGGTTAAAATGGCTAAGCTTCCAGAATTTAACCTTGATAAAGTTTGTGTTTTAAGATTTGTAAAAAGGTTGTGTGTTCCATTTGATTCTCATTTGAATAAATATTTGTTGTGTGAAGCTCATAGTTCTCTATTTTCAATTCATCCTGAAGTAATAATATGTATAGAGACCTTCAAGAGTATTACTGTTGGGATGGAATGAAAAGGGATATTGCTGATGTTACTATGAAATGTTTGACATGTCAGTAGGTTAAAGCAGAGCGGCAGTTACCGAAGGGGATGCTTCAGCCTTTTCCAGTTCTAGAGTAGAAGTGGGAGAATGTATCCATAGACTTTGTGGTGGAACTACCTAAGACATATCGATTTAGCAATATAATTTGGGTTATTGTGGATCGTCTAACAAAATCTTCACATTTTCTTTCTATTCGAGATAAAATGTCTTTGGATCAGTTTTCTGGATTGTACCTCAAGGATATTGTCAGGTTACATGGAGTTCCTCTTTCCATTTTATCTGGTTGGGATCCCAGGTTTACTTCTAACTTTTGGAAGGGACTTCATAAGTCATTAGGAACATAGTTAAATTTCAGTATACCTTTTCATCCTTAATCAAAAAGGTAGTCAGAATGAACGCTTCAAACTTTGGAGGATATGATTTAAGCTTGTTCAATGGACTACCAGGGAATTTGGGATCAGCATCTTTCTTTAGTTGAGTTTTCTTATAATAATAGTTTTCATTCCAGTGTACAGATGGCACATTTTGAGGATTTGTATAGAAATTGGTGTCGGACTCTAGTGTTTTGGGATGAAGTCGGTGAAAGAAAGTTGATGGAGGCAGAATTAGTAGAGAAAGTGGATGAGAAAGTGAAGATGATTTAGCAGCACATGAGGACAACTCAGAGCAGGAAAAAAAGTTATGCAGATAACAGAAGGAAAGACTTCTATTTGGAGGTATGTGACCATGTTTTCCTTAAAATCTCTCCTTGGAAAAGTGTGATGCGTTTTGGTAAGAAAGGAAAGATAATTTTTTGGTTCATCGGTCCTTTTGAAATCCTAGATAAAGTTGGACCAGTTTCATACTGAGTAGCTTTGCCTTCGAGTTTGTCTCAGGTACACAATGTTTTCATGTTTCAATGTTGAGGAAGTATGTACCAGATTCGACTCATGTTTTGAGCCCAGAAGCAGTTCAGCTGGAGCAGAACCTTTCATATGAAGAGAAAATAGTTCAGATTCTTGATTGAAGAGAACTGGTGTTGTAGAATAAGGTAATCCATCAGGTAAAGGTTTTGTAGAGAAACCTCATGGTTGAAGAAGCAACATGGGAGTCTGAAAATGCTATCAGGAAAAGGTACCCTCACTTGTTTAATAAGTAAATAAAATTACAAGGATATAATTTCCAGAAGGTCGGGATAATGTAACACCCCAAGATTTTCTAAAAATAAATTGAAATGCTTGAAAAAAAATTTAATGTAGATATTTATAAGTAGCCTTTAAACATAATTTTACTGATTCTATGTTTTGAAATTCGGAAAATGGTCATCTACAATTGTGTTCAGTATGGTATTTGGAGTCTATTGGAACCAACTTGTTTTTTTTGTAAATAGTAACATACCCTTATGAATAGTAATATAAATAGTAATATAACCCTAATTAATAGTAAATTTTATTATTATTTTATTTTCTTAAGGCTTTAAGATAATGACAACTTGATTAATTTTTAAATCTGATATAAAAGCAGTTATAGTTTTAAAATTATTAATTTTTGAATTAAGTATGATTTTATTTAAAAATTAAATTAAAAATATTTAGAAATTTATTTTTAAAAACAGGACTTTATTTTTGAATTCTACACTTCAATAAATGGTTAGGGTAAATTTTAGGATTTTTCTGAAACAGTTGATTTTTTGTGAATAGTAAAAAATACAGTTTTGAGTTTTGATGTGTTAATGACATCATTAATGATGTAATAATGATGTAATAAATCTAGTTGACTTTTTTACAGTAAAATAAGTTATGATATGTCCCAAGTGGCTTATACCATGTGAAAATATCATGGTCAAGCCCATGGTTTTTCAAATACCAATAATGAGGTGTCCCTTGAAAATTATTAAAATAATCCCTCACTTTTGCTATAAATAGCAACCCATTCCTTCATTAACTTCATTCCAAATTCATAATTAACTAAGATATAGCCTCCTTACCTCCCTAGTAGCCCTCCCAAGATTTCCTCAAGCCCCCAAGTTTCCAACCTTCATGTTCTAGGAGTTCCTCTACAAGGTAAGAAAATTCTCAATTTATTTATTTTTTTCATTCAAGTTCTCTTTTATGTGGTATAACTTTCAAGTTTCTATAACATGTTCTTATTTCCTTATTATTATTTATCTATTATGTATAATGATTTATTTCTGGATGGTTGACCCTTGTCCCCTCTCTTTTTAATGTTTTCTAAAACCATGTTACATAGCCGTTAGGCTGCCGAATTTTTAAGGGATTTCTCAATTATTCTTTTATTTTGAGTTCCTTTATCTTCTTATTATTTCTTCATATCTTCTTACCCAAGAGGAATGAAATATCTAGAAATCATTTATATTCTATATGTTATCATGTTCATGGAAAATTCATCATTATTATTCTTCTCCTCTCCCACTTATTCAAGGAATAAAAACATTTTCCATGATGTGTCGAATTATCGACATCGTGGACGATGTGATTTCAATTTTCATTAATTCTTTCAAGTCTGGTCATGAAACCATTTATATGGTTGAACCAAGTTATAATATATTTATTTTTTCTCATCCATATTTCTGGAATTATTTTGTACTCATTATTTTAATTTATAAGACAAAATGAGGTTGTTATTATCAAAGAACCACTAAAATGACCTAAACGAACATCATTAATGTTTTAACTTATGAATCATACTCATATAAAACATCAAAAAAATAAATGGTATAAATTATAGTAATGTAAATATTTAAATATATTACCATTCCAATTCTGAAGTTTCACTTCCATTCGACAAGAACATCCATCATGAACCGATCATGAAAGTCATGTAAAGAACTCACCCAAAACAGTGCAAGGAACAAAATACTAACAATTAAGGGGTTAAATGAGGTTATTAAATGATCATATAAGATTTTATAAACATGGAAATGTTTCTTTAAAATACTAATAATACTATTTTAACCATTATACAGGAAGTTTAAACAAGTTTTAAGTAAGACAAGCCTGAGGTAAGGGAATTCTTAACCTGATTTTCATTCTTTGGGTTAACCTTCTACTTTGTTATTTATGTGGTATTAAAATTGATTGTGTGATGGTTTTTTCTTATATTATATTTAATTATGTCTAATTACAGTGTATATACATATTCCATCCGCTCAATTAATTCTCTCTTCAATTGTATGATATTTATAAGGGGCTTTTCTTTTAAAACCCTCTTTTAAAATTATGTTTTACAAAATTCAAAAGTAATGTTTTTATGCTGTTATTAAAGTTGTATGATTATGTTCTAGTTCTTGGGAATTTTTTATGATTAAGGGTGGGACCTATATCTCTCTCCAATGCATTTTTTATGTGTAAGTTGGAGGTCGGCCATATGGTTACTCCAAGTGTAGCTATGATGGTTACACAAATAGTAAGGTAGTCGTGAGGGTTACAAGTTATAAGGTAGGTGAGAGGGTTAAAAGATTATGTAAATAATGCCCCAAGATGCATTTATGGTTATACTTATGTTCTTATGTATTTTGGAAATATCATTTTTCACAAAGTAAGTATATATATACAGGTGATAATTACCTATTTTGAAAGTGATTTCATACATTAAAAGTATTCATGGACTAATGTGTTCCTTCCATATTTTTATAACACTTACTGAGTTTTTGTGCTCATCCTAAGTTTTAAATGATTTTCACAGGTTAATGTATGTGTAATACAAATAAGGAAGCCATGTTAAATGTTCAATAATTTTCAAGGGATTATGTTTTAAGTTTTAAGGCTTTAAATTTTGAAAAAAATGGAAACTATTTTTATGGTATCCACTATGTAACAATGTGTAATGTTATGAATGTATTATGTCAAAATTATCTAAAGATATAAACTTGAAAAGATCCTCAATGTAAAAGTAATTGTTTTCTTGAATAAATTCAATATTATTTATGTAATAAGTTTGGGTATTTATAATGGCTTTCTTCTATAAAATGACATGTGGCCCTTTCCTTTTTCTCAATTTCTCCTTTCTCTCTGCCAACAAAACTTCTAGATATTTCTTCCAGAAATACTCAATACTCTTTTTATTTTTTTTCATATTATCATATAAATCTTAAAACAAACATTATCCGTGGATATAATAAAAACATATGGAATTTCAAAGACTTGGATCAAATTTCATTTTTTTCATTAAGGGTTCTGAAAATACAATACACTCCATCTCGCATGAATATTTTCATAACAGACTCTCATTCTCGTATTCTTATTTTATAGATTGAATAAAAACTATTTTTTATGATATTTAATACATTAAAAAATAGATTAAGAATTATCAAATTTTTTATTCTTATTCTATAATTTCCTCAATTGAACTATATTAAAATTCTATAATTCATTATTTCTTTGATCTTATAATGTCCCAACCTGGGTGACACGCATTCCCAAGACGGTTGATCACATGACCTCAGGAACACCACACTATATTCTAAATGTTGTTGACTAGTAATGAGGTTCAATATCAATCATGGACCCTCTTTATGAAGGTATAACAATATTGTAAATAAATAAGAATAACCAAATGATATAACCAAATAAATATAATAGTACTAATATCACATGATGACTAAAATAGAAAAAACAATATCCAAAGCCAAATCATTCCAGGTATGTGCCAAGTGTCAAATGAAAAACCCAAAAGTAAGACACTGAAAACTCCCAGAGGACACCTGCTACCAATTCTGGTTTCTTCATCCATGCTCCATCCCAACTCATCCATCTAGAATATTGTGTTTTCCCTTATCTTGTCTGAAAAACATGAAATCTATTTGGTTACCAATCAGGAAGTCTGAGTACGGTTTTAGTACAACTCAGTAGGATACAACCAACGGTATCTAAAACAATATCTATTCAATAATAGTGTATGTAGTGGTATAAATAATAAAGTACAATTCATAAGTAAACAGTCATCACATTTCAATTATTCTTTAATTAAACCAGGTAAACCCTCAGATTCTTGAGGACGCATGAATATCAATACCAGATTTGGCATGTGTTAGAGTATGAACCACATCAAAATACCATGATTATCATTTATCATCTCATTTAGTCATATCATGACCACCTGTAAGCACAGTCCAATTCCAACTCATGGGGATAAAACGTTGTGTCCAACACCTTATAGGTATTTAGAGCATCATCCCCTATCCCACATCTAAATGTCACAAGGGTATTTGGAGCATTATTCCCTATCCCATACTTGTATATCATATGGGTATTTGTAGCCTTAGTAACTTTATCACATACATTTATCACACATGGGTATTTGGAGCCTTAGTCCCTATCCAACACACATATATCACTATGTGGGTTTTAAGTATCAGTCCATGTACTACCCATTTTTACCAATCAATTCATCACTATGAGATTTTCTTGAAGTAGACCATGTCCCACACAAGAATATCACATATATCACAATATAAAATATATATCAATATCACATATATCACATAAATAAAGTTTATTCAATATTAACTCTCTTATCACAGTTAAATAAACAATAAGGTTTAACCAACCATGTTATAATTTCAATTGTAAATTAATTATTAAAAACATTAATTGAATAATCACACAATTCATTAATTGATTAACCAATTAATTAATTCAATTCCACAATCAAAATAATCCATTAATTAATTCAAAAATTAATTAATTCAATTATACATTAACAATAATACATTAATTAATTCAATAATTAATTAATTCAATTCAAAATTCAACAAAAATCCATTAATTAATTCAAAAATTTAATTAATCCAATTCAATCTAATTTCACAATCCCAGTATCCCATTAATTAATTCAAAAATTAATCCATCTAATTTATCAGTTGTATAATCACAATAATTTCTATTAATTAATTCACAAATTAATCAATTCAATTATCAATGAAATTTCCCAACATGGAAATTGAAATTCTCATAATTACATACACATATTTAAATCAAGATTATAGGATTAGAATTTATACCACCTACCACAAGTTTGATGATAAACGGTCGCCAATGGATATACCCAATTTGAAGCGAAACAACCAAAAATATGACGAAGAATAGGATCTAGATCTGAAACCTAGATCCAATATTAAAAAAATAAAGTTCCAACAAACCTATATCTAGATATTATACCAATATCAGAAAAAAAAAAACATCCCTCTTTATCCATAAATAAGAGTAGGAGAGATATAGATATCTAATTGGGAAGAAACCACATACCTTGAGAGGTGCATATCCCTCAACAGATCTCTAATTCTCCAAGAATATAGGTCAAAAGGGCTCAAAATCTGTCCAAAAGTCTCCAATAATGAGAGAAAATGATTATGGGTCGAGTTAGGGAATTTGGTGGTATAATATGGGGTATGAAGAATTTTTTTATAATTTTTGGGAATCCCATATGAATGGTTTTCTACTTGGAGCACAAAGGTTCCCCTAACCATGGGCCCTAACCATGCACCTCGCCTAGGGGTGCCACACGGTTACTCCTAAGAGGGAACATGGTTTGACTAACTGTGCACCAACCATGATATCCCCCTCTGTCTTGGGTTTCATGGTCTGTTGGGGTAGGGTGCATAGTTTTGAAAAAAAATTCATTACCCAAAACCCATATAAAAACTTCAAATTTTCACCAAAACAAACCAAAGATAAAACTGAGTCAAAAAAGTAATAAAAACATGGAAAATAGTACCGGAAAATAATCTATAGAAATCTCTAGAAAAGATCGAGATCTTACAATCTCCCCACCTTATAACAGATCGTCCTTAAGTTGTACTCCCAAGCATCTCTAAGATTTCGAGTCAAAAATATTGGGCCACTAAGTTTTCATATCTTCTTCCATATACCAAGTTTCCTCCTAAACTCAGCCATGTTTCCACAATAAATGAATTATCATCATGGTATTTCCATGAAAAAATTTCTCAATGTGATCCAACACATGTATTGTATTCTCCTCAAAGTACACATCAGTCTCAAGATCAATATAATACAAATCAATAACATGATAAGGGTTGGGTTGATACCGCTGAAGACGTGACACATGAAAAAAATCATGTATAAAACTGTACCTCTACAGAAGAGCTAATCAGTAATCCACCGACATGATTCCCTCTACAACCTCAAATGATCTGACAAACCTAGGCACCGACTTTCCTTGTCTCTATATCTGGTGGTGACCCAATCTAGGCGATACCTGAAGTAATACATTATCACACTCTTTAAACTCTAGGGTTAATCGATGTCTATCATCATATGAATTATGTTTTCTCTGAGCCATATCCATATGCTTTCAAATCAACTAAACCTACTCTGATGTCTCCTGTATGAGACTTGGTCCCAACAACTCTAACTCAGTTGACTTCTTCCAACATAGAGGTGGTATGCATGGCCTTCCATAAATCACCTCATATAGTGTCATCTGAATAGTTTCCTAATAACTATTGTTATAAGATAACTCTACCAAAGCTAGGTGCTTCTCCCAAGATCCACCGAATTCTAGAACACATGCCTGAATCATATCCTTAAAAACTTGTATAGTACATTCTGAATTCCCATCTATCTATGGGTGGAATGTTGTACTCAATGAAACATGAGTCCCAAGAGAATTCTAAAATCCCATCCAGAAGTGTGAAGTAAAATGTGATTCATGGTTTGAAACAATACTTGGTAGAACCCTATAAAGATGGTTTATTTTCTAAAAATACAAGTCTCCCAACTGATCCACTAATAAAGTATCCATTATAGGAGAGAAATGTGTTAATTTCATTAGTCATTTCAAAAACACCCAAATATTGTCATTTTTCTGAGACATTTTTGGGATACCCACAAGAAATTCCATGTTAACCTCATCCCACTTCCATTACAGAATGGGTAATATCTATAATAAACAATCTATATTTTGATTCTTGGAATTCACCTTTTTATAGGTGTATCATCGTGTCACGAACCCTGCTATCTCCTTTTTCATGTCTGGCCACCAAAACATTCATTATAGGTCATAGTATATTTTGGTCACACCTAGATGCACCAACCACTTTGAGGCATTAAATTCATTCATCTGCTCCTCCCACATGCTCATAGGTACAACAACCTTATTCCTGACATAGATGATCTCATCTTTATCTATGGTCCAGTCCCAAGGTGACTCCCTACCTTCAAGGGTCTCCCTCAAGGAAGCACATTCTAGATCCTCATACTGAAAATATTTAATCTAGATCAAGTGTATACACTACTAAAACTGGTATGAGTGTCAAATTATCTTGGCTCTCATGAACTACAATATGCATCTCATCTAATAAATTCATCATATTTCACTCAGTACTAGACTCCTAATCTATTGGGTCTGAGTTTCCTTTCTTAAAGTGTTAGCAACACTATTTCCTTTCTCGGGCATATATTCTAGCACAAAGTCAAATGAATAAATATACTCAAACCAACTCTGCTTATGGATATTCAAGTCTCACTATGAAAATATATAATTTAAGTTATTTTTATCTATATACACATTAAACTTTTCACCCAATAGATAATACTGCCAACACTTCAAGGCATAAACAACTATAGCTAAATTGAGTTCATGCATAGGGTAGTTCCATTCATGTGGACTTAACTTTCAAGAACCATATGCCACAATTTTATCTCCCTTCATCAACAATGCTCCAATACTAATCCCATAAGTATCACAAAACACCATATGGTTCTCACCTAGCTCAGTTAGGATCAATATTGGTGTTGATTTCAAGCACTTCTTCAAATCTTGGAAAGCATTCTCACTTGGTCTAGATAATTTAAATTTTATGCCCTTCTTGTTCAATCCTGAAATAGGTTTTTCCAAATGAAAAAATTATTCTATGAACCGCTGATAATATCTCACTAATCCCAGAAAACTATGGATATTGAAAACATTCTTGGGATGAAGCCAAGATACAACTACTTGAACTGCCTCTGGGTCCACAAAAACACCTTCCTCTAAGATGATGTGACCCAAGAAGTGTACCTAGTCAATAAAAAATGACACTTATAAATCCTAGCATATATATGATGCTCTCTCAGTGTACTCAGGATGATTTCATGATGTTGGGCATGATTATCATGAGTCTTGGAGTACACCAAGATTCCATCCACAAACACGACCACAAACTAATCCAGGTACGAATGGAATATTGTGTTCATTAAGTCCATAAACACTACTAGTGCATCTTTCAACCAAAACGACATTACGATAAACTCATATAGGCCATACCTTCTTCTAAAAGTAGTCCTCAGTATATTAGAAGGTCATACTCTCAACTTGTGATACCCTAATCTAAAGTTAATCTTGGTGAAAACACAAGATCATATCAACTCATCAAACGGATCATCGATATGTGCAAGAGGATAAAATTCTTCAGATTCATTTGGTTCAACTTCTTTTAGTTAACACATAAGTAGAAATTCTCATCATACTTCTTTGCAAAAAAAACTAAAGAATCCCAAGGCGATGTACTTAGATGGATAAACCCATTATCCATCAACTCTTCTATTTGATTCTTGAGATCTTGAATCTCTATTGTTGTCATTATATATGGTGGAATAGAAACTGGTTTATCCCCATGCATGATCTCAATTGTAAATTTCATATCTCTATTAGGTGGTTGTCCTGATAATTCTTCATAAAATACATCCTGAAATATATCCACTATAAGTAGAAATAAATCTTATATCACACCCCCATCATCCAAAAATAGACTAGAAACCTGGGCGGTGATCTCCCCCAATTGCTGATGAACTTGACCTACACGGCTTGCCTGGATATCCCATTCTCCACGGTGAATATATTTGTCTCCCTCATGAGACATAAAAGTCACTCTCCTATGGTAACAATCAATGTGTGTTTGATATGTGACTAAATATTCCATACCCATAATTACTTAAAATCTTGAAATAACTAGAATGTAAATATACCAACTGAAACTATACTCCCCAACCTCAAGATAACATCATTTTCACAAACAGATGTCTCTCGACCATACTACAAAAGGTGTATCTTTCATCATCACCCCACTTACAAACTCTAATGTCAGACTCAACCTATTCACAAGTTGTGCAAAAATAAAATAATGTGGGAAACTAGTATAAAATAAGGAACTAGAAATTGTAGAAGTTACAAAAATAGTACCTCTAATTTTTGATGGTCCAACCTCTCTATCCACAAATGTAGGTTGAACTGCATAAAACTTTTATGCCCTTCTTTTCTGTGATACTTATTGAGTCCCCTGAGTTGTAATACTCTGCTGATACAAACACTCTTGACTAGAATCACCTCATACACTTCCTTGACATCCATGAATAGTAGTACTCCAAATTTCAGACTGATATGGCATAGAAGATCCCCTTCCCACACTCTGATTCCACCTAGCCACTCCATCATTACATTTTTGTCACAGTTTGTACAAAACCATTGTATATGTCTCATCCTACTATAGGATCAGCACTCTACCATCAGTATAGGACAATTTATATTATAGTGGCCTAGCCTACCACACTAGTGGAAAAGCACTTAGGTAATATCCTGAGTAACTGATCCTTCCCCCTAGCCACTCTTCCTTCCACTGAAGTTTTTAGAATTCTCATAATGATGCTTCCCCTGAGAATATAATCCTCTTGATCATCTAGAAGAAACCACATGCCCTCCACTAAATTCCTCTTTCAGGTTCCCCTCATCTATGAGAGCTTGATACACCACCTCAGCAAACTTATTTAACTGAAAGATATTAACCTGGGACTTAATATCACATTTAATACTATTCTAGAAATTCCATTTCATAGTTGTCTTATCCTCTACTAATACTGGAGTTAAGCACTGCAAGTCTATAAAGTGACCAGTATAGTCCATCATAGATATATTCCCCTAATTCAACTACATTAACTCATTTGCTCTCTCCTATCATAGTGTATCTGGATAAAAGTTCTCTAAGAACTTCTTCAAAAAGTCCTTTCATTCCATAGCATAATCCTACCCTATTCAGGCTTGAACATCCCACCAGGGATTCATGATCCTCATAGCATGTAAGTATCCAACTTACCCCTCTTCTCAATAGGTTTCTTTAAATGGTCAAGTATATTCTAGATGGATCCAATCTAGAATTATGCTTCCTTAGGTCCACCCTTTCAAATGAAATTCATAAGGTGTTTTAATTGAAACTACCACGTCAAGTTGAATATACTATTCATTACCTGCTCTGGTTATCTCTCCATAAACCACATAAAGTGAGAAAAGTTCTCTCATAACTACTCTTTAAATCCTTCACCTGACACTATTGGTGCCTTAGGTTCCATTGTTGGATGATCATTTCCTATCATCCTGCCAGTAAACTTCGTCATGGATAAATATCTCTACAATTCCAAAAAAAATCTTAGAACACATAGACAAACATTTACACATTTACTTAAGGGGGATTCAAAATAAACCATAATAATCCATTCCACCAAACCCCTCTACATAGTCAAAACCAAGGCACAATTACCACCCTTAACCATCCTACATCTAGGTCATGGTTAACATGGATAAACTCATTATCATTATTCAAGTCTTGGTAGACACCCATTAATTCACATCTTTCATCATTTTAAAAATTTTAATTCCATATTAGGTATCATTTTCAGTTTAAATACACAATCAATGAAAAACATTCCAATTTCTATAACTTACACAAAACCCATTTTCCCAAGCGTACCTAAAATGATGCATGTCACAAAATAATCCTGAGTGCCTAAAATGATGTATGCATACTAAAATCTCATTCCATTATGATCCATGATTAAAATATCAGAAAATATTAGAAATAATAATCACATCACACAATAAGTTCATCACTCTAGGTGAAATAAAATCAACTGTAACAACAAAAATTAATAACAAGAATCCCACCCTAGGTACTAGGATTTTACTCTCGTACATGGGTTAGCTAATCCTAGGCATAATATCTTAACCAAGACCTGAATCATCATACTCTCTTTTATACCTTTCCAAAATAGTAATACAAAATAAAAAAAATAAAAATCATCTAATACCACTTTGAAACGTCATGACCTGGGTGCCACACACCGGTGCCCCGAGCCGGTCGGTCACAAGACCTCAGGCACACATCCATGTACGCCAAAGGCTACTGACTAGCATCAAGGTTTAGTATCGATCATGGGGATACTATACCCTTTTTATCATGGTAGAACAAAATTGTAAATAAATAATAATAACCAAATTATATAACTAAATAACCAAAATAGTTCCAGTATCACATGATGACTAAAATAGAAAAAAAATATCCAAAACCAAAGCATTCGAAGTATGTGACAAGTGTCAAATGAAAACCCCAAAAGTAATACACTAAAAACTCCAAGAGATTATTGAAACTAGTTTTGGTTCCCTAATCCATTCTCCTTCCTAACTCATCCATCTAACATATGTCTCTTTCCCATATCATGTACTACAACCATGAAATCTATTCAGGTACCAATTAAGCAGCCCAAGTAGGGTGTGAGTACAACTCAGTAGGCCACCACCAATGGAATCTAAAAAAATATCAAGTCAATAATAGTGTATGAAGTTTTATAAATAATAAATTACAATGAATAAGTAAATAGTTATCACATTTAAATTATTATTTAATTAAACCACATAAACCCATGAGTTCCCAAGGACACCCAAATATCAGTACCTGCTTCGACCCATGCCGGATTCTGAACCACATCAAAATACCATGGTTATCATTTACCATATCATTAAATTATATCATGGACACTTGGAACCATAGTCCAATTCCAACTCATGGGTGTATAACGTTATGTCTAACACCTCATGGGTATTTGGAGCATCAGCCTCTGTCCCATACCTGAATGTCACATGGGTATTTGGAACCTCATTCCTTATCCCATAATCATATTGCATATGGGTATTTGGTACCTTAGTGCTTTTCCGGCACACATTTATCACACACGGTTATTTTGATCCTCGGTCCTTATCCTACACACATATATATCACTATAGGATTTTGAAACATCAGTCCATGTCCCATACTGGTTTATCAACCAATTCATCACTATGGGGTTTTGATGCAGTAGACCATGTCCTACACACGCATATCACATATATCATGATATCACATATATATCAATATCACATGTATCACCTAAATCAAGGTTAATCAAAATTGACCCTCTAATCACAATTTCATAAACATCATGGTTTAACCAACCATCTCAAAATTTCAATTGTCAATTAATTTCTAAACACATTATTTGACCAATCACACAATTCATTAATTAATTATCCAATTAATTAATAAATTCTACAATCACAAAAATCTGTTAATTAATTCAACAATTAATTAATTTAATACAACATTCACAGCAATCCATTAATTAATTCAACAATTAATTAATTTGATTCCACATTCACAACAATCCATTAATTAATTCAAAAAAATAATTAATCCAATTCAATCCAATTTCACAATCCCAATATCCCATTAATTAATTAAAAATTATTTAATCTAATTTATCAGTTGCATAATCATAATAATTTCAATTATTTAATTAAAAAATTAATCAATTCAATTATCAATGAAATTTCCGAATAATGGAAATTAAAATTCTCACAATAACATATGCATAATTAAATCAAGACTATAGGATTTGAATTAATACTACCCACCTCAAGTTTTATAATGAACTATCTCCAATGGATATACCCAATTTAAAGTGGAATAGCCGAAAACATGATAAAGAAGATGATCTAGATCTAAAACCTAGATCCAAGATTAATCAAATTAAGATCCAACAAACCTATATATATATATGATACCAAAATCAGATAAATTATGCCTTTTTATCTAGAAAGATGAGTGGGAAAGAGAGAGATCTAATCAGGAAGAAACCACATACCCAAAGAGGTGTAGATCCATCAATGGATCTTTGATTTTCCAATAACAAAGGTCATAAAGGCTTGGAATCTGTTCAAGAGCCTCCAAAATTAGATAAAATGATTAGGGTTTGATATTGGGAATTTTGGGGAATAATATGGGGGTACATGAATTTTTTTTAATAATTTTCAGGGGGTTTAAAATCTCATACAAACGGTTTTCTACTCAGGGAACATGGTTTCCTGTAACCATGCACCCTAACCATATGCCTCACCTAGGGGTTCTGCATGGTTACTCCTAAGAGGTTGCATGGTTTGACTAACCATGTGAAAACTTTGAAATCCTCATCTGTTTTGGGTTTCATAATTTCTGTGGCAGGGTTCACAGTTTGGGAAAACCATGTTTCAATCATGCACTACCCAAAACCCATCTAAAAACTTTAAATTTTTATCCAAACATAACCAATATAAAACCCAGAAAAAAGTACTCATAATAAGTAAAAAGAGTGACTAAAAACAATATTGATAAATCTCTATAAAATGTTAGGATATTACAGATCTACTTCTCCACTTATTTAAGATCTACTTCTATTAATTCTTTTTATTTATTCACACAATCTTTTAGGTGTTTTTATAAAACATTGATGAATAGTTTCATCATAATCCAATGTATTTTTATTTATTCAAAAATTGTATCCACAAACTTTATATTTCATTCTACAAGAGTCTCATAATTTTCACCAAGTGTTGACTCATGCGCACTAGCCTGATGACACATATGCAGCTTGAATGAATCATAATTAGGGTCCAAATAACTCATACACAAGAGAAATTTCCTAAATATGACTCATATTCAAGTCTCTATTACTCATACATAGACTCATTTTACTCTCATATGACTTGTATTCAAGTCAAAATGGTTCATACGAAGACTCTTAGACACTCATATGTAGCTTAGTTACGCATAAAATGACTCATACACAATAATAGGAAATAACTCATATAGAGTTTGGACTTTGTAAAATTTCATCCATAACTCCAAATTCCATATTTCATTAGAATTAACTAAGAATCTATTCAAATATGTTCAAGGTCATTTTCATCACTTAAAAAATGCCTTAGACACTTTTTTGGAAAAATTTCAAATCTTTTTAAAACTATTCAACTCCATTCCTAAGAACTATTAAAATATATTTATACTCAAGTTATAATATTTTAATTATCTTCACTTTACTTTAATTCATACTTATAAACCTCCATCCATGTGTTTTTAAACACTAAAATCATCAGCCTTCATGTATAGTAACATTAGGATGGTTTCTCCAACACCACAGGTATTCAAAATCTCCTATCAGATAGCTTTTAACACATTTTAATTATAGTTATTGAAGTTATACATAGTATCCATCTTCTCACTCCTTCATCAAATATTGAAGATAAGTACTCTTTCTTTCATTGGAATTAGTCACTTACTTTCAAGGGGATCATCTTTGTTAATCATCTGTTGTAGTGGTTTCTCACTAAGTATCTACAAGGTGCTTCACACCCAAACTCACAAGTCTAGTTCTAAAAGCATAATTTTAAAAATTAACTTTGGTACCAAGTGAGATTATCTAAGCTAAAATTGAAAAAAAAATTACATTATTATTACATATGTAACATCCTGATTCGGGGTGCCACACCAAGGTTTCCACAAACCCAATTGGTCACATGACCTCAATAACATTTCACCAAATTCCAAATGCTTCCAACTAGAAGTGAGTTCCAAGGTCTGATAATGGGGAAACTATTCCCTCATTGGAAAAGTATACACAGCAGAAAAAAATATTAAACAGTAGACGAAGCAGTAATACCATACAATAGAAGTAAACAGTAGAAGAATCATAGTAATAAAACAACTGTAGCATATATATAAATGATGCATGTCACATGTGTCTAGAAAAGTATCCAAATAAGTCACAATTATGGAAATACAATATTAAACCAAAGTATAGAAAATTAGTATACTCCAACAGCATTGCAAGCCTCATCTTGGTCTCATGCTCTCCAGCTCCAACAGAAATCAGGTACCTAATGAAGAATTTTGATTTCCCTTATCTATACCTGCAAACATATAATCTGTTTTTCCCAAAATCATGACCCAAATAGGGTGTGAGACGAATCCCAACAGGTAACCACTAAAAGATCTATGTCAAAATATTAGTGAATATATATAGCAGGTGATATGAAAAAATAAAGCAAAAAAATAGGAAGCACTCAAAAGTAAAAAATCCTACAGTTTCCAATTACATTCATTTACATTTATTAATTATTCAATAAATTGAATAATGTAACCTTGAGATATAGCCTAAGATCTATATCCCCATGTATAATAGTAACAACAGACGTCTCATAAGACCATCTAAAAAATCAAGTAAGACTGAGTCCAAGCTTGTGCTTTGGCTTGTAAGACTCATCACCATCATTCAATCATTCATAAACAAACCTCTAGGAAGGATATCATAGTCTAACCCCTTTATTTATACATAGCACTAATCATTTACCAATTACCACATGGGAAGCTCTCACAGTCAATACCCCTGGATCTACAGAGAATCAATAATTTATAAACTACCTTCGGGTAGCTCTCATGATCAATACCCCTTGGGTCAACAACATCAAAGAAATAAATGACCTCTGGGGTAGATCTCATAGTCAATACCCCTGGGGAAAAGTCTACACCAAGGCTCTCACAGTCCTATGTAAATAGACATCAAAACCTCTACATTTTTCCTGGTCCAAGTCTCTCACAATCCATTAGAAAAACAGTGTGCATATTATAACAAGGCATCACATGTAATCTATAACTACTACATGGATAAAATTCTCAAGCATAATACATGATATTATTTAATAAATCAACTCCATCCTAAAAAATTCCTGGCATAGAAACAAGGTATGTCTCCTAGGAAACCTAGGCCAAATGTCCATAAACAGTCAAACAAGGTAACGCACCCATGGGTTTTCCCATAATAAGGTATAAAACATTAGGCATAAGCAATCACCCTTTCTCAAACAAACAAACCATAGTAGGTATTAAACATGGTAAAATTCCAAAATACACAATACCCCAAACATGGGTATTCGTCACTTTAATAATATATAATCCAAAGACAATCAAATAAAGGCACAAACCACCTACCTTGATATTGTACGATAAACACTCTTGAACGTTGGCCCTTGAATCGACCTAGAATGATGTAGATATACAAAAAGGTTAAAAATGATCATTATTGAAATAACCATGAGAGAGGAGTAATCAAGAAGAGAGGGTATAGGGAAAGAGAGAACTCACCGGTGGGAATCCAATGAACCTGATGGTGTCTCAATCAGAACTTGGATGGAGGAATGAGAGGAGCACAAAGTTATTCATCATTTTGTCACTCTCTTATATGAGACACGGGGAGAAGAAGTGTGTTTTGGAGATGAGATGCGACCCCACTTGGATTCATCAATTAAAAATAAAATTACACAACATGTTCATTTAATGTACACATTGTGTACTATCCTCAATCGTCCCCCACTTTAGGCGGTCTGCTAGGTCACTAACACGGCCATGTACTTGGCCTTTACATGGTCAGTACACGGCTACATGTGGGAACCGGGTACACGGCGTGTACTCCTAAGTACATGACGTGTACTTAAAAAATTACAAATTCTTCCTTTTTCTTCAAAAACAATCCGAAATAAAGATCCATACCTAAAAATAAGACCTAGGTTCTTAAAAACATCCCCCCTTAAAGAAATTTGTCCCTGAATTTCCCTTCCAAGGGTGGTGAAGAAGAAACTTCCAACAACTTTGGCCACTATGATCGAACGTCGGCCTCCTTCTCCCAAATCTCATCATATACTCATTTGTGCCTCCATAACAACCATACCAGAAGAACAGACCATCCATGGAGAAACTTCATGTTACAATCCACAATCTATATAAAGTGCTCTTTAAAGGATGCATCCACCTTAACTCAACATCCTTGGGTTGGAAAACATGAGACGGGTCTGAAAAGTAAGGTCATAATTGAGATACCTGGAAGATGTCTTGCAAATCCTGGTACCTCTGAGGTAACTTCAACTGATAGGAAACCAGCATGACTCTCTCCAAAACCTCAAATGGCCCGACGTATCTTAGTGAAAGCTCCCCCTATCTCATAATCCTCTTGTATCCCATCCTTAGTGTGACACGTAAGAAAACCTTATCTCTGATCTCAAACTCCAAAGGTCATCTCTATCGATCAGTATAAGATTTATGTCAAGAATGTGAAGTATACATCCTCTTACAAATCAACTCCACATACTCAGTAGTCTCCTTGAAAAGATGAGGTCTCGGTATAGTTGCCTCTCCTGCCTCCAGCCAATATAGGGGTGATCTGCATGGCCTACTGTACAAAGCCTCATAAGGTGTCATCTGAATTATTGCCTGAAAACTATTATTATAGGAAAACTCCACTAGGGGTATGTGTATCTCCCAATATCCCCCAAAATCTAGGACGCATGCTCGAAGCATGTCCTCTAAAACCTGAATTGTGCACTCGGACTGGCCATATGTCTGGGGATGGTAAGATTTACTCAAAATTATATGTACACCCAAAGCCCTCTATAGTCCCTTCCAGACAGAAGAAGTAAACCGGGCGACCCTGTTTGAAATGATAGAGTGTGAAACCCCATGCAAACATACAATCTCTCAGATGTACAATCTTCCAAGATCATCAACATTGAAGGTTTCCTTGATCAGAAAGAAATGTTCAACCTTCTTGAGTCTATCAACAACAACCCAAACTACATCATTCTCTTGAGGTGACCTGGGTAACCCCATCAAGAAATTCATTGCAACATCATTACACTTCCACTCGAGAATAAAAAACTACTATAAAATCTCTTCCAATCCCTAATACTCTGCCTTCACCTACTGACAGGTGGAACATCTCATAACAAAACCAGCAACATCACTCTTCATGCCTGGCCACCAATACTGACGGTGTAGATCTTGATACATCTTGGTGACACCAAGATGAAATTACCATGATTAGGTATGAAAATATCACATTAACTCCTTACGTATTTCTATTGACACCCATACAAGTCCATGGAAACACAAAACCTCATCCTCATCTACAATCCATCCAAGAGTAGGGTCCTCGCCTGACACACTCTCTTGTAGGACAAGGCCTTCAGAATCTGATAGCTTCCTCATTCACAATCAATCTAGAAGAGTAGAGGTAACAACTATAGAAGAAATAAATGTCTCACCCTATCTATCATGCACCTCCAAATTCATCCTAGAGAACCGAGCCATAAGTTGACGCTCACTACTATCCTCCTAAACTTCATGTATCTGAGTCCTCCTACTCAATGCATCAGCCACTACGTTGCCTTTCCCAGGCATGTAGGTAAGCTCAAAGTCAAAAGACTGAAGTTACTCATCCCACCTTCACTGTCTCAAATTCAGATCACGTTGAGTAAAGATACACTTGAGACTTTTGTGGTCAATGTATACCACAAAATGATCTCCCAAAATATAATGTCTTCATCAACGCAAAGTATGCACAACTACAGCTAACTCGAGATTGTGCATTGGTCAATTCCTCTCATGTGGCCTCAACTGCCGAGACCCATACACAAAAACTCCTTCCTCCTGCATAATCACTACTCCCATCCTGATACCTGATGCATCCTAGTAAATGGTGTAGCTCTTGCTTGGATCTAGAAAAACCGGTATTGGTTCTAAATTCATTCTCTCTTTTAGCTTCTGAAAGGCTGAATCGTAGGAATCTGTCCACAATTACTTCGCACCTTTCTTAGTCAAGCACATTAGTGGCACTTCTAAGTGTGAAAAGTCTTGTATAAAACATATGTAGTAACCAACTAGCCCTAGAAAATTTTGTACCTCAAATATGTTCTTTGGCTACTCTAAGGAAACTACATCTCTCACTTTCTATGGGTCTACTGATACTCTTTTCTATGAGATAACATGACCCAAGAAGTGAATCTGATCCATCCAAAAGTGGCATTTTGAGATCTTAGCATATAAATGATGCTCTCTCAGTATACTCAATACAATCTTGAGATGGAAGGCATGGTCAAGTCGAGTGTCAAAGTACACCAAGATATCTTCCATGAAGACGACCACAAAGGAATCCAAGTAAGGATGGAATACTTAGTTCATCGGTTCCATGAAAATTTTCGGTGCGTTCGTGAGACCAAATGGAATAACCAAATACTCTAATAGACCATACCTACTCCGAAAGGATATAAGAGGTATATTTGATGGTTTAACATGAAAATTATGATAACCATATCTCAATTCAATCTTTGAGAACACCCGATCTCCTCGAGGATGATCAAAGAGATCATAAATCCTCAGAAAATGATATTGGTTCTTAAATATTAAATGATTTAGCTTTTGATAATCCACACAATGTCTGAGGGTACCTTCTGCCTTCTTCACAAAAAGTACAGGTGAACCCCAAGGAGAAGTATTGGGTCATATGAAACCCTTTGCCTTAAACTCCTCTAACTGCTTCTTGATATCCTATAACTCTAGTGTATCCATTCTATAAGGAGGAATGGACACTGGTGCCGCTCTTGGAACAAGTTCAATAGAGAAATATATCTATATATCCAGAGGTAAACATAAAAATTAATCTAGAAAGACATATATGAAATTATCCACCACTAGAGGAAAGTACATCTGTGAAGTCCCCCGGTCATCCAGATAAAAACTAGAAATATGGGTTATGATTCCTCCCAACCAATGATGCTCGGATCCTGCTATGCTCTCCTGGACATCCCATTCACCCTTGTGTAGAAAAGACCCTCCCATTGGTGATGTGAAACTCACCCTATGGTGATAGTATTCAACAAAGTCCTAAAAGGACACTAACTGGTCCATTCCAAGAATGACATTGAATCCTATAATCTCTAAGACATAGAGGTCTCATAATAAGTGACACCCACCAACCTTAAGAGGGAACTACTTGCACTAACATACACTAGTTGTCCTAATACCCAATGAATTGTCTAGCATCATAACTTCATCAGAAATAAAGATACATATCTCGAGGATCTCTACAATGGCAACAAATATGAAACTATGGGAAGCCCCTATATTAAAAAGAGCAGAAGATAAAACTCAGTCAACTAGAATCGTACCTCTAACAGTATAGGGTCTCAGATCCTACTCTTGCTAAGTCTGATCCACTACAAAAGTATGACCTGTATTGCGGCCATGTGACCATGTCTGACTACCCTGAGTTGATCCACCCTATTATTGTTGAAACCCTTTCATCTAGCTACCACATCCACAGCCACCTCCTCGGCCTAAATAGTCGTAAGAACTCCAATTCCTTGACTGAGGAGAAACTGGTGGTCCTACTTCTGAACGTGGAGTCATAACATATCCTCGTTCATCAGCTTATGGTGATAAGAACTATAAAAATGCTGAAGATGACCCATATTTCCGCAATATCAACACTCAACTAGGTTTCTCAGGCACTAAGGTCTCATGTTCCCACTCTTTCCGCACTAGTAGCACCTCACCTGGCTACCTTTGGATACATCACTGCTACTAGAATCACCATGAAAAGGCTCCCTATGGTGCTTCCTACTATAATTCAAAGGAGTACCAGCCCTGGATGCTGAATCATCATGGATCGTAGCTCCCAACTCCCTTAGATTATGCTCAGTAATCAGTGCCTGATTCACTATAGACATCACCAAAGTTAGACTGAAGACCTTCACCTGCGATCGGATGTCATACCTGAGGCCATCATAAAATCTCCTAGCCAAAGATAACTCGTCACCTCCTAGAACAGGTGTGAAGTGATAAAGATATTCAAAACAAGAAGTGTAATCCATCACTAAAAGAGTGCCATGCTCCAAATGCATGAACTCTTGGGATCGATCGGCCCTCAACATCTTGGGGTAGAAGTAGTCATAGAAGGTCCACTAAAACTCTTACCAAGACATATCTCGATGATGTCCCACCTATGAGATAGTATCCCACCATCCTTTGGTGGAATTACATAGCATGTATGTCATGAGATTCGCACTCCTCTCTGTAGGAATCTCTAGATGCTCTAAGATAGAAAGAATAGCCTCCAACCATAACTCTACAGCCTGTGGTCCTCCATCCCCTAAAAAAGTGGGAGGATGTTGCTGCCGAAACACCCGTGTCAACTCTTCCATAGTCAAGGCAGGATGCGGTGCTCCCTGTAAAGTCTACATCATCCTCATAAATCCTTCATGAAACTATACATCATCACCTATTTCCAGTATAACATTTGTATCCAAGACAGGCACGACCGGAGGGTCTTTTGGTAGTCCCTAATCTATCATTTCTGGTGTTTGGTTGTTACACTATATCTGGCATAAAATCAGAGGACCTCTTGGTGGTATGAATCAATAAGGTCAAGTGAACACCTCAGTTCATGATTATCAAGGACAGCAACTTTGAAGTAAAGGAGAGGAACAGGAGAAATAAATCATTCAAGTTTTACAAAATAGGGTTACATGGTGTGTATAAACTCAACACATCATGTTCCTTTAATCCTTTAACATGGCGTCTCCCTCTGCCAATCTTGGTCATGTAACACTCTTACACACGGCGTGTTCCTCCTAAGACACGGTGTGTACTTGAATCTTCCCTCCTATCCAAGTACTTCTACATAGCTAGAACTATATAGTTCTCTCTCGGGTAACACGATATGGTGTGTTAAATCTACATACGGTGTGTACTACTTAAGTCCCATCCACCCATGTCTTTGGTCACACAGCCAGATACACGGTTGATAACTACACGGTGTGTACAATCTAGACACAGCATGTACAACCTAAAGTTTCCCAACTCCGTATCTCTACTCACACATTCACTCACACGGTTAAATACTACATGGAATGTACATATGGTATACGATGTGTACTTAAGAAAAGTTGTTTCTTCTAGAATAGAAGAACACATGGTGTGTGTTCATAACACCACACACTATGTTGTCTGGGTTTCATAATAGTAAGCCTCTAAAACTTCTCTAAAACCCTTAAAACATAAAATTTTGTCCAAGGCATGAAAAATTTTGACCTGTGAGAGCCCATACTCCTACAAATAAAAGTTTTTCATCCTTATTCATATCATAACTTGAAAAAATTCAATTAAAGTTCAAACATGATCCACAAAATTCTGATCCAAGAGGTCCCATAACACCTCAAGGAACAAAGTTTGGAATCCATCCGAATGAAACTTTACATATTACAATACCCTATCAAAATAGTAGGTATTCTATCACGGCATCTATCACAATATCATGCATATATAGAAAAACATCTATCACAACATCATGAAATCAGTAATGAATCCTAAATGGCATGAAAAGAATGCATGACAAGTGATCTATAGCAAGTGCCTATAAGATGCATGAGATGGAATACCCTCATCTCATCATGTTGAAACAGAAATAGAACCACAATGATATCAATAATAATAGTACAAAACAATTTCGTCCCCCAATGGTGAAATCAAATCAACTGTAACAATTGTAAAACCATAAAAATTGCAATATTAGAGGTAACTTGGCTTTTCCCTATATAAGGGTTAGCTACTCCAAGGCACAATTTATTACCAATAACATATTCCTTCATATCTCTGTCTATAGTCTCCAAATAGTAAGGTAAAGAAGAAAAGAAACTCCTTTGATACCACTTTGTAACGTCTCGGTTCTGGGTGTCACCCCAAGGTGCCCCGAACCCGGTTGGTCACATGACCTCAAGCACATTTCCCCAAATTCCAGAGGCTGCTAACTATAAAGGAGGAAAAATGTCTGATAATGGGGAAACTATGCTCTCGTTGTAAAAGTATTCACAATGGAAAAAAATAGTAAATAGTAGCGAAAGTAGTAATACCATACAATAGAAGTAAATAGAAGAATACTGATAGTAATAAAAAAACTAGAGAATATATATAAATGATGCATGTCACAAGTGTCTAGGAATGCAGAAAAACAAGTCACAATGCTAGAAATAAAATACTAAACAAAAGTATATAAAATCAGTAAACTTCAACAACATTGCAAGCCTTATCTTGGTCTCATGCTCTCCATCTCCAACAGCAATCAAGTGCCTGATGAAGAAGGGAACTTTCCCTTATCTATACCTCCAACTATATAATTTGTTTGGGCCCAAAAGAATGACCCAAATAGGGTATGAGATGAATCCTAGTAGGCTCTATGCCTAACTGTCAGTGAATATATATACCAGGAAATATGCATAAATGAAGCAATAAACTAGGAAGGACTCAAAAGTAAACAATCCTATAGTTTCCAATTACATTCATTTACATTTATTAATTATTCAATCCATTGAATAATGTAACCTCTGGATCTAGCCTAAGCTCTATATCCCCCTGTATAATAATAACAATAGATGTCTCAGAAGACCATTTAAACAATCAAGTAAGACTAATCCCAAGCTTATGCTTTGACTTGGAAGACTCATCACCATCATTCAATAATTCATAAACAACCCTATGGGAAAGATCTCACAGTCTAACCCCTTTGGTTTTATATAGCACTAGTCATTTACAAATGACCACCT
This sequence comes from Viscum album, assembly GCA_963277665.1. Classification (NCBI taxonomy): domain Eukaryota; kingdom Viridiplantae; phylum Streptophyta; class Magnoliopsida; order Santalales; family Viscaceae; genus Viscum; species Viscum album. The sequence goes on from OY728157.1 coordinate 694,497,615, forward strand.
AGGAAGCTCTCACAGTCAATACCCCTAGGTATACAATGCATCAATAATTTATAAATGACCTTTGGGTAGCTCTCACAGTCAATACCCCCTAGGTTACATCATCAAATAATTATAAATGACCTCCTGGTTAAATCTCATGGTCAATACCTGTGGTTCAAATTCTACACCAAGGCTCTCAGGGTCCTATGTAAATAGATATGGAAACCCCAATAGTTTTACTAGTCCAAGGCTCTCATGGTCCATTGGAAAAATAGTGCGCATATAATAACAAGACAGCACATGTAATTTATAACTACAACAAGACTAACATTCTCAAGCATAATACATGAAATTCATATAATCAATATACTCCATCCCAAACAATTCAATTCATGGAAACAAGGTATGCCTCATAGGAAACCTAGGGAAAATGACCATAAATAGTCAAATAGGTGAACGCACACATGGGGTGTCCCATAACAAGGTATAAAACCTTATACATAATCAATCACCCTTCCTCAAACAAAAAACCATATCAGGTATTAAATAGGGTCAAATTCCAAAATATGCAATACCCTAAAAATAGGTATTCAGCACTTTACGCATATATAATCTAAATATAATCAAAGAAAGGAACAAACCACCTACCTTGATGTCGTACGATCAACACTCTTGAACGTCGGCCCTTGAATCATCCTAGAATGACATAGATATAAAAAAAGGTTAAAAATTATCATCCATGAAATACCCAAAAAAGAGGAGGAATCAGGAAGAGAGTCTATAGGGAAAAAGAGAATTCCTCAGTGGGAATCCAATGCACCCAACGATGTCATAATTTGAGCTCAGATTGAGGAACAGGGGGAGTATGAAGTTCTTTGGCGTTCTGTTACTCTCCTATATGAGACATGGTGAGAATAAGTGTGTTCAAGATATGAGACATGTCCCTGCTCCAATTCATCAATTAAAAATAAAATTACATGGTGTGTTCATTTAATGTACATGTTTTGTACTAGCCTCAATTGGCCCCTGATTTAGGAAGTCTTCCAGGTCACCTAAATGACCATGTACTCGGCCATTACACGGCCAGTACACAGCTACACACGGCAACTAGGCACACGGCGTGTACTCTTATGTACACAGTGTGTACTTAGAAAATTTAAAATTATTCCTTTTTCCTCAAAAAACCCATAAATAAATATCCATACCTAAAAAGAAGATCTGTGTTCTTAAAACAACTCATAATAATATAACATAACTCAGAGAAGCTTTTGGTTTAGTGTATTTTATGACTGTATTTATAAGAAATTTCTTTTACAACATAGGTGAACATTTATTCATAATAAAAAGTCTCTATACTCTATTCTATACTTCCCACAAGTTATATTTGTCTTCATAACCTATGGAAATTAAAACATATTAAAGGGGTAAGATCAAACTCTTGGTAAGGAAAAACGTATCAACATGTCATCAAGGTCTTGATGATAATAATATGAGAAAATTTCGGAAGGGGAAATTTTTCTTAAGAAAAAGAAAATGGAATAATAAGAATTGTTTATAATTTATGATTGAAGGAAATTTAATCTCCAATGAACAAACATATACCATTAAAAAGTATGTTGAATCATGAGACATTAAAAATTAGTTAATGATTATAATTATAGGCACAATATTATAGCATAAGAGTTTGGCATAAACATAATAATAAAAATTGTATGTCAAGGTTACTCAATAATAAATACATCATATCATAGTCTTGGGATAATCACTCATGTACTTTATTGGGCTTGGGGAAATCCTAATGTGTGGCCTTGGGATTTGGATAAATCCTCTCGTATACCCTTTGGTTTTGAATAAATCCTATCATGTACCATTTTTCTTGGGATAAAACCTCATGTATAACCTTTGGATTAGGATAAATCCTTCTATGTACACATTGTCTTGGGATAAATCCTCTTGTGTACCTTTATCTTTTGATAAATACTCTTATATTCCTTTTTTATTAGGATAAATCCTCTTGTGTACCCTTTGGCTTGAGATTAATCCTCTCATGTACCCTTTGGCTTCTGATAAATCCTATCATGTACCATTTTGAGATCATGATATATAAACATTATCAATGCATTTAAGGGACATATAGGACCCCATCCATCATTCATTTATACATATGTGTGCCACTTGAAAATAATCATTTATCACATTCTTAAGAACCCATGGAAATAAAAATGAATTTCATAAAATTTCCAAATGGTATCACTAAAATTGGCCTCAATAATGTGAATGGATGATACCAAAAATTCAATCACCCAAAATAGTATTTCATAAGAAAATTTATATGTTTATTAATCAATACTAATTTCTATGGAAATAAATCCTTTATAGAAAAAGAAGAAAATAATGGTGAAATTTCAAAAGAGTTTTTAGAAGATTATTTTATCTTTGGTGTAAAAGAAGAAGTTACAGTCATATTGAATAGTCATTTTTGAAAATGTGATGTGTAAATTTTGAAAAAAATACTTTTAAATGTAAATTTCAATATTTTATCCTTGAAAAATATATAAAGGTTTCAAAAAGGTGATGTAAAATCACTTTTAAAACTTTTACTTTTTAAAAAATAATCTTCAATAATTGAGCCTTGAAAATGACACAAAGATTTAAAAAAGGTGAAGTGAAAAAATTATGAAAACTTTTAATTTTAAAAATAATATTAAATAATAAATAATTTAAAATACATAGATTTTATCAATAAATAATTCTGAGTGGAAGATAAAACATTTTATTTTGAAAAGATGGAAAAACTATTTAATATTTTCAAATACCTTTGTTGAAAATTGACATCATAAAAAGAGGTAGTAAAATTGGAAAAGTTTTAATGTAAAATATAAAATTTACATGATATCACACATAAATTTTGTTTCCAAATATAAAAGGATAACATTAGAAGAGAGTAAAATATGGACAAGGAAGGTATATGGTAGTTAAAGAGGGTGGGAATTATTCTCAACATTGGTATACTTTTATGGGGGGGAATTCATGGAGAAATATTTGAATAAAAAAGTTTTATCTTCCCTAGAGATAAAGGGAACATTCCATGAAATAAAATATTATTTTTAAAGAAACCAATTTTGGAAGAATGAATTTCAATAAGATGAATTATAACTCAATGAAGGGAGTTGAGTTAACAAAAACCCTAACAACTTTGGTATATTTAGAATCAAATTATATTTAAATTAAGAACATGATAAATCTCTTAAAACCAAATAAATTTCAATAATATGGAAAAATAAATTCATTAGGTAGTAATCACACCATATAAAAAAATAATGGTGCAAAATATCAAGCATGTCTTGTGGATTTGAAAATGAGACAAATAAACCCTAACCACATTTCCCTGTTTTGTCGAATGCACTCTAAAACCCTATAAAACAAATATAAAAAACATGATATTAATTTTTATAACCTTACTCATATATATTAACATTTATATACTTTATTTATTATCATTAATTAGGAATATATTAATTAAATATAGCTTATTTTTACCATCGGGTGTTAGTTACTTTAATTGTTTTTCACACGCTTTGTGATGTTGATTTTGGTACCCATTATTTGATCCTAATTTCATAATTCCTAGATAATTTAATGTAAATTAATTAATTATTTATAATTATTTATAAAGATATAATTTCATTATATGAGATTTTTATTACGATCCTTGAATATGAACTCAGTAATGAGCATGTTTCGATGATTTTTATCAAACGAGTGGTAGTATCATAGTGAATCAGTTTAATTTTAGTATTACAATTCCAAAACCAAAATAAAATATTTAATTGATTGTTTATATCATATATTATCAGTAGTTAATTTCTCATATTCATCCATGATATTATTTTATAGATTAGTACAATAAGGTAATTAGACTGACCAAACATGAATGTACCCTAATTAATGGATGATTTTGATTATGAAAGTGGTTTCTTCTGGGAATAATATCATTATTAAATAAGAATAATTATATTATTTAGATAAATTTAATGTGTTGAATCATATTTTAATATTTTTTAATAAATAATAAATAAACTAGATGAAAAAAGAGATACGTTACATCGTGAAGGTGGTATTTTATACAGCGCATAGTTAACATTTTCATTTCTCAAAGAATGAGAGGAAAAGAAGTTGGGTTATAATTTTTATCTTCATAATAATAATTATATTGTATATTTCATATTTATTTGTCAATTTCACCTTTAAAATCAGTGAATATATTTGATAGTGAAAATAGAAGTCGTCGCTACATGGAGGTAGTAGTCCACACAACGCATGAATGCCAATTTTTGGTTTTATTAATGAAAAAAGGTAGAGATGATTAATAGTTATTAACCTATAATAATAAAATTAAGTTTAAAATAAATACTAAGTTAATTATAAATAAATTAGAAAATTATATTCGTGAAAGTAAGATAGAATGAAAATGAAGTTAGGAAAATGAGTACTCACATTGAAATATGTGTGTTTTACTTGGAAGATTCCATGGAAATAGAGGTCTTAATACAATATATTGTGACCAAAGCATTAATAAAAGGAATAGTATTATTAGGGAATTAAAATTTATATATTTTTAAGATAAAAAAAATTCATTAAGTGGTCTTTAAGGGGTGGTGAGAGACCCTTTTTTAGGTACTGAGAATGGAATTTTTATAAATATTTCAACTTAATATAAAGAGTGCACATGTTTCACATGTAAAGAAGACTCCAAAATGAAAAATAATGGAGTAGGGTATGATATAAGGTCAATAATTCCACAAAAATTCATTTTTACAAATGTTTTTAACATTTTTTTAAGTCCTTTACTATTAGAATTTTTACTTTTACCATTTTTGGTTTTATAGTGATAACTAGTTTTTAAATAAATCATTTTTTATATATAAAAATAAAATATAACTTATTAAATAATTTATAACTAATGATTACAAATATAAAATCCATTTTATCATATAAATTTTATATGTGTAATAAAAATTAATTTTAACATTAGCGCATGTAATGTGTAAAAACCCATTTTTAGAAGAAAAAAAATCATTTTTATGCTTAAAATTTATGTACAGGATAAAATTATCCATGTATTTGATTTTCATGATATAAATTGTATTATTATAAAAAATATAATTTATTTTTATTTAAAATAAATTCAAAACAAAATTTTATGAAAATATAATTTAATTAAAAGAAAATACCAAAAATAATTTGTATTGGAAAATATTACTTAAGTTCCTAAAATATTAATCATAGGTTTTATAAATTCAACATGGTATTTTTAAAATGTGAAGTTTTACTTATTAAATACATCTTTCACTAATTAAAATTCTTTATAAACTTCTAGGTTTTGCTTATAAATTTATAAAATTTATTGTTTTGGTAAAAAACTATATTTTTTACAATTCAAATAAAAATTCAATTATTTAAGAAAATATAAAAAATTTATCCTAAGATAATATTTGTATTATAAGCACAAAAATGAAGTTCATTTTGTTAAATTGAAATTATAAAATTATAAAATTTATATTTTAATAAAAATACAATATATAAAAGAAATTTTTTTGTTAAAAAATCCCTTTTAAAAAAGTAAGTATCTTTAATCCTATTTTGGTTGCATTTAAAATTGATTACAATATTTTTATCTATCATATGTTTTACTCTTGTTATAGTTTTATTATCTAATATATCTTGGATTGTTTTAGTTTTTTTTGTGTAATGGGTTATCAAACATAATGTTTATTTAATGGAAAACATTTATATAGTAAATCTTGGGTTGTTACAAGCCAACTTTTATAAACTCCTTTTCCAAGATTAATGGTTAACAACCCAATTAAAGTTTACCCATAGATAAGGGAAGTATTAATGTATTTATTTGGTTAGGTGGATATTTTCTCTATCACCCATGATCTCTAATAAAAATATTAACATGATCATTGAAAACAAATAAAAACACAATACAATGGGATCTTCAAAAACCAAACAACACATAAAAATATAACATAACTCAAAAACAATAAATAAAATCCATCAATCATAACCAATGTATCTCAGTATATATCCAAATCCAAATTTTAGTAAAAAGACCAGAGTTAACCATAAGTGACCAAAATGATAATTTCAACATGTCCAAATACATAATAAAAAAAGATAAAAAACAAGGACCATGGTGTCATGACCCCCTCCTACCAAAGATACCACAGTGAGGGGAGAGGGATAATGATCACTAAGTCTTCCCTACCATAGGCCCTGAGTTGGTGACTAGCACCAAGGGTATAAAAATCCCATGTGATGGGAGGCATTACCCTCTATAATAATATAGGATTGGAAGATAATATGAATCATCTACAATAATCCCCATGATATAATATAAAAAGAAACCAAAATCATTCTAAAATGCATGTATAAATAAAACAGGTTCATATAAAATTCTCCAAAAGTAAACACCCAAAAGTAAAGTTAATGTAGTGACACAGAAACTGTTCAAAAATCTCTAGGCTAGTATTTTCTTGAACAATCCATGTAATCCTCCTAGAAACCTAAAAATTAGTTTACATATATAGGGTGAGAATACAATTATACTCAGTATGAAAACCAAAGTCCCTCATACACAAGTTAAAGAAGCATACTAATGCACCTGTGAGAAAAAATCAAAACCAACAACACCTAAACAAGTCAACTACCCATCCTAACCTCACCAAGTCATGATCACTAAATAACATTATACAATTATAATAACATAATAAGAATAATGTCAATAAAGGGTACCCCACAATTTTTTTTCCATAGGTTTCCCAGTCTCGCACCCTAAAATCATATGTCATGATACTTCAATATCTTCTAAAAAATATATAACACCACCCCATAGAATAGTCAGATCACATCACACTAACAAACACCTGGGCCACTACCCCACAACATGGTATCATCTCATCTCACCTACAAAAACTTGGTCCATCGCATCCCAACCATAACTAGAGTAGTTGGGTATTGTGAACTTGAAGGAAATAAGCCTCATTCCCTCCTAATACTATGAATGACCCCCACTATAAGCTCCTCTTGACATAGAAATATCACATGTCACCCAGGCCACCACCTAGTTCACTAATAGACCTCTTTCTATCACAAACTATGCATATCTACTTGACTAGAAGAGATATCGGGAAAGTGAGGGTAGCCATACATCCATTCTCATCACTGGGATGTTGGGAAAAACACCCCCTATGTGAAAATATGGGTGTTTTCACATAGTGATCGATGTGGTAGGGGTGTGTATAGAAATAAAAATGAATATAAAAGTATATACATATAGCCACACACAAGACCAACCTATGATTTTACAATAAAACACAAAAAAACTCACAAAAACCCCTCTTTTTCTACTACCTTTAAAAGCATAACACCCCACAAACCACAAGACACATTCACACCACCAACCAGTTCCATTATCCATTCCATTTGTTTCACTATTTACCAAAAACTGTATTTAACCACATAACCCATAATTTATTTTTTCATTAATCATTTACATCCCATTAACCAAACCAAGCCCCAACCATTTTAAACATTATTAAACAATAATTCCATCACTAATTAGGAATCTAGCACAATGAAACCACACATCACAAGTAGCTCATCATTCCTATCATATCATCACCTCACTACCCCAAAATCACATCCAAACAAACCATCAACTAATCTCCCCAAAAGAATAGACAAAAACCCATCACCTCACCTCCCAAAAAGCATGGACAAATAAACCATCACATCACTGACCCAAAAGAACAGCCAAACAAACCATCACCTTGATGTCCCAAAATAACATCCAAACAAATGATCACCTATTTTCCCCAAAACCATAGCCAAACAAACCATCACCTCACTGACCAAAAAGCATAGCCAAAAAACCATCACATTTCTTTCCAAAAAGCATTGCCAAACAAACTAGACATCGCCCCAAAACACATCATAACCACAAATTTCCACCCTAAAATCACATCCACACATCAGAACACATCAAATTCCATTTTAAAAATTTAACAAAGTGGATTATATCACATTTTAATTTATTTTATGGGCATTTTCACACAAGTTATAAGTCCAAGGGAAACCATTTCACTAACCAAATATAAGTAGATATTCAATTTATCTATTGGGGTGATATCACAACTAAAATAAGGTTTCCATATCAAAACAACTATAGCACAAGAAAAGGATTCCAACAGCCATAATTTTCATAGGGGAATTCATCTCATACAAACAAAATATTACAATAATATCAAAGTTATAAAATCATGTGAATCATTCTCCCTTAACCTTTGATTTCGATTAAAAAATTAATTTATATTTATTATTCTAGAAAAAATCATACCCCATATATAAACAAGAGTAAACCCCTCCCACATGATTCACAAAATTGATAAATAGGGGATTACTTGCCTCAAAGAATCTTTTTCAACTCACTACACACCAAAGGTAGAAGAAGAAACACCCACAAACCAAAACCAAATGAAAAACTCATGGATCAGGATATATCACACCAAATAAACATTATAACATAGCCCACACACACCCCAAACCAAAACCCTACCACCATAGTGAATTCTAAAAGAAGAATGAAAGGTAAACAAGGGGATAAAGGGGATAACTCACCATAGTTCACCAATGAAAAATCACCATAACCCATGGAATTAAAGTAAGAGGAAAAAGGATTAAAGATCCTCCTAAGGTTCCTAGGGTTCCTCCAAAAATATATAGATAGAGAGATAGGGATATAGCTGAATTAAAAAGAATCATTTGATAAACCCTTTTATAACCTGGATCTCGATGCTTTCATATCGTGTACCCCATTCACGATGTGAACTCCTATATTTCTAACTTTTTCTAAAATTCATATCACCTTGGCCTTTATTTAATTAAAAACTATGAAATCAATTCATGTCATGTTCCCCTTTTATGATGTGAATTTCACACTACAAATCGGTTTCACGTCCAACCACCATATAACCTCCTCAATACTCCTTATAAACACCTCTAAAATTCAAATCATAGAAATTAATGGGTTGTTAAATTAGATACATCTTAAATGATTCTCAACCTCGAGAATCCAAAACCATGTCTAGAAGGAAAGGGGCCTGAAAAACCACCTTGTGAGATACCTCTCAGGGATCTTATTACACCCAAATACTACCACCATCCAACCATGCCAAATAAAACACTCTTGAAACACAATTCATATCCAAAATCTGCCTCCTTCCGCACAACCACACAGCTACACAACCAACAAACCACACTGCCCTGAATACATGACTCGGGGAATTCCATCCTCCATGTCAAGATACTATCCACTATGGGTGGAACTAACTCACCCGCATGGTTTTAATCCCATCATGGTATAATGAATCTCAATTTGGATTTAGGTACTCCCCTTTTTCATATTTCAAGAATTTTATTATACATCACACATTAAGGGAAGCATCAAATCTCATAACATAACAAGATCTAAACATCACATCACAAGAAAAATAAAGAAAATAAAAACTCAAAATATCTTTGAGTACTGGTCATGCATCTATGCATCGCATTCCCAAGTACTCTCTCCTTTAAGCCACCATTCCTCCCAACACATGAATCAATGGGATGGTTTGTCCTCACAATACTTTCTTCTGAATATCCTGGATCTCTACTGGATACTCCATGAACGTCATGTTATCCTTGATATCCAACTCTCCCCTATAAAATATATGGGATTCATCATGAATATACAGATGGAGCTGAGCGACATGGAAGATTTCATGGATCCTCTTCAGTCGTGGTGGAAACACCAACCAATACGCCACCTCACCAATTCACCTCAGTACCTCAAAAGTCCTAAAAACCCTTAGAGAAAGCTTACTCCTCCTACCAAACCTTAACTTAACACATTGAGTGGAAACATTCAAGAACATGTGGTCCCCAACCACTAACTCCAATAGACTCCTCCTATGATCATCATAGGCCCTATGTCAATCTAGTTCTACTTTCATCCTCTCATGAACAAGTTAAACCTTATTTGTTATGTTATGCACCACTTCAGGACCAAGAACTATTATCTCCCTAACCTCTGTCTAGCACAATAGAGAATGACTCATTTTCCCACATGAATCCTCAAATGGGGATATACCGATGGATGAGTGGAAGATTTTGTTATAAGCAAACTCAACTTTGGGAAATTACTATGCCCACAATCCAATAAAGTATATTATGCATGCCCACAACAAATCCTCTCATGTTTGGATAGACCACTATGTCTTCCCATATGTCTTAGGGTATAAAGTAGTGTTGAGGCATAACTGATTCTAAAATAATGCTTCAATCCCCTCCATAATTTTGAGATAAAATGTGCATCCTGATCTAAAACAATAGACCTCATAACACCATGAAACCACACCACCACATCCATATACCTCATATCCAAATCATCCACTATGCCTGACTCCTTGATCACTAATAAGTGGGCCTATTTCTTCAACTGATCCATGATCACTCAGATGGAATCACAACCTTCCTAAGATTGGGGAAAACCCATGATGAAATCTATCAAGATGTTATCCCATTTTCACTTAGGAACATTCAAAGGCTGTAAAAAACTGATAGGAACATTATGATCTCTCTTTACCTATAAGAAAACTAAACACCTTTCCATGAACTTTTCTACCACCCATTTCATCCTAGGCCACTAAAACTGAATTCTAAAGTCATGCTAAATCTTGGATACTCTTGGTTATACTTCCAAAGGTGAGATATGAAAATCATGGTGAAATACCCCACGCATCACTACCAAAACAAACATCCTCCCATAAAACATATGATTCCAATCATCCCTCTAGAGCATCATCATAGACAATACGATCATATATCACCTTTGTCTTTGAGTCTCCCCACTAAGACACCACCACCTACTGCTTTAGAGAAGACCGCACCATAATTTGAAGCAAATATCCTCTACCATCAACCACCCTTGAATCTAAGTGAAATACTTTCAACTCCTCCATCACTCTACAAAAATCCCTAAACTCCTGAACAACATCCTTCCACTAATTTCTACTCAAATAATTGACCACAACATTCCATTTTCCTGAGGTGTAGAAGATCTAAAAATCATAATCTTGAAAAACTCCATCCACCTCTATTACTGCAAATTCAGATCACGTTAATAAAATATATACCTCAAACTCTTTTAATCTATAAAGACCACAAAGTGCTCCCCAATGAGATAATACTTCCACAACTTAAGTGAAAAAAACCATTGATAACTCCAGATCATGGGTGGCATAGTTATGCTCATGGGGAAATGAATGATTATAGCTACAAGATATCACTACCCTATGCTGCATCAAGACACATCCCAATACCATATAGGAAGTGTCATAAAACACCTCAAATATCACACCCTCCGCAGAAAACTGAAGCACTAACCAACTTTCCCTTTAGGTAGTCGAATGCTATCTATCAAAGATTAGTCTACACAAAATCTTATACCTTCTTATTCAACACAGTTAATGGGGATTAAAATAAAGAGAAATTAGAAAAAAAACTTCAATAATAGCATAAAAGACCAAGAAAAATATGAAACTCTACCATATTCTTGGGTGATTCTCAAGAAACAATTACTTTGACCTTTGATGGGTCCACTGCAACACCCTTCTGATACACCACATGCCTAAGGAAAGGCACCTGTCTTGTATAAAAAATACACTTTTTCAACATTCCATAGACCTGGTGACGTTGAAGACCCTATAATATTATTTTGATATGATCTACATACTCCTCCTCTTACTTCTAATAGATTAATATGTATTCGATGAACATGACAATGAATTGGTTCAAGAATTTACAAAACATGGAGTTCATGAGTTCCATGAGCACAGTTAGTGCATTTATGACACTGAACAACGTGAATACCAAATAAAAGTGACCATACCTACATCTGAAGGTAGTTTTTGGGATATCACCCTCTTTCACCCTCAACCAGTGATATCCAGACCACATATCGATCATAGAAAACAAACCTTCCACTCTCAGCTGGTTCAAAATATCATTGATCCTCAAAAGAGGGTAAAATTTCTTGACCATCACCTGATTTAACCTCCATTAGTATATACACAACCTCAGACTACCATTATCATTATTATAAAACAAAATAGAAGCACCCCACAATGGCATATTGGGCCAGATAAAACCCTTCTACATCAAATCATCTATCTGAATCTTTAACTACCACAACTCATAAGGTGCCATCTGATAAGGATCCATCGAAATCAGAGAAGCTTCAGGTTGCAAGTATATCCTGAACTTAACATCACATTGAGGGGATAGCATCACAACTATAACACCCCCAAGTTTTTAAAATAGAAAATTATGTTTGATATAGAGTATGCAATACACCACACCAAACCCAAACGAACAATGATAATCTAAACACGACCGTTTTAACCTAGCTATAAAATTTGTAGATATGAATAGAATTAAATAAATTGTGAAATATATATATATATATATATATATATATTTCCTAATTAACATAAATATATTTATAAATTATTTATAAATAATCACTCAATTTTTAGTAATTTCATTTTATTCTTCAATAGTATGTTTTCTTCAAAAATGATTTTTATTTCTTTTTGTGAAAAAAATATTATAATTAATTTCTAAAACATTTGAAAAATCTATTTTATAAAATTAAAATCATTTTTTAAATCATCATATAAAAATTAACAAAGGTTAATTTTTTTGGATTTTTTAGAAAATATTTATTTCTCAGTGAATAGTGAAAATACTAATTTTTTTAAGTGTCATTTCTTTTGAAAAAATAAGTATTTTAAAAGTAATATTATCATTTTAATTTTATTTTATGATAACATAAGTACTATTTATTTATTTTTAATACAATTAATTACATTTAAATCATCTTTATACCATATTTCATTATAAGTTTATTTTTAGTCTTGAAAACACGTTTTTCTAAAACCTATTTTAAAATGAATAATGTTTCTACTTTTAATTAATTAAAAATAACCACTAATGGGGATTAATTTAAATTAAATTAAGGGATAATATATATATATATATATATATATTAATTGAAATTTATATAGTGAACATTACTAGTTATATATTTAAAGTAAAATCATATTTTCCTTGAAAAATAGATTCTTCAGAAAAATCTTTTTCCATTGTGCTTGTGGGTTTTATTTTAAATTAAATTATTTCACATCTATTAATTTATTTTGATAAAATTAATTCCATATTTTTAATAATAATAATTAATATTAGGTAATAATTTTTACTTAATGTTTGGACAATATGAATAGAAACTGTAGTAAATGTTTATTACCATGGTAAAAGGAAAAATAGGTTAACTAGGGGTAAAAATAATTTAATAAGGACTATAAAAAATATCCCTAATAGTATTAATATATATATTTTCATTTCTATATAATAATTATTATATTTTTTATTTATAAATAATTAAGAAATTATTTTGATAAAAATTAGATTTTGATATGATAAAACACAAATTGTATTTTTTGTGTAATAAGAAATTAAAATTAAAACATTTAATTTTAAAAAATTCATTAATTTTAAATATTATGATATTTTAATAAAATAATACTATTAAATAGTTTTTATTAAATTTAAATGATAATAAAAAATTTATGAAGTCATATTTAATTGTTATAAGGGTTCGAAAATAGTTATTGACAGAAAACCATCATTTTTCAATAAATGTCGATTCTTTTTTTAAAAGTAAAAAATAATATATTTAGAAAATTATTTTGATAAAATGAATATTATTTTTGGAATCATAATTTCAAAATTATCCAACATTTAATTCTTTATAATTTTTCAAGAGTTAAATTTTTGGGTAAAAATTAAATACGTTATAAATATACAATGTGTATTATGATATCATAATAACCCAAAAGTGATGTAATAAATTCTATACAAGTTATCTATAATAAAATCTATGTTTACCCTTTAAAATAATTTTTTTTTAGGTTATTTTATTAATTTTATAAATCCTTTATCAATCCTCCAAAATCTATATTATATTTTAAGTTTTTAAAATCAATTCTTTATAAACATGACTCACTTTCAAATCACCAAGGGTCATATTTTAATTAGTTCAGACCTTGGACTTATAAAATAATGAAAAACACTCCTATTTTGTAGAAACCATGGAAAAGTTTTTGTTTTTTATTATTTTATTGTATAGATTCCAAAACCTATGTTTGGAAAATAATAAATAACTCCCCATCTATTTTCCTATAAAAATACACCCAAGATCTTATTATTATTCACTAAAAAAACTTGGAGAACAGTATTACTCTTCCCTACCCTCTCTATATTCCTCAAAAGGTTCCCCAAATATCTCAATAATCTCCCCCTAATATTTTGTATCACCCTCTCAATGAAAGGGATCTCCCTATCTTCTTTTTATTCGAGTACTTATTTTATATTATGCCTCTTAATTTCTATTTGTTCTTGTTTGGGTAAGTTTTTATACATCCATATTACTAACATTTTGATTTAAATGTGATGAGAGACCCATTTCTATCTCATTAATCCCTCCCATGAACCTTTATTTACACTCTTTATACTTCTGAAATTGTCATATGATTTTTCGTACCAAAAGTAAGGGATCTCCATATCTTATTTTTATTCAATCACATGTTTTATGTTATTCCTATTAATTTACATATTTTCTTGTTAGGGTATGTTTTTTTATATATATATTACTTAAATTTTGATTTATATTTGATGATATACTCATTTCACTCTCATTAATCCCTCCCATGAACTATTATGTACACTCATTATAGTGAAAAAAAATTATCCTATTATTTTCTATACAAAAAGCAAGGGACCACTCTCTATTATTTTCCATTAAAGCACCTTCTTTATATTTATCATTTTAAATCCCAATAGGTTCTTTTGACATGAATTTATAAAGATCCCCATACTGATTAATTTATGTCCTAATAATGAGAGATAATTTATCCCCTCTCATTATAGCATTTAACTAAGTCATTACTATGCTGAAATTTGGTAAGGAGTCCTCTCTTTATCCTCTTTAATTCAAGCACCTTATTTATGTAATTCATTTTGTCTTACAAATCCTATTTATGTGATATGTTCTTACATGTCACTCTTATTTATCTTATGATGTAAAAGTGATGAGTTACCCCTTTGATTCTCATTAATTCCTCCCATGATTCATTATGTACCCCCGTTACATTGTCAAAATTATCCTACGACTTTTCCTTGCCAAGTTTTTATTTAAGAACCCTCCTTGTCTTATGCCTATTAATTCATAAATTTTCATGTTTTATTATGTTTATACATATCCCTTGTACTTTCCTTTTTACTTCCAAGTGATGAGAGACCCTTTTCTCTCTCATTGAACCATTTTATGAATCTTTATATATTGTCGTTAAGCTATCGAAATGTCACTATGATTTTCCAAACCAAACATTTTTTAGGTGTATACCCATACCTATTTCCCATCAAGGGTATTCAATTAGTTGTACCTATAATTTATTTATTGGGTACTTCCATGTATGTAACCAACAATACTTAATATTAGTATTAAATGTGATAAAATATGTTCTTATGTTATATGATCTATGTGGCACACTTATGCATGTACATGATATTTTTATGATGGGTGCACCCAGATAGTGCTCCAATTAATTTGGTAATGTTTTAGTCTCATTAGATTCAATTTATGGTGTATGGTAGGTTATCCTAATAACATTATGTTATGATTTCTTATATATTATCCTTGACCCATGTTAATGATGTCATGTTTAAAGTTGTTTCCACTTTCCCATGTTGCCTTTTTGTTATCATTCTATATCATACCTATTTGTTAATGATTATAATTCTCAGCCATTTTTTGTCCCATGTAAATTCCTATTGTCTAACACATAATAATTTCTTCATGTTATACTTTGATTATTCCCTTACTCGGATTTATAGCTCACCCCTTTCTTATATATATACCTAGGTTGTCCTGTGTAGTTTTAAAAGCTATGGAATTTTAAAAGTATTTTAAGGAAGTTTTAAATAATGTTTTTTGTATCCATGTATCATGATACTATGTTATGTACCTAATTAACCAAATAAACTATGATTCTATAATTTATAGGTTGTATTAAGTGTATTCTAATGTAATAAATCATAAATTAATGTGTAATAATGACAAGAGTTGTCATAAAAACCTCCTCAAGGAAAACATCTAGAAACTACATAATGAACCTAGGGACCCCCACTATCATACATCCACTAATTCTACTAATAAATCATCCATAAAATAAATAAGGGGCTCCACATGGTGATTTCCCACCTAATAACCTCCCTCTCCAAAAAACCACATGTTGGCCATCTAGATCCAAGAACATGACTCTCCTCCAAAATAATTAGATAACAACACATATGGAATACAACCAATCGATGCCTATGATGAAATCATATGGTTGTATATTTAGTAAGAAAATATCCCCATGGGACTGATGTGGCCCAGTCATCATTATACACCCCCAACACACATTAAACAGTTTGTTCTAGCCTTTGACTGGCGTAGTCAACACCAGGGGAATAGGAATCTTCTCCGCATATCATCCCAAAGAATGGACTAGAGTGTGTGAAACAAAGGAGTGCAAAGCTCCCAAATCAAACAAGACACTAACAAGGGTAGATAAAAAACTGATCGTACCTAAAATTATCTATGTACCCTCTAGAATTTCTACTTCCACTGCTTGAAACTGACCAAGTCCAGCTACCCTACCTATATTCTGATAGCCACCTCCATGTCCATGCTTAGGTAGACATCCCTGAACATAAGGAACATCCTGAGATCGGCCTCTACACACTCCATCTCCCCTTGGAAGACCATAATCCTACAACCCCTACTATTGAAACGGTCTCACTGGAAACTACTACTGAGGCTTTAACTAAACCTATTTGCCTCCACCAAACTAAGATCAAAGAAACATTGGGAAATAATTCTAGTGATATCCATGAACCCCAAGAAAAAACACACTGGCTTGATATCCCTAGGAAAATAATGGATACCACTAGCCCTTGAAGGCCAGAAGGGAATATGCTGAGGTCAACTCCCCACTGGTTGGAACCTCAAAGGTCCCGGTGCCTGAGACCTTCCATTAAAAACCCTACTCCTGGAGGAACCCTATTAATTCTACTCTCATGGTAAAACTCTTCATGAGTGAATCTACTTGATCTCCTTAACCTTATTCTAAACCTATGAATACATTATCAGTGTAAAATTAGTAACTACATACTAGATAGAAGGAAGTATTGACTCCTAAAGATGTCTTACACAAGACTCTTCATCTAGAAAAAGATATGGTAAAAGCACATAAGGTCCTTGAACTTGATTTGAAACTCCAACATTGACATAATCCTTGACTAAAGAGAAAGAAATTTCTAACTCTTCACTGCCTTTATGGTCAATGAAAGGAACTCTACCCAGAACTCTTTCTGAAATTAAACCCATGAAACATCTTCCACCTTTCGCTCACCTAGATACAGCATCCACCACTGATGTGTAGCTCCCTATATCCGACTAACTACCAAAGCGACCCAGTACTCCTCCAAGGACCAGATCAAACTAAATTTGATCCCAATATCCTCCATCCATCTCTTTATCTCCACAACTGAAACACTTCCCTCATACATCCCCAAAGCCTACCTCTAAAAATCACACAACACCCTTTGCTTAGCCTCATCCTCCTTTGCTAAATCATCCCTATGTAGATCAAACAAATTAGCCTACTCAACCTCATCTTCCTTATCCAATTGAGAAAAACTTACAGAATCCATATCTAAAAAGGAAACAAGAATTTTCTAATCCTAGTAGTATATAATTTTATTTAGATTCATTTTAATTCAATTTATTCATTTTAACCATCCCAAAACAACCCAACTCAAATAATAACACTAGTGATCATGGTGTATGTACCACTCCTAGGTCTCTACCTTTCAAATAGGTTCACCTCACTTGGTCATTCAATAGGCTCAGAGTTTGTGTACTAGATCATGGGGGAGGGCCTAAAATCCCATGTTTGAGCCAGTCTCCCTGGAATATTTCTTGCACCAAGGTCATCTAGAATTTTTTCCATACTAAAGCATGAAATATTAATTATTAATAACTCCAAACTCCATCATATCACTCAATAATCACCTCTGATACCACTCTATCATGACCCTATCCTACCAAAGATACCACAATGGTGGGAGAGAGATAATGACCCCCCGAGTCCCGCATCCAGTAGCCCATGGGTTGGTGACTAGCACCGAGGTATAAAAATTTCATGAAATATGAGGCATTTATATATATAATAATATAGGATTAGGAGATGATATTATTCATCCATAATAAGCTCTATGACATAATATAAAAAGAAACCAAAACCATCCTGCAATGCATGTTTAAATAAAACAGGTGTAGATAAAATTCTCCCAAAGTAAATACCCAAGAGATATGATAAAGTAGTGATATGGTAACTATCCAAAAAGGCCTAAGATATTATTATCCATCATGATCCACAAAATCTTCTTGGAAACCTGAAAATCAGTTTATATATATTGTATGATCATAAAATTATACTCAGTAGAAAAACTGAAGTCTCTCATGCACATGTGAAAGAAGCATACTAATGCACCTGTGAACAAATAGCAGAACCAACAGCACCTAAATAGTTCAAATATCCATCCCAAACTCACCAAGGAACACTCACTAAATAATGCAATCTGTTTATAATAACATAATAAGAATCATATCGATAAAGGGTACCTTGCAGTGCTTTTCCACTAGTCTGCCGCTCTCATGCCCCAACATCGTATGTCCTAATGCTCCCATATCTTCTAAATAACATATACCACCACCCCATAGCTTGTTCACATCACATCACACCTACAGACACCTGGGCAACCACCCCACAGCACGGCCACATCTCATCTCACCCACAGACACTTGGTCCATCACATTGCAACCATAACCAGAGTAGTAGGGAATCAGGAACATGGTGGACATCAACCTCATGTGCTCCTCATACCATGAATGACCCCTACCATAAGACACCTCATGGAATGTTCATATTACATCTCACCCTAAAACACCTAAACCACCAACTAATGTACTAATAGACCTTTGTCCATCACATATTCTACATATATACTTGCCTGAAAGAGAGAGTGGGAAAGATCGAGTAGCTATCCATCCATCCTCATCATCGGGATGTTGGAAAAACACCCCATATGAAAATATGGGTGTCGGTACATAGTGCTCTACATGGGGGTGTATATAGAAATCACAAGGAATATAAATATATATATATATATAGTCACACAAAATCTAAACCTATGGGTTCACAAAAAAACTATCAACTCACAACATTCCCCACATTTGCTTCCACCTATAAATTCATAACACCACACAAACCAAAATCCAAACCTCACACCATCAACCATATCCATTATCTAGCCCATTAATTTCATTATTTATAAACAATCACATTTAACCTCATATACCATCATTTATTTGATTATTAATCATTTCCATCCAATTAACCAAACGAAATCCTAGACATTTTAAACATTATTGACCAGTTATTCCATCACTTCCTAGGTATCTAGTACAACGCAACTACACATCACAATTATCTTATCATTATAATCGTACCATCACCTCATCACCCCAAAATTGCAGTCAAATGAACTATCGCCTTGCCTCCCCAAAATCACTGTAACAACCCATAATTTTTAAATGGTATTTTTTCATGAGGAAATGTGTGTTTTATTATATTATACACAACAAAACCATATCTCATTAATAATGAAGTGGTAATAAAGGGAAATGTGACCATAAATATTCAACCGTTATATAACCGTTGGTCAATATGACCATTGGAAACTATACTCCTATTAATAATTTTAACGTTATAATTAATGTTTTTAAGTATAAATGAAAACGGATCATTAATGTACAAAGGATAAGAAATGGCCTCAACTAGTAGAGTCATATCATATGAAGTCCATTTTTCAGAACATGGGAGGGAGGTAGAATCAATGGGGTTCACCCTTGACCAAGCCCAATTTGAGATTCAACAAGTGAATCTTGAACAAAAACACCTATGGGAGAAGTTCAAGTTAGTAGAAATTATCACTTGGTTAATGTTAGCCGAGCCACCCCATGAATCTATCATCATCGCACACTATACCCTTAGATCATACTTGGGTGTTATAATGGGTTATTTATCCCAACATTAGTTACTAAATGTGTAATTCCTTTGTATAAATAAAATTATTATTCCATCAATACCATTTTAAGAATATTTTTTCTTAATAAAATATATGTTTAATTGAGATGAATTTGATAAATTGAATTTTTCAGACACAAATTTTACTTTTCATAAATAAATATATATATTATAATAATCTAAGGTATTCTGAATTGTATTCATTTTAATGAAATGGTATGTTAAAAACACTTTTTTAAATGGAAATAATCAAATTAATTTTATTATGACCTAGGAAATTTTTAAGTGTCAGAAATTTGACTATGCATTACAACCTACTATTTTTTAATAAATAAGGATTTTTACATTTAAAAGTTAAGATTATCATATTTAGAGAATTATTTAGATAAATTAAACTTCATTTTTTATATCATCATTTCTAAATTAAGTAAGGGTGAATTTATGATAATTTTCTAAAATGCTTTATTTTTCAATGAATAGTAAAAAAAATAGTTTGAGGTTTTTAGTATGTTTAATGACTTCATAATTATTTCATAATGATTTAATAATTAATAAACCACAATACAAGACCTAAAATATGTTATTTTATTAATATAAATTATTTTAATAGATTTTATTCAATTTACAAACCTATAAGTTACTTTCCAAATTCTAAAATGGAAACTTTAACTTTAAAAACATTATTTTGTAAAAACATTAATTTTCCATGCAAAAATTAGTAATAAAAAATTATTATATGTTGTTTTGTGTTAAAATAACTTAAAATATGACCCAAATTTCCTAAACCATTGGAAAAAAACCATGGACAAGCTAATGGTTTTTTATTTTCCACAACCTAGATTTTCAAGGCCTGTATTTGAAAATTATTAAACAAATCCTCCAATATTACTATAAATACTCACCCATTTATCCATTTCATTTCACTCAAAATTCATATTACATGAATTTATGTTGGTTTTACCTCCCACAGGGTCCCCCTAAGGTTCTATTCCTCAAGATCTAGGAGTAACTCTTTGAGGTAAGGGAATTATTCTTATTTTCTATTTAATTAAAAAACTTATTTTTGTATGAGTATTCTAAATGTTATGGTTACTCTCTTATATTACCCTTTGTATCATAACGATACTACCAAATTATGTTTTATCAATGCATGACCCTTATCCCCTCTCATTTTACCCTTTTTTAAGACCATGTTTTATACCCATCATGCTGCCGAATTTACTCCTCAAATTTTCTCTCTCTACTTATAAAGTTCTTTTTTGTTTTCTTTTTGTGAAGGGATAAACCTATTTATTTTCTATGGGTATTCACCTGGATGTAAAAATTATTTATTTGATTTGGATATTAACATACATGAAACCTGTGTTTCTTTTATGTGGGTTAAAAATGACATAATGATCATCTCTTTAAGAACTTTTTGAAATATCGTTATTTTGATAAGAATCTAGTTATTTATTCTCCATAGGTTATTTATAAAATGTTTTATTATGATCTATGTGGATCACATTAACTAAGAAATATTAATGTTGTGCCCTGATAGTTCTATAATGTAATTGGTAAATAATTTAATCTCTATAGATGACATGTTTTATGAAACCTTGGTAAATAAGCTTGGTAATTTTCATTTATGAAACCCTAGTGACAAACCTTAGTGATATTCTTATGAATGTATCATTTAAATTTTGTAGCTACATTTCCATGTCATGATTCATTTTATTTTTATTATGATATTTCTCATGTTCCCTTTCTCATTCCATAATGATATTCCTTGTGTTCTTATTGATATTCCTCATTATCACATGTAAAATGTTTCCCTTACTAGGCCCCATGATTACCCCTTTCCTTTGATGTATGTCCTCTAGATATGAGATTTAGTAAATTTACTTATGATAAACCCATGAGGATATCTTCAAGTAGATTTAGAATAATGTTTTAAGTTTTTATGTTTTATGTACCTTACTTCTAAGAAACTAAACTTTAAAAGATCCTATGTATGTACCATGTAATGAAAAGTTATGTAATAAAAATGTGGGATGAAATAGTTGGTATCAAAGTATGGTATAGTTATTTGTGGAACTTTGAATTTTAAAACTTTAGGAATAACCCTAGATAAAAGTTTCAATATAGGAAAATATCCTGGTATTTTGGTGAAGTATTAAGTGATTTATGAGTAAATAAATATCTATATGGATACAAACAAGTGGATGTGTCTCTAGAATAGATGTATTTAGGGTTAACACTTGAAAACACCTCTTTGATCTAGACCTGAATGAGAACTAGTGCATGAAAAAGGGCCTTGTTGCACTCCTGGTTTGACACTCTTGAGGGATTGTTTGGTTAATCACAAGCTTTATATGAACCATCATAAAGGATATATAGAAAATGTAATTGTTGTTAAGGAATAACATATTTAAGAATGATGTTTTAAGATGTAAAATTCCTTTAGAATTATAATATTATTAAAATAAACATGTTTCTATCTAAGTTTTTATTCTAAAATGGAAGAAAATAGGATGAACCACATAAATGATGAGTGTGATGGATGATGCACCGATGGCCCTCCAATAGAATCTGGAATGGAAAAATTCATTAAAATGATGAATCAACTATCTCAAGTTGTGAATAATAACTTGGATCAAGTAAAGAGACTATATTCATATCAAAGGGAAAAAAATTTTGTTGAGTTCTTCATTCATCAACAACCACTTTATTTTATTGGATCTACTAATCTATTGATTAATGAACAATGGATAATCTCTATAGAAAATAACTTTTTTGTACTCTACTATTCAGAGCAAGATAAAGTACCCCTAGAAGTATACCACATAGAAGGAGAAGTTTATCAATGGTGTACACTAATTAAAAACACAAATCTAATAAGGGAGATTGATGTTATGGAGTGGGAAGATTTTAGGGGAATCTTTCTCAAAAAATAGTTCCCGTATTCAATGAGAATGAAAATAAAGAAGTAATTCCTAGAATTAAAGTGGAATGATAATGAATTGGTGGGAATCTAGGAGATGAACTTTACAAGACATTATCAATAAACCTCTATATTTTTTATGGTTCCTAATTGAAATATTGATATACTTTTCAGTGGACTAAGACCCCATCTATGGAGAAATCTAGCCAATCGAGACTATAAAAGCTATGAAGAGATAGTGCAGAGTGATATGAAGTTTGAACTGGAGTTCAAACAGACTTAGTGGTCACATAGATAAAATGAAAATAATAGATCAATGGATCCAAAATTAGGGAGGAACTTTGATCATGGAATAAAAGGAAATCAAGTGAAACTTTCCACATGAAACAAATGTGGAAAGAAGCATTTAGGGAACTGATTTCTCAGGCATGGAAAATGTTACAAGTGTAGAAGTGATGGCCATATAGCTCGAAACTATCATAGTGAGGTGAAGCCTCAACTTCTCAATAAAAACAATAAATGGAAGATGGTGCAGACCCATCCTAGAGTCCAATGCTTCAAGTTTAGATAGCTTGATAACTTTTCCAGTCACTGTCCAAATTAGAATATAATAGAGGGGAATCACCATCCACCTTAGCATAGGCTAGGGAGAAAGGTTGTCAATTTTCTATCATTATGGATAAATTATAAGATCCAAATGATGTGTTGGTAGGTACTATCATTGTTCTCTCAAAGCTAACAAGTACTTTGTTTGATTATAGTTCTACACATTCCTTTATTTCATCCAAGTTTTCAAATAATATATAATCAATCCCTAAACTTCTAGAAGTAGAGTTATCAGTCAAGACTCTTGAAGGGATTATCCTAGAATCAATAGTGTATATAAACTATAGTATTATCTTTTGGGAGTACAATCTCATTGAAAATATAGCAGTCATTCCCATGGTGGAATTCAACACTACACTAAGGATGGACTAGCTCTCAAAGTATGATGATAAGATTAACTGTTGAAGTAAAAAATTCAGTAGTCTTGAATAGACAACCTATAGTCATTTTTAAAGGAGAGATATCCCAACTTGATATTTTTCAACAAGAACCTCCCTTAGCCTTCTTTATGGTGATGATGGATGAAGAGGAAGAAGGAAATGAAAGTATAAGAATAGAAAATGTTCCCATCATTCAGGAATACATTGACATATTTTCTAAAGAGTTACTTGTACCTCACCCACAAAGAGAGGTATAGTTCGCCATTGAACTCATACCTGGATCCAAGATGATATAAAATACCCCATATAGAATGGAAAATGAGGATCTAGAGGAATTAAAGAAACAACTTCAAGATATTTTAGAGATGAGATTTATCTGAACAAGTGTGCCTCTTTGTAGAGAACCTATTTGCTTTTTAAATAAGAAGGATGGATCAATAAGGCTATGAATTGATTATAGAGAACTTAATAGGATCATAGTGAAGAACAAATACCTTATCCCAAGGATTGATGATTTATTTGACTAGTTTAGTGGGGCTCAATTATTCTCCAAAATTGATCTTTGGTCTAGTTATCATAAATTGAGGGTAAAGAAAGAATATATTCCAAAGACTAGATTTTGATAAAGATATGGGAATTATGAGTAGTTTTTTATGCCATTTTTCTTGAATAATGCTCTGGATATATTTATGGATTTGATTAATAGAGTCTTTACAGACTACCTTGACAAATTTGTGGTTTTTTTTATTAATGATATTCTGATATATTCCAAAATTCTTGAGGAGCATAAAGATTATCAAAGGGTTATATTGAAAACTCTAATGAAGGATATACTATTTGTAAAATTCAATAAATGTGAATTTTGGTTATAACAAGTTACTTTATTTGGGAACATTATAACTAATGAAGTAATCTTAGTTGAACTTTCCAAGATAGAGGTTGTGTAGGAGTGGCTTCATCTTGCAATAGTAACTAAGATTTTTAGTTTCCTTGGTTTGGAAGGATATTATAGGAGGTTTGTGAAAAAAAATCATATATTTATAATCCAAAAACTAAGTTTACTTGAAAAGGGGATAATTTTGGACAAAGGAGTGTGGCGAAAGTTTCCAATAACTAAAGAAGAGATTGGTTACTGCACCTGTGTTAACTCTACCCTCTATCAGAGAAAGATTATTTATTTATAGCGATGCATCTCTGAAATTTCTTGGGTGAAACCTCATGAAAAATGATAAGGTGGTTTCTTATGCATCTCAATAGTTAAAGTCTCATGAGAATAATTATACAATGCATGACCTTGATCTAGTAGTGGTAATTTTTTCTCTAAAAATATAGAGTCACTATCTTTATGACCACCAAATTTTTAAGTATATACTCACAAAAAATGAATTGAACATGAGACAAAGGAGATGGTTGGAACTTCTTAAAGACTAGGACTATTCAATTCATTATCACCCTAGAATATAAAACAAAGTTGTTGATGAATTAATTAGGAAATACCTTGTTGTGCTGGAAATGATGAGGATTCAAGGAGATCCATTGATCAATGACCCAGTAATATTGGACATGGGAATCATGAGGGAAGTGACATCATCAATATTATCACAAATTATTTATAAACCATAATTACTATATAAGATCAAGAAACCTAAAATAGAATATATTTTGTTAAAAAAGAAGATAGAGGATGTGAAGAATGGAAATTTTTCTAAGTTTGATTTTGATCAAGAAGGTGTACTAAAATTTTATACAAGGATGTTTGTTCTATATATTCCAAAGATAAATAAAAAACTGATGGATGAATCTCATGGATCTAAATTATATATATATCCTAGAAACACTAAAATTTATAGGGACCTTAATGATCATTTTTGGTGGGATGATATGAAAATTAAGATTTCCTACTACACTAAAAGGTGTTTGGTGTGTCAACAAGTGAAGGTAGAGCAATAACTTTCTAAAGGAATATTACAACCACTACCCATACCAACATAGAAGTGGGAAAATATCACTATGTAATCTTTCACTGGTCTCATGAAAACATCCAAAGTAAAAAATGTGATATGGGTTATAGTGGACCGACTCACCAAGACTCTCCATTTTATCTCTATTTAAGAAGATTTATCACTTGAACAACTTTCCAAGATATACGTGAAGGAAGTGTTGAGGCTACATGGGGAACCACTTTCTATCATTTTTTATCATGGTCCAAGGTTCACATATAAATTCTTGAGAATTATTAAACATGCTCTGAATACTAAATTAAATTTTAGTATGTCTTGTCTCCCCTAAACTGATGGTTAATATGAAAATACTATTCAGACACTCGAGGACATGTTGAAGACTTTACCAACGTAATTTAAAGGTATATGGGATCATAACCTCCCATTATTTGAGTTCTCATACAAAAAAATCTTCAACTCAAGTATTCAAATGTCACCCTATAAAAATCTATATGGGAATCGATGTAGAACTCCTGTTTTTTGGGATGAAGTTGGTGAGATAAATCTGATTAGGACTAATCTTGTGTAAGAGATGACAAAAAAAGTTTATGTCATCCAACAACATATAAAAGTTACTCAGAGTCAGTAGAATAGTTAAACTAACAACCATCTAAGGGACTTGGATTTTAATGTTGGCGAAAAAAATTTCCTTTGAATATCACCATGGAAGAGGGTTATGTGGTTTGAGAATAAAGGAAATTTTTTCCCCATTTATATTGGCCCCTATGAAATCCTTGATCACATAAGAGAAGTGGCCTATTGGCTTGCACTTTCACCATATCTATCTCAAGTTCATGATGTATCCCATGTATCTCTCTTGAGGAAGTACATACCTGATATATAACATGTACTAAATCTAGAGGTGGTACATCTGGAACATGACCTCTCTTATGAAGAGCATTCATTGGAGATCTTAGAACATAGATACAAGTTTCTATGTAACAAGACTACCCACCTCATTAAATTGTTGTGGAGGAACCATAAACATGAAGAAGAGACATGTGAACTAGAAGAAATAATGAGACAAAGTTACCCATACCTTTTCTCAACTAAGAGAATGAGTTGAAATTTTAAGGATAAAATTTCTTAAGGAGGGAGAATGTAACGACCCATACTTTTTAAATGATATTTGTTTCTTGAGGAAATGTTTTCTATATTAGATTATAAAAAACAAAACCATATCTCTTTAATAATGAAGTATAAAGGGAAATGTGACCATCATTATTTGACCATTATATGATTGTTGGTTAAATATGAAAATTTCTCAATATGACCATTAAAAACTCTACAATTGGTAATAATTATAATTAGTATTTATAAGTATAAATGAAAAAGGATAATTAATGTAGAAAGGAGAAGAGGTATTCTCAACCAGTAGAGTAATGTTGTATGAATCCCATTTGTTAGAACATGGGAGGGAGGTGGAGTCACTAGGTTTCACCCTTAACCAAGCCCAATCATAGCTTTAACAAGTGAATCTCGAACTAAATCACTTATAGTAGAAGTTCAAGTTAGTGTAAATTACCACTCGATCGATGTTATCCATGTCTCCCCGTGAATTTATCTCCATTGCACACCTTATCATTTGGTCGTATGTGGGTGTTATAATGGGTTACATGTCCCAAACTTAGTTACTTAATGTGTAATTCCTTTGTATATATAAAATTTTTATTCAATCAATACCATTTTAAGAATAATTTTTCTTAATAAAATATATGTTTAATTAAGATGAATTTGATAAATTGAATTTTTCAGACATAAATTGTACTTCTCAGAAAAGATATAATTTTTTTATAATAAACTAAGGTATTATGAAAAATATTAATTTTAATGAAATAGTATGTTAAAAACAATTTTTTAAATATAAATGATAAAATAATTTTATTATGACTTAGGAAATTTTTTAGTGTTATAAATTTGACTATGTATTACAACCCACAATTTTTTTAATAAATAAGGAATTTTATTTTTTAAAGTTAAAATTATTATATTTAGATAATTATTTTGACAAAATAAACATCATTTTTGAAATCATCATGTCAAAATTAGGTTAGGGTGAATTTATAATAATTTTCTAAAATACTTTATTCTTCTGTGAATAGTAAAAAATACAGTTTGAGGTTTTCAGTATGTTTATTGAATTTATAATTATTTCATAATGATGTAATAATTAATTAACCACAATACACGACCTGAAATATACTATTTTATTAATATCAAGTATTTTAATATATTTTAATCAATTTCCAAACCTATAAGTTACTCTCCAAATTCTAAAATGAAAATGGTAACTTTAAAAACATTATTTTATGGAAAATTTACTTTTACATGCCAAAAAAAGTAATAAAAATGATGCTCAGTTCTTTTCGGTTAAAATAACTTAAAATATGACCCAAATGTCCAAAAACATGGTCAATCCAATGGTTTTTCATTTTCCACAACCTAGATTTTCAAGGACTATATTTAGAAATTATTAAACAAATACACCGCTTTTACTATAAATACCCACCCATTTATCCATTTACTTTCAATAAAAATCAATACTCTATGAATTTATGGTTTTTTTTCCTCCCATGGAGTCCCCCCAAGTTTTCCTAAAGTCCCCAAGGTTCAATTCCTCAAGATCTAGGAGTAATTATTCAAGGTGAGGGAATTATCCTTCTTTTCTCTTCAATTCAAGAACTTATTTTTTGTATGTGTCTTCTAAATGTTATGGTTAATATATTTTATTACCATTTTGATCATACCCTTTCTAAAAATTTATTTTTTATAAATGGGCCCATTTCAAAAACTGTATTTTATACCCATCATGTTGCCGAATTTACTCCTCAAAATTTATCTCTACTTAAAAAATACCCCTTTATTTTATTTTTGTGAATACTCAAACCTATTTATTTTCTAGGGGTATTAAACTATAGGTAAAAATGAATTATTTTATTTGGTTATTAACATACATGAAACCCACATTTTCTTTATGTGGGTTAAAAATGACATAATGATCATGTCTTTAAGCACTTTTGAAACATCATGATTTTGATAAGAATCTCATTATTTATTCTCCACAAGTTATTTATGAAATGTATTATTATGATCTATGTGAATAAAATTAACTAATACATATGAATGTTACTCCCTAATAGCACTCAAATACATTGGGTAAAGAATTTAATCTCTAGATATGACATGTTTTATGATACCATGGTAAATAACCATGGTAATTTTCATTTATGACACCTTGGTGATATGATTATGAATGTATCATTTAAATGTTGTAGCCACATTTTCATGTTATGATTAATGTTATTTTTATTATGATATTATTCATATTACCTTTTTCATTCCATAGTGATATTCCTCATGTTCTTATTGATATTCCTTAGGATTACATGAAAAATGTTTCCCTTACTAGACCTCATGCTCACCCCTTTCCTTTGATATTTGTCCCTAGGATATGAGATGCATTAAATTTACTTAGTATGAACCCATAAGAATTTATTAAAGTGTATTTAGAATAATTATTTAAGTTTTAATGTGTTATGTACCTTATTTCCAAGAAACTAAACTTTAAAAGATCCTTTGTATGTACCATGTAATGAAAATTTATGTAATAAAAAGGTGGGATGCCATAAGCACGGACAAAAAAACCATAAACTCACTACCCCAAAAGCAGAACCAAATAAACCATCACCTATCCACCCCAAAAGAATTTTCAAACAAACCATCACCTCACCACCCCCAAAAACACATCCAAACAAACTATCACCTTACCGCCCTAAAAACATAGCTAAAAAACCATCACCTCACCACCCCAAAAGCATGTCCAAATAAACCATACATCTCCCCACACTACATCGCAACCACACATCACCTCCCCATAAGCATGGCTACACATCAAAAAACACCAAACACCATTTTAGAGATTTAGCAAAAGGGATTATATCACATTTCACTTTATTTTAGGGGTGTTATAACACAAGCCATAAATCTAGGGGAAACTATTTCATTAGCCAAATATAAGTGGTCATCCAATTTAAATTTTGGTGTGATATCACAACAAAATGAAACAAGGTTTTCATATCACAACAAATAAAGTGAAATAAAAGGCTCCTAATACCATGATTTTTATTGGGGTATTCATCCTATACAAATATAATATCACAATAATATCAAATTTGTAAAAGAATATGAATAATTCCCCCTTCCCCATCAATTTCAATTAACTGGTTAATTTATCTTTATTAATCTAGAGAAAATCATCTCCCATAGATAAAAAGAGTAAACCCCTCCCACATGATACACAAAAATTAGAAATGAGGGATTCTATACTTAAAAGAAGATTTTTCAACTCGCCACACACCATAGGGTGAATAAGAAACGAACACAAACCAAAACCGTGTGAAAAAAACATAGATCAACCTACACCACACCAAAGATCCATAATAACACAAACCACACACACTAAAAACTAAAACTGAACCACCACAATTTTCATGACCCGTCCCCTAGGGCCCGTTTTGTGACTACCCCAAGTTCGTCTTCCATAGGCCAGGGGCTGGCGACAAGCACTGAAAGGCGTATTTCCTAAAACAGTAAGGTATTGCCTTTATAAACTGTAAACTCACACATACCAAGAACACATCAAGATACAAGCACAAAGTAAACTATATAGTAAACAGGGTGTGTACAGAAAGTAAAGGGGTTGGAATACAAGCCCAACCGGAAAGTACAAGTAAAACTGGAAAGTACAAGTAAAACTAAAAATAGCTCACGTGAACACCTGCCAAGGATCCTACCTTAAGGGTAGGTACAGCTCTCAAACATTCATATCTGTGGTATGCCTTGTCTAAGGTCCACCTCTGAGAAGTCTCCAATCTTAGTACCCTCATCCTCAGTCAGTGATGTCCATCGTCTGCACAAGACACAACAAGGTGTGGGAGTATCCCGAAAAAGGGTGAGTATAAAAATACTCAGTAGGGACCCCAAGACCCCCGAAGGTCTCTCAAATCCACAAAGGATAAACCAAAAAACATTGAAACAATAGTCAACCCTACTTAGGTATATGCCCATACATATACCTAAGTTATCAAGATATACTCATCTCACACAGGAGGAAAGAATACCAAAAAGGTTACACCACGAAGGTAAAAGTACCACACAGGTAACACCACAAAGGAAGGAGTACCACACAGGTAACACCATGAAGATATAGTACCACATAGGTACACTATGAAGATATAAGACTCATCTCACATAGGTATAAGTAAAGTATATAATTACAGATGATTAGTCGTTAAGCTAGATCATCTTATTCTGTCAAGAGGCACTGCTGCTGATTATACAGAGTCTGACCCACATAGGATCGATAGGTACTATCCCTTGAAATGACCCACACAGGATCGGTATGCACTGACCCACACAAGATCGCTGAGTGTTAACCCACATAGGATCTGACCCACACAAGATCGGTATGCACTGACCCACACAGGATCGTTGAGCGCTGACCCACACAGGATCTAACTCGCACAGGATCGGTAAGCACTGACCCACACAGGATCACTGCGCGCTGAACCACACAGGATCGATAGGTACTAACCCCCGCAATGACCCACACAGGATCAGACCCGCCCAGAGTTGATAGGTAACTAACCTCTGTATTATCTGTCTCCAACCTCCACCTCACTGCCACCCACTGGATTCCACGCAACCGGTGTGCTCGAGTTATGTAGAATCTATCCCTCGATATATCATTCATACCTCGGCCACCACGAAGTCCCATGGAGAAGTATCCCAAAGGTCCTTCATGTCATAAGGGACCCAATGCAATCTACGACGCATCAATCGGACATCTGGTCTGTAAGTTATTAGCATTTCCACTCTGAGGGCCCGGTTGGATTTGGGGTTCGATCCAACCTCGCCATACTCTAAATTTATCCAAAACTCAAGTGGTGTATACCAAAAGTACTCTCTCAATCCAAGGATTCTGTTGCAATAGACAGTTTTTCAAACGAACGCTTGGTTCTCAAGATATGGTCAAAAAGACGAAACTGGGTCTAGAAGGGCCCGGGTCCGGCCCGGATGGCCTGGGCCTTGACAAGCACAGCCCGCTGGTCCATGGTTTATGGTCCAACCCGGCCCGTGTAGGGGGTGGCCCACTAGTGCGACCCGATGGTGCGGCCTGCCCGAGCTGGCGCTGAAGGGGGAGTGCCCCCTTCTGTTCGGAACACCAAAGGGCAGCACCTTAGGGCGCTGCCACGTCACCCACGGGACCCAATTGGGTCCCACCAATCCACCATGGGTGGTCAGGTGCTCCGGCTGGTTCTCCTCACAGCGGCACGGTCACACGCCGCTGCTCCACCACGGCCGGCCGGGTTCTGGCCACTCTTCAGCCTCCGCCACGGCCAAGCGGCCACAGTCTCCTGCTCATCTGGCGGTTTAGACGCACTCCACCCTACCTTCATGCGGTCGGCTGGTGTTTCGGCCCTCCTCCTCTTCCACGGGTCACCGCATCTCTATTCTTAGCCTGAAAAATAAAACGATCGCATATTCATGATCCTTGGGTTGAGGTCTCCACGTCCATATGTCGCGCTCAACAAAATATTGTGTTTCCAGCATCATTTAATATTTGGCGTTGAAGAACGAATGAAGAATGCATGAAGAATCAAAAGATAAGAGGTAAGGTATATGTGTGGGGTGATGGCCATGTTAGTTTGGCCATCCTCATTTTGAATCTAGATTATGAAGAATTATCAAATAAATTCAATCATAATTTAAAGTAAATCCCCTACCTCGATTTTCTGTTGGAGGTGGCGTGAGGAAGAAGACGAAGTCCTTGAAGATTGACATCGGCGTTCTTCACTCTCGCAAGATGCTCTAAGTTCGGTTCCTTGTTCTTCGATTTCGTAATTCGTTCTTCATTGGAGGATATCCTTTGTTGGAGAAATATCTTTCCAACTCTCCAAATCTCTCCCCTCCTTTTCCAATCCCTTTTCCTGTGAGAGATGAGGTGACAAATTAAATAAGCTTAAGAAATAATTTAATTAAAGTTTGTACATTAATTAAATTAAGTTGGCACATTTAATTTAGAGAAATCTAAGAGTTTCCTCCCATTAAAAGAGGGGTTTGGGTGGTCCCCACCACTAAATTCAAATGGGAGGTTTCAAGCTCGGGTGGTCCCCACCACTAAACATTCAAATGGGAGGTTTTTAAAATAAAATAAAAGTTTTTATTTATTTTATTTTTATTATTTTAACTCTCTCACCAAATTCTGGGAAGCTAACTTTCACTGTCGACCTACTACAGTCGAGGTGAAGTTCTCCTTAAGCGAATATTGTCGATGTGAGTTTAATGGTGCCCTCATATTTCAATTTCGAGCACCGGTTCAAAAGTTACAAAAACTCACTCACACGTTTACTGAACGTACCTAAAAAAAAGTTCAAAAATTCATTCTAGGTGCTCCATTCCACAGAATCATGTGCCGTTAACTTTTTCAAACTCATAATATTTCCATATAATTAAAAAAAATTACATGGAAAATCTGGGACTTTACATTCTCCCCACCTCAGGGCTTTGCATCCCCAAAATCCAAAACACAAACTAGAGAAACAAGTGGGGGAACTATGCACAAATTTAAGTCGCTCGCTCCCATGTGCTCTCCTGGAGGTTCTCATGCTACCAATGAACGCACACCATAGGTATCGACCACCCACAAAGGACCCACTCCTGTCGATCATCAATCTCCATTAGAACCTCCAAAAACATCACCCCAACGTTGATGTCCATCTCACCATGGTTGATGTTGTGAGATGGGTCATGCATGTGGAAGACGTTGTGTACCTTCTCCAACTACGGTGGAAGGGCTAGGCCATATGCCACCTCTCCAACTCTGCTAAGGACCTAAAAGGGTCCGATTAACCTTGGAGATAACTTTCCACCCCAACCAAATCTCCACAAACCTCATCGACGTGAGACCTGTAGAGAGACATGGTCACCATCCTCAAACTCCAGAGGTCTCTGTCTCCTATCAGCATAAGATTTCTTCCTTCTTTGTGCAGTCTTCATCTTCTCCTAGATGATCTGCACTTTCTTTGTGGTAGCTCGTACCATCTCTGGTCCCATGAGTGTTGACTCCCCTAGGCCAGTCCAACACAAAGGTGATCTGCAAGGTCGACTATACAATGCCTCAAACAGTGTCATATTTATATTGGAGTGATAATTGTTGTTTTATGTGAACTCTGCCAAGGGAAATTGATCCTCCCAGCTATGGCCGAAATCTAGGACGCATGCACGCAGCATGTCCTCAAGGGTCTGTATGGTCCGCTCTGTCTGACCATCCGTCTGAGGATGAAAGGTGGTTCTCAACTGAAACTATGTCTCGAACGCTTCCTACAACCCCTTCCATATCTGAGAAGTAAACATGAATCATTATTGGAGACAATCATAGATGGCACTCCATGAAGTCGTACAATCTCCTGCATGTAGAGGTGTCTCAAGCCCTCTACTGAACCCTGATCTCTGATAGGTAGGAAGTGGGCCGACTTGGTGAGTTGGTCAATGATCACCCAAATAGAATCATGCCCCCTGGACATGCGTGGAAGTCCCATCACAAAGTCCATGGAAATTCCATCCCACTTCCACTCTGGAACCTCTAATGGTTGAAGTAAGCCTGCTGAAACATGGTGATCTGCCTTCACTTGCTGACAAGTGAGGCACCGTTAGACAAACTCTGCTACTACTTTCTTCATTCCCATCCACCAGTATTGACACCGAAGGTCCTGGTACATCTTCTCCACTCCTAGATATACCACTAGAGGGGATGTATAGAACTCCCTCAACACTTACTCCTGTAGCGCCATCGGTACCATAGTATGTCCTCTGAAGAGGATGACGTGCTCCCCACCTTTAGGAAATCCATCAGGTACTTGTCCTGTGGATATCTAAGCACATCAAGCCTCGCAGTCTGTGTCCCCAAGTTGCATCTCCTTGACTCGTTGAAGGATTGGGGGAGTGACTATCAGAGACTGAAGATAAACTGCTCTATCTCGATCCACATAGGATATTCATAAACTAGCTAGCTTCTTTGTCACCTCACTCAGAAAATATATACCAGATATCCTACTGAGTGCATCTACTTCTATGTTCCCCTTACTATAATTATAGACTATCTTGAAGTCATAGTCCTGGAGGAACTCAAGACAACACTGTTGTCTCAGGTTCAGGTCCTTCTGAGAGAATATATACCTGATAATCTTATGATTAGAGTAGATTGTAAAATGTTTTCCCATCAAGTAATGTTTCTAAAACTTCAAGGCAAATACCACTACTGTTAACTCCAGGTCATGGGTATCATAGTTTTTCTCATGTTTTCTCAGCTATCGATAACCATAAGTGATCATTTCTTTCTCCTATATCAAGACACATCCAAGTCTGGTCCCTAATGCGTCACAATAGACGACGTACTCAACGCCCTCCTTCGGTAGCCTCGAGATGGGGGTACTCATCAGTCTCTACCTCAGCTCCTAAAAACTCTTATAGAATCTCTCCAACCATACGAAGGGTTTCCCCTTCTTTGTTAATACTGATAAGGGTGCCACAACTCTAGAAAAGTCAGGCACAAACCTCTAGTAGTAACCGGCCAAACCTAGGAAACTCTGCACTTCCGTCACGCTCTTGAGTGACTCCCAAGCAAGCACAGCCACAATTTTTGCTAGATCCACTGCAACTCCAACCTATGAGATGACATGCCCTAGTAAGTGTACCTCTCATATCCAGAACTGGAACTTTGAGAGCTTACCATAAATTTGGTGCTCTCAGAGTGTGTCCAGAACTATCTACTAGTGATAGGCATGCTCTTCCTCCATCGCTGAGTATATCTGGATTTCGTCGATGAAGACTACCAAAAAGTGATCAAGCTATGGCTAGAATATACTGTTCCTAAGTCCCATGAACACTGTTGGGGTGTTGGTCACACCGAATGCCAAAACTAAGAACTCATAGTGGCCATACTGACATCTGAAGGCCATCTTTTGCACATCCTCATCTCATACCCTAAGCTGGTGATAGCCTGATCTGAGGTCTATCTTCGAAAACCATCGTGCTCCCTTCATCTGATCAAAGATATCTTCAATCCTTGATAGTGGGTACTTGTTCTTCATGGCCACCTGGTTCCAGTGCCAATAGTACACACAATTCTCAAACTCCCATCTGCCTTCTTGGAGAACAAAATCGGGGCTGCCCAAGGAGAAACACTGGGCCTAATGAACCCCTTTCTCTAGAAGTGCTCTAGCTATACCCATAGTTCTCGAAGCTCTGTGGGAGCCATCCAATATGCTGGTGTAGATATAAATGTCATCCTAGGGTAAAAGTCGATCTAGAAGTCCACCTATCTATGAAGAGATAGACATGGTACATTATTAGGGAAAACATCAGCGTACTGGTCCACCACTATAGGATAGCTCGGAATCTCAACATCAACCACTCTGAGGGTAAGGATAGCCAACTGATGTGTGATCGGCTGCACCCTCCTCCGAGTAAGTCCATCCTATGCTGCAAAGGTTTTCTTCTCACTGGTGAAGGAAAACCTAGTCCCATCCATGCGAACACACCACCCTTTGCGCTAAATACAGTCAATCTGTGCATGGACTGTGGATAACCAGTCTATACCCAAGATGATGTCGGAAGTCCACAACGCCACTACTAGAAGATCTCAGTTGAAGCTCTCGCCTCCTAGAGTAATCTCACATTGCCGGCACCAATGCGTAATCATTGAATCCACTCCCTTCGGAGTCTCTATCCATAAGGATCGAGAAAAAGTCTTTACCGGTATCTCTAAGCTCTGAACGTGGGTCGTGGCAATAAAAGAATGACTGGAACCTATATCTATAAGTATTGTAGCTAAGGTGGAGTAGACACAGATTGCACCTCGAATCATCTCTAGAGCATCATGGTCATAGGCCTCAGCTGCCTGAAGTTGAGCTTGTCCCTGTCCACCTACTCCCTGTGGTTGGGGTGGACCTTCTGGTGGTGGTGGTGGTAGAACCTCAAATCACCGCCCACCGCCTGCTACACGGCCTACTCCTCTTCTACATCCACCTCCTGGATACAGACCTCCTCGGTCGAATCTTCACCTCTGCACAGGCGGTCCTTAAACCATATTCTGGTCATCTATACAACGGTTCGAGCATTCGCGAGCCATGTGACCCTACCCGCCACATGAATAACATTGCTTGTTCCTCGTCGGTCCTGCTCTGTCTCGAGAGCCCCACACCACTGACCCTATATCCTGCGGTCGTCCACTTGTAGGTCTGGTCCTCTTGGAACTCTTCTCATCTGTCTTCTGCCAGCTGTTGATGACTCTATTATGTTTCATCTGGTGGTGGGTCTTGCTGCCAATGATTGCTCAGTAAGGAAACTCTCTACTAAGAGTGCTTGCTCAAACATACCTTCCTGCATCGAGATAATGAGAGAAACCATCGAAGGTCTAATCTCCTATCTGAGCCCCTGATCGAAGTTCCGGGCTCTGAAGAAAGGGTCCTGCACCATGTTAGTGGAGTAGCGCGAGAGGTCGGTGAACCTCGCTGAATACTGAGTTACAGTCATGCTACCATACTGCAAGTGGAGAAGCTCTTGTATACGCATTGAATGTAGGGTCGCTGGGAATAACTATGCCCTGAAAAGGCTCTCAAAGTCCACCCATATGAGATTCACCTCGTCATGTACCTGGAGCATCAAGCTCCACCATCTGCCCGCTACTTCCTGAAGAAGACTGGCAGCAAGGATCACCATGAGATCAGTTGGTGTCCCTACTAGTCAAAAGACTCTAACCATGGCCTCCATCCAATCCCCAGCCACCTGTGGGTCCATCTCACCCCGGAACCTTGGTGGTCTATGGCGCTAGAACTCATGTAATGTGCTCAAGAGGCACGCACCCTCTGCTACTGGAGCTGGTGTCATTGGTTGTCCAACGGGTAGTGGTGTTGTTGGTACACCACCCGATGGTACAACTGCTGTAAGGGGGCCCTGCACCGAAGCCTCATCACTCGGCGGGCTATCATCACATACTCTACCCAAAACCCTAGCAGGCTATTTGTGTGGGGGAATCCTAAAAAGAAACAGGTGTTCCATGGTCAATAAGTTATACCTGGTGATTTGACTCAAAGATATCACAAAGAAAACTTTTCAAAAACACATACGCAATCAGTGTTTTCATGTACTGAGTCAGAAATCAGAAGTCAAAAGTCCTGGTGTATGGATACGTCATCCGCCGCACCAACACTGGATTCCCCAAACTGAAAACCACACTCATCACACTTAACACTATTGCCACACAGAAAAGATCAGAGTCCAAGTTCTTTGGTATAACTGAACTCTTTTGATACCAATTTGTCACGACCCATCCCCCAGGGCCTATGCTGTGACTACCCCAAGCCCGCATTCTATAGGCCAGGGGATGGCGAAAAGCTCCGAAAGGCGTATTCCCTAAAACATGAATTCATTACCTTTATAAACTGTAAACTCACACATACCAATCACACAACAAGATACAAGCAAAAAGTAAACTATATAGTAAACACGGTGTATACAAAAAGTAAAGGGGCCAGAATACAAGCCCAACTGGAAAGTACAAGTAAAACTAAAAACAGCTCTTGTGAACATCTACCAAGGATCCTACCTGAAGGGTAGGTATAGCTCTCAAATGTTTGTCTCTGCGGCATTCCATGTCTAAGGTCCACCTATGAGCAGTCTCTAGTCTTAATACCCTCGTCCTCAGTCAACGTTGTTCGTCATCTACACAAGCAACAACAAGGTGCGGGCGTAGCCTGTCTAAGGGTGAGTATAAAAATACTTAATAGGGACCTTGAGACCCCTGAAGGTCTCTCAAATCCACAAAGGATAAACCACAAAACATGGAAATAATAGTCAACCCTACTTAGGTATGTTCCCATACATATACCTAAGTTATCAAAATATACTCATCTCACACAGGAGGAAAGAATACCACAAAGGTAACACCACAAAGGTAGAATTACCACACAGGTAACACCACGAAGGTAGGAGTACCACACAGGTAACACCATGAAGATATAGTACCACACAGGTACACCATGAAGATATAAGACTCAACTTACACAGGTATAAGTGAAGTATAGAAGTGCGGATGATTAGTCGCGAAGCTAGATCATCTTATTCTGTCAAGTGGCACTGCTGCTGATTATACAGAGTCTGACCCACACAGGATTGATAGGTACTAACCCCCACAATGACCCACATAGAATATGACCCACACATGATCGGTATACAGTGACCCACACAAGATCACTGAGCGCTGACCCACATAGGATCTGACCCACATAGGATCGGTATGCATTGACCCACACAGGATCACTGAGCGATGACCGACACAGGATCTGACCCACACAGGATTGATATGCACTGACCCATACAGGATCATTGAGTGATAACCCACATAGGATCAATAGGTACTGACCCCCGTAATGACCCACACAATATCTGACCTGCCCAGAGTCGATAGGTAACTAACCTCTGTATTATCTGTCTCCAACCTCTTCTTCACTGCCAGCCACTGGATTCCTCCCACCCGGTGCACTCGAGTTCCGTAGAATCTGTCCCTAGAGATATCGGTTGTACCTCAACTACTACTAAGTATCATGGAGAAGTATCCCAAAGGTCTGTCATGTCATAAGTGACCCAACGCAACAGACGGCGCGTCAATCGGACGTCCGGTCTGTAAGTTATTAGCATTTCCGCTCCGAGGGCTCGGTTGGATTCGGGGTTTGATCCAACCTGTCCTTACTCAAACTTTATCCAAAACTCAAGTGGAGTATACCAAAAGGATCATCTCAATCCAAGGACTCTAGTGCCACAAACGGTTCGTCAAATGGATGTCCAGTTCTCCAGATATGGCCAAAAAGGAAAAACTGGGTCCGGATGGGCCCGGGTCCGATCCAACCGGGTCGGACCGACCCAGCCCGGATGGCCTGGGCCTTGGCGGGCCAGGCCCACTGGGGCATGATCCGGCCCGATCCGCGTAGGGGGAGGCCTGGCCCAGTCTGCTGGACGCGGCCCACTGGTGCCGAAGGGGGAGCACCCCCTTCCGTTCGAAACGCCAAAGAGCGGCACCTTAGGGCACTTCCATGTCACCCACAGGGCCCAAGTAGGTCCCACCGATCTTCCACGGCTGGTCGGGTGCTCTGGCCAGTCCTCCTCACAATGGCACGGTCACGCGCTTCTGCTCCACCATGGCCGTCCAGGTTCCGGCCGCTCTTCGGCCTCCACCGCGGCTAAGCGGCCACAGTCTCCTGCTCATCCGTCAGTGCAGATGTGCACTGCCCTACCTTCATGCGGTCGGTCGGTGTGTCATCCCTCTTCCTCTTCTACAGGTCACCGCATCTCTATTTTTATCCTGAAAAATAAAATGATAACCTATTCGAAATCCTCGAGTCGAGGGCTCCATGTCCATATGTCATGCTCAACAAAATATTTTGTTTCTAGCATCATTAAATATTTGGCATTGAAGAACTCACGAAGAACGCATGGAGAATCAAAAGATAAGAGGCAAGGTATATGCGTGGGACGATGGACATGTTAGTTTGGATATAGTCTTTGTGAATCCATATTATAAATAATTATCAAATAAATTCAATAATAATTCAAAGTAAATCCCCTACCTCGATTTTCCATTAGATGTGGTGCAAGGAAGAAGATGAAGTCATTAAATATTCATGTTGGTGTTTGTCACTCCCGCAAGATGCTCCAATGTCGGATCCTCATTCTTCGATTATGGATGTTGTTCTTTGTTAGAGGATCTCCTTTTTTGGAGAAAGATCTTTCCAAATCTCCAAAGCTCTCCCCTCCTTTTCCAATCCCTTTTCCTGTGATAGGTGAGGTGCCAAATTAAATAATCTTAAGAAATAATTTAATTAAAGTTTGTACATTAATTAAATTAAGTTGGAACATTTAATTTGGAGAAATCCAAGAGTTTACTCCCATTAAAAGAGGGGTTCGGGTGGTCCCCACCACTAAATTAAAATGGTAGGTTTCAAGCTCAGGTGGTCCCCACCAGTAAACATTCAAATTGGAGGTTTTAAAAATAAAATAAAAGTTGTTCTTTATTTTATTTTTATTCTTTTAACTCTCCCACAAAATTCTGGGAAACTAACTTTCACCCTATACCTACTACGGTCGAGGTGAAGGTCTCCTTAAGAGAATATTGGCATTACGAGTTCAACGGTTCCCTCGGATTTCAATTCCGAGCACTGGTTCAAAGGTTACAAAAACCCGCTCACGCGTTTACTGAACGTACCTAAAAAAAGTTTAGAAATTCATTTCGAGCACTCTGGGCCTCGGAATCACACACCATCAATTTTTACGGACTCATAATATTTACATATAATTAAAAAAATACATAGAAAATCTGGGTCTTTGAAATAATGAATCTTGAAATAAGATTGTAAGATAAATAAGGGGAGAACTCATCGTATATCTCCGACGAACAACCACCAAAACCCATAGAATCTAATAAGGGATAAAAGTGATGAAATATACTTAGAAAGAACCTAGGGTTCCTCCAAAAGGAGAGATAGAGATATATGGATATTTCCGAATTAAAAAGAACCAGCTGATCAACCCTTTTTACAACCTCGAACCCAATGCTTTCAAGTCGTGTAACCCATTCACGATGTGAATTTCCATATTTCTAAATTTTTCCAAAATTCACATCACCTCATACTTTATTTAATTACAAATCATGAATTCCACTTTAATGATGTGAATTTTTTTTCATGGAATCCTTCACCTTAGCTGACATACAATTAGTGAATTCACCAGTTGTACAATGTAACATCCTGGGTTTTTGAGATGGGTCAAAATCCCCATTTGGTTTGAATTTTCCAAATAGTGGTTATGTAAATTTTTGATTCATTGATAGAAACTCAAATATAAGAGTTTAATTGGTCTTAAATAGTGTTTTTGGGTTGGTCTAGGGGGTTAGAGAGTGCCCTGGGTGTTTCATTTTGGTTTTGGGAGTGGCGGAGGCCGAATGGCTTGATTTGAAGTTGCAGGTACAGGCGTACGATTACCGCACAGTTTGTCAAACCGTGCGGGGTAGTCGGGCGGATCTATAGCTTTGGGTAGTGGCTGCCACACGATTTAGAAAACCATGTGGGTAAGATGTGTGGGCCTATAGCCTTAGGCAGTGGCTTCTGCAGAGTTTCCGAATGATTTGGAAAACCATGTGGGTAAACCGTGCAGCCAATGCTGGGTATTTTTTTTTAATTTTTATTTTTCTTTTATTTCTTTATTTTTCTCTCCTCTCTCCCTCTTTCTTATTCCTTGGTCACACACAGCAGAGTAGAGCTATCCCTTTTTCTCCTCTAGTGTATTTTTATTCAACTCCTCCATCTGACCTCTGTTCTTTGATCTATTGGTGGTTATAGGAATGACTCGGTAAGGCTAACCCCACACACCCTTCTCTTCATCTTGGTTTTCACCTTAGGGACTGATGTTTTTGTCCGATATGATTTTAGGGTTTAATATGGAAACTAAAATCTACGTTGATCAGCTTCAAATTGGACTTCGATGTTAGATGTTCCTACGTCTATGAGTCTAAGTTAAGTGGTACATACCTTTTTTGATTTTTTTATGGAATTTTGGATGGTGTGGCCTATGGCACATTTTTTGGTATTTTGAGTGAGACCCTATTATACCTCTTTCTTCATATCAAAATTATTGTGTGACCTATGGGGTGTTTTTAGACATTCCCAATACCTTTTTTTCTTGAGAAAGTTTGGCTTAGAGGTCATTTCTCTATGGGGTATTTTGGTCAGTGGTTCCAAAATTGTCTAAATTGAATTGTTTTTCTTTAAATTGAATT
Organism: Viscum album; assembly: GCA_963277665.1. Lineage (NCBI taxonomy): Eukaryota > Viridiplantae > Streptophyta > Magnoliopsida > Santalales > Viscaceae > Viscum > Viscum album. The sequence goes on from OY728157.1 coordinate 694,540,751, forward strand.
TTTTAATTTAATCCAGATTGGTTAGATTAATTAAAGGCATTCAATACCTCCATATTTAAATTTTAATGATTGTCTGAGTTGTGAAATTCAATCGAATAAATTTAATTGCTTGTTTAAAGTGTGCTATTTAAATTGTATGTATGTAATTTCTTGAATTACATGAAATGGGACCTAAGGGGTCATGAAGGGTGTGTCTTGGGATGTTATTGGGATGGAATGGACATCAAGATTGGGAGTCAAGGGCATCATCTACGGTGGAAATGTCGTCAGTCTGGAAAAGGCCCATGATACTTGGATGGAAAGGCCATTGGATTTGAGCGACATGGTCATAGGGGAACAAGTTTCCAAAGATGATATGGATTAGGTTATTATTTGGTGATTTATGCTCACCTATGATGTCCAAATCATCAATTGAGTCATGTGCACATAGGAAAACTCTATGATGAGGTGGTTTTGACCACTCGTGTGGGTAGAGGCCCCTAATAGTTGTGGCTTAGGTATTTATGGTTTGGGGGTGCTTGTCGTAGAAATCCACATGGAAGGTGAGGAGCCTTCAGTTGATAGTGATGAGGTTATCGGGTTGGGAGCTGAGGCTCTTCATGCTTGAGGCCATGGTCCTAGATGTTTATTTAAGGAAAAACATCATTGTTCATCTGATTTCTGTGCCATGGTCCGATGTGATCTTTTGATCAGGGGTCCATGGGACCAGGATACTGTTGTTTGGGCATTCCTTCAGTACATCGGTACTTTGAGACACAAGGTGGAAGGAGGAATATGGTGATAGACTATGTGATTGAGGTGGAACCAAAGAATTTATAAGGACTTTATGACTACAGGGGTACCTTGGGCCACGGGCCAAGGACTCTCTTTGCTTCTAAGATTCAGGTATTGGCTGAAGCAGGCGACACTCCCTGGTGGCTACTGAGAACTAGTGGAGGTTCTTTTTATTTATTACATCATACTATTTACTTTTATTAGAGATGAATATCCACTTAAACACTTATACTAGGTATGCACCATTGGGTGTTATCCTACTAAGATTCGTCTCACACCTTGAACGGGTCCTTCAGGATGCGTGTAGACTTTATGGATTTACATACAAGTAAAGGGTCAGCTTCAAGAGATGGATCATAGTACTGTTTGGCATAGAGATTGGCATGAACCTTAAGGTCATTACTAGCTAAAGATTTTGTTTAGTTTTCTTTTTAGTTTCAGAATTCTTATATATATAGCTATTGTGTTCTGTTATGGGTAGCACCTTGGATATTGTATTGTATGACCTAATGTGAGATGTTTTCTTAGTTTGTTTTTAGTGGATACAAGTGATTTTTTATCATTTTTTTCTATTTACTTTCCACTTCAATTGTTTCTATATTGCTTCTGCTGTTTATTAATATTTTCTTGTGCTTCCGCACTGTGAGTCTGGTTCACGCCTACTGAGTTTTTTATTTCCACTACATGTTAAATTATTGTTCTTTTACTAGGATATTATCTATTCTCATAGGGTATATCCTCCCCACTATACTTTTTTACACCCTCGCTGCTAGTCAGAAGTCTTTGGAATTCAGGGAGGTACACCTAAGGCTAGTGGAACCCAACCCGTTATCACTGCTCAGGTAGCTTTTTGGGTCAGTGATTCTACAAGTGGTATTAAATGAGTTTCTTTTACCTCTTTTATTGGTATTAATATTTGGGGTTATGGTAGACTGGAGATAGGTTGTTCTCGAAATTGGATTTTAAACTTGTGCTTGGGTGCCTGTAGCCCCATGTACGAGGGATGGACCAAGTTGCCTTGGGTGAGAATTTCTATTTTGATTTTTCTCAAATTATAGTTTATATGATTTCCACCTTGGTGGATCACTTGGTTTGTGATGATTATTGGTTGTGATATGTGACCCTTGACCCAATGTGGTAAGGGAGAATTATACTTTGACCCAGTAAGGAAAGGCGTGGTTGTTTGGATTTTTTATAGGCACATTTGTATGGTATTTCAATTTCATATATGAACGTATGATTTTTAAAGTGATAATACCAAGTGAGATATGTCGATTTCCATGTGAAAATGGTGAAATGCCTAATAGAATTGATTTTTTTTATGCAATTTGATATTACATTCTTTAATTTTATGTAAAATCACATGTGTCATGGAAATTGGGCCTCACTCTTATAGGAGCAGGTAGGTATTATGGTTGAGGTCATTTTGATCACCAGGATTGGGAGACTCGGTCATCGGACTGAGGTAATGGTGGTTGTTAAGACGGGCGTGGCTTGGGGATATTGTGATACTTGGATCTATTAAGGGTGAGTAAGGAGGCCACGAGTCCAGAATTCCATGGGGAATGGTTGCAGTGGGGGAGAGTAAGGGTAGTGAGGATGCACTTCCTTTTTACTAATTTACCTATCTGCATTGGATACATTTATATATATATTAAATGTCTAACCATTTTATGGTATTTAGAGGGTTTCTCCTAAAAGGATAAATAGAGAATCATGTGGGTGATGGTACAGTGTTTTAGGAGCACGATCAGGTTCATACCCCTAAGGGGAAGGCAGAGCATGATCCATAGGTATAGGAATAGGGAAATAAAAAGTTCAAGATCTAGTGTAGGCAGGACAGATGCCAAGCTTGACAGCATTAGGTCTACGGATCAATGAGAAGCTTCGGTCTAGATTGGTATATGTTTTGCAGGGAATAGACAGAGGTTATTAGGGAGAAGATCCATCGATGGAATATCTCACACGGGAGTTCCAGTCACAGTACCCGTTGTTTTTCTAGGGTGAGGGTGGTCCGCAGGTGGCTGATAATTGGATAGAAAGCATACAGATGATTTTTGAGTAGATCGAAATGCCTCTAGGGCATAGGGTCAGGCTAGCAACGTATATACTTAGAGGTCCAGCTAAACATTGGTGGGATGTGTAGGTTTAGGATCGCATACATGAGGGACTGGCCTAGAAGGACTTCTAGGAAAGGTTCTTTAGGAACTTTTTTCCAGAGATGCTGAGGTTAGAGAAATCTAGATAGTTCTTGATCCTTCGGTAGGGTGACATGTCTATCATAGACTATGCAGATACTTTCACTGAGTTCTCACGCTTTTCACTAGGTGTGGTAAGTGATGATACCTCGAGGGGGAGGTACTTAGAATATGGCTTACGGCATGCCATTTGGGTGCAGGTAAACATCTTTAGGCTGACCTCGTTCTCATAGGTAGTGAATCAGACACTCATATCTGAGGGAAACCTGATAGATAGGTCCCATTGGATCTAGGCGGTGGTTTTAGGTGATGGTTTAGATGTCAAGAAATGAGGTCAGTATGAGTTCCAGTAGTGCGGTCAGGCCAAGGACCCAGCTAGACCACTTTTTGATAGCTCGAAGGTGGTTTGATTTTAGTGTGGGAAACCAAGGCATGTCTGTAATCAGTGTGAGTAGACTCTAAATGAGTTTCAAGCATGTGGGAAGGATGGTCATCTCAAGAGGATATGTAGGCAGCCTTTTTAGATAGTTAGAAGATAGAGACCAAGGTAGGCATAGGCTTCAGAGATCGGTTCAGGATCAGTACCATGTGATAGTAGCCGAGGTTCAGTTACATATGGAGGATGTGGTAGAGTTAGTGGGACCCAGCCATGGATTCAGTGACTGGTGGCTGGTGTAGCACCACAGGGAGGCCAGGATTCAGGCAGCCATGTTTCAGGCTAGGTGCATGATGTGCAGTTTTTATGGGCTGAGCTGGCTTGTGAGTCGACGTCGGTTAGAGGTACGTCGAGGGCGCAGCCGTGACCTTATTTTGTTTTCTTTTGGCATGGCCCACTGAGGCATGTCCACTTTGAGTGAATGAGGTGCACAGGATATATGTGGACTGACCAGATGTTGGTCAGTAAGGTGACACCATTTTAGGTTCATGATTATATATATATATATATATATGAGGTTCTTAGCATCAAGAGCATCATCGGATGCATGTTTTGAGGTGATTAGGCATCGGGGAATCCAAGGGATGCAGGTTACATGAGGTGCCTTGGGAATCAGGGAATCGAAGATGTAGTTTTTTATTAGGTTTCAAGGTACCGGTTTGTTTTGAGCATCCATGGGATGTGGGACCTCGTTATTCTATGGGTTTTATGGGCTTGAGGCAGGCGCTGATGCGGTGCGGGATGTGATTCGGTGTCGAGATCGACACGAGAGCACCTGATGAGGTTTAGGGGTGACAATGTGTCACGGGAGGACCATGGGTCTAGAAATAGGTCGATGGACCTTTGTTTGGTTTTGAGTTTTGGTTGGGTTGAGACTGAGTTAGGCAATTCCTAAGGTGGGGAGCCCCTTGAGGAATTTGGCCAGAACCCTTGAGACCGGGGTAGTCTGGGTTCTTTTACCAGGATGTGTATGTTTGGTATCATCTCTAGGGTTTTTTTTTGATAGTTTGAGGATGAGCTATGTTAAGGTGGGGAGATTGTAAAGTTCTGGGTTTTTGAGATGGGTTAAAATCCCCACCCAGTTTGAATTTTTCAAATAGTGGCTATGCTACTTTTTTATTCGTTGATCAGAACTCAAATATGAGAGTTCTGTTGGCCTTAAATAGTGTTTTTGGGTTGTTCTAGGGGCTTAGAGAGAGCCCTAGGTGTTTTGGTTTGGTTTTGGGAGCGTCAAAAGTTGAATGGCTTGATTTGAAGTTGTAGGTGCAGGCACACGGTTACCACAAGGTTTGTCACACCGTGCAGGGTAGTGGTGAAAACCTGCAACTTTGGGCAGTGGTTGCTGCATGGTTTCTACATGGTTTGGAAAACCATGTATGTAAGACTTGAGGGCCTGTAGCCTTAGGTAGTGTCTTCTACACAATTTCCTCATAGTTTGGAAAATCGTGCATCCAGTTCTGGATATATTTTTTATTTTCTTTTTTTATTTTTCTCTCCTCTCTCCCTCTTTCTTCTTACTTGCTCACGTATAGTAGGGGAGAGTTTCCCCTTTTGTTCCTATGATGTATGTTGATCCAAATACTCCATAAAACCTCCATTATTCAATCTGTTGGTGACTATAGTACCACCTTAGTAAAACTAACCTCGCACGCCCTTCTCTTTGTCTTGGTTTTCGCCTTATGGACCATTGTTTCTATCTGAGCCGATTTCAGGGTTTAAGATAGAAAATCAGATCTATGTCGATCATCTTTGAATTGGACTTCAATATCATATGTTCCTATGTCTATGATTATAAGGTAGGTGGTGCATACCTTGTTTTGAGTTTTTTGCAGACTTTTGGATGGCACGGCCTATGGCATGTTTTTTGGTATTTTGAGCGAGACCACATTATACCTCTTTCTTCATATCAAAATGATTGTGTAACCTTTGGGATGTCATTGGACATTCCTGATACCTTTTTTTCTTGAGAAAGGATGGGTTATAGGTCGTTTCTTTATGGGGTATTTTGGCCAGGGGTGCTAAAATTGTCTAAATTGAATTGTTTTTCTTTAAATTGATTTATTTAATTTAATCTGGATTGGTTAGATGAATTAGAGGCATTAAAGACCTCCATTTTTAAATTGTGATGATTGTTTGATTTGTGCAATTCAATTGAATAAATTGAATTTCTTGTTTAAAGTATGATATTTAAATTATATTTATGTATTTTCATGAATTGCGTGAGATGGGACCCAAGGGGTTATGACGGGCATGGACCGATATGTTATTAGGATGGAATTGTCATTGGGATTAGGTTTCAAGGACATCGGTTTAGGCGGCAAGGCTATCAGGTTGGGAAAGGTGCGTGATACTTGGATGGTAAGGCCATCAGATTTGAGCGACATGGTCGCAGGGGATAGAGATAATGTGAATTAGGTTCTTATTTGGTTATTATCGCTCACCCGTGATGGAAAAAGTGAAGATTGAGTCATTTGCACACAAGTAGACTCTGTGATGAGGTGGTTTTGACCATTTGTGTGGGTAGAGGCCCCTGATAGTTGCATCTTAGGTATTTATTGTTTGGGGTTTCTTTCCGAAGAAATCCATGTGAAAGGTGAGGTGCCTTTGGTTGATAGCAATGAGATTATAGAGTTGGGAGATGAGGCTCATAGTGCTTGAGGCTATGGGCCTAGATGTTTATTTGAGGAAATACATCGTTGTTCCTCTAGTTGTCATGCCATGGGCCGACGTGAGCTTTCAAGTAGGGGTCTATGGGACTGGGATACTATTGTTTGGGTGTGTCTTCGGGACACCGGTACTTTGAGACATGAGGTGTTAGGAGGCATGTGGTACCAGGCTATGTGATTTAGGTGGAACCGGGGGGTTCACTAAAACTTTATGACTACATGGGTACCTTGGGCCATGGGCCAAAGACTCTCTTTGCTTTTAAGATTCCAACATTAGCTGAAGTAGGTGACACTCCTTGGTGGCTATTGAGCACCATTGGAGGTTGTGTTTATTTATTTAATTGTAATATTTACTTTTCTTAGAGATTCATATATAATTAAACACTTATACTAGGTATACACCATTGGGTGGTATCCTATTGAGATTCATCTCACACCCTGCACGGGTCCTTCAGGACACGTGTATACTTTATGGATTTACGTACAGATAAAGAGTAAACTTCAAGAGTCAGATCGTAGTACTATTTGGCATGAAGATTGGAATGGACCTTGAGGTCATTAATAGATGGATCTTTGCTTTATCTTCCTTTTTAGCTTCAACATGATTATATATGTAGCTACTTTAGTCTTTCATGGGCAGCACCTTAGATATTGTATTGTATGACCTAATGTGAGATGTTTTCTTGGTTTTTTTTAGTGGATACAAGTGATTTTATAGCATGTTGTTCTTTTTACTTTCCACTGTAGTTGTTTCTATATTACTTCAATTTTTATTGCTATTGGATTGTGCTTCATCCCTACTGGTTTGGTTCGAGTATGCTGGGTCTTTTATTTTTGCTGCATGTTATATTATTATGCCCAGACTAGGATATTATCTATTCCTATAGGGTATAGCCTCCCCACTATACTTGTTTACACCCTCACTACTAGTTGGAAATCTTTGGTGTTCGGGAAGGTGTGCCTAAGGCCAGTGGAACCTAGCCCGTTAGCATTGTTTAGGTAGATTTTTGGGTCGGGGATGCTACATACAAGTTGTGAATCACCAATTCACATTGTGTACACCTTTCACAATGTGAATTTTCCATTAAATCTAATTTTCAACTCCAACCACTATAGAACTTCCTTAAGCCTCTTCTAAAACACCTCCAACACTGAAAATCGACAAAGTAACGGGTCGGGAAGGCATAGGTTGTTACACATAGCCACCCATCTCCACATGTTAAGAAATATACCCTTTGTTTGTAACCCACACCATACTCAAAAAAAATCCAAATAATATCCTCTATATCCAAGATAAACCTATTTTGAACATCTAATATGATATGCATGAGAAAATAATGCCCAATAGGTATCCTTCTCACACCCCATGCATGAACTTTAAAATTAAATATGTTTAATTATAGTTTCAAATACAACTATGAAAGTAATATTTTACTTTTAGGTGAAACATGTAACAAGAGTCCATAACAAAAAATCTAACCCTTTCATGATATTAAAATTCCATACTTCATAATAAAACATAGTTCAAAGATTTTTATGAAAACCAAACCTTTATAATAAGTAAAACATCACAACCTTATAATATTTGTTTTCAAATATAGGTTGAAACTTTTATAGAAATTAAAATACCATTTATACAATAACATGTACATAAAATATGAATTGAAATAACTATGATAACAATAATCAGGGAAACCAAGATAAAGATATATCCTAAAATATCCATAAATAAAATGCAAAAGAATAACTGAATCATAATAATCATGGGATAAATACCTAAGGGACTCAAGTCAAGACACACTAGGATCCTCGTATTAATTCATATTCTGACATCTCAAACTGTGTGCAGGCTACTGGCCAAAGTGGCATACTAAACTAGCAACATCTCAACTAGCCATAGTGGTATAGTAAACTAGGGATAAAAAGAGAGGTAGAGTGGAATCATTCCTTAGAAGGTTCTTATCTTAGGTTCTTGCCTAATTACCCAAGGTTCCCATGAATATCTGAGTGGAAATGATAAATATTAGACATATCAAGCACAAAAATTCACAATAACATATTTTAATATATAACCAACAAGAATAAACACATACCCTCACTTCTGAACACCCTTTATGGGAGAAACCCCTTTTATCAATAATAACAACATAATAAACACATACCTTAACTTGGTTAATTTCATAAATTCAACATAATATCATTATCAATTTTTACACAAAAACATAAAGGTTCTCACTTCATGGGTATGTTTCATCAAGAAACCCCTTTATATCAAGTGCCAACTAGACCTTTACAATATATTTAGAATAAAAAGGTTATAAAATCATCTATAAAATTAAAATCAAGGAAAAATCATCAAATTACCTCAAATAATTAATGATCACAAGGAAAAAATATAAAATAATCCAAAAACACCCTAATTTTTTTTAAACCATTTAAAATAAAGTTTTACTCCCTTAGAATTTTTTTGAGAAACAACAATCCCCTTTGATTATTAAACTCTTAAAAATGGTCTCTTGGTAATTTAGATAAACATATGTTATGCACTATTTATATAAAAGTATAATTTAAGCTTAGAAACATGACACCCCCCTTTTTTCAAATAAAAACTGATAATAAATCTAACTTCCTTTTTCAAGGATTAATATATACACTTAATATAATTTATAAGGTGTTCAAACATGAGGTATAAATTTGCAAGAAACCCATGGATTTAAATTTAAAGTATTGTGAATGGAGAAACCAACCTCAATCCACTAAATTTTCAAGACAGGGTGTTATTACACCACTAAGAGGAAAGGGAATGCCCAAAAGGATGATTAGGAAGCTTTTAGATATAAAACACCAAGTTAAAATAGATAACCACTAACACTAGTTCATCGTGACCTTCTTATGGGAAATAAATAAAGAGGAAAGTGAAGAAGAAGAAGAAGAAGAAGAGAGGGGTAGGTTTAAAATAATTTACCTAAAGGAACTATCATCAATATATGAATGGAATCTATAGAATATCCCAAAGTGAGAGGAGAACATTTTGGGGTGATTCCAAGGCTACTGGAAATATAATGGGAGGAAAAAAATACCCCCAAGTACTTTAATTCAGAAATGGAAAATAAAGTAATTCCATAAATTCTAAAATTATAAACAAGTCATCATGGTGTGAGCCACTATCTCATGGATTGATTCCCCTTATAGCACTTTTATAAATTAATAACATCCAAAAATTCATTTTATTATAATCATAAATAATTTATAAGTTAATTAATTCAACATGTAAGAAATAATTTTTTTCTTCAAACAATTTTTAATGATATAGTTAAAATCATATGATACAATTAATAGGTTATAGATATTAAACCAATTAATCTATATCAGTAATATTTTATGGTTGATAACACCCATATCAATCATAAAATATAATTCAAGAAATATATGGATGTATTCACTTATACAAGAAAGGGATTACCCATATGTATCAGGGAAATGGGCCTTACGTATCATAGGGGACTCCCATACTTTACAAAATTCTACTTCCAAGGAACCCTTAAATATTGGTAAATGTCCCTTACATATTGGTAAATTTCCTTTATATATCATCAAATGGCCCTTAAGTATCGCATGGATTCTAATAGTAAGTTGATTCTTGACCCAAAAAATACCCTCACATATCAATGATTTAATCTTAGATATTTCCTTTTTTGTAGATTTATTTTTACGTACCTAGGATAAATACCAAATTAATGTTATATATGAATACCCTTACGTTCTAGTACTTTACACATTTCTAAACCCAATACAGTTGAACCTTATGTATGATAATGTGGTTTGGATTTACCTTTATATATCACATGAAATCTCAACACTTGGCCAATTTCACCTCACAGGGTGTCCCTTACATATGGTCATGGTGTAACATCCCCTCATCATGGAATGACTTTACTACTTGAAACCATCACACACCACTTTTCACTAAATCCATAACCCTTAAATATGATTTTACTCATATATAATATATTTCCTAACTCTACTGTAATATGTAAGGTTTTTTATTTAGCTAGGTTTTTAATATGTAATATATTTTTAAATATGTAATATTTTCTTCATATATAATGTTTGTACCTTATCCATAAAAACCTATACATAATATATTTCAATATGTAATATATTTATATTCATATGTAAGATTTTAGACTTAGATAAATTTTTACTGAGAATGTAAGAAATATATTTACACGCCCATCAGGCCGTGATTCCCATAACCACACATGACCTCACCTTCCAGACTAAATTTTCCACATATTCTATAACATTTATTCATGAGTACCCCCCTTGTATAAGGGTACATTTTCATAATAATTACCCTCACATATATGTAATTTACCATATTATAACTTCCCAAATCCATCATATCATAATTCCACTTGCCTACATCGTGGTCATCAATCAGTCCCAACTCAAAAATTCACCTTCATCCCTCCATGTTGTGATGCCCCTTAGCCATGGAATGACCTCTTCTAACACCAAAATTATTTTCAACCGACTCTAAATGCCTCAAAAACTCTAATAACACTAGAAACACCCTAGATCCAACCCTAATTAAAAAATAGACATTTAATAAGTTAATAATACATTTCTCATATGAAAATGACATCATGGGTGTTACAAATTCTATTGGTAATTAAAAGAGATATTGTCTTACACAAATAATAGAAGAATCAGAGTAATCCAGGTTCAGAAAATAGAGATATAAATTCTATAAGATTTATAGAAAAGTATAGAGTGTATTTCAAGGTTTTATCTCACTATAATATTTTATAGATCATCAAGAAGATGAATAAGGATAATATTATAATACTGTTATTAGTGTAATACCATATTTATGGTATATTGATGTTCAAGGCATTTTTCTTTGGAGGATCAATTAGATTTTTAAGTGAGGTGAGTAGTGAGTTCTCAAAACATTGTAATGATTTTAAACCTAAAGAGATAGTGAGTCCAATATGAATATTTTTGAAAAAGAAGTGCACTTATAGTGAATTTTGGTACACCCATACATTACCAAGTGTATTCTCCTTAGATGTATCCCATTGCAGGTGAACCAACTAAAATACATTATGCATAATTTTCTTATTTTATTGCTTCCATATTATCTATGAAGGAGAGAAGGAAGTTTTTCTTAATAGTAGAAAAATATCATTAAAAGTTTCATTTCAATTCAACATACCCAAATTCACTCCTCACTCTTAGGGTATCTTTCTTTAGTGGGACTAACTGATAAATATAGTTATAAAGTATAATATTACCAAAGATATTCTAAGAGGGTAGTTATTTTCATGGAGTAAAATAATTTTCATCATAACACACCATAAACATTTTAGTTTTTTGACTAAGATGGTGTTGGTAATTTTGTAATATAATTTTCTAAACCAAAGGTTATTGAGAAAAATCAATTTTAGAAAACTTAAAATCTATTAGTGAAAGGAAGTGGTTGTTTAATCACTGAAACCAAGTTTGATAATGAATGTAAAGTTGTGTATTTTATAATTACTATTCATTCATGAAATGGGAATAAATTATTCTATTCATTTTCTATGAATTCCATCATATCTTTTATGTTCACTAAGACTATATATTCAACACATCAAATAATTAATGTTATGTTTCTTGTGAAAATACCCACAGTGCAATTATTGTATCCCAATTACATAACTCTTCTCTAATTTATATTTACAAAAAGTTACTTCCTAAAAATCTATTTATTATCCATTTGATTAAATTGAATGTAATATTGGGCTCGAATCAATTTTCTATAAAAATTAAATATCAATTATTGGGTTAATGAAATATCATTTCACACCCCAGACCATTATATAATCCTATATCAATACAAAGAGGATTAAGAAAAAAATTTGGTAACTACATCCTCAATATAGGTCATAAAAACCAATGATGAGGTATGTTTACCTCAAATGGTAGGAGAAAAACTCAACATTTATGATATACTAACTCTATATTAATATGTTAATGTATTTTTCAGGAATTTATTGGTCATCCTATGATCATGAATTTGATTTTTCAATTGAACTAGTGCATGGTTTTATTATGTATCGACAATACCTTATAAAATAGATAGTTTTTAATTTTAAGAATTGAAGAATAAACTATAGGATAATTTGTTTAAGGATTTTATATGGCTAAGTGCTTCACTATGGCGTATATTATTGATGTGTGAAGACAGTTTCTTAATATAAATATTATTTTTTGAATTATTAATGGGGATAGTTGGAGAAATAATGGATTAATAATGGTTGGATAACTTTTATGACTAGAAAATTAATGATACCATATTATTAGGTGGAGAAGGAATATTAGATTAATTACTGGATGCAGTGAGTGGTGGAATTCTGGTTTCTATCATAATGATAAGGTTTTTGGTGTAAGTAAGTGTAGTGATTACCTGTACTACAAGAATATTCAGTGAATATTTGGTTTACATACTAAACGATGCTTATAAAAAAGTTATTACACAATTAGAAAATGGAGCTACTACCACGGACCTATAGCCACGGTTTGAAAACTGTGTCTATAAGTGGTTATATCCATGGTTCTATGGCTTATAAACATGGTTTTAAAATTGTGGCTATAGGCCTATTTTCCGTGGCCTATAGACATGGTTTTCAAAACCATGGATATAGGCCAATTTTTTCAAAGCCCTATAGCCACGGTTCTCCAAAACTGTGGCTATAGGGTTCCCATACTTCCATAGGAACAAAAATTCCCGCCAAAAATTTGGCGAAAAGCCCTGCCGCCACAGTTTTGATGATATTCCCATGGTTTTTATGAATATATATATCATAATATATATATATATATACCCAAATTGTGGCGCGGTGTAGTGGTAAGTGTGTTGGATTGCAAAGTGGAGGTGCAGGGATCGAAACCCGCCAATGGCATTTTTTATTTAGGTTATTACCATGGTTTTCCAAGGCTATAGCCACAGTCAAAACTGTGGCTATAGGTCAATCACCATGGTGGCCAGTTTTTTGGCCTATTTCTACGGTTTTCAAAACTGTGGCAATAGGTCGGGACCTACTGCCATGGCGATAGCAGCCACGGTTTTCCAAAACCGTGGCCCTAGCCTATGGCTAGAGTTTTGAGGCCTATTACCACGGTTTTGAACCATGGAAATAGCCCTTTTTTATTGTTGTGTTAAGATTTCCTATAAATAGGTGATCCCCATAGGGACATTGAAATAAATAAATATACTATTTTCCTTACAATTAATGATTATCAATATCTCTTGTAACTCGATAGTATCTCTCTCCCCTCTGTTCTAGTTATTGTAGTCTTTCTCTATGGATGTAAGTAATTTCCTGGACCATGGAAAATTCATTGTTTCATTGATTTGTGTGCAGTTAGAACTTCCATTTTCATCCTATCATCCATCTTTTTCATTCAATAGTCATGTCTGGTAAAAATAGAGAATGAAGTTTTCTTATTGATTTGAAATTATATTATCGAGTGACTTTTGATATTTGATCTTTATTCATTGAGGGTTTTTTCAGTGGATATGGAAATAGAAGAAGTAAAAGATGGGATTTACTAGTGAATTAGGATATATTTTGGTTTCTAGAAGATATAAATAGTGGATTATTTATATTAGATAGATCTGAATCTTTCATTATCCAATGTTAAATTTATAACAATAGAGAAAGATGATTGTGAGAAGATTGATAGAATAACACTTGGAGTTGTATACATGATGATACCATGGAATATTTATTTCAATATTTGAGATATAAAGACTAATTATGAGTTAATTTTTATATTCATGAACATTTATTAGTATAAGACCATAATAATAAAGGAGTTTTGGACATGGAGAATCATTATTTTGAATGATTGAATGAAAGTAAATGATCAGTATTTTGAACTTATTCAACAAAATTTTATGCCATTTAAAATTTTTGAATGTGAAATTTAGGAGTAAATTTTGGGCATTGATTATATTATCATCATTTACAAAGTTATATGATTTGATAGTTATTGTTTTGAAAAAATCAAGTGGTTTGATTGAATTCATGTTTAAGGATATCAAGGATCTTATTTTGAATGTTGATATTAGATGGAAAGAAGTATATAATTCTACCAAAATAATATACAACACAAAAGGGAGAGGACAAATGACTCAACAAAAATGTAAGAAAGAGAGAAGTGGATTAAGAGAAAGAAGCTTGGGAAAATAAATAGGCTTGAGTCCTATATTCTAGTGGTTTGGGAAGAAAGTATGTTTAAATAAGGTTCATAAGAACTAAAAGGATCATCCAAAAATACCATAGTTGAGAAAGATGTCAGTAACCTATTTTTGAACGTCAATAGTTTGTTGGATTCATGGATCATTGACTCTGAAGCATTGATTCACTCTACATTATATAGAGAATACATGGAGAATTATTTATTTATAAGGATTTAATATTTGGAATCAAGATGTTAAAATTATCTAAGAGGTTAAATATCATTTTAAATGAAAAAAATAAGTTATTCGGGTGGATGGTGAAATATGTTTGTAAATGAATTAATATGATAAAATATAAAAATTGGTATTAATGTTATAAAAATGATTTAGAAATCAATATACATAACAATAATTATTGTAATGATGATTGATTATCTATTTTTTACATTTATTAGTCACTTTCTCAATAAAGTTACATTTCTTAATCATTAACCAATGAGTATTTGTAAAAAAAATACATTGAATCATATCAATAAAAGGACCCTTACATCACCCATTTTAGAAAACACCTCAAGTTCAATTTTTTATCCATAAAATACCAAAATACTTTCCTCTACATTACTAACTCATGGTTTTATGACTTTAATCCCAAAAATAAGTTCCATATACTTCAAAATAATGAATTTAATTAAGTGGTGATTTGACTCTTAAAAGAAAGAAAAATATTATTATTGGTATATTAACTTTATCTTATCATCCTCGTCCTTATTAAACCTAATTGTACACCTGAATAACATAAGAAAAAAATATTATAATTATATTATATGATAATTATAATGATATAATGTGGTTCTATCACCATGTACCATGATCGTACAAGGGTTGATTTATGAAATACATGAAAGATACTACTTTATAATCACCATCATAAACGTGGTGAATTAATAAAACCTAAAACTAGTTATAAATTTATTAAATAAAATATTTATTTTATTTTCATGGACATTTATTTGTAATAAAAAAAATTGAAAATCATTGTTAAAAATAACTACTTGGGATAACAAAATAATCATGGGTGAGTGAATCATTGATTGGTTATTCATGAATCATAGTCTTACTTACCTCATATTAAAAAAATTAATTCTAAAATATTTGTATTGTCTTGATTAATTTAACTTGACTATTCTATATATGAAAAACTAATTTACTCAGAACAATGGCCCAGGCTGCAATACCAAACTATATATATAAAATTTGGTTTGATTGAGAATAAATGAATATATAGATTATAAATTAATAATAAATATGTAATAAATAAATATTAACATGTAATATTAAAATAAATGATTTTAACAAAGATTAGGGAATATATTATTAATAATCCAAAATTGATTATACAAGGGGATTAGAGAATTTTTGAAAAAAATTGGAGTTAAGGTTGTTAGGACCAAAAGGGGCCTAGATACCCTAAGAGGGGGGTGAATCAGGGTATAGATATTCTATTTCAAAATTATTCCTTCCCCACTGGATCTTGACCTCTATATTACAAGGGTCGCTTTGTTTTATCTTATGTTATTAATGTTTATATTGTTCTTTCCTTATTTATCTGATAATGATGCTTTGGATGCAACGGAGGGAAGTAAGCAGGCAGACACAGAGAATTTTATATGGTTTACCCTCACTGGGCTATGTTCAATGAGCATACAACGGCGATGTGTCACTGTACCAAATCCACTAAATCTCACTACCAATTTACAATATTCGGGATAGATCACTTTTATGCCCAGGCTCACTGCCTTTACAATGTTTAGGGTTAGCTCACTACTTTCCCAAGGGCCACTCCCTATTTCTCTCTCTCTGGATCACTATAGATGGAGAGGATCACCTACTTTCTTTTCCTTTGATCACTGCTCTGGAAAGGATCCACTCACAATTTAAATACCTTTAGGTCCCTTAATTATCACAAATGAATGCATCTTCATCTGTATATAGATGCTCTATTAAAGTTCCACTTTCATCCACTGATGAATACAACTTTACCACAGGTGAACTGGGAAATCTTCTAACTTTCTCCTAACAATATAATGACTAGCGCGCTTCTCTATACCTGGCGCACAAGTGTCACCACACTACTTGTGTGAAACTCCCTTCTTTAACTCAAAACTTTGGTGACTCACACCCTTTTACACCCAAATCAATATTGGTGCGCAACTATCAACCGGTGCGCTTGTTCAAGCCTGGCGCGCAAATGTTACCAAACCACTTGCACGACACTCCCTTCTCCAACTCCAAACTTGGGCAACTCAATCCCTTTTATGCTGAAACCAGTATTGGCACGCAACTATCAATTGGCGTGCAACTTTTTAGTATCTTTATACTTGTGTGACCAAACCACCACTTGCGCGACCAAACCACCAGCGCGACTGGAGATCTAATTTTCTCTAAGTGTTGAACTCTGTAAAAAATGATGAGGGGTATCCCTCTATTTATAGGAATTTTGGGTACCTTGAGTTTCGGCGCGCAAGTCTCCTCTCAGTGCACAAGTCCAGCCGCCCTAGTCTCTATCACCCTAGTCACTTGCATGCCCAAACCAAAACTCAGGTGCCCCTCTTTCCTTTGCCATATTTTGATGTTCTGATCTTTAAAAAAAATGTCGCACAAGTTTCCAAGACTCCAAGACATCAACTCCCGAGTCCCTTTTCCAAAAACACTTTTCTCCATTTGTCGATTTTGAGGCCCAAAAAATTGGCAAACACTAGAAAATGGTGCCACCTTGTATCTTCTCTTTTTGCACCGCCTCTAGATCATTCATTCCTTTGTTGTTGTTCTTCAATCAATCATGGATTGTTAACAACATCCCTTGAACTTGACATGTCACCATGAAAACCACCTTTGTCAAAAAATTTGTACATCATGGTCTCCTTTTTTTAACAAACACAACATGGAGGTCCACTTTTTCAACAAACACAATCACCTCAAAAATGCTTCAATAATACCTTGAGGGATTTTTTTCCAACAAAGGTAATGGGTTTTCTCTCAATCCCTCTTCATTTTATATATTCTCATTATCTAATATTTCTTTGGATGATTTGTATATACATTCCATTTAAATATATATATTACTAATTTTATGGATTTTTTTTGGATTTATAGTCCTTTTCTCATTTAATTGATTCATACTACACCAATTATGATATTTGTAAGGAGAAATATCATTTTGAGTTCACTTTTGATTGAAATTTTCCCTTCCATTCCATTTATTTTCCCGTACTATTAATTTATATTTCATTGAAATATTTTAATATCAAGTTCTCTTAATTAATTATATTGTATTTATCCTTTATTTTTAATTTATTATTTAATTTTATAGATATACTATGAAAATATTAATGAGATGACTTATAAATGATCATACTACTTCTCCTTCTTATCAATGTTACTTTTCATTGGATTTATTGTTATGATATGTTCTAACCATTGGTCAATGTTTAGACATGTTTCCTTATTGATATTTTTTATCTTCAATTCATTTTTTGAAAATTACATTTAATCTGATCTTTTAATTATTGATGATTATTTCAATCTTAAATAAAAACTAAGGAATCTCCTTAAAATTTTAACAATTTCTTCTCTTCCTTTGAAAGATTTTTATCTATACAAATATCATTTAATATTCCAACATTTGAACGTGTATTATTTTATATTTTATCTATTCTTATAAGGATTTACATTCATGGTGTTATCCACTCTATTTCAATGAATGATATATATTTCTCGTTAAATGGTTTTATAATCCATTTCATTTTCTTGGGTTAATCATGATATGAAATTGGTGATTCTATGTTTGTTTTCATTTTCATGGCCATGAATATGTATGGATATAAGTTTTATGTGATTTATGGGCCTAAAATTATATTTCCCTCCAATACATTTGATAGAGGCCATATCTCATGATATCTTTTTGTATGGGAAATGGGCAGTCAACCTTGTACACTATAGAATGATTGTCTTAGAAGATATCCTTGACTTATGTTTATGATACCATATAGTTATTTATTTTTCATATTCATTAGTTATGATTATGTTTTCATGTTTCATAATAATTTTATTATTATTTTCATACTCTTATATCATGTTTCATGTTCTTAGTTTTTATATCATCGTGGTTTTGATATGCTCATTATGTTATGACATACATTATGATCATTCATGCATCTCCTATTGGTATCGCCTATGTTTTCCCTTTACTGGGTAGTTAGATAACTCTTTACTTTATTCATGTACGTTCTCATAATTTTCTATGCAGTGATATGTCTAGGATTGATTCATATGTGAAGCTTTTATTAAAGAAATGTATGCTTTTTGTGTAATAAGATAAAATATATTTCTAATATAAAAAGATACTAAAACATTAGGTTCTTATTATAATAGTTTTTATATATAATTGTGTAAAATTATTTAAAATATATTTATGTTATTTTGGTATTATCATAGAGAACAATTTTATTTTTTAATAAAGAAAATTATTTTTTCAATTTATTTTAATGAACAATTTTATTAATGTGATAACATGTTTAATGTATTGAATTAATTGGGCCTTATCAATCCCATCAATCGTGTAAATAATATTAATGAAATATTGATTATTTTAAGTCTACTTATCTTTTTCATTATCATCAAGGCCTTATAAATAAGAATCATATAAAAAACTATACAATGATTGAGAAAACCCAAGAATTTATCTTACATAATTTAACATAATTATACATTACATCTCACAATTTAAACAAAATCGTTAGATTATAAAGGTTTAGTGTCTTTATAGATTAACTACATAATTTTATTATTACACAATAAAGGTTAAATATCTATCACAAAACCCTAATAAATATATCTTTTTCATCTCTCTAATTTTATCTACATTGTTTATTAGGATGATCTGACAACCCTAGACAAGTTTCTTGTGTTTGTTCATTGTGTTTTCTACCCTCTTGTTTGTGCGTGATTTGTGTCTCTTACCTATTTTCCAGTGGAATCATGTCGTGTATCATTGGAGACTATTCAAATTTGTTGAGGTGGTGAGATTCTTGATCCTTATACACATTATTAGTTGTCAACATGTCTTGATCCTCCCGATATCACTATGACACTTTCCACTTGTCATGATTTTTTTGTTCATTTAGTTGGGCATAATCATGTTGTGACTTTTTATTCCCATAGGCGGACTTCATTTCTTCATTTAGTAAATTTGAATTCCATGATCTCATTTTACATATAAGAAAGAGGGTTGTAAGTGGCATCTAGATCTTTTTATCCTTGTCACATGACACTTGATCCATCAGGGTTTCATTTTGGTGGAGATTTTATGCCTTGCGAGTTTAGAGGAGTATGAAAAAAATGAAAAAAAGATACAATGATACATTTACAATTTCAAAAATCCAATAGAGGATGATGATACCAGGTTCTTGGTGTAGTCTAGGTGATATATATCCTTCATGTTCTTCCTTTTAGGTCATTTTTTCATCTTTTATGCATAGGTCCTATGGGTTCGTTGAGTGAGACTGTCTAAGAAAGTGGTGAAATTTTTCTCCTTATGATGCAATTTAATAGTGTCACCTAGTTTAATGATGGTGAAGTTTCAAAGGACTGAATAACAACTAATAATGGGGTTGAATCATTTGTTAACTTTTTAAGAGTTTCAAAACTTTTAGAAACTCAACCACTATAACCTATTAAGATTTATTTCCTTATCAAATTTTTAGTAAATACTCATGCATGAAAAAGTAGGAAAGAAAGTAAAGAACACAATATTTACAAGATTTGTCCTCAGTGTGAGAACCTACATCCTTTCCATAGTCACTCCCATGGGTATATGGAAATCCTCTATGATGAATAAGTGATTACAAATTGTACCAACTCTTATTAGACTCCTTTTATCTCCTGATGGGAAAGATTATAGTAACTCATGTTAGTTTACAAAGTCGTATTACAAAAAAAATTGATCCAAAACTAAATAATAAGACTTTGTTCAGTTTTCTGCACAAAAGATGAGTCTAGATCCTCAATCCAATTTTCCTGGATCTGATTGTCTTAATCTGATGAGGTCAATATGATTCTCCCTTAATCAATATTCACTTCTCAAACTCTACTCAAACACTCAGTCTGATCTTCCTCAGTCTGATTAACTCAATACGATAAACCCATTTTCAATCTGCAAAACCCAAACTATGCTCAAACACTCAGTCGGATCTTCCTCGGTCTGATTGACTCAATATGATGAACTCAATATGATGAACCCATTCTCAATCTACAAAACTCAAACTCTCCTCAAATGATCAATATGATCTTCCTCGGTCTAATTGAATTTATACGATGGACTCAATATGATGAAACCATTCTCAATCTATAAAAACTCAAACTCTGCTCAAATTCTCAATACGATCCTCCTCAATCTGATGGGAACTTCCACTTACAATTATTCAGTGCTATGCCTTTTTTTCTTTAGTGAAAAATTACAATGAACGAATTATCTAAGCAAGTATTTATAGGCGAATCAAAAAATCAAGAGCGGGAAACATGAAAACTTTCCCTGCTTCCTCAAACATTAAATCTCTGAAAAACACTCACATTTAAACTTCAATTTTCAATTCTTCAATCCTTATTAGATTTATCTAAGATTTAAAAAAAATTAATTTCAATATTGACTACTTCAACTCTTTATAAAACTTTTGAAATATTCTTTTTGAGTCTTCTTTATAATCATCCTTCTTGGACTTTCTAACATTTCTTCAGTTTGATGTAACTTCCTCGGCTTCAATATGATGTATCTTCCTCAAGATATTACAATCTACCTTTATTTCTCAACTCATTACAATCTAACTTTATTTCTCAGCTCATTACAATCTGCCTTTCTTTCTGATCTCATTATGACATGCCTTTCTTTCTCATCTCGTTACGATATGCCTTTATTTCTTATCTCATTACAATTTGTCTTTCTTTCTCATCTCATTACGATATGCCTTTATTCTTCAGCTCATTATGATCTACCTTTATTTCTCAGCTCATTACAATCTGATTGACTTTCCTTCTTAGATTCATACTGATGGAATCCTCATTATGATGTAATTTCCTATTACGATGGAAATCTCGTTATGATGATTTTCCCATAAAGATGAAAAGTACTCAATTATGACTCCACTTAGTAACTTTTAAATTATTCAAAATTCATCAACTTTACACTTTCTTCTAAAAATTTCTGAGTTCGGTACTTATGGATCCGATATAATCATTATGATTCCTCCATTTCATCAAAATATTTTATCATGATAGTTTTTATGATTTGTGTGAACTTAATGACCAGAAAATTATCATCTAATTATTTTAGAAAGTATGAAAACTTTATAACTCCTGACTTCACAATCTTCTTTAAAAACTCTTCATTAATAATAATAATTCTTCAAACAAAAACATCTAAGTTTATAACAAATTACAAGTCTGATGGATCTTAAAATTCATACTGATGGATCTCATACTGATGGTATGTTCAATTAACAACTTCATCTTTTTGACCACCTTTTCATCTGGTGCTTCTCAGTCTGATACTCTGAATCTAGTTCTTCTCAATCCAATATCTAAATCTATAAAAAAACTTTCATAAAAAAAACTTTTCTCCTCCTTTATGTTTGGGTTTGAACTTTCAACAACTTTAAACTTTCTTATAGAACTCATTACAATGTACTGGGTTCGATTCCTGAATAACAAAAACATTCTTACACTAAATGTTTTGTTTTCAACAAATACAAAAACTTTGTTAAAAAAATTATCACAAAGGTTCTTTAATATCTCCATTTGGATTTTCTGACAACCCTTGTTAACAACTTTTTCAACTATCATAAATTTTTCACAACTCAACTTTTGTAAACAACTCGAGTTTTTTGAATTTTACCAAAACATATCATTTCTCAAAAAGAGAGTGTCCTGACACCACACTACTAGATAAAGTAATGTTTTTGAAGTAATTTTATCCCTAGGTGACAAGAAAATTATAAGTCCATGTAAAGATAAACATTCCTCACTTTTATCTTCTCCTCTCTCACTTTTATTTTTCTCTCCCCCGTGTTATGATAACCATAGCTTCATATTCATAAAAAAAATATAAATAAAAAATTCTTACAATACAAATTTGTTTGTTACTTTTTTTTCCTATTTGTCAACATAATCCAAAACACTATAGGGTTCCTTTCTTATGAGGTTTAGGAAGTCATGGTAGGAGGTTGAGTATGAAGTTGCAGCCTCAATTCCACAAATCTTTATTTCGGAATTGATTTTATAATAATATCAGCAATTTGATAATATTTTTAGATTTATTCTAGCATAACACCTCTAACAGCAAATTTCTATTTTATAAAGTGAAACTTTATATCAATGTATTTTGATCTTGAATGTTGGACAAGATTTTTAGAAAGATCAATTTCACTATGATTATCACAAAGTATCTTTAATGGTTTAGAAACTTTTACTTCTAAATCTTCCAGCTGAACTTTCATTCACAACATTTGAGTACAAGCCTGAGTAGCTAAAACATATACTGATTTAGTTGTGATTAAAGTTATTGAACATTGTTTCTTACCATGACAACCCATGTGAAGTTGTTTCTTTGACATATCTCATAATCCTCTTTGCTTCCAACATATTTGATTCTTTCATATTACTTTGATACTCATCACACAAATTCAAAACATAAACAATATCATGCCTTAAGGATGTGAGTTGAAGAAGACTTCCTATCAACTTCTATAAGTCTTTCTGATTCACACTTATTTTGGATTCATCTTTACTCAAATTTGTGCTCACTAAAATAGGAGTATAAATTTATTTGGATTTATACATCTCAAACTTTTTTAATAATTACCTGGAATACTTTTCTTGAGATAAGAAAATGTATTTTTATTTTTGTTGAACTTGTAAGACAAGGAAGAAAGTTAATTCTACTAACATAAACATTTCAAAATTCTTCTTTATTTCCTTAGAAAATATTTTACAAACATCTTATTTATCCCCAAAAAAAATTATATCATGAACATAAACAATTAAAATTAGAGTTTCAGATTCAATATATTTCACATATAAGTTGCTATCAAATTTTCTTTCAAAAAATTTAACATTCTCAAACAATTGTCAAGTTTTGAATACCAAGCACATGGATCTTGTTTCAACCCATACAAAGATTTCTTCAGTTTAAAAACATTTTTTTCATCCTCACGAAGTAGAAACACACAAGGTTGTTAAATGTAAAGTTCTTACTCAATATCACCATTTAAGAAGGTTGAATTTACATCCATATGATAAAATTTTTAGTTCTGATCTGCGGCTACTGAAAGAAACATTCTAATAGTTTCTAATCTTGCAACTGAGGAAAATTTTTATTCAAAATCTATACCTTTCACCTATGCATAGCCTTTACAAAAAATCTTGAATTTTTTTCTTGAAACATCTCCATGTTCATTTAACTTGTTTCTATAAACCCACTTAGTTCTAATAACATTTTTTTGTTGGATGTGAAACAAGTTCCTGTGTTTCATTTTTATTAATCTAATCCAACTCTTCATTCATAACATCCACCCATTGTTTGTGTTCAATAGCTTATGAAACTGATTCTGGTTTAACTTTTTGTGATAAGTGAAGTATGATTTTCTAATCTTAATTTTCTTTTTGTTTGAACTGGATCCTTTTGATTTCCAATAATGTTTTCAGAATCAAAAAGATTTTGGAAAGTATGAAATTTCAAGGTTTCTTTCCCAAATGAACTTTCCTCATCACATGAATTTTATAAATCTTCATAAGGATGTTTTGACTTACTTTCACTATTATTGGAAATCTTCAGTTTATCTTCCTCATCATTCTCAACAACTTTTGTTAATAAATTTTAATTTTCAATTACTTTCACATCATATGAGTCCACCAACTTTTGTAAATATTTGTTCCAACATTTGTAACTTCTTAAATTTGGTGAACAAGCCATAAAATTTCCTTCCTCATCCTTCTCATCAAACTTTCCCAAATTTGGATTTTTGATTTTAAGTAAACATGGACTTCCAAAAACTTTGAATTACTTAAATAATGATTTTTTGTTATAAATCATTTCATAAGAAGTCATGTTGAATTCTGGTCTCAGTAAACATCCATTCTAAACATGTATAGCAGTACTAATAGCTTCTTTCTAATAAAACTTTGAAAGTTTTTATTCTGCTAACATACTTCTTCCCATTTCCACCAAACTTCTATTCTTTATTTATGTGACTATATTTTTTTGTAAAGTATAGGGAGCACTAAACTAATGTTTGATACCATATTTTCTTAGATAATATTCAAAAGAATTATTGGTTAATTTGGTACCATTATTTTTTCCAACTTCTTTATATAAACCGTCATTTCTTTCTCAACTTCTTTTCTGAAAAAATTGAACATTTCCACAGCCTATGACTTTTGTTTCAAAAACATTATGTCTTTAATCTGAGTGAAATCATCAATAAAAGTGATAAAGTATAAATATCCTTTTTTTGATTAATGTCTCATTGGACCATATAAATCGGAATGAATAAGTTCAAGAGATCTGGTAGACTGAATCTCGACTCTCTTATGACTTTTATTAGTCATTTTTCCTTTCTGACAAGTAATAAAAACATACTCTTCTCTTATTTTCAATTCTAGAAAGTTTCTGACAGAATTAACTTTAGAAATTTTTTTCATGTTTTTCTATCCAAGATGGAAAAGTCTTTGATGCCACAATTTATTTTCATCTTTAGTACTTAAGTAATATGAGTTATTAAATAATTCTATTTGGAAAAGATTCCCACTGGTTCCTTCTCCTTTTTTTAATCACTTTTACATCTTTCACACTTTTGATAACACAAGAATGTTTTGTGAAGATTTCTTCTTTTCTATCATCACAAAGTTGACTTATACTAAGTAAGTTGTGTTTTAGCCCATCAACAAATAAAACTTCCTTAGATTTCAACTTTTCTACTTTAATCTCAACTGTTCTGATTCCTCTGATTTTTAAGGAACCATCATTACCAAAGGTAAATGATTCACCATCATGAGTTTCAAAATGTTTCAATAAATTCATATCACTTTTCATATTTCACGAACAACCACTATAAAGTATCCATGGTTTTTTCCTTTTACTTGCTTTTAAAGTTGTCTCGACAACAAAATCTTTTTCTTCAACTTTATTCTTTCTAACTTCCTTTTCTTTTCTACCAT
Source organism: Viscum album (assembly GCA_963277665.1). NCBI lineage: Eukaryota > Viridiplantae > Streptophyta > Magnoliopsida > Santalales > Viscaceae > Viscum > Viscum album. Next base: position 694,566,323 of record OY728157.1, read on the forward strand.
AAGAAACTTGTTCTGGAAGAAGTTTCATGCATTTTTTGGAATGATGACCAGTCTCATCACATATTCCACAAATATTTTCCCAACATTCAAATTTATTTTTTTTAAGGTTTCTAACATCTTGATATTTTTCTTTTCTAGATTCTTGTGAGTTAGGAAGGTTACCCATTCTACTTCTACTATTTCTTACACTTTTCTCAAATCTTCTTCCCAGTAAAGATAAGTTGTGACAACAATTATATGACATGTTCCCATAGATTTCACAACACCATAAATATCCATCAAATTCTGATTTTTTATTAAATTAAGATATTTATCTAAAGAAACTTTTTTGTGGTTGATAACTTATTTCTGCTCTAACATTATCTATGTGTGGACCATCATTCCTCATGGGTGATTTTTAAACTTTTGTAGATGTGATAGGTTTCTCACATCCTTTTTCCACCCAATATTTTCCAATACTTTTTTCAGAACCTGAAATGTTAGAAAAATCTGATGAAACATTATTTTTGGCGGGTGAGGATTTCACTAGATTCTTGATTTGAGATTTCTCAGCAACTTTATAAGTCTCAGCTTTTACTTCTGAGGCTTTGTTGAAGTTTTCATTCATCTTCCTCGGTGTATTTTTAGAATCAATAAGTTTTTATTGAAAATTGTTAATTTCTTCTTCCTTAGCTTCCAACTTCTTACTAAGATCTTCAATCATCTTTCCCTATTTAGAAATTCTTAGTTTTTAAATTAAGATATCATGAATGTATTCATCCTCGTATTTGATGACATTTTTTCTTCCTTTATAAAATTCTTCATTGTATTTCTTTATCATTATAATTTCTTTATTGAGATATTTTTTTTGTTCTAGACAAGAAAGAAGTTCTATTATAAGCTGATACTCTCTATAAGATTATTCACCTCCTTCTTCTTCACTATTTGAGGAGTCTTCAACTTTCTTAACCTTTTCAATGAATGTTCTAAACTTTACTATAATTTCATCTTCTGAATAATTTTTTTTAGTTGAGTCGGATTCAGATTTCTTACTCAATATACTTCTCTTTTTTCCAATAAACTTCTTCTTATATTTTTTGGATGACTTTTCTTCTTTATCATTTTTGTTCCACTTATTTAACTAAGTTTTTCATTAAAATCATCTTGATATTAACCAACTTCATTCTTGTGGAAATTAATAGTAAATTGTCTGATTCCACCACACTCAAAACATTTGAGAGGAATTTTACCTCCATACTTTCCTCTTCCTCTTTGATAGTTCTTGTATATAAGAGATATAATTTTATTATTCAACTCATCATCCTCTTTACCTTATGAGTCACAAGGATAAACGTCTTAAAAATCTTCAACATATTGAATTTTCAACATTATCATAGCTTCAAAATGAATTTAATCTTTAATATTATTTTTAAACATTTGATCTTTACTCATTTCATAAGCAACAAGAAATTTATGCAATTGATTAAGAGATAAATCATCCTTATTTTCTAAAGAGGAAATTTTGGAACCAAATCTGTCTGGGAAGTTTCCCATAAGTTTCTTAACAATTTTAGAATATTTTATGACATCTCTAAATCCTTTGATGTTGCAACCAATTTCATTTACTCTGGTAAAGTATTCGATAATAGTTTCTTCATCTATCATTATGATGTCTTCATACTTGCTATGCCAGATTTGTAGCTCTACTTCCTACACTTTAGTGTTCCCTTCAAAAATACTTTCCAACTTTTCCCATATACTTTTTGAAGTATTGAGACCCATAACCTTTTAATAAAAACTTTCTAATAAGGATATAAGGATTTAATTTCTAGCCTTTCCATCTACTTCTATATTTCTCTTATCAGCAAAGATCATAGAAGAATCTTTCTCAATAGGTAGAAAATCAATAGTAGCAGCATCAAAAACTTCTAGTCCAAGAGATAGGAATTCATATGCTATTTAAAGAACTCATATTATCTATTATAAGGATTAAATAAGGTATCCCTCTCTAATACCAATTAAATTTCCAAAGGATCGAATAAAAACTGGGAAGGGGGATTGAATCTTTTGTTCACTTTTTAAAAGTTTCAAAAAAATTAAATACTCAACCCCTGTAAACTGTTAAGATTTATTTCATTATCAACTTTTTATTAAATAATCATGCATGAAAAAGTAGGAAAGCAAGTAAAGCATATAATATTTACAAGTTTTTTCCTCAATTTGAGAACCTACATCCTTTCTATAGCCACTCTCATGGGTCTATGGAAATCCACTATTATGAATATGTGAATAAAACTTGTTCCAACTCCCATTAAACACCTTCTATATCCTAATAATAAATATTATACTAACTCACACTAATTTGCAAAGTTTTCTTAAAAAACAATTGATCCAAAACAAAAGAATAAGACTTTGTTCAGTTTTCTCCACAAAAGCTCAGTCTGAATCCTCGATCTGACTTTCCTGGATCTGATTTTCTCAATCTGATGAGTTCAATACAATTATCCCTTACTCAATATACACTTCTCAAAATCTACTCAAAAACTCAGTCTGATCTTCCTCAGTCTGATTGACTCAATATTATGTAATCAATACAATGAACTCATTCTCAATATACAAAACTCAAACTCTAATCAAACACTCAGTATGATCTTCCTCAGTCTTATTGACTCAATACAATGAACTCAATATGATGAACCCATTCTTAGTCTACAAAACTTAAACTCTGCTCAAATTCTTAATATGAACTTCCTCAGTCTGATTGACTCAATATGATGGAATCAATATGATAAACCCATTCTCAATCTATAAAAACTCAAACTCTGCTCAAATTCTCAATATTATCTTCCTCGGTCTAATGGTAACTTTCACTTCCAATTCTTTAGTTCTCTTCCTTTTGTGCTTACATGAAAAGTTACAATGAATGAATGATTTGATCAAGTATTTATAGGCAACTCATAAAAGCAAGAGTGGGAAACATGAAAACTTTCCCCTCTTCCTCAAACTTCAAAACTCTGAAAACACTCGCATTTAAACTTCAATTTTTACTTCTTCAATCCTCCTTAGATTTCTCTAAGATTTACAGAAAATTGAATTTCAATTTTGACTACTTTAACTTTTCATAAAATTTCTAGAATCTTCTTTTTGATACTTCTTCATAATTATCCTTCTTAAAATTTCTAAGATTTATTTAGTCTAATGTGACTTCCTCAGCTTCAATATGATGTATCTTCCTCAATTTATTGCGATCTTCCTTTCTTTCTCATCTCATTATGATCTGTATTTCTTTCTCAGTTCATTACGATTTGTCTTTATTTATCATCTCATTACGATCTACCTTTCTTTATCAGATCATTATGATATGTATTTCTTTCTCATCTCATTATGAACTATCTTTTTTTATCAGCTCATTACGATCTATCTTTCTTCTTCATCTCATTATGATCTTCCTTTCATTCTCATCTAATTACGATTTGATTGACTTTCCTTCTTAGATTTAGTCCGATGAAATCCTCATTATGATGGAATTTCCCATTATTATTGAAATCCCATTATGATGATTTTTCTATAAATATGGAAAGTGTTCAATTATGAATCCACTTAGAAATTTTGAAATTCTTCAAACTTCATCATCTTTACACATTCTTTCTTCTAAAAACTTTTGAGTCTAATACTTATGGATCTGATACAATCATTATGATTCCTCCATTTATTCACAGTCTTTTATCATGATAGTTTTCATGATTTGTGAGAACTTAATGACCAGTAAAGCATCGTCTGATTTAGTTTATAAATTATAAAAACTTTCTAACTCCTTACTTCACGATCTTCTTTCAAAACTCTTCAACAACAATATGAATTCTCCAAACAGTAACATATGAATTTCTAACAATTTACAATTCATATGGATCTTGAACTTCATACAGATGGACCTGAGACTGATGGTGCGTTCAATTAAAAACTTCATATTTCTAACCACCTTTCCATTCACTATTGCTCGGTCCGATACTCTATATCTGGTGCTTCTTAGTTAGATCCTCTAAATCTGGAAAACAACTTTCTTAAAAACAAAACTTTTCTCCCCCTTTATGTTTGGGTTTGAACATTTAGAAACTTTCAAATTTATTATAGAACTCATTATGAAGGATTGGGTTTGATTCCTTAATAACAAAAACATTCTTATATAAAAAGGTTACTTGTCAACAAATACAAAAAATATTCTTAAAAAAATTTATCACAAAGTTTCTTTAGATGATTACTTTGATGATAGATTCTCTAGTCCAACATCTCTTGTTCTTTGTTTGTATGCTTTATTTTTTTCATTTTTGCATAATAAAGATATGTGGGTGTGTCATTCTTATTGTACATGTAGTACCAATGTGGTTCTAAGCATGTAAATTTCTTTTACTCATTTTCTTTTCTGCATTTTATTTTGTTATCTATGAAAATATTGCTTCTATCTCTTTGATTTTCTCTACTGACTTCTTTGTTTTCTATTTTTCTTATTTTATTATAAATAATAAAATAACATTATCAAATCCAACCTCAATCATTTATGTTGAGTGTTCATACCATGTTTCACAACTTACTCCCATTAACAAAATTAGTTTCTCTAAATTTATTCTACCATTTGTAAATTGTGATAATGTTTTATTTCAATTTTTTACCCCAATTATTTTAACAAATATTTTCATTTTACTAATTTTTATCCATTGTGTGTGAACTTAGATAAAAATATTTTCTAAAAAATGTATTTTTTTGTAATTAATGAAGATCCTTTGGTTAGATTTTGTAAAGATTGTTGTATTTTCTATAAAAATTGTTTTTGTGAATGTTTTTGTGTTTTAGTTGAAAATGAGTTGATGAAGAAGATTTGAGTTACTTATCTTAGAAAGTCATAAGATTATTTGTTGATCCTCAAAGTTTTTAACATCATGATTACTAAAAGGTATCATGGTTCAACCTCATGAAATTTCAGGATAGATATAGTTTGTACAAAGTTGAAATTATAAAATGATGAAGTTACAAACTATACATAGTTTGAAGTTATGAATACATGGATTTGTTGGTGTACGAAGTTTAATCTTTGAAGTTGTGATCAGACAAAAAAGGTCAGACATAGATTTTATAATTCCAATAGAGGATGAGTTTTTCAGTCTACCAAATAGAGAGGTATGAAGTATACCGGGAAAAGAGAGTTGATGATCTCAAAATGAAGATCCAATGAACATATTTTCTAAAGATCCATCGGATAGAGAAGACCATTTATATTAAGAAAACTTTTATGAAGTATACTGAATGAAGAAAGTTGAATATTATCAGACTAAGAAAAAGTCATTGAACTGAGTTTAGAAAACCAATCACTGTACAAAGTTTGATCGAATTCAGGATGACCGGATGAAGATATAACAACCCAGGACCCATAATCCTAGATCCTGTGCTGAAATCGTGAACTTTACATTTCTATATTTGATGCTGATAATTGTGTCCCAAATTTTTTATCTAAACCTTACAACATCAAAAAGAAAATTTATATCACTTACAAACTTGAGGACCTTTTAGGTTCAGAGTTTTAGAGAATTAGGACCAACTCATATCAACTTGGACTCATAAAAAAGAGGTCCATAAATCTAAACACCATATCTCGTTATACCTAGATTTTCTTATTTCACATTAGGTCATCAACATCATCCTTGTGAAATACTTTATAGAGATAAATCATCCAACATCATTCTTTAAAACCTAGGGAAAAGAAAAAATAAGAAGGGTGAGCTCAAATACTCGGTAAGGGTAAACATAAGCATTAACAATTTAATGTCATCAATGAGCATAAGGGTTCATGAGGGTATGATGACATAATCAAAGTGCATGAGTATAACATATGAATATTTACACGCATAAATACATATATCATCAAACATAAAAACATGGCATAAGGTATTAACAAAGGATAAAGTCATAAGAATCAATAATCATTTTCCATATGATGTCAATCTTGGTCAAATGAAACATCATAAACCCATAGAAATTAATTAAAACCCTTTTCGGTAACTTGGAGAATCACTTTCATAAAACTATTTCAAATTCCTTTTAATTAGAATAATTATATAGCCGACTTCTGACATTATCATTACCCAATGCATTGGAGAGTTATAACGAGCTTACCTAGAACTATCTGAGCTGCCCCATCGTAAAAGTTGTAATGGGCTCACCCAAAACTATATGGGCCTCCTCACGGAAGCTTCAGCTTTACTGGATCTCAATTTGGTAGCCCAATTAAGAAATAATTGCCCCTCTATCGATGTGTTCGACCGGTATGTTTTCTATTCTTGTAATTTATAGGATCGGGTGATTTTTGGCCTTTTAGATGTGAGACACATACAAATCCATTTCTCAAATGAAAAAGACATGGTTTATGATTGGGCCTTTGCTCCGCGCTCTATAGAGGGATTTAGGTTTTCTCACTTCTGATGGATTTCTATTTTCATTTGAGGCGTGACCCTCTGACCACAGCACTCTGGATATCCCTGCTTTGACTTCCTTTGGCATTCCAGAACCCAGCGATCCTCCAGTTCATAGGCAATATGTTAGGTTGCTACCTCTGTTCGGATTCCTACACCAAGGCCATTTTCCATTCAGTCATGCCAAGGATCTATGTTGAAGCTGATATATCGAAAGGCCCACTAGAATCCATCACCATTGAGATTGAGGGAGAGCTTCATTGGAATCACAAGGTCTGTTACAATTCTTGGATCCCTTAATGTTTTGGTTGTCATCGATTAGGTCATGAAAATTCTAGATGTTGTCGAAGCATCTATGGTTGCTCTCAGACTGCTCCTCCCAATCTTATGGAGGTTGGCACAGTCACAGTATGCAAGGCCATAGAGGTTAATCAATTGAATATGGGGAAGGATGCTATTAGACCGTGATGCAAAGTGGTTACCAGTAAAATCGCACTGGGGGAGGATCAGGGGATAACTAATCCATCGGCTTCTATTCAGTGAGAGGCTAGTAGGTCGAGTGAAAATCTGAAGGTGGAAGATGTGTTTGCTCGATTGAAATAGGACATGGGTGTCCTCAATCAGTTTCAGGATCTGGGTGCTAATGAGGAACAGATCCCTGGATATCCTGGTTGTATTGGTATTGAACAGAATGTCTCTGTCAATGTTCCTCCTATTGAGAATGGAAATTCCTTAATCACTTGAGGGGCACTTATAAGTGTTTCCACTGTGGTTGATAACAGTGTAGAGGTCGAGCCAGCTAGAAATTCATTGCAGGGGGAGTCTTTGTAGGCTGTTGTAGAATCACAACTAGGAAAAGGGAGGCTGGATGAGGTGATTGTTTTGGGGCCCTTGGACCCAAACACTCTCATTACAAAATACCCATCCCATCTGAAGGCTATGAGTGCGGGGAAGAATACTGCCTTAGAGGCTAAAGTAGGAAAGGTGAAGTCTCCGAGTAGGAAGAGCCCCCTCAAAGAAGGCCTGGTGGTTGAGTTGGGAAACTGTTTTGAAGTCTTGGATATTCAAGAACCTACATTAGCTCAAGAGGAGAATGATTCAGGTGATGACAGTTATAGCTAATTCTCAGTGGATAGTTTGGAATGAATTCAAGGGAAAGGTCTTCACAGCCCTAGAAAGAAGAAAGGGAAAAAAGGAAATCGAGACTCAGGGAAATGTATTGTGTCCAAAGGGAAAAACCAAAGGGGCGCAAAGATTATTCACACTTTCCTAAACTGATGGAGACTAGTTCGACTAAAAAGGATGGAAATAAGGAAAGAAAAGCCTTACAGAATGGGGAAAGTGGAGAACAAAGTGGGAAAAGAGGAATGGTGGAAGAAGAGGAAGGGGAGTGTTTAAAGATCATCCTCCATTCCAAGGAAGAAATTCATGAAAAAGCTATCTGGGTCAACGCCTCAAAAGAGGAGATCAAAAGAATATATGAAATAAGGTTGCGAGTTGATTCCAATGAAGATTAAGAGGCGTGTTTAGACATACAAGACCAAATTATAGCTCAGAGCTTCAACTAATGCAAAATCCACTTGGAGGAATTCATCCAAACAATAGATAGAATGGCTACCCACCTTGAAGATCTTATCAGTGAGGATCCAGGTACCCAGGTTAGTACTCTGCACTGGGAATTATATAGAATGTATGATTCAAATAATCTTATTCTTGTGTTTAATCACTTTTTGATCTCTTTCAGCATGTAATGGTATCTATGTTTTGTGAACTATGGTTTCCCACTTTTCCTTAAAGTGGATTAATAAAAATTTATATTTGGTAACATTATTTTCCCATGAAAAAGAAATGGTTTTCATGTAAATCTCTTCAAAAAACGATTAATCCGTGGAAAAGAAATAGATTCTATAACAATCTCTTTGAAATATGATTAACCCATGGAAAAGAAATGGGTTCCATAAAAATATCTTTAAAAAATCATAATCCATCCTAAGAAGAAATGAGGATGATATCAATATAGAATATCTCTAATAGAGGATAAGTAACAACAATGGTTATTGATGTTAATGAATAGAAATACCATTAAAATATCATTAAAATCACTCTTGAGTAAAATATCCTTTTCATTTTGAAAATCACCTTTTAAAACAGAAAATATTTTGAAAATCCTTTTCTTTGAAAACAATCTTGGAAACATATAAAGGAAGTTTCAAAAATAATTTAAAATGATTTTTAAAACATAAAAACATTTTTAAAATCCTTTCCCTTGAAAATGAGCTTAAAATATAATTTAAAAATATTTTGAAAACATTTTTATAAAACATTGTTTTGAAAGAACATAGATTTCTGATCAAAGAGAGAAATGAAGTTTGATTTTCTTAAAATAATTTCTCAAATATTTTAAGTATCAAAGAGTGATAAAATGGTAAAATTACTTAGTAGTATCATGAATGATCATAAGATAATATAAGTCATTATAATTATAATAATTAAACATTGGAGAGTTAATCATACACAATTCTGATAAATGATGAGATTGTAACAAAAGACTCTTACCACTTTGGTAACTTTAATTCAAAATCCCCATGAAATAATATCATTAAATGAAACTTATAATATCATGAAAATAAGTATATTCATGATATAACATGTCAAAGGGGCATACATACACCTTATAAAAAAATAGGTGTTAGAATAAGTTACATCTCAAAGAAGGCAAATTGGGACAAAAATCACTTAACGCTTTGTTAACATTGAAATCATAAACCCCATGAAAGAGAGATGCTCAAATGAATATTTAAAACATCATTAATTTAATTATAAGAATCATAAAATACATTCATGGGAAGTATATTCACCACACAACAAAAATAAGTGGTGAATATGGCATATATCTCACAGAAATAAAAGTGAGATGAGAAAAACCCTTACCTTGAGTCTGATTCGTCACACTTGTCCTTTATCTTACTAAATAATAAACTCATGTTAATTGTTTACTTTCTTGAAAACATTTTAAAAGTTTATTATTATGTTTATTTCACTTATAAAGAAGTTATATATAATTACTTAATCAATTAAGTTTAAGTCGGATGTTTTGACCATATTTAGCTTATGTGTCAAAACTGACTTTGGTAGGTCGACTAAGGTCAAAGAGGTTGTTATTTAAACATATCCAGAATAATAATCAAAAAATAATTATCATATTTATATATAAATTATAATTTTAAAACAAATTACGAAATATGGTTATAAAAAATGAATGAATGTTATGATCATGGAGATGGTAGGTCGTACGTGTTGGTTTGGTGTTGCTAGATCCGGTTGGGCCGAATGCTTGTGGCCCGCAACTGTCGCGAGTCAATATCCGCGGTGAGCTCGTTGGGGGTCGCAGGGGGCAACGCACCCCTGCTCCGGGGGTCCGGGGGTCCGGGGGCCGAAGGCCCTCGACCCAATTTTTCGACTGTAGCAATGTTGACCACTGTAGTGGAGCTGACCGACCGACACCGACAGGCACTGTAGCGCTGCAGACTTCGGGGTCAACTTTACTGTATCACTTTTGACAAAGCCAACCATCGTTCACTGTAGCGACGCCGACCACTTTTTCGAACAGTGATCGTCTTCTCCATTATTTTATAGCCCATTTTCAGGCTAAGGTTTCTACTGAAAAAAACCCTCTGTAATTTGTGCTCCCGAAGTAGTGAAATTATGCCTCTCCCGTGGACATAGGGATTATTCCCGAACCACGTAAATCGTTGTGTCATTTTCTTTCTTTTCTTTCATTTTTTCCCATTTCTGTCATTGTGACTCCCGACGATTCCGCAACAGTACGTACGCATGAGTAACGTTTCTATTTTTCCATTGATCATTATGGGAATAAGTTAAGTAACATTTATCTTTATAGAATGATAATTATATCATAAATACCATATTATTTAATTATATATACTTACATATATCATTATTATGATGTGGTGATGAAAAAAAAGAACCACATCACTTCGAGGAGGCGGTAGTCCACACATCCACGAACGACGTTATAACTTTTTCAGTGTGTGTAATGGTAAGAAGAAAATTATATATTCTATTTTAATAAAGATAATTATGTCATGAATATTGTAATTATTTCATGTATAAAATATATATATTCATTATAGTTACCCTTATTACCTACCATGTAATATGTTAGTGAAAAACGCTTCACATCACTTCATGAGGCGGTAGTTTGTCGTACATACGAACAACATTATCATATCCTCTATGGTATGAAATATAAAAAGAGTGTATATGATATATTAACTCTAGGGGTATAATTAGTTTATAAATATCATAAATATTAGGTATAAATAGTATGTTCATCATTATTATCAACCATGATAGGTGGTGATAGAAAAAAGAACGACATCATTTCACAAAACAATAGTCCATCGTACACAAGAATTATGATTTTGTAACCCATTTGATGGAAGTATGTGTGTGGGTGTAGGTTGTAACCTTAACATAATAACAACCCATTATATTGAGGATACTAAGGTTATTATATAATCATGTTATAAGAATAATTGAAGGAGTGGAGAAGGAAACAAAATAAAAATTTGTGTTGATGAACGTTACCTCTTCTTTGAGTAACTCATTTGGTTTGCACCAAAGGATTCCCTTGGTTAGTTTTATACCCAAAGTGAGACTTATAAGTTGAGAGGAGTGAAATTGTGAAGTGGGTTTAGTAGGGGTTGGTCGAGCCAAATTTCTTGAGAGGCGTGAAGAATTGGTGAGAGTGGGTACCCTTTTATAGTAGAGAAGTAGTGGCATTCTTGTAAATACCAAAACGTAAACACTATTGGGAGGTCTCTCTTACTTCATGCGCCTCAAAAATTGAATAATAATGGAGAGAATGAATGAATTGGTCAATAAATGCCTCCACCACACAAAATAAATGCATTTTTTATCAATTTATTTCCTAGTTTTTAAGTTTACATAATTTTATCTTTATAGTTTTTACTAATGTAACTTGTATCTTCTTATTTAACAAGGTAATTTATCCACTGAGACTATAATTAAAAATAGCTTTATTAGTTAATTTAGAACTAATAATTCTAAATATGAAGTCAAATTCATTAAATAAAAATTCTTTGTGTGTGTAGAATTAAATTTAATACAAACACATGTAATGCACAAAACCATGTTTTAACCTTAATCAGTTTAATTAATTTTAACTGTTTTCACTAATCACTTTGGTCAAAAATCAAGTTAGAATTATTATAAATTATAAATTATGTTGATTCCAAATATGAAATATATTTTTTCCAATTTAACTCATATAAATGGCAGGATTTAATTTAAAATTAACCCCATATACGCGATGAGAAAGTGGGATTTTAAAGTGAAAATGTTCAAGAGTTTACAAATATTTTATATTCAATTTCAATATGAAATTGTTTAAAATGATCTACATTGGATTAATATATTTATAATTGATTTAATTATACTTTAAAACTAATTTAAGATATAATTTAATGATATAAATTATTTAGATGAAAATTCAGTCTTCAATTAAAATTCAGTATTTTTCACTATTCATCAAAAAATGAAACTTCTCAGAAAAATACCAAAAAGTCACCCTAATATAATTTCAGAATTATTTTTTCAAAAAATAATTTTATTTTGTCAAATAAAAATTATAAAAGTATCAAAATTTAGTTTTAAAACAAGTGCACCATTAGAAGGCGGAAAAACTGCCTTTAGAAAAAATATAGCTTTTTATTCATAAAATTGGATTTGTTCTTATATTATATATATATAATATATTGGATGAATGTAAAAAAATTTGATTGAATATATAATATATATTTCATTAATATCATTCAATAATAGTAATTAATTTAATTTATTATGAAAAAACATCTTTGGGCGCATAAAAAAGTTTTTTATAAAAAAAATTCCTTTATATTCAATTAGTTTTTATTTTCATTTCTAATTAATTGGTAACCAATGAATTCATTTAATAAATATTTTTAAACCATATTTTCATAATTTAGTTGATCTTATTCATTCCATCCATTCCAATGGCTAAGTGATAACTATAATAATATTAATAGTATATTGTTTTCCGGTAAGACTTTCCTCCTGCCTTTAGAAATTAACCAAAACCAAAATAGTTCATGCATGGTAAGATAATTCCACAAATGAATAAACCTTCATATGATACACTAATATTAAAAATTCAATAGTAATACCGAAATTTCAAACCAAATCCTTCCATAAATAACTATCCTTAAAATTCTTCAAGCATTTCCTCACTAAGTTCAAATCCTAAATATTAGAAGGATTTGATTATATATTATTCCAAGATAAATAAACCATTATTCCTAAAATAAAATCCCATATATTTTAAAAATAAACTTAATCGTAACCTTTAAAAAATTTCATACTAACCAGGACATCGTGTAGACCAGTGGTAGGCATGAAACCCTTATCATTCTTTGGTCATGGGTTCAAGCCCCACCGCCTTGCCAGATGCGAAGGGTTTCCACCCAACATACAGGTTGTTCTTTTTTCAAAACATGAAAAATAATTCCTCCCTAAATAACACTTCATGTTGATCATAGGGATTAAAAATACCTAAATCCAATAAAACATTTCCAAAGAATGTCATTAATCACTTTAGGATTTCATTGCTTAAAACCTCAAAGGGGTGTCTAAAATTTTGAACTTATGATTATCCTAGATCTCATAGACCCATGACGATATCCATAAATCTTAAGATAACGTCACATTAAAACATATGAATCTCCAAATTTATCTAAATTGTCCTTTGATACCAACTATAATATCTCAGGACCCACACTCTCGGATCTTGTGCTAAAATCGTGAACTTTACATTTCTGTCTTTGATGCTGATAATTGTGACCCAAATTTTTCATCTAAACCTTACAACATCTAAAGGAAAATTTGGATCACTTACAACCTCAATGACCTTTTAGATTTAGAGTTTTAGAGAATTAGGACCAACTCATATCAACTTGGACTCATAAATAATTAGTTCATAAAGTTGAACATCATCTCCCGTCATACCCAACTTTTCTTATTTCACATTAGGTCATCAACATCATCCTAGTGAAATCCTTTATAGACATAAATCATTCAATGTCATTATTTAAAACCTGGGGAAAAGGAAACATAAGAATGGTGAGCTCAAATGCTCAGTAAGAGTAAACAGAAACACTAACAATTGAATGTCTTCAATGATCATAAGGGTGTATAAGGGTATTATGACATAATCAAAGTGCATGAGTTAACATAAATATTCACACCCATCAATACCTAGATCATCCAACATGCAATCATGGAATAAGTCATTAACATCTCTAGAATAATTAGTTTAAAATTTATAATTGAAGTATAAATATGATAATCATGTCATGATTATTATTCTGAAGATGTTTAAATAATGAAATAACGTTACGATCATTGAGATGGTAGGTCATGTGTATGCATGAGTAACGTTTGTTTTCTTCCATTGATCGTTATGGAAAGAAGTTAAGTAACATTTATCTTTCTATAATGATAATTATATCATAAATACCATATTATTTAATTATATATACTTATATATATCATTCTTGTGATGTGGTGATGAAAAAAGAATAATCACATCGGTTCAAGGAAGCGGTAGTCCACATGTCCATGAATGACGTTATAACTTTTTCAGTGTGTGTAATGGTAAGAAGAAAATGATATATTATATTTTCATAAAGATAATTATGTCATCAATATAATAATGATGCCATGTATATCATATATATTCATTATAGTTTCCCTTTATTACCTTTCATGTAACACGTTAGTGAAAAATGCTTCACATCGCTTCGTGAGAAGGTAGTCCGTCGTACACACGAGCTACATTATCATATCCCCTACAGTATGAAATGTAAAAAGGGTGTATATGATATATTAACTCCAAGGGTATAATTATTTTATAAATATTATAAATATAAGTTATAAACAGTATGTCCATAATTATGCCCAACCATGAGAGGTGGTAATGAAAAAAATGAACGACATTGTTTCACAAGGTGGTAATCCACCATACACACAAATGATGATTTCATAACCCATTTGATGGAACTGTGTGTGGGGAGGTGTAGGTCATACCCTTAACATAACAACATCTCAGTGTATTGAGGATACTGAGGTTATTATATAAGCATGGTATAATAATAATTGAAGGGGGTGGAGAAGGAAAAAACAGAAATGCATGTTGATGAACCTTACCTCTTCTTCGGGTAACTCCTTTTAGTTTGCACCAAAGGACTTCATTGGTTGGATTTTTTCCCAAAGTAAGGCTTTTAGGATGAGAAGAGAGAAGTTGGGAAGTTGTTTTGGTAGGTTTTGATTGAGCTAAATATCTTGAGAGGTGTGAATAACTGGGGAGAGTGAGTTCCCTTTTATAGTGGAGGAGGAGTGACATTCTTGTAAATACCAAATGGTAAACACTATTGGGAGGTCTCACTTACCTCATGTGCCTCCAAAATGAAAAATAATGGATGGGGTATGACTTGGTCGATAGATACCTCCACCACAAAATAAATGCATTTTTTATCAAGTTGTTCCTTAGTCTTTAAGTTTACTCAATTTTACCTTTATAGTTTTTACTAAGGTAACTTGTATCTTTTTATTTACCAAGGTAATTTATCCTTTAAGATTATAATTAAAAATATATTTATTAGATAATTTAGATCTATTGATTCTAAATATAAATTCTAAATCATTAAATAGAAATAATATGTGTGTGTGTAAAATTAAATTTAATATAAACGTATGTAATGCACAAAACCCTGTTTTAACCTTAATCGCTTTAATTAATTTTAATTGTCTTCACTAATCACTTTGGTCAAAAATAAAGTTGGTTTTATTGTAAATTATAAATTATGATCATTCCAAATATGGAATCCATTTTTCACAATTCAACTCATAGAAATGGAATAATTTAATTTAAAATTAACCCCACAGACATGATGAGAATTCGGGTTTTTAAAGTGAAAATGTTCAAAAGTTTACAAGGTTGTTATATCCAATTTCAATATGAAATTGATTCCAATAACCTATATTAGATTAATATATATATATATATATAATTTATTTAATTATACTTTAAAACCAATTTAAAATATAATTTAACTATATATATTATTTATACAAAAAAAGTCAGTTTTCAATTAAAATTCAGTATTTTTCACTATTCATCAAAAAATAAAACTTCTTAGAAAAATACCAAAAATTCACCATAAGATAATTTTGAAATTTCACTTTCAAAAATTAAGTTTATTTTTTAAAATAAAATTTATAAAAATGTCAAATTTTAGTTTTAAAACAAGTACGTCATTAAAAAGCGGCAAAACTGCCTTTAGAAAAAATATAGATTTTTCTGTGTAAAATTGGATTTTTTCTTATCTTATGTCTATCAAATATATTATATGAATGTCAAAATATTTGATTGAATATATAATATATAGATTTCATTAATACCATTCAATAACAGTAATTAATTTATTTATTAAGATAAAATGTCTTTGGGTACATAAAAATAATTTTTTTATAAAAAAATCCTTTATATTCAATTAGTTTTTATTTTCATTAATAATTAATTGGTAACTAATGAATTAATTTAATAAACATGTTCAAACCATATTTTCATAATTTAGTTAATCTTATTCATTCCAGACATTCTAGCAGTTGGGTGATAACTATAATAATATTAATAGTATATTGTTGTCTGGTAAGACTTGGTCTTGCATGTAACATAAGTTATCGAAGAAACTCAATGTTATATAAAACACAAGATAAACTTGGTGTTGTGTATAATTCAAGATAAATTGTTCATTGAGTGTAACACAAGCTATCAAAGAATTCCAATTAATTTGAAAGAAGATATTTCATAAAACCTCAGAATGTTAGAGAGATGTGCCAGCTCATCTAACAGATCAAGCCAGACAAAGTTTTGTGATTCCATCAGACAAAGGAGATGTGTAAAGAGAATCGAACGAAGGAAGCTTGAGTTTACTAAATCGAGATGTTGAACAAAGAAGACCGGACAAATAAGTGTTATGGAAGTCCTGGATGGTGAAAGATTGAGATCATTAGACAGCAGATTCTAGACATAGGAGAACTGGACAAAGTAACACCAGACAAACAGTTATCGGACAAAGGGGTTTATAAAGTCATTGGACAAAGAAGCTTGTATGCTATATCAGATAGATCTGCCTTTATGTTTGTACACTCTAAAAACTATGATGATGTTGAGCAATACTTTCAATGATCATAAATATAAGTGAGATTTAAGGATGTTTTGAAGAGATCCTTGACATCAAGATTTGAGGAAAATTTAATGAAGAATAATGATTTTGAAGTTTCATAAGCTTTGAAGGTGTTCAAATGGAATTTGAGTTGAGTGGGAAATTAAAATTTGGAGTTCGCGCTTCCTCCTTGATTTTCGGAGGAAGTATGCCAATATAAAGGGGTCAAGGCTCATTGTGAGTAGTGGTTGTTATTAAAAAATGGAGCAGAATTACAGAAGTTTTTGTGAGAGAAGTAGTGTGAGTTGCCGATCAGGAATTCTCTTGGTTGAAGAAGAGGCACGAAACAAAGCATATCAAATAGATCATACCAAACAGAGCATACCAGACAGAGGTGCATCAGACAGAGGTACCAAACAGACACATTCCAAACCAAGACGCACCATACAGGTGTGCAACAAGTTGATTGGTACCAGACAAAGAATATTCGGAAAAAATTAGTGAGAAGCTTTCAAAGTACTATTATTTCATTGGCTCTGAAGTATAAACAAACTTTGTAACATGTGGGAACCAGTATAATTTCCTGTCATGAGACATAAGGATCTTGATGAGAGTTGGCTCATTTATATTAACATCATTATATAGTAGATATTCATGGATTGACGGGAGTCGACACGGAAAGGTATAAGTGACCACATTGGGATTGAACCTTGTAAAAACTTGTG
The DNA here is from genome assembly GCA_963277665.1 of Viscum album. NCBI lineage: Eukaryota > Viridiplantae > Streptophyta > Magnoliopsida > Santalales > Viscaceae > Viscum > Viscum album. The sequence goes on from OY728157.1 coordinate 694,583,777, forward strand.
TGTATTGCTTTACTTTCTTATCTTTTCATATGGGTAAGGTTGAGTTATAAAGTTGACCCCCCCCCACTTGGTGGTCTACACATTCCTAGGAATATCAAGTGGTATCAGAATATATAGGTTCCCATTGTAAGATCCTTATACTCTTTGTCAAGGATAATCTCAAAATTGTCAATAGCAGAGGTATTCCTACCTTCGAGGAAAAAAATTATCATGGATAGAAAAACATAATGATACTCTATATTTTTTCTTTTGGTCTAAAGGCGGTTGATGCGGCTACTATAGGGTTTCCATCGATGGATAAATATGCTCCTGTGACATTTTCTTACAAAAGAAATATCAAGGATGGTTGAGAAGCTTAAAATACTATTCTTAGGAACTTGTCTGGAAATTTTTATATAAAGTTGATGTCTCAAAAAAGTAAAGGAAACTTGGGATAAACTTGAAAGCAACTTCGAGGGAAATGTAAAAGTAAACGAAACAAAGCTTCAAAACTAAAGAAGCAAGTTCGAAGCTATCAGAATGGGGGAAGAAGAAACTATTAACGATTATTTCACCTGAGTTAATGAAGTTGTTGGCAATAACATAGGATTTAGAGAGTTCTTGGAAGATTCAATTATTGTTAAAAAATTGATGAGAAACTTTCAGGACATGTTTAATCCTAAAATATTTTCATTATAAGATAGAGATGATTTATCCCTCAATGAACTTCATAACATGCTTATTGCGTGTGAAATGAGGAAAACTCATACATCCAAAAAGAAGATTAAGGAATATATAGCTTTTGAAGATATGAGGAAGCTGAAAATATGAGAACCAGAACATGAGGTAATGGGCCTCAGTGAATCGAAAGATAAGGAATATGATGTTGAATTAAATGATAGGATTATGTCCCTTGTCTCTAAAAATTATCAGAAAGGTAAAGGAAAGTATAAAGGCAAACTCTCATTTAAATGTTTTGAGTGTGGAGGCATCAGACACTTTACAATGAATTCTACAAAGAAGAAATATGAAGAATATGATTAGAAGATTATGAAGAAAAAACTTAGAGGATGAAGTGGGGAAAAACTTATAAGGAATTCAATCAATCCACCGGGAGTAATAAAAAGTTCATCGAAAGAAACAAAATAAGTATGCTGGGTAAAAGGGAAGAGAATGGCTCTACTAAAAATAGTTCATTGGAAGATGAAATTCTGAAGAATTTTAGAACCTTCACGGATCACATTGAAAAAAAAGATACTTCAAACGACGAAGAAGAAGAAGGTGAAGAAACATATAGGGAATATCAACTGAGATCAGAACTTGTGGCATATCTTGATGAAAACACAAAACTCAAGAAAGAAGCTAGGGTATTGAAGAAGGAAAGTGAAAAGAAGAATAAAGTAAAAGAAGAATTTCTCAAAAAGGAAGATGTGTACATAGAAGAAATTAAGAATCCCAAGCTAAAATTTGGGGAACAAGGGAAGATGGTGAATGATATTGATGAAAAACTTATTGCTAAGGAAGAATTGTTATGCAAGATACAATCAAGATGTTTCAAGGCCAAAAGGGCCTTAAAGAAAATGAGTGAAAATTTTCAAAAATCTTCAAAGGTAAAGTCTGAAACATCTCAAGTTGCTGGAAGAACTCATACTAAGAATCAGGTGAAATCTACACCCACTAAACTTAAAATTTCATATGATTGTGCTAAGCATGAAGGTTTAAGAATCAATAATGAGAGGACTTAGGTTTAGAAAGGATGTTAAAAATATATCACATCAATAAAAATTAAATGTAACTACTAGAAGAATGTTTCCCCATGCTGAGAGAAATTAAATACTGCAAAGTATGTTGAATATCAACAAACTTTTCCTAGGGGAAAACAATAATTATGTAGAAGATTGGGGTTCAATGGATATTTTTGGTGTTGTGGTATATATGAACAAAAAACAAATAATTGTTGGCACAACATGTCTCTCCCTAGGAGTAAACAAGAATTGAGGGGGAGCAACACTTGAAGGAAATGAGTAAACTCACTAAAGTCATCAGAAGTAAAAAAATCTATCAAGGGAAAACTGATATGACTACTTAGAGGAAATTTGTAGAAGGTGTGACCAACCAGGTCATTATGCTGAAGATTGTATGATAACCCTTTCGGGAAAATCACTTGTACCGGGAAAGAAAAGGAAGCTTGGAAAAGAAAGATTGAAGATAAATATTTTGTTGTTGAGATTTATCTAAAAGAAAATAAAAAGAACAAACCATAAATTCTTGATGGCGGTTGTTCCTCACATATGACAGGTGATGTAAAAAACTTGAGAAACATTGAAGAACGAGAGGGAGGAGCAGTCACATTTGAAAATGATAGTGCCTTGAAAATAAGAGGAATTGGTACAGTTGAGATTGAAGCTCAGAAGTTAAAATCAAAGGAAGTTTTATTTGTTGAAGGACATAAACACAATTTATTGTGTGTTAGACAGCTATGTGATGATGGTAAGGAAATTATATTTAGAAAAGATTCATGTATCATCTGACATTTGAAAGAAAGAAAAGTTTCCACCAAGGTAGAAAGAATCAGCGATAATCTATTCCAGATTGGAGATCCTCATAATTCTAACCATTCAAGTGTTGAGGATGAAAACAAGTTATGGTGTTGAAGACTTAGGCATCTTGGCAAAAAAAGTATGAGCACAATTTCAAAGAAAGGTGATGTAATAGATTTACCACAACTAAATAGTAAAGGTGATGATATATGCACAGCTTTCAAGAAAGGAAGGGTGGTTAGCATAATACATAAGAAAATTGAAATGCAGTCCACCAGAACCCTTGAGCTCAAACATTCTGGCCTATGTGGGCCGATGAGACATCAATCGACAAAGGTTGATTCATACTTTATTACTTTCATTGATGATTTCACTTGAATAACTAGGATAATGTTCATGAAACATAAATCAGAGGCAGTAAAGTTGTTCAAAAGTTTCATAAGGGGTGTTGAGAAGGAGCTAGGTGTATATATAATAAAATTAAGAACGGGCAATAGAAAGGAGTACACAAGTAACTCTTTCGAGTCATACTTAAAGATGCATGGAATTAAACACCAATACAGTGTTCCTTACACTCATCAACAAAATGAAGTAGCAGGAAGGAAAAAATAGAAGTTTAGTTGATATGGGAAGAAGCATGCTCACTGAATATAAACATTGAAAGTTCTTTTGGAGAGAAGTTGTAAGTACAATTGTACATGTTCAAAACAGATGTTTTCTTCGACCGAAATCAAAAATGACTCCCTATGAGATGTGGTATAAGAAGAAACCTACATTGAGATATTTTAAGGTTTTTGAGGGCCCTTACTAAAAATCAAAAAACCGGACTTCAAAAGGTTTGATGAAAAGGAGGAAGAGGGTATTTTCATGGGATATTCATCTAATGGAAGAAGCTACAAGTTTTGAAATAAACAACTTCATAAGATGGTTGATTCCTTTGATGTAAAAGTCATTGAAAACCAATATGCCTTTACAAAAGTGGTTGAAGATGATGTGGATGATGTAATATAAGATAGAATGATGACATCTAGAGGAGTTAATGATAAGGAAGATGACCATGAGTCTAATCCTATACATGTTGATTTTGACCAGGCTAGTGATGAGGAAAATAAGACTGGAAGAAAAATAAAAAAATTCCAAACTTTACAAAAACATGGTGAAATCGACAATATTATCAAAAATCGGGAAGCTCCAGTTCAGACCGGATGGAAATTGAGATTTGAAAATCAAATGTCACTTATCTCATAGGTAGAACCACAATCTGTTTCGGAAATCGTTGAACATAAAGAATGGTTAAATGTGATGAATAAAGAGTTGGATCAAATTGAGAAAAATGACATCGACAGTCTTGTTCCTCTACCAGAAGGAAAAAATATTATAGGAACAAAATGGGTGTTCAAAAATAAGCATACTGAACAAGGAGAAATTTCAAAGAATAAAGCATGACTGGTTTGCAAAGGTTACTCACAGGTGGAAGATGTTGATTTTGAAGAAACTTTTTCCCATGTTGCAAGACCTGAAAAAATCAGAATGTTTTTGGTTGATCTTACTCATTGACAATACAAAGTCTATCGGATGGATGTTAAATCAATATTTTTTAACAGAGAAATTGAAGAAGAAGTTTATATTGAGCAACCCAATGGGTTCGTCTTTGATAATGATGGAACCATGGTGTGTAAACTAAGGAAATCCTTATAAAGATTGAAATAGGCCCCTCATGCTTGATATTCAAAACTGGACAGTTGCCTAATGCAACTGAACTTTTCTAAATGAAAAGTTGATAGAAACTTGTATGTGAAAGAGATGAGTACATGTACCATGATAGTCATTGTTTACATTGATGATATAATTTTACTGGTGATAGGGATAAAGCTTTTGAAGAATTTGCTGAGCAAATGAAGAACTTTGATATGTCAATACTTGGAGAGTTAAATTTCTTTCTGAGATTACAAGTTCAACAGAAAGGAAGATACATCTTCCTCTCACAAGAAAAGTATGCAAATGAGTTATTACAGAAGTTTGGCATGGCAGATTCAAAGGAAATTTCTACACCTATTTATGTTGGTATGAAGATTGGTAAAGATGAAGTTGGGCAAAGTGTAAATCGAAAGGATTTTCAAAAGTTGATTGGAAGTTTACTCTATTTTACTACCTCATGACCAAACATTGTGTATGTTGTAACTTTGTGCGCAAGATATCAAAGTGGTCTGAAGTAATCGCACATGCTACCAACAAAGAGAATCCTTGAGTTTGTAAAAGGAATATCAAATGATGGTTTGATGTATAAATGATGTAATGAGTTGACCATTCTTAGGTTCACTAATGCTAATTGGGATGGAGATTGCAATGATCGAAAATCAACAGCGGGAGGAACTTTCTTCATGGGAGAAAGTTGTGTGAGCTGACATAGTAAAAAATAGAGTTTTATTACTTGGAGTACAGCGGAATTAGAATATGTTGTCACCTCCCAAGCATGTACGCAAACGATGTGGATAAAGGGTCGGTTGGGAGATTTGAGGGTGGATGTTGAAAAATCATTGAAGATTATTTGTGGTAATCAGAGTGTCACTGATCTCTCCAAAAATCATGTACAACATTCCAGATCAAAATACATTAATATTAAATATCATTTTCTCGATGAGAAAGTTGATGGTGGAGATGTAATAAGTATATATTTCAACAAAAGATAAAATTGTGAATGTTTTTTACCAAAGTTGTGTAAAGGGAAAGATTTGAGAGATTGATGATAAAACTACATGTTTAGCCTCCATCACTGACTTAATAAAGTTCTGACCTCTAATATTTATTTGGATTAGGGAGAGAAGAAGTACAACTATGTACACTTTCTTTTTGTGGAAGGAGGGTAGAAGGTTACAATTCCGAAAGTCGAAATGATTGAGGGAGAGTTTACTTGTGACTTGTTTTATTTTCATATCTTTGCATATGGGTAAGGTAACATTATAAAGGTAGACACGATTGATACTCTAACAAGTTGTTGATGTTAATTTCATAAAAAGTTAAATTGTAAGAGATCAACACTCCCCATAGTGGTCTCCACACTTTTAGGAACTTCAATTAAAATAATTACATTAATTTTGAAAATATAAATAAAATTGAGATAAAATTATCGATAAATGGTTTTTTTTTCTTGTAAAATTATCGTAATTACCATTTTTTAAAATAAATTATATTTTTATTCTCACATATAATTTGCGACATCAATTTAGGTATACAGAAAGGCTGTCAGGATTCAAAAACACACAACCTTTTTGGGCGAAGGACATATTTGATGGGACGAGAACTTCAGGATCGTCCCGTTCTCTGAAAACTGCAGAGCCTCATCCTTTCTGTTTTCCATGGCTCATCACCTGCGAGAAGCCGCCACTCGGTCTAGGGTTAGAGGCGAACAAGATGCATCAATAAGGCACCAATATTGACGGCGTACCAGTTGGCTATGCGGTCCGGCATGGGACGCCGTTCCTCATCTGATAAATCCCGCTCTGCGTGTTCATCATCGCAGGCTTCTTTGGCTAAGATCCTCCGCACAATTTCCACGTTTCGCCCCTGCGGAGCCTTGAAGGACCGGGATTCGGAAGCTAAATCAGAGGAGGCTTCGTGCCGTGGCCGGCGAGCTCCCGGAATCGACTTGAACCGCGGGCTAGGTTATCATTCGACGGATTTTGAGGACTCCAGCATCGTCGGTGATGGCGGATTCAGTGATTGCAGCGCCGTCGATGCGACGCGCCCTGCCGTGGCGGGGAGGAGTTCACAGGGAGAATGCGGATCGAATTCGGCGGGGGCCGAGGCGTCCGGCCACGAGTATGCTTGTGCTGAAGATGGACGAATCCAAATCAGAGAGAAGAAAATCGAAGCCTCTGATACCGTGAATCCGGAAGCTCCGCGGGGACCTAAAGCCGGGAAAGAAGAAGACGACGCAGAGATCATCGTAAGACAGAAGAAGGAGGAGGAGGGAGGAGGAGGGCACAAGCGTGAAATGGAAGAGGAGCCGTCCGACGGAGAAAATGGGCTTGAAATGCTCTCAATTCGTTTCGACGACGGCCCCGGCGAGGGCTACATCGGTTTACTCATCGAGGCGGCGCGTCTGATTTCCGATGATTTCGGTGACGCGAAGCCGCCGGAGGCGACGGAAGTGGAGACGAAGAAGAAACCCAGCCGAAGGGGCGGACCGATGAGTCCGGTGATCGGCGGCCCTGGCTGCCTGGAGCGGGCCCCAGCCAAGAACGAGCTGGGGAAACGCGGGCGGGCCCAGGCGGGGGCCCCGTGCGGAAGGGAGGAGGCGGAGGGGGCGTCGCCGGCGGGGAGAACGAAACGCGGGAGGAGCCGACTGCTGCCCCATAGATTCCGGGACTCAGTGCTCCACTCCTGGAACCCCGGTTCGCGAGCCGGACCCGCCGTGGTTCCCCCGGCGGAACGACGGATCCCCCGCCGGTGACGGGGGCAGTCCGGCGATTTTTCATCGTTTTTCTTTCAATTTCTTTGGTTATAGTTTTAGGTTCATCTCTGTTTTAAGGACTGGTTGGACCTTTGATCTTTGGTGGTCCCTTTAATTCCGTTGCCTGCTCTAACATAAAATGAAACAGATATTCCTGTATGAAAGTGACAGTCTTAGTTCAAACTCCAACCCGAGACCTCGTTCAGAGTCAGAGCTCCATCGCGAGATTTTTTTTTTTTTTTTTTTTTAAGAAATAGAGATAATAAATTAATGATCAAAAACACATGATCTTTAAATCTAATGAGTAAAATAGTCGACCAAACAATGATCATCCATTATTTCTCTAGCTCCTCAATCCACCAGCTTCCAAATTACCCCTACTTTGATGAAAAAAGAATTGCATGCAGTGAAACTATCTATCAAAGACCAAATTTTTCTCAGAATAAGCCAAAACGGCGACAGATCCTCCTCTTTCTTTGACAAGGCGGAAATCAATTCAAGTCAATCTGGAAGCACCAAAATAAATTTCCAATCTTTTGAGTGACCAAGGAGGATCTCATGAAGAATATCATATGCCTCGTCCACCACAAGACTACAAGAGGGTCGGACAGCCATGCAATGGGATTCCATGACCTGACCATTGCTGTGGTGAGCAAAAAATGCAACACCAATCCTCGAATCAGTAGAGACGGCCGCATCTGTATTAATTTTGATAAAACCCTTCGGGGGAGGAGTCCAGCAATGAGAATCCTACCAAGTACTAGCCATCGAGGGCCTCACGCCGCTCGCATTCAAACAATTCATCTATTCAACGACCCTCAATCCAAATACGATCTTGGGTCACCTTCTTTTGGAAAATGCACTCATTTATTCTATTTCAAATCACCAAAGCAATTGTGCAAAGTAGCCCCACCACACTTGGTTCCAACAAAGTCACCCATTTTTTGAAATTTTGGACCAACCCAACAGATGGATCAAAGAATTTTTCAAAATCTGGTGCTCATTCTTTCCACACCCCTTCCACCCTACGACAGAAGATAATTGCATGCACAGGAGATCCGACTTCTTGGAGGCACAAAGGACAGATGTCATTCTCCGTAAGATGTCACCTTACCAAAAGGTTGTGGGTTGGCAGTATACCAACACAAACCTGCCACCACTTTTTTTTTTACCTTGGTTGGAGTAGTGAGCGACCAGGGCATCCTCCAGGAATTATCAGGATGTGCTGATATGATGTTTTAGAACATTGTAAATTGTAAAGTACCACCCATGATAACTCACTAAGGCTTGCATGTGCTTAAGTACAAACAATGATGGGCAATTTATTTCAAGACTGCTTAAAATACAATGAAATGTCATCACCCATTTCAAATATGACAATTTCCTCTTTAAAAACTATAACATGTTTTTAATCAAAAATGTGCATTTTCGCCATGATGAAGCCCTAGGGTTCCCATCAAAACCAATTTTAAGCCATTTTTCATAAACAATGATTTGAAACCAAATCATGAAATTTCACAATCCATGTCACAATTAAATATAAAAATTTAATTTTCAAACAATTTCATCCATTTCATCAGAAACCCCCAATTCACTGGAATTGGGGGGTTTTCACAAATCCTTTCATCAAAATATTTTCTTCAATTAAATTCCACAATTCAATTGATTCGATTTCCATCAAAACCAAAATTTAAATTCAAAATTTTAAATTACCACAATTTCCATAAGCTTAACTCAATTCAATGGAATTATGGGTTTTTCAATTTCATGCCAAAATCCCTTTTTTTTAAACCTCAATTCACCGGAATTGGGATTTTCCAAAAAATGATCGAAAGTCATTTTAATCCAAATCAAACAATTGCATTTAATTCAATCAATTGAAATTAAACAAAGCAATTGAGATTAATAAAAAGGATTGGGTATTGTAACAGAGCCACCTACCCCAGGATCAACGGATCTCAGATCACCAAACCCTAGTCGGGATTCGTCAACGAAGAACGATAACAACCGGATCTAGGAGAAATAAGAATCAAACCTAGGTTTTGAAGTTCCAAGGATCACATAACAACTGAGAAGGGGGGTTGAATCAATTTTTTAACTTTTTATAAGTTTCAAAACTTTAAAAACTCAACCCTTGCAACCTGTTAAGATTTATTTCCTTATCAATCTTTAACAAGAAACTCAAGCATGCAAGAAAGGTAAATCAAGAAAGGCGCACAAGATTTACAAGGTTCGACCTCAATAAGAGAACCTACGTCCTTGCCATAGCCACTCTCGTGGGTCTATGGAAATCCACTATGATGAAGAAGTGAATACAACTTGTGTCAACTCCCGTTAGACACCTTCTATCTCCCGATAGGAAAGATTATATTGACTCTCGTCAGTTTACAATGTTTTCTCAAAGAACAAATGAGCCACTCATAAGAAAAAGAACTTTGTTGAAACTGCTCCACAAATGCTCACTCCGAATTCTTAATCCGGTTTTCTTGGATCCGATTTTCTGGAACCGAACTTCTCAGTAAGGAAAATAATGATTCCACAGAAATGCCCACTCTGAATATTCAATCCGGATTTCTTGAATCCGATCTTCTGAATATGAACTTCTCAGCAAGTAAATAATAGCTCTGATTCTCTTCTTCTCAAACACTCAAGAAAACTTCTTCAAGATGGTAGATGCTTTTCACTTTGAATTCTCCAGCGCTCCGCCTTTTCCAGGTGTGTAAAAAGTTGATCATGAGCGAATGATCTGAGCACATATTTATAGGAAACTCAGAAAACAAAGGCGGGAAACTTGAAAATCTTTCCCGCTTTCTCAAATCTCAAAAACTCCGCAAATCTCTCGCATTTAATCTTCAATCTTTGACTTCTTCAAATCTCCTTAAATTTCTCCGAGATTTAAGCAAAGTTGAAATTCTGGTTTTCTTGAACTCAGAATTGTCATTATGAATTTCTCAGCATGTTGCTTAGGATTGTTATTCCGAATTTCTCAGCATGTTGCTCAGGATTGTCATTACGAATTCCCAGCATGTTGATCAGGATTGTCATTCCGAATTTTTCAGCAAGTAGACTCTGAACTTCAGGCTTAGCAAGTAGACTCCGAACTTCAGGCTCAGCAAGTAGACTACGAATTTCTGGCTCAGGAGGTAGACTCTGAACTTCAGGCTCAACAAGTAGACTCTGAACTTCGGGCTCAGGAAGTAGACTCCGAATTTCAAGCCGATGAAGTAGACTATGAATTTCTGGCTCAGGAAGTAGACTCTGAATTTCTGACTGAGGAAGTAGACTCCGAATTTCTGGTTCAGGAAGTATACTCTGAATTTCTGGCTTCAGGGAGTAGACTTTGAATTTCTGGCTCAAGAAGTAGACTCTGAATTTCTGGAAAAGGAAGTAGACTCTGAATTTCTGGCTTCAGGGAGTAGACTCCGAATTTCTGGTTCAGGAAGTAGCCTCCAAATTTCTGGCTTCAGGGAGTAGACTCTGAATTTCTGGCTTGAGAAGTAGACTCTGAATTTCTGGCTCAGGATTGTTATTCCGGATTTCTCAGCATGTTGCTCAGAATTGTCATTACGAATTTCTGGCTTAAGATTGTCATTCTGAATTTCTGGCTCAAGAAGTAGACTCCGAACTTCTGGCTTCAGGCAGTAGACACCGAACATCTGGATCAAGAAGTAGACTCCGAATTTCTGGCTTCTAACTTTCTCAGAATTTTTCTTAGAGAAAAAACACCAATCTTCTTCACCATTTCTTCAACCAGCTGTTATCATGAAATTTTCATGATTTGTGAGAACTTTAAGATCAGCAAAGCATCGTCTGATTTAGTTTAGAAAGTTTGAGACACTTTCTTAACTTCTGACTTCTTATTTTTCAACATAATCTTCTTTAAGGAAATCTTCAGCAACCAGCAACTTCAACTTTCTGTAACTCAAAAACATTCTTCAACAAAAAAGGTTAGTTGTCAACAAATACAAAACTTTGTTAAAACAAAACACCACACAGGTTCTTCAATCTCCCCCTTTGGATTTGTTAGCAACCCTTGTTAACAAGTTTTCACCTCTCAAAAAAACATTTTCACATCTCAAGTTTTTGAACTTTACCAAAACATGGTCTTTCTCAAAAAGAGAGTGTCCTGACACCACAATACTAGATAAAGTAATGTTTTTGAAGGATTTTCATCCCTCAGTGAAAAGAAAATTTTGCAGCCATGTAAGGATAAACTTCAACTTACTCAAACTCCCCCTCAACTTTTATCTTTCTCTTTCTCATTTTTCTCTCATTTTTTTTCTCTCTCTCCCCCATTATATGATAACCACAGCTTTAGATTCATAAAAGAAAACTTACTCTCCCCCTTTGTCAACATAATCCAAAGCACGATGGGGGGTCTTCCTTATGAGTTTTAGGAAGTCTTGGGAGGAGGCTGAACATGGAGTTGCACCCTCAGTTCAACAAACCTCTCCTTTGACATTGCTTTTGTGAAAATATCGGCAATCTGATACTTTGTTGAAATATATTCCAGCAAGACTTCTCCAACATTAGCTTTCTCTTTTAAAAAATGATACTTTATATCAATATGCTTTGATCTTGAATGTTGAACAGGATGCTTGGAAAGATCAATGGCACTTTGATTATCACATAGTATTTTCAAAGGTTTAGAAACTTTCACTTTCAAATCTTTCAGCTGAACTTTCATCCACATCATTTGAGTACAAGACTGAGTAGCTGCAATATATTCAGATTCAGTTGTACTTAAAGTTACTGAACTTTGTTTCTTGTTGTGCCAACTCACACAACATTCCCCTAAGAAAAATGTTCCTCCTGATGTTGATTTTCTATCATTACAATCACCAGCCCAATCAGCATCAGTATAACCATGAAGCTTCATCTCATTGTTTCTCATGTATAACAACCCATGTGAAGTTGTTCCATTAACATATCTCATAATCCTCTTAACTGCCAACATATGTGATTCTTTTGGATTAATTTGATATCAGGAACAGAGAGTCACGGCATAAGCAATATCAGGCCTTGAGGCTATAAGATAAAGAAGACTTCCTATTAACTTTCGAAAGTCTTTCTGATTCACACTGTTCTCTGACTCATCTTTGCTCAACTTTGTGCTCACTGAGATAGGGGTTGAAACTTCTTTTGATTCTTCCATCCCAAACTTCTTTAACAGTTTCTTGGCATACTTTTCTTGGGATAAGAAAATGTAGTTTTCTTGTTGTTGAACTTATAAGCTAAGGAAGAAAGTTAATTCCCCCAACATTGACATTTCAACATTTTTCTTCATCTCTTCAGCAAACTCTTCACAAACCTTTTCTTCATCTCCAGCAAAAATTATATCATCCACATAAACGATTACAATTAAAGTTCCGAAATCAACATCTTTAACATACAAGTTGTTATCAACCTTTCCTTTAGAAAAGTTCATCTTTTTCAAAGAATTGTCAAGCTTCGAATACCATGCTCGTGGAGCTTGTTTCAGCCCATACAAGGCTTTCTTTAATTTGCAAACTTTGTTTTCATCCTCATCAAGTAAAAACCCACAAGGTTGTTTAATGTAAACTTCTTCCTCAATCTCACTATTTAAGAAAGTTGACTTTACATCCATCTGATAAACCTTGTAATTCCGATGAGCAGCCACTGCAAGAAACATTCGAATAGTTTCCAACCTTGCAAAAGGGGCAAAGGTTTCATCAAAATCCACACCTTCCACTTGTGCATACCCTTTACACACAAGCCTTGCTTTGTTTCTTGTAACTTCTCCATGCTCATTCAATTTATTTCTGTAAACCCACTTGGTTCCGATAACATTCTTATTTGTTGGCCTTGGAACAAGTTCTCATGTTTCATTATTCTTAATCTGATCCAATTCTTCATTCATAGCATCCATCCATTCTTTATGTTGAATAGCTTCTGAAACTGATTCTGGTTCAACTTTTGAGATAAGGGAAGTCTGATTTTCTAATCTTAACTTCCTTCTTGTCTGAACTGGAGCCTTCTGATCCCCAATAATATTTTCAGATTCAACATGTTTTTGTAATGTAGGAAAACTCACATTTCCTTTCCCAGCATCACTTTCTTCCCCATGTGACTTATTGAGTCACTCTCACTCTGGTGGGGATTCTCTGATTTATCTTCCTCAGTATTCTTAACAAATTTTGTGAAAGAACTTGGATTTTCAATTACCTTCACATCATATGAGTCCACCAACTTCTGTAACCGTTTGTTCCAGCATTTGCAACTTCTTCCATTTGGTGAATAACCCATAAATATTCCTTCTTCAGCTTTCTCTTCAAACTTTCCTAAGTCCGGATTTTTGATTTTGAGCAAGCATGGACTTCCAAAAACTTTGAAGTAATTAAAAAGAAGGTTTTTTTGTTATACCACATCTCATAAGGATTCATGTTGGTTTTCGGTCTTAACAAGCATCTATTTTGAACATGCACAGCAGTGCTAACAGCTTCTCTCTAAAAGAATTTTGAAAGTTTGTATTCTGATAACATACTTCTTCCCATTTCCACCAAGCTTCTATTTTTCCTTTCTGCTACTCCATTTTTTTGTGGAGTATAAGGAGCATTGTACTGATGTTTGATACCATGCTTCCTTAGATACATTTCAAAAGCGTTGCTTGTGAATTCGGTACCGTTGTCTGTTCTCAATTTCTTTATGGAAGCCCCCAATTCTTTCTCGACATCTCTTCTGAAGAATTTAAACATTTTAATAGTCTCTGACTTATGCTTCATGAACATGATGTTTGGCATCCGAGTGAAGTCATCAATAAAAGTGATAAAGTATAAATCTCCTTTTGTTGATTGATGTCTCATCGGCCCACACAGATCAGAATGAATAAGCTCAAGTGGTTTGTTAGATTGAATCTCAACTCTTTTATAGCCTTTGTTAGTCATCTTTCCTTTTTGGCAAGTAATACAAACATCTTCGTCTCTTCTTTTCAGTTCTGGAAAATTCCGAATAGCATCAACTTTAGAAAGCTTACTCATGTTCTTCTGCCCAAGGTGGCCAAGTCTTCGATGCCACAACTTATTTTCATCTTCAGCACTCAAATAACAAGAGTTATTGGATTCTCCAATTTGAAAGAGATTCACACTGGTTCTTTCTCCTTTTGTAATCACTTTTCCATTTTTCACACTTTTGATGATACAAGAATCCTTTATGAAGATAACTTTTTTTCCATTATCACAAAGTTGACTTACACTAAGTAAGTTATGTTTTAGCTCATCAACAAGCAAGACTTCCTTATATTTCAGTTTCTCTGCTTCAATCTATGTCGTTCTGATTCCCTTAATTTTTAGGGAACTATCATTGCCAAACGTAACCGCTCCTCCATCATGACTTTCAACATGTTCCAAGATTTTTATATCACCTGTCATGTGTGAAGAACAACCACTATCAAGAATCCATGGTTTGTTCATCTTACTTGCTTTCAAAGCTGTCTCAACAACAAAATCTCTTTCATCAACCTTCTTATTTTTAGCATTCTTTTCTTTCTTATCATAAGAAACTTGTTCTGTAAGGAGTGTCATACATCATTCGTCATGATGACCAAACTGATCACAGCTTCCACAAACTTCTTCCAAACATTCAAATTGATTCTTTGTTGGAATGTTTCTAACATCTTGAGAATTCACCTTTTCAACTTTCTGTGAGTACAGAGAGTTACTCATCCTTCTTTCACTATTTCTTCCACTTTGCTCAAACATTCTTCCAGGTAGAGATAAATTGTGCCAACAATTATAAGCTCTATGCCCATATATTCCACAACACCAGCAATATCCCTCAAATCTTGATTTTCTATTAATAAATGATCTTTCATTATAGAAACTTTGTTGAGGTTGATAACTTCTTTCAGCTCTAGAAAACTCAGGATGTGGGTCATCTCTTCTTTTGAGCAAGTCTTCTACTTTTGTAGGATTGATAGATTTCTTACATCCTTTCTCCACCCAAGCTAAACTAACACTTCTTCTGAAACCTGAAATATTAGAAGAATCAGATGAAACATTATTTTTGATAAGCGAAGATTTCACCTGATTCTCGTAACGAGCCTTCACAGCATTTTTAGAGGTCTCGGCTTTTACTTCTGTAGCTTTGTTGAAGTTTTCATTCATCTTCCTCAGGGTATTTTCGAAATCAAGGAGTTTTGATTTCACATTGTTTGCTTCTTCTTCCTTAGCTTCCATCTTCTTGCTAAGATCTTCAATCATCTTTCCTTTTTCAGCAATTCTAAGTTTGTAACTTAAAATTTCTTGAATGTATTCATCTTCCTTCTTGGTGACATCTTTACTTCCATCATGAACTTCTTCGTGATTTTTCTTCATCACACGTATTTCTTTCTTGAGAGATTTGTTTTGCTCAAGACATGCAAGAAGTTCGGATCTTAATTGATATTCTCTGTAAGATTCTTCACCACCTTCTTCACTTTCTGAGGAAACATTTGTTTTTTCAACTTTTACAATGAAGGTTTAGAATCTTTCTTTACTTTCATCTTCTGAGGAATCATTTTCAGATGATTCTGATTCAACCTTCTTGCTCAACATACTTCTTTTCTTTCCAGAAAACTTCTTCTTGAATTCTTTAGAAGTCTTCTCTTCTTTTTCATTCTTGTTATACTTCTTCCATCAAGGATTCTCATTAGGAACATCTTGATATTCTCCAGCTTTTTTTGTCTTAGGGAAATTCATTGCAAAGTGTCTGATTCCACTACACTCAAAACACTTGAGAGGAAGTTCCCCTTCATACTTTCCTCTTCCTCTTCGATAGTTCTTGGATATGAGAGACATGATTTTTTCATTCAACACTTCATCTTCCTTATCAACGGACTCGCAAGGATCAGCTTCATCATCATCTTGGATTTTCATTTTTCTCATAGCTTCAAAAGCCATTTCATCTTTCATCTTCTTCTTAAAGATTGGAGGTTTCCTCATTTCATAAGAAACAAGAAAGTTATGCAGTTCATCAAGAGATAAATCATCCTTATCTTTTAAAGCTGAAATTTTAGAATCAAACATGTCTACAAAGTTTCTCATAAGTTTCTTCACAATTGTAGAATCTTCCAAGTTTTCTCTGAATCCCCTGATGTTGCATACAATTTCATTAACTCTGGTGAAGTATTCATCAATTGTTTCATCATCTCTCATCCTGATGTCTTCAAACTTACTACGCCAGATTTGCAGCTTGGCCTCCTTGACTTTTGTGTTTCCTTCAAAAACATTTTCCAGCTTGTCCCACATGCTTTTTGATGTTGTGAGACCCATCACCTTCTGATAAACATTTTCTGATAAGGACGTGAGAATAAAATTTCTAGCCTTTCCATCAACTTCTATGTTTCACTTGTCAGCAAATGTCATAGGAGCATTTTTCTCAATAGGTGGAAATCCAATAGTAGCAGCATCAACAACTTCAAGTCCAAGAGATAGGAGATAAGGAATCATCCTATTTTTCCATCCATAATAATTCTTGTCATCGAATGTAGAAATTAATCTACTATTGACAGAATTGATATTCTCCATGATAAGGATTAAACAAGGGAACCTCCCTCTAATACCACTTGAAGTTCCAAGGATCGAATAACAACTGAGAATGGGGGGTTGAATCAGTTGTTTAACTTTTTATAAGTTTCAAAACTTTAAGAAACTCAATCCTTGCAACCTGTTAAGATTTATTTCCTTATCAATCTTTACCAAGAAACTCAAGCATGCAAGAAAGGCAAATCAAGAAAGGCACACAAGATTTACAAGGTTCGGCCTCAATAAGAGAACCTGCGTCCTTGCCATAGCCACTCCCGTGGGTCTATGGAAATCCACTATGATGAAGAAGTGAATACAACTTGTGTCAACTCCCGTTAGACACCTTCTATCTCCCGATAGGAAAGATTATACTGACTCCCGTCAGTTTACAATGTTTTCTCAAAGAACAAATGAGTCACTCAAAAGAAAAAGAACTTTGTTGAAACTGCTCCACAAATGCTCACTCCGAATTCTTAATCTGGTTTTCTTAGATCCGATTTTCTGGAACCGAACTTCTCAGCAAGGAAAATAATGATTCCGCGGAAATGCCCACTCCTAATATTCAATCTGGATTTCTTGAATCCGATCTTCTGAATCCGAACTTCTCAGCAAGTAAATAATGGATCTGATTCTCTTCTTCTCAAACACTCAAGAAAACTTCTTCAAGATGGTAGATGTTTTTCACTTTGAATTCTCCAACACTCCACCTTTTCCGCGTGTGTAAAAAGTTGATCATGAGCGAATGATTTGAGCACATATTTATAGGCAACTCAGAAAACAAAGGCGGGAAACTTGAAAATCGTTCCCGCTTCCTCAAATCTCAAAAACTCCGCAAATCTCTCGCATTTAATCTTCAATCTTTGACTTCTTCAAATCTCCTTAAATTTCTCTGAGATTTAAGCAAAGTTGAAATTCTGGTTTTCTTGAACTCAAAATTGTCATTCTGAATTTCTCAGCATGATACTCAGGATTGTCATTCCGAATTTCTCAGCATGTTGCTCGGGATTGTCATTCTGAATTTCTCAGCATGTTGCTCAGGATTGTCATTCCGAATTTCTCAGCGTGTTGCTCAGGATTGTCATTACGAATTCCCAGCATGTTGATCAGGAGTGTCATTCCGGATTTTTCAGCAAGTAGACTCTGAACTTCAGTCTTAGCAAGTAGACTCCGAACTTCAAGCTCAGCAAGTAGACTACGAATTTCTGGCTCAGGAGGTAGACTCCGAACTTCAGGCTCAGCAAGTAGACTCCGAACTTCAGGCTCAGCAAGTAGACTCCGAACTTCAGGTTCAGGAAGTAGACTCCGAATTTTTGGCTGAGGAAGTAGACTCTGAATTTCTAGATCAGGAAGTAGACTCCGAATTTCTGGCTCAGGAAGTAGACTACGAATTTCTGGCTCAGGAAGTAGACTCCGAATTTCTAGCTTCAGGAAGTAGACTCCGAATTTCTGGCTCAGGAAGTAGACTCCGAATTTTTGGATCAGGAAGTAGACTCCGAATTTCTGGCTTCAGGGAGTAAACTCCGAATTTCGGACTCAGGAAGTAGCCTCCGAATTTCTGGCTCAGGATTGTCATTCCGGATTTCTCAGCATGTTGCTCAGAATTGTCATTACGAATTTCTGGTTCAGGATTGTCATTTCGAATTTCTGGCTCAAGAAGTAGACTCCGAACTTCTGGCTTCAGGCAGTAGACATCGAACATCTGGATCAGGAAGTAGACTCTGAATTTCTGGCTTCTAACTTTCTCATAATTTTTCTTAGAGAAAAAACACCAATCTTCTTCACCATTTCTTCAACCAGCTGTTATCATGAAATTTTCATGATTTGTGAGAACTTTAAGATCAGCAAAGCATCGTCTGATTTAGTTTAGAAAGTTTGAGACACTTTCTTAACTTCTGACTTCTTATTCTTCAACATAATCTTCTTTAAGGAAATCTTCAGCAACCAGCAACTTCAACTTTCTGTAACTCAAAAACATTCTTCAACAAAAAAGGTTAGTTGTCAACAAATACAAAACTTTGTTAAAACAAAACACCACACATGTTTTTCAGGTTTAAATCCATAACAATGGGTATTAGATCACCCAACAACAACGGAGATTAATAAAACTCTAGGAAGAAAGAGAGAGACAACAGGAGATTGAGAACGGGAGGAGAAAACTAACCGGAAGGAGATCGACCGACATTCGCCTAGCTTCGGATCGCTTTCAGGAGGGATCTGAAGAGGCAAGAATCATCCTTCAAAGCTCTAAGCAAGGGATAATCAAGTTTGGGTCGAATGAGGTTCGTCTGGGACCTAAAAAGAGGGTTTGAGAATTTTTTACAAATTTTCGGTTCTCACAAAAACCCGTCTGGAAAATATATGTTTGATTCGGGAGGGATCCGAAGAGGCAAGAATCATTATTTTGGAGAGAAGTTGTTAGTACAGTTGTACATGTTGAAAATAAATGTTTGATTCGACCGAAAAAAATGACTCTCTGTGAGATGTGATATAAGAAGAAGCATATATTGAGATATTTTAAGGTTTTTGGGAGTCCTTGCTTACTAAAAATAAAAAATCCAGACTTCGGAATGTTTGATGAAAATGATAAAAAGGGTATTTTCATGGGATATTCATCTGATGAAAGAAGCTAAGTGCTTGAATAAAAAAAACTGCATAAGATGATTGATTCCTTTGATGTAAAAGTCATTAAAACTGGTCTGACTTTACAAAAGTAGTTGAAGAAGATGTGGATGGTGTAACAGAAGATGGAATGATGAAATCCAAAGAAGTTAATGAGAAGGAAGATGACTGCGAGTCTAATCTTGTACATGTTGATTTCGATAAGGCTAGTGATGAGGAAAGTAAGACTGGAAGAAAAAAAAAATGGAGTTTACAAAAACATGGTGAAATCAATAATATTATCGAAAATCAAAACGCTCCAATTTAAATCAGATGAAAATTGAGATTTGAAAATCAAACTCACTTATCTCACAGGTGGAACCACAATCCGTTTCGAAAGTTGTTGAACATAAAGAATGGTTAAATGTGATGAATGAAGAGTTTGATAAAATTGAGGAAAAAAACACACGTGGCCTTGTTCCTCGACATAAAGGAAAAGATATTATAGGAACAAAATAGGTGTTCAGAAATAAACACAATGGACAGGGAGAAATTTCAAGGAATAAAGCATGACTGGTTTGCAAAGGTTATTTATAGGTGGAAGGTGTTAATTTTGAAGAAACCTTTTTCCCTTTTGCAAGACTTGAAACAATCGTAATGTTTTTTGTTGTTCCTGCTCATCAAACAACACAAAGTCTATCAGATAGATATTAAATCAACATTTTTGAATGAAGAAATTGAAGAAGACGTTTATATTGAGCAATCTAATGGGTTTATACTTGATAATGATGGAACCATGGTGTGTAAACTAAAAAAAGCCTTGTGTGGATTGAAACGGCCCTCTCATGCCTGGTATTCAAAACTTGACAGTTACCTGATGCAGTTGAACTTTTCTAAATGAAAAGTTAATAGCAACATATATGTGAAAGAGATGAGTACAGGTACCTTAATAGTCATTGTTTACATTGATGATATAATTTTTGATGGTGATGGGGTTAAAGCTTGTGAAGAACTTGCTAAGTAAATGAAGAACTTTAAGATGTTAATACTCATAGAGCTAAATTTCTTTCTGAGATTACAAGTTCAACTGAAAGGAAGATACATCTTTCTCTCAAAAGAAAAGCATGCAAATCAATTACTACAAAAGTTTGGCATGATAGATTCAGAAGAATTTTCTACACCTATTTCTATTGGTATGAAGATTGGTAAAGATGAAGCTAGAAAAAGTGTAAATTAAAAGGATTTTTGGAAGTTAATCAGAAGTTTATTCTATCTTACTACCTCAAGACCAGACATTGTGTATGTTGTAAATTTGTGTGCAAGATATCAAAGTGGTCCGAAGGAATCACACATGCTAGCAGCAAAGAGAATCCTCGGGTATGCAAAAGGAACATCAAATTATGGCAAGATGTATAAACGATGTAATGAGTTGACCATTCTTAGGTTCACTAATGGTGAATGGGATGGAGATTTCAATGATCGAAAGTCGATATCAGGAGGAACTTTCTTCATGAGAGAAAGTTGTGTGAGTTGTCATAGTAAAAAATAGGGTCTTGTTACTTTAAGTACAACGGAAGTAGAATATGTTCACCACCCAAACATGTACGCAAACGATGTGGATGAAAGGTCAGTTGGGAGATTTGAGGGTGGATGTTGAAAAAACATTGAAGATTATTTGCAATAATGAGTGTCATTGATCTCTACAAAAATCATGTGCAACATTCCAGATCTAAATACATTGATATTAAATATCATTTTCACAAGGAGAAAGTTGATAGTAAAGATGTAGTGCTTAAGTATATTTCAACAAAAGATAAAATTGCATATATTTTCACCAAACTTATGTCAAGGGAAAGATTTGAGGGATTGAGGATGAAATTACATGTTCAACCTCCATCACTGACTTAAGAAAGTTCTTCAATAACCCCTCATATTTCTTTGGATTCTATTGATAAAGGGAGATAAGATGTACAACAATGTACTCTTTCTTTTTGTGGAAAAAAGGTCCATAAGGTACAATTCCGAAAGTTTAAATGATTAAGGGTGAGTTTACTTGTGTCTTGTTTTATTTTCTTATCTTTGCATATGGGTAATAATGCGTTATAAAGTTGACATGATCCATACTTTAACAAGTTGAAGATGTTAATTTCATGAAAAGAGAACTAATTCAAGCCCTCCATTGGTGGTCTCCACACTCTTAGGAACCTCACTTAAAAATATTTACATTAATTTTGAAAATATAAATAAAATTTAGATAAAATTATCAATAAATGGTTTTTTTCTTGTAAAATTATCGCAATTACCATTTAGGTACACAGAAAGGCTGTCACGATTCAAAAACACCTAACCTTTTTTGGGCGAAGGACATATTTGATGGGACGAGAACTTCAGGATCGTCCCGTTCTCTGAAAACTGCAGAGCCTCATCCTTTCTGTTTTCCATGGCTCATCACCTGCGAGAAGCCGCCGCTCGTTCTAGGGTTAGAGGCGAACAAGATGAATCAATGAGGCCCCAATCGTGACGGCGTACCAGTTGGCTATGCGGTCCGGCATGGGACGCCGTTCCTCATCTGATAAATCCCGCTCTGCGTGTTCATCATCGCAGGCTTCTTTAGCTAAGATCCTCCGCACAATTTCCTCGTTTCGCCCCTGCGGAGCCTTCAAGGAACGGGATTCGGAAGCTAAATCAGAGGAGACTTCGTGCCGTGGCCGGCGAGCTCCCGGAATCGACTTGAACCGCGGGCTAGGTTATTATTCGACGGATTTTGAGGACTCCAGCATCGTCGGTGATGGCGGATTCAGTGATTGCAGCGCCGTCGATGCGACGCGCCCTGCGGTGGCGGGGAGGAGTTCACAGGGAGAATGCGGATCGAATTCGGCGGGGGCCGAGGCGTACGGCCACGAGTATGCTTGTGCTGAAGATGGACGAATCCAAATCAGAGAGAAGAAAATCGAAGCCTCTGATACCGTGAATCCGGAAGCTCCGCGGGGACCTAAAGCCGGGAAAGAAGAAGACGACGCAGAGATCATCGTAAGACAGAAGAAGGAAGAGGAGGGAGGAGGAGGGAACAAGCGTGAAATGGAAGAGGAGCCGTCCGACGGAGAAAATGGGCTTGAAATGCTCTCAATTCGTTTCGACGACGGCCCCGGCGAGGGCTACATCGGTTTACTCATCGAGGCGGCGCGTCTGATTTCAGATGATTTCGGTGACGCGAAGCCGCCGGAGGCGACGGAAGTGGAGACGAAGAAGAAACCCAGCCGAAGGGGCGGACCGATGAGTCCGGTGATCGGCGGCACTGGCTGCCTGGAGCGGGCCCCAGCCAAGAACGCGCTGGGGAAACGCGGGCGGGCCCAGGCGGGGGCCCCGTGCGGAAGGGAGGGGGCGGAGGGGGCGTCGCCGGCGGGGAGAACGAAACGCGGGAGGAGCCGACTGCTGCCCCATAGGTTCCGGGACTCGGTGCTCCACTCCTGGAACCCCGGTTCACGAGCCGGACCCGCCGTGGTTCCCCCGGCGGAACGATGGATCCCCCGCCGGTGACGGGGGCAGTCCGGCGATTTTCCATTGTTTTTCTTTCAATTTCTTTTTTTGGTTATAGTTTTAGGTTTATCTCTGTTGTTTTAAGGAGTGCTTGGACCTTTGATCTTTGGTGGTCCCTTCAATTCCGTTGCCTGCTTTAACATAAAATGTAACAGAAATTCCTGTATGAAAGTGACAGTCAGTTCAAAATTTGGTCAAAATTAAATAACCTAATATTGAGGCGCGAACTAATGAGTCTGTGAGACCCGCTTCACCTATTATTCAGACACATGTTTGAAATAAGGTTTTTTCTTTATAATTTCTATGTAATATGGAGGGAGATGTTGCTCTCAAATTTTTTCATTGCGTAATTGTTATTTATTTATTTATTTATTTTTTACCCTAAATCATTTAAGGGGTTTTATATTAAATATATGTGTTCAATTTCATATTTTATTTTTACATTGTTATACTGTAGAGGTTTATTCTAGGGAAAATCGAACAATTTTCCAAACTATGTCAACACATCCTCAAAAACATTCATAAAATGTCTCTAGATATACCTTCAGCATCCAAACGCATAATAGAACTCATTGTCTAGTGACTAAAATACCCATGAAAGTTCAGGGTTTTGAAAAAAAAAATTGTGTGCCCAATGATATTTCACAAAAACAAAGTTTACATGCATGATAGGTCCAGGGATGGGGAACAAACGAAAGAAAGCTACAGATGTAGATGTTGGAAACCAAGACCTCTTCAACTCACCGTCACAAGTATATCAGGGGCGTAACCACTAAACTCCACCCCATGGGGCAAAGTTCACATACTTATTGAAGAAGAAAAAATGTTGCCTCAATACCATTACGTGATTCAAAATGGTCAATTTTATCAAAATCCTTATAACTGATTACAAGTCCCGATGGGCCTTCCAAAGCCCCCAAATATGGGAAAACCATGAATGAATTATGAATCTTAGAATAACTAATTAAAATAAAAAAAAAGCCCAATTTTAATTTAAAATAATGACGAATATCGAAATCCCTATTTTTTTCAGAAAAAACAACATTTTCCCGATATTATTATTTCAAAAGCAACCCATATGTTTTATCACAAATCATACCTCACAAATCAATCAAGATCTCACTAAGGATGAAAATCCTTCAATCCCAAACAACGAGAATGAAAGTTTTGGTCGCAATAAAAGCGTGCGATGGGCCGTATCCAACTTTATTTTTTGTCACGATCAGTGATTAATCCAAGATTTACACAACAATGAGCGCCGTGATCAACATAATTGAGTAAAAGAAAACAGACAAGGGATAAAACACCGGAACCAAACGCAGAATCGTCACATATTATTTATAATTAACTTAAACAATTAAAGAATTATCTTGCGTGAAATTCTTTCTTCATTGATGGATCTGACAATGGATCTACGTCGTACCTTCGTTGCATTGTAGGAATCAAGGGTAGATTCTCTCCAACGATGATCCACACGTGTTCCACAAATCTCCAAACATTGCCATAGGAATCTACGAGTGCTAGCGTGAGAGATCATAATGCTTGTGTCGTTCGCTTTTGATCGTCTCGAGAATTGCTCCCAATGGATTCTCCTTGATCTCTCTAAACTTGAGAGTGAATGGTGCAGGAAGATCACTCTTCGTCCTTGGAAGCGTTCTTGGAGAGAGAGCTCTCTAAAGTTTGAGAGGATTCTCTCCGGTTGTCGCTGTGCATAACACATATGAAATTAGCTCTCTTGAAAAATAATATAATTGAGTTTATATATACCGCTAGGGCTAATAAATAAATAATTGCAAAATCCTTATTATTTAATTAATCCCCATGGAACCTCATGTAAATAATAATAATAATATTATTATTATTTATTGATGTGCGCTAAACTCACGAATTAAAATTAAATATTATTTAATCAAATAATATTCAATATATATTATTTCTCACTAGACCTATAAACTCGGTCCATCATTCCTCCACAACATTTATCAGATCATGAATAATGACTATTTATTTAATAAATAAATATCACGGTATTATTCACCAATAAATAAATAATTATCATATTCACTAAATATCAAATAAATATTTATTAAATATTCCGCTCACATAATATTCTCTCGAATAACTGGTGATAGAATATACACGATCAAGAAAATACAAATAATTATTAAACCACGTGTAGAAATAATATTTATTCAACCTGTTAAATAATAAATATTAATATATTATTTAACTGAGATTCTAGATATACTTATTATGTGGCCCTCTAGGCTTCTTTCTCAGTGACATTAAATGAAACAACCTAAAGTCGAAGGTTGGTGTCTAGCAACATGCCAAGACACCCACAGAGAAAGAAGTTAATATCATAATGACATAAGACCTCATACGAATGCTCACTGTGTAATATAATCTCTTTATCATGATATCTCTAATTAAGCGGGTTGCATGCTGGTGCCATCAATCTATGTGCTCGATATCTCTTTCTTTAAATTTTCAAAAATCGAACTTGCCTATAGAATATAATGGTCATGAATTTGTTTAAGCTATATCATTTCCATCAAAGGGTATGAGGTATCAACTTCTGTTAAAGAACAAAAGGGACAAATCCTTTATCGTATTATTCATTAATACAATATCACTCGTGAGACAACCAGCGTATCCTACTTCACCGCGGATATATGTCATCACGATTTTCATCAATACATCAAAGTATGCGACTTATAATACTCATTAATAATAATCTTAAAGTATAAGGATCAATACACACATTCACAGATAGGAACATCCAATTACACATATAAATGTGGATTTCCAACTAGCGAGTCTCATTCTTATAATATTTTACACTGGATATTACCAAGAGCGTACACCATGAGATTGTGTCTCAAAGTATTATGAGTCTCCACCCCTGGTAGCTTGTATAATTTGCGTCTCTCAAATGATATCATTCAACTATAGAACATATATTTAAGAATACTTCTGTGACACTTTTGAGTTCTCATCATAAAAGGAAACTGCCATGACCTTTAAGTGTGACATCTACTTTTATGACATTATCGCATATCATATAACGCAGAAAAACAATCATGATGTGATAAAGAGTTTATTAATATTCAAAACTATGAATTCAAGTAATCATAAAGTACATAGAAGTTGGTTTCAGGGCACTAACTCCAACAAACTCTTACTTGCACTAAAGAAAACTCCTAACAACCTTCAGTCCGCTACCTCTCACATGATACTCATGCTTCTGCTGAGATAGACCTTTAGTCAAGTGGCCCATCACATTTTGTTCTATGGGAACTCTGCTTACAGAAACTTCACTCCTTTGATAAAAATCCCTCAAGAGGTGATACTTTCGAAATATATGCATTGTCCGTTGATGTGACCTTGACTCTTTTGCAAGAGACACATGTCACAGGCTAAGCGTCTCAGTACAACGGTTCGCCTGTACGACACCCCAGCCCCCTCTAAGGCGGGTGAGGTTCAGCCGTCCAACTCTTCATATGATGCGAGGTTCACTGGTTTCATTCTGCCATGGACTCATCATGAGAGTGGCCCCCACTACTGGAATTAAAGGTATTTGCGACGGGCTATTTGAGACGGGATCCCGTCGCAAATAGACTTTAGCGACGGAGCCCGTCGCAAATAGCCTGTTGCAAAAAATGACGTCGCAAAAAATAGTTTTTTACGGCGGGAAAGTTTCCCGTCGCAAATAAGTCTCTGATTATATACATCATATATAAATAAACCTTTTGCAACGGGGAAGTTCTCCGTTGCAAATAAGTCTTCGATTATATACATTATATATATAAAAACATTTTGTGACGGGTCCGTCGCAATTAGTATCTACGACGGAATTGTCATCCCGTCGCAAAAGGTCCCGTCGCAAATATTAAACATAATAAAAAAAATATTTAATAAAATTATGATTAATGAAAAAATTATATTATTATTATTAGAATAATAAAAAAATAAAAAATATTATTATTAGTAAAATAAAAAAACATTAAAAAATATAATACTAAAAAAATATATTTAATAAAATTATGATTAATAAAAAAATTAATATTAATATTATTAAAATAACAAAAAAATAAAAATTTATTAAAATTCTCAATATTTACAAAAAAATATAAAAAAATCATAAAATATTATTATTATTAGTAAAATAAAAAAATATTAAAAAATATAATACTAATAATAAATAATAAAGTATTAAAAATAAAAAAATTAAATTATGCAATATTAACACCAATATAAAAAACAAAAACTGTAAATAGTTCATATTACAACAAATCTTGAATTCAAATGTTTTTAACATAAAAAACAAATCACTGGGGGGGTCGTCTTCTGGAGGAGGTGGAGGAGCTGTAGGAGATGGTGGAGGAAACTCCATCCCTAAACTATGAGTCAGACGACGCATGTACTCTATCTACTCGTGATGTTGCTGCTGCTGCTGCTGCCATCGACGCATCTCCCCCTCGTGCTGCTGCTGCTGCTATTGCTGCCGCTGACACATCTCTTCATGCTGCTTCTGCAAACTCTCTATAAGCTTAGTCTGAGTTCGCAACTGCTCCTGATACTGTGAGACAGAAGATGATGTATCTCCACGAGCTCCTCTCGAGCTGGACGTCGACATCGCAACAATACCATAGTAAGTACCAGGAGTCAAATGAGAGCTGATATCAACCACTCGGCCCTTCTCAAAGCCATACTGAGTCGCCTGCATCCATGCCACCTCATCGAAATGATGGGCACTTGTCTGCTCAGTCGTCTCGTCCTGACTCTCAGCCTGTGTCTGAGAGGTCGCGACCTCATATGACTCATTCAATTCTAATTTGAAATTAAAATTGTGAAAATATTATATGCAGTTAATTGTCAAACTAAAAAAAATAATACTAACCACAATCCGACACTGACGATCACCTCTAATCTCTCCAGTGGCTGGATCACTGTACATCCTCTGGTAAACGTCGAACTCCGTAATATCAGGATGCTCGACTGCCTACAGAAATATAAAATAAACTGTTTATATTTAATGTTATAGAAAATATTTAAAAACTATACTTACCAGATGCTCTCTATGCACACTGAATGTACGACTACCAGCTCGATGCGTCACCTCCTGTCTCCCCCGGTTCTGCCGTACCACTAAAGATCTCCTCTGAAATCCACCACCCAACCAGTGTAATCATAATCCATCCCAAATGTGAGATGGAATATACTCTGGTCGGTGGGCTCTACACGACTCATTAAATTCTGTCACTCCTTCTTTCTTAATGACTGTTCTTTTCAAATTATGCAAAAACTGACAGAAACAGTCACCCATAGACACCTGCCATACCGCGTGGATAGCGTCATGCATGCTATCATTGATGGGATACCATAAACCCTACAAATAATTTATAATATCAAGTTATTAATAAAATAAATTTCAAAATAAATATTATTTATTTATGTATCAACCAATGATTGAACATGTCGCACTGCACATCAACGGAAATCTATTCCTATGTGATCTATGGCTGAGAAAAATAATTGTGCAAGATAGCGCTCCCCTGTCCAATAGCTACATGTGCAAAACTGTGAAAAAGGAATAAATAATCAAATAATTAGTATATATATAAATAAATTAATGAAAGCTAATTAAAATATACAGGTTACCATACCTCCGTGTGCGTGGATTGAAGCCAAGATGTGGACGTCGCTCGAGGATAGGGTCAAGAATCATCAGTCGTGCAAGACCACGCCCCCTCCACATACCCCCTGAACCATCAGTAAGCCGAGGGTCAGATGGTCCACAATCCCCCTCAAACAAAGGTAGCTCAGCCTCCTGCAACTTGCGAAATAGATTGAGATCCACCTGAAACACAAAATGACTGTTGTTAGCAGATAGTTGAAAATAACTATTATATATAGATATATATTAGTTATGATTATAACCAGCATTTAACTATGTCAATATCCATCTCCATCCTCATCTCCATAGCTGTCAATGTCAATGTCTTCATCTTCCTCCTCAGCGTCATCAATATCCATATATAAGTTTCAGTTTCATCATCTCTTGTCATTTCAAATTCATTTATAACATCATTAACATCTTCATCATCACTGATCCTTAATTGTGGAGTATCATCATCGATATTCACGTCTCTTTGTGAAAAAGATGGATTTTGAGCAGTCTCTTGAAAATTTTCAATTCCTTCTACTTCAGCGGAATCACATTCAATTTGAGTAAACTAATTTTCCTGAGATTTCATTTTTATTATGCTCCACCAATCACTCAAGTCTCTTGAAGTAGCACAATACTTTGCGTAATAAATTTGATATGCCTGTTGAGCCAATAAAAATGGTTTATTTACTACAATAAGACTTTTATATTTAATATCGACGATTCCATGAGTCGGATGAACACGCAAGCCTCTCTCCGTATCCAACCACCGACATTTAAACATCATTATGTAATTCTATCCTAGATAACACAACTCAATAATTTCATCCAGAATGTCATAAAATTCAACTTCAGTTTCTATGTGATGCGATCCTCTCAAGAAAACTCTATTGTTCATTGTTTTTTTGATTCCCCATATCCACGTGTATGAAATCAAAAACCATTCACCACATATGCATTATAAGATTAAACCATTTTGGATGGTGGGTTACTCAATATACACAGTCACTTATCGATTTTATCAGTATGTTGAGACACCTGAATTTTTTTAAAACAATTATCAATATAATAAATAATAAACGGAATTGATATTAAACCATCAATAATTTATGTTACTAGTTTTTGAAACCATTAAGAATTTTTTTGTCTGTTTTCTTCAAGAGAAGATTATATAATTTGTGGAAGTTGTTTATTGATATTATTATCATATAACCTACAAATAAAATAAGTTTACATACTATAACATAAATTATAAAATAAGTGATAAAAGCACTCATAGTAAAAATGATGTTATTTCTTCACAGTTGAGCAGAACATATGTACAAGCTCTGTGATGTTCATCATCTGAAAGCCATCATTCATGAACTCCACTGAAACTAAGATTTGGATGATTAAAAACTGATAATTGATTGTCCATTTCAACATTAACATTCCCCTGTCCCATTTGATTGTGTTTTGAGGGATTGAGATTCAAAATAATGAGAGCAGAAAAAAGCAATTCCCTCTTGCAAATAAGCTTCAGCAATTAAGCCTTCAACTGATGCTTTGTTACGTACTTTTTTCTTCAATTTCTGCATACATCTCTCGAATAGGTACATTCATCGAAACTGTACTAGACCTTTATATTTAGCTTCATGTGGAAAATGTAATATCAGATGTTCCATTGAGTCGAAAAAAGCCGGCGGAAAGATTTTTTCCAGTTTACATATAATTATAGCAACATCTTTTTCCAGTTTTCTTAGTGCATCGTAGTCTGTTGTCGCTGCACAAATGTCTCGAAAAAAATATGATATATCTGTTATTTAATCCCAAATCATAGAATTCAACAAACCTCTGAATCCAATCGGCATAAGTCTTTCCATTATAACATGTCAATCATGACTTTTTAATCCGGTAATATAACCATTCTTAACACATCTGCCCAAATTGGAAGCATAGCCATCTGGAAGTCTCAAATCTACAATCCACTGACAAAATAATAAGCGAATCTCTTTGGACAATGTATAAGCTGCTTTTGGCTTCATTAACCTCTGTGATATGACATTTTCAAATAGTTCAAGTTCTGGTCACCTGCAAATTTGGGTAAGATCAATCATGCCTTTACAGTATCTTTGGTCTTACTTGGTGTATCCAAAACTGTATGAAATAAATTATCAAAATAGTTCTTCTCAATATGCATGACATCCAATACGTGACGGACCAACAAATCATATTAATATAGAAGATCCCAAAAAATGATTTGTTTTATCCAATTATGTTCTTTTCCAAAGCCATGAATTTTATGTTGGTTTACTATTGGCCCAAATGTGATGAGAGGTAATGAAAATACAACTGATTTTAACTCTATACTTGAGATCATTTTTGGAGGTTCATCTCTTTCAATTTTACCTTTTCTGAAATGAGATTTTTTCCTCTAAAAAGGATGATCGGTTGGAAGAAATCTGTGGCGATAGTCAAAATAGAAAGGTTTTTTCCATTGACGAGCATAAAGGCTTTGTTATCTTTCATACAGTAAGGACATGATTTTAGACCATGTGTACTCCAATCAGATAACATGCCATATGCCGGAAAGTCACTAATCGTCCACATCAATGCACCTTTTAATATGAAATTTTGTTTCGCAACAACATCATATGTACTAACACCATCACCCCATAATGTATTTAACTCATCAATCAATGGTTTCAAATAAACATCAATATTCTTTTTCGGATGTCCTAATATTAATAAGGTCAAAAAGATATAGTGATTCTTCATCAACATCCATGGAGGTAAATTGTACGGAGTTATAAAGATAGACCAACATGAATACTGACTACCATAAGACCCAAACAGACAGAAACCATCAGTAGAAATACCCAATCACATGTTTCGGGCTTCTAAAGTAAAATACGGATTTATACAGTCAAAATGTTTCCATAAATCACCATCATATGGATGATTAAAGCTTTTATCAGTTGAAATCTTGGTTTTGTGCCATGACATCATTGACGCTATGTTCTGAAACATAAATAAACACTACAACCTGGGTGTAAGGGGGAAATATCTCAACTATTTTACTAGAATTGATCCAGACTTCCTTGGTTGAGCTTCTTTATACCTCGATTTTCCACATATGGGATAACTATCCAACAAATCATTTTCACCAGAATATAAGTTGCAATCATTTGGACATGCATGAATCTTCCGATAACTAAGGCCCATATTACGAACCAGCCTCTTGCTTTCATAGTAATTTATAGGCAACACATTTCCTTCAGGTAACAGTGTTTTAACCAAAGAAAATATCTGATCAAAACAGTTGTTTGACATTACATTATCTGATTTAATAGCCATAAATTTTGCAACCGCTTCTAATTTTCTTATCTTGCAACTAGGATATAATGCATTCTCAGCAGATCTCAACAACTCATAAAATTCGAATGGTGCCAACTCAGGAGTTAAATCAATATCATCTTGAGTTTCAGTTTGTTGAAAAGATGGACCTGCAACATCATGTACTAAATTTTGAAACCGTGAGGGATCCAGAATCAAGTTATTAGTATCTTCTCTGGAACCGTATTCACTGTGTTGATACCAAAAAACATAATCTGGTTGAAAACCAAACCACAAGAGATGTCCTCCAACCTTTTCGAATGTGTCAAACGTTCTCAGAGCATATTTTTTATGAGGACACTTTATTGTGTCTTCTGAAATATATTCTGGTTTTGATGATGCAAATGATAAGAAAGTTTCAACACCCTCAATATATACATGATTTAAACCAGAACAGTTTGGATTTCTATGCTAATTTATCCAAGCACGATCATCTAATAATGATTTTTGTCGACTTTCTTGTTCCATATTTTTCTAAAAAATATAAAATCATTACTGTTTTTGAATAATTTGAAATTATAAAAACACAATCTGAAGAAAAAAGATAAATAATTACAGCTACTTCTTAATAATTACCATTACTTACGAGCGACACAATTTCTAGTGGATTAACGGCTCCTCTTTTGTCCGACGGCTCATTTACTTGCAAGTTTCTCACACACAAATCACAATGAAGAATCTGCTCGGAGGTATGCATATTCATTCTCGTATGCACGAGAATGAATATGCGTACCTCCGAGCACATTCTTCATTCTGATTTCTGTGTGAGAAAGTTGCAAGTAAATGAGGCTTCAGACAAAAGAGCCCCCTTTTCGTCGATGAATCATCTTCTTGCAACTGTCACCGCCTGAACACATTATAAAAAATGTGGTCCTACGAATGCATATTCAAACTCGTGCATACGAGATTGGATATGCATACGTAGAAGCATACTTTTCAAAATGTTTTGAGTCGGTGAAAGTTTAAAGGAGAAGAGTCATCGAGTAAAAGGAGTGCCGTCAATCTACTGGAAATTGTGTCAAGTTATTACAAGTTATTAAAATTTATCACAATTATTTTTCTTCCTAATTGTTTCTATTTATTATTATTTATTACTAATTATTACTAATTATTACTAATTATTACTAATTATTACTAATTATTACTAATTATTACTATTTATATATATTTATTACTATTTATTACTATTTATTACTAATTATTACTATTTACTACTACTTATTACTAATTATTACTAATTATTAGTAATCATTACTAATTATTAGTAATTATTACTAATTATTACTAATTATTACTAATTCTTCCTAATTATTCCTAATTATTCCTATTTATTACTATTTATTTCTATTTATTACTATTTATTACTATTTATTACTAATTATTACTAATTATTACTAATTATTCCTAATTATTCCTAATTATTCCTAATTATTCCTAATTATTCCTAATTATTGCTAATTATTACTAATTATTACTAATTATTCCTAATTATTTCTAATTATTCCTAATTATTTCTAATAATTGCTAATTATTCCTAATTATTCCTAATTATTACTAATTATTCCTAATTATTCCTAATTATTACTAATTATTACTAATTATTCCTAATTATTCCTAATTATTCTTAATTATTCCTAATTATTCCTAATTATTACTAATTATTACTAATTATTACTAATTATTACTAATTATTACTAATTATTACTAATTATTCCTAATTATTCCTAATTATTCCTATTTATTTTTATTTATTCCTATTTAATCCTTTTTATTACTAATTGTTACTAATTATTACTAATTATTACTAATTATTACTATTTATTACTAATTATTACTAATTATTCCTATATTACTATTTATTAATATTTATTACTAATTATTACTAATTATTCCTAATTATTCCTAATTATTACTAATTATTACTAATTATTCCTAATTATTACTAATTATCACTAATTATTACTAATTATTACTAATTATTACTATTTACTACTAATTATTCCTAATTATTACTAATTATTCCTATTAATTACTAATTATTCCTATTTATTATTAATTATTCATATTTATTACTAATTATACATATTTATTAGTAATTATTCTATTTATTACTAATTATTCATATTTATTACTAATTATTCATATTTATTACTAATTATCCGTAATTATTTCTAATTAAACATAACTATTACTAATTAAACATAACTATTATTAATTAGCGTTAATTGGTATTAATAACTACAATTTACAACTACTAATTACTAATTACAAGTAATTATTTATAGACAATACTAATTTTCATTAATAATTATTAATTATTACTAATTACTAATTATTACTAATTATTAAGAATTGGTATTAATAATTTCAATTTATTATTACAAATAAATACAGATAACAAAACAATTTAAATCTAATTTAATTACAACTAATCAACAATAATAAAAATTAACATAAAACATGAAATAAATACTAAATTAAATAAAATATAAATACCTTTAAACTTGATCTCCTATTGATGTAAGAAACTTCACAACTTCTCCGTAAAAAAAACCAACTCAGAGAAATTTTCACTCTAAAAATAGAGTTTAGAGAGAAAGAGGAAGTGAGAAATGAGGGGAAGAGAAAGAAAAACGGAGGGGGGGGGGGTATATAGGTTAGATTAGTTGTGACGAGACTATTTGCGACGGGATTCCCGTTGCAAAAAACACTTTTTACGACGGGGCCCGTCGTAAATACCTCCGGCCGCATTAATTGCTGTTGAGGTGCGATTTCTCTACGAATCGTCAAGAGCGCGACGACGATGACCCCTCTGTGACGACGGCGGCCTACGTGCCGGTTCCTCCCCTCCCGGCGGGGGAGGGACCTTTGGCACCGACCATGAGAGCCAGATCATCTTTCAAGCCCTTTTCTAACCCTGATTTCCTGCCTCCTTTCCCGAAGGCATCTTTATGCCCTAATGTTCCGGATCTGGTTGATGGGTTCCCGAATCTTCTGTTGTCGACATCAGAGTTCACAGAAACCACAGCTATTCTCAACCTCACCTTGGTGGCTCAGTTCAGTCAGAGGCGGCCTCCGGTTGATTCCTTTAACCGTTTCATCTTCGACTCATGGAACTTGCAGGAGAGGGTGACGGTGGGCCTGCTGGATCGTCAGCACATCATGGTTCGATTTGCTTTAGAGGAGGACCTCATCCGTGCCTGGTCAAGTGCCCCCCCCGCTTCTTCAAGGGATTTCAGTTCATCTTATTTCATTGGTCGTTCGATTACCATATGAAGCGCAATTCTACTTCTGTTGCGGTCTGGGTGAGCTTTCCAAATTTACCTTTACCGTTCCAAAATTCTTCTGTCATTAGGATGCTTGGTAATCTTGTGGGTAGATTCCTCTACACTGATAGTCGAACCGAAGCAGTATGTCACCCAATCAACCCGCGGGTCTGTGTGGAAATGGATGTTTCAAGGAATCCTTTCGAATTTGTTTGGGTTACCATTGGAGAGGAATACAGGTGCAAGCAGCAGGTTCTCTATGAGTCTTGGATGGACTATTGCTCTACCTGCCATCGTTTGGGTCATTCTACGGGTAATTGTCGTCAGGGTGATCTTGATCCCCGCAGCAAGAGAGGAAGTAGTAGTGGTATGGTTCCAGAGAACCGGGATGGGTCTGACTTTCCAGAACAGGTGGTTAGATGCTCAGAGAGTAGTGGGTGAGGTGACACCAATTACAACTTGGACGGGGCGACTGTGTCTCAAGCATTGCTACCTGTGGTAGTGGAGGGACTCGACTGCCATATAGTGATTTCCAAGGGGCCTTTGGAGGCTAATCAAGGTGCAACTTTGGGGGAGAAGACACTGGAAATGGAGGTTAATCCGAAAGTTTCAGAAGTTTTTAACAGGCTGAAGCAGGATCTTGCAGATCCTTCTTGTGGTAAGGAACCAATTCCTTCAGAGGGTGCTGGAGTAGGGGAGGCTTTGGTTCAGTATGAGGCTGTTCATGTGGCTAAACCATCGGGTGGGGGTTTACCTGATATAGAACAGAAGGCAAGTGGAGAGGTGGATGAGACGGTTGATACTTATGTGGGGGTCCCGAGGCTGGGTAAGGATGCTGCAGGTAAAGGGAAGTAGAAATTGTATATGCAGACCAGTTTTGGGTGGGCAGGGGGTGCTGCTTCAGGGTCCCTCAAACCATTTATACTGTCCAATAGCTTTGAAGTCCTTACAGAGGCTGGATCGTGTTCTGATTTCAATAGTCCGATTGATGCTGCTGGGGATCACATGGATGAAACAAAGGGAACCGATCCTACTCTCTTGGTTGGTGAAGATGCAAGCCTGAGGAGTAATATAAGCAATAGGAGGAGGAAAAATAGGAAAGATTACTCCTCATTATCTCCTCCTTTGGAGACTCGGTCTGCAAAAAAGCTAAATTCCATGAGTTTAGAATTAGAGGTTGGAGATGCTCAAACTCTGGAATTACTGCTATACTCTGAAGAAGAGGTGGTCAAACAAGTTTTGTTGCTGAATGCGTCTGAAGAGGAGGATGCTAAGATGATGGGGAGACCTTTGAATGTGTCACTCAATGAGGAACAATACTCATGGGTTGATAAACATGATTTAATTCTTGTTGGAGGTTTCAACAAAGGGAAGATCAGTCTTGATGAGTACTTACAGACCTGAGACCAGCTGGCTTATGATCTTGAAAACCTGTTGCTATCTGTTCCAAGTACCCAGGTATCCTCCATATATTGGAAGTTGTCTAGGGATCTGGTTATGGGTAATCTCAATTTTTTTTCAATGATTCTGATGAAATGTGTGGAAACTGTTAAGTGATTGGGAAGCATGTTGGTTTGGCATGTGTGTATTTTGGAGAAGATCATGTTTTTGTAGGTTTCTTGGCAGTGTTCTACCAGCATTCTTGAGGGGCCATTCCAGATGGGGTCCAGATCTTAACCTTCACCTGTGCAGGCCATTTGGAATTGTTTGATTGAGAGGGTATGGCCACACCATCGGTTCCAAGCCTGTGTATTCGTGCACGGGACAACTTGCTGAATGGTCAGGTGCAGGGGAGGGGTTTTTATCCTTTGTATTGGATAGGGAGGGGTGGTTCCTTTTGTTTGGTCTTGGTTTTGTGGTTTCTCGAACAAGTTATTTGGATTTGGGGTTTCTCAATTTCCCCTCCAAAGTGTTTTGGTTCTTTAATAAAAAAAAATTTCCGTCAACATTAATTGCTGTCGGTGGTTAAAAGGGTATTTGTGACGGGCCCCGTCGCAAAAAGTGACCAGCCGACACACCTTTTGTGACGGGACAACATCTCTTCGCAAAAACCCATTTACTACTGCTGGTATTTGCGACGGGACCCATCGCAAATTCCCTTCAACCGACACGCTATTTGTGGCGGGGGGATCCCCCTGTCGCAAATAACCTTCTCGCGCTTTCGCGCACAACCCGCGTCAAACCGCGCATTTACTTTTGCGACGGGACCCCAAATCTCATC
Organism: Viscum album; assembly: GCA_963277665.1. Classification (NCBI taxonomy): domain Eukaryota; kingdom Viridiplantae; phylum Streptophyta; class Magnoliopsida; order Santalales; family Viscaceae; genus Viscum; species Viscum album. The sequence continues at coordinate 694,620,938 of OY728157.1, forward strand.
GAAAATAACAAGTTATTTGAGATGGGAGGACGGGAAGAACCCCCCGTCACAAATAACCTATGGGATGAACTATTTTCGATGCGAATTAATCCCGTCGCAAATAGCCCGTCGCAAAAGCCTGTTTTTACCGTAGTGCCCAACACCCAACCAGTGGTGCCAGGACTAACACACACTATCCTCCACTTTTTCAGGACGACTCCCATATCTTCGATAGGGACAAACCAGATGAAACATATCCTTTATGTTCTTCCTGGTGTGGGATAGGACCCCCATGATTGGGTCGTGACATTCTCCCACCACCATTCCATGCACGCCCTCGTGCATGCAGGATCGTGGCCTTCTGTGTGTCTGCGAAATGGTATGATTCCAACTAATCAGCTACCAATCATGGACATGGGGACACTCTTTCCTTGTTGTTGACATCAATGGTCCACCCACTATCTAGGTATTAAACCATCGTGGTCCACCCTCTATCTCAGGGTCAAAAACCACCTCCACGAAACCCACCATTCAAAGTGGAATCTCTGCCTCTAACATCTCTCGAGCGTGACCTTCTCTGTCGTGTCACCTTCGCATGACACCTTGGGACTCCAATCCCACCACCAAGGTTTAACCAGCAACATTTCGAAACACCACGAGGCACATTCCCTCTCATACCACTTGTCACGGGATGAGCATCTCAGCACAGCGGTTTGCCCGTGCGTCACCCCAGCCCCCTCCAAGATGGGTGAGGTTCAACCATCCAGTTCTTCATATGATGTGAGGTTCACTGGTTTCATCCTGCCATGGACTCATTAGGAGAGTGGCCCCAACTCCCAACTAGTGGTGTCAGGACTGACACGCACCATCCTCCACTTGGTCGGGGCGACTCCCATCTCTTCAATAGGGACAAACCAGATGAACCACAACCTTGATGTTCTTTCTGGTGTGGGACATGACCCCCATGACTCCCGAAATAGTGGAGGATGGTGCGTGTCCGTATTGGAACCATTGGTTGGGAGTTGGGGCCACTCTCCCATCTCTTCGATAGGTACAAACAGATGAATTGTATCCTTGATGTTCTTGCTAGTGTGGGACAAGACCCCTATGATTAGGTTGTGACATTAAACCGGTGAACCTCACATCATATGAAGAGATGGACGGCTAAACCCCACCCGCCTTGGAGGGGGATGGGGTGCCGCATGAGTGAACTGTTGTGCTGAGACGCTCAGACCATGACAAGTGCTATCAAAGGGAATGTGCCTCATGGTGTTGCCGAATGCTGCTGGTTAGACCTTGGTAGTGAGAACAGAGTCTCAGGGTGTCATGCAGAGGTGACAAAACAAAGAAGGTTGTGCTCGAGAGATGTCAGAGGTAGAGATGCTACTTTAAAGGGTGAGTTTCGTGGAGGTGGTTTTCGACCCTGAGAGAGAGGGTGGACCATGGTGGTTTGTGACCCAAAGAGTGGGTGGACCATTGATTCCAACAACAAGGAAAGAGCGTCCCCTTGTCCATGCTTGGTAGCCTATTAGTTAGAAGCAGACCATTTTGCGGACACACAGAAGGCCACAATCCTGCATAGACTTGGGCGAGCATGGAATGGTGGTGGGAGAATGTCATGACCCAATCATGGGGGTCCTTTACCACACTAGCAAGAAAATAGAGGCTGTGGTTCATCTTGTTTGTCCCTATCAAAGAGATGAGTGTCACCCTAACAAAGTAGAGGATGGTGTATGTTAGTCCTGGAACCACTAGTTGAGATTTGGGGACACTCTCCTAATGAGTCCATGGTAGGACAAAACCAGTGAGCCGCACATCATATGAAGAGATGGACTACTGAACCCCACTCGCCTTAGAGGGGGTTGAGGTGCCACACGGGTGAACCACTGTGCTGAGACACTCAGCCCGTGACACACCGCTGTAGTCTGCTCACAATACAATGTGATAGAGTCTTTATTTCTATGTACCACATCAAGATCCTAGTCAAAGATTCATATCCAAATAGATTCCTTGACTGCATCATAAGACTCTATATACTCAGACTTCACTGTAGAATTAGTGAAAAATAACAGTTTTGAACTCTTCCAACCCACAGCTCCTCCGTTGATATATAAAACATATCCCGACTATGACTTCAGATCATTCTGATCTATTTGGAAACTACCATCAGTATAACCCCCAATACCCAACTCCTTGTCTCCTACATACAGCTGTGACACATCCTTAGTCCTTCTCATATAACTAAGGATGACCTTAACAACAGACCAATGTTGTTCTCCTATATCTAATAGACAACTACCTGCCATGATCAGTGTATATTCAACATCAAGTCTAGTACATAACATGACATACATGATTGATCCTATAAGTAAAGCGCATGATATCTTACTCATTCTCTCTTTCTCCTATTTTGTTTGAGGACACATTTTCTTAGAAAGATGTATAACATGTAACACTAGAATCAATTCCCTATTGGATTGTTCCATACTAAATATTTTTAGTATCAGGTCAATGTTTATTCCTTTACTTAGTCCAAGAAACCTCTTGGAACTATCACGAATAATCTTAATCCTTAGAATATATAATGCTTCACCTAAGTCCTTTATAGAAAAACACTTGTTCAACCAGTCCTTAACATATTACAATACTGGTATGTCATTTCCAATAAGTAATATGTCATCAACTATATTACTAGGATAATGAATTCATTTCCACTAAACATTTTATAACACACGACTCACAATCATTCTTAATGAAAACAAATTCTTTTATAGCTTCATTGAATCAAATGTTTCATGACCTAGATGATTTCTTTAATCCATAAATGGATCTCTACAACTTGAAAATCCTTTTGGCATCAGTTGGAGTCACAAACCCTTCTATTTGTGTCATATAGACATCTTCCTGAAGGTTTCCATTAAGAAAAACAGTTTTTGACATCCATCTACCAAATTTCATAGTCATGGTAAACTGCTATCGAAAGTAGAATTCTGATGGATTTAAACATGGAAACTAGTGAAAATGTTTCATTGTAATCAATTCCTTAACACTATTTAAACCCCTTACCCACTAGCCTTACTTTATAGGTATTTAATTTACCTTCCATGTCCCGTTTTCACTTGAATACCCATTTTCACCCTATGGGATTTACATCAATTAGCACATCAACTAGAACCCAAACTTGGTTTTGATACATGAAATCTATTTCAGAATTCATGGCTTCTTACTATCTTACAGTTTCTGATCTCTCTATTGAATCTTTATAGGATAGTGGTTCATTATTTTCAACTAATAATGAGTCACCATCTTCGGTGATAAGAAAACCATATCTATTTGATTCTCTTACCTCTATTATGCTCCTACACAATACTTGTGTTTTAGGAACTACTTCATCCAGGGGTACATCCTTTTTGAGGATGTGCTCCCTCTAAAGACATATGGATTTTCTAGTGATAATCACTTTTTTTTTCTGAGGGGTTGTATAGGTAGTATCCCTTTTTTTTCTTAAGATACCCTATAAAGATACACTTTGTGCCCTGACGTGCTAGTTTGTTTCCAGAGAAGGCCTTAACAAATGCCTCACAACCCCATACATCTATATGCGACAAAATGAGTTTCTTTCCACTCTATAACTCAAAGGTAATTCCATAAGTCGCTTTAGTTGGTACTCAGTTTAATGTATATGCTACATTTTTTAATTCATATCCCCAAAATGATAATGGAAGATCTATGTTACATCCCGACCCATGTTGGGGATCCAACCACAACTACCCCAAGCCCACCTCTATAGGCCATGGGGTGATGACAAGCACCGAAGGCACACAAAACTCAGGGAGGCATTTTCCTGAGAACCTATACACACACAAACACACACAACCAACTAAATAAAAAAGTAAATAGGGAAAGGAAAATAAGATATAAAACTGCTATAAAAAGGAAACCAAACATGCATCAACCTCTAAACAGCACAATTATAGAAAATTAAACTGAAAGGGAAAGGGAAAAAATACACGCCCAAACAAAAAATTTCCACAATCTGGAAATAAGTGGAAAAGTAAAACAACTGAGAGAGCCCCACTACTGGATCCCAAGTTATAACCACCACACATGGTCTAAGCACCATGTATCCCTAATCTCCTCTGATGTCATGATCAACCTGTCTATCATCTATAAGGGCACACAAAGTGATGGAAAATCCCAAGCATGGGTGAGTATAAAAATACTCAGTGGGATGCTCCAAAGGCTCAAGGGAGCAGCAAAAGATGTACTGAAGAGGGGATCTGTATATAGAACAAGGTATAATAAAATAAGTGCATCTCAACCCAATAAGAGAGTGAAGTAAACTTATCCAAAACACAAGGAGCTATAAATAGTGAGAAGATGAACTTCTCATCAATTCTTTTCTACCTATAGTAGGAGAGTAGACTTATCCAACCATGAGAAGCTGGACACGAAAAGCATGTGGTATACCCCACATGTCTTTTCCTCTCCTAGAAGGAGACTAACCAAAAACCAAGGAGTGGGTACTGAAAATAGAATATATATATACTCAGTAAAAGAAACCCAAACAAGTGAGTAAGGGGATATCTATCTCATAGCTCATCCCAAGAAATTGAGTATACAATAGTTTCAAGTAAAACCATCCGCAAAGCCCATCACCACATAATCTTCCCAGGAGTCACATGTCAAAGGGGCTCAAATCACCACACCTCAATACTAGCTGCTTTAGGTGGCACTGACTCACCCACATAGTATTAGATCACGTAACAAGAATGTGTCTTGGTGGGGAAAGTGACCCTCTTTCTTGTGAGTCCTTAGGTAAGTCAAAGTATGTCTCATCACTGATCTGTAATAAGGAGGTTGTCTCAAAGTTGAGGACCCATGCCCAGCCCGGTTGGAGGGTTCCACTCTACACTACTAAAATCGGGATTATAGAGATAGATCTATAGACATATACAATAATTTCCATGGATATAACCCACTTATACCCATGATGGATTTTTTTCTCCGTGGAAGCAGCCTACCACACTATAGCTTTCTCCCCGCCCTTGCGAATTTCCTCTTACCCTTTAACCCTCACAATCCTCCTCCTCCCCCTTACCCTCATGGTCCTCCTCCCCCACCATCGTCCTCTCCCAAAGTTTCTACCCAACCTTCTTCCATCCTCCCTCGACGAGGCAATCAAACTTCCCTGTGATCCTCCTCCTTCTCTGACGCGGCCACCCACCTCCCCGTGGTCGCTGCTTCGATGCTACCCTAACGCGACATCTGCACATCCTTGTCTGATGCACCTCTGACATGGCCACCCCTCCTCCCTATGATACTCCTTCTCTAACACGGCTCTAGCACAACTCTGATACCGCTCCGACACCACTTTGACGCGGCTCCAATGCGGCTCCGACACTACTATGACATAACTCTGTTTTTTCCACCCCACCTCCTAGGATCCTCCTTCAACTTGTCCACCCCCAAAAATTTTCCTCACGGTAACCCCACCTCCCAGATTTCTCATTCGAACCAATACCTACCCTCACTATCCTCCTCCTCCTACGATTTATCACTAACCCCATTTGGTCGACAACAAAACCCTCCCTTCGGTCGATAGAAAAACCCTCCCTTATGTGATTTCACTTTCTAAATATCTACCTATTGATCTTCTATTGAATTGCATCTGCATAACTGGTTAGAATTTCTACAATTTCCCCTATAAACTGATTTTTATTCTTCTATAATATGTGTTTAGTTAGACATTGAACCATATTTATTTCATGAACATACAATTTATTTCATGAACATAATTTTTTTTGCTATTTATACTAGCTTAGACTATGTCAAATGTATGAATTAATTATATTTCATATTATTCCATGTTTATATTTGTTTATATATATGGAAGTTTATAGTGGTGACTGAAAATCATGTTTTTCATTCCCTTTTATTGAATTGTTTCAGCTTATATGGTAATATTTTTAAAAAATTCTAGACCATAAAGCCTATCTAGTTTATATGTTAATTTTATTAAACAAATCAACACGCACATAAACCTATTATGCTTCCTATCATAGTCTCCCACTCCTCCTCTATACCTCCTCCACCTTCTGGCCTCCTCTGAGCCTCCCCTTCCCACATCCACATCCCCAACTCCTCCTCACCTCACCCGGTCACTACATCTGCCCCCCGCCTTTCAGCCTCCCCCCTCCCTACCTCCCCGACTTCCCCTTCCTACATCTGCATCCCCACATCCCAAGCTAGAAGGTTAGAATAATCAGGTTTTTTCTCTTCAAAAGATTAAGGAGAGGCATATTGTGTGATTTTTCCATGGAGTTCCATGGAATTAAAAGTCCTCTTGCATGAAATATCCAAGGTATTTTCTTTGGTGGGTAGATTGTTCCATATTCATAAGTTTTGTAAGTTGAATTATCATAAAGGTAAGTATTGGGTTTAAATTGGTTTGGGGTGATTAGTGTGTTTTGGAATTTTTATGAGGTGTATTTTTAGTTTACTATTATTATTTTGTGGATGGTAGTAAATTCAGGATCTGTGTGTTTTATTTTGATTTATGCTTCTTTTTGTTTAGGTGTGGGTGTGCATTTGTAAACTATTTTTTCAAGTTTGGTTTCATTATTGTTTAAATATGAGATACCATTGGTCCAATGATTCAATAACTAGGACCAATACAGACTTATATAAGTTAATAACTTATCAGTGATCATATTTTTTGTTCACTATGGGGTGATGTTCCGGGTATAAGGTCCCAGTTTACCTATTGGGTGTAGTGATAAAACATATAAAGCCTATATTTTTTTTGTACTGAGCCTTGTGTTGTTCAGTTTGTTATATTTCTTTTAGTGAATCCTTGTGATGGTTATCATCTCATGAATATGGTGTTTTTTTAATTGTGTTCTCTTTGTGGTGTTTAAATTGGTTTCTTGGATGATTTTGGGTTTTCTATATTTTTGATGAATATTGTGCTTCTTGAAGATTTATTTCTTTGAGGTGTGTGTCTCATATTTTATGCCATTTTATAATAATTAAAAATTTTTAGAAGAAATGTGCCAAATGTAAATCTCCTTATGTTTATACCTTCATAATTATTACTGAATTGTTCTTGGGGATGTCACATGATCTTGTGTATTTAATTAATAAATTTGGAGATTTCGGTTATATGTTATGATTTTCTTATTTAAGAACATATCTTTTCTATTCCACACCCAACCAACCTATTTTTTAGGGTATTATTGAGACATTTATTTTAGTAATTCCACTTTTACAAGATACGTTCCTAGGGAATAAAGTGTCTTGGTGGGAAGATTATAACACCTCATGTCAATGTAGTTATTTATATTAATTTTTTTTATTTATCATGATATTTTGTAAAAAATTTACTTTGATTTATAAATTTGGGATCTTTTTTATGTTTCATAGTTTTCTTATAGTTGGTAGAAACTCTATGGAAACCATGAGAGTGGTGTTGCAGTTTTGATAAAGCAGTTTTACATGGTGGGAACATGATTCTATAATCTAAGCAGTACTTTCCAAAAAGTGTGTGGCTCATTTTGTTCATAAGGGTTACCTATATTGTTGGAACGTAGTGTGGAGTAACCATACAACTAAACTGTGTGATTATTCTATGGATGTTAACTTGAAACTGCATAATTAGTGCACAATTTACCAAAATATACATCCTAAACATGAAACATGACCTATTTTGGTAAAACTAGAATTTCCATTATATATACTAAAGAGCATCCCCCATTAATCAAAGCATCTGATCCAAAATGATTCTCCCTTATGTGTATTAATCTCCTTCATTTTCACTCAACCTCCCTGCACCCCCTCCCGACTTCCTTCCCCGCACCCCTGACTCTCCTTTCCCAAACCCATCTATGCATCCCCTCCCTAAGGTCACCATCCCCAACTCTTCCTCTTCTACATCCCTCTCCCCTCCTTCACCCCTCCCATCCTCCATCTAGACTCCACCTCCACCTCCATCTCTAACTCCAACTCTTCTACATCCATCTCTCCCAGCCCTGACCACCATCTCTCTCACAACAACCTACCCCAATCGCTATCCATTTTGATTTCCTCCAGATTCCCTCATCCCTCAATCATCGACCCTTGATCACCTCTTGCCTCTAATGCTTTCATCCTTCCCCAAATTATTTTGTTGACATCACATTTCATCACAACTCCAGATTTCGCTCCCCAACTTCCTCCATTTTTGAACAAGGAAACCCTAGCCTCCCCTACCACCCTTTTTGTCCGACAGTGTTCAAAAGTTCGATTCAACCTCCTCCGATCATAATAGACATCCCACCTCATGGGCTCAACCTTCTATTATTCAAATATTTTTTGCGGTCACTCCTTGTTGTCAAATTATCCTTTCTATACTCTACTTCTCATTTTCATGCCCCCTTTTCATCCCCAACGACCGATTCCCATACTTCTACCATAATTTACTCTACCCACTCAATCATCTCACCATCCAACTCCCCATTGAATATTATTCAAATAGACATAAAAATTAGTACCCCTGTGACATATATTTAATTTCTGATCCTGCAATATGTACCGATTCACTATGGCTATAATTTTTATGCATATACTACGTGTGCAATATGCACCATTTCTACATTTCAATGCACAACATAGACACTTAATTTGAAACAAACATATATTAAACATTCAGTGCTTATTAGAAATACATTGATATAATCCATATACTTGATATGGTATTCTTTTATTTAACACATTTTCATATGAAATATTAATCTCCAACGACTATCATTAAATCAATACTATTTCATATAGCATACGCTGCTATTGAATACATTATATAAACTATGTCAATATAATCTTATTGGATTTTGCATCCTTTTTATTTCTAACATGGAAGGAAATGAAATTTTTGAATAAATTTATTATTTCATTATAAAATTTGGTTAATGTGATGAATTTTGAATGTGATAAACCATGAATAATGATTTGTGGTTAAAGAAATATTTTCTAGAAACCAATGAATAATACATTTGAACTAAGTGATAGTTTAAAAACATCTAGAATTTTTTAATGTTATATTTTCTTTTGATAACTAGATAGGGTTGTGATGAAAAGATCAAGGTGTATTAAGAGACCCTATGAAATTGAAATATATTATGGTTTTCATCACCTAGAATTTATGGAAAATAACCATTTGGTAAATAGAATCGAAAAGGTAATCTATGATCATAAGAGTTTTAGATTCACTTTTATGGTCAAGGATGCTCATATCGCTACTATATTTTCACTTCTAAAGGTACTATTTTTATCTTGTCATAACTTCTTGGTCGATAATGCATTTTTTAACTTCTTAATAGCATTTAATTGTGTGTTTATGGTGATCATGTTAAGCTATGTAAAAAAATTGGTTAGAAGTTATCCTGAATATATCAATTTTCAGTTGTCCTAATCATTTATATTGCAGGGAAAAATTTCAATAGTTTCTCAACGATGATTTCAAAAAATTCTATTTTCAGTGTCTATTTTCATTTTGTAATTTTAATTTGTCATTTGGTGATGTTTTCTTACCTTTCCTTCAATATTGTTCATTGTATGACATCTGTAACTACAATAACATGCAATTTTTTATATTATTTGTTTAATTTAAATCTGTGACACATGTACCACTTAAGATAAACAATTGCCTCATCATATCATCAAAAATCATTTAAACATAACCTATGGTGTTACATATCCTCCCTAGTTTTTCATCATTTGTAATGCCTAAAAATAATATATCCCCGTCCTCTGATAAAACCATTCATCCTTTCCAAACATCACCCTTCATGGCTAAATCCCCTAGGCATTGTTTTTTTCATATATATGTTACTCATTTAATAACTGATTTTCAACAACAGGAGGATAGGAGGATAGATTCTAGATGATATCTCATCTGTTCCTTAGTATTTCATATATAGAGAGGCTAACATCACAAAGAGAATGCACACGAGGTTTACCGCTGCTTCTCACCATGTACACACTGACTTCTTGAAATCATTAAATATAAAAAAGGCAATGTATATGAGTAACTAATTTAGTGATGAAATTTTTGACTCTTTCATATTTATATAAAACAAAAAATTACACAGTACATTTACTCATGTTTTCTAATCTACATTACTTTCTTCCACATTTACTATGTCTTATCATCTATTTTCCCCTTTTATTCATTTTAATTATTACTTTATTGACTATTATGAATGATGTGTAATATTAGGGAACAAGCAAGAGGATACAAATAGTTCTATAAGATGGAAGGTTATTTCTTTTATATATCTCATTAAAATTATACATTACTTGAGTCAATTGCATTCATCTTCTAATTGGTTATTATTTGAATTATGGTTGGAATACTAAAGGGTGGGGGTGTAGGGGCAGTGGGGGTACAGGTGGGGGGGGGGGGCGTAGTGGGGGTGCAGGTTTTGGGGGGGGGGGCATAGTGGGGGTGCAGGTTTGGGGGGGGGGGGCTGATGGGGGCAATAGGGGTGGGGGCGTAGTGGGGGTGAAGGTTTTGGGGGGGGGGGGGGGTTTCAGGGGGAAGTGATGGTGGTGGTGGTGGTGGTGGGGGGGGGGGAATTGGAGGGGTGGTGGTGTAGGGTGGGTGGGTGGGGGGGGGGTTCAGGGGTAGTGGGGGTGCAGGTGGGGGGGGGGGGTTGTAGGGGGAAGTGGGGGGGGGGGGGGTAGGGGGTGTAGGGGGAAGTGGTGTGGGAGGGGGGGGGGGTACAAGGTGGGTGGGGGTGCTGGGGGTGGTGGTGGTGGGGGGGGGGAAGTGGGGGGGTGGGTGGGTGTGTGGGGGTGTTGGGGGCAGTAGGGGTGAAGGGTGGGCGGAGGGGGGGGGGGCAGAGGAGTGGGGGTGCAGGTGGGGGGGGGGGTGCAGGGTGGGTGGGGGGTAGTGGGGGTTGGGGGGGGCAGGGGCAGTGGGGGTGCAGGTGGGGGGGGTGCAGGGTGGGTGGGGGCAGTGGGGGTTGGGGGGGGGTGCTGGGGGTAGTAGGGGTGAAGGGTGGGGGGGGGGGTAGTGGGGGTGCAAGGGGGGGACAAGGTGGGTGCAACTGTTTCTTCTTCTTCTTCTTCTTATTTTTCTTTGTTTTTTCTAAATAGATCTTAAAAAAAACTTTGATAAAAGTATAGACATTATTTTATCAAAAATATAACTTTCTAGTAGCTATATTTTAACATATCTTTACCATTGTATAGCAGCACTTGAGGCACGACACTTCTTATTATAGCATGAGAGTTTTCAGGAAAACTAGTATATAATTTTTAATAGGAAAATTATTTTCTCTAGTTGTGGTGGTAGATAGATTATAGGAGCATTATAAAAATTTATCCAACAATATAATCCTTATAGTATTACATCTTTATTCATATATGATGCACCTAATTTGTGCATGATATTTTTCTTATATATTTTTTTACAAATCTATCCATACTAATTAGTTTTATAGTATCTTTTAATTCTTACCATGTGCATGTCGGTATTGTAAAATCATGTTACAATGGTGGAGTTGTCGAATTCATGAGTTCAGTTATCTAGATTGGATGGAACCTATGTAGTATGCACCTAGGCTTTATAGTTCATTCATTTACTTCAAAAACTGTTCATAACATATTTACATCAATATATACAATGTATTTCAATAATATTACCTATTTTGTATTTCTTAATCTATGGAAACACTATACATTATCAATAATATTAAGTACAACTAGATACCCATATATAAAACATCATAAATAATCAAGCATGAATGATGAGTTGATATATTTGGAAATGGATTTTACCTTTGGTTTATTATTATTATTTTTAATTCCCCACACTCACATTTTGTGGACTAGAATTCCAATGGTTGGGGGCCGTTAGAGTAAGTTAACAATAATTCATATATTTCCTATTGAAATCAGGATTATGGGAGGTTAATTCATATCACAAGGGATATTATTTTATATTCTAGTAATCTCATATAGAATTAAAAAATATTCATGTAATCCTTCTTCCCCTTAATCCCACATTACTCCAATCATCAGGTATATAAATAAAGTTCAAGGGGGAGGGGGTATAACCTACCATCCCCAAGTTGAGGATAGTGGTTGTCCATCACAAGCCAACTCTTTGATTCTAACTTTCTTACACATCTTCTTAGTGGTATTACTTTCAATGATACCAATAATGCATTGTTCCTCATGAATTTGTTCCTTCTTATCCTTTGAATTCATACATACTCCCTATATGGTAATCTTCTCAACCATTCTACTTGTGTGAGCTTCATTCCTTTTGATAATAGAATATCCTGAGTTCTTCTTTCACAACCTAGTATATATTTCATTTGAGATAATCATATCACTACTGAAAATATCCATCTTCAATGCACAATCTGTGCGTTATTTTCTAGTCTTTCTCAATACCAGGACAACTTCACTAGTTTTCTGCTCTTCCTTTGTAGTGGTACAAATGAAACCACTTTAGTATCTCTCTTTATTATCTTCCATTTTTACATGAGGGAAACCTATTCTTCCTTCTTTGTTCTCCATCCTTGTTTATTCTCTTTCCAGGAAGGTTTTTGAGTGTACACAGCCTTTTGTGCTTGAATCATTGTTTGTTTCCTTTCTTTAGAATTATCTTTCAAGACCATGAATCTGTTGTCTAGTAAAACAGATTCTTCTACCTTCTGAGTTCTTCTTTCCTTAGCCATATTATTCTTTTCTCTCTTCTATGGATACTTCTAGCTTCCCTACACAAACTTATAATGTGTCCCACTCTTCTATAAAAATAGCACTATAATGTCATCTTTCTTTCCGAGCTTCTTCCACAAAATTTATCAAGTGTTTTCTAAATCCCCCTAATTACAAATATATTTTCTTATTATTACCTACTGAAGTCTCCATGTAATAATCTTTAGTATTCGACTTCTTCCTCACAACATGGGGCTCTACCTCAAGCTTCTTAATCCTCAAGTCCTTCTCTTTCAGTTGGCCTTCTAAATTCTCAAACTGATAATTCTTTTTATCATTTACAATCTTCATCTACTCTTTGTGTTTCTCTCTCAAGACAGACATAAAAGCTCCATAGAGTCTCTTTTTTCCATGCTCAAATTCAACTCAGCAACAAGTTCTTCAATTATATCACTTTGTTCCTTCATTTTCTTGTTCATTCATGCAATGGGTCTCCATTTAAGATATCTATTCCTCCATAAAAATTATATTTAATTCCTCCAAATCTTCTATGCAGGCACAGTTACGGCTTGAGGATTATTTTGTTTTTTACACTAACAATCTCCAGATTTACCACATGTTGTGGTTGTCTCATACTCTAAACATTCAGGTGATGAGAAAATCAGCATCTTCATATTTACAAGAAAAATATTTTATATATTTGGGTTCAGATATATACATGGAATTAAATTTATTCACCTCACTGGAAATGCATGGTCTCTTGGTTATCTTATTTTTGTTCCTCTTATTTCCTTTATACTAATTCCATTCCTCTTCAATAGAATTCATATCATTACTTTCAATTGATTCATATTCTGAACTTTTAGAAGTGACCTAGTTTTTTTTGAAGGTGCTAGGTATTGAGACTGTAGAGGTAGACTACAAGTAGCTGGTATGAGGCTACAGGAAGCTGGTATACAAGGTAGCAAGTAAGGTTTTTTTAGGATACTAAATCCTATAGACATGGTTTAAAAACATGTTTTTATCTATCAATCAAATTATCTTTAGCCACGATTCTAAACTGTGGCTATAGCCATGGCCCTATATCCACACTAATAGTAGCCACGATTCCCCAAACCATGTATATTACCTATAGCCACGTTTTTAGGACCTATAACCATGGTTATAAACCCCGAATATAACCTGAATTTCTAGTAGTGCTATTGTCATAGAGGATCTATACCCATCCTAGCTGGAGTGTTTCACTCAAAAAAGGGTTGAGGATCCATGCCAAGCCCGGCTGGAGAGTTCTAATCTAGTTTCGTCAAGGACACATGCCCAACCTAGCTGGAGGGTTCCACTCGGAAGTCAACGAGGAACTACACCGGCCATCCCTGCTAGATGGTACTACTCAGGAAGCTCACCGAGGAACTCTTTCCATCCCTGATGGATGGTACCTCTCAGAAAAGTTCCGAGGAACACTGGCCATCTTTGCTGGATGGTACCTCTCATTAAGAACACTGCTATAATCATCAAGTGTCTCCTTAGATTGGCATCACTCTCAAAACATCTCGCATCACATATCTAAAGCCACTATGGAGGTCACCATTTCATACTATGCAGAAAAACACTTAGGATAGGCTACTTGCATGACAAAATCTGAGTCCAAAAGAAGAAGATACAAGAGATAGAAGAATTCGTAAAGTAGTACATGGCGCATGTGGGGACCACACGATGTGTGACCCAACGCATCACCCGGCCGTGTACCAAACCATTATTGGGTACTAAACTATGAAAAATGACTCCTAGGAATTCCATCTTACTCTTAGAGTACTTGATACACCTAGTTAAAAGGCCAATGAGTGCATGACACTTGTCATTGATTTAGAGGGCCAAAAGTGTAATTACGCTGGCACACCTATTGAAATGGCTCTAGAAAATTTGACCGCATCCCTTCATACATATTCTCCACTCTCACAAGAGTCTAATATGACCCAAGCCATGGGTTCTCTTCAAACACATAAAAAGGATATTCCAATGATATTCCTTTCATGTTTCCACATTTAATGAGATCATGAAAAAGGCTCTACATGCCCAAACAGATCACAACATTGCAATCCTTGCAAAAAAAACATGCAAGTTTGACTATTCATTCGCTCCAAACGGACATCCAATGGAAAAGTTTCAAGTCACCACATTGCGCTCGAAAGACGTTTCGTAGGGCCTACACCTTGATCCAGAAACAAATTATATGGATCACACTATTGCGATCCTCATGGAAAAATCACATGAGATGGACTACCCATTCGTCCAAAATGGATACCCAATGAAAAAGTTTCATTTCATCGCAAAACATGTGAACCGACCCACGTGGGGCCTGCACCCCAAATTTTGTTTAAAACCCCAAAAGTGGTCTAAAAAATTCTACACAAGGATAAGGGTTACACTGTTATTTATGGCACGTCAAATGGAACTCCAGTTTAGAAGCTATGTACGAAACAAGATTTCCGAATAATAATAATTAAATTATTATTTTTAAATATAAGTGTCTTGTGAAACCGAACAATGAAACCAAGACATAAAAGTCCCAAACCAATCTTAAATTATCATCCTCAATTATAGTGACGTATGGCTGCAGACAGCACGTCAGTCAAACGTGCCGTTTAGGAGATACGAATTTTTAAATCCTTATGGCCCAAAAAGAACTGGTTCGACCCAGTCTGGCCGGACCACTCCGTGTAGGCCGGCCCGACTCGAACTACCGGCCCAGATCACTACCACCAACCCAGCTTAGCCTCCACGGACTGATCTGATAATTTACCACCTCATGGCCCCCGTTGCATCATGTCAATGCTGCAACCCCCTTCTACCAGGTCCCAATCACCTCCTCAAACCCCCCGTCCACCTTGGCTTCACCGCCCTGCCGATGCTATTCCGACCTCCTTCATCCAACATTTCACCGTGACCTCACCACTCTGCCTCGCTCTATCCCAGCCGTGTGACCTTGATCACCAGCCGTTCCAGGCAGCTGCACCACCAGGCCACCCCGCTCTGGACACATCCTCAGTTCCACTCCGCTGACCGACTAGCTGCCCGTCAGCCGCAATTGCTCCATCGTGCCACCCTCAGCGACCGCCGTGCGCTGCCATTGTCGGCCGACCTTACTTTGGTGGTCCCTTCCACAAACCACCACGACTCCGTTGGTCGTGCAATTT
Source organism: Viscum album (assembly GCA_963277665.1). Lineage (NCBI taxonomy): Eukaryota > Viridiplantae > Streptophyta > Magnoliopsida > Santalales > Viscaceae > Viscum > Viscum album. The sequence goes on from OY728157.1 coordinate 694,636,819, forward strand.
CAAAACTAAAAGCTGTTATGGGATCCTTGGATCAAGCTCTTCACAAACACAAGCCTCGCTCAATGATACATTGGAATTCAACATGTCCAAGATTAAACATCGATAAACCTAAAGAATAGGTGAAGAATATGATGAAAAAAGTGTTTTTCAGCAATTATTTATGGTCATGTTAGTGAGACCATCAATGATAATATTCAAAATGAAGAAACAAGGAAGCAACTGAGGATTTTCAAATTAAAACTTGAATCATAACTCAAAAGTAGAAGAAATACTACCTCAAAACAATTTGATCGAAGTCACCAACATGTTCACCTCGCTTCTTCTTTGATTTTTCGATGATCTGTTCTTGATTCATTGAAGAACGAATGAGAGAGATATGAGAGAGTGGGACTTAGTAGAGAGAGAAAGGGAAATAAGGGTTAACCCAAATCCGTCGCCTTAAACCTCTATTTATAGTGATCCCACTCAGCGTAGAATCTGAATCCATCATGACCTCTCATTTTTTGTCACTCCTCAGTAAAAAACCCCATTCCAAACTCAACGATAGTCTTATATTTTCAATCTGAGTCCCCGTTTGAAAGTTATTTGGCTCGGTGTTTGAGATAAAATAATTAAATTTAATTATTTTATTTATGATTTTCCCCTGGATGAATTTTCTCATAAAAGTCCCACACCGAAAAAAGTTATACCACACCTAGGGTAAATGCTACATTTCAGACTCAACTGTGGTATCATATTTCTGATCTGAGATACCATTTAATAGATATCCCATTTCTATCATGTGAATAGTACAAAAACACTTAATATTTTTTTATAATTTATTCCGGACACACCGAACCTCGGAATTATATGCTGTCTCAATGAATAGATTTATAATTATATGTATAAATATTCCAAAGTATTTTAAGAAAAAAACCAGGTCTCCACATCATTCCTTACTTCAAGATTTTCATCCCTGAAAAGAAAAACTAGGGAAAACAACTTAGGATACTGAGCTCAAACCTGGCTCCCCCTCTCCTAGGAAAACCTTCATGTTTCTATGCTGGAACAACATGTGAATGAAAGGAATGGTTTGTAATTATATGATATTCTCTTACTAATGATGTGCATAGGAACATGCATATATCTCCTCAGCTATGACACATGGGAGGCGTCATGCACCCACTCTAGCTATTGGGGGTAGGGAAAGGCGGTAGGAAACATCACCATCTCTTTGCATGATCTCGAACAACCCAAAGAAACTTGGGGGATAGTTTTCCTCCCCGACTGAACCTCTACATCACACATTGCGACTAGAATAACTATTTTCCCCTAGAATAGGGTCCTGTGATTCCATCCTTTAGAATATCCATATGCTGAAACACCTAAGGATATCTGGTCACACAAGGTTTCATAGTCGATGTCTCACAACCGAACCTCTCTTAAATGCTCAAGAAGCGAAGGAGTCTACACCATCGATTAAAGAAAAGTTTTATCCTTATGCTCCACCAGGGTCAGCTGCTGGTAAACTAATTGCTCTAAAACTTCCCGTACCAGGTGAGCCTGGGAATTCCTAATAAGGGTATTTGATACAACACTACCTCTTTTCAGAGTATAGACTATCTCAAAGTCATAGTCCTGTATAAAGTTCAACCAGCATCACCGCTTTAGGTTCAAGTTTCTTTGGGTGAAGATGTACATGGGACTTCAGTGACCTGAAAAAACCACAAATCAATCTCCCATAAGACAGCATCTACACATTCTCAGGGTGAATAATACCACTTCCATCACCAGATAGAGAGTTGTGTCATTTTTTTCATGGGGTCTCCATCACCTCAACCTGTACTTGACAACTATAGTATCAAGACTTGACGTTGATCATGAAAGGTACCCACAAATAGGAGAGGTGAGTAAACTCATCCAAACACAAGAGGCTAGACATGGAAATCACATGGCTTAACCTGTGCTTATTTTACCCACTTAGAAGGAGAGTAATCCCCAAAATAGGCACTCTATCAATCCCACTAGTGGCATCTCAAACAAAAGGCGGTCAAGAAGAAAAACTCCACAGGTAATACTGGGACCTACTCTGACACTCCTCTGTACAACCCTGCCATGAACACCCAAGTCAGAGGGACTCTTCCACTACACCTCGATACTATACACTTTGGGAGGCACTGAATCACCCTCATGTTTTTTCTCACATCACAAAAAAACATCTCAGTGGAGGAAGGACCCCTCTACCTCGTACATTCAAATACACATTTAATAACACTGACCTAGGGTTACACTGACACCTCACGTCACCCTAGTAAAACCTCAAGCAAGATTAGGGAGAAAATATTACTTCACACAATTTCTGACAAGTTCTACTAAAAAAATTATAAAAGAAAAGGGCATACTTATCATTATCTCATACTCTACAGGATTATAGATGACAAATTGGATCATAAATTTGAGGCCACAGTTGATTCCAGAATGCGGCGTTTACCCTGGACAGGGTATAACTTTTGTCGGCATGAGACTTCTGTGAGAAAATTCACATAGGGGATAAATTGTAAATAAAATAATTAAATTTAATTATTTTACCTCAAACGCTGATCCAAATAAGTTCCAAAACTCGAAAAAAGTGGAAAAGTAAAATAATTGAGAGATCCCCGCTCTTGGATCCCAAGATATGGCCACCATACATGGTCCAAGAACCCCATATTACTAAGCTCCTATGATGTCACGATCAACCTATCTATCGTATGAAAGGGAACACCAAATGTGGGAAAAGACCAAGTAGAGGTGAGTATAAAAATACTCAGTAAAATTCCTCAAAGTCTTAAGGGAGAAACAAAATATGTATTGAAGAGGGGAGTAGTAGATATAACAAGGTACAATAAAAGAAGTGTAGTTCAACCCAACAAGTGGGTGAAGTAAACTCATCCAAAACACAAGGAGCTAGAAACGGTGAGAATATGAACTTATCATCGAGTATTAGCTACCTATAGTAGGAGAGTGGACTCATCCAACTATGAGAATCTAGACACAGAAATCATGTGACATACCCCACACGTCTTCGCCTCTTTTGGAAGGAGAGTAACCAAAACCCAAGGAGTGGGTACTAAAAATAAAATATATATATGCTTAGTAAAAGAAACCCAAACATGATAGTAAGGAGATCTCTATTTCATAGCTCATCCTAAGTAAGTGAGTAGCTAATAATTCAAAGTAAAACCATCTGAAAAGCTCAGAACCTCATCTTCTGCCCAAGAGTCACAAGTCAAAGGGTCTTAAATCACCGTACCTTTATACTATCTGATTTGGGTGGAAAAAACTTGACTACATGGTTTTAGATTGCGTTACAAGAATGTGTCTCGATGGGGAAAGTACCCCTCTTTCTTGTGGGTCCTTAGGTAAGTCAAAGTATGTCTCATCACTAATCCATTGTAAGGAGGTCATCTCAAAGTTGAGGACCCATGCCTAGCCCCGCTAGAGGGTTCCACTCTAGTGTCCTCGAGGACCCATACCCAACCCGACTGGAGGGCTCCACTCGAAAAAGGGTTTAGGACCCATGCCCAGTCTGACTAGAGGGTTCCACTCTAGTGTCGTCGAGGATCCATTCCCATCCCAGTTGGAGGGTTCCACTCAGAAGTCAACGAGGAACTCCACTAGCCATCTCTGTTGGATGGTACCTCTCAGGAATCACACCGAGGAACTATGGCCATTCCTGTTGGATGGTACATCTCAGAAAAGCACCAAGGAAGACTGGACATCCCTACTAAATGGTACCTATTTGCAATCATCGGGTGCCACCCCAAATCGGTGTCACTTCCAGAACATCTTGCATCACACCTCAGAAGCCATTACAGAGGTCACCATCGCGTACTACGTGAAAAAACACTTAGTATAGGCTACTCACATGCCAAAATCTGAGTATAAAAGAATCATATATGAGAGATAGAAGAATTCATAAACCAGTACATGGTGCATGTGGGGCCCACATGATGTGTGACCTTGCCTCATTTCCCGGCTATGTACCTAACCATTATCAGGTACTAAAATGTGAACAAGGACCCCTAGACGTGCTGGCTTACTCCCACAGTATTTGACAAACCTAGTCAAAAGGCTGATGAGCACACAATGCTCATCATTCATTCAGAGGGCCAAAAATGTAATTACATTAAAACACCTCCCCCAAAAGCTCTAGAACATTTGACTGCATCCCTTCATACATCTTCTCCAATCTCATAAGAGTCGAAGCTGACTCAAGGTGTGGGTTCTCTTCAAACACATCAAAAGGATCTTCCACCGATATTCCTTTTATGTTTCCACATTTAATGAGATCACGAAAAAGGCTCCACACACCCAAATAGATCACAACATTGTGATCCTTGTTAAAAAGCATGCAAGTTCAACAATTCATTTTCTCCAAATGGACATCCAATGGAAAAGTCACAAGTCACTGCATAGTGCTCAAAAGATATCCCATGAGGCCCATTCCTAGATCCCAAAACAAATTATATGAATCTCACTATTGAGATCCTTATATAAAAATACTTGAGATGGAATACCAATTTGTCCAAAAAAATTTGATTTAAAAACCTTAAAGTGGTCATGAAAAGTTTGCACAAGGACAAGGGTTACACCGCTGCTGACACAACATCAAACGGACCTCCTGTTTAGATGTTAAGTCTGAAACAAGATTTAAGAATAATAATAATTATATTATTATTTTTAAATCTAAGTGTCACATGCAACCAAAAAATGAAAACAAGTCTTAAAAGTACAAAAATGATCTTAAAATATCTGCTTCAATTAGAGGGATGCATGTTTGCAAATGGCATATCAATCAGACACACCATTTAGGAGATACAGCCTTTTAAAGCCTTATGTCCTGAAAAGAACAGGTCCGGCCCAGTTTGGCCGGACTGATCCATGTGGGCCAGACCTTCCTGGCTGGCTCGGCTCGAACCACTGAACTGGATAGCTTCCACTGACCTGGATTGGACTCCGTGGCCTGCTTCGTTGGCACACCTCCCTATGGCCCCCACTGCACCGCGTCAACACAACAACCCCCCCTTCTCTTGAGTCCTAGTCACCTCCTCAAACCCTCTGTCCACCTCGGCATCACTGCCCTGCCATCGCCATCCAGAACTCCTCCGTCCAGCACGCTACCATGACCTCGCCACCCTACCTCAATCTATCCCGACCGCACCACCTTGATCACCAGCTACGTCGGGCAGCCGCACCACCAGGACACCCCAATCTAGCCACATCCACGTTTACACTCTACCGACCGACCAACCACCCGCAATCCGTAGCTGCTCTACCTTGCTACCCTCTGTAGCCACTGTGCACTGCCGCTGCCAGCTGCCACTGGTCAGCGTTGCTCTGGTGGTCCCTTCCGCGGGCCACTACGACTCCACCACTCATATGATTTTAAAACTGAAAGATATTTTGGGATCCTTGGATTGAGCTCTTCGATGCAAACCTTGCTCAATTATCCATTGAAGATTTGATGTGTCCAAGATTAAATTTTGATAAACCTAAAGAACAAGAAAATAACAAGATGGAAAAAAGTGGTTTTCAGTGAGGATTGATGACCATGTTAGTGCGTCCATCAATAGTGATATTCAAAATGAAGAAACAAATAAGCAATGAAGGATCTTAAAATTAAAATTTGAATCAGAACTCAAAAGTAAAAGAAATCCTACTACGAAACAATCTGATCGATGTCGCCAATGCATTCTCATCAATTATGATTTTATCTTTTTATGATCCATTCTTGATTCGTTAAAGAACGGATGAGAGAGAGATGTGAGAGAGGGACTTAGTAAAGAGAGAAAAAGAAATAAGTGTTAACCCAAATTTGTCACCTTAATCCTCTAATTATAGAGATCCCGCTCAACATGGAATCTGAATCTATCACAACCTCTCATTTTATGTTATGCCTAGGAAAAATACCCCATTCGAAACTCAAAAAAGGCCTCATATTTTCAATCTGAGTCCCCTTTTGAAAGTTATTTGGCTTGGTGTTCAAGATAAAATAATTAAATTTAATTAATTTATTTACGATTTTTCCCCTGGGGGACTTTTCTTACAAAAGTTCCACGTTGACAAAAGTTATACCCCACCTAGGTGAACGCCACATTTCAGACTCAACCTTGGTCTTAGATTTCTGATCTGAGCTACTGTTTAAGAAATATCCCATTTTCATCACATGCATAGTAAAAAAACACTTAATATTTTTGTATAATTTATTTCAGACACACCAGGACTTATAATTGCATGCCGTCTCAGTGCCTAGCTTTGAAATTATATGTATAAAATTTCCAAAGTCTTTCAAGGAAAAAACCAGGCTTCTAAAATCCACATGACTCATCATCAAACTTACAATTACTAACAAGGTTTGGTTCCTTATTTCACTAACACCATTCCACTATAGTGTGTAAGGTAGAGTGAGATGGGATAAAATCTCAAACTCCCATAAAAAGTTGATAAAATCTTGGTTAAGATATTAACCACCTTGATCCAATAAAATATTCTTTATCTTATTTCCAAGCTGACTCTCTACTTCATCCTTGAATTCTTTTAATTTATCAAAGAAATCATACTTATACCTTATCAAGTAGACATAACCATATATACTCAAGTCATCAGTAAAAGTTATGAAATAAGAATACCCACCTCTAGATTCTACTGGAAATGGTCCACACACATCAATGTGTACCAATCCTAGAATATCTATGGCCCTTTCACCCTTTCCACTGAATAGAGGTTTTTTTATTTTACCTTGTAAACAAGAATGACATATTTCAAGTGGTTTTAGCTCAAAAGAGTCTAGATAACCATCTTGATAGATCTTTATCAGATGCTTCTCATATACATGAACAAGAAGGTGATATCATAGTTGGGTGTTATATGATTCGTGTGAACATGATTCATTATCTATTTCCAATACTTATTTTTTTTGTAATTTAATACATAACAACTGCTATTTAAATACACCATACCATAACATATGTTGTCTTTATAAAATTCACAACTTTTATTTATGAACTTAAAAATAAAACCATCTATATCTAGGAATGATACAGAAATTATATTCTTGGTAATCATTGGTACATAATAAAAATATTTTAAAACCAATATCATTCCTGTTGGAAATGAAAGGTAGTAGTTTCCAATGGCTAGAGCAGCTATCCTCACACCATTTACAGCTCGAAAATCTACCTCTCTTCTAGAAATATTTCAAAAATATACTTGGTTCTTGTATTTGGATACAAATGTTAACACCAAAATCTATATCTAATTCCCAATGTGTAGATATTAAAATATTATAATCAATTATGAATGCACCTTTAGCTTTACCTTGCTTATGGGTGCAGTTCCTCTTCCAGTGGCCTTTCTTTCCACATGAAAAACATACTGACTCCCTTTACTTGCCCCACCTATAGATCTTTCTCTTCTTGTAAGGATGGTGCTCGAGAGATTTATACTTTTTATGAGTCTTGGGTACCTTCAACTTGTTCTTACTTTTCTTATTCACCATAGGTACCAAAAGATTGTCAGGCCCCATGTCCTTATCCACTTATTGAATCAGAGTAAGAAGTTTTGAAAGAAACTTCTCATTATTTATATTATTATAATTAATAATAAAACTGGAGAAGGTCTTGGGTAGTGAGGAAAGTATGAGATCTATGTGAAACTCATCTCAAAATTTAATCCCTAAGATGTCTAAATATTCAATGTAGCCAATAAGATTGATTACATGAAGAACAAATAGAGCTATCTCTCTAAGGTTAGTTTTAAACAGAGCATTGTAGATCACATATCTCTCTTGTCTCACCTTCTCCTGATAGAGACACTGAAGGTGAGACATCATTCTATACACATCCATGTACTCATGTTGCTTCAAAAGATCATTAGTAATGTATGATATTATAAAACAATGAACATATGTAGTGTTTTTCAGATGTTTCTCATAGAGAGATAACTTTTCCTCACTAGCCTCATTACTAGTCACATCCAGAATAGGTTCTTCCAGCACATATAATTTCCTTTCATGGCGTAGGATAATGTGCAAGCACATTTTCTACTCTTGGAAGTTTGTGTTGATGATAAGGTTATCCTTCTCAAGTATGGATCATAGTAATATGTTTGAAGTCATTTTTATTGTAGTTTCTACACATAAGATGAGAAAAGATTTAGTACTTTATCTAATGAAATTTAGACAAATAAATATATATTATATTTATTAATCTTCCTATATTTTATTAAAACCCAATAGCCCTCACCATTGGCTTCAAAATATAATGTTTCTTAGAAATTATAGTAGAAAAGATCCATATTCCCCTTCTCATCACCCCAAATTTTTCCGGCCAAGCAATTTGAAGGGGTTTAGGTAGGAATTCCAAATGCCAACTATATTAACTCATAGTTCCTTAATCTGTTTAGTGGACTCTCCAATCTTGGAATCCTTAAATTGGATTTCCTAAAACCTTGCCTCTTAGTTACACCAAGTCTTACTTTTATATCCAACCCTTGATGTGATAAGTTAAGTCAACCCAAAAAATCATGTTAGAATTCTTGATAATTGAAAGCACCCCAACTTTTTCTGGTCAAGCACTTTGAACTATTATTCGATTTTAACTGATGTAGTAAAAGGCTATACCATATTAATATTTATAATTGATGGATTTTTTATTTTATGAATAAATTACCAATTATTATATTTATCACATGATTTTTAATATTTATTATATTTACTTAAGTGATTAACCATGTATTTTATAATATTTATGCATAAGAAAATTTATTCTAGTATTATCTTGAATTCTTGTTAATTTCATTAATTCATGAGATCAAAAAAAACATCCATAATAAAATAACCATGAAACTTTAAAGAAATAAAATAATAAAGTGGCACGATCATGTTCTTTTATAATTGTTAGTTTATCTAGTGAATGATAAACTAACTGTTGACCTAGTTTAAAATTACTTCGAACCAATTATGGTTTGTGTTACAGATTTCCACTTGTCCAACTATGTAATGAACCAAACCTTTATAAATGTAATTTCTCCCTTATTATAGTAATTTCATATAGTATGAATCACATATATAAAATTATAGACCATAATAAAAACCTTATAAATTAATAATTAATGAAATAAGAATCATTTCTAGAAGTTAAGGAACCAATACTGACGAAATAGTAACCCGACCTTAGGAATAGTAATATAACCCTTATGAATAGTAAACTGAAAAAATGAATAGTAGACTCACCCATTAAATCATGAATTTTTTTTGGAATCTTATAAGTGAAAATATGATATAATTATATCATAGTATAAATAAGTAAATATTTCAAAAATTATTAATTAAGTGTTTGTATTTTTATAAGTCATAAAAATTTATTTAAAATTTTATGATTAATTTAATAATTTAAAATAAAATGTATTCATGAATTAATATTTTAATGTCTTATTATTTTAATATAATTTTATGAGATCTCAAGTAATTTTTCAAAGTGTTTCAAAATCAGTTATAATTTTAAAATTCGTACTTTCCATGTAAATGATGATTCTAATTAAAAATTAAATTAATCATATTTAGAAAATTATTTTCATAAAATAGATTTCATTTTTTAATTATACATGTCAAAAAATTATTATGATGATTTTTTTGTATTTTTCTAAAATACTTGAATTTTTGACGAATAGTAAAATATGACATTTTTCAATAAATGATAAATACATGCATTTTTGAGTCATTGTTGACGTAAGGATAATTTAAGTACCTTAATATCTAAAAATCCTTCATTATTTTAATATATTTAGATATAATTCTCAAACTATTCATAGGTTTGAGTCAAAATAATAAACTATTGAATATAATATTGAGAAAACACCCCTATCCTTCACTATAAATACCACACCTCCCACCCTCTTCTCCTCACACTTATCAAGCTTTTATACTTGTATAAATTCTTACAAATATTCCTCCCTAGTCCCACCCACATCCATGAGTTCTTGGTCTCATCAAAATAACAAAACATTTCCCTAAGGAGGTTCTCAAGGAAGATAAATTCAAGTGGTAAATCCTCTCTCTCTTTCTTTTAATTTCCTTTAAATTTCCTTTCATTTATTATTCTTTACTCACATCCATTCATACATATGTCACTATAACCACAATATATTTCATATACTATAATTATATCATGTTAATGGAAGATTAATTATTAAAATCTACCCTCTCTCTCTTATATTTTAAAAATGAAATCGTCACCCGTGATGTGTCAATTCACTAAAATCATGGGCGATGCACTTTCATTTTAATTTAAAACCATAAAGGATGTTAATAAAACAATTAAATGGTTTAAAACAGATTTTTAATTGTATTTTATAACCATAATTATGTTCTAGAACTAACTTATATGCATAATACTAAATTATAAAACAAAACGAATTTGTTGTGATCGAAAACCACCAAAATTAACTTAAAATGATCATCATTAACTTGTATCTAATGATTCATCCTCATGTAATATAAAAAAATTATTTATAATATCATTAAAACTTCTATAATATCATTAATAACATATAACAACAATTTTTTATATTTATAATCATTTTACACAAACTTACATTCATGAATATATGTGAACCGATCGTGAAAACCATGAAAACGAATGCTTTAGAATAATGAAATTAAACTCTATAACTCATCGAAAAGCCCATAAATAAACTCAATAAAAACTTAATGAATAAAATTATTTTATAAAAAGTTTTTTATTTGTTAATTATCAAATCTAATATGATTATACATTATATTAAAGTGAAGAAAGCATTTGGACTCAAGGTAAGGGGAATTCTCGAACCCAACTCTCTTTCTTTGGGTTTTATCTCTTTCACCCCATTTTAAGTATGGATAATTAATTAAATATCATTTATTAATAATTATATTATCTTTTTTGGTATATAAATGTTTTCTAATTGATTTTATGACAAACAAATTTTTTTCCAAAAGAACTCTTCTTTCAAAAAAAACACACCTTTTACTTCTCAAGATTGTTTCTTCTTCACTCAAGGTTGATGATTATTATATCATGTATTTTATTCCCTATTTAATTTAAGAATCCAAGTTATGAATTTATTATTTATTAAATGACAACTATTTCTTTCCATGTGTTATTTTATGTTAAAGTTTTATGTACTTTTTATGTGGCATGCATGATAATGTAAATGTTATGATGTGATGGGTGCACCTAGAATTATATAGTGCAAAGTAAATGTTATGATGTGATGGGTGCGCCCAAAATTATATAGAGCTAAAATGCATTGGGTAATATGATTTATATCATGAGAGAAGTTAAATATGCATGAACATGATTCTATATTTGTTCACAACTATGTGTGGTAGTTTACCATTAAGACATGATATGTTTCATTTTTATGTATTTTCATATTCCATGCCTTTTCTTAATGTTTCCTATCATGATTATGATTCCATAACTATGTAATGATGATAATTATTATTCTAACCCCATGTTATATTGTTTCATGCTCTTATCTATCCTCTTACTGGGCTTTTATCTCACCCATTTTTGATATATATCCTCAGGTGATTACATATACTAAAGAGAATTCAAGGGATAATAAGAAGCTAGAGAAAAAGGAATTAAATAAATATTTATGTTTTATCTTATAAATGTTATGTATGTTCCTAATTTAACCAAGACACTAAACCTTTGGATCCTCATTATGTAATGATTTTATGTTTTTTATCTTTAAAATGATGTAATAGTAATGTAATAAAAAGTAGGGTCACTATAGTTGGTATCAGAGGACAGTTTAGTTAATTTGGGAATTAGGATTAGAGAACCTTAGTGAAAAACCATGGTATGAGACTAAGTATAAGTAAGCACCAAAGAATTTTTGTTTTAGAAAATTCTAAACATAGGTATCCCACAAGATATGCCTTTAGACTTAATTTAAAAATGAATAAATTATATATTCATGACTTGTTGACTTATGTTTTCTTATAACCTTTTTTATTTTAGAAAATGGTGGGAACTAGGAGAAACCAAGACAAAAACCTATGTGAGGGATAATGTAGCAATTGCCCAAATGACATCCCCAATGATTTGGGAGGTGGGGTTCAAAATTTCATGGCAATTATTACCCAACTATCTCAGGTTATAAACAATAACTTGAATAATGTGGAACATCCTCCTTCACTTAAGATGGAGCAACTGGCTATTAAGTGTTTTATTTGGAAACAACCACTAACTTTTAGTAGATCTTTTGATCTACTAGTTGCAGAATAGTGGGTCAACTTTATGGAGAATATCTTTTTTGTTCTTCATTGTTTTGAGATAGAGAAGGTGAATCTTACTGTTTATTGTCTCAATAGAGTATCCAATCAATGGTGGTATTTGATTAATAACACCAATCCAAGGGAAATAATTGAAGAGATGGACTGTTAATACTTTAAGAAAATGTTTATTTAAAAGTATTTCCCTTGAACTCTTCATAAAAATATTGAGAGAGAATTTGTAAAGATGAAGAAAAAGGAAGGAGAATCTATCACAACCTATGATTTTTTTACAAGGCTTTTATGGTATGATTCGAGTTTTGTTATCAATAATGATAGAAAAATTGATAGATTCTTTAGTGGTTAAAAAAATCATTGAAAAGATCTATAAATTTTAGACTTTGGGAGTTATCAATAAGTTTTTTGATGTGATATCAAAGTAGATATAGAGTTTGGATAATGGTCCCATGGTTATGGTGACAAGAAACAAAAGATGAAGTTTCATACTAGAGGATCTCATGACAAAAGTGGAAGGAAAACTCAACCACCCACATGTCAAAAACATGGGAAGAATCATCTTGGGATATAATTCAAATGGATATAAAAATGATTTAACTCTGGTATAGAAGGCCAACAATCTCATTAATGTCCAAAATACATGAGGACGTAGGACAATGTGGTGGAGGAAAGAAGAGCACCACCCATGGTCCAATTCTACAACTGTAGGGAGAAAGGGCACTATACAATCCAATGCACTAAACCTAAAGTCTTTGAGGTTAATCAGTGTCATCATCCACAAAATCCAAAGGATCAAGGGAAGAATTAGGCCATCACTACTTCAAAAGTGGAATAATAAAATGAATTCATACAAGGTATAATTCCTATTCACTCAAGAATGGAAAAAGTCTTATTTGATTCTGGTTCTATACATTTATTTATATCTTGAAAGTTTTCTAGAACTATTGAACCGAAGTGCTGAAACCTTGAAGTAAATATATATGTAAAAATACAAAGTGGTGTAATAATTGGAACCCAAGTGTTGGACTCTTCTCCCATTGGCATATGTGGGAATATTCTTCTAGAAAATTTCATAATGCTTCCCTCGATGGAATTCGATGATATATTGGGAATAAATTGGATCTCATTATATAGAGCACATATAATATATTGAGAAAAGGAAATATCTTTTCATATTCTGAACCATCCCATTCTACTCTACAAATTCAAGGAAGATCATGAATCTCTTTTTGAAAATCCTTCAATGGTGTGGGTGTTGATTCACTGTGAAGAAGTATACCTTTCTCAAATGGTTGAGTCAAAGGAAATTATCAACCTAGGGGAAATTATCATTGTGAGGGAATACAATGATGTATTTACCGAAGAGTTACCTATAATTCCCCTAGATCATGAAGTAGATTTCACAATAGAACTCATACCCAGAGCTAGTCCTATTTCAAAGTGTCTTGATAGGATGGATCCTATCAACCTGTAGGAGTTAAAGAAGAAGCTGCAATAGAATTTGGACAAAGGGTTCATATTCCCTAGTGAATCACCTTGGGGTGCACTAGTTCACTTTTTCAAGAAGAAGGATGGATCAATCCAGTCATGTTTTGATTATCGGGAACTCAGCAAAATCACCATAAAGAAAAAGTATCCTATTACAAGGATTGATGGATTATTTGATCAGTTACGAGGAGATCAATACTTCTCAAAGGTGGATCTCTGTTCTGTATATCATCAGCTAAAGGTGAAGAAGGAAGATATCAGAATACTGCCTTCTTATAAGGTATGGGAACTATGAGTTTTTGGTGATGCCCTTCAGACTTACTAATTCTCCTACAATCTTTATAAATTTTATTAATAGAGTCTTTAGACACTGTCTCGATAAATTTTTGGTAGTTTTTATCGGTGATATGCTCATCCACTCTAAGAGAAAGGAGGAATATGAAGAACACCTAAGGATTGTCTTGGTGACATTAAGGAAAAATAATTTGTATGCCAAGTTTAGTAAGTAGGATATTTGGATGTAGAGAGTCACATTCTTGGGGAATGTGATCACAAGTGAGGGAATTTCTATAAACCCTTCAAAAACAAAGGCGATTAAGGAATGGATCAGACCCTCTAGTGTCACAAAAATATGTAGTTTTCTTGGATTATTAGGGTACTATAAATTTTTTTTGAGAAATTTCTCTCCATTTTCATTCCTGCTAACTAAGTTAAAAAGGAAAGGGGTAAAGTATGTATGGATGGAATAATGTGAGGAAAGCTTCAAGGAGCTAAAGAAAAGGCTTATCACTACACCTATACTCACATTACCAAAAAGTGTAGAAGGTTTTTTGATATAAAATGATGCTTTAAAGAAAGGTTTGGGTTGTCTACTCATGAAAAATGATAAAGTGATAGCCTGTGCCTCAAGGAAGTTGAAGATCCATGATAAGAACTACCCTACACATGATCTAAATCCAAAAGTTGTGATTTTTTCTTTGAAAATCTGGCGGCACTAACTCTATGGTGATAAGTGTGACATATACACCGATCAAAAGATCCTAAAGTATATATTCACAAAAAAGGATCTTAACATGCATCAAAGGAGATGGTTATAGCTAATAAAAGACTATGATTTCTCTATTTACTATCATCCTAGAAAGGCGAACATGGTGGTTGATGCTCTTAGTAGAAAAGAATCCACTACTTTATCCATGTTGATGATTGAGAAAGACCCTATATTCTTGGATATTTAAAGGTTGTATTTGGAAATAATAATAGTAGGGAATACATACTACCTTTCCCAAATGATTTCCCAACCATATATATAAGATAAGATTAAGGAGGCACAAAGGGATGATCTGGAGTTACAAAAGAAGGTGAATGCAGTAATGGGAAACTGCAAGAGTTCTATATCGATGATGATGGTGTGATTCAGTTTGGAATGAATCATTTTATGCCTTCATCACCTAGGATAAAGAAGGATCTATTGGAAAATTCACATAGATCAAATTTCTCTATCCATCCCAGAAGTACCGAGATGTACTGTGATCTCTAAGAACACTTTTTGTGGGAAAAAATAAAGAAGGAGATTATAGAGTATATCTCAAAGTTCTTGATATTTCAGAAATTTAAATCCGATATACAAAAGTCCAAAGGGATGATGCAACCATTGACTATACCCATGTGGAAATAGGATAAGGTCACTATGGAATTTGTCATGGGTCTCCAGAAGACATCCAAAGGAAATAATGTGATATGGGTTTTGTTGGAATGATTCACCAAGACTTCCCACTTTATTTCTATTTGAAAAGATCTTTGGATTGAACAACTTGCAAAGATATATGTGAAGAAAGTGGTGAGACTGTGTGGAGTTCCACTCTCAATTGTATTTGATCATGATCCTAGGTTCACATTTAATTTTTGAAGGAGTCTTCAACATGTATTGAGTAATGAATTGAATTTCAGCACGAACTATCACCCCCAAAATAATGGTCAATCTGAAAGGAATATTCAGTCGCTCGAAGATATGATAAAAGAATACTCTTTAGAATTCAAATACATATGGGATCATTATATCCCATTGGTTGAGTTCTAATACAACAATAGATTCCACTCGAGTATCCAGATGGATCTATATGAAGCTATGTATGTAAAGCTATGTAGAAATGCAACCTATTGGGATGAAGTTGGTGAAAGAAATCTAATTGGACCTAATTTTGTGCAAGAGATGATAGAGAAGGTTTAAAGCCATCCAAAATCATATCAAAGACACTCAGAGTTGAAAAAAGAGCTATGCTGACAACCATTAAAGGGACTTGGAGTTCGATGTTGGAGATAAAGTCTTCCTTCAAATATCACCATGGAAGAGGGACATGCATTTTGGAAATAAAGAGAAGATAATCCCAAGGTACAACGGCCCATTTTAAATCCTCGATCGCATAAGAGTCATGGATTATTGGATTTCACTTCCATAGAATATGGATCAAGTTCATGATGTGTTCCACATATCACTCTTAAGGAAGTACATACCAGATCCCTCACATGTACTGAACTTAGAGGTGGTACAATTGGAGGATGATCTCTCTTATGAGGAGCAACTAGTAAATATTCTGGGCTAGAGAGATAAGGTTTTACGCAACAATACAACCCATCTTGTCTAAGTTTTGTGGAGGAACCATAAGTATGAAAAATCAACTTGGGAACTAGAGGAGGTGATGAAGGAGAAGTACCCACACCTGTTTATGTAAAATGAAATTTCAAGGGAAAAATTTCAAAAGGGGGGAAGAATGTAACAACCCAAACTTTTATCAATGGAATTTCTCCTTTCTTATATTAATTTCATATAGTATAAATCAAATATAAACACCTATAGTGTAACGCCCCGACCCTAGATACCCAGAGTCGGTGCATTATTACATAACATTGGCATGATCTCAAAGGATCAAGTCTCGAAAGACCGATTAGTTTAGTAGTCTTGGAAACACTAGATATATTCATAAGTCTTACATTACATCATAAGGTAAAAAAACTAAAACAACATCTTGTATTCATATCCCCTCATACTATCCTTGCAGGTCATTCATAAATTACTTCTTCTCATCCTGGAAAAAATGAAACACTGAAAGGGGTGAGCTCAGATGCTCAGTAAGGATAACAATATAGCTGAAGCTTTCATAGATAAGCATAAACACTTAAAGAAATTTTTAACTAAAACAAAAGCCTTTTAAACTTGAACTCCAGCATAATATGGAAAAGATAAAATGAAATAATTCCATTTACTTATTCACATGGATATTCTACTAGTCGAACAATCACATACAATATCAATAACCACTTTCATAATGATGGAATGCATAATTTCAGACTATCATAACCACATAGCCAAGGCCTCGTGCCAAGACTACAAATAAGATTTTTCCAGGGCCTTGTGCCAAGACACTAGTTTGTCTCATGAGACCTACCGATTCATCGAGGAGCTATAGCGGGATCCACCTGTCACTTATTAAGTCTAATGCATTCCTCATATGAACAGGTTTAAACATAACATAAACATTCGTATTAAAACTAGCATACAAAATGTCAATGCTTTAACCACAAACCATGAATGGTATAAAAATAGCACAGCCATAGTCAAACATAACTCATTCGATACAATATGGAAGATTGTATTGTATCACATTAACCTCAATCAAGAATAATGAAGTATGCTGACATAGATGAAAATAATCATCAAAACTATTTGAGAGAAATATTCCCCTTTTTCTTGAAATCATTTAAAAGTCACACTATTTGTCAAGAAGCCGTTTAAAAATTGATTTTTGAATCAAAGTGTCCCATACCACTTTGAAACTTTTAAAAGGAGTTTCAATTCTAAAACTTTAATGTCCATATAAATAAATCCTTAAAATCATTTTTTAAAACATGGACATTAATGAGAAATATTTAGAAGAATAAGTCTTTAAAACATTTAAAAATGGTATTTTAGTTAGAGTTTCTAACCAAAAGAGAGACACTTGAATAAAAATAATTGAGGTAATCAAAACATTTTAATATCATGAGAATAAAGGAATTCATGATATACTATGTCAAAGTATATTATATACACCACATAAATGTGATTTGGTGTATAACAACAAAGAAGTCTCAATGGAATGTAAATTGAGATGAAATCTCTCATAAGGACGTATCCTTAGGATAAATCAACGACATAGTTATGTGTAAAAAATATAAATACACTAAATATGATTGGATATTCAGTGTAAAACAATCAAAGGACATTCACACATATTCTTGTAAAAACAACACCAACGAATTGGATGTTTAACTCAACAAATGGAGAATGAGTTAAAATTACTCTTATCAAATTCATATGAATGAATTGAGAATTATCAATGGAGTGATTATGTGTATCAAAAGTATATCCACAAGAAGGGGAGTGGAAATTATGACACAATCAAATTAATAGTGATTCCACACATAATCTTGGGGTAATATAATAAATGAAATATGCGTAAAGCCAAATGAGTGGAAATTGAAATTTCAAATTCCCCTATCGATTAGGTAACTTACGAAACATACACCCATGAAAGAAGGATCATACCCTGATGATGTAAATACCCATAAATTAAATTATATTACACAATGAATACAATCATGGGCAGTACACATACACCACATGCAATAATTAAGTGGTGAACAATGGAATTCTCACGAAATTAAGAGTGAGTTAAGAAACCCCTTACTTTGTACTTTTTCCTTGGTCGATGGTAGGTTAACCTCCTGTATAATGGTGAAATAATTGTTATTGAATTATACAAGAATAATTTATATTAATATGATATCATATATGATCTTTTAACATTGATTTGTTAATAATATCTTAGAATTATCGTCATTTCGGGTGTTAACGGGTTTATTTTACTTTATATTCTTTGTTATGTGAGCCATATTTGTTATTAATGGGATGTATATTATTAATATACAGAATTATATCAAGTCCTTAAACATTATTTTTAATCATCAAATGAGAATTATACTTGAATGGATATGATGGAGAATGAATCTCATCGTGTTCGTGGAGACGGTACTCCGTACGTACGCACGAGCGAAAATATCATTATTTTGATATTAAAATAATATATAATTGGATGGTATATCATATATACAGAATCATTATAATGTTATATTTATTATTTAAATGAGTTACACATCATTATTATACCCACCCAAATAATAATATATTGAATAACAATCACACCACGACGTGGAGACGGTAAGCCGTACGTACGCACGTATGGTGACATGTTATTCAAAGGGTGGATAGAATACTGAATATGTTTGTACCATATTTATAATAACATCACAGTATATATAATATACTGGAGTTATTATTTTAGAATGGTAATAACAAAGAAAGAAGAAGTGGAAGAAGAAAGGAACTTGAAAAGGG
The DNA here is from genome assembly GCA_963277665.1 of Viscum album. Taxonomy (NCBI): domain Eukaryota; kingdom Viridiplantae; phylum Streptophyta; class Magnoliopsida; order Santalales; family Viscaceae; genus Viscum; species Viscum album. The sequence continues at coordinate 694,656,039 of OY728157.1, forward strand.
GTGGTGAAAACATTACCTCTTCTTCGGGTTCTTCCTTTTGATTTGATCAAAAAGGATCCTTACGTTGTCTTTCTGATCAAACTAAGGCCTCCAGGTTGTAGTGAGGGAAGTTGAGAGAGTATTTTGTCAGGGTTTGGCCGAACCAAAAGGCTTTGAATATGTGAATAAATGAGAAGGAGGAGTGCCCTTTTATAAGAGGGGTGTGGGGCACCTTTGGAAAAGCTAGAAATATTAATTTATAATAAATTCATATTCGGTTTATAATGGCTCCAAAGTTGATTATTCAAAGTTCAAGGTGGGTATGGGTCTAAAAAAACTCAACCAATATAATTTAGACAGGTTTGGGTCATTATATTAACCTTATCTTTAAGTATTAACTCTTAGTTAATTAGTTTCACTTTTATAATGTCTCTTTGTATTTTTATATTATATGGTTAATAAAATTACCATATACATCCAAGAGACCCCCAAGTGGTCAATTAATGATACAACTATCATGATATAAGTCTATTGGCCGAACCTTATATTTTTAGGAATTTAATATCAATTAATAATATAATATTTGTTTTAAAAACTCTTTTATGTCAATTTTGACACTATTCAATAGTTGATTTTGGTAAAACTCATAACAGAATTATTACTTAGAAAAAATTTAATTAAATCATTACTAACATGTCATATTAACCTATAAAATTAGTGTAATTCATTAAAAATCTCAAATTATATTTATTTGAGTATTTATAATATCAATTATTTTAATTTTTCACTATTATGGTAATTACTGCATCATCATTGTGTCATAAATAAATTAAATTATTTAATGTCTAAATTTTTTAAATAAAATATCATTATGTAGGAAATTTTTTTATATTTCTAATGAATATTTATAGTATAAAATCCAACATATATAACCCTATGTAACAATTTTTTTCTATAAGATATATGCTTGTGTCATTTTTGTATTCATTTTAACTTAATTAAAATAAAGTGTCCCTATCACTTACAAGTGGATTCATGGGGTCCCAAAATCGACCCAAAGATGCCCATGGTCTACCGTGTATCAACCAATAGGGTTAAAACATGTTTTAGGGTAATTTAGTATTATTATAATATTATTTTTTAACCCTTGTTTACCGAATTTACCCTTTAACCATGGTAAATAAAATATTTACTGAAGTAATTATCCAAAATGTCTAAAAATAAAAGTTACCTATTTACACAATTTGAACATCCTGATTCCAAATATGGAATCCGTTTTTCCAAATTCAAAACACAGAAGTGGCAGAAATTAATTTAAAATTAATTCCCGTTGTTAAAACAAAAAGCGTGTTTTTAAGAGATAATAACTGTCAAAAGATTGGCACTTGTTTATGTCTGGTTTAATTGTGAAATTATGTCCAATGAAAAACATTGAATTAAATAGTAAAAATCTATTCTAAATATACTTTAAAACCACTCAAATTCATAATTTATCAATATTAATTATTTCGATTAAAAAAGTTGTTTTTAATTAAAATTTAGTAATTTTCACTATTCATCAAAATATGAAAGTTATCCGAAAAGTACCAAAATTTCACCCTTGGATAATTTAGATATTATGAATCCAAAAATTAAGTCTATTTTACCAAATTCAAAACATCAATGTTGCATTTTAAAATTAATTCCTGCTTTCGAAACCAAAAGGCGTATTTTTAAGAAATAATAACTATCAAAAATTTGACACTTGTTTATGTCCAATTTCAAGGCGAAATTACTTAAAATGACCATCATTGGATTAAATAGTAAAAATATAATCTATTTATACTTCCAAACTATTAAAATGTATAATTTAACAATATAAATTATTTTTATTAAAAAATTTGTTTTCTGTTAAAATTTAATAATTTTTCACTATTCACCCAAATATGAAAGTTATCAGAAAGACAACAAAACATTATTGATACTAAATTCTTATGTCCCGATTCTAAAGAAGAATTTCATTTTTTCAAATTGAATATATAAAAGTTTCAAATATTGGTTTTAAAAAGGATTTGCCATTAAAAGGTGGTAAAATTTCATTTTTTTTGAAAAATACTTCTTTTATCTGAAAAAAATGAATTTGTTTATAAATCATGTCTTAGAAACTCATAATATGGATTAAAATTATAAGGATAATATAATATTTAAAATTTAGTTAATACTATTCATAACCTCTTTTGAACGGCTAGTTTGGTGTGTCGTGGTGTACTTGAACTCAGTGTTGCGTACAACACACGCTTTTGTATTATTCAAAGAGAAGTGTACCGTGGAAGATTGGGGTGTTACATATAGACTATAATAAAAACTTTATAAATGAATAATTAATGAAATAATAAGTAATTACAGAAGTTAAGGAACCAATACTAATCAAATAGTAACTTGACCTTAGGAATAATAATACGGACCTTATAAATAGTAAATCACCCAAATGAATAGTATAATCACCCATGAAAGTATGAATAAAATTTCGGCATCTTATAAGTGAAAATATGATATAATTATATCATAGTATAAGTAAGTTAATATTTTAAAAATTATTAATTAAGTGTTGGTATATCTATAAGTCATAAATATTTAATTAAAAATTTATGATTAATTCAATAATTTAAAGTAAAATATATCTATAAATTAATATTTTGATGTATTATGATTTTAAGATAATTTTATGAGACCTTAAGTTATTTTCTCAATGTGTTACAAAATTAGTTATAATTTTAAAATATGTATTTTCCAAGTAAATAATGATTTTAATTAAAAATTAAATTAATCACATTTAGAAAATTATTTTCATAAAATGGAGTTAATTTTTGAATTATACACATCCAAAAAATTTTGGGGTGATTTTTTTTGATTTTTTCTGAAATACTTGAATTTTTGATGAATAATAAAATACGTTAATTTTCGATAAATGATAAATACATAAATTTTTGAGACATTTTTGATTTAATGATTATGTAAGAACCTTAATATAGAATCTTCCTTCATTATTTTAATATATTTAGATATAATTATCAAAATATTCATAGTTTTGAGCCAAAAATAATAAACTAATGAATATAATATTGAGAAAACACCCCTCTTCTTCATTATAAATACCACCCCTCACACCCTCTTCTCCTCACACTTATAAAGATTTTACACTTTCCAAAATTCTACCCAATACTCTTCAATATTCCCTCCCCTAGTTCTAGGTGATCTTTTTCTCATAAAAATACCAAAACCTTTTCCTAAGTAGGTTTTCAAGGAGGATAAATTCAAGAGGTAAATCTTCTCTCTCTTTCTTTTAACTTCCTTTCAATTTCATTTATTTTCTTATTAATTCCTCACCTCCATTAATACAATTGGAATGATAACTATAGTAAATTTCATATATTGGAATTATATCATGTTAATGGAAGACTCATAATTAAACTCTACCCTCTCTCTCTCTCTCTTTTATTTTAAAAATGAAATCGTCGCCCGTGATGTGTCAATTTACCGAAATCATGGGTGATGCACTTTTATTTTACTTTAACACATTAAAGGATGTTAATAAAACCATTAAATTGTTGAAAACAGATTTTAAAGTTTATTTTATAACCATATTTATGTTTTTGAACTAAATTATACACATAATACTAAATGATAAAACAAAACGAATTCGTTGTGATTGAAAAACCGCCAAAATTAACCTAAAACGATCATCATTAAATTGTATCTAATGATTTATACTCATGCCATATAACCAAATTATTTATATTATCATTAAAACTTTTATAATATCATTAATAAAATATAACAACAATTTTGTATATTTATCATCATTTTACATGAACTTCCATTCATGAATACAAGTGATTTGATCATGAAAACCATGAAAACGAATGCTTCCAAACGATGAAATTAAACTCTATAACTCATCATAAATCCCATAAATGAACACAATAAATCCTTAATGAATAAAATTAATTTATAAAAGGTTATTTATTTGTTAATTAAAAAATCTAATCTAATTATATAGGATATTAAAGTGAAGAAAGTATTTGGACTCAAGGTAATGGGAATTCTGAAACCCAACTCTCTTTCTTTGGGTTTTCCCTATTTAACCCAATTTTTAGTATGAATAATTACTTAGATATCATTTATTAATAATTATCTTGTTTTTTATGGGATATAAATGTTTTATTATTTATTTTATGACAAACATAGTGTTTTCCAAAAGAACCATTCTTTAAAAAAACACACCTTTTACTTCTCGAGATTATTTCTTCTTCACCCAAGGTTGGTGATTCTTATATCAATTATGTTATTCCCTATTTAATTTAGGAATCCTAGTTATGAATTTATTCTTTATTAAGTGAAACCAATTTCTTTCCATGGGTTATTTTATGTTAAAGTTTTATGTACGTTCTATGTGGTATTCATGATAATGTAAATGTTTTGATGTGATGGGTGTTCCTGAAATTATATAGTGAAAAGTAAATGTTATGATGTGATGGGTGTGACTAGAATTATATAGTGCTTCAGTTCATTGGGTAATGTGATGTATCTCATGGGAAAAGAGAAATACGCGTGAACATGATGCTAGCTTTATTCATAACTAAGTGTGGCTGTTTACCACTAAGACATGATGTTTTATTTTTATGCATTCACACATTCCATCCCTTTTCTTAATGTTTCCTCTCATGATTATGATTAAATACCTATGTAATGATGATAATGATTATTCTCAACCCATGTTATATTGTTTCATGTTCTTATTTATCCTCTTAATAGGATTTTAGCTCACCCCTTTTTGATGTATATCCTCAGGTGATTACATGTACTAAAGAGAATTCAAGGGCCAATAAGAATCTAGAGAAGAAGGAATTAAATAAATGTTTATGTATTATCTTGTAAATGTTATGTATGGTCCTAATTTTCCCAAGACACTAAACCTTTGGATCCTTGTTGTGTAATGATTTTATGTTTTTTATCTTTAAAATAATATAATAGTAATTTAAGAAAAAGAAGGTTCACTATAACCTATGTATCTCTCTTAGATTGGTTCCACCTTGGCTCTAAACTTGAATCGCCTCCGCTACCTTGGGAGCTCCATCCATTACATATGCTTTTACTCACACATAGATGAAGGGAAGGGGTTTAAATAAAATAAACCATGGGCAATAAGACCCTTACATAATAACATGAGAGATGGAATTCATGCCAACAATTTAATTTAATAATAAATTAAATGAAACTAATCACATACAATAGTTTGGTATAAGATCATGATCATCTACATACATAAAAAAATTACATATTTAATAAAATTATCATTCAATTACAATCGTTCTTATTTAAGATAAATCACATTATAATTAATTAATTATCTTATTTAATTAATCAATTATTTTATCTAAATTCTCATCCTAATTTCTTTTAGATTATCATCCATCATAATTTTAAACAAATTAAATAAATTTATTTAAAATTAACTATTTACAAAAAAATTACCTTGGAGGAAACACGGTGAGTACCCATTAAAACTATCCAACATGTATTATACTCATATATTGTTTATTCTTACAATATGTGTTATAAAAAACATATCATATACTTTTATAAAATGTACTATTAATTTAATGATTAAACGAGTTACAAGATTTTTTCTATCATGTTTTATGCTTTAATGTATGCAGAGTAATAACTATAATATGATGCATACATGATATGAAGATTCGAACATTTCATAGAAAATAACTAAACATTTATATATATTAAAACCCATCACATGGAGAATCCTATCAACTCAATGACCAAAAAAATAACATATTGATAAGGTTTGAATAGTATGATAAATTAATTTTTAATTCTTCATAATTTGATAAAAGTACACAACATGCACAAGCCAGCTACATGGCATGTATTATTCTCACCCTCTATTTGAGGCACACGCTTAGGGACTCATTGATTAAACTATGCCACATAAAAGTTAGAGTACATGGTGTGTGTATGGTCTACACATTGTGTGGTCTTTGAGTTACATGGTCACCAGTCAGGTCGGTTATGTAATAAGATACACATATCATCTATGAATAAAGGAATTCATGATGTGTATGGAAGTTACACAACATGTACTTCAGCTAACCGTGCGCCACACTACCCCGATTAACATGTGGTGTAAAATTAAATTCACCATGTGTAATAAATGAACATGCCTTGAATTAATTCCAAATTAATTCTTGTTTCATTGAACACTAGTACACGATGTGTAACTCTGAGTTACATAGTGTGTAATCTTTTATTATCTGACCAGATTTCTTGGCACCTCCAGATGAGATCTTAGAAATTATTTCTTTTATAAAATTAACCGATTTGATTATATTTATGAGAAATGAAAGAGGAAGAATTAGATCTCAAAATTTGGATTTAAGAACGATTAAACTAGAATTTAAAACTAAATTACAAATGAATAAATCAATCAATGATATTTAAATATTTATAAATAATTTCGTGACTGCTCTGATACCATTTTTTAGTTTTCAGGCATAGTGGAAGCATGTGATGGGTTGTTCCCAACTTTTATTTTTATCATGATTGATGATTAATCTAAGATTTACACAATGATGAATGTCACGATCAATAAAATTTAATCAAAGAAAATAAATAAGGGATAAAACTCCAGAACCAAGCACAAGATCATCACATATTATTTATAATTATTTGAAGAAACTAAAGAATTGCCTTATGTGAATTTTTTCTTCATTGATGGATCTAACAATGGATCTATGCTGTAAATTCGTTACTTTGTAGGAACCATGGGTATATTCTCTCTAGTGGTGATCTACACGTGTTCCATAAATCTCTAAACGTCATCGTAGGAATCTCTAGCTGCTAGCACGTAGATCCTAATGCTTGCGTCATTCACTTTTGATCGCCTCAAGAATCACTTCCAAAGAATTATCCTTGATCTCTATAAACTTGAGAATGTATGGTGGGGGAAGATCTCTCTCTGCTCTTGGGAGAATTCTTGGAGAGGGATCTCTCTAAGGCTTGAGAGGGTTATCTCCAGTTTTCATTGTAGATAACACAAATGAAATTATCTCTCTTGAAAAATAATATAATTGGATTTATATACCACTAGGTTGAGAATTAAATAATTACAGAAGCGACCCTTATTATTTATTTAATACCTATGGAACCCCATGTTAATAATAATATAATAATAATATTATTTCTTGACATGCTCCAAACTCGAAAATTAAAATTAAATATTATTCAATAATATAATATTAAATATATATTATTTTTCACCAGACCTATAGACCTATTCTTCCATTCCTCTAGAATATTTATTGGTCATTGAATACTGATTATTTATTTAATAAATAAATATCACCACATTATTCTCCAACAAATAAATAAATATTATATTAAATAAATAGAAAATAAGCATTTATTAAATATCCCACTCACATAATATTCTCTCGAATAACCGTTGACAGAATATATGTGATCAATAAAACACAAATAATTATTAAAACATTTATGAGAATATTATTTATTCAACTTGTTAAATAATAAATAATAATAAATTATTTAACTAGGATTCTGGATATACTTAGTGTCGACCCTCTAGGACTCTTTTTCAGTGGCAATCAGTAAAACATCCTAAAGTCCAAGTTTAGTGTCTAGAAACATGCCAATTCACCCATAAAGAAATAAGTTAATGATAAAATAACATAATACCTCATAAAAATTCTCACTGTGTAATATAACCCCTTTATCGCCTTATCTTTAATCAAGCAGGTTGCATACTGGTTCCGTCATCATATGTGCTCGATGTCTCTTTATATAAATTTTTAGAAATATAAATTTCCTATAGAACACCATATACATGAATTTATTTAGTCTATATAATTTCCATAAAAGGGATTGATATATCAAAATCCATGAAATAATAGAAGGGAAAAATCCTTTCTTACATTATTCATTAATGCAATATTTCCCGCGACGCACCCAACACATCCTACCTCACTGCGAATATATATCATCATAGTTTTTGTCAATACATCAAAGTATGTGACTTATAGTACTCATTAATAATAATATTAAATTATAAGTATCAATACACTCATCCACATATAGGAACATCCAATGACACATATAAATGTAGATTTCCTACTAGAGGGTCTCATTCTCTTAATATCATATATTGGATATTACCAAGGGATTACACCATGAGAAGGTTCCTCAAAGTGGTATGAGTATCTATCCCTGATAGCCTATATCACTTGTGTCCCTAATATGATATCATCCAGTTATATAAGATATATTTAAGAATATTGGAATGGAACTTCTAGATTCTCATCATAGCAGAGAACTACTATGACCTTTTAGCGCAACAGATAATTTTAGGATATTATTACATACTATGTTACACATAATAAAAAACATGATGTGATGATATTTTTATTAATATTAAAAACTATGAATTAAGGTTATCATAAAGTACATATAATTTGGTTCCAGGGCACCAAATCCAACAAAATACCTCTTGAACTAAATCTAACTGCTAACAACCTTCTATCTGCTAGCTCTCACATGATACTCATGCTTTTTTTGATATATGCCTTTAGTCAAGTGGTCCACCATGTTTTCCTCTGTAGGAAATATACTTACTATAACTTCACCCCTTTAATAAAAATCCCTTAAGAGGTGATACTTTAGGAGTATATACTTTGTCTATTGGTGTGACCTTGGCTATTTTTCAATAGCCACTACTACAGTATTGCCATAATACAATGTGATAAGGTCTTTAATACTAGGTACCATATCAAGATCCTGTAAATACTTTTATATCCAAAAGGATTCCTTGGATGAATCATAATTCACTATATAATTTTAATTCACTATAGAATTAGTGACAACTAGCTTATTTGAACTCTTACAACTCACAACTTCTTCATTTAGATAGAAAACATATCCTGACTGGGACTTCATATCATTATGATATGTTTGAAAACTAGAATCAGTATAAACCCTGATAACCAACTACTCGTCTCCTATATACACTAGGAACACATCCTTATTTATTATTAGATACTTAAGGATAACCATTACAAAATACCAATGTTGTTATCCTGGATCTGCTTGATATCTACCTACCATGCTTAGTTCATAGGAAACATCAAGTTTGGTATATAAAATGGAATACATGATTGATCCTATCACTTAAGTGTATGGGATATTACTCATTATCTCTTTCTCATATTGTATTTGTGGACACATTTTCTTAGAATGATTTATAACATGTAACACTAGAACCAATCCCATCTTGGATTGTTCCATATTAAATCTCTTTAGTATCTATTCAATGTTTGTACCTTGACTTAGTCCAAGCAGCCTCTTGGATCTATCATGAATAATATTGATCCTTAAAATATAGGCTGCTTCACCTATGTCCTTCATGGAGAAGAACTTATTCAACTAGTCCTTAACATATTGTAATACTGTTATGTCATTTCTAATAAGTAATATGTTATCAACATATACTACTAGGATAACAACTACATTTCCACTAAACCTTTTATAATACATATCTCACATTCATTCTTAATGAAAACAAATTCTTTTATATCTTCATTGAATCAAATGTTCCATGACCTAAATGCTTACTTCAATCCATAAATGTATCTTTGTAACTTGAAAATCCTTTTAGCATCACATGGAGTCACAAACCCTTCCAGTTGTGTCATATAGACATCTTCCTTAAGGTTCCTATTAATGAAAGCAGTTTTGACATCCATCTATCAAATTTCAAAGTTATGGTAAGATACTATAGAAAGTAGAATTATGATGGATTTAAAAAAGGAAACTGGTGAAAAGGTTTTATCATATTAAATTTATTTATGTTGTTTCAACCCTTTAGACAATATCCTTTCTTTATAGGTATTTAATTAACCTTCCCTGTCCAGTTTTCTCTTGAATACCCATTTTCACTATATAAGATTTACACCAACTAGTGCATCGAACAACACCCAAAATTGGTTATGATACATGGAATCCATTACACAATTAATGTATTCTTTCAATCTTGCATCTTTAGAGCTCTCTACTTCCTCTTTTTAAGAGATATTTTCATATTTTCAACCAATAATGAGTCACTATCTTCAGTGAATAGAAAACCACATCTCTCTGGTTCTCTTACCTCTCTTGTGCTCTGATGCAATACTTGTTTTTCAAGAACTACTTATTATATGGGGACCTATGTAATATGTTCCTCGATCAACTATTTTGTATCTTTAGAATCAAATTAATCAAATTCAATCTTCTTCTATAAACCAGGATCATATCCTTAGTACACCTCAGATAATTAAGGATAGTCTTGACTGCCATCCAATGGTGGTCACATGGATCAGCTTGATATCCACCAATCGTAGTTAATACATAGGTAAAATCTAGACTAGTATATACCATAACATATATTACTGAACCAATTATTGATGTATATATAATCCTTTATATTCTATTTCTTTCCTCATGGGTCTAATGACACATTTTCATGGAAAGATGAATGCCATGTGATGTTGGAAACAATCCCCTCTTGGATTGATCAATACTAAATCTCTTCTGTATCTTGTCAGTGTATGTACTTTGACTTAAGCCGAGAAAACTCTTAGATCTATCATGACATATCTTGATCATGAGAATATATGCTTCCTCACATTATTATTTCATGGAAAATCATTTATTCAGCTGCACCTTAACAGACTATAAGAATGACATCTCATTTCTAATAATTAATATGTCATCAACATAACTATTAAGAAAAATAATTCACTCCCACTAAAAATTTTGTAGATACAAACCTCACATTAATTATTTATAAATGTAAATTTCATTATGGATTCATCAAAATGAATGTTTCATGACTTGGATGCTTGCTTTAATCCATAAATGGATATTTGAAACTTACATATCTTATTAGCATCCTTTGGAGTCCCAAACCCTCCAGGTCGTGTCATATAAACATATTTATGAAGGTTATCATTAAGGAAGGTTGTTTTAAAATCTATTTTACAAATCTCATAGTCATAGTAAGCCACATTGGCAAGTATAATTATGATGGATTTCAACATTACAACTAGTGAAAAGGTTTTGTTGTAGTCAATGCCTTGATGCTGTTTAAACCCTTTTAAATCTAGTCATGCCTTATAGGTACTGACTTGTCCTTCCATATCCAGTTTCTTCTTGAATACACATTTGCAACGAATGGGGATTTACGCCCACTATAGGATCTACCAAAATATAGACTTGTTTTTGGTACATGGAATCCATTTCAGAATTCATGTCTTTTTTCCACTTGGAAACATCTATGCCACTTAGTGCTTCTTTGTAGGTTAGAGGTTCATTATTATTAACTAATATTGAGTCAACATCCTCAATATCTAAAAAACTATACCATTCTAGTTCTCTAACCTCTCTTGTACTCCTATGTAGTACTTGTGTCTCTAGAACAATTTCTTCTTCCATGGGGCTTTGTGGAATCTGATCATGTACCAACTCTTGTGTGCCTTGAGCCTCAACTTCATAGAAGTTTATCTCGGTCCCACTATCTATTTTGTAGATGTGTTACCTCTCAAGTAATATGTGGTGTCTTTCCACTATAACCATTTTTACAAGGGGTTGTATAGGTAATATCCCCTTATTTCCTTAGGGTATTCTATAAAGGTACACTTTGTGCCTTGGGGTGCAAGTTTGTTGCCTGAAGAGGCCTTAAAAAACACTTCACATCCCCACACATGTAAATTTGATAGCATGGTTTTTCTTCCACTCCAAAATTTATATGGAATACCATTTATCGATTTAGTTGGTACTTGGTTTAGTATGTTTTCTGTTGTTTGCAACACATATCCCTAAAAGGATAATAGAAGACTCACATGACCCATCATTGATCTCACCATGTCCAATAAGGTGCATTTCCTCATTTCTCTCACACCATTCCACTTATGTGTGTAATGAGGAGTGAGATGGGATAGGATTACAAACCCCTATAAGTAATCAATGAAGTATTTATTTAGATATTCTTCACCATGGTCTGAGTGGAGTTTCTTAATCTTCCTACCAAGCTGGTTCTCAACTTATTTTTTGTATTCCTTGAATTTATCAAAATAATCTGGCTTATACCTCATTAAGTAAATATATCCATATATACTAAAATAATCAGTAAAATTTATGATGTATGAGTACCCACCCCTTACTTCAACAAGAAATGGTCCACACACATCGATATGAACTAATTCAAGAAGCTCTTTATCCCTTTCACCTTTCCCACTAAATGGGGATTTGGTCATTTTTCCTTGTAAACATGTGTGACATACACCAAGTGGTTTTAGTTTGAAAGAATCTAAATATCCATCTTGATGTAATTTTGTCAAGCATTTTTCATTTACATGACCTAGTCAGTGATTCCATAGTTGGGTGTGGTATGAGTCATGTGAAGTAACTTCTTTATCGATTTCTATTATTTGGTTCGTGTAATCCAACAGATAAAGACCGTTATGTAAATGTGACTTACCATAATAGATGATATCTTTATAAACGAAGCAACATTTATTTCCAAATTTTAAAATGAATCCATCCATATCTAGTATGGATACAGAAATAATGTTTTTCATAACCAAAGGCACATAATAACATCCATTTAAAACCAAGATTATTCCAATCAGCAATGTGAGGTGGTAGTCCCCAATAGTTACAACAATAAGTTTAGATCTATTTGATGCTCCCAGATTGACCTACCCTTAGTAAATTTTTCTAAATCTACTTGGTTCCTATATTTTAATAAATATGTGAGCACCACAAGTTATATTTAATACCCAATTTATAGAAATAGATAAATTTCACTTGATAATAAACACACTTGAATCCTCCCTTTGATTATTTAGTTGGGTGCAGTTTTTCTTCTAATGCCCCTTCTTACCATATGCAAAATAGAAAACATCCTATTCCCTTGCTTCCCCTTTGATCTTATTCTTCATAGAAAGACATGAAGAATCTTTAGTATTAATTCTCTTTACTTTCCCTTTCCATTTTTTAAAAATAAGGACATAAGTATTTTCACACTTCATATAATTATCTACTTGGAAAAGGAGGATAAGAATATCTTGAAGAGACTTCTCAAAGTTGTTCATATTAAAATTCAAAATAAAACTAGAGAAACTTTGAGGGAGTGATGCTAGAATGAGATCGGTGTCTGGTTCTTCGGGAAGTTTAAACCCCAGAACCTCTAGGTGCTCAATGTAGCTAGTGATCTTGACTACATGAGGCCCATCTAGGGAACCCTATCCAAGCTTACTCTGAAATAGTGACTTGGAAATATCAAACTGTTTCTGTCTAGCTATCTCCTATTAAAGACCATGGAGGTGATCAAGCATTCTATACACATCCATGTTTTTTTGAGACTTTATGAGTTCACAAAACATAGATGAAAGCATCAAACATTGAACATCGACCACATAATTCATATGTTTTTATAGACTAGGAACTCTTCATCACTCACCTCTTAAGCAGGCGGATCAACCATTGAGGATTCTATCACATAATATTTCTATTCATGGCGTATAACAACCCAAAGGCGTCTAAATCACTTGTGAAAGTTACTTACAGTGGGAAGATTTCATTTATCCAATATTGATTAGAGGTATAGTGTGGCTTAAGATCTTGTCATTTTATTCTACAATTAAAAGATCATATTATTAGTACTTTTATTGATTACAAATTTTGTGAGAAATAATAAATTAATTGATTTTATTAAATCTCCCACTATTTTATCAAGTCCTAATATCCCTCACCATTGATCTTGGAATATATAGTTTCTAGGAAATTATAGTGGAAAAAATCCATATTCCCCTTCACATAACCCCAACAAGGGTTGGTCAAGCTATTTTGAAGGTATTTAGGTAGGCAAGTATTTGCCAACTACGGGATTGCAAATCCTTGATTCGTTGATTGGACTCCCCAATCCAGAAATCCTGACCTGGTTTTTTTCAAAACTTGCCTCCAAATTTCACCAAGTCAAGCAAGGGATATGCCTCTTGATGTAAAATGGTTAATTCAACCCAAAACCTTCATAATAACTCCCCTTATAAAAGTAATTTTCCCAAAAAGGGTTAGTCAAACACATAGTTCTATTGATTTTTTTCCTAATCAAGTAATGGAAGGCTTAGTCTGACATAATATTATATTGTGGGATTTTATTTTATTATTTATATATTTTTATCTTGTTTTATCCTTTACATGTATTGTTAATATTTAATTGGAAGTTTACTTAATTAATTAATCATGTTTAGATAAAACATTTACACATAATAATTTTTATTTAAATTCCTTATTTGCATATTAATTTATTTATGTAACTGCAGTCTTGCATCAATAAATATAATTTTAATGAATTAGATAGAAAATAAATAAATAATTAAATGACCTGATCATGATCTTATCTAATGTTTGATTTAATGAGCGGACATTAAACCAACCTATGACCTAGGGGAAATAAATCCTTATGCCAAACTTGGAATGAGCTACATCATTCCACATGTCCACCTATGTATCACTGAGTTGGAACCATTATGGTTTCATCTTAAACCGTCTCCACATGCCTTGTGATTCTCCATTAATTACAAATATTTACTCCTCACACACAGGTGAGGGGAACCAAAGGATTGGTAAAAGGGAATTATATAAATATATTTGGACATGTAGGTCATACTTAATAATGGAGGGAGGGTTGACTCGCAGATAATCTTTTAATTTAATATTAAATAATTTCAAAATGATGTAATAAATTTAATTAAATAAATACCAACAAATATATAGGTCTCATTCAAGATCATGATCAGTGGTACATGCAATGGATATGAAATAATTAATTAACTAGAATTCATTATTTATTATTAATATGTGTACGCTTGTATTAATTATTTAATTACATTTCATCTTAACAATCATCCAAACTTAATTGGAGATACCCATCAACTTGGAATTCATGGAAAATAAACAAAAGAACCATTAATGACATGTTTATTATAGTAAATTAATTGAGCATTTAAAATTCTTTAAAACCATTATTAAATTTTCAAATACACAATGGTGTTTTAATCAATAAAATAAGGTTTTAATGATGTAATTTCTAAAATTTAATGTAATTTTAATTTTTTCTATTAATGGGAGACTACGTGGAATGTACATCTAGCTACATGACATGTACCTCGGTTGTCGTATATCTAAGTCAAACACTTGGGGCTTCAGTGTGTTAACTCGGCCAGACTATATAGTGTGTACATGCCAGCTACACACCCTGTATCTACTTGTAGTGTGCCAGATTGGCCTGGTCAACATGTAGTGTGCAATAAAAGCATCGTGTGTTTTTAATTTCTCAGCACATATAGATACAAATCACATGGGTATACGGTGTGTGCTCTGGCCACACACCATGTCACCCAGTTTTACCGAACCAAGATTTGGTACTTCTCAATAGAATCTCCGGCCATTCTTAATTTGTTTTTAAATCTACAAGAAAATGAAACACTGAAAGAACATGATTAATATATCTATAACATGTTAATTCAAATTGTATTAAAGAAAGAATAACATGAAATGAAATTCTAACCATGATTGTGCATAGATCAATAAAAAAATAAATAATTATAAATTTAAATGTGGCCACTCTAATACCACTTGTTGGTTCTGGGTGCAACATAAGTGTTGTAGTGAAAGGAGATATATTAAAGTTTCTTTTAATAATCATTTCCAAAAACCAAGATCAAGGATCTTTCACATAAATTTTATAATTAATTTATTTAATATCTGAATAAATAAATACCTAGGCTTATGAACTTTCTTCGTTGATGATTTTTGATCATCTGAAATGTCCCTTTCAGATTTAATTCATTATTCTTGTGAGGATCCAAGTGTAGAATCACTCTAGAAGTGATCCATATGTGCTTCAATAGTATCTGAGTGATGACACTCATTCTCCAGGTGTTAGTGAAATGAATTGAATGTATTGTATTATTCGTTCTTGATCAATCGTTTATTGGTCTTGAAGAATTTCTCTCTTAGGTTTCTAGTTATTGAGAGGGAGATAGGTTGAGGAGTTGATATATAATACGTTGTGCGCAATAGTTCTCTATTTCCAAACTTGGAATTGGTTTCAAATGCTTTACACAATAGACATAACTATCTATTTATAGAGTTGGGATTTCAGTTACAAAATTTAATTATATAAAAACCATTAAATTTAATTATAACCATTAATTAAACTCTATACCACATAATAATAATAATATTACCATTTTATGGTGCACCAACTTGTGAAAAATGGATAAATAATATTTACCAGATCATAAATAATTATTTTATCACCAAACACAATCTTAGTCTGTTCGAAATCCTCTTTAATTTATTGAACAACCAAATAAATATTTTATTTACAAACTAGTAAATAAATATTTATTCAATATTCAATAAAATAAATAAATAAATTTTATTTATAAGTTGGTGAATAATTATTTATTTAATATACGCGATAAATATAACTTGAATAAAATTATTACTCAGTCTTGAGAATAATATTTATTTCATTAATTAAATTCAAATAGAATTTAATCAAGACAAAAAAAAAACACTTAGTTTGTGAACCTCTAGGATTCTTTATCATTGGCATTAGGTGAGCTTTCCTAAAGTCTAAGATTACTGTCTAATAGTGGGTCAATCCAACTAAGAGAAAGAACTTAAAGTCATAATGATGACAACCAAATATGAATGCTTACTTTGTAATATAATCCCTTTGTCACAATATCTCATCAAGTAGTTTTCATGATTGTGTCATCAACCTATATGATTGATAAATCATTCTTTGACTCTGAAATAAACTTGTTGTTACACCATGGATATGGAATTTAGGGTTATGGTTCTATTTCAGTAAAATAGCCGAGATATCAACTTCTATAAGTAGGGAAGTGGAAAATACTTCCTTGAATTATCCATTAATAACATGTCATTCAGGACACACCCAATGTACCGTACTTCTCACCAATATACGACATGGAAGTTTTTGTCAGAAAATATAAGTGTACTAGTCATGAAATCAATTAATGATAATATTAAATTATAAGGAGCATTACACATGCTCATAAATATGAATATCTGATAACACCAAAACATGCAGAATTCCTACTGGAAGGTCTATTCTCATAATCTCTCATCTTAAAGATTACTAAGTTTGAACTTCATGAGAATAAGTCTCATCTGCTTATGAGTACTCGCACCTGATGGTCTATATACTATTTTTCCCATCATATTATGTTATCCAACCCCAATAATATATTAAGAATATTGTAAAATTACTTCAAGGTTCTCATCATAGTAGGGAGCTACTATGACCTTATCAATGTGACAAATACTCTAGGACATTGTTACATTAAAGTCATACAGAAAAATGAACAATATGTAATAATATGTTTAATTTAATATTTAATACATAAAATATTCATATAATCAAAGTAAAAATAGTTGGTTTTGGGATACCAACTCTAAAAAACCCCCACATGGACTAGAGCCAACTGCCTACGACTTTCAGTCCGCTAGACCTAACATGATAATCATGTTTTTACTGAGTCAAGGATTTAGTCAAGTGGTCCTCCACGTTGTCTTTTGTGGAAATACTACTCACTGAAACCTCACATATTTTGAGAAAATTCCCAAAATATATGATATTTCTAAATTATGTTCTTCATCCACTGATGTGACCTTGTCTCTTTTGTGAGAGCCATAGCTGTATTATTATCACAATAGAGTGTGATAAGATATTTAATACTAGGTACCACATCAGGATATTAGATTAAATTGTGCATCCAAAACACTTCTTTAGCTACCTTAGAAGATTTAATATAATCATACTTTTCAGTAGAATCCACAACCATAACCTTAATTGATCTCTTCCATCTCGTAACACCTCTATTCAAAGTGAAAATGTATCCTGTTTGTGACTTCATGTCATCTTGATCAGTTTGGAAACTAGCATATGAATATCTTTTGATGACTAGTTCCTCATCTCCTCCATAAAATAGGAGCATATCCTTAGTACACCTCAGATACTTAAGTATAGTATTAATTTCCATATAATGGCGATCACCTAGACCAACATGATATCTTCCTATCACACTTAATATGTAGGAAACATCTAGTCAAGTATATATCATAACATACATGACTGGACCAATCTCTTATGTGTATGGAATCCTTTCCATTCTATTTATTTCCTCACGGGTCTGAGGAAACATTTTCGTAGAAAGATGAATGCTATGTGACACTAGAAACTATACCCTCTTGGATTGTTCCACACTGAATCTCTTTAGTATCATGTCAATGTATGTACTTTGACTTAGGCCAATCAACCTCTTGGATCTATCATGATGAATATTTATCCCAAGAATATATGCTTCCTCACCCAAGTCTTTCATGGAAAATAATTTATTCAACCACACCTTAATAGTCTATAAGACTGGTATTTCATTTTCAATAAGTAATATGTCATCAATATATACTATTAATAAAATTACTGCACACCCACTAAACTATTTTTATACACAATGCTCACATTTTTTCTTTATAAAACCAAATTCTATTATAAATTCATTAAAATTAATGTTCTATGACCTGGATGCTTACTTTAATACATAAATGGATTTTTGAAACTTTTATATCTTATTGGAATCCTTTATAGTCACAAACCCTTCAGGTTGTTTCATATAGACATCTTCCTAAAGGTTCCTGTTAAGGAATGATGTTTTGACAACCATTTTCCAAATATCATAGTCATGGAAAGCCGCAATGGAAAGTATAATTCTAATGGATTTCAATATTGCAACTAGTGAAAAGGTTTCATCATAGTCAATTACTTGACGCTGTTTAAAACCTTTTTCAACTAGTCCCGCCTTATCGATATTGACTTGTCCATCCATGTCCAGTTTCTTCTTGAATACCCATTTTCAACCAATATGCTTTACATCCACTGGAGGATCTACCAAAATCTAGAATTGGTTTTAGTACATGGAATATATTTCACAATTCATGGATTCTTTACACTTGGAAACATCTGTGCTACTTACTGCTTCCTTATATTTAGAGGATCATTATTATCAACTAATAAAGAGTCACCATCCTCAGTAACTAGAAAATCATGTTGTTCTAGTTCTATAACATCTCTTTTAATCCTATGAAATACTCGTGTCTCTGGAATAGTTTCTTCTACCATGGGGATTTGTGGAATCTGATCATGTACCAACTCTTTTGTTCCTTGAGCCTCAACTTCATCTAAGTTTATCTCACCACCACTATATCTTTTGGATATGGGCTCCCTATCATTGAATATGACATGTATTTCCATTATAACATTTTTTAAAAAGGTTAATATAGGTAATATACCCCTTTCCATTAGGGTATCCTATAAAGGTACACATTGTACCTCGGGGTACAAGTTTGTTACCAGAAGAGGCCTTAAAAAATGCTTCACTTCCCCACACATGTAAATTCAATAACATGGGTTTTCTTCCACTAAAAAAATCATATGGAATACCATTTATAGATTTAGTTGGTACTTGGTTTAGTATGTGTACCTCTGTTTGTAAAACATGTCCCTAAAAGGATAATGGAATACTGACATGAATCCTCATTGATCTCACCATGTCCAACATGATGCAGTTTCTCCTTTCACTTACACCATTCCACTAAGGCATGTAAGGAGGAGTGAGTTGGGATAGGATTTTAAACTCCTATAAGTAATCAATGAAGTCTTGATTAAGATATTCTCCACCATGGTCAGATCATAGTAACTTAATCTTCTTACCAAGATGGTTCTCAACTTCATCCCTATATTCATTAAATTTATCAAAATAATCCTAATTATACCTCATTAAGTAAATATATCTATATCTACTAAAATAAATAGTAAATGTTTGGAAGTATGAGTACCCACCCCTTACTTTAATAGGAAATGGTCCACACACATCAGTATGAACTAATTCAAGATGATCTTTATCCCTTTCACCTTTCCAACTAAATGGGGTTTTGATCATTTTACCTTGTAAACATGCGTGACATACAATAATTGGTTTTAGTTTGAAAGAATAAAAATATCCATCTTGATGTAATTTTGTCAAGTTTTTTTCATTTACATGACCTATCCAGTGATTCCAAAGTTGAGTGTGATATGAGTCAGGTGAAGTAAATTCGTTATCGATTTCCATTACATGGTTCATGTAATCCAACATGTCAAGATCGTTATGTAAACATGAATTACCATAAAAAAATGATATATTTATAAAATAAGAAACATTTATTTCCAAATTTGAAAATGAATCCATTCTTATCTAGTTTGGATATAGAAATAATGTTTTTGGTAACTGAAGGAACATAATAACAACCCTTTAAAACCAAAATCATTCTAGTCTTCAACGTGAGGTGGTAGTCCCTCATAGCTACAACAATAAGTTTAGATCTGTTGGATGCTCGTAGATATAACCCTCCTTGGTCAATTTTTCTAAATCTACTTAGTTATTATATTTGAATACATATGTGAGAACCACAAGCCATATCTAATACCCAATTTATTTAATTAGATAAATTGCACTCGATAAAAAATTCACCTGAAGATTCCCCTTTCTTCTTTAGCTGGGTGAAGTTTTTCTTTCAATGACCCTTCTTTCCACATGAAAAATAGACAACATCCTATTCCCTTGCTTCCCCTTTTATCTTCTTCTTCTTGGAATGATGTGAAGAATCCTTGGGCTTAATGGTCTTTTCTTTCCCTTTCTATTTGTTCACCATATGTATAGAACAATTTTCACACTTCATATCTTTATCTACTTGGTAAAGGAGGATAAGAAGATGTGGAAGAGGCTTCTCAATGTTGTTTCATATTAAAATTCATAATAAAACTAGAGAAGATTTTAGGGAGTGATTTTAGAATGAGATTGATGCCCAATTCTTCAAGGATTTTAAACCCTAGAAACTCTAGCCCCTCAATATAGCTAATGAGCTTGACAATGTGAGGAACAGTTAGGGAACCATCTCCAAGCTTGATAAAGACCACAAAGGTTCTCAAGCATACTATACGTATCCATGATTTTGTGAGACTTCATGATGTCACTAGAAATAGATGAAATAATTAAACATTGAACATCGACCATGTCATTCATATGTTTTTTTATACTAGGAACTCTTCATCACCCGCCTCTTGAGCAGGAGGATCAGACATTGAGGATTCTAGCTCGTAAGATTTCCATTCATGGCATAGAACAACCCAAAGGCGTATAAAACCCTCCTAGAAGTTACTACCAATGATAATATTGTCTTTATTCAATATTTATTGTAGGGATAGTGTGGATGATGATATTTTACTTTTATTATACAATTAAAAGAGTATATTATTAGTACTTTTCTTTATTACAAATTTTGCAAGAAATAATAAATTAATTGATTTTATTAAATCTCCCACTATTTTATCATGTCCCAATAGACCTCAACACTAAACTTGGAATGTAGAGTTTCTAAAAATTATAGTGGCAAAGATCTATATTCCCCTTCTCATAACCCCAACAAGGATTGGTCAAGATATTTTGAAGGTATTTAGGTAGGAAAGTCTTTACCAACTGTGAGCTTGTAGATCATTGATCCTTTGAGTGGACTCCCCAATCTAGAAATCCTGACTTGGATTTTCTCAACACCTACCTCCAAATTACACCAAGTCTAGCAAGGGACACACCTCTTGATGTAAAATGGTTAAGTTAACTCAAAAACTTCATAATAACTCCCCTTATAAAAGTAAGTGTCCCAACAAGGGTTGGTTAAACACATAGTTCTATTGAGTTTTTCTCTTAATCAAGAAATAAAAGTCTTAATATGACATAATATTAGATTGAGGGATTTTATTTTATCATGTATATTTTTTTTCTAGCTTTATCCTTTAAATGTTGTTTTAATATTTAAGTGAAATTTTAATTAATTAATTAACCATGTTTGGATAAAACATTTACGCATAATCAATTTTATTTAAATTCCATCTTAGCATATTAATTCATTTATATGATCACGGTCTTAGATCAGTAAATATAATCGTAATTAATTAGACAAAAAATAATTAATTAATTAAATGACCAGATCATGAGCTTATCTAATGGTTGATTTAATGAGCGGACATTAAAACAACCTATGACATAGGGGAAATAACTCCTTATTCCAGACTTCGCATAAGCTAAAACATTCCACATGTCCACCTATGTATCACCAAGTTGGCGCCATTATGGTTCCATCTTGAACCGTCTCCACATGCCTTGTGATGCTCCCTTAATTATAAATATTTATTACTCACACACAGGTGAGGGGAACCAAAGGATTCATAAAATGGAATTACATGAATATCTTTGGACACACAAGTCCTAAAAAATAATGGAGTGAGGGATGAATCACACTCCATATTTTAATTTAATACTAAATAATTGCAAAATGATGCAATAAATTTAATTAAATAAATGCCAACATATACACAGGTCTTAGTTAATCTCATGACCGGTCATACATGCAGCGAATATGAAAAAAGTAATTGGCTAGAATTCATTTCTTTATTCATTATTTATTCTTATGATGAACATGAATGTATTAATTAATTAATTCACTTTCATCTTAACGATAATCTAGACTTAATTGGAGATACCCATCAATTTATAATTAATGGAAAATAAATGGTAGAACCATTAATGAAATATTTATTATAGTAAATTAATTAAGCATTTAAAATTATTTAAAACCATTATTAAATTTTCAAACACACAAAAATGTGTTAATCAATAAAATAAGGTTTTAATGCTACAAATTTTCAAATTTAATGTAATTTTAATTTTATCCATTAATGGGAGACTACATGGCATGTACATCTAGCTAAATTCCATGTACTTCAGTTTCCGTATATCCAAGCTAAACTCCTAGGGCTTCGGTGTGTTAATTTGGATATACTACACAGTGTGTACATGCTAGCTACACACCCTATACCCACTTTCTGTGTTCTAGGTTGGCCTGATCAACACACAGTGTTCAATAAAAGCACCATTTATTTTTAATTACTCAGAACATCTAGATACAACGCACATGGTTATACGACATGTGCTTCAGCCACACGCTGTATAACCCAGCTTCACCGGCCAAAGATTTGGTACTTCCTGATGGCATCTCCGATCATTCTTCATTTGTTCTTAAATCTATAAGAAAATGAAATACTAAAAAAACATGATAACATGTTAATTAAAATAGTATTAAATAATGAATAACATAAAATGAAAATATAATAACAATTGTTCATAGATCAATAATAAAATAGATAATTATAAATTTAAATGTGATAGCTCTGATACTAGTTATTGGTTCTAGGTGCCACAGAAGTGTTGTGGTGGAAGGATATATATTAAAGTTTATTTTAATAATTGTTGCTAGAAACCAAGAACAAGTATCTTTCACATCAATTTTATAATTAATTTATTTAATATCTAAAGAAATAAATTCCTAGGCTTAGGAAATTTCTACATTGATGATTATTGATCATCCGAAACAGCCCTTTCAAATTGCCTTCATTGCTCTTGTGAGGATCTAAGGGTAGAATCCCTCTAGCAGTGATCCAAATGTTCTTCAATGGTCTTTGAAAAATTCCACTCATTCTCTAGGTGCTAACATATAGAATTGAATGTCCTGTATTGTTCATTATTGATTGTTCATTCTTCGATCTTGAAGAAATTCTCTCTCAGGTTTCTCATTATTAAGAGGGAGAGAGGATAACTCTCTATTCCCAAACTTGGAATTGGCTTCGAATGCTTTACAAAATAGAAATAACTGTCTATTTATAGAGTTAAGATTTCAGTTGCAAAATTTAATTGTATAAAAACCACTAAATATAATTATAACCATTAATAAAATCCCATGCCCCATAATAATAGTAATATTATTATCATTTTTTTCTGCACTAACTTGCATAAAATGAATAAATAATATTTATCAGATTATAAATAATTATTTTATCACCAGACATGGTCTTGGTCCATTAAAACTCCTCTTGAATTTATTGAACACCCAAATAAATATTTTATTCATAAACTAGTAAATAAATATTTATTACATATACAATAAAATAAATAAATATATTTTATTCACAATTCGGTGAATAAATATTTATTTAATTTATTCGATCAATATAACATGAATAAAATTATTCCTCAGTCTTGAGAATAATATTTATTACATTAATTAAATTCAAATAGGATTTAATCAAGGCCAATAAAAACACATAGTATGTGACCCTCTAGGATTATTTTTTGTTGGTATTAGGTGTACTTATCTAAATTACAAGATTACTATATAGTAATGGGTCAAGGAACCCAATAGAAAGATCTTAAATTCATAATTATGACAACCACATATGAATGCTCACTGTATAATATAATCTCTTTGTCACAATATCTCATTAAGCAGGCTGCATGACTGTGTCATTAACCTATATGTTCGATACATCATTATTTGACTATATGAAATAAACTTTTCATTACACCATGGCCATGGAATTTTGGGAGATAGCTCCATTTCAATCAAAGGGTCGAGATATCAACTTCCATAATGATGGAAGGGAAAAATCCTTCCTTAACATATCCATTAATAAGATGTCATTTGTTACACACCCAACATACCCTAATTCCTACCAACATATGGCATAATGGTTTTATTTAGAAAATCTAAGTGCACAAGTTGTGGCACGAATTAATGATAATATTAAAGTCTAAGGACCATTAAAAATGATCATAAATAGAAATATCTGTTGACACCAAAACATGTGGAATTCCCATTGGTGGGTCTATTCTCATAATCTCCCATCTTGGAGATTACTAAGTGAAAACTTCATGAGAAGAAGTCCCATATGCTTATGAGTACTCACACCTGAAGGTATATATACTATGTGTCCCATCATAGTATGTTATCCAACCACAGAACTATATTAAGAATATTGTCATAGCACTTGAAGGTTCTCATCATAGCAGAGAAATACCGCGACCTTATCAATGCAACAAATACTCTAGGATATTATTATATTAATGTCATGAAAAACAATGAAAAATATATAATAAATGTTTAATTTAATATTTAATACATAAAATATTCATGTAATCAAAGTAAAAATAGTTGGTTCTAGGACACAAACTCTAATAGTAACCACTAAACTGCACCCCATAGGGAAAAGTTTTCATAATTATTGAATAATTGTTTTTCATTAATACCATTATGTGATTCAAAATAGTCAATTTTATAAAAATACTTATAACTGATTACAAATACTAACATACCTTCCAAATACCTAAAATATGGGAAAACCATAAATCAATTATAAATCTTAGAAAAACCAATTTAAATAAAAAATCCCAATTTTGATTTAAAATAATGATGAATTCCAAAATCCTTATTTTTACAGAAAAAAAACATTTTCCTGATATTATTATTTCAAAATCAACCCATATGTTTTATCACAAATCACGCCTCACAGATTAATAAATGGTTTCATAAGCAATCAATACAAAAAATATGGATTGTACAAACTATAAAAACAAACAAAATCAACATAACTAAATGTGGAATCTCAAAACCCTTCAGATTATTCGGTCAAGATCTCACCAAGGATGAAGATCCTTCAATCTCAAAAAATGAGAATGAAAGTTCCGGGCACAACATAAGCATGTGATGGGTCTTGTACAACTTTTATTTTTGTCATGAACAGTGATTAATCCAAGATTTACATAATGATGAACACCATGATCAATGGAATTGAATCAAGGAAAATAGACAAGGGATAAAACACTGGAACCAAGAACAAAATCATCACATAATATTTATAACTGATTTAAACAATTAAAGAATTAACTTATGTGAAATTATTTCATCATTGATGAATCTGACAATAGATCTACGTCATACCATCATTTCATTATAGGAATAAAGGGAATATTCCCTCTAGTGGTGATCCACATGTGTTCCAAAAATCTCTAAATGTCACCATAGGAATCTATAGGTTCTAGAATCAAAGATCCTAACACTTTTATTGTTCACTTTTGATCATCTCAAGAATCAATTCCAATGGATTATCCTTGATCTCTCTATAATTGAGAGTGAATGGTGGAGGAAGATCAATCTCTGTTCTTAGAAGCATTCTTGTAGACAGAGCTCTATAGGGATTTAAAGGATTCTCTTCGGTTGTCATTGTGGACAACACAAATGAAATAGCTCTCTTGAAAAATAATATAATTGAGTTTATATA
Organism: Viscum album; assembly: GCA_963277665.1. Taxonomy (NCBI): domain Eukaryota; kingdom Viridiplantae; phylum Streptophyta; class Magnoliopsida; order Santalales; family Viscaceae; genus Viscum; species Viscum album. Next base: position 694,682,425 of record OY728157.1, read on the forward strand.
CCACCAGGGTTAGAAATAAATAATTAAACCACCCTTATTATTTTATTAATCCATAAATAACTCCATGTCAATAATAATATTAACAATAATATTATTTATTAATATGTGATAAACTCGCAAATTAAAATTAAATATTATTTAATCAAATAATATTCAATATATATTATTTATCAACAGACCTATAAACTCAGTCCGCCATTCCTCCACAACATTTATCAAGCCAGGAATAATGACTATTTATTTAATAAACAAATATCACTTTATTATTCAATAATAAATAAATAAATATCATATTCACTAGATATAAAATAAATATTTATTAAATATTCTTCTCACATAATATTCTGTTGAATATCCGGTGATAGAATATATGCGATCAATCAAATACAAATAATTATTAAACCACATACATAAATAATATTTATTTAACCTATTAAATAATAAATAATAACATATTATTTAACTGAGATTATGGATATACTTATTGTGTGACCCTCTAGGCATCTTTCTCAGTGGAATTAGGCGAAGCAACCTAAAGTCCAAGTTTAATGTCTAGCAACATGCCAAATCACCCATAGAGAAAAAAGTTAATGCCACAATGACATAAAAATCCTCACTATGTAATATAATCACTTTATCACGATATCTATAATCAATAAAGTTGCATGCTGGTTCCATAAACCTATGTGCTCGATGTCTCTTTCTTTTATTTTCTAGAAATCAAACTTGCCTATAGAACATAATGGCCATGAATTTATTTAGGCCATATCATTTCCATCAAAGGGTCTAAGGTATCAACTTCAATTAAATAGAAAAAGGGAAAAATCCTTTCTCACATTATTCATTAATGCAATATCACTCATGAGATACCCAACATATCCTACCTCACTACAAACATATGTCATCATGGTTTTCATCAATACATCAAAGTACACAACTTATAATACTCATTAATAATAATATTAAAGTCTAAGGATCAATAAAATCATCCACATATAGGAACATCCAATTACACATATAAATGTTTATTTCCTACTAGTGGGTCTCATTATTATAATACAATACACTGGATATTACCAAGAGCATACACCATGAGAATGTGCCTCAAAGTCCCAAGAGTCTCCACCCCTGATAGCCTATATCATTTTTGTTCCTCAAATGATATCATCTGACTATAGAATATATATTTAAGAATACTTCTGTGGAACTTATGGGTTATCATAATAGATGGAAACTACCATGACCTTTCAGTACGACAACTAATTTGAGGACATTATCACATACCATATCATGCAGAAGAAAAATCATGATGTGATAAAGAGTTTATTATTATTAAAAAATATGAATTAAGGTAATCATAAAGTACATAGAAGTTGGTTCTTGGGAACCAAATCCAAAAAACTCCTACTTTCATTGGAGCTAACTCTTAACAACCTTAAATACACTAGCTCTCACATGACACACATGCTTCTGCTGAGATAAGACTGTATTAAAGTGGTACACTAAGTTTTCTTCTGTGGGAACTGTTCTTATGAAAAAATCACCCATTTGATAAAAATCGCTTAATAGGTGATACTTCCAGAGTATATGATTTTTCCATTGGTGTGACCTTGACTCTTTTGTAAGATCCACTAGGTACCAAATTAATATCATAGTCAAATTTTCATATCCAAATAGCTTTTTTGGCTACATTATAATCTTTTATATACTTGGACTTCACTATATAATTAGCGACAACTGGAAGTTTTGAACTCTTCCAGCTCACAACTCCACCGTTGATATAGAAAACTTATCCTGACTATGAATTCAAATCATTCTGATCTGTTTGAAAACTAGCATCAATAAAACCCCTCATGACCAAATCCTTGCCTCCTCTATACACCAAGAAAATATCCTTAATTATTCTCATATACTTAAGGATAAACTTAACAAAAGTCCAATATTGTTATCTTAAATCTACTTGACAACTAATTTCCATGTTTAGTGCATAGGAAACATCAATTATAGAAAATAACATGACATACATGATTGATCCTATCACTAAAGTGTATGAGATCTTACTCATTCTATTTTTATCCATTTTATTAGAGGACATATTTTATTAGAAATATGTATACCATGTGACAATAGAATCAATACCTTATTGGATTTTTCCAGACTAAATCTATTTAGTATATGGTCAATGTTTGTGCCCTGACTTAGTCCAAGAATCCTCTTGTAACTATCACAAATAATCACGATCCCTAGAATATTGGATGCTTCACCTAATCCCTTTATGGAAAAACATTTGTTCAACCAGTCCTTAACAGACTGTAAGACTAGTATGTCATTTCCAATAAGTAATATATCATCAACATATATTACTAGGATAATGATTTAATTTCCACTAAAAATTTTATAAACACATGAATCACATTCATTCTTAATGAAAAAAAATTCATTTATAGCTTCATCGAATTGAATGTTCCATGACCTGGATGCTTTCTTCATTCCAAAAATGGATCTTTGAAACTTGAAAATACATTTGAAATCACCTGAAATCACAAAACCTTCTATTTGGGCCATATATACATCTTTCCGAAGGTTCCCATTAAGGAAAATAGTTTTTATGTTCATCTTCAAAATTTCATATTCATGGTAAGATGCTATAGAAAATAGAATTCTGATGGATTTAAACATGGAAACTATTTAAAAGGTTTCATTTTAGTCAATTACTTGAAACTATTTAAACCCCTTACCCACTAGCCTTCCTTTATAGGTATTTACTTTACCTTCCATGTTCTTATTTCACTTGAATACCCATTTTCACCCAACAAGATTTACATCAACTGGCACATTAACTAGAACCCAAAATTGGTTCTGATACATGAAATCAATTTTAGAATTAATGGATTCTTACCATATTTCAATTTATAAGCTCTATACTAACTCTTTATAGGATAGTGGTTCATCATTTTCAACCAATAACGAGTCACCATCTTTGGTGAAAATAATTTTATATCTCTTTGGTTCTCTTACCTCTCTTGTGCTCCTACATAGTACTTGTTTTTTCAGGAATGACTTGTCCCACAGGGACATCATTTTTGAGGATGTTCTCCATCTCAAGAAAGATGGATTTTCTAGTGACAATCACTTTCTTGTTTGATGGGTTTTATAAGTAGTATCCCTTTTTTCTTTAGGATACCCTATAAAGATACACTTTGTGCCCTAAGGTGATAGTTTTTTTCTAGATAAGGCCTTAAAAAATTCCTCACAACCGCATATATGTATATACAGAAAACCATGTTTATTTACACTTCATAACTTAAAGGGAATTCTATTAGTCTCTTTAGTTGGTACTTGGTTTAATGTATATGCCACAATTTGTAATGCATATCCCCAAAATGATAATAGAAGATCTGTATAACTCATCATTGAAATTACCATGTCTAACAAGGTTTAGTTATTCATTTCACTAACACCATTCCACTATGGTGTGTAAGGTATAGTGCATTGAGATAGAATCTCAAACTCCCATAAAAATTTGATAAGATCTTGGTTAAGATATTCACCACCTTGATCCAATCAAAGCTTCTTTATCTTATTTCCAAGTTGATTCTCTACTTCATCCTTGAATTACTTGAATTTATCAAGGGAATTGTACTTATAACTTATCAACTAGACATATCCATATCTACTCAAGTCATCAGTAAAAATTATGGAGTAAGAATACCCACCTCTAGCTTCTACTGGAAATGGTCCACACACATCAATGTGTACCAATCCTAGAATCTTTGTGGCACTTTAACCCTATCTACTAAATGGTATTTTGTTCATTTTAACTTATAAAAAATCATGACATATTTAAAGTGGTTTTAACTTAGAAGATTCTAAATAACCATCTTGATAGAGCTTTTTCATATGCTTCTTGTTTACATGAACAAGATGGTGATGTCATAGCTGGGTGTTATATGATTCGTGTGAACATGATTCATTATCTATTTACAATACTTGGTTTTTAGTAATTTAATACATAAAGACCATTATTTAAATAGTCCATACCATAACATATATTGTCTTTATAAAAGATAAAAAAATTATTTCTAAAATAAAAAATAAAACCATCTATCTATAGGAATGATATAGAAATTATGTTCTTGGTAGCCTTTTTTAAATAATAAAAATATTTTAAAACCAATATCATTCCTACTGGAAATGAAAGATAATAGTTACTAATGGCTAGAACAGCAAGACTCACACTATTTACAACTCAAAAATCCACCTATCCTCTAGAAATATTTCAAAATATACTTGGTTCCTGCATTTGGATATAGACGTGAGAACCAAAAGCTATGTCTAATACCTAATGTGTAGATATTGAAATATTATACTCGATTACGAATGCACCTTTAGATTTCCCTTTCTTCTGGGTGAACTTAATCTTATAGTGGCCCTGTTTTCCACATGTAAAACATATTTCCTCCCTTTCCTTGCCCTTCCTATGGATCTTCTTCTTCTTGGAAGGATGGTGATCATGAGCTTTATACTTTTCACAAGTATTGGGCCCCTTTAACTTGTTATTCCTTTTTCTTATTCACCATAAGGACCACAAGTTTTTCATGACACATGTCCTTATCCACTTGTCAAATCAGAGTAAGAAGTTACAAAAGACACTTCTCATTATTACTCATATTATAATTAACAATAAAATTGGATAAGGTCTTGGGTAGTGAGAAAAGTATGAGATCTATGCATAACTCATTTGGGAATTTAATCCCAAAGATATATAAGCATTTAATGTAGCTAATAAGATTAACTACATGAGGCACAATTGGTGACATCTCTCTAAGGTTAGTTTTAAAAAGAGAATTTGAGATCTCATATCCCTCTTGTCTTTCCTTCTCCTGATAGAGATCCCAAAGGTGAGACATCAAGCTATACACATCCATGTCCTCATGTTGCTTCAAAATCACATTGGTCATGGATGATATCATAAACCACTGAACATCTATAGCGTCATTAATATGTTTCTCATAGAGAGATAACTCTTCCTTACTTTCATTATTACTAGGTGCATCAGAAATAGGTTATTCCTTCATATATAATTTCCTTTCATGGCATAGTATAGAACGCAAGCGCCTTTCCCACTCTTATAAGTTTGTGTTGATGAGAAGGTTATCCTTCTCAATTATGGATCATAATAATATGTTTGAAGCCATTTTTATTTATATTTCTACAAGTAATATGAGAAAATATTTAATACTTTCTATGATAAAATATAGACAAATAAATAAATATTATATTTATTAATCTCCCTCTATTTTATCAAAACCCAATAGCCCTCACCATTAGATTTATAATATCCTGTTGCTTGGAAATTCTAGTGGAAAAGATCCATATTCCCCTTCTCATCACCCCAACTTTCGCTGGACAAGAAATTTGAAGGGGTTTAAGTAGGAATTCAAATTAATAACTACATTAAATCATAGTTCCTTGATCTGTTGAGTGGACTATCCAATCTTGAAATCCTTAAATTGGATCTCCTCAACCCTTTCCTCTTAGTTACACTGATTCTTTCCTTATTAGCCAACCCTTGCGGTGAACTAAGTCAAGTCAATCCAAAATGTCTTGTTATAATTCTCGATAATTGAAAGCACCTAAAATTTGGTTAGTCAAGCACTTTGAACTATTGTTCGATTTTAACTGAAGTAGTGAAATACTATTCCATATTAATATTTTATATTTTATATATTTTTTTGTTTATGCATAAATTTACAATCATTATCATTATAACATGATTGTTAATATTTAGTGGATTTACTTAATTGATTAAACATGTATTAGATAATATTTACACATAAGACAATTTATTTTAGTTCTATCTTGAATTCTTGTTAATTTCATTAATTCATGTGATCATGACAAAAAAATCTACAATGAAATAACCATGAAACTTGATAGAAATAAAATAATAGTGGAATTATCATGTTCTTTTCTAATGGTAAGTTTATCTAAAAGATGATAAAATAACCATATAACTAGGTAAAAATTACCTTGAACCAATTTTGGTTCCTGTTATAGCTTTCCACATGTCCACTTATGTATCTATCTTAGATTGGTTTTTTCCTTGGATCCAAACTTGAATCGCCTCCACTAGATTGGGAGCTCCATACATTACATATGATTTTACTAACACATAGACGAGGGGAAGGATTAAAAAAAAAGAAACAATGGGTACACAAGCCCTTACATAATAAAAGGATAGATGGCACGAGGCCACCAATTTAATTTTACAAAAAATTAAATAAAACCAATCACATATAATGGTCGGGTCTAGGCTCATGATCATCCACATGCATGTAAAAAATTAAACATTTAATAAAATTGTCATTCAATTATAATTGTTCTTATTTAAGATAAATCACATTTGAATAAATTAATTATATTCTTTAATTAATCAATTATTTTATCTAAATTATCTTCCAAATTTCCTTAATATTCTCATCCATCATAATTTTAAACAAATTAAGTAAATTTATTTAAAATTAACTATGTACAAAAATGTACCTTAGAGGAGCCATAGTGAATATGTAACATCACAAGTAAGTAATGAATAATAGATATTTTTATCTATGTCTACTAATGAATTAGATAGTGTTTTAGAGGCTTAAAATGAGAATAAATCCAATCTTAAGCATGGAATACACTAATATTTTTTAAAATATTGTTTTACTGCCTTTTGATGACAAACCATTTTTAAATCAAACTTTTGAAAATTTTATAAGCTCTATTTTTCAAAATAAACTTATTATTTATGATTGGGACATTGAAATTTACATTGGATAATTTTCTAGTATTTTTCTGACAATGTTCATTTTTTAATGAATACTGAAAAATACTGCATTTTACATCAGATCTTCTTTTTCATCTAATTTAATTATATGGTTAGATTATCTTTTGAATTGGTTTTAAAGTTCAATTAGAATATATTTTTACCATTTAATCCAATAGTGGTTGTTGGAATTAATTTTACTTTAAAATTGGACTTAAACTAGTGTCAATCTTTTGATACTTATTGTTTCATAAAAACACGCTATTTTTCTGAAAAACTTCAATTTTTGATGAATAGTGAAACTACTAAGTGGTACTTAAAAAATTGATTTTTCGTTTAAATGAAATTTTACCACCTCTGTGTTTTGAATTTCAAAAATCCGACATACATGGTTGTCATTAAGAAGTAAAATGTGGTTCAATGGGATTAAAATAATTTTTTGGTGAATAGTAACTTTTAAGTTTTTAATCGTGATTAGAGGTAATTAGTGTAATTTAAGGTAAGAATAATGTTTTAATAATACAAAATGAACTTGACACATGTCCTACCCTTATTGGATGTGTCATGGCCGACCAAGAAAATCCATGGGTAAACTTGGGGACCCCATGAAGCCACTTTGGAAGAGAAATGACATTAATATCTTTTTATTTAATGTTAAAGTAAAAATGTCACAAACATGAGTTGTTTTACTAAAACAATTTTTAAATGGGGTTATACAAGTAATATTTTTGACTATAAATATTCATTATAAATCTAAAAATATTTCCTACATCATGATATATTTTTTATAAATTTTAGACATTAAATAAATTAAATTATTTATGACACCATGATGATGCAGTGATGACCTCATTATTTAACGATTTAAATAAAATGAAAAGATAATGTAAAATATAAGACCTAAAAATGTAAAAAACCTATTGGATGGGCGTATTTAAAACTATTATCACCTTATCCTCGAAATATATAATTTTGGGACCTTTTAAATCTGAAAAGCATTTTATAATAAAGTATCCTTTTATACCTTTCCAAGAGTGCCCCTCCTCTCCTCTTATAAAAGGCCCCCACCTCTACCTCCTTAACCACACCTCTAAAGCCTTTGAATCATCCAAACCCTGCTCATTTTGTCTCTCAACATCCCTATATTACTCCTAGAAGCCTCACTTTGGGCAGAAGTCTTCCCAAGGAAGCCTTTGAGCTCAAATCAAAAAGAGTTACCCAATTTAAAGGTAGTGGCTTCTCTTGTGTTCTTATGTTTTATTTATCTTCTCCAACCCCCTAAACTCTTTTTATTAATTTATTTTGTAACAAATAAAGTATCTTCAATATACTAGTATGTTTTTATAAGAATCATTCGAGCTACACTTACACACACTTACATCTAATGGTTAAAGAACATACAGTTTCTGTGGATGGCGAATTTCTGCCTCACGAAATGATGATTGTTCAATATTCTTCTAACACCTTCAAAGGTGGCCATTAAGATGTAACTATATTTATATATGATATATAATATTTTTATGTTTTCCTTAATCTTCTGTATGTTTCATTTATGGCATACCTTTATGGCTTCCATTATGGGTATACACGATATCTTCATTTTAGGAAGTGCGGACTACCGCCCCCTCAAAGTGATTTGATTCGTTAATACCATATGTGGTACGTATAAAGGATAGATTTAATGATATTATATATGAAACCATACTGGAATTATAATACTATTATGTATCATTATGTTTTAATTCCATTAAAGTATGAGATAGAAATGAAAGTAGCGTTCATGCGTACGTACGGCTTACCGTCTCCATGAACGGTGCATTTCATTTCTTATCCCCAAATGTAATGTAATATTATAAGTACATATATATAATGGATATATATTATTTATGTTACATCTAAATGATGAATATAATTCTGGAATTAAAATATATATATCTCTCATTTAGTTTTAATTCCATTAATATGACATAGAAATGAAAGTAGCGTTCATGCGTACGTATGGCTTACCGTCTCCATGAATGGTGCATTTCATTTCTTAACTCTAAATGATTATGTAATATTATAAATTAATGTATATACTAGATATATATGATATATATGGCATCTAAATCATGAATATAATTCTTGAGATAATGGATATTTGACTACGTGAACAACTTGTAAATATAAGAAGTTCATTTTTGACTCAAGTACCAATGATCGTTAAAACGACCGTTATAAACTTAAATAATAACATAGTGTTCATGACATGGTAATAAATGATATAAAAGGAATAATGAACTTGAAAAAGGTTCTTAAGCAAGTAGAAATTAACTTAAGTTTATTATTCAGGAGATTAAAGAATGATCAAGTCAAGTCGGATACGAGGTAAGGGACTTCGTCTCAATCTCCATTCATTGAGGCATATTTTGTTTTATACACAAATTTCTTTTATATGGTGTATAAACCCCTTTTAATTTTACACTTATTCAAAAGGAATATTTTTTTATACGAAGCGTTTACTAAATGACAAAAGGAATGTTTTTTTGTCGTACGTATGCGGCGACAACGACTTCTCCGCCGCTGTGACCATTATTTGAGTTTCGGCTTCCTATACAAGCCATAACCTTTTTTGAATGAAAAATAAATCCCATGTTTTACTTTTCTTTTATTTTGGTATTGAAAATGGTTTTCATAATGTTTTTATATCAATGTGTTGTATTGATATCTTGTGATTGAAAAGTGGAAATGTTATGTTTTTTTTATGCATGTTTTATGTGATACGATTATGTTATGGTTCTTGGGAATTGTTACGAAGACGGGTGGTTACGTGATAAAATAAGGGTGGGTGAGCCCGATATAGCTCTCCAATGCATTGGGTAATGCGAAGGAGTTAAACGTTAAGGTTTCTCCGAAGAGATTTAGGGAATATACTGTGATGAGTATTCCAAACGTAACCAAGAGGGTTACCCCCTACGTAAGAATGTTATGAATTTCTCAAGTTACCTTTATGTCTTATGATTTCTATGATTTATTCATGATTTTATGGGGTATGTTAAAGTGATTATGTTTTATGAGTAGAGTATGATTTCATTGATTCTTGTGTATACATGTACTCATGTTTCCTTTCCATATTTTTATATCCCTTACTGAGCTTTTTATACTCATCCTAAGTTTTTGAAATGTTTTTCACAGGTCAAGGGAAGGGTATATTATATGATGATAGTGTCAAGGAAGTGTCAAGAAAGAATCCATGTTTTATTTTAAATATGTTTCTGTTGATGGGAAAAAATGAATACTATCTTTTAGGTAACCACTTTGTTTAAATGTGGAATGTAATGAAAGTTTTATGATCTAATTATCTAAAACTCTAAACCTGAAAAGATTCTCAATGTGTAATCTTGTAATAACTCAAGATTAAGTAAGGTTTAAGGCTGGTGCCTTATAGTTGGTATCAGAGGTCGGTTTAGATAACTTTAGGAGTTAGAATTCTATTAAATGATTATCTAAAAATATATATTTTTTTATGGTCAAATTGAAATGATATAGCATTTAAAGATTACCATGTTGCTTCATCTAAGACATGTTTTTTCAGAATGGTTTTTCATGGAGGAAACATAACAGATTTTCTAGGAAGGCATACAGAAGGAAATGACCTTTCAAATCAGTATCCTGAGATGGTCAGAATCAGAACTAAACAGTTTGTTGTAGTGATGGATCAGTTGACTTAGGTGAAAAATGTTGGTTTTTTTATTGATGCTATTTTGGTGTTTTCTAAAAGTAAATAAGAGCATGAAATACATTTAAGGGTTATTTTGAAAACCTTAAAAGAAAATAAATTGTATAGAAAATTCAGCAAGTGTGAGTTTTGGTTGCAACAAATTTCTTTCCTTGGTCATATTGTATCTAAAGATGGGATAACTATTGATCCTACAAAAACAAAGGTTGTTGAAGAATGGCTAAGACCCACAAATGTAACTGAGATTCGTAGATTCCTTGGTTTGGCAGGCTATTACTGAAGGTTTGTTAGAAATTTTTCACGGTTATCTAGTCCAATGACTAAGCTAACTCGGAAGGGTGTTAAGTTTATCTGGACAAAAGAATGTGATGATTGTTTTTAGGAACTAAAAAGAAGATTGGTGAATGCTCCTGTTTTGGCACTACCTTCCAGGAATGGGGAGTTTGTTATCTATAGTGATTCTTCATTGAAAGGACTTGGTTGAACCCTAATACAGAATGATCAGGTAATTTCTTATGCTTCATGACAGTTGAAAACTCATGAGGTAAATTACCCAACACATGATTTGGAATTAGCTGCTGTTGTTTTCGCTTTAAAAATTTAGAGACATCATTTGTATGGAGTAAAGTGTGAAATATATACCGATCACAAAAGTTTAAAGTATATTTTCACTCAGAAAGAATTTAACATGATACAGAGGAGATGGCTATAATTAATCAAGGATTATGATTGTACAATTCATTACCATCCAGGAAAAGTAAATAAAGTGGCTGATGCTTTGAGTCGAAAAAGTAATGCTTCATTAACAATGTTGCGTTTGGAACGTGATCCTTTGGTTAAGGATTTGATGAAATTTGGCATATAAGTTTTTGGTGAAGGATGTTATTCTATTTTGTTTCAGGTATCAGTGAAATCTTCTCTATCAGACAGAATTAAGCAAGCACAAAAGCAAGACAGCGAGTTGCAGAAAAAGGTAGAGCTGGTTCAGAAGGGTAAGTTGCCTGAATTCAACATTGATAGTGATTTCGTTTTGAGATTTGGGAAGAGATTGTGTGTGCCTTGTGATTCACAATTGAAGAGAGAGTTGTTATGTGAAGCTCATAGTTCTCCGTTTTCAGTTCATCCTGGCAGTACTAAGATGTACAGAGATTTGCAGGAGTATTATTGGTGGGATGGAATAAAAAGAGATATTACTGATTTTACAGTGCAGTGTTTGACTTGTCAACAGGTTAAAGCAGAGCGGAAGTTACCGAAAGGGATGCTTCAGCCTTTACCAGTGCCAGAGTGGAAATGGGAGAATATATCCATGGACTTTGTTGTGGGATTACCGACGACATCTCGAGGTAATAATGCAATATGGGTTATTGTTGATCGCTTGACTAAATCTGCTCATTTCCTTGCTATAATAGATACTTTTTCCCTAGATCAAATTTCCCGTTTGTATCTTAAAGAGATAGCCAGGTTACATGGAGTTCCTCTCTCCATTGTATCTGACCGTGATCCCAGGTTCACTTCTAACTTTTGGAAAGGCCTTCAGAAGTCGTTGGGTACTGAATTAAATTTTAATACACCTTTTAATCCTCAATCAGATGGGCAGTCAGAACGAAAAATTCAGACTTTGGAAGATATGCTACATGCTTGTTCGATGGATTATTAGGGAATTTGGGACCAACATCTTTCTTTGGTTGAATTTTCATATAATAACAGTTTTCATTCCAGTATACAGATGGCACCATTTGAGGCGTTATATGGGAAGCAGTGTCGAACTCCAGCTTTCTGGGATGAAGTGGGTGAAAGGAAGCTGATGGGACCAGAATTGGTAGAAGAGATGGCAGAAAAAGTTCAGCTGATACAGAAACACATGAGAACAGCTCAGAGCAGGTAGAAGAGTTATGCGGATAATAGGAGGAAGGATCTCTCTTTTGAGGTAGGTGATCATGTTTTTCTCAAAGTCTCACCATGGAAAAGTGTGATGCGATTTGGTAAGAAAGGAAAGCTGAGTCCAAGTTTTATTAGACCATATGAAATTCTGGAGAGAGTTTGATCAGTTGCTTACCGATTGGATTAACCTCCGAGTTTATCTCAGGTACACAATGTTTTTCATGTTTCGATGTTGAGGAAGTACATGCCAGATCCATCTCATGTTTTGAGTCCAGAGGTAGTTCAGATGGAAGAGAACCTATCTTTTGAGGAACAACCGGTCCAGATTCTTGACCACAGGGAGAAAGTGTTACGGAATAAGGTGATTCATCAGGTAAAGGTTTTGTGAAAAAACCACATGGTTGAAGAGGCAACATGGGAATCTGAAAATGAAATGAGGGCTAAATACCCCCACTTATTCGATAAGTAAATAAATTGCGGGGACGCAATTTTCTAAAGGGGGGAAGGATGTAACATCCCAAGTAAGTAATTAATAATAGATATTTTTATATATGTCTACTAATGAATTAGATAGTGTTTTAGAGGCTTAAAATGAGAATAAATCCAATCTTAAGCATGAAATACACTAATATTTTTTAAAAGGTTATTTTACTGCCTTTTGATGGAAAACCATTTTTAAATCAAACTTTTGACAATTTTATAAGATCTATTTGTCAAAATAAACTTATTATTTATGATTGGGACATTTAAATTTACATTGGATAATTTTTTGGTATTTTTCTGACAATCTTCATTTTTTAATGAATAGTGAAAAATACTGCATTTTACATCAAAACTGATTTTTCATATAATTTAATTATATGGTTATATTATCATTTGAATTGGTTTTAAAGTTCAATTAGAATATATTTTTACCATTTAATCCAATAGTGGTCATTGGAATTAATTTCACTTTGAAATTGGACTTAAACTAGTGTCAATCTTTTGATACTTATTATTTCATAAAAACACGCTATTTGCTCAGACAGCGGGAATTAATTATTAAATTAATAAATGTAACTTATATGTTTTGAATTTTGTAAAATAGACATCATTTTTGAATTCGGAATATCAAATATAGCTTAGGGTTAAGTTTTGGTATTTTTCTGGAAAACTTCAATTTTTGATGAATAGTGAAACCACTAAGTGGTACTTAAAAAACTGATTTTTCATTTAAATGAAATTTTACCACCTCTGTGTTTTGAATTTCAAAAATACGACATACATGGTTTTCATTAAGAAGTAAAATTTGGTTCAATGGGATTAAAATAATTTTTTGGTGAATAGTAACTTTTAAGTTTTTAATCGTGATTAGAGGTAATTATTGTAATTTAAGGTAAGAATAATGTTTTAATAATATGAAATGAACTTGACACATGTACTACCCTTATTGGATGTGTCATGGCCAACGAAGACAATCCATGGGTCAACTTGGGGACCCCATGGAGCCACTTTGGAAGGAAAATGATATTAATATCTTTTTATTTAATGTTAAAGTAAAAATGTCACTAACATGAGTCATTTTACTAAAACAATTTTTAAATGGGGTTATAAAAGTCATATTTTTGACTATAAATATTCATTAGAAATATAAAAAGATTTCCTACATCATGATATATTTTTTTATAATTTTTATACATTAAATAAATTAAATTATTTATGACACCATGATGATGCAGCGCTGACCTCATTATTTAATGATTTAAATAAAATGAAAAGATAATGTAAAATCTAAGACCTACACATGTAAAAAACCTATTGTATGGGTGTATTTCGAACTATTATCACCTTATCCTAGAAATATATAATTTTGGGACCTTTTAAATCCGAAAATCGTTTTATAATAAAGTATCCTTTTATACCTTTCCAAGAGTGCCCCTCCTCTCCTCTTATAAAGGGCCCCCACCTCTACCTCCTTACCCACACCTCTCAAGACTTTGGATCAGCCAACCCATGCTCATTTTTTCTCTTCACATATCTATATTACTCCTAGAAGACTCACTTTGGGCAGAAGTCTTCCCAAGGAAGCCTTTGAGCTCAAATAAAAAAGAGTTACCCGATTTAAAGGTAGTGTCTTCTCTTGTGTTCTTATGTTTTATTTTGCTTCTCCAATCCTCTAAACTCTTTTTATTGATTTCTTTTGTAACAAATACAGTATCTTCAATATAATAGTATGTTTTTATAAGAAGCATTATAGCTACACTTACACACACCTACATCTAATGGTTAAAGAACATACAGTTTCTATGGATGGCGAATTTCTGCCTCACGAAACAATGATTGTTCAATATTCTTCTAACACCTTCAAATGTGGCCATTAATATGTCACTATATTTATATATGATATATAATATGTTTATGTTTTCCTTAAGCTTCTGTATTTTTCATTTATGGCATACCTTTATGGCTTCCATTATGGGTATACGCGATATCTTCATTTTAGGAAGTGCGGACTACCGCCCCCTCAAAGTGATTTGATTCGTTAATACCATATATGGTACGTATAAAGGATAGATTTAATGATATTATATATGATACCATACTGGAATTATAATACTATTATGTATCATTATGTTTTAATTACATTAAATTATGAGATAGAAATGAAAGTAGCGTTCATGCGTAGGTACAACTTACCGTCTCCATGAACGGTGCATTTCATTTCTTATCCCCAAATGTAATGCACTATTATAAGTACATATATATAATAGATATATATGATTTATGTTACATCTAAATTATTAATATAATTCTGGAATTAAAATATACATATCTCTCATTTAGTTTTAATTCCATTAATATGACATAGAAATGAAAGTAGCGTTCATGCGCACATACGGCTTACCGTCTCCATGAACGATGCATTTCATTTCTTACCTCTAAATGATTATGTAATATTATAAATGCATGTATATAATGGATATATATGATATATATCGCATCTAAATCATGAATATCATTCTTGAGATAATGGATATTTGACTACGTGAACAAATTGTAAATATAAGAAGTTCATTTTTGACTCAAGTACCAATGATCGTTAAAACGACTGTTATAAACATAAATAATAACATAGTGTTAATGACATGGTAATAAATGATATAAAAGGAATAATGAACTTGAAAAAGGTTCTTAAGCAATTAGAAATTAACTCAAGTTTATTATTTAGGAGATTAAAGAACGATCAAGTCAAGTCAGATACGAGGTAAGGGACTTCGTCTCAATCTCCATTCATTTAGGCATATTTTGTTTTATACACAACTTTATTTTATACGGTGTATAAACCCCTTTTAATTTTACACTTATTCAAAAGGAATCTTTTTTTATACGAAGCGTTTACTAAATGACAAAAGGAATGTTTTTTTTGTCGTACATATGCGGCGACAACGACTTCTCCGCCGCCGTGACCATTATTTGAGTTTCGGCTTCCTCTACAAGCTATAACCTTTTTTGAACGTAAAATAAATCCCATGTTTTACTTTTCTTTTATTTTGGTATTGAAAATGGTTTTCATAATATTTTTATATCAATGTGTTGTATTGATATCTTGTGATTGAAAAGTGGAAATGTTATGTTTCCTTTATGCATGTTTTATGTGATACGATTATGTTATGGTTCTTGGGAATTGTTATGAAGACGGGTGGTTCTGTGATAAACTAAGGGTGGGTGAGCCCGATATAGCTCTCTAATGCATTGGGTAACGTGAAGGAGTTAAACTTTAAGGTTTCTCCGAAGAGATTTAGGGAATATACTGTGATGGGTATTCCAAACGTAACCAAGAGGGTTACTACCTACGTAAGAATGTTATAAATGCCTAAAGTTACCTTTATGTCTTATGATTTCTATGATTTATTCATGATTTGATGAGGTATGTTAAAGTGCTTATGTTTTATGAGTAGAGTATGATTTCATTGATTCTTGTGTATACATGTACTCATGTTTGCTTTCCATATTTTTGTATCCCTTACTGAGCTTTTTATACTCATCCCAAGTTTTTGAAATGTTTTTCATAGGTCAAGGGAAGGGTACATGATATGATGATAGTGTCAAGGAAGTGTCAAGAAAGAATCCATGTTTTATTTTAAATATGTTTCCGTTGATGGGAAAAAATGAATACTATCTTTTATGTAACCACTTTGTTTAAATGTGGAATGTAATGCAAGTTTTATGATCTAATTCTCTAAAACTCTAAACCTGAAAATATCCTCAATGTGTAATATTGTAATAACTCAAGATTAAGTAAAGTTTAAGGCTGGGGCCTTATAGAGTACCCATTCAAACTACCCAACATGAATTATAATCGTATACTGTTTATTCTTGAAATATGTGGCATATATCACATACTGTTATGACATGTACTATTAATTTAATGATTACATTAATTACATGGTTTTTTCTATCACGTGTAATGATTCAATGTACATAGTGTAATAACTATAATACGAAGCATACATGATATGCAGATCCGAACATTTCAAAATAATTAATTAAACATTTATATATATTAAAACTCATCACATGGAGCATCCTATCAACTTAATGAACACACAAAAGAACATATTGATAAGGTTTGCATAGTATAATAAATTAATTTTTAATTCTTCATAATTTGATAAAAGTACATAGTGTGTACAAGCTAGCTTCATGACATGTACTATTCTCACCCTCTATCCGAGGAACATACCAAGGGACTCGGTGAGTAAACTATGCCACAAAAAAGATAGAGTACATGGCATGTATATAGGCTACAAGTCATATGGTATCTGAGTTACACGGTCATTGGTCAGGTAGGCCATTTAAGAAGATACACAAATCTTCTGTGAATAAATAAATACACACTGTGTATGAGATTTACACGGTGTGTACTTCAGCTACCCATGCACCTTGATATCCTGATCAACTTATGGTGTAAAATTAAATGCACCGTGTGTAATAAATGAAATGTTTTGAATTAATTTCAAATTAATTATTGTTTCATTAAACACTAGTACACGATGTGTACTTCTAGGTTACACAACATGTACTCTTGTGTTATTCGACCAGATTTCTTGACACCTCCAGAGGAGATCTTCGAATTTATTTTGTTCATAAAATTAATCGATTTAATTATATTTATGAGAAATGAAAGAGGAAGAACCAGATCTCACAATTATTATTTAATAATAATTAAACTAGAATTGAAAACTAAATTACAAATGTGT
Source organism: Viscum album (assembly GCA_963277665.1). NCBI lineage: Eukaryota > Viridiplantae > Streptophyta > Magnoliopsida > Santalales > Viscaceae > Viscum > Viscum album. Next base: position 694,700,075 of record OY728157.1, read on the forward strand.
AAATCAATAAATAATCTTTAAATAATTATAAATAATTCTTTTACCAATTTGATACCACTTTGAAGGTTTTAGGTGCAGTGAAAGCATGTGATGGGTTGTGACAAACTTTGATTTTTGTCTTGACTGATAATTAATATTAGATTTACATGAAGATGAATGTCATAATCAATGGAATTGAATCAAAGAAAACAAATAAGGGATAAAATTCCAGAACCAAGCATAGGATCATCACATATTATTCATAATTATTTGAAGCAACTAAAGAATTACCTTGTGTGAATTTTTTTCTTCATTGATGGATCTGACAATGGATCTATGCCCTAAAGTCATTATGTTGTAGGAATCAAGGGTATATTCTCTCTATAGGTGATCTAAACGTGTTCTATAAATCTATGAACGTATTCTTAGGAATATCCAGGTGCTAGATCATAGATCCTAATGCTTGAGTCATTCAATTTTGATCACCTCAAGAATCGATTACAAAGGATTCTACTTTATCTCTCTAGACTTGAGAGTGTATGGTGGATAAAGATCACTCTCTGATCTTGGGATCATTCTTGGAGAGGGAGATCTCTAGGGTTTGAGAGGATTATCTCTAGTTGTCGTGGTGAACATCACAAATAAAATTGGATCTCTTAAAAAATAATATAATTGGATTTATATACCACTAGGGTGAGAATTAAATAATTACAGAAGTGACCCCTATTATTTATTTAATCCATATAATACCCCATGTTAATAATAATAATAATATTAATATTATTTCTTAACATGCACTGAACTCGTGAATTAAAATTAAATATTATTTAATCATATAATTTTAAATATATATTATTTCTCATCAGACCTATAAACTCAATCCGCCATTCCTCCACAATATTTATTAGTCATTGAATAATGACTATTTATTTAATAAATAAATACCACCGCATTATTCTCTAACAAATAAATAAGTATTATATTCACTAAATAGTAAATAAATATTTATTAAATATTCCACTAACATAATATTCTCTTGAATAACTGTTGAAGGAATATATGCAATCAAGAAAATAGGAATAATTATTAAACCATGTCTGGGAATAATATTTATCCAACTTGTTAAATAATAAATAATAATAAATTATTTAACTGGGATTTTGGATATACTTAGTGTGTGACCCTATAGGCCTCTTTCTCAGTGGAAATAGGCAAAGTAGCCTAAAGTCCAAGGTTAGTGTCTAGAAACACGTCAAAGCACCCATGGAGAAATAAGATAATGTCGTAATTAAATAATACATTATAAAGATACTAACTATATAATAAAATCCCTTTATTATATTATCTCTAATCAAGAAGGTTTTATGCTGGTGTTATCAACATATGTGCTCGATGTCTCTTTCTATGAATTTCCAAAAATTGAACTTTCCTATAGAACACCATGGCCATGAATTTATTTAGGCTATATCATTTCTATAAAATGGATTGATATATCAAATTACATTAAAGATAAGAACGGTAAAACTACTTTCTTGCATTATTCATTAATGAAATATTACTCATGACACACCCAACACATCCTACCTCACCACGAATATATTTTATCATGATTTTTTTCAATAGATCAAAGTACATGAATTATAATACTCATTAATAATAATCTTAAATTCTAAGTATCAATATACACATCCACATATATAAACATCCAATGACACATATAAATGTGGATTTTCTACGGGTGGGTCTCATTCTTTTAATATTCTACACTGGAAATTACCAAGGGAGTACACCATGAGAATGTGACTCAAAGTGATATGAGCCTCCACCCCTGATAGCCAATATCATTTGTGTCCCTCAAATGATATCATACAACTATAGAATATATATTTAATAATATTTTTGTGGAACTTATGGGTTCTCATCATAGCAAAGAACTGCTATAATCTTTTAGTGCAACAACTACTCTTAGGGAATTATCACATACTATGTCACATAGAAGAAAAGTCATGATGTGATAAGAAGTTTATTAATACTAAAAAATATTAATTAATGTTATCAGAAAGTACATAGAATTTGGTTTTAGGGTACCAACTCCAATAAAATCCCACTTGAACTAAAGCTAACTGCTAACAAACTTTAGTTTGCTAGCTCTTACATGATACTCATGCTTCTGCTAAGATATGTCTTTATTTAAGGGGTCCACCATGTTTTCTTCTGTGGGAACTCAGCTTACTATAACTTCACCCCTTTAATAAAAATCCCTCAATAGGTGATACTTCATGAGTATATGTTTTATCTATTGGTGTGACCTTGTCTCTTTTTCAAGATCCACTGCTATAGTATTATCACAATACAATATGATAGGGTATTTACTATTAGGTACCACATCTAGATCTAGGATAAAGTTTTGTATCCAAAAGGATTCCTTGGATACATCAGAAGCCACTATATACTCATAATCTACTATATAATCAAGGAAAACTAGCTGTTTTGAACTATTATAGCTCATAGCTCCTTCATTGAGATAGAAAAGTTATCCTAACTGGGACTTTAGATCATTACAATCTATTTGAAAACTGTCATTAGTATAAACCCTAATGAACAACTACTAATCTTCTCTGTACAATAAGAACACATACTTATTTATTATCATATACTTAAGGATATCCATAAAAAACATACCAATGTTGTTCTCCTAGATCTTCTTGATATATACCTACCATGCTCATTTTATAGGAAACATCAAGTCTAGTACATAACCTGGAATACATGATTGATCCTATCACTAAAGCATATTAGATATTACTCAATATCTCTTTCTCTTATTGTGTTTGAGGACAAAATTTCTTAGAAATATGTATACCATGTAAAAATAGAACCAATCTCTCTTAGATTGTCCCATACTAAATCTATTTAGTATCTTATCAGTGTTTTTAACTTGACTTAGTCCAAGAAGCCTCTTGAATCTATCATGAATAATCTTGATCCCAAGAATATAGGTTGCTTCACCTAAGTCCCTCATGGAGATATAATTTTTTAACTAGTCCTTAACAAATTGTAAGATTGGTATATCATTTCTAATAAGTAATATGTTGTCAACATATACTACTAGGATAACAAATACATTTATACTAAATCTTTTATAAACACACGACTCACATTCATTCTTAATAAAAACAAATTCTTTTATAACATCATTGAATCCAATATTCCATGACCTAGATGCTTATTTCAATACATAAATGGATCTTTGCATATTGAAAATTATTTTTTCATCACATGGAGTCATAGAAACTTCCATTTGTGTCATATATACATCTTCTTGAAGGTTCCTATTAATGAAAGTAGTTTTGATATCCATCTATCAAATTTCAAAGTCACGGTAAGCTACTATAGAAAGTATAATTATGATGGATTTAAAAATGGAAACTAGTGAAAAAGATTTATCATATTAAATTCCTTGATCTAGTTTAAATATTTTACCCACTAGCCTTTCTTTATTAGTATTTACTTTACCTTCCATGTATATTTTTCTCTTGAATACCCATTTTCACTATATGAGCTTTACATCAACTAGCAAATTGTATGATACCCAAAATTGGTTCTAATACATGGAATCCAATTCATAATTCATGGATTATTTCAAGCTTGTATATTTAGATCTCTCTATTACCTATTTGTAGGAGATATTTTCATCCTTATCAACCAATAATGATTCACCATCTTCAGTGACTAGAAAACCATATCTCTCTAGTTCTCTTACCTCTCTTGTGATCCTATGAAATACTTGTGTTTCAATAAGTACTTCTTCCATGAGGACCTATGTAATATTTTCATATATCATCTCTTGTGTATATTGAGCATAAACTTCATCAAAGTCAATGTTTCTCCCACTATCCTTTTTGAGAATGTTATCCCTCTCAAGAAATATGGTTTTTTTGGAAACAATCACTTTCTTATCTAAGGGGTTGTATAGGTAATGTCCATTTTTTTCTTAGGATAACCTATAACGATACACTTTGTTCCCCTGGGTGATAATTTTTTTCTATATAAGGCCTTAACAAACCCATCATAGACACATACATGTGTATGTGACAAAATGGATTTCTTTCCACTCTATAACTCAAAGGTAATTCTATATTATTTTTTAGTTAGTACTCAATTTAATGTTTATGCTGCAGTTTTAATTCATATCCTCAAAAGGGTAATGGAATATTTGCATGAATCATCATCAGACTTACTATGTATAACATAGTTCAGTTCCTCCTTTCAATAATACCATTCCACTACGATGTGTAATGTGGAGTGAGTTGAGATAGAATCCCAAAATCCATTAAAAAACTCATTAAAATTTTGGTCAAGATATTCACCACCTTGATCCAATAAAAGATTATTTATCTTCTTTCCAAGTTAATTCTCTACTTCATTCTTGAATTCTTTGAATTTATCAAAGTTCCCAGACTTATATATCATAAAGTAAACAAATCCATATCTACTCAAGTCATCAATAAAAGTTATAAAGTAAGAGTAACCCACCTCAATATTTTACTAGAAATGGTCCACAAACATCTGTGTGTACCAATCCTAGAATCTCTATCTCCCTTTCAACCTATCCACCAAATAGTGGTTTGGCTATTTTACCTTGTAAACAAGAATGACATCTTTCAAGTCGTTTTATCTCATAAGAATCTAAATAACCATCTTGAGAGATCTTTTTCAGATGATTCTAATTTATATGACCAAGATAGTGATTCCATCACTGGGTGTTATATGAATCACATGAACATGATTCGTTATCTATTTACAATACTTTTTTTGTAATTTAATACATAAAGTCCATTATATAAATGCACTATACCCTAACATATGTTGCATTTATAAAATAAACAACTTTTATTTCTGAAATTGAAAATAAAAATACCTACATATAGGAATGATATAATAATTATGTTCTTGGTAACCATTTGTACATAATAACAATATTTTAAAACCAATATAATTCCCATTGGAAATGAAAGGTGGTAGTCACCAATGGCTAGAGCAGCCATCCACACACTATTAGAAACTCACAAATCCTCCAACTCTCTATAAATCTTTCTAAATATACTTGGTTCCTATATTTGGATATAGATGTGAGTACCACAATCCATTTCTAATATCCAATGTGAAGATATTGAATGATTATACTCGATAATGAATGCAACTTTAGCTTCCCCTTGCTTTTAGGGTGTAGTTCCTCTTCCATTGAACTTTCTTTCCACATGAAAAACATACTACCTACCTTTCCTTTTCCTACCTCTGAATATTCCTCTTCTTGGAAGGATGGGGCTTAGGAGATTTAGAATTTTTATGATTCTTGAGTCCCTTCTCCTTGTTATTCCTTTTATTATTCACCATAAGGATCGTGGTTTTGTCACACCCCATGTCCTTATCCCCTTAGATAATTAGAGTAAGAAGTTTGGAAAGAATATTCTCATTATTGAACATATTATAATTAATAATAAAACTAGATAATGACTTGGGTAGTGAGGAAAGTATGAGATCTATGCATAACTCTTCTGAGAATTTAATTCCTAATTTGTCTAATCATTTAATCTAGTCAATAATTTTGAATACATGAGTCCAAAAGGTGTTGAATCTCTAAGTTTAGTTATAAATATATAATTTAATATCGCATATCTCTCTTGTATCACCTTTTATTGATATAGATATCAAAGGTGGGACATCATACTATACACAACCATGTTCTCATGTTGTTTTAAAATCACATTAGTCATGGATGACAACATAAAAAACTGAACATATATAACATCATTTATATGTTTATCATAGAGAGATAACTCACCCTCTTTAGCATCATTACCAGGCACATCAGGAATAGGTTCTTCCAACATATGTAATTTTATTTCATGGTGTAGGATAACATGTAAGTGCCTTTTTCACTCTTGGAAATTTGTGTTGGTGATAAGGTTCTCCTTTCCAAGTATGAATCCAGTGATATGTTTGAAGGAATTTTTATTGTTGTTTCTATAAGTAATATTGGCAGATATTTAATACTTCATCTGATAAAATTTATCCAAATAAATAAATATTATATTTATTAATCTCCTACTGTTTTATAGAAACCCAATATCCCTCACCACTGGATTTAGAATATCCTATTGCTTGAACATTCTTGTGGAAATGATCCATATTCCCCTTATCATCACCCCAAATTTGGTAGGTCAATAAATTTGAAGTGTTTTAGGTAGGAATTCTAAATGATAACTACATTAACTCATAGTTCCTTGATTTGTTGAGTGGACTCCCCAATCCTTAAATCCTTTAATTTTATTTCTTCAACCCTTGCCTCTCAGTTACACCAAGTCCTACTTTGGAATTAAACCCTTTATGTAAACTGAGTTAAGTCAACCCAAAAATTCATCTTAGAATTCTTGATAATTGAAAGCACCCCAAATCTGGCTGGTCAATCACTTTGAACTATGGTTTGATTTTAACTAAAGTAATGTAAGGCTACACCGACATAATATTTATAATTGATGTATTTTATCTTTTAGGCATTAATTTCCAATTATTATCTATGTAACCAAATTTTTAATATTAAGTTGATTTATTTAAGTGATTAACCATGTCATAATATTTATGCACAATACAATTTATTTTAGTTCTATCTTGAATTCTTGTTAATTTCATTAATTCTTGTGATCACGAAAAAAACATCCATAGTGAAATAACCATGTAACCTAACAGAAATAAAATAATAAAGTGGCATGATCATGAGATTTTATAATGGTTAGTTTATCTAGAAAATGATAAACTAAACATAAACTCAGGTTTAAAAAACCTTTAAAAAATTATGGTTTGTTTGACAACTTTCCACTTTTCCACCTTTCAACCTATGTATCTCTCTTGGATTTCTTTCTCCTTGGCTCCAAACTTGAATTGCCTCCACTAGCTTTGGAGCTCCACCCATTACATATTCTTTTACTCACATGCAGGTGAGGGGAAGGGGTTTATATAAAAGAAACAATCGACACACATTCCATTACATAATGAGAGGAGAGATGGCATGTAGGATAACAATTTAATTTAATAATAAATTAAATAAAACCATTCCCATACAATGTTCTGGTCTAGGATCATAGTCATCCACATGCATTAAATTAATTATGAATTTAATAAAATTATCATTCAATTATAATCATTCTTATTTAAGATAAATCATTCTCAAATCAATTAATTATATTTTTTAATTAATCAATTCTTTTATCTTAATTTGAATATGAATTTCCTTGAGATTCCCATCCATCATAATTTTAGACAATTTTTTTTAAATTAACTATGTAAAAAAATATACCTTGGAGGAAACATAGTGAGTACCCATCTGAACAACCCAACATTTATTATACTCATACACTGTTTATTCTTGAGATATGTGGAATACATGACTTATCACATACTTTCATGACATGTACTATCAATTTAATGATTACATGAATTACATGATTTTTTCTATCATGTGTTATGCTTCAATGTATATAGATTAATAATTTTAATACAACTCATATTTGATATGCAGTTATAAACATTCTTTAGAAATCAATTAAACACACACACACACACACACAGATATATATATATATATATTAAAACCCATCACAAGATCTGTCCTATAAACTTAATAACCACACATAAGAACATGTTGATAAGGTTTTCATAGTATAATAAATTAATTTTTAATTCTGTGTAATTTGGTAAAAGTACACAGTGTATACAAGACAAGTATATGGAATGTACTATTCTTACCATCTATACGAGGAACACACCTAGGGACTCAACATGTAAACCGTGCCATGGAAAAATTTGGAGTACATGGAATGTATATGGACTACATGTTGTGTGGTCTCTAATTTACATGGTCACTAGTCTGGTAGGATGTGTAATAAGATACACAACCTGTCTATGAATAAAGGAATACATGCTGTGTATGGAAGTTACATGATGTGTACTCTGAATGACCATGCGCCAGGATGGCCTGATCAATAAATGGTGTATAATTAAATGCACTGTCTATAATAAATGAACATTCCTTGAATTAATTCCAAATTAATTCTTGGTTAATTAAACACCAGTACACGACATGTACCTCTAGGTTACACAGTGTGTACTCTTATGTTATTTGGCCAGATTCCTCAACAACTCCTGATGAGAACTTCAAATTTATTTTGTTTATAAAATTAATTGGTTGGATTATGTTTACGAGAAATGAAGGAGGAAGAATCATATCTCATAATTCATATTTAAGAATGATTAAACTGTAAATAAAAATAAAAATAAAAATGCATAAATCAATCAACGATATTTAAATTGTTATAAATAATTATGTGATTACTCTGATACCACTTGAAGGTTATGGGTACAGTGTAAGTATATGATGGGTCATTCCTAACTTTTCTTTTTGTCATGATCAATGATTAATATGTGATTTACATGATGATGAAAACCATGATCAAAAAAATCGAATCAAATACAATAGATAAGGGATAAAATACCAGAACCAAGCACATGATCATCCCATATTATTTATAATAAATTTAAGGAAATAAAGAATTACCTTTCCTTAAATTCTTTCTACATTGATTGATCTAACAAAAAATCTATGCCAGACTATAATTTCATTATAGAAATCATGGGAACATTCCCTCTACCAGTGATCCAAAAATGTTCCAAAAATCTCCAAATTTCATCATAGGAATCTCTAAGTTCAAGCATGACAGATTCTAATGATTTCATTATCCACTTTTAATTTCCTAATGAGTCACTGGTCTCGCCCAAATTTACCCATGATTTTAGGGTTAAGCGGTCACTTGTAGTTTAGCTTGGGTTGTCAAATCCTAAGAGACTTAAGAAGTTACCTACAGACACATACATTATATGAATTGTTTTTAGATATGAAGTGATCAAATTGGGTTGATTTTATATGAGTTTAAGTGAAATATAAGATAATTAAGTGAATTAAAATCAAAATAATGAGTTTATCCTAGGTTATCACTGGGGGTGGATTGGATGAATTCCCTTTTTTTTTAACAATTTCAATTTTGTTAACTCAAGCAGGATTCATTTAATAAACTCAAACTAACCTCCTCAATTACTGGTTAAAAACCTTCAAAAACACATGATAATCACCTATACACTTTTATGATCATTTTCATGATCAATACAAGGTAAATTATATTATTAGCACATAAAAGTGGGTGATGAAATTCAATAAGGAAGAGGAAGAGAGAAAATCCTTGAATTAAAGAAACTCAATTAAAAGAAATAAATAAAATTTAGAGATTGAGAAATAACATCCAATCCATCCCCTTGATACTCAATTGGATCAACCCATAAAATAGTTATCCCACCATAGATGACATGTTCTCAATGAAAGTAGAAAGTAGACTCATAAGGGTGAAATTGAAGAAGTAAGAACAACAAAATAACGATCACTCCAACATTGTGTGAAGAATATCACAAGGTATGGTGTGAATAAATTCACAACTTAAGTAAAAGATATCAATATGATATAGATAAAAATATAATAAGAGTAAAGTAATAAATTTTATTAAAATTTAAGGTGATTCGAACAACTTACAAGAGAAAGAAGAACATTACAAAGACAAATCGACATAATAACATTACAATGAAAACAAAGCTCTAATATAAATAAATACTACAACAACACTACCTTAAATAGGAATTTTTGGATCTTGGGTAGATCCTCCAATAGTGAAAGTCCTCCCACTTGAGTATGGTAGGCTTAGGGTGGTGGAAAGCTTGTGGAACTTATACTTTTCCACTCTTGACCCGAAGTGGAAGACAACTTGCGTTCACCGAACAGAGGCATCGAAATGACCTTATAGATGGCCAAATTAGAGTGGGACATAGAAGAAGAAAATTTAACCTCATATTTATCTTAAAATCCTATAAAATTTCATTTCAAATGGATTTTTTTGTGTGAGAAATTATCGAAATGGTGCAATGTTTTTATGGACCTCAGAATCTGTCCCAAAATTTTATCTCCAACTTGGGCCACCTAGAACTCACTTAAAAAATCATAATTATCTCTTTTAAATTTTGTATTAAATGTTCAAAATGATTTCTTCTATCTTGAGTTAAATTTTGAGAATCATTGGGCTTGGATCCTGGCCAATACAGTCTCTTTATTGGGCTGGTGTCCAGTTTACTTTTCCCAGAATGTGTTGCCATGAAAGCCCATTTTTGTGGTCTTACAATGTGAATATTCAAGTACTCCAAAAGTATTAATTTTTACCAATTTAATGAGAAACCTGAAAATTAAATATTAAAATAAAATCAAGACCATTGTGAATTTTATATGGCGTTAAAAAATGTACCATGTAATAGTGAATTTTAAGAAGGACTTACAATCATAATGTGAAATAATGTTCAAAGTGTAAAATGCACTAAAATGTTGTTTATAAATAATAAAGCACAAGGATATTAAATATATTAACAATTAATATTAGCCTCATTCATTGGATAATTAGTCACTTCCAAAGGGTTCTCCTTAATCTCTCTATACCTGAGAGTGGATGGTGGAGGAAGATCACTCTCTGTTCTTGGGAGCTTTCTTGGAGAGGGAGATCTATAGGGCTTGATAGGATTATCTCTGGTTATCATTGTGCACACACACAAATGAAATTGGCTCTCTTTAAAAATAAAATAATTGGGTTTATATACTACTAAGGTTAGAAATAAATAATTACATAGGTGCCCCTCATTATTTATTTAATCCCTATGGAACCCCATTTCAATAATAATATTAATAATAATGTTATTTCTTGACATGTTCTAAACACACGAATTCAAATTAAATTTATTTAATCAAATAATATTTAATATATATTATTTCTCACTAGACCTTTAAAATTGGTCTTCCATTCTTCCATAATATTCACTGGGCCTTGAATAATGAAAATTTATTTAATAAATAAATATAACTACATTATTTAATAATAGTTAAATAAATATTATATTTACTAAATAGAAAATAAATATTTATTAAATATTTCGGTCACATAATATTCTCTTGAATAACTAGTGACATAATATATGCGATCAAGAAAACATGAAAAATTATTAAACCATGTGTGTGAATAATATTTATTCAACTAGTTAAATAATAAATAATAATATATTATTTAACTGAGATTCTAGATATACTTAGCATCTGACCCTCTAGGCCTCTTTATCAGTGGCATTAGGAGAAGCATCCTAAAGTATAAGGTTAGTGTCTAGCAACATGCCAAGACACCCATAGAAAAAGAAATTAATTTCATAATGATATACTACATCATACATAAACTCACTATGTAATATAATATCTTTATCATGATATATCTAATCAAGTAGGTTTCATGCTGGTTCCATCAACCTATATGCTCAATGTGGATTTCTTTGAATTTCTAGAAATTGGACTTTCTTATAGAACACCATGGTCGTGGATTTATTTAGGCTATATCATTTCCATAAAAGGGATTGATATATCAAATTATGTTAAAAAAAAAGGGAAAAATCCTTTCTTGCATTATTCATTAATGAAATATTACTCATAAATGCACCTAATGTATCCTACCTCACCATGAACATATACTGTCATGGTTTTCATCGACACATAAAAGTATGTGACTTATAATACTCATTAATAAAAATATTAATGTATACGGATAAATAAACACATCCACATATAAGAACATCCAATGAAACATATAAATATGGATTTATTACTGGTGGGTCTCATTCTCATAATATCCTACACTGGATATTACCACGGGCATAAACCATGAGAAGGTACCTATAAGTCCTATGAGTCTCCACATCTGATAGCCTATATCATTTTTCCATAAAATGAAGTCATTTGGATATAGAAAATATATTTAATAATAATTTCATGAAACTTCTGGGTTCTCATCATAACAGGAAACTGCTTTAACCTTTTTGTGTGATAGCTACTCTTAGAACATTATCACATACTATGTCACAGAGAAGAACAATAATGATGTGATAAAGAGTTTATTAATAATCAAAAATATGAATTCAGGATATCATAAAGTTAAAATAAGTTGTTTCTAGGTCCCCAACTCTAACAGAATCCCACTTTCACTAGAGACAACTGTTAACAACATTCATTCCACTATCTCTCACATCATACTCATGATTCTTCAGAGACAGTACTTTAGTTAAGGGATCTACCATGTTTTATTCTATGGGAACTCTGCTTACTGTAACTTCAACCCTTTGATAAAAAACCCTTAAGAGGTAATACATCTAGAGTATATTCTTTGTCTGTTGGTGAGACCTTATCTCTTTTACAAGATCCACCACTGTGGTATTATCACAATACAATGTGATAGGACCTTTTCTATTAGTTACCACATCAAGATCCTAAAAAAAGTTTTATATCTAAAAAAATTCCTTGGATACATCATAAGATGCTATATAATCTGACTCCATTTTAGAATTAGTAAAAACTGGATGCTTTGAACTCTTCTATCTCACAACTCTATCATTGAAACATCAAACATATCCTGACTGAAACTTTAGATCATTTTGATATATTTAAAATCTAGCATCTGTATAACCCCTAATGACCATCTCCTCATCTCCTCTATACACCATGATCATATCCTTAGTTATTTTTAGATGCAAAAGGATAACCATTACCATAGACCAATGTTATTCTCCTAGATCTTATTGATATATACCTACCATGCTCAGTGCATAGGAAATATCAAGTCTAGTACATAACATAGTATACATGATTGATCCTATTGCTAAAGCATATGATATCTTACTCATTATCTATTTCTCTTATTGTGTTTGAGGAAAAATTTTCTTAGAAATATGTATACCATGTTACACTAGAACCAATTCACTATTGGATTGTTCCATACTAAATCTATTTAGTATTTGGTCAATTTTTGTACCTTGACTTAGTCCAAACAACCTCTTGTATCTATCATGAATGATCTTGATACCTAGAATATAGGCTGTTTCACCTAATTACTTCATAGAGAAACACCAGTTCAACTAGTCCTTAATAGATTATAAGACTACTATGTCATTTAAAATAAGTAATACATCATCAACATATACTACTATGAAAATGACTCTATTTACACTAAAACTTTTATAAAAAAATAGCTCACATTAATTATTAATGAAAGAAAATTATTTTATAGCTTCACCGAATCGAATGTTTCATGATTTGGATTCTTGATTCAATCCATAAGTGGATATATATAACTTAAAAATTATTTTGGCATCACCTGGAGTCACAAACCCTACTGTTTGTGTCATTTAACATCTTCCTTAAGATTCCCATTAAGAAAAAATGTTTTTACATTCAACTTCAAAATTTCATAGTAATGGTAAGATGTTATAGAAATTATAGTTTTTATGGATTTAAACATGGAAACTAGTGAAAAGGTTTCATTGTAGTAAATTCCTTGATGCTTTTTAAACCAATTAGCCACTACCCTTGCTTTATAGGTATTTTCTTTACCTTCCATATCCAGTTTTATCTTGAATACCAATTTTCACCTGATAGGATTTAAATAAATTGGTGCATTGACTATAACCCAAACATGGTTATGATACATGGAATCCATTTTAGAATTCATGGATTCTTTCCATCTTGTAGCTTTTGAGATCTCTGTTTCCTATTTGTAGTAGATAGGTTCATTAGTGTCAACCAATAATGAGTCACAATCTTTAATGAATAGAAAACCACATATCTTTGGTTTTATTACCTATCTTATGCTCATACACAATACTTGTGTTTCAGGAACTACTTTTTACATTAGTAATTTTGGAATCCATTCCTCTACCAACTCTTGTGTATCTTGAGCATCAAGTACATGAAATTAAATCTTACTCCCACTATAATTTTAAATGACATGCTCCCTCTCAAGAAATATGGCTTGCCTAAAGATAGTCACTTTCTTTTCTGAGGGGTTGTATAGGTATCATCCTTTTTTTTCTCTAGGATACCCTATAAAGATACACTTTGTGCCCTGGGGTTCCAATTTTTTTTCCTAATAAGGACTTAACAAACACCTCACAACCTCATACATGTATATGTGACAAAATAGTTTTCTTTACACTCCATAACTTGAAAGGAATTCTCTCTTCCACTTTAGTTGGTACTAAGTTTCATGTATATACCACAATTTTTAATGCATTTCCCCAAAAGTATAATGGAATATCTTCATGACTCATCATCGACCTTACCACGTCTAACAATATTTGGTTTCTCCTTTCACTAAAACTATTCCAATATGGTATGAAAGGTGGAGTGAGTTGATATAGAATCCAAAATTCTCATAAAAATTAGATAAAATCTTGGTTAAGATATTCTCCACCTTAATCCAATAAAATCTTCTCTATCTTTTTTAAAAGTTGATTCTATACTTCATTCTCAAATTCTTTGAATTTATCAAAGGACCTGGACTTGTACCTCCTCAAGTCACATGGCCATATCTACTCAAGTAATCAGTAAAAGTTATGAAGTAAGAATACCCTCCTCTAGATTATATTAGACATGGTCCACACACATCATTGTGAACCAATCCTAGAATCTCTATGTCCCTTTCACCATGTCCATTGGAAGCTCATAAATCCACCTCTCCTAAAGAAATCTTTCAAAATCAACTTGGTTGCTGAATTTGGATACAAATGTGATCACCACGAGCTGTATCTAATACCCAATGTGTAGATATGGAAATATTACACTCGATAATGAACACAATATTAGCTTCCCATTTCTTATGGGTAAAATTCCTATTCCAGTGGCATTTCTTGACACATGGAAAACATAAAACCACTGATTTATTTCCCCACCTATGGATCTTATTCTTCTTGGATGGAAGATTTTTGAGATCTTTAGACTTGTTATGAGTCTTGGGATTATTCTCCCTGTTCTTACTTTTATTATTCACCATAAGGATCACAGGTTTTTCATGACCCATGTCCTTATCCACTTAGAGAATCAGAGTAAAAATTTCTGAAAGAATTTTCTCATTATTGCTCATAATATAATTAATAATAAAACTAGAGATGGTCTTGGGTAGTGATAAAATTATGAGATCTATGTGTAACTCATCTGGTAATTTAATCACTAAGATGTATAAGTGTTCAATTTATCCAATAATATTGACTACACGAGGATAAGTTGGCATTGAATCTCCAAGTTTAGTTGTAAAAAGATAACTGGAGATCTCATATATCTCATATCTCTCCTCCTATTGACAGAGATCCCAAAGGCAAGACATCATGTTATATGCATCTATGTACTCATGTTGCTTCAAAAGATCATTATTCATGGATGATAGATTAAAACACTAAACATATATAACATAATTTAGAAGTTTCTCATAAATAAATAACTCTTTATCACTAGCCTAATTACTTGGAGCATTAGGAGCAGGTTATTCTAGAACATATAATTTCCTTTCACAACATAGGATAACATGCAAGCACCTTTTCCACTCCTGGAAATTTGTTTTGGTGAAAATGTTATCTTTATCAAGTATGGATCATAGTGATTTGTTTGAAGTAATTTTTATTGATGTTTCTACAAGTAAGATTAGTAGAGATTTAGTACTTTATCTGATAAGATTTAGATATATAGATAAATATGATATTTATAAATCTCTCACTATTTTATCGAAACCCAATAACCCTCAACATTAGCTTCATAATATCCTATTTCTTTGAAATTCTAGTGGAAATGATGAATGTTCCCCTTATCATCACCCCAAATTTGTATGGTCAAGCAATTTGAAGGGTTTTAAGTAGGTATTTCAAATTCCAACTGTATTAACTCATAGTTCCTTGATCTGTTGTGTGGAATCTCTATTCTTGAAACACTTAAATTGTATTTCCTCAACCCTTGCATCTCAATCAAACCTAGTCCTACTTTGGTGGTCAACCCTTGATTTGAAATAAGTTAAGTCAACACAAAAATTCATGTTATAATTTCCTATAATTGAAAGCACCCCAACATTGGCTGGTTAAGAACTTTGTACTATGGTTTGATTTCAACTGAAGTAGTAGAAGTCTATACCAGATTAATATTTATAATTGAGGGATTATATCTTTTATTTGTAAATTTATAATTATTATCTTTATCACATTATTATTAATATTAATTGGATTTACTTAAGTAATTAACCATGTCTTAGATAATATTTAAACATAATTTAATTTATTTTAGTTCTATCTTGCATGTTTGTTAATTTCATTAATTCAAGTGATCACAACAAAAACAACCATAATGAAATAACCATGCAACTTGAGAAAAATTAAATAATAAAGTGGCATGATCATGAGATTTTATAATGGTTAGTTTATCTATCGGATGATGAAATAAATATTAAACTAGGGGGAAAACACCTTGAACCAATTATGGTTTGTGTTATAGCTTTCCACCTATCCACTTATGCATCTCTCTTAGATTGGTTTTTCCTTAGCTCCAAGATTGAACAGACTTCACTAGTTTGGGAGATCTATCTATTACATATGATTTTACTCACATGTAGGTGAGGGGAAGGGGTTTACATAAAATAAACTGTGGTCACACATGACCTTACATAATAAAATGAGTTATGGCATATGGTACAAAAATTTAATTTAATAATAAATTAAATGAAACAAATCACATACAATGGTATGGCCTAGGATCATGATCGTCCACATGAATGCACTGAATTATGTATTTAATAAAATTATCATTCAATTCTAATCATTCTTATTTAAGATAAATTTTACTCGAATCAATTATTTATCTTATTTAATTAATCAATTATTTTATCTTAATTCTCATCTGAATTTCCTTGATTTTTTTATACAGAATAATTTTAAACAAATTAAATAAATTTATTTAAAATTAACTATATAAAAAAAATGAACCTCGGAGGAATCACAATGAGTACCCATCCAAACTAACCAACATGTATTATACTTATATATTGTTCATTATTGAAACATGTGGAACACACAAATTATCATATACTTTCATGAAGTGTACTATCAATTTATTGATTACACAGTTTACATGATTTTTCCTATCATGTGTTATGATTCAATGTATGTAGAGTAATAACTATACTATGACTCATACATGATATATATATCCAAACATTATACATAAATGAATTAAAAATTTAAATATGTTAAAACCCATCACATGGTGTGTCCTATCAAATTAATGACCACACGTAAGAACATGTTGATAAGGTTTTCATAGTATAATAAATTAATTTTTAATTATGTGTAATTTGGTAAAATTA
Organism: Viscum album; assembly: GCA_963277665.1. Taxonomy (NCBI): domain Eukaryota; kingdom Viridiplantae; phylum Streptophyta; class Magnoliopsida; order Santalales; family Viscaceae; genus Viscum; species Viscum album. The sequence goes on from OY728157.1 coordinate 694,717,408, forward strand.
CATAACATGCACACGCCAAAAACATGATGTATACTATTCTCATCAGATATTCAAGGCACACACCTAAGGACTCAGCGTGTAAACTATGCCACAAAAAAGTTAGAGTACACAACATGTTTATGGGATACACATCATGTGGTCACTGAGTTACATGGTCACCAGTCAGGTAGGATGTGTAAGAAGATATACGACTTATCTTTGAATAAAGTAATACACATCACAAATGATAGTTTCACAGCATGTACTCTGACTGACCATGTGCCAGGATGGCCTGGTCGACACACAATGTACAATTAAATTCACCACATGTAATAAATGAACACACCTTGAATTGATTTATAATTAATTATTAGTGAATTAAAAACTAGTACATGATGTGTACCTATGAGTTACATGGTGTGTACTCTTTTGTTATTCGGATAGATTCCTCAGCACCTCCAGATGAGATCTTCAAATTTATTTATTTCATAAAATTAATCGATTTGATTATATTTATGAGAAACTAAAGAGGAAGAAAAAAATAACACAATTCATATTTAATAATTATTAAACTAGAATTGAAGACTAAATTACAAATGCGTAAATAAATCAACTATCTTTAAATAATTATAAATAATTATGTGACCACTCTGATACCACTTGAAGGTTCTGGGCACAGTGGAGGTATATGATGGATTGTGCCCAAATTTTCTTTTTTGTAATGACCGATGATTATTTTGAGATTTACACGATGATGAATGCTGTGGTCAATTGAATTGAATCAAAGAAAATAGACAAGAGATAAAACACTAGAACCAAGTGCATGCATGATTATCACATATTATTTATAATTAATTTAAGTAATTAAAGAATTACCTTATGTGAAATTTTTTATTCATTTATGGATCTGATAATGGATCTATTACATACTGCCATTATGTTATTGGAATCAAGGAAATATTCCCTCTAGCGGTGATCCACACATGTTCCAAAAATCTCTGAACATCACTGTAGGAATATCTGGGTTCTACTGTGACATATCATAGTGATTGCATTGTTCATTTTTTATTTCCTTGAGAATCACTTCCAAATGATTCTCCTTGATCTCTCTAGACTTGAGAGTGGTTGGTGGAGGAAGATCACTCTCTATTACTAGGATTGTTCTTATAGAGGGAGCTCTCTAGGTCTTAAGAGGATTATCTATAGTTGTTGTTGTGCACAATACAAATAAAATTGGTTCTCTTGAAGAATAATATAATTGGGTTTATATATTGCTAGGGTTTGAAATAAGTATTTTTCAAAGTGAATCTTATTATTTATTTAATCCCTACAGAACCCCATGTCAATAATAATATTAATAATATTATCATTTCTTGACCTGATCTAAACTTGAGAATTAAAATTAAATATTATGTAATCAAATAATATTCAATATATATTATTTCTCAATATACCTATAAAGTAAGTCCACCATTCCTCCAAAATATTTATCAAGCCTTAAATAATGACTATTTATTTAATAAATAAATATCACTGCATTATTCTCTAATAAATAAATAAATATTATATTCACTAAATAGAAAATAAATACATATTAAATATTATACTCACATAATATTCTCTCAAATAACTGGTGATAAAATATATGTGATTAAACAAACATGAAGAATTATTAAACCATGTGTGGGAATAGTATTTATTGAAACTGTTAAATAATAAATAATAATATATTATTTAACTGAGATTCTACAAAAACTTAGTGTGTGACCCTCCATGCCTCTTTTGCAGTGGCATTAGACAAATCATCCTAAAGTACAAGGTTAGTTTCTAGAAACACACTAAGACATATATTGTGAAAGAAGCTAATGCCACAATGACATAATACCTTATACGGATGGTCACTGTGTAACATAATCTCATTTATCATGATATCTCTAATCAAATAGGTTTCATGTTGGTGCCATCAACCTATGCACTTGATTTCACTTTATTTGAATTTATAGAAATCAAACTTGCTTATAGAATACCATGGAAATGAATTTATTTAGGTTATATAATTTCCATTAAAGGGCCTAAGATATTGACTTCCATTAATGAGAAGAAGGTAAAAATCATTTCTCACATTATTCATTAATGAAATATTACTCATGATGCACCCAATGTATCCCACCTCGTTGTGAACATATGTCATAATGGTTTTCATAAATACATCAAATAATGTGAATTATAATAATCATTAATAATAATATTAAATTCTAAGGATCAATGCACACAACCAAATATTGGAACATCCAATGAAACATATAAATGTGGATTTCCTAATGGATGGTCTCGTTCTCATAATATACTACACTGGATATTACCAAGGGTGTACACCATGATAAGGTGCCTCAAAGTCCTATCAGTCTCCAGCCATGATATCCTGTATCATTTGTGTCCCTCAAATGATATCATTAGGATATAGAAAATATATTTAAAAATACTATCATGACACTTTTGGGTTCTCATCATAGTGGGGAACTATTATGACCATTCAGTGAAATGACTACTATTAGGACATTATCACATACTATGTCACATAGAAGAACAATCATGATGTTATAAGGATTTTATTAATATTAAAAACTATGAATTCAGATTATCATAAAGTACATATAATTTGGCCATAGGGAATCAAATCTAACAAGTAACTTATAATCACATCAAACCCTAAACTATATTTTATTTATCATTTTATTTATTGATTGATTTTAACATTCGTATTTGATTTTTGGGTCTAATTCCTTTTAATTTAATTTTTTTGAAGTTTCAATGCTCAAAGATCGATCAAAGCATGGTTATTCCAAACTATTTGGCCAACCCTTGTAAAACTTAGAAAATGTTTTAAAGGTGATTCATAGAGTTTTCACATAGTTTTCCAAATTGTATAACCAAATCATGCATCTCTATTTGGTGTGTCTAGTGAGGGGCGCACGGTTTGGTAAATTATGCATATTTCTTAGGAATTTAAAAATTATGAATTCATTATTTTTCCCCTCTTGGTTTTAAGACCTAGGTCCTTCCTCCTACCCCCACTCATGTGGCACCTCTCCTGGGAGCCCTTGATGCCCCTGACTTCTCCCTTGATTTGTGGCCTCCCATCTTTGATTCTTATGGATTCCTTCTAGATTTGTCTTCCTTTCCAATTTTTCTTTCCATTAATTATTATTTATTTATTTATCTCTTATTGTTGGGTGGGGTTTTGGTTCTAAATGGTTGTGATTCTTGATGTTAGAGTTTGTAGGGTGCTTCCTTGTCCTTTATCTCTCTATATTTGAAGGTTACGCCTCATTTGTGCTCAACCTAGGTACATGTTTCCATATTTTTCACTTTTTCCTAGTAACCCATGTTATGATTGAGCATTATAAATCTATTTCCTTAAAAATTATGCATGCTATGAATTTATATAAGTACTTTATATATTTTTATAAAAATGAATTATTATTTTAAAAGGAATATTTTTAACCATTAATTGATTTTATATAGGGTTTGAGGGGTTATGTGTAGAACCTATTTTTTTTCTTGTAATACTTTGAAATATATCAAGAAATATTTTTGGCTCCAGTCGCTAAGATAACATGCGATTCCAAGGCCCGATGAGCAAGAAATTAATTTTATAAAAATATTTTATATAATGTACATGTAGTTTTTCATAAATAATGGTATATCTTTTAAAAGTATTATCGTATTATAAATCTGAGACCACTGTTGAATCCAGAGAACTGATTTTACCATAGGTGAAATCTAAAGTTGGTTGGAGCATGACGCCTGGTAGTGATAGACTTTGACTTCTGCGTTTAACTAAAATAAATAATTTATTTATTTATTTTGAATTAAATGACATAAAATATTTATTACCTATATATAATATATTATGAATAATCTCCAGGGTTAGAAGCATATCCCTAGGATCATTGAGAGTAGCATCCACCATTCTATTTTGGTGGATTGAGATTGGACGATGACCGACAACCGGATCAAATTGAATCGAGGAAAAATGAACAAAATAGATCTTCCCCATCATTAGAAAACATGTTATCCGCCAATGCTAGATCCGAATTGAGGTAGGTCTCATCAACTATGGATTTCCCCCTTTTGATTAAAATATTAATCATGATCTAATATGTTACTCTTTGATCTGTATTCAATTTCATTTTTCACATGATCACGTGTATCGAAATAAATTATTTTTTCAATTTAATTATTTATTATTCCATGAAATATCCCCTAAAAATCCTTGGTTCTGTAATTTTTGATAAAAAACACTTGGCCAATGTTATTATCACATTTGTTCTTGTATCTTTCCCCCACATGTTCTTTATGATCTTCATTGTTGGACTATGGGGTCACGATTCAACTATTTCCCAGTGGGTCCAAGCATGATTAGACCCCTGAATTAATAGTGGATGTGTTAAAAAAAATTTATTAGAGTTTCAATGATGGATTATTGTAGATTACAGGTAGTGGTGATGGATTCATAGATCCAGGATCCGGAGTAGAGAAGGAAGTGGCATAGGAGGCAAGCAAGGTGTGTGGTGGATTTGATCAGAGGATTGGAATACCAATTTATGAACATTGGAGGCATAAAAATTGACAATAGAAATTTTTATCTTTGAATTTGGTGAGATTCAATGCAAAATTATGTAGATTCAATGCGGAAAAGGTGAATATGGAGAAACACATGAAGATCTAGAGTTTCTGTGAAAATCACAACTACACACCATATAGTTTGGAATAACTCAATACATGTTCTTAAAAAATATATAGTTATAGGGTTTCCAAGGTGATCATAAGTACCACACACCATGTGGAAGAACCATATTCCATGTGAATCAATGCTGATGGCCTGACATGTTCTCCAGAAGTATATATACATGGGCACGACCAAGCACACACCGTGTTCTGGCACATGGCCAGTGTACATAGGCACGACCAGGAGAGAATGGGTAGGCCCCAGGTGGTAGAGATACACTATGTAATACCCTTACTCACCATTTATTGCTTCATGAACTTTAATAAATGTGCTAGATAGGAGACTACCAGGCAGCATAGTAGGACCACATGCCGTGTGGGTCCTTTTCACACTATATACTCCTTCATGAATCTTCTACCTCTCATATCTACTTCGTTTGGACTCATATTTTGTCTGATGAGTAGCCTATCCTAAGTGTTTTTCTGCATAGAACACAATGATGACCTCAATAACGAATTTAGAGATATGACATGAGATTTTATGAGCATGAAACTACTTTAGGCTATTCTCAATGATGGCAGTGACCGAGAAAAATCATCAGAGAGTGATACCCCATGATGAACTAGGGAGTAGATCCTATATCTACCTACAGAGTGGAACTCTCCTGTTGTGTCTAGGTATGAGTCCTCTACTAATAGAGTGGAACCCTCCTGATATTTTAGGTCATGATTCCTCTACCTACAGACTGGAACCCTCCTATCGTTTCAGGACATGATTCCTATATCTATAAAGTGGAACCATACTTCTATGTCAGGGAATGGGTCATCTATCTACAAAGTGGAATCCTCCTACTATGTTAGGTATGGGTCCTCTACCTACTGAGTGGTACTCCCTAATGGAATATGGCATGGGTCCTCTATCTATCTACTTAGGGAAACCTTCTTATTATACTAGGTAATGGGTCTTATATCTTCTGAGTGGAACCCTCCTGTTGTATCGGGGCATGAGTTCTCTATATACTAAGTGGAATGCACTTTTCATACTAGGGAATGGGTCCTCTATCTACTGAGTGGAACCCTTCTGTCATACTAGGGCATGAGTCCTCTATATAATTAGTGTAAACCTTCTTTCATACCATAGAATTGGTCCTCTATATAGAGATTATTCCACCTAGACTATGTGGCATAAAGGTGAGGTGTGGCTCCATATGGTTACTCTTAGGACACACATGTGAGATACTATGCATCATTGATGGGACTTTAGAATTATTGGTAGACTCATTTACTAGGTTGGACCGTGAGATGAATATCCTCTTTATCTATTGTTTGGTTTTATTATATGATCATATATATATATATATATATATTTGTTTTTGTGTTTTGATTCCCTCTTGATTTGGGTGGAGTTGTTTACTTTTATCAGGTCACATATTTCTCACCCTTAGATTTTGGGGCATACAACTGAGTATGAATATACTCACCCCTACATGGGATTTTCATGCATGTGTCATGTCTTATGAAGATGATGGAAAAGTTGGTGGTGATTATAGAGGTGAATATGGGAAACCTGGGAGAATTTAACTACATATGGTGGTCAGGTCTTGGATTTCTAGAGCTAGGTTCTCATATCATTTACTTTTATAGTTATTATCAGGTTGAGACATCTTTTCTGACTGAGAATGTATTTTTCATTTTGATTTTGGTTTACCCAGTCACTCTCTTTTGTATTCCATAGAGATTATTACATGCATGGTTATTAATCTAGATGTTACTATCTTTTATTTATATTCCTATGCACTTCTTCATGAAGACGATTGGGTGTGTGCATATAGGCACTTAAGAAAAGGGATACCATTTTAGTTAGGCCTTTTAGTGCTGGTCTCCACCCCTGGCCTATGAAGGCAGGCTTGGGATAGTTGTGGATCGACCTTCCACTGGCCAGGTGGGCCTCATTGGGTCGGTTTGTGATAGATTGATATCATAGGTGGTTAGAACTCATGATGATTTTTGGAGTTATTTCCCCTTGTGAGGTTTGGTTAGAAACTTAGGGAAATAGTGTTAATGTGTCTCGAATGTGGCTTTCAGGCTAGGGAACTCCGTGTTGGTGTGGCAGTAGACACATCCTTTCACCAGGAATATGAATACTTTCCTGTCAACTCATCATACCAAGAAATTGGCTGTAGGGAACATTGGTACATACATTATATAAGATTGAGTATTTTGACTATCATTCTTGAATAATATACCCATATATATATATATATATAGATATTCTCATCCTACTATGGTACATCTTGGTTAAATTTTTAGGATTACTTCATGAATACAACCTACCAGTTTACTAATTTGAGATTGTGACAATGATTTGATGAGTAATGAGGCCTCAACACAGGGGACATCATGTTATATCTCTCCTCTAGGAGGGTAGTTAGTAGCATCCCTAACCATATGTCAATAGATTATATGATAAGAATAGTACGAGGATGCATGAAAGCTTAGCACACTCTATAATATCCATAACCAGAGGATGTTGAGGTTCCATGGTGAGACATATCCCTAGGAAGTGTAGGATTGGATTGAGTTGGTGATCTGAGTTTTTAGACTTGTATGGACCCTGACCAATCAGATGGTTGCACCAAAAATCATGATTTTCCATGGAGTAGCAGAGTGTTTTTCAAGTTTAGTCATGTAGATGCATGATGATTCGACACTCTCATGGTCTAACTTTCACCAAATGTTTCATAAGAAGTGTCACTTTCATGAATACACTTAATTTGGATTAATAAGGTTCTAAAGTTGCAAGAGGGAGTGATCAAAGTTTCTAAGTATGCCACGAGGTTCATTGAACTTACACTTTTCTCCCTCGATACGATTTAGGATGGTTAATTTTGGGAATTAAAGTTCAAAAAGGGTATCCATAGAGATATCCATCCTGGTGTGGTACCCTTGTGAATTCCCATATATCCTGGAGTGTTATAGTAGGCACTGGTGATAGAGAGATTCTTATCTAAGGGACGCCATGAAGATGGAGCTGAAAATGGAAATCATTATGTTGAGTCGTCTGTAGTAGCTGACAGGCTCTGATCAGTAGGATCTTAGCATAGGATATATTATCATGAATATATTTGGAAACATCATTGTAAAGAATATGGACCACATAGAGGATTAGGGTAGTCTGGATAGGGGTGATGTTATGCATGCGACATGAGAGGTCACATGGAATATGATTTCCTGACCCAATGTACTAAGGAGGGTAGGCAGATAGTGGATGGACTGCCTTGATAGAGGTAGCACCTTGATCATGGATCTCCTAGGCATGGCTAGGGTGAAACCTAAGGTGGTGGATCTTGTAGATGAGTAAGTGGAGCCCTTGGATTAAGAGATTCTTGTGGTGGATTATGTTATGAGCTCCTTCCACCACCACCACTAGGAGGCCCATATCATGCTTAGGGAGCTGGCAGTCAGGGATATGGGAAGCTGTAGGATATAGAGGCATATGACTCGATATCCCATGAGATTATTAAAGGTACGATAATTTTTTATTCTACTATTGGTTCAGTACTAGTAGAAACTGGTGTGATTCATTCCCATATCTCCTTACTCATGGCGCGAGAGCTAGAGAACTCAGTTGGGACTTTATCCCAACAACTTTAGCTTGAGGTTACTATATAGAACACTTCTTTGATATCATTTATCTATAGACATTTCAAGATATCATATGTTGGAGAGAGTTTATTGTGATACATATTGGTCATCATGATGAGATCTTATGATATCATCTTGGGTATGGATTCATTTTCCATGGTTTGAGCCAAGATTTACTACCACCACAGATAAAACAAATTCCTTTGAAATGATGGGACAAGATTCTTCTCTATGGGTGAGAGATATTTCATGGATGAGTAATTGTGTCTTGTGAGCAGGAAGATGAAACCCTTCACCCATAAGTTGGTGAGTTTATCCCATAGTGCAGTGGGCTTCTCTGAAATCTAGATTCCTTAAGTTGTTAAGGATTATATGGATGTCTTCCCTGAGGATTTTTTGGGACTACCTCCATTGTGGGAGATGGAGTTTTGAATCAACTAGCACCCTAGGACCACTCTGATACATTATGTGGAATATTGGATGGCCCTTACTAAGCTATGAGTATTGAGGGTGCAATTGGGGGAACTTTGATAGAATTATTTTGTCAGACTTAGTGTGTCCCTTTGGGCAGCTCCAGTGGTGTTCATGAAAAAGGCGGACAATATATTGCGATTGTATCGATTATCACCACCAAAACCATTCCACAATAAATAAAAAGTACCCATTTTTGAAAATTAAAGACCTATTTGATCAATTTTGAGGAAAAAGATGGTTATAGAAGATCAATCTTTGGTCCGATAACCACTAATGGAAGGTTTATGAGACTAATATTCTGAATCTATAATTTTGTTGTCTCTAAGGACACTATGAATTTCTGGTGACACCTTTTTAGTGTGAAGAATCCCCTTACTATGTTTATAGATTTGATGAACTAGATATTCTAGATAAAATTGGACTGATTTATTATTGTCTTTATTGATGACATACTCAAATACTCTACATTATAGGAGGATCCTACATAGCACTTGAGGATGGTCCTATAATTACTTCAGGAGCACTGGATTTATGGTAATTCTCTAAGTTCTAGTTCTATATCCACAAGGTTCACTTTATAGGGCATGTCATATCTGAGCATGGAATAGATGTAGACCTGGTGAATGATGATGTAGTTCTTTCTTGGGAGCCACCCAAGAGTGTGTCAGAGGTGTGGAGTTTTCTTGGTTTAATGGGTTACTATGTAACACCCCAAGATTTCATAGTACATTATCTCATTAAAGTAATTCAATAGCTTGCGCTACATGCAACACCGAGTTCAAGCGCACCACAACTTACTAAACCGACCCTTCAAAAAGTGGTTATGAATAGTATTAAATTCATTTTGAATATTATATACTCTATATAATTTTTACATTCATATTATGTGTTTCTTAGATATAATATAAGAACAAATTCATTTTTTTCAGATAAAAGAATTATTTTTCAAAAAATGCAATTTTACTGCCTTTTAATGATATACCCTTTTTAAAACCAATATTTGAAACTTTTATATATTAAATTTAATGAAATTAAATTATTATTTATAAGCAGGACATAAAAATTTAGTTTTGATAAATTTTCGGCACGTTTCTAATAACTTTCATATTTTGACGAATAGTGAAAAATAATATGTTTTAATTGAAAAAAACTTTTTTAATCGAAATAATTTATAGTGTTAAATTATGAATTTGAAAGGTTTTGAAGTATAATTAGATTATATTTTTATCATTTAATACAATTTAGGTCATTATAAGTAATTTCACAATTAAATTTGACATAAACACATGTCAATCTTTTGATAGTTTTCAAATTTTAAAAACCCACTTTTTGGTTTAGACAATGGTAATTAATTTTAAATTAATAAATGAAAATTCTATGTTTTGAATTTGGTAAAACAGAATTCAATTTTGAATTTGGAATATCAAAATTATCTTTGGGTTATTTTTTGGTATTTTTCTGAAAACTTTCAATTTTTGATGAATAGTGAAAAACACTGTGTAATTGTTTAAAACTGACTTTTTATTTAAGTAATTAGTTATTTTATTTTAATTTATTTTATTTAAAAATAGATATATAATACCTATATAAGTTCAATTTAATTCATTAGAGTCATTTTATAATAAGTTTAGATATATAAAATTTTATCGAGCTTTTTACCGTCTTTTACCCACCTCCTAGGAACATTTGCAAATTTGCATAAAACTTAATTTTATCGCTTCTCTGAGTTGAATTTAAAAAATCTAAGAGACATGGTTAACCTAATTAAGTATATTTTGGTTCAATAAGATGAAAATAGTTTTTTGATGAATAGTAATTTTTGACTTTTATTTACCACAGTTAAAAGTAAATAGGGTAATTAAGAGTAAAAATGATATTATAATTACCCAAAAAGATGTAATAATTCTATTGGATAAGTGTAATTCGACTAAAAACAACCTTATAAATAAAATATGATCCTTTAGGTCCACTTGTATTAGATTAGGACATTTATTATTATTTAATTTAAAGAAGAGTTCAAAGTGTCAAATTTAAGTTTTCATAACTAAAACATTTTTAATATAGGGTTATACATAAGATAAATTCAACTATAAATATTAATTAGAAATATAAAAATCTTTCCTACATAATGGTATTTTATTTATAATTTTTAGACATTAAATAATTAATTTTATTTATGATATAATGATGAAGCAATAATTACCTTTTTAATAAAAGATTAAAATAATTGATATTATAAATACCCAAATAAATGTAATTTGAGACTTATTATGAATTAAAATAATTTTTTAGGTTAATATAACATGTTAGGGTTTATTCAATCAATCTTTTTCGAAGTAATCATGTTGTTATGATGTTAACAAAAAAACAAATACCAAATAGTGTCAAAATTGACATAAAATAGTTTTTAAAGAAAAAACTATATTATTGGTTGATATAATATTCCTAAAAATATAAGGTTCGGCCAAAGGGATTAAATAATATTATATATTTCATTAATAAACCACTTGAGGTTCTCTTTAAAGTTTAGAGTAAGTTTATTAACCATATATTGTAAGAATACAAGAAGACACAATAAAAGTTAAACTATTTAACTAAGAGTTAAATCTAAAAGATATGGTTAAAATGGTAACCTAAACTTGTCTAAAACCTATTCGTTGAGAGGTTTTAGATCCATACCCACCTTATATTTTAAATAATTCATTTTTGAGCCATTATAAACCTAAAATTATTTTATTATAAAATAATATTTCAAACTTTTCATAAAGTGACCCTCACCTCGCTTATAAAAGGTCACTTCCCCTTCTCTTAATTTCACACCTCCAAATCCATTTGGATCGGCCAAAACCCCCCCAAATATCGTCCCAACATTTATCCCTTCATCTTAGAGTTCTTAATTTGGTCATAATGCCAACCTACGGATCCATTTTGATCAAATCAAAAGGAAGAACTTGAAAAAGAGGTCAATATTTCATCACATCTTTCAAGTTCTTTTCTTCTTCCACTTATTCTTTTCTTATTGTTTCAATTATAAAATAATAAATCAAGTATATTATATATAATGTGATGTTATTATAGAAATGGTACAACCATATTTATTGTTCTATGCATCCTATAAATAACAAAGTCACCATACGTGCGTATGTACGGATTACCGTCTCCATGTCATGGTGTAATTTGTTATTCCAACACTTCATTATTTAGATGGTTATAATAATGTGTAAAAATTATGTAAATAATAAATATAACATTTTATTGATTATTTATATATTATATACCATCCAATTACATAAAATTTCTCCATCAATATAATAATATTGTCACTCGTGCGTACGTACGGATTACCGTCTCCAAGACGTGATGAGATTCATTTCCACGTTCACCATTCAACGATGATTATAAAATATATATCATTAATAATTATGTAATATATGACATAATAATGATACTGAATATATATATATTTATATATTTATTTACTTACATATATCTTATTCACTTAGTTCCATTCAATGCGATATGAAAACGGAAGCAACGTTTATGCATACGTACGGACTACCGTCTCCATAAAAGGTGTTTTCCATTTCATATATATGTCTATTATACATATTTTTATTCTGGAAGTATTTAAATCATGATCTAAGTGATACAATCAAGAGTAACAATTTAAAACACGTACGATAAAGAAAGCGATTATTACTCAAAATGTTAATTTAACATGGAAATTATTATTAAATGGTTAGTATAAAGTCATAAATGAATCATGTATGATATCATAAATATTAATATGGTTCTGGTATAATTTAATAATGTACTATGGTCTTTATACAGGAGTTTAAACATACCCTCGACTAAAGGAAAGTGCAAGGTAAGAGTTAATTTCACAATCTCTTTATTATCTGAGATTGTTTTTACGTAAGTATCTTCTGGGACATATATATTATCCATGTCCATGTTTCAGGAAAGATTTTTAAAAGGGATCTATTTTAAGATATTTTTTTACTAAAATATCATTTTAGATGTTTTAAATATTTATTCTTCTAAATCATTCTCATTAATGTCCATGTTTTCAAAATGGTTTTTAAGGATTTATCTATATGGACATGAATGTTTTTAAAATGTTAATTCCTTTTAAAAAGTTTTAAAGTGGTATGAGAAAATTTGATTAAAAAATGTCTTTAAATTTCTTCTTTTCTAAATTGTGTAACTTTTAAATGTTTTCATGAAAAAGGGATATTTCTCTCAAAGAGTTTTACAAATCATTTTCATCTATGTCAACACCCTTTGATGGATTTTAAACTTATTTGAAGTTGATTTATTATGATACAAATATTCCATATTGTATTGAAGTTTTTGTGATATGTTTGAATATGGATATGTTATTTTTATACCATTCATGGTTTATGGATAAAGTATTGACATTTCATATGCTAGTTTTAATATGAATGTTTATGTTATATTTATATGTTTTCATACGAGGAATGCATTAGACTTATTAAGTGATGGGTGGAGCCCGCTATAGCTCCTCGATTCATCGGTAGGTCTCATGAGAAAAACTAGTGTCTTGACATAAGTCCTTGAAAAAATATTTTTTTTTCAGGGTACAAGGCCTTGAATATGTTTTATGAAGTTTGACATTATGAATTCCATCATTATGAAAGTGGCTATTGATATTGCATGTGATTATTCGACTAGTAGAATATCCATGTGAATAAGTAAATGAAATTATTTTATTGAATATTTACCATATTATTCTAAAGTTTATGTTTAAAAGGCTTTTGTTTTAGTCTTATACATTGCCTTAAATGTTTATACTTTTTTATGAAAGTTTCCGCTATATTGTTATCCTTACTGAGCATCTGAGCTCTCCCCTTATTATGTTTTAATATTCCCAGGATTCCAAGAAGTGTATTATGATTGATAATCAGGGTTAAGATAGGGGATTAATGGTGTTCTCAAAGGATCATTTATGTTTTGTTTTATTTTCTAATGTGTAATGTAATGTTCATGTATGTAATCTATTTTCCAAGACTGCTAAACCGATCGGTCTTTCGGGACTTGATTCCTTGTAATCATTCCGATGTATTAAAATAATGCACCGACCCTGAGCTTTTGGGGTCAGGGAGTTACAATTGGTATCAGAAGAATTTTATCAATGAACTTGGAAACTAGATTTAGAAAAAATCTGATTAGAGAACACTACAATAAGATAGACTTTGAGGATTAGTATAGAAGAACTTCCTAAAATTTTGGTACTGTAGAGATTTTGTGAGTTTTCCAAGGAATACATATAGAGACCCAAAATTTTATTACATTACTATTAAATAATTTTAAAGGTAAAAAACATAATAGTATTACACATATAGGATCAAACTATTTGGTGTCTTGTGAAAACTAGGACCATACATATTAATTATAACATCAAGCATAAACATTTATTTAATTCCTTCTTCTCTGGATTCTTATTGGAAATTGACCTCTCCTTTGTATATGTATCTACCTGAGGATATAAATCAAAATGGGTGAGCTAAAAGTAAAGTAATAGGATAGATAATAACAATATAACATGGGGTTATCATAATCATAACATGGGAAAAAGATCATGAACATGAGAGGAAGCATAAATAAAAGACTTGAAATGTGGCATTGCATAAAAATAAAATATCATGTCTTAGTGGTTAACGACCACACATACTTGTGAAACAAGCTAGAATCTTATTCATAAATCATTTCACATTTACTCATGAGATTCATCACTTTACCCAATGAATTGGATCATTGTATAATTCCGGGTGCACCCGTCACTTTGAAACATTCATATTGCGCTATATAATTCCGGGCACACCCGTCACATAATAACATTAACATTATCATGATTTACACATAAAACACATATAAAAAATGAACATAAATAACCCATGCAAAGGAATGAGTTTCATCTCATAAGAACACATTCATAAACTTTGGGTTCCCAAAATAAAGAGGGAATAACATACATGTTTCAGGAACCGTTCACTTTAAGGGAGAAGTAAAAGGTGTGTTCTTAAAAGAAGAGTTCTTTTGAAAAACATTTTGTTTGATATAAAAACCAGTGAAAAACATGTATATAATATAATAGGAAATAAAATGATGAACAAATGATCTTTAAATAGTAACCATATCAAAAATAATGGAGTGAAAGAGGGAGAACCCGAAGGATGAAAGTTGGGTTCGAGAATTTCCCCTTACCTTGTATCCGAATGATTCCTTCTCTTTAATGTCCTGCATAATGAAATTATATTCATTAATTAGAAATCCAGAACCTTTTTTACATTAATATGGTTAATTATGGTTTCATTAATTGATTTTATGTTCCTTTTGATGAGTTATAGAGTTTAAAAACATTATTCAGGAATGTATGTTTTTATGGTTTTCTTGAGTGGTTCACTTGTATTCTTAAATTGAAGTTTGGGTAGAACATGGGTAAACATCCAGAACTGATATTACATGTTATTAATGATATTAAAATATATTTAATGATATTATAGTGAATCATATTATATCCATGTGGATGAATCATTAGATAATAATTAAATGATGATTATTTGGGTTAATTTGGGCGGTTTTTCGATCACAACGAACTTGTTTTAACTTATCACTTAGTAATATGACCATAGGTTATTTCAAGAACTTTAATTAGGAAATAATACATATAAAAAATTCTGGTTCAACCATAAAAATTGTTTCATGACTAGATCTGAATGTAGAAATGGAAGAAGAAATCATGTCGTTCTTGAAGGTGATAAATTAACACCTCACGAACAACGTTCTCTTTAATAAAATAAAAGGAAGACGGAAAGGGGGTTGGATGATATAATATCACATTATCATAATAAAATTCTATTAGATGTATAATACTGGATTTAAAATACCATTTATATGAATATAGGTGGGTAGAGATCAAGAAATGATCTTGAACTTGGAAGGAAATTAAAGGAGAAGAGGGAGAGAAATTACCTCTTAAATCTTCCGCTTGAGATCCTCCTTAAGGGCCTAAGATTGGTCTTTTTATGAGACCCTAAGCTCTTGAATGTGGGAGAGGGGATAGTGAGGATGTTTTTTCCAAGTTTAGAGAAGGGTTGGCGCTTGAGGGGTGTGAGGAAATGAGGGTGTGAAGGGTGGTTTTTATAGTGGAGGGGAGAGGGGTTTCCTTAATATAAAATTCACTAGTTTAATAATTTCCCATAAGACATGGAATAGTGAGTCATACATGACCAAGAATAGTAAATAAGGCATGAGGGTTCGAGATTTTGGTGATTACATCACTTGTGATGTCACGAATAGTTGGTTTTAATTATAATGTATTTATACTGTAAGATAATGTATTTTACTATTCACCAAAAATTCAAGTATTTTAGAAAAATCCCAAAAAATTTACCCCAAACATTTTTCGATGTGTAGAATCCAAAAATTAATTTCATTTTTCAAAAATAATTTTCTAAATATTATTAATTTAATATTTAATTAAAATCATAATTTACTTAAAAAAACAGTTTTTAAAATTAAAACTGATTTTATAGTGCTTTCAAAAATTACGTAGGGTCTTATAAAATTATCTAAAAACTATAAGACATTGATTTGATAATTAATGAACAAATTTTAAGAAAATATATATTTTTTTAAATTAATTAATTAATTATTTATGACTTACAAAATACCAAAACGTTTACTAAGGTCAAATTGTCACTTTCTAAGATGTCTAAATTTTATTTAATTATTCATGGGTAAGGTTATTATTATGTTGGATGATTTACTATTCATAAGGGTAATATTACTATTCATAAGGGTATGTTGATACTCATAAGGGTAGGTTACTATTCACCAAAAATTATTTTTGTTTTATTAGACTCCAAAAATCATCTTGAACACAACCGTGTATGTCAGATTTTCAAAATTCGAAACACAGAAGTGACAAAATTATGTTTAAAGGTCACTTATCACTTAGTATTTCATTATGTTGTGTTTTCATGTTATTTTATGACATAATTATAATAAGGTAATTTCCATTGAAAAACTTTGGGTTGTTACATTCTTCCCCCCTTGAGAGAGTTTGCCCTCGAAATTTCACTTCACACAAACAGGTGAGGGTACTTCTCCTTCATTGCCTCTTATGATTCCTAATTTTCTTCCTCAAACTTATTGTTCCTCCACAATACTTTGACAAGATGAGTTTTCTTGTTGCGTATAACCTTATCTCTCCGATCCAGAATCTTTACTGGCTGCTCCTCATGGGAGAGATCATCTTCCAGGTGCACCACCTCTGAGTTTAGTACATGTGAGGGGTCTGGTATGTACTTTCTCAGTTGTGATACATGAAACAAATCATGAACTTGAGCCATATTGGGTGGAATTTCAAGCCGATAGGCCACAAATCCTACGCGGTCAAGGATCTCAAAGGGGCCAATATAACATGGGCTTAGATTTTCTTTCTTCCCGAATCACATGAATCTCTTCCATGGAGATATTCAAAGGAAGACTTTGTCTCTAATGTCAAACTCCAAGTCCCTTCGACGATTGTCATCATAGCTCTTTTGTCGACTCTGAGCAGCTTTGATGTGTTTTTGGATGACTTCAACCTTCTCTGTCATCTCTTGAACAAGATCGGGTCTAAGTAACTTTATTTCTCCAACTTCATGCCAACAGGTTGGAGTTTTACATCGCTTTCCATACAGAGCTTCATATAGAGCCATCTGAATGCTCGAGTGGAAGCTATTGTTGTATGAGAACTCAACCAATGGAAGATGTTGATCCCAACCACCTTTGAATTCAAGATAGCATACTATTAGCATATCTTCAAGCATCTGAATAGTTCGTTCAGACTGGCCATCAGTTTGGGGGTGATAGGCCATGCTGAAATTTAATTCAGTACTCAAAGCATGTTGAAGGATCCTCCAGAATTTAGATGTGAACCTTGGATCACGGTTAGAGACAATTGATAGTGGAACACCGTGCAGTCTCACCACTTCCTTCATATATATATTTGCAAGTTGTTCAACTGAGAGATCTTTTCGAATAGTGATAAAATGGGCAGTCTTGGTGAGTCAATCAACCACAACCCATATCGCATTATTTTCCTTTGACGTCTTTGGGAGACCCGTGACAAAGTCCATAGTAACATTTTCCCATTTCCACATGGGTATAGGCAATGGCTGCATCATACCTTTGGACTTTTATTGCTCATCTTTAACTTTCTGACATACCAAGAACCTTGATATATATTCCACAATCTCCTTCTTCACGTTATCCCACCAGAAGTGTTCTCGGAGATCACGGTACATCTTGGTACTCCCAGGATGGATAGAGAAAGTTGGGCTATGTGCATTGTCCAATAGATTATTCTTTATGCCGGGTGATGAAGGCACACAAAGCCGCATTCCAAACCAAATCACACCATCATCGTTGATATGGAACTCTTGCAGCTTCCCTTCCTTTACTGAATTCACCATATTTTGTATCTCCACATCATCCCTTTATGCTTCCTTAATCTTCTCTAGGATGGATAGTTGACCAATCATTTGGGCAAGGTAGGATGTATCCCCTGCCCTTATGATTTCAAAATCCATTGTTTGTATATCCAAGAAGATAGGGTCTTTCTCAATACACAACATGGATAGAGTAGAAGATTATTTTCTTCTTAGAGCATCAACTACCTTGTTTGCCTTTCCTGGATGATAGTGAATAGAGAAATTTTAATCCTTGATTAGCTCTAACCATCTCCTTTGATGCATGTTGAGCTCCTTTTGTGTGAATATATACTTTAGGCTCTTATGGTTGGTGTATATGTCACACTTCTCACCATAAAGGTAGTGCTGCCAGATTTTCAAGGAAAAAATCACGGCTACCAGCTCTAGATCATGCGTCGGGTAGTTCTGCTCATGGATCTTCAACTGTCATGAGGTGTAGGCTATCAAATTATCATTTTTCATGAGTACACAACCCAAGCCTTTCTTTGAAGCATCACTGTATATCACAAAACTTTATCTACTTTTCAGTAGTGTGAGTATAAGTGCAGTGATCAGCCTTCTCTTTAGATCCTTGAAGCTTCCCTCACATTCTTCCTTCCAGACATACTTTACCCCTTTCCTTGTTAACTTAGTTAGCAGGCTTGAAAATTGTGAGAATTTTCTCACAAAACGTCAGTAGTACCCAACTAATCCAAGAAAACTACATATTTTTGTGACACTATAGGGCTTGGGACATTCCTCAATCACTTTTGTTTTTGAAGGATCCACATAAATTCCCTTACTTGTGATCACAAGTTCCAAGAACATGACTTGATTCATCCAAAAGTCACACTTGCTGAACTTGGCGTACAACTTCTCCTTCCTCAATGTCGCCAACATAAGTCTTAGATGTTCTTCATGTTCCTCCTTGATCTTAGATTAGATGAGAATATCATCAATAAACACTACCAAAAATTTGTCTAGGTAATGTATAAAGAATCTATTCATAAAATCCATGAATATTGCAGGGGCATTAGTAAGTCTAAAGGGCATCACCAAAAACTCATAGTGCCCATACCTTGTATGAAAGATAGTCTTCTAAATATCTTCCTTCTTCACCTTTACCTGATGATATCCAGAACGAAGATCCACCTTTGAGAAGTATTCAGAACCTCTTAACTGATCAAACAAGTTATCAATCCTTGGAAGAGGATACTTGTTCTTTATGGTGATCTTGTTGAGTTCCTGATAATCGATACACAGCCACATTGTTCCATCCTTCTTCTTCACAAAGAGCACTGGCGCACCCCAAGGTGATGCACTAGGTCATATGAACCCTTTGTCCAGATGCTCTTACAACTACTTCTTTAAATCCTCTAGTTATATAGGAGACATCCTATAGGGACACTTCGAGATAGGAGTAGCTCTGGGTATGAGTTCAATTGAGAACTCTACCTCACGATCCTAGGGAATTCTGGGTAACTCTTCGGGAAATACATCACCGTATTCCCTCACAATGGGAATTTCCTCAAGGTTGGTACATTCCTTCAACTCAACCATTTGGGTGAGGTATGCTTCTTCATAGGGAATCAACACCCAAACCATTGAAGGATTTTTCAAAGGAGATTCATGATCTTCCTTGCATTTTTATAGGAGCATGGGATGGTTTGGAATATGAAAAGATATTTCCTTTTCATGACATTTGATATGTGATCTATATAAAAAGATCCAATCCATTCCCATTATAGTGTCAAATTTCACCAAGGGAAGTATTATGAGATTTGCTAGAAGAATTTTCCCACATATTCCAACAGGAGAAGAGTCAAACAATTTGGTTGCAATGATTGCACCAATTGGTGTTTTTATAGATATCTCTACTTAAAGGTTTTGGGGATTTGATTCTATAGTTCTAGCAAACTTGCAAGATATAAAGGAATTTGTAGAACCAGAATAAAATAAGACTTTTTCCATTATTGAGTGAATAGGAAGTGCACCATGTAAAACTTCATTATCTTGATCCACTTCCGCAGTAGTGATGGCATAATCCTTTCCTTGTTCCTTTGGCTTCGGTGGCTGCTGTCACTGATTGCCCTCAAGAGTTTGAGGTTTTGTGCACTGGTTTGCATAGTTCCCTAGCTCCCTATAGTTGTAGCATTGAACCACGAGTGGTTCTATCCTTTCATCGACTATATTATCCTTCCTTTTCATTTTCTTTAGACACTATTGAGCATGATGTCCTTCTTTCCCACACTTGAAGAATTTCCCTGTCCCTTTGAGTCAGTTTCGATGGTGCAACTTTCCACATTTTTAGCATGTGGGTCGTTGAGTTTTCTTCCCACCTTTATCATTAGATCCACCAGCTTGAAACTCCATATTTTTTTTCTTATCCCCATAGCCATGGGACTATTCTACAAACTCCATCTCCACTTTGACGGAACATCGAACAACTTCTTCATAACTCCCAAATTCTCGGATTGCAAGATCCTTTCGAAGGCGTGGTTTTAATCCACTAAAGAATCTATCAATTTTTCTATCATTATTGATAACAAAACTCAAATTGTACCTTTAAAGCCTTGTGAAATTTTCTTCGTAGGTTATGACAGATTCTACTTCTTTTTTCTTGATCTCTATGAATTCTCTCTTCTTCTTCATGTGAAGATTTCTTGGGAAATACTTGTTAAGAAACATTATCTTAAAGTCTTCCCATTCAATCTCTTCAATTTCCTCCCTTGGTTTGATGTTCTTAATCCAAGCCGACCATTGATCAGCCTCTCCATCTAGACGATAAACGACTAGAGTCACCTTCTCCATCTCATAACAATGAAACACAGAAATGATCTTCTCCATGGAGTTGACCCACTGTTATGCAACTAGTGGATCAGAAGATCCACTAAACGTCGGTGGTCGTTGCTGCATAAAACATTCGATAGCCAGTTGCTCCCTCTTTGGTGAAGGATGAAGTTCCCCATTGTTATGGTTATTGTTCATAACATGAGATAATTGGGTAATTATTGACATGGATTTTTGAACTCCACCTCCCAAATCACTAGGGATGTCGTTCGGGCAATTGTTGCATTGGCCCTCACATGAGTTGTTGTCCTGGTTTCTCCTGGTTCCCACCATTTTCTAAAATAGAAAAGGTTAGAACAAAACATAAGTAAACAAGTCATGAATAACTTATTCATTTAAACAATTTATACCAAAAACATAACATATGGGATCCCTATGTAAATATTCTTGTGTGCATTTTTGTACTTAGTCTTATGCTAGAGGTTTTATCTAGGGTTCACTAATCCTAATTCCCAAATTAACTTAACCTTTCCTCTGATACTAACTATAGCGACCCAAACTTTTCTTAAATTACTATTACATCATTTTAAAGGTAAAAAACATAATAGTGTTACAAATAGAGGATCCAATAGTTTGGTGTCTTGGGAAAACTAGGACCATACATATCAATTACAACATCAAGCATAAACATTTATTTAATTCCTTCTTCTCTAGATTCTTATTGGAACTTGAACTCTCCTTAGTACATGTATCCACCTGAGGATATACATAAAAAAGGGTGAGTTAAAATCCCAGTAAGAGGATAGATAAGAACAATATATCATGGGGTGATCATAATCATAACATGGTAAAAAGATCACGAACATGAGAGGAAACATACATAAAAGACTTGAAATGTGGCATTGCCTAAAAATGAAACATCATGTATTAGTGGTTAACTACCACACATACTTGTGAACCAAGATAGAATCTTGTTCACTCATCATTTCACATTTACTCATGAGATTAATAAATTTACACAATGCATTGGAGCACTGTATAATTCCGGGTGCACCCGTCACTTTGAAACATTCATATTGCACTATATAATTCCGGGCGCACCCGTCACATCATAACATTACCATTATCATTCTTGCCACATAAAAAACATATAAAAAATGAAAATAACTAAACAATAGAAAGGAATGGATTTCATCTCATAATAACACATTCATAAACTTTGGGTTCCCAAAATAAAGAAGAAATAACATACATGTTTCAAGAACCATTCACTTTGAGGGAGAAGTAAAAGGTGTGTTCTTAAAAGAAGATTTCTTTTGAAAAACATTTTGTTTGATATAAAAACCAGTAAAAAACATGTATATAATATAAAAGTAAAGACAATTATGAAAAAATGATCTTTAAAGAGTAACCATATCAAAAACAATGGAGTTAAAGAGGGAGAACCCGAAGGATGAAAGTTGGGTTTGAGAATTTCCCCTTACCTTGTTTCCGAATGATTTCTTCTATTTAATGTCCTCTATAATGAAATTATATTCATTAATTAGAAATAAAGAACCTTTTTTACATTAATATGGTTCATTATGATTTCTTTAAGTTATTTTATGTGCCTTTGGATGAGTTATAGAGTCTAAAAACATTATTCGGGAATGTTTGTTTTTATGGTTTTCTTGAGTGGTTCACTTGTATTCTTAAATTGAAGTTTGGGTAGAACATGGGTAAACATACAGAACTGATATTAGATGTTATTAATGATATTAAAGGATATTTAATTATCTTATAATTAATCATATTGTATCCATTTGGATGAATTATTAGATAAGAATTAAATGATGATTATTTGGGTTAATTTGGGCGGTTTTTCGATCACAACGAACTTGTTTTAACTTATCACTTAGTAATATGGCCATAGGTTATTTCCAGAACTTTAATTAGTAAATAATACATATAAAAAATTATGGTTCAACCATAAAAATTGTTTCATGACCATATCTTAAGGTATAAATGGAAGAAGAAAGGATGTCGTTCTTGAAGGTGATAAATTAACACCTCACGAACAACGTTCTATTTAATAAAATAAAAGGAAGATGGAAAAGGGGTTGGATGATATAATATCCCATTATCATCATAAAATTCCAGTGGATGTATAATACTGGAGTTAAAATACCATTTATATGAAGGTAGGTGGGGAGATATTAAGAAATGAACTTGAACATGGAAGGAAATTAAAGAAGAAGAGGGAGAGAAATTACCTCTTAAATCTTCCTCTTGAGATCCTCCTTAAGGGCCTAAGCTTGGTGTTTTGATGAGACCAGTAGCTATTGAACGTGGGAGAGGAGCTATGGAGGATGTTTGGGCAGAGTTTAGAGAAGGCTTGGATCTTGAGAGGTGTGAGGAAATGAGGGTGTGAAGGGTGGTTTTTATAGTGGAGGGGAGAGGGGTTTCCTTAATATAAAATTCACTAGTTTAATAATTTCCCCTAAGACAAGTAATAGTGAGTCATCCATGACCCATAATAGTAAATAAGGCATTTTTGTTCGAGATTTGGGTTCTTACATCACTTGTGATGTCATGAATAGTGGGTTTTATTTATAATGTATTTATACTGTAAATTAATGTATTTTACTATTCACAAAAAAATCAAGTAATTTAGAAAAATCCCAAAAATTTACCCCAACCATTTTTCACCGTGTAGAATCCAAAAATAAATTCCATTTTTCAAAAATAATTTTCCAAATCTTATTAATTTAATATTTAATTAAAATCATAATTTACTTAAAAAAACAGTTTTTAAAATTAAAACTGATTTTATAGTGCTTTCAAAAATTACGTAGGGTCTTATAAAATTATCTAAAAAATATAAGACATTGATTTGATAATTAATGAACACATTTTAAGAAAATATATTTTCTTTTAAATTAATTAATTAATTATTTATGACTTACAAAATACCAAAACATTTAGTATGGTCAAATTGTCACTTTCTAAGATGTCTAAATTTTATTTAATTATTCATGGATAAGGTTACTCTTCTGTTGGATGATTTACTATTCATAAGGGTCATATTACTATTCATAAGGGTATGTTACTATTCATAAGGGTAGGTTACTATTCACCAAAAATTATTTTTGTTTTATTAGACTCCAAAAATCATCTTGAACACAACCGTGTATGTCAGATTTTCAAAATTCCAAACACAGAAGTGAAAAACTTATGTTTAAAGGTCACTTATCAGTTAGTATTTCATTATTTTGTGTTTTCATGTTATTTTATTACATAATTATAAGAAGGTAATTTCCATTGAAAAACATTGGGTCGTTACAAAACATCCCTGTCTGGATACGAGCAGGTAGAGGCGGCTCTGGCACAAATGTACCTAGGGGTAAAACCCAAAAACACCGCTTTGAGCTAGACTCGAACGAGAACTGGTGCACAACAATGGGACTTATAACAATTTTGGTTATGAAACTCCTGTGGGATATGCTTAGGATAATTCACATTTTCTTTACAATCCATTATGAAAGATTTTGGAAGTAAATACTACCTCAAAGAAAACATTTTTTTATTATAGATTATTTGTATAATCTTTTCAATTTACGTTAGGTATTTTAAAAGTTTGGAATTATGAATTGTGATTCATAAACTAACCTAGTGTATTCCATTATTTATAAATGGTTCCCAATATAATAAATGACACCCAGTAGAAAGAATGAGAACTCCAGCAATACGTATGATCCAAAGAGTAAGAAGGATCATATCTTTTATGGTATTAAGCCAACATTTAGAAAGGAAATAGTCTCCCACGTATTATCATCATATGAAGAAATAATATCATTTGTTAATAAGATAATTAAGGAATTATATGGGTCCTATTTATTTGAAGGGAAGCCAGAGAAGTGCAGGATGGTAGAAATAAAGATTGATAGAGGGAATAAGGGAAATAAGGATTTTCCCATATGTGATAACTATGGAAAGAATCACCTTGGTAAATGATTGAAGGGAATGGGGAGTTTGTTATAAGGATGGAGAAAAATGACACCAAGTACATGATTTCAAGGGTAAGAAAAAGGTTTCAAATATACAATGCTTCATCTGCAAGGAGTTGGGACACTATGTGAATCAATGTCCAAATCATCAGAGTATACCCCAAATGATGCTACTGGATAGTAATAAAGTTATGATACCACCGAAGATGAAGAGGAATGATTAAGATTTGTTATGTTGTTATTAAAATATTGTTCCATTTGAGTATTTTATTATTGATGTACATGTTGTAATAATTATAGAGTATATAAGGATTTTACTGCAGTACTATTTCATTAAGGACTTGAGATTGTATGAAGCAAGAAAAGTGAATCAATGGAAAGTTAAACTTTTTGGAAAATAAATGGTTGAAGGAAACAAAAAACTTTAATATGGTCCTGATATAGAGGTATTTATTTTGGAATAAGAGACGATTGATTTGGATAAATTATATTTTGTATTATTGATATCCTTGGAACTGGTTAATGGTTTGTTTATTCCATCATTGTTGGAGTTTACAACATTTTTGGATATAAGGAGTATATCCAGTATTCTATAAGGAATAAGGGATCATGAATGTAATCAATATGGTTTTATGGTAATTCAATGTGTTATAGTGTTTTAAAAGAATACATGATGAAGGTATTCACATGTTATTACATGGAAAAAGGATCTTCATTGTGTTTACCTTCCTTATAAATTTTGGACTGTGAGTTTGGATATAAGTATTTTGGATAAGTCTAAAGTTTGGAATTGATTAAGTTTGATATTGGATAATATTTTTAAGGTTAAATTATTTCTTGATATTATTTTTGGATTTTCATAAAAAGGACAACCCGGAGGTTGGGCGATAACCCGTCGCATTCGGTAAGGTCATGATACTTGAACCCGCAACTGAAGAGAGACAATGGTGCATCACCTACCACTGGCCTATGTGATGTTATGGATTGTATAATGTAGTTTTTTAATGGTTTAACAGACAATTTATAAATTCATTTTTTTGGAACCCTATATGATTTGGATAAATAGAATATTTTTGAATTCTATTATCTTTTGGAGTGAAAGATGAGTTTGCGGTAGGAATTAGTTGAAGGATGAAACTATACTTATCAAGTATATATATATATATATATATATATTCCTCTTATTATATGAATAAATTAATTCTTTAACTTTAGGTAAGGGATCTTGAAACCAAAAATGTGTTATCCTAATACCTTATGTTTTGTTGAACCGATGATGTTTTGAATCATCATAGATTGATGGATTTGAGGCTCTCAATTGTACGTTTTTTTTGTGATTGTTGACCTAAATCACTCCCTATAAATATATATGTTTTCCCTCTAATTATGTGTCTCTAATTTCCACCAATGTTCTTCTAATTGAGATCAAAATTGAGTGGTGACATTTTCATTTCCCTTTCCTTCTTATTAGAACTAAATTTTATTAACCCAATTTCCAATGTGGGTTTTCCACAAAGGTATTTTTATAGTTTTAACCATTTATTTTCAAAGAAAAATTTCAAATTGTGAGGACACAATTTATTGAAGGATGGTAGAATATAACACCAAAAGATTTCATAGTACATTATCTCATTAAAGTAAGTCAATAGCTTGCGCTAAACGCAACACCGAGTTCGAGCGCACCACAACTTATTAAACTAACCGTTCAAAAAGCGGTTATGAATAGTATTAGCTAAATTTTGAATCTTTTATACTCTATATAATTTTGAAATTCATATTATGTATTTATTAGACATAATATAAGAACAAATTCATTTTTTTAGATAAAAGAAGTATTTTTCAAAAAATGTAATTTTACCGCCTTTTAATGGAAGACCCTTTTTAAAACCAACATTTGACCCTTTTATATATTCAATTTAATGAAATTAAATTCTTATTTAGAAGAAGGACATAAAAATTTAGTTTTGATAAATTTTTGGCACTTTTTTGATAACTTTCATATTTTGATGAATAGTGAAAAATACTATGTTTTAATGGAAAACAACCTTTTTAATCGAAATAATTTACTGTGTTAAATTATGAATTTGAAAGGTTTTGAAGTATAATTAGATTATATTTTAATCATTTAATACAATTTATGTCATTATAAGTAATTTCACATTTAAATTTGACATAAACACAAGTTAATCTTTTGATAGTTTTCACTTTTTAAAAACTCGCTTTTTGGTTTTGACAACGAGAATTAATTTTAAATTAATAAATTAAAATTATATGTTTTGAATTTTTTAAAATAGGATTAATTTTTCAATTCAAAATATCATAATTATCTTTGGGTGATTTTTTGGTATTTTTTTGAAAACTTTCAATTTTTGATGAATAGTGAAAAACACTGCGTTGTTGTTTAAAACTGAATTTTTATTTAAGTAATTAGTTATTTTATTTTAATTTATTTTAGGTCAAAATAGATATAAAATACCTATATAAGTCCAATGTAATTAATTGGAGTCATTTTATAATAAGTTTAGATATATAAAATTTTAGCGAACTTTTTACCGTCTTTTACCCACCTCCTAGAAGCATTTGCAAATTTGCATAAAACATAATTTTACCACTTCTGTGAGTTGAATTTAAAAAATACAAGAGACAAGAATAACCTCATTAAGTAAAATTTGGTTCAATAATATGAAAATAATTTTTGGTGAATCGTAACTTTTGACTTTTATTTACCACAGTTAAAAGTAAATAGGATAATTAAGGGTAAAAATGATATTATAATTACCCTAAAACATGTCCTAATTCTATTAGATAAGTGTAATTCGACCAAAAAAAACATTAGGAATAAAATATGATCCTTTAGGTCTACTTTTATTAGATTAGGACATTTATTATTATTTAATTTAAAGAAGAGTTAAAAGTGTTAAATTCAAGTTTTCATAACAAAAACATTTTTAATATAGGGTTATACATAAGATAAATTCTACTATAAATATTTATTAGAAATATAAATTTATTTCATGCATAATTTTATTTTATTTATAATTTTTAGACATTAAATAATTAAATTTATTTATGACACAATGATGATGCAGTAATTATATTATCAATAAAAGATTAAAATAATTGATATTATAAATACCCAAATAAATGTAATTTGAGACTTAAGATTATTTAAAATAATTTTATAGGTTAATATGACATGTTAGGGTTTATTGAATCAATTTTTTTGAAGTAATCCTGCCGTTATGCTTTAAAAAAAAATAAATACCAAATAGTGTCAAAATTGACATAAAATAGTTTTTAAAACAAAAACTATATTATTGGTTGATATAATATTCTTAAAAATCCAAGATTTATCCAAAGGGCTTAAATAATATTATATATGTCATTAATGAACCACTTTAGGTTATATTGAAAGTTTATAGTAAGTTTATTAACCATATAGTGTAAGAATACAAGAAGACACAGTAAAAGTTAAACTATTTAACAAAGAGTTAAATCTAAAAGATATGGTTAAAATGGGAACATAAACTTGTCTAAAACCTATTGGTTGAGAGGTTTTCGAACCATCCCCACCTTATAATTTAAATAATTTATTTTTGAGCCATTAGAAACTGAAAATTATTTTATTATAAAATAATATTTCAAACTTTTCCTAAAGTGACCCTCACCTCTCTTATACAAGGGAACTTACCCTTATCTTAATTTCACACCTCCAAAGCCATTAGGATCAGAAAAAACTTGCCTAAATATCCTACAAACATTCCTACCTTCATCCTAGATGACTTAATTTGGTTATAAATCCAACCTAATGATCCCTTTTGATCAAATCAAAAGGAAGAACCCGAAAAAGATGTAAATATTTCATCACATCTTTCAAGTTCTTTTCTTCTTCCACTTATTATTTCTTATTTGTTTACATTATAAAATAAAAAATTCAGTATCTTCTATATACTATGATGTTATTATATAAATGTTACAACCATATTCATTGTTTTATCCATCCTATAAATGAAAAAGTCACCATACGTGTGTACGTACAGATTACCATCTCCACGTCATGGTGTAGTTTGTTATTCTAACACTTCATTATTTGGATGGTTATAATAATGTGTAAGAATTATGTAAATAATAAATATAACATGTTAATGATTCTTTATATATGATATAAAATCCAATTACATATTATTTCTCCATCAATATAATGATATTGTCGCTCGTGCGTACATACGGAATACCGTCTCCACGACGTGATGAGATTCATTTCCACGTTCACCATTCAATGATGATTATAAAATATATATCATTAATAAGTATGTAATATATGAAATAATAATTCTACTTAAGAGATATATATATATATTTATGTACTTACATAGATCTTATTCACTTAGTTCTGTTCAATACGATATGAAAACAGAAACAACGTTTAAGCGTACGTACAGACTACCGTCTCCATAAACGGTGTTTTCAATTTCATATATATTTCTATTATACATATTTATATTCTAAATATATATGATATATAAATCATGTTTTATATTATGTAAGTATTTAAATCAAGATATAAGTGATACAATAAAGAGTAACAAGTTAAAACACGTACGATAAAGAAAGCGATTATTACCCGAAATGTTAATTTAACATAGAAATTATTATTAAATGGGTAATATAAAGTCATAAATTAATCATGTATGATATCATAAATATTAATATGGTTCTGGTATAATTTAATAACATACTACGGTCTTTATATACGAGGTTAAACATTCCCTCAACTAAGGGAAATTGTAAGGTAAGGGTTAATTTCACAATCTCTTTATTATTTGAGATTGTTTTTACGTAAGTATCTACTAGGACATATTTATTATCCATGTCCATGTTTCATGAAAGAGTTTTCAAAGGGATTTATTTTAAGGGAATTTTTTACTAAAAAATCATTTTGAATGTTTTAAATATTTATTCTTCTAAATCATTCTCATTAATGTCCATGTTTTCAAAATGATTTTTAAGGATTTATCTATATGGACATGAATGTTTTTAAAATGTTAATTCCTTTCGAAAGTTTCAAAGTGGTATGGGAAACTTTGATTAAAAAATGTCTTTAAATGTCTTCTTTTCTAAATTGTGTGACTTTTAAATGTTTTCATGAAAAAGGGATATTTCTCTCAAAGAGTTTTACAAATCATTTTCATCTATGTGAACATCCTTTGATGGATTTTAAACTTGTTTGAAGTTGATTTATTATGATAAAAATCTTCCATATTATATTTAAGGTTTTGTGATATGTTTGAATGTGGATGTGTTATTTTTATACCATTCATGGTTTATGGATAAAGTATTGACATTTTGTATACTAGTTTTAATATGAATGTTTATGTTATGTTTAAACCTTTTCATATGAGGAATGCATTGGACTTAGTAAGTGACAGGTGGAGCCTACTATAGCTCCTTGATGCATCGATAGGTCTGATGAGACAAACTAGTGTCTTGGTAGAAGGACTTGACAAAATCTTATTTGTAGTCTTGGCACAAGACCTTGAATATGTGGTTATGAAGTTTGGCATTATGAATTCCATCATTATGAAAGTTGCTATTGATATTTCATGTGATTATTCGACTAGTATAATATCCATGTGAATAAGTAAATGGAATTATTTTATTGTATCTTTTCTATATTATACTGAAGTTTAAGTTTAAAAGGCTTTTGTTTTAGTCTTATACATTACCTTATATTTTTATGCTTATTTATGAAAGTTTCTGCTATATTGTTATCCTTACTGAGCATCTGAGCTCACCCCTTCCTATGTTTTAATTTTCCCAGGATTCCAAGAAGTGTATTATGATTGATAAGCAGGGTTAATCTAGGGGATTAATGGCATTATCAAAGGATCATTTATGTTGTTTTTTATTTTCTAATGTGTAATGTAACGTTCATGTATGCAAGACTGCTAAACTGATCGGTCTTTCGGGAATTGATTCCTTGTAATCATGCCAATGTATTAAAATAATGCACCAAATCTGGGATTCTAGGGTTGGGGCATTACATACTACATGAGGTTCTTGATAGACCAATCCAAGATTAAAACCCATTTGACTAGTGCTCATGTTTTGAGACTACCAGAGGTGGGCATGGAGTATGCAATATATTTTGATGCCCCCTAGAGATAGAATCATCTATGTGTTGATATATAGGAAGACAGTGATCAAATATGAATTGAGGTAGTTGATTCCCCACAAGCTTAACTATGAAACTCATGACATAGAGTTAGCAGTGGTAGTCTTATCTATAAGGATGTGGAGGTACTATCTTTTGGGGGAGTTATTTATTATTTACTTAGACCATCAAAGTCTTAAGTATGTCTTCATGTAAAGACACCTAAACTCGAGATGGAGGTTCTAGTTGAAGTTACTATAGGACTAAGACTTTTGTATAGTCTATACTTCTTGGAAGGTAAACATGGTGGAAGATTCCCTTATCAGGAAGTCCCAAGCACGCTTGGTGGGGGAGGCATCTGAGTAGTTAGCTTCATTGCAGCTAACCCTGGTAGAGGTGGAGGGTAGATTTTTTCTTCAGTTTATGATGTTGAATCCCCAAATTATTTAGCATGTGAGGTAGGATCAGTTGAGATACATATACTAAAAAGTTTTATGTGACTAGATATCCTCAATATATTCAATAGATATATTTTCTGAAGGAGGGAATCGCATCATCCTTTTCCATACATGGATGATGGTTTTGGTCATGATGAAAGAGGAGGTGATGTGGGAGTTTCAGACTTCTCCTTTGGTTATACATCCCAATGTAGGTAAGATTTAACAAAACCTTGAGCAATAGTTTTTGTGGGATGACACGAGGTGGAGCATGGATGGGTTCATCTCTTGGTGACTCATATGCTACCAAGTGAAGTCTAAGCACCGGGTTCCAATAGTTTTGTTATAGCCTCTTGATTTCATGGACTGGAAATGGGATGACATATCCATGGTATTTATAACAAGGATTCCAGGGATTGTGAGAGGCCATGATTCTATCTGGGTGATAGTTGACTGACTTATCAAGTCATCACACTTGCTTACTATTAGGGAGTGATGTTCGGTGGAGAGTTTGGGCCAGTTGTATGTGTGGGATATCATACACCTTTATGGAGTTCTCTCTATGATTGTCTTATACCATGATGTGTGGTTCGTGTCACAATTGTGGAGAGAACTGCAAGTGGCATTCAAGACCCAGATGAATATGAGTATAGCTTTTCACCCTCATATAAATGGGCATACTGAGCGCACTATCTAGGTGTCAAAGGATATGCTAATGGATTTAATGTTATACTTTATCCAAAGTTAATAGGATCAATTAACCCTAGTACAGTTTGTTTATAATAATATCTATTACTCTACTATCGACATGAAACCTTTAAAAGGTCTATACAAGAGACCCTACAGGTCACCCCTATGCTAGACTACGATCAGTGAGACATCTCTTGTTGGGTCAAATATGGTGTAGGTGATGAAGGAAAATGTCTAGGTGACCCGTAAGAAGATGAGTAAAACCTAGATCAAGATGAAATATTATACAGATCAATGACATATGCCCTTGAAGTTTGAGCAGGGAGACCACGTTTTCCTGAGAGTCTCCCCATGATGAGGATTGTAGATATTTGACTAGGGAGGAAATATTTCCCTGAGGTTCATCAAACTATTTGAGATATTTAAAAGGGTTTGAGAGGTTTCTTACCACCTCTCCTTATCCCCACAGTTGGAGTGAGTTCATGAAATCTTCCATGTATCGTAGCTGGGAAGATACATGCATGATCCCAAGCATATTATTGACTAGGGATAGACGAAGATCAAGGATGGATCCACCTTTGTGGAGAAACCAATGGTGATCGAGGATTGATAGGAGAGGATCTAGTGTGGATGGACCATTCCCTTGGTTTGTGTGCTATGGAAACATGAGAGTATACAAGAGAGCTCCTGAGAGTAGGAGAGCCAGATGTGGACTCAATATCTCCACATCTTTACATAATTTTTTTCTTTTTGAGGATGAAAATATTAAAGGAGGGAATAATCTAGAGACCTTTTTTTCCTTGTAATACTTTGAAATATATCAAAGAATATTCTTGAAGCCAGGATGTGAGACGACCTATGATTCCAAGGCCCAGTGAGCCCAAAATTAATTTCATAAAAGTATTAAATATATTTTATATCACATGCATGTATTTTTTTATAAATAATAGGATATATATAAAATAAATTAATGTATTATAAATCAAATAACATATTTTAATACGGAGCACCGATTTCACCCTAGGCACGACCTAAAGTTGGTCAGTGTGGAATGTACGATAGGGGAAGATGTTAGTGGGTGAATTTAATTACATTAATTTATTTATTTTGAATTTAATGTACTAAAATATTTATTACATATAAATCAGATATTTTGGAGAATAATTAGGGTTATCCGCATAACTCTAAGATCTTTGAGTGGAGCATCCACCATTTTACGTTGCCATATTGAGATCAGACAATGACCTACAACTGGATCAAGGTGAATCGAGGTGCAGAGAATGAAATAAATATTCCCCATCATTGATGAGAATTTTAATAATCAATGATCAATCCGAATCATGTTATGGATCATAAATTGTGTATTTAACCATTTAAATTAAAATATTTATAATGACCTAATCTTTTATTCTTTGATATGTGTTCAATTTCATCCTTCACATGAGATCATGTATTGAAATAAATCATTCTTTCAGTTAATTTCGTGATTATTCCATGAAATAGCCATTTAAAATCCCTTTTTTTGTGATCATTTCCAAAAAACACGTGGCCAATAGTTTTATCACCTTTGTTCTTGTGACTTTTTCTCTACCCATTCTTTTCATTACTCATCATT
Source organism: Viscum album (assembly GCA_963277665.1). Classification (NCBI taxonomy): domain Eukaryota; kingdom Viridiplantae; phylum Streptophyta; class Magnoliopsida; order Santalales; family Viscaceae; genus Viscum; species Viscum album. The sequence goes on from OY728157.1 coordinate 694,751,391, forward strand.
GGACCATGAGGTCACGATTTGATTATTACTGGGCAGATCCGAGCATAATGGGACCCCCAGATTCATGGTGGAAGTGCATACAACAACCATATTGGAGTTTTAATGTTGAATTAGTAGGTATTTTGGGTAGTGGTGATGGATTCATAGATACAAGATCCAAAGCAGAGAAGGCAACAACACAAGAGGTGCGTGAGGCGTGTGGTGGCTTTGAGCGGAGGATCAAAATCTAGATGTCCAACCACCAGAGGCCTGAAAATCAATGGTATACATTTTTATATTTTATTTAAACTATATTCAATATATAATCAAGCATATTAAATATGGAAAAGGAAAATCTTGAGAACTTCATGGAGATCTTGATTTTCTGCAAAAATCATTACTACACACCGTGTAGTTCGGAAGAACACACAATGTTTTCTATTGAAATACATAGTGCTATGGTTTCTATAATTGCACTAGCCTTATACACATGTTATTATATAGTTTTAATCATAACTATCCTTCTAATACAAACCAAGTATTGTGAATTCTTGTTTATTTTTAATATTAGATACATAATTAGAAAGCATGAAACCAAAATAAAAAAAATATTTTATTTAATCTTCATAATGAGATCCAAACACCATTTGAGCCCTTATATATTCATAGGATAACCTAGAGAATACATGAACAAAGGGATAATCTAAAAATACCAGTAAGTAAATAAACATAATAATAAAGCATAACACATGGGTTACATGTAGAACATGATTAAATAAAAAGGCATGGAATATGAATAAACATATAAAATCATAACACATAGAACATGGTATCACATAATAATGTAATCATAGTAATGTGGTATAAAAATAAAACATGACATAATAATGATCCTGGGTGAACCACCAAGATTGTTTCACATAGATCATGAGTCAAGGCTAACCACCAAGACCATTGCACATGAAGCATGAGCGAAGGCTAACATCCAAGACCATTGCACATAAAGTCTCATGAGAATAAACATTACCCAATTCATTAGAGCACTATCTGGGATCACCCATCATAAAATGTTAATAAATATGTTTCCACATAAATAATCATACATAATGAATCAAACATAAACATAAGGGTTACCCATGGAAATAATTAGGTATCATAATCTTGTCAAAAGAAATATCAAAAGGAAATATCATAATGGTGTTCATGAAAGAATGAATTTAAATCATATATGGAAACTAATAAGTGAAAAAAGGCATATATCATGATAATTTATTTCAAAATAAAGTGAAAACATGTAAAAATAGTGTTTAAGAAACTTTAGAAATAAAACATTTTAGTGTAGTTTAAGGGATAATATTAAATATTATTTAAAATGAATAATGAATAATTATTTGTATGAAACCAGAAATGAACAAATATATTTTTTAATGATATAATGATTTATTAGAAATGGTGTTTTAGAAAATATTATGGAGTGCACTTGAAAATGAGTGAGAAATCGGGAAGTTCCCTTTATTGAGGCTTAATTATCAGGAATAATTGAGAAGGGAACCTTATTAAAACATGAATTTACCCATAAAAGAAGGATATAATGATATAGATACATGAGTTTGGAACATAAAAATATAATGTATACGAATTATATAAAAATATAGAAGAACTAAATTTGGGTAAAGAGAGATAAAGTGTAACCTGAAGGAAAAAATGAAGGTTAAAAAAGAATCCCTTACCTTATGTATGAATGTGTTATAAACTCTAACATAATGTCTGTGATAATAAAATTAAATAAATTAATTAATTAATTAAAAATGTATTATACATGTATTTTATTTAGTATAATTTTATTAAGTTTATTTATGGCCTTTTTTATGAGTTCTAATATATAATTTCATCTTTTGGGAGTGTTTATTTCCTTGGTTTTCATGATCAGTTCATTTGTATACGTGTATGAAAGATCATGTAGAATGGGAATAGTTGTGTAGAATTTAAATTATATGATATTAATGAAATTAAAGTAGTTTATTTGGTATTATATATCATTTTTTATATGGTATGAGGATAAATCATTAGAAAAAATGTTAATGATAATTGTTTATATTATTTTGGCAGTTTCCCAATCATCACAAACTAGTTTTGTTCTATTATTTAATATTATGTATATATACTAGTTCAATAACATTAAATAATCTGTAATACATATATTATAATATTTTTAACAATAAAAATGGGTTTATTACCATCCTTGAGTTCATTAAAGGAAAATGAAATTTCATCATCCTTGAATATGATAAATTAATACATCACAGACAATGTTTTCATTTTTAGAACAAAAATGGGAGGGGAAAGAAATGATGATGGATTATTCTATTAACATAATAAAATTACAGTATATGTGAGATAATAGAGTTACCATACCACTTGTATAAGGGGAGGGTAGGATAGAATAAGAAAATAAAATAAATTGGAAAGAAATTAAAATAAAAGGAAATAGTTTTTTACTTCTTGAATTCTTCTCCTTGAGAACCACCTTGAGGAACTTGAGTTTGGTATTTTATTGATACCAAGGGATACTAGAAGTGGGTAAGATAATTTTGAATATTATTGGGCATAAGTTTTATAAGGATCAAAACTTCAAAGGTGTGAGGAGAAGGGGTGGTATTTATAGGGGAGGAGTGGAGTGTTTTCTCATTATTTTATTCATTAGTTTATTTACCTCAAGACTAAAAATAGTTTCAAAATTATCACTAAATATATTAAAATAATAAATAAAGGTTCATTATTATGGTCTTACATGATCCATACATCATCTATGACTTAATAATTCATGTATTTATTAAATACTGTAAATTACAGTATTCACTATCCACTAAAAATTAAACTATTTTAGAAAAATAACAAAAATTAACCCTAAATTTTTTTATATATTCAGAATAAAAAAATGGAATCCATTTTATTAAAATAATTTTATAAATATAATAAATTTAATTTTTAATTAAAATCATTATTTACAAAAAAATATCCATTTTAAAATTATAACTAATTTTATAACACTTTAAAAAATTAATTAAGGTCTCATTAAATTATGTTATAATAATAAGACAAAAAAATATAAATTTATGAATCTATTTTATGAAAATAAATTTTATTTTAAATAATTATATTAATTATGAATTTGTAAATAAATATTTATGTTTTATAAAAATACCAACACTTAATTTACCATTTTCAAAACATTTATTTACTTATACTATGATATATTTATATCATATTTTCATTTATAAGATGGATAAATTTTATTTATACTTTTATAGGTGAGGTTACTATTCTTAAGGGTCACATTACTATTCGATAGGTCATGTTACTATTCCCTTGGTTTAGGTTCCTTAATTTCTATAAATACTTCTTATTTCATTCATTGTTCATTTATAAAGTTTGTATTGTGTTATCTATGTGATTTTATGTGATTTATACTATATAAAATAATTATAAGAAGGAAATTTTCATTGATAAAATTTTTGTTTGTTACATTATTTCCCCCTTATGAAATTTCACCCTAGAAATTTCATTTTACAAACTATTGGGAAAATAGGCGAGGGTACTTCTCCTTCATCAATTAATCCAGTTCCTATGTTGCCTATTTGTACTTATGATTCCTCTATAGTACTTTGACCAGGTGAGTGGTCTTGTTGCATAGAAATTTATCTCTACAATATAAGATCTTCACTGACTATTTCTCATAAGAGAGATCATTTTCTAACTTAACCACCTATGAATTCTGTACATGTGGGAGATCTAGTATGTACTTCCTCAAGAGGTATACAAGGAATACATCGTGTACCTAAGACATGGTTGGTGGAAGTGTTAGTCGATAGGACACAACTCTAACACTATTAAGAATCTCAAAGGGGATGATTTACATGGGACTCAACTTTCCCTTATTCCCAAATCCCATGAACCTTTTCCATGGAGATATGTGGAGGAATACCATGTATCTAACCTTAAACTCTAGGTCTCATTAATTATTTTTTATATAGGTCTTTTTTCAAATTTGGGCTACCTTGATGTACTACTGAATGGTTTTCACCTTCTCCACCCTTTCTTCAACAATTTCAGGTCCTAGTAGCTTACCTTATCCAACTTCATCCCATCACACCGTTGTTCTGTATATTTTCTCATAAAAGACTTCATATAGGGCCCTTTTTATGCTTGAGTAGAAACTATTTTTATAGGAGAACTCAACCAGAGGCAGATGTTGGTCCCATCCTCCCATTAAGTCCATAGTACATGCTCTCAACATGTCTTCTAGTGTCTAAATAGTCCACTCGTATTGTCCATTAGTTTGAGGATGATAGGCCGTACCGAAGTTCATCTCATGCTTATATCATATTGGAGAATTTTCTAGAACTTGGAGGTGAATCTCGTATCTTGATAGAATAAAATCAATAGCGGAACTCCATGTAGCCTTTACCACTTTTATGATGTATATCCGTGCAAATTGATCTAGGGAGAAGTCCTATCAAATTGTGATAAAGTGAGATATCTTTTTAAGACAATCCACAACAACCCATATAACATTATTTCCTCTAGATGTATTTAAGAGTCTAATGACAAAGTCCATAGTGATGTTTTCCTATATAGGTAATGGTTTCATCATCCCTTTATAAATTTTCTTTTCATCCTTCACTTGATGACATACCAGGTACATTGATGTATATTCAACAATCCCCTTCTACATAGTGTCCCACCAATAGTTTTCTCAGAGATCTCGAAACATCTTTATGCTCCTTGGGTGAATAGAGAAGGTTTAGCTATGTGCGTCGTTCAAAAGATATTTCTTTACTTGTGGATTGGATGGAACATATATTCATGACCCAAATCTCATTAATCCTTACTCATTCATTTTAAACTTTTAGGATTTCCCATTTTTGATAGATTCTACTTTTTTTCTAAATTTACACATCATTTCTTTGATCATTCTTTATTTTCTCTATGAGGGATAGTTGAGAAATCATTTAAGAAAGAATTGATGATGTTCCTTCCTTAATGATTTCCATATTTATCATTTTAAGGTCTAATAATATTTTATCCTTCTCAATACTCATTATTGATAAATATGTGGGATCTTTTATACTTAGAGAATATTCGACCTTATTTGATTTACCTGGATGGTAGTGGATCAAGAAGTTGTAATCCTTGATGATCTCTAACCATCTTCTTTGGAACATATTAATCTCCTTCCATGTGAATATATATTTTAGGATCTTATGATTATTATATATCTCACACTACTCCCCATAAAGATAATGGAACCATATTTTCAACGCAAAGATCACAACCTACAACTCCATATCATGCGTGAGATAGTTTTGATCACGAATTTTCAACTGCTTTAAGGAATAGGCTATAAATTTTCATTTTTCATCTACACATAGGCTATGAAAATATTTAAAGAATCACTATACACCACAAAGAGTTCCCCATTTTTTGGTATTATGAGAATTGGTGCAGTGATAATCCTCATTTTTAACTCTTTAAGGCAGTCTTCACATTCACTGGTCTAGAAAAACTTTTATCCCTTTTGACTTAGCTTGGTTCGTGGGTTTGAAAATCATGAGAAGTTATTCAATTTTCTTGATAATATCTAGATAAATTAAGGAAAATACAGATCTCCATTACAGATGTTAGCTTGGGCCACTCTTTGATTGCCTTTATCTTGGAACGGTCCACAAATATCCCTTTGTTGGGGATTACATACCCCAATAATGATACTTCCCTCATCTAAAACTCACATTTACTGTACCTTGCATATTTTTTCTCCCTTCAAAAAATCTTTAGAATAGTATTCAAAGGATCCCCGTTTTCCTCATTTCTCTTGAAGTATATCAAAACATTATCAATAGAGACTAAATTTTTTTTTTCTAGGTAATCTCTAAAGACACTATTCATTAAATACCTGAAAATTGTGGGAGAATTAGAGAGTCCAAAGGGAATCACTATGAACAAATAGTGTCCATACCTCATTCGAAAGGCTGTCTTGGGAATATCTTCCTTCTTCACCTTTAGTTGGTGATATCCTGACTGAAGGTCCAACTTAGAGAAATACTTGGCCCGACATAGTTGATCAAAAAATTCATCTATTTGTGGCAAGGTATACTTGTTCTTTATCATGATTTTATTAAGATCGTGATAATAAATATATAGGTGCATTGATCCATCCTTATTTTTAACAAATAGGATTGGTGCACCCCATGGCTAAGCACTCAGGAATATAAAACCCTTGTCCAGATCCTCCTGTAACCGCTTCTTCAGTGTTTCCAGCTCAATAGTGGACAATCTATAAGATGTCTTCGATATAGGTAGAGATCTAGGAATATTTTCAACTAAAAAATCAACCTCTTGATTAGGAGGAAGACTAGGAAACTCATCAGGGAACACATAAGTTTATTCCCTCATAATGGTCATGTATTTGAGCATGATTCTCTCTTTTCTCTCAATCATTTGAGCTAGACATTCATACTCATAAGGAAATAATATCCACAATTTAGATGATTATTATGATGGATATTCATCCTTATCCTTACACACTTATATAATTGGAGGATTCCTTAGGATTCAAAGAGTGATTTCCCTTTCCCGACAGTCAATGTTGGATTTGTATAAATATATCTTATTCATGCCCAATATAGAATCAAAATCCACCAAAGAAAGTAAAACATGATTTTTTGATAGGTTTAGTCCAAAAAAATTAACCAGGGAGGATTTATATAATTTGGATTCAATAATTTACCCATTTTCTATTCTCACAGATAACTCAAACTAGATATTTTGAGGTGGAGTTTCAATAGTTCTAATAAACTTTAAAGATATAAAAGAATGCATAGAAAAGGAATAAAATAGTATGTTTGATATTACTGAATGAATAACCAACATACCTGTCACCACACTATCTTTAAGCTCCACCTTATTAGTAGTGATAGCATATGTGCTTCCTTACTACCTTGGATGTTGTTTTGTTGATTTGCTCTAACAACCCTTGGCTTAGGGAAATGGTTTACATAATTACCATGTTCCTTGCAGTTGAAAAACTACACTACATGCTGAGTGTTGATCTGAACCTTCTCTTATTCTTCAAAATTAGTTGGATTCTTTATTTCCATTTGGTAGTTATTATCCTGATGCCCCATTCTTCCACATTTGAAGCATTCTCTAGTTCCCTTTAGATAGTTCCCAGGTTGCTTCTTCCCATAATTTTGACATCTGGGATATTGGGTTTTCTTTAGACCATGGTTTTTATCTATTGATCCAACCATATTAAACTTCATTTACCTCCTTATATCTCTAGGACCATGATCCCACTGAGAGTATTATATCTCTATTTTAACCTTGAGGGCACAACATACAATCTATTTATAACTATTAAAGTCTCGAATCACCAATTATTTTCATAGACTCAACTTTAGTCTGCTAAACAAGTGATCCACATTGATTTAAATGTTCTTGAAAAATCTAGAAGTGTATCATGAAAGTATTTTGAAGTTTTCTTCATATACCCTGATAGAATTGTCTTTATTTTACTTCATACCTAGGAACTCTCTCTCCATCTTAAGATGTAGAGTTCAGGGAAAATATTTATTGAAAAACATTTTATCGAAATGTTCCCATTCTATAGACTCAATTTCTTCATTAGACTTCATGTTCTTGATTAGTGTCCACCACTGATCAGCTTACCTATAAAAAAGATAGACTACCAACACAAATTTGTCTTCTTCTGAGCACTGTAGAATAGATAATATCTTTTCAATGGAGTTAATCCATTGTTCCATGAGGAGGGGATCATAAGATGCACTAAACAAGGGAGGCCTTTGTTGTATAAAGGATTCGATTGCGACTTTCTCTTTCTTAGGAGAAGGAGAAAATTCCACATGATTAAAGTTATTATTTATAACTTGTTCAAGTTGGTAAAGTACTTTCATGAAGTTTTTATCACCCATTCCCATCATATTTTTCGATTCATTAGGCCAATCGACACATTTCCTATCACATTGATTGTTCGCACATGTTCTCCTATTTACAACCATTAACTAAGAAAAATAAAGTACAATCGGGGGGGGGGGGATTGAATACTTGGATAATAATAATATAAAAATTAAACTTTGAACCTATAAGGAAAAACTTATAAATGAATAGTATATCCTAACTTGTGAGTCACTAAGTTTAAATTTAGTTTATCCGTGGTGATAGAATTATCTCTAGAGTTCTTAATAAAGTGATCTAGTACTAATCTCAAAAAAAAAAACTAGACCATGCTCTGATAACAACTATAACATCCCTATAATTTTTCACATATTATCACATGTTTTTTATTATAATTAGACTTCTAATACAAACCAAGTATCATAAAGTCTAGTGTATCTTGAAGATTAAATGCATAATTAAAAAGCATTAAACCAAAATAAAACATATTTTATTTAATCCTAATAATAATCTTCTAACACTATTTGAGCCATTAAATCTTCATAGGATAAATTTAAGAATACATGAAAAAAATGACGAGATAAAACTCCCAGTAAGGGAATAAATATATGAATAAATCACAACACATGGATTATAAGGAATAACATGATGACATAAAAAGGCATGGAACATGAATAAACATATGGAAGCATAAAACATAGAACATTGGATCACATACCCATGGAATAATAGTAATAGGTAAGAAACATAAAACATTAAATAAGAATGAGTCAAGTCTAACCAACAATATCATTGCACATGGAGCACGAGTCAAGGCTAACCACCAATATCATTGCACATTGGGCATGAGTCAAGGCTAACCACCAAGACCATTGCACACGATGTCTCATGAGACTTAACATTAATACATGCATTGGAGAACTATATGGGAACACCCATTGTAACATGTTCATGAATATGTGTGCCACATAAATAATCATACATAAGGAATCAAACATAAACATTGGGGTTACCCATGCAAAGAATTCGGTATCATAATCATGCCAAAATGCATATCAAAAGAGAATATCATAATGATGTCCAAGAAAGAATGTATTTAAATCATAAATAGAATTTAATGAGGTAAAATATGAATATATCATGATAAGTGATTTCAAAATGAAGTGAAAACATATAAAAATATTGTTCAAGAAACTTTAGAAATAAAACATTTTAGTACGGTTTAAGGGAAAGTTTTCAAGATTCTTCAAAACTTAAAAGGCATAAATGTTTTTATAAAACCATAAATTAACCAAGATAGTTTTTTTTGATAAAATTAGTGATTTTATATAAATAATGGTGTCCTAAAAAATATTACACGGTGCACTTGAAAATGAATGATAAATCAGGAATTTCCCTTTATTCAAGCTAGCTTTGGGAAGAATTGAGAAGGAAACCTTATTAAAACATGTATTTAACCATAAAAGAAGTATGTACTAATATAGATACATTATTTTTGAACATAAAAATGTAATTAAAAATAATTATATAAAAATAAATAAGAATTATATTTGGGTAAAGAGAGGTAAAGTGTAACCCGAAGGAAGAAATGAAGGTTAAGAAAGAATCCCTTACCTTATGTATGAAAGTATTCTACACTTGAACTTAAAGTATTGTATAATGAAATTAAATACATTAATTAACTAATTTAGAACCTATTATATATTTATTTTATTTACTATAATTTTATTGAGTTCATTTATAGACTTTTTGATGAGTTATAATATACAATTTCATCATTCAAGAGTGTCTGTTTCTTTGGTTTTCATGATCGAATCATTTGTATAAGTGTATGAAAAATCATGTAGAATGGAAAAAGTTTTACTAAATTAAAATTATATGTTATTAATGAAATTAAATCAGTTTATTTTTTCTTATATATAATTTGGTTATATGGTATGAGGATGAATCATTAGATAAAACATTAATAATAATTGTTTAGATTAATTTGGCAGTTTCTTGATCATCACGAACTAGTATTATTATATTATTTAATATTATGTATATATAATAGTTTTGGAACATTAAATAATCTATAATAAATATATTATAATCTTTTTTTACCATAAAAATATTTTTATTACTAGACTTTAAGGTTTTAAATGAAATTTAAAACTCATTTTCCTAAAATGCGATAAATTAACACATCAAGGATAATGTTTTCATTTTTAGAAAAAAGGGAGGGAAAATAAATGATGACTAATTATTACATAAACATAATAAAATTAATTTTTTTAATACAATGGAGTCACCATGACACTTTAATAAGGATAGGCAAGGATATAATAGGAAAATAAAATAAATTGGAAAAAAATTTAATGAAAAGGAAAGAGGTTTTTACCTATTGAGTTATTCTACTTGAGAACCTCCTTGAGGTAATTGATTTTTTTATTTTATTGAATAAAAGGGATCCTATATGTTTGGGAGATACACGGAAAGAGTATTTGGAATAATTTTTACAAGTATCAAAGCTTTAATGGTGTGAGGAGAATGAGTGGTATTTATAGGGGTGGAGAGGGGTGTTTTCTCATTATTGTATTCATTAGTTTATAATTTTACCTCAAGACTATAGATAGTTTGAGAATTATAACTAAATATATTAAAAAATTAATTATAGTTCTATATTATGGTCTTACATCAATCATACCTCATCTATGACTCAATAATTTATGTATTTGTTAAATACCGTAAATTACCGTAATTCACCATTTATAAAAAATTCAACTATTTTAGAAAAAACCCAAAAATTAACCTTAACCATTTTTATACATGTATAATTAAAAAAAGGACTCCATTTTATGAAAATAATTTTCTAAATATGAAAATTTTAATTTTTAATTAAAATCATCATTTACTTGAAAAATACCGATTTTAAAATTATACCTGATTTTAAAACACTTTGAAAAAATTATTAAGGTATCATAAAATTATTTTATAATCATAAGAAAACAAAATATAAAATTATGAACCTATTTTATGAAAATAAAATTTTATTTTAAATCTTTATATTAATTATCAAATTATAAATAAACATTTATGTTTTAGAAAAATAGTAACACTTAATTTATCATTCTCAAAAAATTTATTTACTTATACTAAATATAATTTTATCATATTTTAATTTATATTATGGATAATGTTTTTTATAAATTCATAGGTGAGGTTACTATTCTATTGGCTGAGTTACTATTCTTAAGGGTCACATTACTATTTCATAGGTCATGTTACTATTCCATTGGTTTAGGTTCCTTAATTTCTATAAAAACTTCTTATTTCATTAATTCTGTATTTATAAAGTTTTTATTATGTTCTACATGTTATTTTATTTTATTTATAATATATAACATAATTAAAAGAATAGAATTTTCAATGATAAAATTTTAGGTCATTACAGTTTTTGGGTGATCATATGTATCACACATCTTGTGGGACACCAACATCCCATGTGAGTTAGTACTGATGTTCTAGCATGTAATCCAAGAGTACACAGACATGGGAATGGCCAGGCACACACTATGTACTGAGACATGGCCAATGTACACAATCATGACTCGGAGGGCATGAGTACACCCTAGGTGGAAAAGACATGTTTTGTAGTACTCTTATTCATCATGTAATTCTACATGGCTAGATATCCATGTGTTAGTGAGGACACGACCAGGTAGAATAGATGGACCATATGCCGTGTGGGTCCCTTAAACATTGTGAACTTCTTCATGAATCTTCTACCTCTCATATCTCATTCGTTTGGACTCAAATTTTATCCCATGAGTAGCCTATGTTGAATATTTTTCCACATAGAACGTGATAACGACCTTTGTAGTTTATTTTGAGATATGGTGTGAGATGTTATGAGCATGAATTTTCTTTAGGCGATTCTTGATGATGACAATGATTAGGTAGGATCATCAGAGAGTGGTACCCCCCTAACGGACTAGGTCATGGGACCTCTATCTTTTTATAGAGTGGAAACCTCCAACAATGTCAGTGCATGAGTCGTCTACCTATAGAGTGGAACTCTCTTACCATGTTAGGGCATTCTTCCTCTACCCATAGAGTGGAACCATCCTCCTATATCAGGTCATGGGTCCTCTATCTATAGATTGGAACCCTCATGCTGTGTCAAAGCATGGGTCCTCTATCTATAGAGTGGAATCCTATTACTGTTTCAAGGGATGGGTCCTATACCTACTAAGTGGTACCCCTCTAATAGTCTAAAGCATGTTTTCTCTATCTATCTACTGAGTGGAACCCTCCTGTCATTCTAGGGCATGAGTCGTCTATCTTCTGAGTGAAACCCTCCTATCGTACCTAGGCATGGGTCCTCTATCTACTAAGTGGAACCCTCCCATTGTACCAGGGTATGGTTCCTCTATCTATTGAGTGGAACCCTCTAGTCATACCAGGGTATGAGACCTCTATCTAGAGATTGTTCGATCTAGACTGTGTAGTATAGTGGTGAGGTGTGTCTCTACATAGTTACTATTTAGACATACACACAAGATGCTAGGCATCATTAATGGAGCTTTGGAACTATTGGAATACTCTTTTCCTGGGATGAACTATGATATGAAGATCCCTTTTTTCTCTTATCTGGGTTTCTTATATGAGTATATATCTTTGTTGTTGGGTTTTGACTCCCTCTTACTTTGGGTTGAGTTATTTACTTTTATCACGTCTCCTATTACTCCCCTTAATATTTTAAGGTTTCCTACTAAGTATGTATATAAACACCCTTGTACAGGGTTTTCTTGTACATGTCATGTCTTATATAGATGAAAGATCAGTCACTGGTGATTACAAAGGAGTTTAGTGGAAACCTGAGTGCATTTAACCATGTACGATGGTCAAGGCTTGGAGATCTATAGTTTCACTCTTCCGGCATTTACTTTTACAGTTATTGTAAGGTTGGGAAATATTTTATGGATGGGCATGCATTTTTCCCTTTAATTTTGGTTCACTTAGTCACACACTTTTTTATTACCTATAGATTGTTACATGCATGGTTATTACTCTAGATATTATTGCCTTTTCTTTTTATTCCTCTATTCTTCTGTATGCTTATGGTTGCGTGTGTGCTTATAGATACTTAGTAAAAGGACTTCTATTTTAGTTATTCCTTGCATCACTAGTTTCTATCCCATGGCCTTTGGATTCAGGTTTGGGGTAGTTGTGGCTCGACCTTCCATTGGCCAGGCAGGCCCCATTGGGTCGGGTAATGAAAGGTTATTATTTTATATTTCTTTTTCAATGGATATTAATGCCTATTTGAATTTATTATTATATTGATAATTAATTTTAAATGTTAATGGTATTTTTGTATTGGTTTATTAATGTTGTGAATTTTTTGTTTTAATGTTATATTGGATTGGTGATTTTAAATTCTGGTTCTCCCCTTGGTTTCAAATAGATTTTCAAATGATATTTGTTTTCAAAAAAGGTTTTAAAAGTGGATTTTAAAATGAGGACTTCTAAAGTATGAAGTGAAGTCCATTTTAGTACCTTGAAAAAGTAATTTATGAATAATTTTGGTTTTTAAATGGTATTAAAAATAATATTTTGAAATGGTAATACTAGTTTAAAATTCCATGGCTTGGTTGGAACCTTATATGAATGGGTTTTCTTTCCTAAATGAGCCTCAACCTTAACTTAATCCCTATGGTTTCTATTTAAAATTTATTTATTCAATGGATGTGATTATTTTTTATGCTTATGTGATTTAAATTGGGGGTATTAGAGATAAGGGTTCATGAGTGTGGGTTAAGGTATTCTATTGGCATGGTTTTCCTTATGTTTTATTATTGGCATGTGTCTGACATGACACACGACCATCCTCACCTTGTATTACTAGTATCATTAGGATCCTATGAATTTTAGTGAGAGATTGATAAATAGTTTTTATACTTTTCCTAATTAGATAGACTTGTTGTAAGGGATCATATCCCTATAGCCCATACATTTATGTGTTTTAAGTGTCAAAGGTGTTAAGAGGAGTCTCGGAGGAGGAAAAAGTGGAGTTAAGATGAAGTTTGAACTACAAATTAGTATTACGACATAGAGGAATGTGTCGAGACATGGATCCCAATTAGAAGATGAGGTTGTGATTTGGATTAAGAGTTGCGGTGTAGAGGCTTAAGGGGGAGGATTTGGTGATTCTTCCATTTATAGGTTCGCTACCCCATGGAGATGAGTTTCAGCGTAGCCTTCTTCTTTAGTGATATAATTCCATGGTGTAGTGGTTTTCCTTGGTCCATAGTCCTTATCATAGTTTATAAGATTTATGAAATGGACTATACTGTGTTTCTCAAATGCAGAAATGACCAGGTGTACTGCGATATGGTCTCTTACCTTACACTGTAGTATTGTCATGTGTCAACACCATTGCATCATAGTGTAGGGTAATACACCATGAGTTTATAATTTCTATTTCCCCCATAAATTCTTCAACCCCATTTTAAATTTTATTTCTTCCAAATTTTTATTTTGATGTTACACCCCAGCTTGAACCATTGGGCTTGAGCTGGAGTTCCACAAGACCTCATGCGTGTCTCCCCATACACAAGAGGTTTCCAACTAGTGGTGAGATTTTTTTGGAACATCATGTGGAGACTATTCCCTCGATATCGGGTGAATATTAGATTATAATAAAGAAAGTGATTTCACTGTAAAAAAATAATAAATAAATAAATAACTATCAGATTAGTAGTGTATAAAAATAAAATCATCCCATGCTGTAACAATATGGCATGTCATATACATAAACTGAAACTAAGAAGAATATCCACAATATGAGGTAAATCCAAAAGATAAATGTGATATTGTTTCATATTAAAATGCTTTTGCATTTAATTTGAAATGTGAATATTTGTGAATTTTGTGTTTTTAATTTAATGAAAAATGTAATATTGATTTTTTTTATTTTCATTTATTTAGGATTTATTTTGCATTTATTTGATGAATTTATTTATGTTGGTTTTTTTAATGACCTTATACCTTATCCACTAACCACGTGTATAGTTTGTGGTCTTATAGATAGTGGTTGTAGCTTTTAGGGTGTTCTAGTGAGCTCTCCCTTCAACTATGGTTTTCATTTAACCGAGAGAAAGATAAGAGGAGAGGTCTCGCCCTACTTCTTAGTTCTATTTGAGAGACAGTTTTTAGTTAATATCCTCATTTCACCACAATGCACCACCCTTGTTCCAGTTATACTCTTTTTTTTGATTTTAACTAGTTAAACATTTGGCTTCATGGATAAATATAATAGTGCGAGTTCATAGATTTAGTTATTTCTCCTTATTTATCATATGAGGGAGAGTGAAAGATATGCATTTTATCTCCCACTTCACTAATGGAAGTGATGTGTGCAATGATTGGTTGCTTTGAGGTGTTGGTCCTTATTTTTGAACCCATACATATATTATCTTGATAATAGGTCAATTAAAATTTTGGATTCCTAGTTCTTATGAATAAAGGAGCATTGAGGTGATCTGATGATCCTCTGGCACCCTTGTATTGCTACTCGGAGAGATTGACCATGATAAGAGGCAAAAATAACAATCTTGATCCTAGAGGACATGAATCTGGATCACATCAAACTCATATAGAGACATTAGATTTGGAATATAGTGTCATTTTTGGACTGTAGTTATGGTTTTAAAAAATTAGACTTGAAGAAGTCAACATCGATGATTTTAGTACCTTGTAACAAGATTCTTCATCGATAGAGGTGAGACCGAGCCCTGGTAAGGGGGTCTTGATCCTATAATTATTTTCCATATTGATTTTTTCAAAATATTATATCTTTTTATTATTACTTAATTGTTTGTGTCATGTGAGTATTTTGTTTTTTGTTCATGTTTCTTGCTCCTTGTACTCTTCTTTTTATTGTTGAAACCTCGTGATGATCCCATCTTGTGCATATAGTTGAGTTGGCCAAAACATATAAATCCTTGTGTCCATTTACTATTATCCTTTTTCACATTTTTTTGACCTATAAATCATTGAATAAATATTTACTTAAATTCTAGTTTAGAATTTAGTAGTTTATATTCAAGTTTTTTATTGAGCTTCTTGAATTATTTTCTTCATTTGAAAACTTGTATTTATGTTTATTATGGTAAATGAATTCTTTTTTTTATCAGTTAGTCATTATTGCCTTCTTATTATTCTTACTTATAGTTTGAAAGTTATAAAAATGTATGTATGTACATTTGGAATAATTTATCATATGTTCTAATTCAGAACTATGATTCTCATGTTTTATATTCTATTTATCAAACATCTTTATGTACTAATTATTTTATTGTTCTTTGAGAATTATGAAATCTTAGTTCATTGTATTTTCCTCTTCTATTGTTCTATTCCAATATTGGAATTATTTTTTATTTCTTTTTTATTTGGAACACTGAAATATGATCCTTTTTAGTTTATTAGTTTATGGTTTAAATTAAAAAAACCTTGTTGTTTGATTTTGGATTTTATAACCCAAAACATCCAAGAAGCTCCTCCTTATGGTTGGTCTTGTACTACCTTAGGCAGTGCACCTCCCACAACAAAGTGTCATCAAAGGGTAATTGGGAATAATTTTGTATTGATAAAATTAAAAATTTCATATTTATTGCTTTCAAATGTTTTTCTAGTGTATTTTTCCTACTATAACATTCTTTAATGTTGGTTAAATTAGGTTACTTTTCTATCTTTGGTTATAATTTTTCAATAATCTATTTGATTGTTATTACCTTTACTTTTCCATATTTCTCTACCCATATCAACCTTGTAGATACCTTTGGTAGGTGTTACCAGTGTCTATCTATGGTTTTGGGGTCATAAAGGGTTTGTGTGAGGTTATCATATGTCTAGAGAGCTAGTTAGCAGTGAGGTGCGTTGGCAGGGTCTTGTGTCTCTAGTTTTTATATTCTTTTTGGAGTTTAGATTATGTTATCCCCGCTATGTTCCTCTGTGTCCTTTAGGGAATTTTTCTTTGGATATGAAACAATTGTGAGTTTAGTGTTTGGGTTTAAATAGTTTATGGGAGCAGTGATCTTGTCTATTTCTTGGATTTCCACTGATCTTATTAGTTTTTCTATTTGACCCTTTTAGAGGCTTTAATTTGGTCTCCTAGTGTTTTGGGATTATGTGCTATTAAGAAGTTAGACTAGGATTTATACAATTTTAGTACCTTATTTCCACTAGATCTTTAGATGGTTGACCCCCTTTGTTCTCATGTTTTGGATCTATCTTAGGATTTTGGGAATAATTTTATGTGATCATGCAATTTTACTTTGTTTTTGGATCTAACCTTTTGGGTTTTGTTTAGGTAGTCTTCTCCTTAGGTGGAGATTCCAAATCATTATTTTAAGGATCTTCTAGAACATTACATGAGGAGTCTTCCTATTAGGTTTTTAGGTGGCATGTCTTAGATTAAAGTGGGTAGTTCTAGGTGTGTCCACCCTCATGTGTTTTATGGGTTCATGTGTATAACTTTCTCTTTTATACTTACACTCTCCATTTTTCTTCTTCTTTTTGCTGTTTTCTATGACCTATTTTATTTCTGAGTGGCATTATTTGTAAATTTTTGAGATATTTTGTTATACCATTTAATTTGTTTTATGAAAAGTGCTAATCTATTATTTTTTTTTCTACAGGCATGGAATATGTAATATCTCGAGATTTTAAAAATAAAGTCTGTAGCATACAAGATACACAACACTAATCTTAAACAAACAAAGAAATATTATTTTTTAAACGCGACTGTTATATTTTAGCTGTTAAATTGGAAGGTATGAATAGAAATAACTGATTTATGAAATATATAGTGGTACTACTCATTGCTAATGTATTAATTAATTCTTTATAAATAAGCACTCAAATTTTTAGTAAAGTCATTTTATTCTTCAAAAATATGTTTTCTTAACAAATTGGTTTTATTTCTATTTATTAAGTTTTAGAAAAATTATAAAAATTATTTAACAAAATGAATTCCAATTTTTAATTCATCATGTAAAAATTATATTATGATGAATTTTGATAATTTTTCTAAAATCTTGTTTTTTCAAGGAATAGTGAAAAATATTGATTTTTATTGAAATATATATATTATTTTAAAGTATTTATAGTGTAAACTTATGTTTTGGATTAGCTTTAAATTTAAATTAGTTAATTTTGATTTTAAATAATTAATTATGGTTTTTAAAAATGATTTTATACTTTAGTTTTGTATAAAAACATTTTATATTTTAAATGCAATTTTTCCGAAAACATTTTTTCATTGCATTTTATTGGTTTAATTTTAAATTAAATTATTCAACTTCTGTGATTTTAATTTGTAAAAATGGATTATATATTTTTAATCAGGAGTTATGAATTTATTAAATATTTCCCCTTTTTTTGGACATTATAATTAGTAAACTTAGCAATTTTTGTTACCATAGTAAATAGAAAATCAGGTAATTAACGGTTAAAAATAAAATAATAAGAACTATTAAATATTCCAAAAACTTAAGTAAATCTTATTAGATGAGTATATCTTGACCATAATCATCCAAGGGTAGAACTTATGACCTTTTGGGGCCACTTGGATGAGATTATGACTTTTATAGTATTTTATTTAATGAAATGTCAGACATGTTACACTCTTGTTTTTAATCTGTGTAATATTTTTAATATGTTGTTATCAAGAGTATATGTTTGACTATAAATAAAACTTTATAATCTAAAAATTTATTTCCATCATGGTAACTTATTTTTAATTTTCAGTGAATAAATAATTACCTTAAATTCTTGCACAATGCTCATGCAATAATTATTCAATTAATAAAAAAATAAAATAAATGATATTATAAACAATAAAATAAATATAATTTTTATAAATAATGTGATAAAATAATTTTATAAAATTAAATTTAATTATATAATTATATTATTTGGTTCGAATTTTATATTTTGCGTTGATATTATTAAAGTCAAAGTAATGAATAGTTCTACAAATTGACATTATGGATATTTCATAGTAAATAATATTTATTAAATGATATAAAATTTCTAAAAATCTTAAATTCATCCAAGTTATTATTATAAGGTTTTAAATATCAAACATGTTCCATTTATGGTTTTATTTAATTTTATAATAACTATATTGACCCTTAAAGAATAGAATTCTATGTTGTCACGATAAGAGTTAAAGGGGTTAAATGGGGTTATGACGAAAAGATAAGGGTAGAAATATAACCAAAACATGTATAATTTTTATTATATGAGATAATTTAGACCCATAATAATATTATATTCTAAATAAATCACTTTTTTTCCATTTTTAATTTAATATTAATTTATATAAATTTAATATTTTGAGAAATTCCAAGAGTGCCCCTCCACACTCTTATCAAAGGGTACCATTTATTCTCATTAATTCACACTTCAAACCGCAATTTTTTTCCAGAAAATACATTTATAAAAACCTTCCTATAATATGTAATATCATTATATAGGTCCTTTTTAAAAATAATAGCAATTTTAGAGGTCTTAAAGTGTAACGCCCCGACCCTAGTTACCCAGAGTCGGTGCATTATTACATAACATTGGCATGATCACAAAGGATCAAGTCTCGAAAGATCGATTATTTTATTATCCTTGGAAGTACTAGATACATTCATAAGGTTTACATTACATCATAAGGTAAAAAAATCTACAACAACATCTTGTCTTCATATCCCCTCATACAATCCCTGTAGGTCATTCACAAATTATTTCTTCACATCCTGGGAAAAATAAAACATTGAAAGGGGTGAGCTTAGATGCTCATTAAGGATAAAAATATAGCAGAAGATTTCATAGATAAGCATAAACACTTATGGAAATGTATAAATAAAACAAAAGCCTTTTAAACTTCAACTTCAGCATAATATGGTAGATATAAAATGAAATAATTCCACTTACTTATTCACATGGATATTCTACTAGTCGAATAATCACATGCAATATCAATAACCACTTTCATGATGATGGAATACATAATGCCAGACTATCATAACCACGTAGACAAGGCCTAATGCCAAGACTACAAATAAGATTTTTTCAAGGCCTCGTGCCAAGACACTAGTTTGTATCATGAGACCTACCGATGCATCGAGGAGCTATAGCGGGCTCCACCCGTCACTTACTAAGTCCAATGCATTCCTCATATGAAAAGTTTGAAATATGACATAAACATTCGTATTAAACTAGCATACTAAATCTCAATACTTAATCGACAAACCATGAATGGTATTAAAATAGCACATCCACAATCAAGCATAACTCATTCAATACAATATGGAAGATTGTATTGTATCAGATTAATCTCAATCAAGAATAATGAAGGATATTGACATAGATGAAAATAATCATCAAAACTATTAGAGAGAAATATCCCCCTTTTTCTTGATATCATTTAAAAGTCAAACAATTTTTCAAGAATCCATTTAAAAATAGATTTTTGAATCAAAGTGTCCCATACCACTTTGAAACTTTTAAAAGTAATTTTAATTTTAAAACTTTAATGTCCATATAAATAAATTCTTAAAACCATTTTTAAAAGATGGACATTAATGAGAAATATTTAGAAGAATAAATATTTAAAACACTTAAAAATATATTTTAGTTAGAGTTTCTAACCAAAAGAGAGACACTTGAATAAAAATAATTGAGGTAATAAAAACTTTATAATATCATGAGAATAAAGTGATTCATGATATACTATTTCAAATTACATTATATACACCATATAAAAGTGATTTGGTGTATAACAACAAAGAAGTCTCAATGGAATGTAAATTGAGATGAATTCTCTTATAAAGACCATATACTTAGGTTAAGGATAAATCAACGACATAATTATGTGCGACAAATATCAATACACTCAATATGATTGGATATTTAGTGTAAATCAATCAGATGAAATTCACACATATTCTTGTAAAAACAACACCAATTAATTGAATATTTAACTCAACAAATGGAGATTGAGTTAAAATTAATCTTATCAAGTTCATACCGATGACTTGAGAATTTATCGATGGAGTGATTATGTGTATAAAAATTATATCCACAGAAAGGGGAGTGGAAATTATGACATAATCAAATGAATAGTGATTCCACAGATAATCTTGGAGTAAAATAATCAATGAAGTATGCCTAAAGCCGAATGAGTGCAAATTGAAATTTCAAATTCCCTTATCGATTAGGTAACTTAAGAAAAATACAACCATAAAAGAAGGATCATACAATAATGACGTAAATACCCATAAATTAAAGTATATTACACAATGAATACAATCATGGGCATACACATACACCACATGCAATAAATAAGTGGTGAACAATAGAATTCTCAAGAAATTAAGAGTGAGATAAGAAACCCCTTACTTTGTACTTTTTACTTGGTCGAGGGTAGGTTAAAATCCTGTATAATGGTGAAATAATTGTTATTGAATTATACAAGAATCATTTACATTAATATGATATCATATATGATCTTTTAACATTGATTTGTTAATAATATCTTAGTATTATCGTCATTTCGGGTGTTAACTTACTCGTTTTAATTTATATTATTTGTTACGTAAGCCATGTTTGTTATGGATAGGTTTTATATTATTCATATCTAAAATTATATCAAGTCCTTAAACTTTATTTTTAATCATCAAATGAGAATTATACTTGAATGGATACGATGGAGAATGAATCTCATCACGTTCGTGGAGACGGTAGTCCGTACGTACGCACGCGCGACAATATCATTCTTTTGATGTTATATAATTAGATGTTATATCATATAGACAGAATAATTATCATGTTATATTTATTATTTACATGAATTACACATCATTATTATACCCATCCAAATAATAATTTATTGAATGACAATTACACCACGACGTGGAGACGGTAAGCCGTACATACGCACGTATGGTGACATGCCATTCAAAGGATGGATAGAATACTGAATATGGTTGTAACATATTTATAATAACATCACAGTATATATAATATACTGGAGTTATTATTTTAGAATATAAATAACAAATAAAGAAGAAGTTTAAGAAGAAAGGAACTTGAAAGAGGGTGGTGAAAACATTACCTCTTCTTCAGGTTCTTTCTTTTGATTTGATCAAAAGGGATTCTTAGGGTGGCTTTCTGATCAAACTAAGGCCTCTAGGTTGTAGTGAGGGAAGTTGAGAGAGTATTTGGGTAGGTTTTGGCCGATCCAAAAGGCTTTGAATGTGTTAATTAGTAAGAATGGGAAGTACCCTTTTATAAGAGGGGTGAGGGGCACCTTTGGAAAAGATAGAAATATTATTTTATAATAAATTCATATTCGGTTTATAATGGCTCCAAATTGGATTATTTAAAGGTTAATGTGGGGATGGGTCTAAAACCACTCAACCAATAGAATTTATATAGGTTTGGGTCATTATATTAACTTTATCTTTAAGTATTAACTCTTAGCTAATTAGTTTCACTTTTACAATGTCTCTTTGTATTTTTATATTATATGGTTAATAAACTTACTATATACATCCAAGTGACCCCAAAGTGGTCCATTAATGATACAAATATCATGATATAAGTCTCTTGGCCGAACCTTATATTTTTAGAAATTGAATATAAATTAATAATATAATATTTGTTTTAAAAACTCTTTTATGTCAATTTTGGCACTATTGGGTATTTTGTTTTTGATAAATTCATAACAACATTATTACTTCAAAAAAAATTTATATAATCAATCATAATATGTCATATTAACCTAGAAAATTAGTTTAATTCATAAAAATTCTCAAATTATATTTATTTTTATATTTATAATATCAATTATTTTAATATTTCATTAATTAGGTAATTACTGCATCACCATTGTGTCATAAATAAATTAAATTATTTAATGTCTAAAAATTATAAATAAAATACCATTATTTAGGAAATATTTTTATATTTCAAATGAATATTTACAATCGAATTTATCTTATGTATAACCCTATATTAAAAATGTTTTAGTAAATAAACTTTGATTTTAACTCTTTTAACTCTTCTTTGAATTAAATAATAATAAATGTCCTAATCTAATACAAGTGGACCTAAATGATAATATTTTACTCCTAAGGTTGTTTTTGGTCGAGATACACTTATACAATAGAATTAGGACATGTGTTAGGGTAATATTAATATCATTTTTACCCTTAATTACCCTATCTACTTTTAACCGTGGTAAATAAAAGTAAAAATTTACTATTCACAAAAAATTATTTTCATCGCATTGAACCAAATTTTACTCCTTGATATTAACCGTGTCTCTCAGATTTTCGAAATTACACTCACAGAAGCGGTAAAATTAAGTTTTATGAAAAATTTAGTTTTTTAACTACCACTTAGTGGTTTCACTATTCATCAAAAAATGAAAGTTTCTAGAAAAATACCAAAAATTAGGCCTAAGCTATATTTGATATTACGAATCCAAAAATGAAGTCCATTTCGAAAGATAAAATTTATAAAATTTCAAAAAGTAGGTATTACTATTCATAACGGCTAGTTTGATTGGTTGTGGTGTGTTAGAATCTCGAAGTTACGTACAATGCACACCATTGCATTATTCAAAGGGAAACGTACCGTGGAGGCTTGAGGTGTTACATAAAGTGGTAATAAAAGGATGGTTTCTAAAGAATATATATAGTTTTTATCTGTATATTCTTATTTTTTTATTCTTCCACATCCTTAAAAACTTATTCAACCATTATAAAATAATAACTTTATTGTCCTACATATATTGATATTTTATTATGTTTTTTTAATTACCTATATCCACCTCCAACATCCATCAAATGGGAGAATAATTCATCATTATTGTGTACGACGTACTACGTCCCCACGAAGTGATGTTATTCATTTTCGATCACATTATCTCAAGACTAGTTGTAATGATGGAATTTATGTTTATATATTATATTAATATCATATTTATTATTATAAAAATATAATATATCATTTATCTTCTTACTATTCCATGCACTAAAAAATGGTAACATCTTTTGTGTGTACGTGTGGACTACCACCTCCACGAAGCGATGCGATTCGTTTTTAATCATCACATCAAATAGATGATATATATAAGTATATTTAAAAGAAGTAATATTATATATATGATATTATTATCATTATATAAATATAAAAATAATACTTACCTTCTGTCTATAATGATCGGTGAAAAATAGAAATGTTACTCATGTGTACATAAGACCTACCATCTCCATGATTGTAACATAGTTTATTTTTCATAACCATACTTAATGGTTGGATTTAAAAGTATAATTGATGTATAAAAATTATAATTATATTATGATTATTATTCTTGATATGATTTAATAATTACCTCTTTAACCATAGTCAACCTACCGAAGTCATTTTGAACTTATGTACCAAATACCACAAGAACATCCAACATGAACATAAATTATTAAATAATTATAATAACATAGTAATAAGTGAGATAAATGTAAAAATAAACATTAAAAATGTTCTTAGTAAAGAAAATAATTAACCAAATTTTATTATTTAGTGTGATAAAAAACATATGTGACGAGTCAGACTCAAGGTAAAGGATTTTTATCTCACTTTTATTTCTGTGGGACACATAAATATACACAACTTGTTTCTTTTGTGTGGTGTATATGCTACCCATTAGTGTATTTTATGATTATTCTCATGGAAATTATAGTATATACATATCTATATTAATTTATTTCTTTCATGGGTATTATGATTAAAAATTTACGAAAGTGTTAATGGTTTATTTCACAATCACATCATTATTTGGGATTGTTTATGTTTAAGTCTCCACTGAGTAATATTTCTCTTCCATTTCCAAGTTTTCTAAAAAAATTCAAAAATATTTTTAATATTCTCTTACAATTTTGTAAAATCATTTTACCCTATTTTATTTTTTTTACAAAAATGGTTCAAAAGGAATCTTCTTGTTATTTTTCAAATGAGGTGCTTTGTGACTTTTCTAGAAAAAGTACAAAATGAATGTTTTTTTAACTTATACAACATAGATGAGATTTTCCACCGTCATGATTACTCAGTGATTTTATTATTACTTTAAAAGTTTTCAAGTTTATTTTCAAAGAATATTTTTTCATTTATAAGTGCATAGGTTTTTTTAAAAAGAGAACTGATTTTAAAATTGAATAGTTAATTTTCCCAAGAATTATTCTAAGCGATCTTTCAAAATAATTTTGCATCTAAGATGAAATCCTTTGATTTTAGCTAAGTTTTACTGGGGATATGATCCATAGATACCATCCTCATTAATTTTATGGGTGGTTTATGTTTATGATGACGTGGTGTTTATGAAACCTGTTACCTTTCCATAGGTTATAAATTGATGAAATGATGAAATGTTTATAAAACCTATTCTATTAAATAGGTTATGCTATGATGGAATTTTTATAAAACCCATTTCTTTTCATGGGTTATAATTAGATAAATTTTATATAATCTTGTGGTGGAAATATGTATGGTTTTCATTATGTTACTATAGTTATATTATAATTAAGTACGACGGTTATATTATAACCAAGGATGGTGGTTACATTATAACCAATGATGGGTGGGACCTATATCCCCTTCCAACACATCGAGTAAAGATTGATATCTCATGAGATAAACAGGGTTATAATTGGGAGTGAACTGAGTTTAGTAAGGTACATTTTCAACCATAATTTTATTGGGAGTGAACCTTTACCACTATCATGGGTTGGGAAGTAAACCCATTCCACAATAATAGTCTTGGAAAATAGCCTTGACTACTAAAGAAATTATTTTCTTTGCTTATGTGTATGTCACAATTCCATATATTATGAACATTTTATTCTCCCATGTCTTATTATCACTTATTACTCATGTATTATGAACAAACATGACCCCATAACTCAAGATTATGATATTTTATATATAGGGTATACTTTTCAAATGTTATTTTCATGTTCTTATTGCCTTATAATCTTGTTATTCTTATGTAATAATTTATATCTTACTTGTTTACCCTTACTCAATATTTAATCTCACCATTTTATTATGTTCCCTTTCCCTAGGTTATAAAGAAAGGTTTTAAGTAGGGTATGTCTAAGAAGGGTGCTAGATATAAAGAAATTTTGGGAGATGACCTGGATTTTTATGTACTATTTGTTTATTTTTCCAAGATATGTAAGAGTTTATAATAATTCTATTAAACTATAATTATAAAAGGTCCTTCATTATGAATGTGATCCAATATTTCCTTTGAATTTTTATTTTTTGGATATTTTAAGTTGGGTCACGTTTATTGTTATCAAATTGAAAAAATGTAAATGTTCTCTTTTTAGCATCAGATTCGAGAGTGCGGGTCTTGAGATGTTACAGTTGGTATAAAAGGCCATTTTAGATAAATTTAGAGATTAGAATTTTTTATTAGAAGTTTCTTAAGTTTCATGGATACCACTATGGGTTTGTAATTTAATGTTTTACCATAAGTTTAGAGTCTGAGATACCCCTTTTGAGGTTTTAAGTGATTTAATTTTAAGGAGGCTAATGATATTTTTGGATAGGTATATGTAACCATTAGGTTTACCATGGATTATTATTTAAAGAATAATTTGTTTAAATTTTGTGAACATAAATTTTAAAGTTATTTATAAATTGTACAGTTTATATGATCTTTAATTTTTAAGTATGTATGGGTTATTACTGTAACAACAACGACCCTAGTAGCCCAGAGTCACTGGTTATTTTATTACAATGACATAGATACAAGAGATAAAATCACCAATGATCAATCACTTTAGTAGTATTTAATAACTATATACATATATGGTTCCCTTATTACATTGGTAATTAAAAATAGAACATAACAAGGGAAAATAAACCGGATACCTAACAATTATTCAAAGATTTCATCTTCATAACCTGAGAAAGAAAAAAAATAAAAGGGTGAGATCAAATGCTCAGTAAGGGTTATATATAGTATAAACATGAATCAATTAAAGTTTAAGAATAATCAATAAGGCATAATAAATATGGAAAGGTGAATAGAAGAAAATCACATGCCATTTAATCAATAAACTGAGATTGGTAATGCATCCATAGATTTTATTATATTGAAAATATTATGGACAGTAATAATTAAGATACTGAATGAAGAAAATGCCTAATTATTGGAAATAATTTATCTAGAACATGAAACACTACCATAAAAACTTTTAAAAAAATGTTTTAAGTCTTTGGGTAGAAACCCATATGATTATTCTTAGAAACAAACATGAAGGGTTTGTCATTAAATGTTTTGTCTCATGAGACATGTCAATGAATTGAGGGGAAATATAATTCTAGGACCACCCTTACTTGAAAGTCCAAATCATTATTTATACATATATTTAATTCATTAACAATATTCCTTATCAAAATATCTTTATTGATCATAGGATACAGATTTATCAATATTTCCCCAGTTAAAATAACATTCAAAGAAAAAACCGTATGTAAAAATGGTATACGACAAAGAAAATAATCATATACATTAAATAAGAAAGATATATATTTAATTAAATGTAATTTAAAATGTAAAATTATATCAAATGGGTAGTATATACACCACATAAAAATTATTAGGTTCACAATACATAGTAAGTCTCAATGAAATGGAAATTGATACGAAGTCCCTTACCTTATGTCCGAAAGCGTTCCACACTTGTACTTAATATCCTGGATAATAAAATTAGATTCATAAATTACTTAATGAAAAACCTCTTCAAAATATATTTTATTTATTATAATTTTATTAAGTTAATTTATGGGGATTTAGTTGTGTTATATTGTTTAATTTCATTGTTCTCTGAGCATTCATTTCATGGTTTTATGGTCGGTTCCCTTGTGTATAATTATAGAAGAACTTGTTAAATGGAAGAAAAACTCTAGAATTAGAATGGAATGATATTAATAAAATTACTGGATTTTAAATATTCATAATATATCAACTTTTTACATGAGGGCGACTCATTAGATAAAATGTTAATGAAAACCAATTAGTTTATTTTGGTGGTTTTTATGTCCATCATGAACTAGTATCATTTTATTTAATATTATGATTATATACTAGTTATAGAATATCAAATATGTTTTAATACACATATTATAATATTTTTTATCTATAAAAATGGTTTTACAACCATCCTTGAATGTGGAAATGAAAAAAGAAAACTCATCACCCATGAAGGTGGTGAATTGACACCTCACATACGATATTTTCATTTTTAGAATTTAAAGGAGAGGAGAAGAAACCTGATGATGAATATTCTATTAAAATAATATATATATATATACATATCATACTATAGTTACCATTACACTTTGGATAGGGGAGGTGAGGAGAGGATGAGAAAAGAAAAGAAATTAGAAGAGAAAGATGGAGGATTTGACCTCTCGAATATCATCTCCTTAGGGACCTCCTTAAGACACGTGGATTTGGAATTTTGGTAAGACCATAAGGTCTTGGACATATATAAGAGTATTTGGAATTTATTTTGGAAGAATTTATATAAGATTCAATTCTTATAAGGTGTGAAGATTAGAGGTGGTGAGGGGTGATATTTATAGTGGGAGGAGAGGGGTGTTTTTGATTATTTTATTAATTTATTTATTATTTTGGCTCAATACTATCAATAATTTTTATTACTGTGACTAATTATAGTAAATAGTGCATGCGAGTTTGAACTAATGGTTTATTACATCATCCTTGACTTAAAAATTCATGTATTTGGCTTAAAATGTCAAATACCGTAAATTACTGTATTTCACTATTCACAAAAAATTCAACTATTTCAAAAAAATAATTAAAATTAACCCTAGATATTTTTCAACATATAGATTTCAAAAATGGACTCCATTTTATGAAAATAATTTTATAAATATGAGAAATTTAATTTTTAAGTAAAATCATTATTTATTCGAAAAATAACGATTTTAATATCATAAACGATTTTACAACACCTTGAAAAATTAATTATGGTCTCATAAAATTATCTTATTATTATAATAAAAAAATATTTATTTATGAATCTATTTTATGAAAATTAATTTTCTTTTAAAAAATTTTATTATTTATAAAATTGTAAATAAACATTTACATTCCACAAAAATACTAACACATAATTTGTCATTTCTAAAACATTTATTTACTTATTATATAATATAAATATATCATATTTTCATTTATGATATACCTAAATTTTCTTTATAATTTAACAGGTGAGTTTATTATTCTAATGGCGACATTAATATTCCTAACAGTTATATTACTATTCCAATAGTGTTGTTAATATTTAATAGTATATCACAATTCGTTTGTGAAATATAAACTATCAAATAAATTAAATTTATTCAAGAAGATACATACTATAAAATCTTGGGGTGTTATATTCTTCCTTCCTTTGAAAATTTTATCTGAGAATTTTTCATGAATATTTCATTCTAAATAGATTAGGGCGGTTCTTCTTCATAACCTCCTTAGGTTCCCACATCGCTTATTCCATTTTATGGTTTCTCTAAAAAACTTTTACCAGTCAAGTCATCTGATTTCTCAATACTTTCTCTATATTTTCAAGAATATCTATAGGCTCTTCGCATTAAGACAAATCAAGTTTTAGTTTTATTTCTTCAAAGGTGTGAACATGGGTTATGTCTTGTAGGTACTTCTTTAATAATGATATGTGGAATACATCATGAAATTTAGAGAGAATTGGGGTAATTGATAATCAGTAAGCTGAAAATCCAATTATTTATAGAATTTCAAATGGCCCAAATTACCTGGAGATTAGTTTCCATTTCTTACTGAACCTTATGACACCCTTCCATGGAGATACTTTTAGAAATACATGATCTTCCACTTGAAATTCAAAATCCTTTCACTGATTGTCAACATAAATCTTTTTCCTACCTTAAGTTAATTTAATATGTTCATGAATAGTCTTTACCTTTTCCATTGTCTCTTGAATAAGTTTCGGGCCTATAAGTTTCCTCTCACCAACTTCATCCCATCCAGTTAGAGTATGACATCTCTTACCATATAATGCTTCATATGGAACCATTTGAATACTTTAATGGAAACTATTATTATAATAAAACTCTACCAAAGGTAAATAATGATCTCACATGACTTTAAAGTCATGTGAGTATGATCTTAAAATGTCTTCCAATGTTTGAATAGCCCTTTTAGACTATCCTCTAGTTTGAGGATGGTAGGGGGTGGTGAAATGAAACTTAGTATCTAGAGACTTATGAAGACTTCCAAAATTCTTATGTAAAATGGGGATCTTAATCAAATAAAATTGATATAAGTGAACCATTAATTATTACAAATTCATTAATATAGAGTCTTTCTAGGAACTCAAGAGGGAAATCTTCTCTTATAGCAAGAAAATGTGATAATTTTGTAATATGATGAACATTAACCCATATAAAATCATTCCTTCTAGGTTCCCTTGGTAGTCCTATAACAAATTATATCATAATTTCATCCCAATTATACATATAAATATATAAAGGTTTTAGGAATCCTCTAGTATTTTGTATCTTAGTCTTAACTTATTAAAAAACTAGACACCTTGACACATAGTTAGCAATTTTCCGCTTCATATTGTCCCATAGAAAATGTTCCTTGAAATATCTATACATCTTAATACTACCAAGGTGTGTAGAGAAATTTGAGCTATGAGAATCATCTAATAGTTCCCTTTTGAGCTCAGGTATTGATGAAACACATAACCTCTTTCTAAATTTTATAATTCCATCCACATTCACAAAGTATTCCAATCTTCTATCCTTAATAGATTTAATTTTCTTTTGAAAATTCTCATCATTAGATTGAGATATTTTTATCTTTTATAATAAATATGGTTTCAAAATCATTTGAAAAAGTAGTGATGTTTCACCTTCTTTAACCATTCCCATATCCATGTTTACTAAATCCCTGAACATAGGATATTTCTCAAATCTCATTTGGGTTAGAAGTCCATGATCATTCTTGTTTAATATATTTACTACCTTATTTTTTTTTCATGTGTGGTAGTGTATTGTGAAATCATAATTTTTGAGTAATGCAAGCCATCGTCTTTGTATCATGTTGAGTTCTTTCAATATAAACATGTATTTAAAACTCTTGTGATCTATATATGTATCACATATTTCACCAAATAGATAGTGTCTCCATATGTTTAGAGAAAAGGTTAAGTATTATAACTCAAGGTCACGAGTTGGATAATTTTGTTCATGAATATTAAATTGCCTTGATGCATACTCAATAAATTTATCATTTTAAATAAGGAAAAAACCCAATTATTTCTTCAATGCATCACTGTATATCACAAACCCATAGTTTGCTGATAGTAAATTCAAAATCATATCATAGAATAATATTCACTTCAATTATTAAAAACATTCTACCCATTTTTTCTCTATACAAACTTAACCCCTTTACGCATGATATTGGTTAATTTGTTAGCCAATCTAGAAAAATTATGAAAAAAATGCTGAAAGTAACCTACTAAACCAATAAAACTACACACTTCAGTTATGTTCATTGGAATATTCCATTCCTGGATTTCCTTTTTATTTATAGTATCAAATGTTATTCTATCCTTGGAGACAATATAACTAAGAAAAGAAATTTCCTAAATCTAGAATTTACACTTTCTAAATCTAACATATAAATATTTCCTTATGAGAGTCTGAAGAATTATCTACAAGTGATTCTCATGGTATAAATAGGTTTTATAATATACCAAAATATTATCAATGAATACCACAAAAAATATATTCCTTGAATACTCTATTCATCAGATCTATAAAAATCGAGGGTGCATTAGTCAATACAAATGACATTACTGTAATCTTTTAATGTCTATACCTCATAAAGAAACCCTTATTTTGAATATATTCCTTCTATTCTCATAATTTATTATACCTAAAATGAAGTTCAATATTCAAAAAATATCTATCTTTATGAAGTTGATCAAATAAATCATCAATATGGAGTAGAGGATTATTTTTCTTTATGTTAATGGACTTGATTTCTCTATAGTCAATACAAAACCTCATGGATCCATCTTTATTCTTAAAAAAGTGAACATGGGCTCTCTATAGAGAAACAATAGGGTGAATAATTCCATTATGACTCGACTCCTCTATTTTTTTCTTTTGCTTAACTAATTCCACAATGGCTATTCTATATGGAGTATTTGATACTGGTCTTATATTAGGGATTAAATCAATGGTAAATTCAACTTCATGCTCTAGGGGGTATGTATGAAATTCCTTAGGAAATACATCAATGTATTCCTATAAAATTAGTACATACTAAACTTTAAGATTAATTTACTAATCCCTTGATGTTTTTTTCTCTTCCTCCCCAAGAATTTCATTCAGTAGAGCTACTAGGGATGGATCTATATAAGATTCATATTAATAATTTTCTACTTTAAAGATAATGAATTATATATCTTACCCACAAATTGTAATTTCATTCTCCTTAAAATAAATTTTCACATCAAATTTTGAAATCCAGTCGATACTGAGTATTATATCAAAGTCAACCATAGGTATAATTATAAGGCCATCAAATAAAGAAAATTTATATTCCATAATAAGGAATTTTTGACACATATTTATTACAATGAGACCTCCCTTATGATTTTTGACTGACAACTCCCTTATTAAATCAAAAGGGAAATATTTAATTTTCTTGAAAAAATAGGTAGATATAAAATAGTGCAATGATCCAGAATCAAATAAATCATTTTCTAAATTTGAATATAGTATTGATGTACCTAAAACCACATCATTGGATACTTCTATTTCAGTTGTGATAATCTCATAAGTTTGGACATCTCCCCTTGGCCTCTTATATAGAATTTTATATTGACACTTGTGGAATTGAATTTAATAATTCCCCATTTCATTATAGTTTAATAATTTAACATCATTTATTTGTTTCTTCCCCTTGTTTTCATTAGATTCATGAATCTTTTATCTTCACTTATAATAAACTCCCATGATTTTCAATCATTTACTAGAATTATTCCTACCACAATTTTCTCACAATGGGAATTACTTTGTTCCTCTATTCTTATTTGATGCTTTACCTTTTTCATGGTAATTTGAAGACCTATTATTCTCTTGATTTACCTTGAAAATATTGGATCTAGAAAATTACTTCTCTATTTTTATGGAATTTAATACTATTTCATTGTATGATGAAAATATTTGTGAAGCCAATGCCCTTCAAAAACTTAGATTAAGACCTTAAAATAAATGATCAATATTGTTTCCAAATCATGTATGTAATCTGTAGAATACATGGATAGTCTTATGAAGGTATCCTCATAATCTACAATACTATCTTCCTCCTATTTCTTTAAGATAATATATTTTATCTTCATTTTAGTTCATTTCTAAAGAGGGAAATATTTTTTGAAAAATGTTTCTTTAAAAGTTATCCATTCTATGTCTTATATTTCATCTTCCTTCTTAGTATTTTGGATCAACAACCCCTATTGATCACCATATCTCTTAAGTAAATACACCATTAGCACTACATTTCCCCTTTGATCACATCCCAATTCTATAAATATATTTTCAAGGGACTTGATCCATTTCTCAGCTACCACTAGATTAGTAGTCCAACTAAAAGATTTGGGATTTTGCTGCATGAAATGGTCCAACATAGGTATAATATAGTTATTCATGATAACTTAAGTAAGAAGTCCTAATATGGTCATGATCTAGTCTGCTCCCACATGAACCATATTGACTTGATAAATGGGAAAATTCCTACATTTTCCGTGGGTACTATTCCATTTCTTACATTAGGAACCACCATTAAATAATGGAACACACATAGTTAGCTAATAATCATCATGATTATTGTTCCAAGAATTCCCTGTAAGGAATTATTTTAATTCCCATGTTTATTTAACACCTAGTTCCCAAGGTTTCTATTAAACTAGATTTGATACCAACTATAACAACCCTGAACCTAGTAGCCCTGAATCAGTGGTTATTTTATTACAATGGTATAGATACAAGAGATCACATCCCCAAGGATCGATCTGTAACACCCTGTTACCAATATAAGAGGTACATATTTAACCTTGTTATGATTTTTCATTTTTATTTATTGGTTAGGGTTGAGAATGAATTGGGAGGATACCTATAATGGTGAAGTTAGATATTTTTTTACTCTTATCTCTAACTAGTCAGTTCTATAGGTTGTAAAAGGGTTACACTGCATGTAACTAGGTTACACAACAGGTAATGGTCACTAGGTGCATACTGTGAAGGGTTCACCCCATGAAGGTTACATGACATGATGAGTCTTTTTTACATTATGAGTGAATTAAAGATCAGTTTTTAATTCTAGGAGATGTGTTTTTTTGGAGGTTATAGAATTTAACCATTTCACAAAGTGTAATGGGATTATATGTTTTTTAATTCCCCACGTGCCAATTATATATATGCATCATGACTAAGATCCCATTTTCTATTCCCTTCCAACTACTTTTCTCTTATCCCAAAGCCTTCCCCAGGTGATCTTGGAGCTCTCTAACACTTCTGGGACATTTCGTTCTGTGTTTGATCATCACTTCTTGGGCAGTGTGAATTCCTGGGTAAGCATTCCCCCTTTTCTTAATCTTTTTCTCTTTATCCTCCTTGGGGTTTAATATATCATCCTGAAATTGATGGATCTATACTCTTTTTTTCTAGATTTCATTTCTAGGTTGAGTTTTGAGTACTTATATGCCTTTGTTCTCATTGGAGGGTTTCTTTGTAGGTGTTGAGTTTCAGAAAAAAGGTAGGTGATTCCATCCTACTTAGCCAAATTTATTAACCTTAAATTGATTGATTTATTTTATTTGTTGATTTAAATTCAATTTTTTGATTTTTTTTTCAATTTTTTTTATTAAAACTCAATTCCAATGAATTGGGAGGTTTGAAATGGGTTCAGACAGAAATTGAGAAAATCTCCCAATTCCATTTAATTGGGGTGTGTTTACAAATGGATGGAAATGGTTTCTATTGAATTGTTGAATTTAAGTTTTGAAAGAAAATTGATGAAATTTTTTAATTATGAAAATGGAATAAATTTTTTTGATAAAAACCCAATGGTTTTATCTTGTTAAAAGGCATGTTTTTGATTAAAACCTATTTTGGTTTTAAATGAAAATTGGTATTTTAAATTATAGGAATGATATTTTATTATATTTTGGGAAGTCTTAAAATAAATTTCCCATCATTGATTGTGTAAGAGAACATGAAATCCTTAGGTATATTGTTAGTTATTTGGACACACTCTACAATTATACAATGTTCTAAAACATAAATGCTATAGGTCAAATACCTAAAAATATGACAACGAGTTCTCTATGAACAGTGTCTAAAGTATATTTGTGTACACATATTTTTTGAGATCACTTAGAGAGTGTAGAGTCCTATTTCATGGAACTTTCATACCTATTTCATAAATTTCCATGTTTCTTTCTTGTTTTATATTTGATATATAAATATATTCTAGTGTTTTTAAACTACTTTACATTCCTTCTAAATCTATATAAACTATTTTATATAAAAAAAATTATTCAATCCATTGTTTTAGAAATATTCCATCACTTGTAAAGCCTTTGATTAAAGTATTTTTCATCACTTGAACTATAAAACATGATTTTTTTAAATATGCTTTAAAATAAAAAACCTGCTTATTTCTTTAAAATTGAAAGAATTTCTTTGGTTAATCTATTATTGGAATCTATTATGGAATCCTTGGTGAGACCTTACTAGGTTTTTAGATCACACCCTACTAGTGCCTTTAGGTGTTTGTAGATTATCTCCTTCGAGGTTCGAATAAGGGGAAATGATCTCTTAAAGGTGGATCTAGCTATTGAACCTTGGATTTGGTGGGTTGTGTCCTTAGGGACTCGGGATGCTTTCCTATATTTTGGTACTTAGGTTGTAGTAATTTGGGTTTGTTTTTTTCCTTATTGAATTCTACTACATTACTCCTAATAGAGTTTCTTTTTGATATGAAAAGTGTCTGGTTTCTCTTTCTTCTTCATTTTTAGTGGAAAAATAATTCCCACTTTTAGTTTGTATGATGTGAGGTTCTAGTCACGAACTTGTGGGGATCGAGAATTCCATTTTGGATATGTTATGGATAACTTAGTTATCGGGTTACCAGGGTACCCAGGCTAGTTCATAACAAAGTAGTATCAAAGGAGGTCATTGATCTTTTGTCTTGATGGCAGTATGAATTTGTGAAATCTTTTCAGGACTTATGAAATAGTTGTGATTGAATGCTTAACCATTTCTCACTACAACAAACCTTAATTCACCAGGGGTGGTTAGGGAAAGACTTCGTGAGGATTAGTTCTAGCATTTTCCTTGTTTTTATTTGGATAGAGTGAAATCCAAATATTATTTGTTCTTTAAATCGAGATTAATTTCCCTCATTGATCTATTTGAGTGTTAAATTTGATGTTTTTCTTGTTGTCTGAGGATGTTGTGTAGCATCCTACCATTGAGAAGACGTGAAATAGGATGTAAGAGAAAGATATTGCTAAACCATTGTGAATGAATCCTCCAATGGACCCGATTCTAGTTGAGGTGTCTGTTCTCACTATCCAAGATTTGGTATATGCACCACCTCCAGTTCCTATTCAGGATCCCACTAAGGTACCTTAGAGGGATGTTGTCAAAGTTATTTCTCAAGATTTCCTTTTCTAGAATCCACTAGTTTCCAAAGGCTCCACTGCTCCTCCATATGCTAAGGAATGGTTATGACAGATAGAATGTCTGTTCGAGTTCTTGGACACACTAGATGAGATTAAGTTGAAGTGTGCCACCATCTTTCTAGAAGTACTAAGCAAGAGATTTCTAAACATAATGGTGAAAACAAAGAAACATGAGGGATTAGAGTGGAAAGACTTCAAAGTTATTTTCTCCAACCTGTTCTATCCCAAGTCAATGGTGTTAGACTAGGTTAAGATTGAGAAATCCAATAAAACCATGATTGAGTATTCAAATTTATTTTCTAAAATTGTGTAGTTTTCACCTTAGATTGTATCTAATGAGAGGATAAAGGATTGACGGTTTGAGTTGGGACTTTGATCAGATATCTGTTCTCAAGTTTTCTTATTGAAGCTTACCACTTATGATGATGTGTTGGATATGTCAATGATGGTTGAGATGGACCTGGATAGAAAGATAGGGTTGACATGAGTTCCTTTTTCTCCTATTGAAATCACGAGTTCCTTTAAGGGAAAGAGGAAGAGTGATGATTCTCATGGGAGTTCTCAGTGGTAGGGTCATTCCATACCTCCTAAAATTCTAGGAGAAAGTACTTTGGTTCTCTATCACTGTGGAAAGCCAGGAAATTATAAGAGGGTTTGCACTGAAGCACCTAATAACTGTGGATCCTACATACATTCAAAGAACATACGTTGAGTTTACCCCATATTTTCGACTCAGACAAGTAGAATAGGATCATCAGCTCCTCCTAAAAGGGTTCCAGCTATAGTTATCCTAAACAAAGCTGCTTCACATAGTATAAAAGTCTCTAGAGGAAGTGGATATAGGTCCAATAACTATGAGAGGTACCATTACCAAGGATTATTCATTAATTACTGCTCTATTTTATACTGGTGCATATCATTCGTTTATTTCAACCTGTAATGTTAATATACTAAATCTTCCTATGGAGCTTTTATCTTATGAAATGGATATTACTATGCCCCTTGGAATGAAGAGAGAGAGGGGTCTCTGTACTCCCACTTGTGTCTTCTCTCTATCATATGTCAAGCTGGATTGGAGTTTTATAGTCCTTAACATGAATCCTCTTGACATAATTTTCATAATGGATTAGACCATTTCTATTAAATCCTGGATTGATTGTTATCTTAGATGGTTCTACCTTACTACACCTAGTGGTTTGTCTCTATTATTCCAAGTAGAATGGGACCCAATGTTGAGTAGGTCCATACCTTCTTATCTGGAGTGGGGGAAGATAATATTAGTGTTTTATTTTCATATGGAGTGTGAATCTTTGAGCAGTGATCTCCCTCTAGTTTTCATTGAGTTTCTCGACATGTTTCTTTCTGATTTATCTAGTTTTCCACTGGTAAGGGAAGTTGAGTTTTACATTAACTTAATGCATGGTACTCAACTAGTTTTTATTCACTATTACTATATGGATCTAGTTGAAATGAATTATCTAATTTCCTTATTAGATGATATTCTTGATAAAGGCTTTATATGTCTGAGTGTGTCACCTTGGGCGGTGCCAATTCTCTTCTCTAAGGAAGATGATGCTTCTCTTCACTTATGTATTGATTACAAAATGATCAATCGATTTGTGATGAAGAACAAGTATCCATTTCCATGGATTGATTATCTGTTTGATTTGTTGAAGGGGTTAAAGTGGTTTTCAAAGATCAAACTGCTATCTAGTTACCTTTAAGTGAGGATAAAAGAATATGAAATTTAGAAAATCACCTTTTGGAGCAGGTACTACCATTATGAGTACCTTGTTATGACTTTTTTTATAACAAATACTCATTTAGTTTTCATGGATTTGATGAACAATATTTTCATGATTATCTAGATACCTTTGTAGTAGTCTTTGTGGAGGACATCCTCGTTTACGCAAAGTCTAAGGTGGATCATGTACATCATTTGAGAACAATTCTGAGTCTACTGAGAAATCACCAACTTTATGCCAAGATTTTGAAGTGTGATTTATATATTTAGGAATTGAAGTTATTTGGACAAATGGTGTTATAACAAGGAATATTAGTTGAACCTGAGATGGTGAAGGCTGATATGACTTGGGAGAAACCACAAAATGTCTTTGAGATTTGGAGCTTCTTGGGTTTAGCTGGATATTATCATCGATTCGTGAAGGACTTCTCAAAGTTGGAATATCCAATGGATTATCTAACTTAGAAGGGAGTGAAGTTTTTTTCAAATGAGAAATTTCAGAACTATCTTGTTGAGTTGAAACTTCTTTTGGATATAGTGCCAGTGTTGACCCTTCCAGAGGCCAGGAATGACTATGTGGTCTTCTGTGATGCATCAGGTTCAGGCTTGGGTTGTGTTTTTATGCAAGGTAATCATGTCATTTCCTATTCCACTCATCATTTTAAGACACACAAGAAGAATTATCATACCCATGACCTTAAAGTTGCAGCTGTAATGCACACACTTAAGATTTGGCAGAACTCCCTTTATAGAGAAAGGTTTACTGTGTATTCAAACCACAAGATCTTGAGTTATATCTTCTCTAAAAAATATTTGAATCTCTGCTAGAGGTGTTGGGTGGAGTACCTTTAATATTTTGACTTTAAAATCACCTATACCCTGGGGAAAGGGAATGTTATTGAAGATTATTTGACTAGAAAACTTTCGACACAGGAAGTGAAAGAATCTCCAGAAGAGTGGAATTTGATAGCTCTTTTTGCACAGTTTCAAATTAGAGTTCAGGAGAAATAGGCTGAAGTTTCTTTAGCCAACATCCATTTTACATCTGATATTCTCATGATGATTCATTAGGATCAACAACTTGATAATTAATTATTTATCATTATAGAATCTCTTTATGTTGGTGAGGTAGTTTCCCAGTGGTCATTCCCAAAGAAGGTGTTATATGTTATTATAATTGCTTCGTTGTGCCATTAGTACCAAGAAAGTCTATGATGGGGGACTGTAATAATTTCAAATTGTTTATAAACCTAGGAACCACTAATATTTTCTATGATATGTGGTATAATTTATGGTGGCCAAGCATGAGAGGGGAATTGTTGGGTTTTTTTATTATTTTTATACATGCCACTAGGTGAAGGCCAAGCACCAAAAACCTTTGGGTTTACTTCAACCACTTCCAATCCCTACTCTGAAGTGGTATGAGATCTCTATGGATTTTTTGGTTGTATTTACTTATATAAATAGAAGGAACAATGTAATATGGGTTATGATCAACAGGCTGGCAATGTCATCTCACTTCATACCCATTCATGATACAACCAAAGTTTAGGAGTTATGAAATCTCTATGTGAAATAGATTGTTCATTTTCATAGAGTTCCATATGCTACAGTATCTAATAGGGATCCTCGGTTCACTTTTCTCTTTTGGAGATGGATTTAGGATTCAGTGGGATCTCAAGTCCATTTAATCATGGCCTACTATCCACAATCGGATGACCAGACAGAGAGAGCTATATAGATTCTTGAGGATATGCTTTGCGGTTTTGTTCTCGACTTCGGTGGGGCTAGGGATGATCATTTGGGGCTAGTTGAGTTTTATTGTAATAATATTCTCTATTTCTCAATCATAATGGATCGTTTTTAAGCCTTATATATATATCCTTGTAAATCTCCATTGTGTTGGTCGGAGATGGGTGAATGTTTTTTATTTAGAGAAAGTTTGGTTCAAGAGACGAAAAAAATGATTCAGTTAATTATTCAGAGAATGTTAATAGCCCAAATCCTATATAAGTTTTATGATGATCTTCATAATATACCCTTGGAGTTTTCAATCAGTGACTAGGTGTTCTTGAAAGTTTCACCTTGGTTGGGTCATCGACAGCTTGGGAGGCAAGGGAATCTTACTCCTCATTTTGTGGGAACTTTCAAGATTGCTGGGAAGGTGGGGAAATTTGCATACCATTCAGTACTTACACCATTGATGATGTTAATAAATAACATGTTCCATATATCACAAATAAGAAAGTATATATTTGATCTGACTTTAATTTTGAGATGGAGTGATCTTGAGATTGAACCTGATTTATCTTTGACTGAGCGATGAGTCAAGATAGTTGATTCTGAGACCAAGGTACTTTGTGGGAGGATGATACCTTTGGTTCATGTGCTATCAAATCATGTTTCTAATAATCATGATATGTGGGAATGTGAATCATTAATGAGAGATAAGTGGCCTCATCTTTTTAAAATAGAATATTCTTTATAGGCATTCTGGGGTTAGAAATGTTTTATGGTGGGGAGGCTGTAACATCCTGTTACCAATCTAAAAGGTACATATTTAACCTTGTCATGATTTTCCCTTTTCATTTACTAGATAGGGTTGAAAATGAATTGATAGGATACCTATAATGTTTAAGTCATAGATTTGTTGGACTCCTAGATTTAACTGGTCATTTTTGCTAGATTTAGTAGGGTTACACAATGTGTAATGGTCACTAGATAAATATTGTGAAGGGTTCATACCATGAAGGATACATGATGTGATGAGTCTTTAAATGATGTGAGTGAAATAAATATCATTTTTTAATTCGATGTGATGAGTTTTTTTGGCAGTTATAGAATTTAACCATTTCATGACATGTAATGGGATTTCACATCGTGTAATTCCTTGTGTGTCGGTTATATGCCAGAAGAAAAACTAAGATACTCTTTTCTCCTCCTCTTCAGTTTCTTTTCTCTTTACACAAAGCCTTCACAAGGTGATCTTGGCGATTCCAACCCTTCTGGGAACTTTTGTTCAATGTTTCATCATCGTTGCATTGGCAGTGTGAATTCTTAGGTAAGCATTCCCCTGTTTTCTTTATATCTTTCTCTTTATCCTCCTCGAGGTTTAATATATCATCCTAAAATTGATGGATCTATAGTATGTATTTATATATATAATTTCTATTTTGATTTTCTAGGTCTTATATACCTTCATTATCATTGGTAGTTTTCGTTGCGAGAGTTGAGTTTTGGAAACAAGGTAAGTGATTCCATCCCGCTTGGACAAATTTATTAACCTTAAATTGATTAATTTATTTCAATTGTTGATTTAAATTCAATTTTTTTTAAATATTTTTCAATTGGTTTTTATTAAAACCCAATCCCAATAAATTGGGAGGTTTGAAATGTTTTTGGAAGAAATTGAGAAAACCCCCCAATTCTGTTAAATTGGGGTGTGTTTGAAAATGGATAGAAATGGTTTCAATTGAATTGTTGAATTTAATTATTGAAATAGAATTGATGGAATTTTTTAAATTGTGAAAATTTATTAATTTTTTTGATAGAAACTAGTGGTTTTATCTTATTAAAAGGCATGTTTTTTTATTAAAACCTATTTTGGTTTTAAATGGAAATTGGAATTTGAAATGGGAAAAATGAGAATTAATTTTATTTTAATAAGTCTTAAAATAAATTTCATATCATTTATTTTATAAGATCACATGCAAGAATTAGGTATATAGTGATTTATTTGGACACACCATATGATTATACAATGTTCTAAAACATAAATGCAGTAGGTCACATCCCTTTAGAGATGGTGATGAGTCCTCTCTGACCAGTGTTTAGAGGAAGTTTGTGTACACATATTTCCACAATCACTTAGAGAGTGTGGAGTCCTATAACCATGAAATATCATACCTATTTTTCAGATGACCATGTTTCTTGCTTGTTTTATATTTGAGATATAAATATATTCTAATTTTTTTAAACTTCTTTACATAACATATAAATTTATATAAACTATTTTATATAAAAATATTTTATTTAATCCATTGTTTTAGAAATATTTCATTACTTGCAATTCCTTTGATTAAAGTATTTTCCATCATTTGAATTGTACAACATGATTTTTTTAGATATGATTTAAAATTCCAAACATGTTTGTTTTTTTAAAATTGAAAGCATTCCTTTGGTTAATCTATTATTGGCATCTATTATGAAATCTTTGGTGAGACCCTACCAGGTTTTTTAGCTCACACCCAAATTGTGACTTCAGGTGTTTTTATATTATATTATTCTAGGTTATATCAAGGGGGAATTGTCTCTTGGAGGTTTATCCATTTATTGAACCTTTGATTTGGTGGGTTGTATCCTTAGGGACATGGGCTGTTTTCCTTTGTTTTGGTACTTGGGTTGTAGTACTTTGGGCTTATTTATGCCTTGTTGAATTTTGGTACATTACTCTGAGTGGATTTTCCTTTTGACATGCATACTATCTTGTTTCATTTTCTTCTATATTATCAGTGGAAAGATCATTCCCACTTTTAGTTTTTATGATGTCAGGTTCTAGTTGCGACCCGTGGTGATCAGAAATTCCCTTATGGCTATGTTAGGGTTGGATCGATTATCGGGTTACCAGGGTACCTAGGCTAGTTCACGATA
The DNA here is from genome assembly GCA_963277665.1 of Viscum album. Classification (NCBI taxonomy): domain Eukaryota; kingdom Viridiplantae; phylum Streptophyta; class Magnoliopsida; order Santalales; family Viscaceae; genus Viscum; species Viscum album. Next base: position 694,794,621 of record OY728157.1, read on the forward strand.
GATCAGTTTAGTAGTCTTTAAGAAATAAATATATACATGGTTCCATTATTACATTGGTAATTAATCATAGAACACAACAAAAGAAAATGAACTGTTTCCTTAACACTTATTCAAGGATTTCATCTTCATAACTCGGTGAAGGAAAATTAATAAAAAGGCAAGATCAAATGATCAATAAGGGTTATATAAAATAGAAACATAAATCAATAATTGGTGAAACATAATCAATAAGGAAAAATAAATATGGAAATGTAAATATATAAAAAACACATGTACTTTTATCAATAAACTAAGAATGAAAATGCATCCACAGGTTTTGTTATAGTGAAAATCTCATGGATAGTAATAACTGAATAATGAAGGAAGAAAATGATTTATTATTGTACATAATGTATTTTTAATATGAACCATTACCATCAATACCTTTAAGAAGATGGTTTAAGTCCATGGGTAGATACTCATCTGATTCCGTTGGGAAACAAATGGGAAGGGTTTGTCACCAACTGTTTTGTCTTATGAGACATATCGATGCATCGAGGGGTATATAATTATAAGACCCACCCATCACTAAAATTACAAATAATTATTCATACATATATTTAATTACTAAACAATATTTCTTATCAAAAAATATATATTTATTATAGTATATAGATTTATCAATATTTTTCTTGTAAAAATAACATTCAAAGTAATCATCGTATGTAAAAATGGTATACGACTAATAAAATAATCATATCCATCATAAAAGAAATATGGATATTTAATGAAATATAATTTCAATGTAAAATTATCTCAATGGGTTGGTAGATACACCACATAAAAATGATTATGTTCACAATATGTCTCAATGAAATGGAAATTGAGCTGAAGTCCCTTACCATAGTTCTGAAAGAGGTCCAGAATTATACTTAATATCCTAGATAATAAATTAATATTAATTTATTACTTAATAAATGACTTATTATACATATATTTGATTTAATATAATTTTATTAAGTTCATTTATAGCCATTTTTATAAGTTATAATGTTTAATTTTGTTTTTCTGAGAGAATTCGTTTCATGGTTTTATGGTCAGTTCCCTAGTGTATAATTATGGGAGTTCTTTTAAAATGGAAGAAAAAATCCAAAAAAGAAATGGAATGATATTAATATAATTATAGTATTTTAAATGGTCCTCATATATAATTTATTTTTGTTACATGATGATTATTTGTTACATAAAACGTTAATGAAAAATGATTTGTTTATTTTGGTAGTTTTTATGACCATCACGAACATAGTATCATTTTATTTAATATTATATTTATATAACAATTATAGAATATTAAATCGGCTTTAATATACATATTATATTATTTTTTAACTATAAAAATGGTTTTATGACCATCCTTGAATATGGAAATTAAAAACAAAAACTTTTTTTTCCATGAAGGCAGTGAGTAGACACCTCACAAACGATGTTTTCATTTTTAGAATTAAAAAAAGACAAGAAGAGACTTGAAGATGGATATTACATTAATTTAATATAATTTTAATATATATATGATACTGTAGTTAGCATTACACTTTATATAGGGGAGGTTAGGAGAGGACAAGAAAATAAAATGAATCAATAGAGAAAGAAGGTGGATTTTACCTCTCGAATATTGTCTCCTTGGGGACCTCCTTAAGGCACTTGGATTTGGTATTTTGGTATGAATTGTAGGTATTAGATTTGGGTAATAGGATTTTTTCATGGTTTGGGTATAATATCGACAATCTTCAAGTCTTAGAAGGTGTTAGGAGTAGGGGTGGTGAGGGGTGATATTTATAGTGGGAGGAGAAGACTGTTTTTGATTATTTTCTACGTTTTTTTATTATTTTAGCTCAAGGATATAAATATTGTTGATTGTTATGACTATTTAAATTAAATAGTGCATGTGAGTTTGAAATAACGGTTTCTTACATCAACCGTGACTCAAAAATTCATGAATTTGGCTCAAAATGTTAAATATCGTAAATTATCGTATTTCACTATTCACAAAAATTCATCTATTTCAGAAAAATCCAACAAAAATTAATGTAAACATTTTTCAATGTTTATATTTCAAAAATGGACTCCATTTTATGAAAATAATTTTCTAAATATGATAAATTTAATTTTTAATTAAAATCATCATTTATTCAAAAAATACCAATTTTAATATTATAACTGATTTTTTGATACTTTGAAAAATTAGTTATGGTATAATAAAGTTATCTTATAATTATAATAAAAAAAATATTTATTTATGAATCTATTTTATGAACATAATTTTTTTAAATCATTATATTTATTATAAAATTTTAAATAAACATTTAAATTCCACAAAAATACCAACACTTAATTTATCATTTTTAAAACATTTATTTACTTATTCAATGATATAAATATATCATATTTTCATTTGTGAGATAACTAAATTTTATTTATAATTTAATAATTTAGGTTATTATTATAATATTCACATTACTATTCCATATAGTTATATTACTATTCCAATAGTCATGTTAATATTTAATAGTATATCCCAGTTCATTTGTGCAACATAAACTATCAAATAAATTGAATTTATTTAAGAAGATAAATAATATAAAATACTAGGGTGTTATATTCTTCCCTCCTTCAAAAAATTCATCCTAAAAAATTTTCATGAATATTTTATTCTAAATAGATGACAGTGGTTCTTCTTCATAACATCCTTAGGTTCCCACGTTGCTTCTTCAATTTTATGGTTTATTCAAAGAAAATTTACCAGTTTAGTAATTTTATTTCTCAATAATTTCTCTCTAGTGTCGTGACTCTATATATTATCTTCATAGTAAGAAAAATAAGGTTCTGGTTCTATTTCTTCATAGGTGAGCACATGCATTGGATCTGACATGCACATTTTTAACAGTGATATGTGGAAAAAATAATGAACTTTGGAGAGGCTTGGTAGAATTTCTAATAGGTAAGATAAAACTTCAATTAATTTTGGAATTTAAAATGGTATGATGTACTTGGGGCTCATTTTACCTTCTTACTAAACCTTATTACACCCTTATGTGGAGATAATTTTATAAAGACATGATCTCCCACTTGAAATTCCAAATCCTTTCTCTAGTTGTCAGCATAACTCATTTTCCTACTTTAAGATACTTTAATATGATCCTGAATAGTCCTTAACTTTACCATTTTCTTGTTAATGATTTTTGAGCCTATAGGTTTCGTCCCACCAACTTCATCCCAACAGGTTGAATTACAAAATCTATTTCCATATAATGCTTCATATGGTGCCATTTGAATACTTGAATGGAAACTATTTTTGTAGGAAAATTCAACCAAGGGTAAATTCTAACCCCACATTCCTTGAAATTCAAGTGATCATAATCTTAATATGTCTTACAATGTTTTAATAGTTATTTTAGAATGTATGTTGGTTTGAGGATGGTAGGCAGTGCTCAAATGAAACTCAGTATCTAAAGCCTTATAAATACTCTTCTAGAATTTTGATGTAAAATGGGGATGTTGATCAGATTCAATCAATAGAGTTTCACCATAGAGTCTCATATCTTCATTAATATAGAGTCTTTTCAGGCTGTAAATAGGTAAATCTTCTCTTATAGCAAGAAAATGTGTCATTTTTTTAATATGATCAACAATAACCCATATCACATCATTCCTTCTACGTTTCCTTGGTAATCCTATGATAAATTCAATTTTAATGTCATTATATTTCCAAATAGGAACAGTTATAGGTTTCATGACTCCCCTATGATGATTCCTCTCAAAATTCACCTATTAAAAAACTAGACATCTTGACATATAGTCATCAATTTCTCGCTTCATATTATCCCACAAAAAATTTTCCTTTAGATATCTATACATCTTGGTACTAATATGGTGTATAGATAAATTTAATCCATGATCATAACCTAATATTTCCCTTTTTATCTCATGTATTTATAGACACATAACCTCTTTCCAAATTTTAAAATTCTAACCTCATACACGAAGTATGCCAATCTTCCATGCTTAACGACTTTAATTTTCTATTAACAATTCTCATCACTAGATTTAGAGTTTTAATATTTTCTAATAAATATGGTTTTACAATAATTTAAAAAAGTATTTATGTATCCCCTTCATTAACAATCCCCATATTCATATTTACTAAATCCTTGAACATATGATCTTTCTCAGTCCTCATTTGGGTTAAATGTCCTTATCTTTCCTTCTTAATAAATATGCTACCTTATTTTCTTTTCTGAGGTGGTAGTGTATTGAGAAATCATGATATTAGAGTAACTCAATCCATCATATTTTCTTTATGTTGATTTATTTATATGTGAAGATGTATTTCAAACTCTTTTGATCCATATATATATCACATCTTTTTCCATAGAGATAGTGTCTCCATATCTTTAGAGAAAATATTACGACTCCTAACTCAAGATCATGAGTTGGAATTTTTTTCCATGAATCTTCAACTAGATTGATGCATATTCAATAACTTTATCATTTTTCTTGAGGAAAAAACCTAGTCCTCTCTTCTATACATCAATGTATGTAAAAAAAATTATCATTTCCTGATGGTAGTGTCCAAATGAGATCATTGGATAATCTTAACTTCAATTCTTCAAAACATTCTACACATTCTTTTGTCTATATGAAATTAACCCCTTTATGAGTGAGTTTGGTTGATGGGTTAGTAAATCATAAAAAATTCTGAATGAAATTATGATTGTAACCTTCTAAACCAATTAAACTACATACCTCAGTTATTTTCATTGGCATAGTCCATTATTGGATTGCCTTTGTATTTATAGGATCAAATGTGATTCCATCCTTAGAGACAATATAACCAAGAATTTTTTTTGAAGATAAAATTAACACTTTCAAAATTTACCATATAACTCTTTCCTTCTGAGAGTATCAAGAATGATATTCAAGTGATTATCATGGTCTTCATAGGTTTTAGAATATACCAAAATATCATTAATTAATAAAAAATCAAGATATTCCTTGAATATTTTCTTCATCAGATCCATAAAAATCGAGGGTGAATTAGTCAACCCAAATGGCATTACTATAAACTTATAATGTCCATACATCATCCAAAAAATTTTCTTCAGAATATCTTTCTTCTTTACTCACAATTAATGATACCCATAACTAAGGTTAATCTTCAATTTTTTTGATCTTCTTGAATTTGATCAAATAGATCATCAATGCGGGGAAGAGGGAACTTTTTATTTATTATAACAAAATATTTTCTCTATAGTCAATTCACAGACTCATAGATCCATATATCTTCTTAAAAAAGAGAATAGAGGCTTCCCGTGGAGAAACCCCAGGGAGAATAAATCCATTATTAACCAAATCCTCTATTTGTTTCTTCAGTTCCACTAATTCCACAGTGGCCATTCTATAAGGAGTATTTGATATTGGTCTTTCATCAGTGATTAAATCAATGGTAAAATCAACTTCACGCTCTAGGGGTATCTAGATATTTCATAAAGAAATACATCAATATATTCTTGTACAATTGGTACATCCTCAATTTGAATATTGATTTCCCAATCCCTAGATGTTGTTTTCTCTTCCTCCCACAAAATTTCATTTTGTAGAGCTACCGGGGGTGGATCTATATAAGAGTTAAATGATGAATTTTCTTCTCTAAAGATAAATAATTATATATATTCACAAAAATTATTATTTCCTTATTCTTACAATAAAATTTCACGTCATATTTTGAAAGCTATACTATACCAAGGATTATATCAAATTCAACCATAGGCATGATGATAAGGCTAGAAAATAAAGAATGTTTATATTCCATAATGGGGACTACCCGAAACATCTTTGTTGCAATGATATTTCCCTTAGGAGTTTTGACTGACAACTTACTTATTAAGTCAAAAGGGAAATATCTAATTTTATTAGTAAAAAAGGTAGATATAAAATATTTCGATGTTCTACAATCAAATAAATCATTGTCTAGATTTGAATATAGGATTAATGTACCTACCACCACATCATTGGGAACTTCTATATTAGCTGTGGTGATCGCATAAGCTTGGAAATCTCCCCTTGGCCTCTTATATGGTATATTCCCTTACCTCTTGGGATATTGGTTTGAATAATGCCCCATTTCCTTATAGTTGAAGCATTGAACGTCATTGATTTGTTTCTTCCCCTTGTATTGATTAGCTTGATTACCCTCTTTTTCACACTTATTACAAACTCCCTTTCCTTTCAAGAATTTCCCAGGATGATTTTTTCCAAAATTTTACCATAATAAGAATTGATTTGTTACCCTATTAATATTTGATGCTTTAACTTTTCATAGTTATCATAAGACCTATTATTATATTTATTTACCTTGAACATATAGGATCAAGAAAATTCCTTCTCTGTTCTTATGGCACTTAGTATTATTTCATCATATGATGAAAATGTTTGAGAAGCCAGTTACCTTCAGAGAATTGGCTTAAGACATTAAAATGAATGATCAATATTTTTTTTTCTGAATCACAACTATAATCTTTAGTATACTTGTATAGTCTTGTAATGGTATATTCATACTTCGGAACACTCACTTCTTCCTTTTTCTTTAAGTTACAGAATTTTCTCTTCATTTCAGTTCGTTTCTCATGAGGGAAATAGTTGTAGAAGAATGTTTCTTTAAAATTTCTACATTCCATGTATTCTATTTCATATTACTTATTAGTATTCTTGATTAATTACCACCACTGATTAACATCACCCTTGAGGCAATATTCTGCTAGCCCGATCTTTTCTCTTTTATCCCATCACAATGACAAAAATATATTTTCATGGGACTTGATTCATTTCTCATCTACCATTAGATTAGTATTACCAATAAATTATGAGAGATTATACCACATGAATCAATCCAACATAGGTATAGTATGGTTATTCATCAAAACCTAAGTAATATGTTTTAATATGGTTATGAACTTCCCATCTCTAACACCAACTATGGTGACTTTCTCAATGGGTAAATCTCTAAATTTTCCATGGGTATTAATTCCCTTTCTTCCATTAGGCACCATCACTAAATAATGGCACATTATGAGTTAGCACATAATCATCATGATTATTGTGTAAAAAATTCACTTTAATAAATTATTATAATTCTCACATTTATTTAACATCTAGTTCCCAAGGGTTCTATTAAACCTCCTCTGATATCAACTATAATAACCCCAACCCAAGTATCACAGAGTTAGTGGTTATTTTATTACATTGACATAGATATAAGAGATCACATAACCAAGGATCGATCAGTTTAATAGTATTGTAGAACTATATACATACATGGTTCCCTTATTTTATTGGTAATTAAACATAGAACACAACAAAGGAACATAAACTTCTTCCTTGACACTTATTCAAAGATTTCATTTTCATAACCCAGGGAAAAAAAATAAAAGGGTGTGATCAAATTCTTAGTAAGGGTTATATAAAAATGAAATATGAATAAATAATTTTTAAAGAATAATTAATAATGAAAAATCAATATACAATGGTAAATATATGAAAAACACATGACATTTAATCAATAAACTGAGATTGTAAATGCATCCATAGATTTTTCCATAGTGAAAATCTCACAAAGAGTAATAATTGAATACTAAATGAATAAAATGATTAATTATTGGAAATAATATATCTATAAGATGAAACAATAATTTTAATAAGTCAATGCTTATAAAAAATTATGATTCTGATTGGAAACAAATGCGAAGGGGTTGTAGCCGACTGTTTTGTCCCATGAGTTCTGTTGATGAATCGTGGAGATATATTATTTTGGGCCACACCCATCACTGTAAATCTAAATAATTATTAATAAATATATTAAATTCATGTACAATATGTCTTTTCAAAATATCCATATTGATTAGAGGATATAGATTTATCAATATTTTCATAGTTAAAATAACATTAAAAGTAAACCCTGTATGTAAAAATGGCATATGGATAAAAAATAATTATATCCATGATACAAGAAATATGTATATTTAATGAAATATAATTTTAAAGGTAAAATTATCTCAAAGGGGTAGTCGATACACCACATAAAAATTATTAGTTGCACAATACCAAGTAAGGCTTAATGAAATGAAAATTATGACAAAGTCCCTTACAATATGTTTAAAGGCATTCAATACTTGTACTTAATATCATGAATAATCAAATTATATTCTTAAATTACTTAATTAAAAAACTATTAAAAATATATTTTATTTATTATAATTTTATTAAGTTTATTAATGACCATTTCAATGAGTTATAGTGTTTAATTTCGTTGTTTCAGGAGCGTTCGTTTCATGGTTTTTGGTTGGTTCACTTGTGTATAATTATGAGAGTTCTTGTAAAATGGAAGAAAAACAAAATAAGTGGAATGGAATGATATTAATATAATTCTAGTATTTTAAAATATTCTCATATAACATTGTTTTTGATATGATGATGATTTATTAGATAAAATGTTAATGAAAAATGATTAGTTTATTTTGCCTATTTTTACGACCATCACAAACTAGTATCATTTTATTTAATATTGTGTTTATATAATGTTTATAAAATGTTAAATAAGTTTTAATACACATATTATAATATTTTTTAACCATAAAAATGGTTTTAAGACCAGACTTGAAGGGTGAAATGAAAAACAAAATCTCGTTATCCATGAAGATGGTGAATCGACACCTCATGGATGATGTTTTCAATTTTAGAACTAAAAGCTCGTTATATATAATACTGGAGTTACCATTACACTTTTTATATGGGAGGTGAGGATAGGATAAGAAAAGAAAAGAAATTAAAAGAGAAAGAAGGAGGGTTTTACCTCTCGAATATCATCTCATTGGGGACCACCTTAAGAGACTTGGATTTTTTATTTTGGTAATACCAAATGGTCTTGTATGTGGGGAAGAGTTTTATGAAAGTATTTGGTTAGAATTTATACATGATTAAATTCTTATAAGGTGTAATGATAAGGGGTGGTATTTATAGCGGGAGGAGAGAGGTGTTTTTTATTATTTTATTCATTTGTTTATTATTTCGGCTCAAGACTATTAATAGTGTTGATTTTTGTGACTAAATATATTAAATAGCTCATATGAGTTTTAAATAATGGTTACTTACATAATCCATGACTCAAAAATTCATGTATTAGTCTTAAAATGTTAAATACCGTAAATTACCATATTTCACTATTTACAAAAAATTCATGTATTTCAGAAAAATCTAAAAAATTTACCCTAACCATTTTTAAACATTTAGATTTAAAAAATGGTACCCATTTTATGAAAATAATTTTCTAAATATGTGAAGTTTAACTTTTAATTAAAAACATCATTTATTCTAAAAATATCGATTTTAATATTAAAACAGATTTTACGACACTTTGAAAAATTAATTATGGTCTCATAAAATTATCTAATAATTATTATACAACAAAATATTGATTTATGAATCTATTTTATGAAAATAAATTTTATTTTAAATCATTATATTAATTTTAAAATTGTAAATAAACATTTACATTCAATAAAAATACCAACACATATTTTATCATTTTTAAAACATTTATTTACCTATTCTATGATATAAATATATCATATTTTCATTTATGAGGAACCTAAATTTTATTTATAATTTCATAGGTGAGGTTATTATTATAATGAACACCTTAATATTCTTAAGAGGTACATTACTATTCCAACATTCATGTTAATAATTAATAGTATATCATAATTCATTTGTGCAATGTAAACTATCAAATAAATTGGAAGAAGATAAATACCATAAAATATTATGGTTATTTAGTTATATTTTTGGGATTAAAAATGAAATTTAAGAAATAAACTTTGAGGTCTACACTTTTCTTTAATTTTGAATAAATTAAGGTTATTTTTTGGGATGTTTATCACATTTCTTGGAATGTTTTAAGGGTTATATTAATATATTTTTAGAAAAAAGATAAATTGTAAGTTGGGTGAAAAACCATTGTATCTAGAAATGTGATGTCCCAACCTAGGTGCCACACATTGGTGCCCTGATTCGGTTGGCCACATGACCTCAGGTATCCCTCCCTGCACACCATAGTTCACCGACTAACAACAAGGGTCTAATATCGATCATGGGTTGATTACACCCTCTTTATCAAAGTAGCATAACAACATAAGTAAATAAAAAATAGCTAAAAGATAATAACCATAACAAAAATAATACCATTATTACATGAAGACCAAAATGGAATAAAATATCCAAACTAAACTAGTAGATTTTTCATGCCATAATTAGTGTCAAGTGTCTGTTGAAAAACCAAAATAAAGACATACTGACAACTCCCAATGGGTCCTGACACTATATACGGTTCCCCAATCCATGCTATATCCCAACTCATCCATATAACATAGGGATATTGCACTTATTATATCCTTTAAACACAAAGTCAATTTGGGTATGGATCAGGTAGCCCAGGTAGGGTGTGATTACAACTCATTAGGCCACCACCAACGATGTCTAAGAAAATATCCATTCAATAATAGTTTATGTAGTTATATAAAGAATAATGTACAAGAAATAAGGTGAACATTTTAAATTTTCAATTATTATTTTTTTAACCACATAAACCCCTAGGTTCCCAAGGACACCTTCACCATCAATAACTGATTCGGCTTATGATGGAGTATGAACCATATCACATATTCAATTCAAAATTCATTATAACACATGTGATTTCATTATCCACTTCATTTCAATTCATAGCATGACCACTTTGAACTGTGGACCATATCAATATCATGGGTGTAGAACATTGTGTCTAACACCTCATGGGAATTTGGATCCTTTTTCCCTATCGCACACCTCAATGTCACAAGTTTATTTGGAGCCTTAGTCCTTATAAAACACTAATTAACACAAATGGGTGTTTGGAGCTTCAGTCCCTATCCCACACCTCAATATCACATGGATATTTGGTGTCTCAGTCTTTATCCCACAATCACTAACACATATGGTTATTTGGAGCCTCATTCCACATCCCACACTTCAATCACATATAACATAAATATCACAAATATCATAATATCACACAAAACAAAATTTCATACATATCAACATTATGCATCATTAACCTTCTTATCAAAATTCTTGTTAAAGTGTTACATTTCACTTTATCGCAACAATAATAATTATTGATCTCTATCACATTGAATAATATGAATAAATCACTATTAAACCAAAAAACAACATTTAACTATATAATTCACTAGCCCATCAAGATTAAGCAAATCATCCCTTTTTATTCCCATTAATCAACCAATTCAAAAATCAATTAATCAATAAATTACACAATCCATCACTTGAAAAATTATACAACCCCCTTAACCAATCAATTTAATTTCCAATTATTAACCAATTACATAATCACAATTATGAAATTCAATTTTACCAAGTTATACTTATTCCATAATCACATGGAAAATCAATTAATCATTTTCATAAATACATAAATTAATTAATAAATTAATTTATCAATTCAAATTTTAATTAAAAAATGTTCCAATTGAAATTTTAAAATACATACATGTAATTGGAATTAAATACCTTGCGAATTAAATTTAGACCACCTAACTCAAGATCATTGGTGGATGATCACTAATAAAAAATCCCCAAGTAAAGCAGAACAACCAAGATTATGACGAAGAACAAGATCTAGATATGAAACCTAGATCCAAGATCAAATGCATTAGATCATTGAAAACCTATATCTATATCCATTTCCAATGGAATAAAACATCCCTTTAAAGGAATATATAAATATGGAATAGAGAGAGGAAACTAATCGTGATGAGAATCTCTTACTGGTAGAGGTGAAGATATTTAATTCGGGATTAGATTATTCAAGAACGGAGGTTAAAAAGCCTTAGAATCTGTCATGTAACCTAAAAAAATGAGAGAAATCAGTTTAACATTGATTTAGGTTGTTTTGGGATATAATACAGGGGTTTGTGAAATTTTTAATGAATTTTTATGGGTTTAAATTTCTACACGAACAATTTCCTATATGGGGCACATAGTTTTCCCTAACCATATGCCTAAACATGCACCTCCTTCTAGGGGGATGCACATTACTACTGGGAGGCCGTATAATTTGATGAAACATGAATTAAATATGAGAATCCCCTCTATTTGAGTTCACACGGTTTTCTAGATAGGGCACACAGTTTGGGAAAACCATGTGCCAACCGTGCACTACTTCTTTTCCTTCCAAAATAATCCATTTTTTCCCAAAAAATCCGCTAGATAAAAACCAAACAAGATATACTCAAAACAAGGAAAAAGAGTTCATATAAACATGATCAATACAACTCTTGAAAAGGTCGGGATATTATAATCTCACCACCTTATAATGACTCACCCTCAAGCTACACTCCTAAGCATCTCTAAGATTCTAAGAAAAAAAATATTGGGCCACTGAGTCCACATATCATCTTCCCTCTCCGAAGTTTCCACTTGAACGTGAACATGTTGAAATAATAAAAAAACTATTGTGACAGTATTTCCCCAAAACAGCTTCTCATTGTGATCCATCACACGTATCAAATGCTTCTCAAATGAAGCATCGATTTCAAGCTTAACATTATTCACATCGATCACATGAAAAGGGTTAGGATGATACCACCAAAGTTGTGACACCTGAAAAACATTTTGCATTGCACTATAGCTTGGTAGAAGAGCCAATTGGTTCACCAGTGGCCCAATTCCCTCTACAACCTCAAATGTTCCAACAAAACTTGGTGCTAACTTTACCTACCACCATATCCTGCGGTGACCCAATCTAGGCGATTCCTGAAAGAACACACAATCATAGTCTGCAAGCTCTAGGGGTCATCAATGTCTATTAACAAGAAAATTATATTTACTCTGAGCCATAACCATCTGGTTCTAAATTAGATGAACCTACTCTATTGTCTCCTGCACGAGACTTGATCCCAATAGATATGACTCACCTACCTCCATCTAGTATAGATATGATCTTCATGACCTACCGTAAAGAGCCTCATATGGTTCCATCTGTATAGTTTCATGATAAATATTAATATAGGAAAAATCAACCAAAGATAAGTGCTTATCACAAGACCCATCAAAGTCTAATAAAAACACCTGAAGAATATCCTCATGAACCTATATAGTACATTCTTACTGCCCATATATCTATGGTTGGAAGGCATACTCAGTAAAACTTATGTACCAAATACCTTATGCAAGACCTACTAGAACTGCGAAGTAAAACATGAGTCACAGTTTGAAAATATACTCCATAGAACCCTGTGTAGATAGACTATCTCCTGAACATACACATATCTTAACTGATCCATTAATAAAGTCTCCCATATAGGAAATAAATGTTCTACCTTAGTCAACCAGTCCATAATCACCCAAATAGTGTCATTCTTTTGAGGCATCCTTGGGAGATCCACCAAAAATTCTATAGTAACGTCATCCCAATTCCATTACGAAATAGGTCATGACTATAGTAAAATTCCAGGTCATTGATGCTCATACTTCACCTATTGATAGGTGTAGAATCACTTTAGAAACCCATCTATCTCCCTTTTCATGCCTGACCACCAATATTGTCGACATAAGTCACGATACGTTTTGGTCAAACTTGGATGCAACACCCACTTTAAGGATTAATGATGGATATTACATTAATATAATAAAATTCCAGTATATATATCATACTAAGGTTAACATACCACTTTTTATAGGGGAGGCGAGGAGAGGATAAGAAAAGAAAAAAATTAAAAGAGAACGAAGGAGGATTTTACCTCTCGAATATCTTCTCCTTAGGGACCACCTTAGGAAACTTAGATTTGATAATTTAGTGAGACCGCCAGGTCTTGGATATAGGTAAGAGTCTTGGGAAGGTACTTGGGTAGAATTTACACAATCTTCAAGTCTTATAAATTGTGATGAGAATGAGTGGAATTTATAGCAGGATGTGATGAGTGTTTTTGATTATTTTATTCATTTATTTATTATTTTGGATCAATAATATCAATAGTGTTGATTATTATGACTAATTATAGTAAATAGGGTATATGAGTTTGTAATAATGGTTCCTTACATCATCCATGACTTAAAAATTAATATATTTATCATAAAATGGTAAATAGTGAAAATTTCATTATTTAATTATTAAAAAAAAATTCAATTATTTCAGAAAAATATAAAAAATTCACCATAATTTTTTTCAAAATTTCTATTTAAAAAATTGACCCTATTTTATGAAAATAATTTTATAAATATGAGAAATTTAATTTTTAATTAAAATCATGTTTTATCCGAAAAATACCGATTTTAATATTATAAATTATTTTACGACACTTAGGAAAATTAATTATGGTCTCATAAAATTATCTTATAATTATTACACAACAAAATATTGATTCATGAATCTATTTTTGAAAATAAATTTTATTTTAAATCATTAAATTAATTAGGAAATTGTAAATAAACATTTACATTCCACAAAAATACCAACACTTAATTTATCATTATTAAAACATTTATTCACCTATTCTATGATATAAATATATAATATTTTCATTTATGAGATACCTAAATTTTATTTATAATTTCATAGGTGAGGTTATTATTATGATGACCACATTACAATTTATAACAGTTACAATACTATTCCACTGGTCATGTTAATATTGAATTGTATATCATAGTTCCTTTTAGAAATATAAACTATCAAATAAATTGAAATTATTTAAGAAGATAAATACCATAAAATCTCAGGGTTTTATAATTACATTTTTGGGATGAAAAAATGAAAGGTATGAGATAAACTTTGTGGTTAAAACTTTTCTTTAATGTTAAATAAATTAAGGTTATTTTTGAGAATGTTCATCAGATTTCTAGGAATGTTATAAGTATTATACTGATATAATTTTAGAAAAAAGAAAGAAAAATTTTAGGTTGGGTGAAAACCTGTTGTATTCGAAAATGTGATGTCCCAACCTAGGTGCACTGATGCCCTGAACCAGTTGGTCACATGACCTCAGGTGTGCCTCTCCATATGCCATAGGATACTAACTAGCTGCAAGGGTCTAATATCTTTAATTGGGATATTATACCCTCTTTATCAAAGTAGTACAACAACAGAAGTAAATAAAAAATATAAAAAAATATAATAACCATAATAAAAATAATACCAGTATCACATGATGACCGAAACTGAATACAATATCCAAACTAAAATTGTAGATATGTCATGGCATAATAAGTGTCAAGTGTTTAATGAAAAACCAAAATAAATATACATTGACAGCTCCCATCTAGTTTGGACACCAAATACAGTTCCCTCATCCATACTACATCACAAATCATCCATTTAACATCAGGTTATTTCCCTTATCCTATCCTAAAAACATGATGAATATTTGGGTACCGATCAGGTAACCTGAGTAGGGTCTGAGTATAACTTAGTAGGCCACCACCAATGGTGTCTAAAACTATATCAAATCAATAATAGTGTATAAAATTATATAAATAATAAAGTACACGAAATAATGTAAATAGTTTATATTTTCAATTATTCTTTATTTAAGTACAAAAACCCCCGAGCTTCTGAGGGAACCCATACTATAAATAAAAAATTCAGCTAGTGTCAGAGTCTGAACCATATAACATATTCAATTCATAATTCATTATAACACATGATATTTAATTATCCATTTCATTTCAATTCATAGAACAACCATTTAGAACCATTGTCCAATGCGAATCTCATGGGGGGTAGAACATTACGTCTAACACCCCGTAGGTATTTGGAGGCTTAGTACATGTCCCACACCTCAATGTCGCAAGGGTATTGAGTGCCTTAGTCCCCATCACACACTCATTAACACACATGGGTATTCAGAGCTTTAGTTCCTATCCCACACCTCAATATCACATGGGTATTTAGAGCCTCATCCCTATCCCACAATCACTAACACATATGGGTATTTGGAGCCTCATTCTCAATCCCACACTTCAATCACTTATACCAAAAATATCAAAAATATCATAATATCACACTAAACACAATTTTATACATATCAAGGTTATTCATTACCTTTGTATCAAAATTATTGTTAAAGTATACCATTTCACTTTTTCAAAAAAATCATAATTATTTATCTCTATCACATGAAATAATATGAATAAATCACTATTAAACCAAAGAAAAAAATAAACAATATATTTCACTAACCCTTCAAGGTTAAAAAAACATCCCTTTTTATTCCCATCAATCAACCAATTAGACATTCAATTAATCAATCAACTCCACAATCCATCAGCCGAAAAACTATAAAATCCTATTAACTTATCAATTTAATGTCCCATCATTCACTAACTGCATAATAAAAATTAAAAAATTAAATTTTCACAAGTTTAACTAATTCTGTAATCACATGGAAAACCAATTAATCATTTCCATAACTATATAAATTAATTAATCAATTAATTTATTCAATTCAAGGTTTAATTTCCAAATATTCCGATTGGAATTTAACAACACATACATGTAATTGTAATTCAAGACCATGGGAATTTAATTTAGGCCACCATCATCAAGATCATTGTTATGGATGGTCTCTAATAGAAAATCCCCAATTAAATAGGAACAACCAAGATTATGATGAAGAATGAGATCTAGATTTGAAACCTAAATACAAGATCAAATGTATTATATACTTATAAACCTAGATCTAGATCCATTTACAATATAGGAAAACACCCTCTTAAAGGATGATAGAAACACAAGAGAGATAGAGAGAGGAAACTAATCAAGATGAGAATCTCTTACTGGGAGAGGTGTAGATCTTTAATTTTAGCTTATATTGTTCAAGGAAAGAGGTTAAAAAGTCTTGAAATCTATCAAGTAACCTAAAAAAATGAGATAAATTGGTTTAGGATTGAGATAGGGAATTTCAGGATATAAGATGGGGTTTAGGAAATTTTTAATTAATTTTAAGGGATTTAAATTTCTATAGGCATAGTTTCCTGTATAGAGCACACACTTTTCCCTAGCTGTGTGTTCGGCCATGCACATCCTTCAAAGGGGACACATTATTACTATTGGTAGGGAGCATGATTTGAAAAACCATGAATCAACCATATGAATCCCCTCAATTTGGGTTCGCATGGTTTTCGGGCCTGAGAACACAGTTTGGGAAAACAGTGTGCCAACCATTCACCGCACCTCTTCCTTCCCAAATTATCCATTTTTTCCCAAAAATCCCCTATGTAAAACCCAAAAAATATATACCCAAAACAAGACAAAATAATACCTACAAACATGATTAAGACAACTCCTAAAAAGTTCTGGATCTTACAATATCCCCAGCTTATAACAACTTATCCTCGAGCTATACTCCTAAGCATCTCTAAGATTCAAAAAAAAAAAAAATCCAGGCATTGAGCCCACATATCTGCTTCCCTCTCCTAAGTTTCCTCTTGAAAAAGACCTTGTTAACACAATGCATGAAGTATCAGTATGTTCTTTCCCCACAACACTTTATCATTTCAATCTAATACACATATCATATGCTCCTCAATGGACACATTAGTATCAATATTAACATCATCCACACTGATCACATGATAAGGGTACACATGATACTACCAAAGTTGTGACACATTAAAAATATTGAGTATAGAACAATATCTTGGTAGAAGATCTAATTGTTACACCACTATCCAAATTATCCATACAACCTCAAACTGTCCAACAAACTTTGGCACCAACTTTCCTTGGCTTCATATTCTGTGGTGAGACAATTTAGAAGACACCTAAAGGAACACAAGATCGCACTCTTAAAACTCTAGGGGTTATTGACATATATCATAAAATTAATTCTATATACTCTGAGATGTATCCATATGATTATGAATCATCTTAACCTACTTTGATGTCTACTAAATGAGACTCGGTCCAAAAGCTATAACTCACCTGCCTCCATCCAGCATAGAGTTGATCTTCATGGCCTACCACAATAAGCCTCATTTGGTTCCATTTGTATAGTTTCATGACAACTGTTGTTATAGGAAAAATCCACCAAATATATGTGGTTCTCCCAAGATACAAAAAATTATATGACACACACATGAAGAATATCCTCAAGCACCTATATATTATGTTCCGATTTCCCATCTGTTTATGGGTGGAAAGACGCACTCAGTAAAAATTGTGTACCAAGCACCTTATACACAAATTTCCAGAAGCAAAAAGTGAAACATGAGTCATGATCTGAAAATATACTTCATGGCACCCCAAGTAGATGAAATATCTCTCGAATGTACATATCTCCCAACTGATCCACTATCAAAGTCTCCTGTATAGGAAAGTAATGAGATACCTTAGTCCAAAAGTATAGAATCCCCCAAATAACATCTTTCTTTTGAGGAATACTTGGGAGACCTACTAGAAATTCCATAGTAACATTATCCCACTTCTATTCTAGAATATTCAGTGACTGTAGTAAATCACGAGGTTGTTGATGCTCAGCCTTCACCTATTAATAGGTGTATAATCATATCACAAACCCTACTATCTCCTTTTTTATGACTGGACATGAACACTATCGATGCCAGTCACAATAAATTTTTTATCAAACCTAGATGCGCTCTTCAAGGCATGAAATTCACACATAAGACCCCCCACATACTTGTAGGCACAACAACCCAATTACTAACATAGATGATCTCATACTCATATATAGTCCAATATAAAGGCAATGCCCTACCTTGAGGGATTTTACTCAAGGACAAACATTTTGGATCCTAATACTAACTTTCCCTAATCAAAATCAAAATATTATACTATTAGTTCCCTTGGTATGGAAGTAGTGAATAGAGGGGGGTATGAATAGTATTTTTTTTATTTTTTATAACCAATTATAATTTATCAGAGTTATATAGCAATGTTAAAAGTTGTAGTAGAAAGAAAAGAAATAACACCTTGGATTTTAATAGGGGTTTTGATCACCAAGATCATAATCATGTCTTCAATCCCCTCTTGTCCTTGAGGATATTGTTATGTACTATATCTTTACTTTTGATAGGGAGTGACAACCCAATTACATACAAATACAAATGTACCTTTTTTTATACCTGGTGGTATAACCCCTTAATTTTGATGGAGTCAAAACCAAGATTCTTTTTTCTGGGAGGAATAACCTGACCTTCCTTTTAGATGGGAGTAATAACCCAATGAAATATTGTGGATGGGAAAATATTAAAACAGGAATCTAGAGAATAAATAAGAGATTGGAAGAATTACAGTAGAGGAATAATAGAATAAAAATGAAATAAAAGTTGAGAAGATGATGTAGAATTTTGGTGCAACTCGTATTCCTTGATCACATTAGTGGAGGAATATGAAGACGATGTAGATCCTCAGGGATCACAAAATAAATATAGATGTCAAAAAAGTTTCTTGATCAAATCAAGAGAAGTAGGAAATTTATTCATATATCCTTATCGAATTTTATCATCTGCATTGGTACATGTCTTTTTTATCCTTTTAAAAATACCTTGAAATAGTAAAAATATAGATCTATAGAAGTGCATCCACTCCCAATCTAGGAATGACACATTTTAGTTTTTAATAATAAAATAATATGACTATTACCTTATTTTGTTGAAACCTTTCTGAAAAAAACACACACTCAGACTAATATTTATTCATAAAACATTAAAAGGAATATTTAATATATTATGATTAATGTTTATTAAAAAAATCATAATTTAAAATTGATTCAAATAATAATATATTTCTATATATTTACACATGTAGAAAAATGTTAAAAAATAGAGCATCGTATAAAAAATAATTTTCATGAGAAGATGTCACTAAAAAAATGCTACAATTATCTTTTAAATAATGTTTTAATTAAAATGAAACATAAAATAATAAACATTTTATAATTTAATTCATTTTAATAATAGTAACTAATATTGAGAAAATAAAAATTTTAGATTTTTTTAACTAACGGTGAGACATGAATCACCATTGAAAATAGAGAGCGGTGAGACATTACTCACCGTTCGAAATGTTTAGTGGTGAAAAAAGTAGAGTATTACATTCCATTTAAATTTTATGAAAAAAATAAAATGATTTGTTATAAACTAAAAACATTTCCATGCATCTAAACATAAAATGGTTCCATGAGAATAATAAAAAATTTCTCACCGTTGGGTTCCAATGGTGGCTCATGACTCACCATTCAGTTCTAATGATGACTTGTTGAAAAATTAACCAAATATTTAGAATGAAATTAAAAATAAATAACTTTAATTTTATTTATCATTTAAGCATGATATAATGAAAATCAATCCAATTGAATTGAAATAAAAATACTGCCATTCTTTTATGCTCTTGGATGAATAAAAAATACGAATAAGAAATTAGAAACCAGAAAAGAAATAGAAGAATATTTTTTGATAAAAATAATATAACAGATTAAAACTTTCAATCATTTAATTGAATTAAAAATAAACAATTAAATCAATAGGAATAAACATACTGCAATTTAAAAATAAATCTATATTCACTTTTGAATAAAAGACAATAACTATAAAAAATAACTTTATGCATTAAGAATAATGAACTGAAGAGAAAACAAGAGAAACTATAGGGAAAACAATGATACTACTACCAAATCATTTGAGTAGAAAAAAGGGAAAACAAATATTGGATAAAACATACCCACTTTTTAAGAGAAATGGTGAGTAAATTTACTCACCATTGATCTCCTGATAGTGAGTTAGTGACTCACCATTAGGTTCTAGTGGTGAGTAAAATTACTCACCACTATAGACTTACCAATAGTGACACAAAACACTTACTCACCATTAGTTAAAAATCAATTTTGAAAAAAAAATTCACCTTTAGAAATTTTCTAATGATGACAAGAAAGACTCACTGTTGGTAAAAACCAATAATGAATCACTATAAATTTTTTTTCCCAGATTGAAAAAAACATGTGGGGTGTGATCATTATATTATCCAAGATGCAGTTAACACTGGATAGATTAAAAAATATACATACCCTCAACAGGTGACTATAGCCTACCTCATTCACACACTAAACCATACTTATACAGAGGCCCTATTAGTGACATGCTAGTAGTATGCTCAACCATAGCGTTGGGCGGGCCACCATGGTTACCTCCCATGGGGTTTGAGCTTAGGGTACCCCTATATGTGGTAAAGGGTTCAGTCTAGGTGTCCTACTCAGTAAACCTTTTTTTTACAACACTTAAAACAAAATAAGATTAAACAGATAAAAAATAACCAAATACCATAATAAATAATTTAACCAATTTAAAATAAATAGTATTCTTGAAATAAAATTAGATTTAATTAAATGTTATGAAATTGAATTTATAAAAACAAAAAGCGGTAAAAATTAAATACCCAATTACAAACAATGTCATCTTTTTTGTAAATTTCAAAACATAATATTTATTAAAATTTTCAAACAACTTTATTGAAAATTTATTAAATAATCAAAAACTTTATACCCATTTTTGAAATTTATAAAAAAGTATAGTATTAAACAAATAGTGAAAGAAATAAAGTATATTATTATATTTAAATACAGTAAAAAAATGTTATTATTTAACTATTTAATTTTAAACATTATGATCTAAAAATTATTTAAGTATAGCATAATATAGTAGTGATATACAGAACTACTAAAATATTAATAGATAGATGCAATGTTCAAATAGATAGTGTTGTTTGATAAAAAGTAATCATAGTGTAATAAAGAGCTTTCAATTAAGTAAACATACTCAAAAATATTGAATAGATTCATCAAAACATAAATTATACTTAGAAACTGTTAAACATCCATAATAACCAATTCAAAACATAAATTAGTGTATAAAATAGATACTCCCTTTTAAACAAAAAACCATCCACTCTGATGTAAAAAAGTGTAACATTCAATGAAAGGATAAATGTGACAATGTTAGAAAATAACTTTTAACCAGACTGATATAATTACTATTAAATCACAGTGATCCATAATTATTAAAACATTTAAACAAAATATAAAATATAATCTTTTACATGTGAAGTTTGAACACAAGATAAGACACAATATTTTTACATTCTATGAAAAAATTATTTTTATGAATATATTAGATAAAAAAAATACTTCCAAAAGAAATAAATAGTTTCTTTTAATTAAAAGGTTAAAAAAAAAATAAAATCATCTTGAGTTTAATCATAGAAATATTATATTTATAAATATATAAATAATGAAAATTTATTATAAAAATTAAATAAATTTTAAAATAAATTGATTATTTAAAATAATTTAGAATTCTAAATATTTTTAACCTAAGAATTATTAAACGATAAAATATAAAGAACATAAGAAATTTATAAGTGTATTAAAGACTTCCCCAGATCATTTATTGAAAAATATTATTTTAAACATGTTAAAGAATTTTAACTTTTCATAATATAATTATTTAAAACACTTATTTAAAACTTATGTAATCGAACATTATTTCAAATAATAAAAAAAGATAGAAGAATACTGTTAGAAAATTTTGGAGAAAAGTAAATAAAAAATCACCATATTTAGAATTGAAGTTTTAACAATGTAAAATACAACAATTTTACATGTTAAGGAAAGAAAAGATAGAAATTAAATCATATTCCTAAAAAATAATTTTATAAAATGATGCCAAATATCTTTTATGCCAACATATCAAACTATATTATAGTAAATAATACACATTATGTTTAAAAATAAACTTATATGGACATAGTGACAAAAATAGGTTCAATAGGATTTGAAACATCCTTTTGGATCCCATATTGTCCATATACCATGTGACTTTGGAACTCTTCATGCAAGCTTCCTTCAAGACAAATCAAGATAATTGTTTTTTAGTACCTAGACTTGTTTGGGTCCAACTAGATTAGTAGAAAAAGATTTAGGTACCCATACAGATTTGAGACATGTATTATAGGGTAATCTTGAAGGCATATTTTTATAAATGAAATTTTTAGGATGGTTAAAAGATTGAATAAACTTTAAATAACATTGATTTTAATAGTTCCCTTTCAATTTACTATTTAATAAAAAAGAATTTTAAATATTCCCATTTATACCTTTAACAAAAATTGTTTTATACATCTTTGGAAACTATATATTATAGCCACAACCATTTTTATCATATTTGGGTTTGTTCATAGCCATTATTTTATCAAATTTCTCTTGGAATCAAAAAAAATAGACAAGTTTTCTTTTTGACCAGTAATTTTCTTTTTAAAGTTTTCATTATCTTTTTGAATAACTTCCATGTAATCACATATTTTCATATTTGAACATGATCTATAATTTTTCACTTTCTTATTTTTATATTTAATATACTTTTATTCCTTTTCAAGTTTATCAAAATCATCATAGGATAATTTAAATATTTTATATTGATCATCATCATTTTTTAACAATAAAAATTTAATTTTCATATTATCATATTTAACTATGATTATTTCAGAATCTAAAAACTTTTTCTATTCTATTTTACCTAAAACAGAGTCATTCGATATTTTATTTTCTCCTATAATATTTTTATTTTCTCTTTAAAATTACTTGTATAGTTCAACCATTCTTAATATGTCTCTTTAGAAATTTCCATTTTGATTAGTTAATTCTATAACTTCATTTTCAATATCAGTTACATAACTATAAATGTAATTATAGTCATACTATACCTCATTTACAGTAGTAGCTATCAAATAAATATTTTTAGATTTTTTTTCACTTTCAGAACCAACATCACTTGAGTCTGACTCTTTAATACAAATACATCTAAAATGATATGATTTTTTTGTTACTTCTTGTATTTCTTTTCCTTTCCTTCTTGTTTTAATTTGGGACAGTATTATTTTACATTCCCCCTTTTTCCCGCACTTATAGAAAATTAATTCTGAAGTATCATATTCACTGGTCTCTCCTTTTTTAATATGCATTTCTATCATCCTATTTTTAATATCTTATAGACGCCTCTTAAAACCTCTATTACCATTCATGTACTTGTAAGCACCATTAGTGAAATTTTCAATTTCATCCTTCTCACTTTACAATAACTCAGAATCAAAAGAATTATAAATAACATTTATATTTTATTTAAATGAAATACCTTCCCATTTATCATGGTCATCAATATTATCATTCTTTATTTCTAGATCATATTGAAGAAGTGATCCAATAAACTCATCCATATAATATTCAGTGAAATATTTACTTTCTTTAATATAAACTTTCCTTGAATTCCATATCCTTAGTAGATCTCGAAGTAATATTTCAATGATATCTTTATTAATCATTGTCTCTCTAAGAGCAACCATGATGTTGAAAATTTTGGTGAATCTATTATACGTCTCATTTATGATTTCTTTATTAGTCATTCTGAACTTTTGAAACTCATATCAGTGTATACCTAGATTAGTTCTCTACAAATTTTCAGTTCCTTGATGAGTGAATTTTAATATTTTCTAAATTTTAGAATCAATTTTGAAGGATAAAATATGACTATACATATTTCTTATTAGAGATAAATATAAATAATTCATAACTTTATAATATAAAACATATTTTGATGTATCATTACCAGTAAAAGTTTCTAAATAAACATCATGAAATTGATATGGTTTTGAAATCATATCCCAATAATTAAGATCTATATTTTTAATAAATACCTCCATTCTGTCTCTTTAGTAGACACAATCACTTCCATTAAAGTGAGGTGGTCTAGTAGGATTCAACATCTTGAAATCTTGATTAGCCATAATAAATCAGTGGATATTTTCCTTATACATTTAAATCTAGGATAATGGTTACTTCAAAAATAGATAATTAAGCAATTAAAAAAATTCTTAAAAATAAACCATCATATGATACCAATTTTTAGGTCCCTTGGTATAAAAGTAGTGACTAGATGGGGGGGGGGGAATACTCCTTTTTTATTTATTATTAAAAATTCTAATTTATCATAGTTATATAGCAGTATTAAAAGTTATAGCGGAAAGAAAAAAAATAACATTGTGGATTTTTATAGAGGTTTGGATCACCAAGATCCTAGTAATCTCTTCAATATTCTCTACACCTTGAGGAGATTGGTATTCACTATATCCTCAATTTTGAGAGGGATTGACAACCCAATTACATAAAGATATTGAAGTAAAATTTTCACACCTTTTGGTATAACACCTAAATTTTTATGGAGTCACAACCAACCTTCCTTTTTTATGGAATGAATAAACTGACCTTTATTTTAGATGGGAATAATAATCCAATTATAGCTTTTGGATGGGAAAATATTAAACCAAGACTCTATAGAAAAAATAGGTAATTGGAAGAATTACAACGAAGGAATAACAAAATACAAATAAAATAATAGTTGAGAAGATGATATAAAAATTTCAAAAAACTCATGTTTTTTGATCACATTAGTAGAGGAAGATGAAGGTGATAAATATCCTAGGTGATCATAGTAGAATAATAGATGTCGAAGAAGTTTATTTATAAAATCGAGAGCAGAAGGAAATTTATTCTTGCACCCTTATCGAATTTGATCATCTACATTGGTAAATGTATTTTTATGCTTATATAAATCTAATGAAACATTAAAATAAGAGATATAATGGAGTGTGTTAATATCCAATCTAAGAACAATACTTATTAGTTCTTAATAATAAAATAACACCATTGTTACCTTATTTTTTTGAAACTATAATGAATAAACACATTCAGACTAATATTTTTTCCATAAATATTAAAAAGAATATTTAATATATTAAGGTTAATTTTTATTAAAAAAATAACAATGTATAATTAATTCAAATAATAATATAATTATACATATTAATACATGTAGTAGAATGTTAAAAAAATAAAGCATCATATAAAAAATAATTTACATGAGTAGATTCCACTAAAAAAAATGATACAATTATTTTTTTAAACATTGTTCGAATTTAAATTCTATATAAAATAATAAACATTTGACAATGAAATTAATTTTTACAAAATTAACTAAAATTAAGAAAATCAAAAATTTGAAATAAATTTTAACTAATTGTGAGACATTACTCACTGTTGAAAATAGAGAGTGGTGAGACATTACTCACCATTGGAAATTTCATAGGTGAAAAACAAAGTTTTATATACCATTGCAATTTTATGAAAAAAATAAAATGATTTAATAGAATCTAAATACATTTTCTTGCATCTAAACATCAAATGGATCCTTGAGAATAATAAAAAAATTTTCACCATTGGGTTCCAACTATGGCTCATGACTCACCATTGGGTTCCAACACTAACTTTTTGAAAACTTAACCAAATATTTATAATGAAGTTAAAATGAAGAACTTTGTTTCTATTTATCAAATAAGTTTAAGGTATTGAAAATCAACTAGATTGAATTGAAATAAAAATACTGCCATACTTTTATGCTCTTGGATGAATAAAAAATATGAATAAGTAGCTGGAAACTGGGAAAGAAACAGAATGAATGTTTTCTGATAAAAATAATATAATATTTTAAAAATATCAATAATTTAATATGATAAAAAATAAAAAATTAATTAAAAAGGAATAAAAATAGTGAATGTTAAAAAGAAATCTAAATTCACTACTAAATAAAAGACAACCCCAATAAAAAACCACTTTATGCATTAAGAAGAATGAATTGAAGAGAAAAAAATAGAAACTATAGAAAAAATGATTCTATTACTAAAGTATTTGAGTAAAAAAAAAATTCAAACAGACAGTGGGAAAAACATACCCACTGTTGAAGAGAAACAATGAGTAAATTTACTCTCTATTTATCTCCTGTCACCGAGTTAGTGAGTCACCATTGGGTTCCAATGGTGAGTAAAATTACTCACCATTGGAGAATTACCAGTGGTAAAAAAAACATACTCACCATTGTTTAAAACAAAAAAGTGACAAAAAACTCACTATTGGAAATTTTCCAACAATGACAAGAAAGACTCACCCTTGGTAAAAACCAATGGTGACTCAACTAAGTTTAGAAAAATAACAGTGTGAAAACAAAAAAAAAGAAGAAAACTAAGGTAAAGTGAATTAGAAAGAAGAAATTAGAAGAATATGTGAAGAGTGTGGATAAATAACTCTAGAATAAAATTTCAACATGATATGAAACAAATAGTGCACAAACTAGAAGAAGAGAAAAAAAAGATAGCATGGATTGGTGAGAGGAAAAAGTGAGCATAAGAACACCTACACTTTTGAGATTGATGGAGACCTTAAGAATATGAGTAATTTGAGTAAATCGGGCCACTATTAGATAGATAAAAATAAAAGAAAAACACAAAGAAACAAAAGGAACTTGAAAGGTGGAAGAAAATATGGAGCAACCACTATAGAAATGAGATTTGAAGGATGCTGAATTAATGGTCACTCGATGATTCACTGTAGAAGAAGATAAATAGAGGAGGATAAATAATGCGGGGTATAGGAAATAAAAATTAGGTGTTAAAAAAGAACAAGTGTATAGGATAGATGAATGATCAGTGGCCATGTGAAGAAGGGATCATATAAATGAATTAAAATGGAGAGGATATTAATGGATGATATTCAATATCAATGTAAAAATTGATCCCCATATCGAACCAAACATGTGAGGGGTGATCAGTATATAATCCAAGAAACAGTTAATATTGTCCAGAATAAAAAAAATACACACACTTAGTGGGAGACTATATACTACCCCATGATCATCCCATTCCATCCTTATAAACAGGCTCAGTCAGTGCTGTGCAAGTAGTATGCCTAACCTAGGCTCTTTGTGGGCCACCATGACTACCTTCCACATGGGTTAACCTCAGGGTCACCCTATATGTGGCAGAAGGTTCAGTCTATGTGGACTTCTCAATAAAACTTAGTTTTTTACAACACTTAAAAAAAAAAAAATTTAAAAGATAAAAAATAACCAAATATCATAACAAATAAATAAAGTAATTAAAGAAATATTATTTTTGAAATAAAATTAGATTTAATTAAATGTTATGAAATTGAAATTTACCAAAATAAAAGAGATAAAAACTTAATACCCAATTAAAAACATAGAATCCATTGAAATTAATATGATATTATTTTCATTTTAGCCTTATTTAACCAAATTATCCATCTAAACTAGTAAAGTCATCATTTTCCACTCAGCACTAGACTCCTGAACCACCTGAGTCTGATTTTTTCTGCTTAGAGAATCAACAACACTATTTATTTTCCTTAGAGTACATTCTCTCTCAAAATCAAATGACTGCATATTGTCAACCCATCTCCTCTATTGAATATTAAAATATCATTGTGAAAAATATTTACTTTAAGATATTATGATTGGTATACATAGTAAAAATTTCTCCCAAAAGATAATGCCCCTAACACTTCAAAGTATAAACCACTATAGCTAATTCTAATTCTCGCATAGGGTAGTTCTAGTCATGTGGCCTTAAATTTCAAGATCCATATGCCACAACTCGATCTACCTACATCATCACTTCTCTAATCCTGATCGTAGAAGCATCCCAAAACATCGTATACTCGTCACCTGGATTGGGTAAGACCAGGATATGTGTCATAGTCAAATGCTTCTTTAGATCCTTGATGATATTATCACATGATACAGACTATTCAAACTTTATCCCCTTCTTATTCAAGCTTGTAAGTGGTGCTTCTAAATGTAAAAAATCCTCAATGAACCTCTTATAATAATTTTCTAACCCTATAAAACTGACGATATAAAAAACATTCTTGGGATTCTCCCAAGAAACCACTACCTGTTCTTTCTCTAGGTCCATTAACACACCTTCCTCTGAGATTATGTGACCCAATAAGTATACCTAATCAATCCATAATTTATACTTAGATAGCTTGGCGTATAGCCAATGCTCTCTTAGTGTACTTAGGATGATGTAAATACATTGGGAATGATCATCATTAGTCTTGGAGCACATAAAGATGTCATTCAAAAACAAAAACAAAAATTGATCTAGGTATGGGTGGAATATTTAGTTCATTAAGGCCATAAAAACCACATGAGAATTCTTTAACCCAAATGGTATCCTGATGAACTCTTAAAGGTCATACCAGCTTCTGAAAGTATTCTTAGGTGTATCAGAAGGTTGAACTCTCAAATGATGATACCTAGATATCAATCCAATCTTTGAGAGGACACAAGTTCCACTCAACTATTAAAGGGATCATCAATATGCGGAATAGAATACTAGTTTTTCACTATCATCCAGTTTAAATTTTTTTAGTCAAAAAATAAATGTAAGGTCCTTTTATCCTTCTTAGCAAAAAAAACTACAAAACCTCAATGTGATGTACTCAGACAGTTAAACCCCTTATCCATCAAATCTTATAATTGGGTATTAAGCTCTTAAATCTCCATTGGTTTAATTTTGTATGGTATAATAGAAATTGGATCAACACTCAAAATGAGCTCAATTGTAAATTGCACATATATCTTAGGTGGAAAACCTAATAAGTCTTCAAAAAGCACATCCTAAAACCAGCCCACCATAGGTGGATAGCCATAATTCTTCACACCCTTTTCATATAGAAAAAGACTAGAACCCTAGGTGGTGATATCCTCTAGTTTATAATGAACTATCCTTGAATGTCCTGCCTAGATATCCCACTCTCCGTGATGAATATAATTGTAACCCTAAAAAAATATAACTCACTCTTCTGTAGTAAAAATCTATGTGGAATTAGTATGATACTGAATAGTACATACCAATAATTAGGTCAAATCATGACATGTCAATGATTTAAAGATACCAACCAAAATGATACTCCCCAACCTCAATAGATTACTCCTTGTACAAACAGATTTCTCTCGACCGTACTCCCAAATGTGTATCTATCATCATAACCCTTCTCAAAAACTCCACCATAATGCACAAATAATTCATAAATTAGGTAGATATAAAATAATGAGATACAATAGTATCAAACAAGGCATTAGATAACATATAATCTACAAGAATAATACTTCTAAATGTCAACGGTCTATTCTCGATATCCACAAGTGTAGGGTGAATTGCATGCAATTGTCTTGTCCATCATCTCTATGATGTAGTATGATTCCCTTGATCTAGAACAATATGATAATATGGGTTATCTTTCCCAGAAGAACTATGTCCATTGCCTCTGTTTCCATGGATAGTATAACTCCAACTTCTAGACTAATACGGTGTAGAAGACCCCCTTGCATCACTCTAATTCTACCAACCTATTATATCATGACCCATCTATCATTGGTTCCTGCAGAACCATTATAGATTTACCATATTGCTACAAGATCAGAAATCTAGTAGTGGTCATCTAAAATGTTTTCAAAATTATACTAGACTACTACATTGGTGGAAAAGCACTTGGGTAAGATCTTGAGTAACTGATACTTCCCCCAGGCTACTCCTTTTTCCACTTCTTTGGTCAAAATTTTCATAAAGACACTTCCTTCTCTTTAAATATGTACTTCCAGATCGTCTAGTAGAAACCACCTACCCTTTACTAGAATTCACCTTCAGGTTACCCTCATATATGGGAGCCTGATCCACCAACTTAGCAAACTTATTTAACTAGAAGATGTTAACTTGGTAATTAATCTCACTTTTAATTCTGTCCTAGAAATGCCTTTCCATAGCTATCTCATCCCCTATCAACACTAGATAAAAGAGATATAAGTTAGTAAAGTGACAATCATAGTTCATCATATACATACTTCCTTGGCTCAACTACATAAACCAAGCTTCCCTCTCCCATCTCCGTGTCTCTGGATAAAAGTTCTCCTGGAACTTCTCTTAGAAGTCCTTCCATACCATACCGTCTTCTTGCCTAGTCCAAGCCCAAACATACCAACAGTGCTTCACTGATCCTCATAAAATATATAGAGCCAACTTTACCCTCTTTTTAGCTAGATTATTCAAATGTTCATGTATAGTATGGATGGACTCAATCCATAACCCTTCTACCTTAGGTCCACCCTCTTTAGTGAAATTTAGTGGGTGTTGTAACTGAAATTCCCATGTCAATTCAGACATACTATTCACAACCCACTTTGGGTATCTCTCCAAAAACTGCATTAAGAAGGAAATGTTCTTATAGAATATATATCTAGCTCATTCACCCAGAACTATCAGTGCCATAGGTTCCACTACTAGAGGATCATTTTCAGAAATATGCTTCTATCATCCTATGAAAAAATGTTTTCATGGAGGAATATCTATACAATGTGAAACACATGTCTTAGGAAACATAACACAACATTAACAAAAATTCAGGGATTCAAATTATCCATAACAAGTCATCCCACCCAAGCCCTGCCACATTGTCAAAGCCGAGGTGTGATCACTACCCTTGACCATCCTACATCAAGGTCATGATTATCAAAGGGAATGCTCATTCTCATTTTTCAAGTTTATTTTTTATACACCAATTTATTCACATTTTGAATCATTTTAACACTTTTAATTCCATATCAAGAACTATTTTTATTTCAATTTCATAGGTAAGGGAAAACATTTTAATTTTAACAACTTACCCAAAACATGATTTTTTATGCATTCTTAAAAATGATGCATATCACAATAATTCCTGAGTTCCTAGAATGATGCATGCATACTCTACTCCCAGGCCATACTAGGCCATGATTAAAACCTAATAAAATCTAAAAAATAATAATCTCACCACACAATAAGTTCTTCACTAATGGTGAAATAACATACACTTATAACAACACACATAAATAAAAATAATCCCATACTGGGTACTTGGGTTTTCCACCATACATGGGTTAGCTTATCCATCACACGAGCTCATGTCTAAGTCCCAACTCTTGCTAGTATCATATACAACTTTTCTAAATATTAAGGTAAAATAAAATAAAATAAAACTCCTTGATACTATTTTGTGATGTCCAACCTGGGTTCCATACACCGGTGCCCCAACCCAGTTATCCAGTTGACCTTAGAAACACCTCATCATACGTCAGAGGCTTCTGACTATCATCAAGGGTCTAATATTGATCATGGGGAGACTATACCATCTTTATCAAAGTAAAAAAAAACAAAAGTAAATAAACAATAGCCAAAAGATTATAACCATAACGAGAATAATACCAATATCACATGATGACCAAAACTAAATACAATATACAAACTAAAATAGTAGATATTTCATGATATAATAAGTGTTGAGTGTCTAATGAAAAACTAGAATAAATACACACTAAAAAATCCTAGTGGGTCTGAACACCAAGTCTAGTTCCCTCATCCATGCTCTATCCCAACTCATCCATCTAACATAGGTCTCTTTCCCTTATCCTGTCCTATAAACATGAAATCTATTCGGGTACCAATCAGGAAGCCTGAGTATGGCGTGAGTACAACTAAATAGGCTACTACTAATAGTGTCTAAAACATCATCCAATCAATAATAGTAGATGAAACAATATAAATAATAAAGTAAAAGTTATAAGGTAAACAATTTACATTTTCAATTATTCTTTATTTAACCACATAAACCCCTAGGTTCTTAAGGACATCCACACCATCAATACGTACTTCATTCCATGCTAAATTCTGAATTGTATCACATATTCAATTCATAATTCAATATAAAACATGGTCTTTCATTATCCATTTAATTTAAATTCATAGAATGACTACTTGTAACCATGATACAATGATAATATCATAGGCGTATCACATTGTTTCCAACACCCCATTAGTATTTTGAGCCAATATCCCTATCCAAAACCTCAATATCACATGGGTATTCAGATCCTCAATCCCTGTCCCACACTCATTAACACATATGGATTTTTTAGCCTCAGTCTCTATCCCAAACCTCAATATCATATGGGTATTTGAAGCCTCAATCCCTATCCCACACTCCCTAACACATATGGCTATTTGGAGCCTCATTCCCAATCCCACACTTCAATCACACATACCAAAAATATAAAAAATATCACAATATCACAGAAAACACAATTTCATACACGTCAAGGTTATGAATAATTATCCTTATTATCAATATTATTGTTAAAGTTTACCATTCCAATTTATCACAATAATTATAATTATTTATCTCTATCACATGGAATAATATGAATAAATCACTATTAAACAACACAACAACGTTTGGCCATATAAATCACTAACCCTTCAGGGTTAATCCAAACATCCCTTTTTATTCCCATTAATCAACCAATTAAGCATTCAATCAATCAATCAATTCCACAATACATGAATTGACCAATTATACCATACCCTTAATCAATAAATTTAATGCCCCATTATTCACTAATTACATAATCACAATTACCAAATTATAATTTCCCAAGTTCAACTCATTTCACAATCACATGGAAAATCAATTAATAAATTCCACAACTCCATAAATTAATTAATCATTTAATTTATTAAATTCAAGATTCAATTTTCAAAAGTTCCAATTGAAATTTAACAACACAAACACCTAATTGGAATTCAAGACTATGTGAATTTAATTTAGACCACCTACCTCAAGATCATTGATGGACACTCACCAATGGAAAATCCCCAATTGAAGTGAAATAACCAAGATTATGAAGAAGAAAGAGATCAAGATCCAAAACCTAGATTCAAGATCAAAGGGATTAGATCCTTGGAAACTGAGATCTATATCCATTACCATTAAAGGAAAATATCCCTTCAAAGGATGAGAGAAAGAGGAGATAGAGAGACAGCAAACTTATCGGGATGAGAAACTCTTACTGAGAGAGGTAAATTACTTTAATCTGAGATTCGATTAGTTAATAAAGGAGGTTGGAAATCCTTGGAATCCATCCAAGAACCTCAAAAAATGAGACAAACTGGTTAGATTCAAGCTAGGCTATTTTAGGATATAAGACAGGGGTTCCAATATTTTTTAATAAATCTTCAGGGGTTTAAATTTCGGTGCGCAAGGTTTCCTGTGCAGGGTGAAAAATTTTCCGTAACTATGTGCCTAATCATGTGACTCATTATTGGGGGATACACAGTTACTATTTTGAGGACACACAGACTGAAAAACCACACGCTAACCATTTGAATCCATTCTATTTTGGTACTCATGGTTTCTTGGCCTGGGAACACGGTTTGAGAAAACTGTGCACCAACCATGAACCTACCATATTCCTTCCAAAATTCTCCAAAATTCCCCAAAAACTACCCTAGGTAAAACCCAAAACATAAGATATACTCAAAAAAAGAAAAACAGTACCTATAAATGTTCTTGAGACAACTCCCAAAAAGTTTCAGATCTTATAGGCAAGGTCATGAAGCTTGAACCTAAAACCAAAGGGAAAAAAAGGTGCATCACCTACCACTAGCCTAAATGATTTCCTAGTTAATATATAATTTTATTTATTTATTTAAACTATCTAATATATAAAATTTAATTCCATTTTGGGAATATTTGTTTTATCATATAAATAAATATGGGATTGGATATTGATTTGGTGTTAAGTGATTAATATTAGTTTAGAAGACATTTACTATTTTAGTAATCCTATATGATTAATGTAAATAGAATATTATAGAATTTTATTTGGGTAAAAAATGTTTGAAGTTTATTTTTGAGTAATATATTATTTTATTGTAGATTTATGGTGATTTAGGCTATTTATGTAAATGGTTATCATATCTTAGATATTATATGTTTAGTGCTTGTACATTTTGGGAGATAAATAATAAATTTATATTGGAATACTATATGATGAACTCCTCATGATTTTAAGGTTTCAATATTATTCTATAATATTTTTGAGAAATTTTAAGGATAATTATATATTGAATGGTCTAAGTTGAAGTTTGGGTATTACTGTGGAAATTTGGAGATTAAATTAGTTTTCCTCATATGAAGGTTTATTCTTATAAGATCTTGAACTTTTTTGAAGTTATATCAGGATTGAATTTAGAAACCTTTCATGCTTATTTAAGTACCATTTTTTGGGTTTATTACTTGGGGTGTTTTTGGGTATATTTTTTAATAAATTTTGAGGAAAAAGGGTATGTGCATGGTTGGAACACAATAAGGGTAAAATGTGCGGCCAATCCAGCTAACCATGTTAACCCAAGAATAGAGGTTCGCATGGATGGAACATGGCTTGAAAAATTATGTGCCTAGACCCAGGTAACTATAAAACCCCAGATAGTGAGGTCCGCATGGTTGGTTTATAATTTTTTTAACCGTGCGCCCCTGCCTAGAAAAACCATGCACATAGTTTTTAAATACCCAAAAATTATTTTAAAATCCATACAACCCCTGAAACACCTCCATTTTGACCTTGTCTAGGGACTAAACATTTCTAGGAAATTGTAGAGATTTATAGATGGGTTCCAAGGTCATCCAACCTTTTTTTCTTCAAGATTCAAATCCCAAATCGAAGATCCTCTCTTTTCTCGTTAAGTGGATCTCATCCCATTTTATATCCCATTCATTATTCTCTCTTCCTTGATCTTTTGGTAGAGTTTATCCTTTATTTCTAGATATATAAACCATTTTGGTGAGATCTAGATCTAGTATTGTAGGTCTAGATCTAGATTTATAAGATCTTTATATCCTTTATCTTGATTTTGGTATTTAGATCCATAACTCTGATCAACGTCGTTGTGCTGCTCAGATTTTGGGAATTTTTGTTGAACGAACTTCCATCAATTAATTGAGGCAGGTGGTCTAAAATCTAATTTTCATGGTCATGGGTTTGATACATATTTGAAAAATTGTTGAATTTCTATCATCTTTTAGCAATTTATTTTCTTAAATTGGGTTAATTTGGTTGACCAAATGATTTATTGAAGCATTGTTGAATTAAATGATTAGTTGAGGAATTAATCATGAGAATAAGGGGATTTCATATTAGATAATTAATTTGGGAAATTTCTTTTGAGATTTAGGGATTGTAATATAGATAATTAATCAGGGGATTTGTTATGAGATATCAAATTGGTTAAGTTGAGATAAGTAATTGTGAATTAATTATGTGCTTTGAGATTATGATCTAGATATTTAATTGTGAGATTAATTTTAAAGAGTTGATATTTAGGATGAGATAACGAATTCTAGAAAATTAATTATGGGATTTGAATTTTGATATTGTTAATTAATTATTGAATTAATTAATAATATTGAGGCATTTAGTTAATTATTGTATTAATTAATGGATTTGATGTATTTAACTGATTTTTGGATTATTAATGGAATTGATGTGGATAATTAATTATTAATTAATTGTGTGTTAATAAATGTGAAAATTTTCATTATAAATTGAATAGTATACATGGAAACATGGTCATTATACTTATGAGTAAAGAGAATGGGAATATGGTCATTCTATTGAGAAGTAAGAATGGTAAAATGGTTATCTTACTTATGAGTAAAGAGAATGGGAATATGGTCATTATATTGAGGAGTAATCATGGTAACATGGTTTTATTACTTAAGTTTGTGATATTGGTAACTTTGGAAATGTGGCTTATAAATGTGAAATTAGAGAATGGAAATAAGGGAACTTTGAGTTATGGCCTCCAATGAGAATACTTCGAACTCTAGCTTGATTCAAATCTGGTAATGAGATGTAATTTCATCTTTGAATACTTCAAGATTCGATAAGAAGAAGGTATTAAGATATAATATTACATAGGGAACACTTCAAGATCCGGTATGAGATGAAGTTAGTATTGAGGTATGGGTATCCTTGAGAACCCTGGAGTTAATATGACTAAATAAAGAATAAATGATAACGTGATAATTTTTTATTTATGCATTGTATTATTTTATTTATAGAACTGCATACACTATATTTTTACTAGATTTTTTAGACACCATTGGTGGTGGCCTACTGAGTTGTACTCACACCCTACTTGGGATGATTGATCGATACTCAAATATATTATATTTTTATAGGATAGGATACAGGAAAAGTCCTTGGGATGGATTGTTGATTTGGGATGTATCTTGGATGTGGGGACCAAACATGGTTCAGAACCCATTTGTGGAGTCAGTGTATTTAATTTAAATTTTATTATAAACACTTGACACTTATATTGGCATAGAATGTTTTTTATTTTAGTTGAATATTATACTTTATATTTGAGTTATCTTATGATATTGGTACTATTTATGATTTACATTTGATTCCGTTATTTTTTATCTATTTTTGCTGGTGTTTTACTCTAATAAAAGAGGGTATAGTCTCCCCATGACTGAATTACCAGACCCTCGCTGTTAGTCGGAAACCTCTAGCATACAGAGAGACACGTTTGAGGTCATGTGATGAACCAGATCAGTGTACTGTTGTGTGGCACTCAGAGGTCATCATGTTACAAAGTGGTATTATAGGATTTTTTTTATTCTTATTTTGTCTTACTATTTGGGGAAAGGTAGATTGGAGACTAGGAAGATTTAGGCCTTGGTAATTAGCTTGTGAATGGGAGTTTCAAACCCATGTATGAGGTAAAACCCGAGTACTCAGGGTGGGATTGTTGTTATTGTTGTTTTCTGTTATAGTTGAATATTATTTCACTTTGGGTAATGAAATTATGGTGTGATGTGATTATTATATCCGAAAATTGTTGAATACTGATTCATGTCCTAGAATAGTATGAGAGTTGAGTCTTCATCCATCATTCTAGGAACTCATGATTATTTTGTGACATGCATCATCTTAGGTACACATGGGAAAACAGGTTATGGATATGTTGTTGAACTTTAACTATTTTCCTTGTTTGTGTGATTAAAATTAAAAATGGTGCCTAACATGAATTGAAAAAGATTGTAACATGATGTGAAATTAGAATAATTTGGTGTCTAAATGAGAAAATTGATTATGATAGTGTGTTTAACCTTGTTAACCAAAACCTATGAGTAGTATGGTTAATGGTAGTGATAGCGCCTCAGTTTGACCATGTGGCGAGATATGGGGAAAAGGAATGTTATGACATATTGTGATTATTCCACCCATGTAAATGTTATATTGTTGTGTTATGATACCTAAGATGTGTGTTTGGTATTGTAAAGAGTATTCCTCCATGACGCTTTTTGAGGGGATGACTGGGGGGCATAGATGGGAATAGTCCTCTAGTCAGGGAACTTAAGGCACCGATGGTTCTAGATGAAGATAAAGGGAAGAAGTTTCAGGGGAACTTTTCTTGTTTCATCAAATTCATGGAAAGGGACCCAGGGAGGGTTGTAAAAATCTAGTCTGAGTTTAAAAGGGAGTTTTAGTTTCAACACCCCTTGAATTTTACTATAGGGAATTGTCCTGAGGGATCTAAATTCTAGGTTGAGTCTATAGATACAATTCTTGACCATTTGGAGACTTCAACTAAGAGGAGGTTCAAGTTGGCTGCCTATATTCTATGTGGATCAATGAATCACTAGTGGGACTTTCAAGCGTGAACTGGACAGAATGATGGTATGTTATGAAAGGACTTATTGGAGAGGTTCTTAGATCACTTTTATATAGAGATGCAGAGACAGGAGAATGATGCTGAGTTCATGCATCTGACATAGGGGAGCATTTTAGTGATGGAATATTTTGGATTATACATAAATCTACAAATATTTTCTTTAACATTAGAAGGAGATGAGGTAGCTATGGAAATTTTTTTGTAGGACGGAACTAAGTACAAGATTAATTCAAAATTAAATCTTCTCCAATTGAATAAGTTTGATAAATTTTTGGATCAAACTCTCATAACTGAAGGGAACGTAAGGGAGGCTTCCTGTTCTATATAGGTAGTTGTTACTGGATGATTAGGAGGTGTGAATTCTGAGATCATGAAGCATCGTTATAACAAATTTATCAAAGGAAGTGGGAAGTAGAGTACACACATAGGAGGGTTGGTTAGAAAGGACCTTATTGGGGAAATATATCATTAGAGGGGTAGGCTAGGACACTATCATCGACAGTATCCCTAACCACTAGTAGAGTTTCAGTCTTGAGAAAAATGGGACACCTACAGAAGTTTTGGAGGTCGCAGCGACAGATTGGTGCTGAGAGAGAAACTGGGTAGAGTTAGAGTGTGGGAAGAGAATCTTCTACACCATATTAGGCTGATAGTTGGGGTTCTACTAGCTGAGGAAATAGAGGTCGTGGAAATGATTCTTCTGAGAAGGAGTGCCTGCATCAGCATAGTGGTGGTACTCAGGGGAGTCATACAATATCATAGGGAAGATGGGAAACATGGTTACATATAGTACAATATATACCTGTGGATAGCATGGCTAGACCATTGATAGTGAGAGGTACTATTATAGTAGCTTCTACTTTATCTAATGCCTTATTTGATACTAGTTCCTCTCATTCCTTTATATCTGTGAAACTTGTTAACGGTTTGAGCCTAACAGTGGAGTTTTTGAGCGGGACAATGACAATAGATACACCATTGGGAGTATGGTCTAGAGTCATCTATTTGTGTAGAGGATGTTCTCTCAAGATTAGGGAGTATTGTTTTCTATTAGATCTCTATATTCTTGATATTTCAAGATTTGACCTAATAATGGGTATGGACTAGCTAGTCATATACCGATCCCACATCGACTATTACCGTAAGAGAGCTAGGTTTACATCTCCTAAGGGTGACCTGTATATTCTTTGTGGAGAGTGGGATATCCAGGTGGGCTGAGCAGGGCCAATTACTCAGAAATTGGGAGTGCTCACAACCAAAATTGACAGTCTATTGCTGGATGATGGGAGTGTTAGGCAAGATTTCCTTCCACAAATAGTACAACTATTTCAATATGTCATCCCTAAAGAATTATTAGGGCTACCACCTAAGAGAGATGTGGAATTTACTATTGAGCTAATTCTGGGGAGTGAGTCAGTATCTATTCCACCATATAGAATGGCACCAATTGAGCTTCAAGAGTATAAGGCACAATTGGAGGAGTTAAAGGATAAAGTATTTATCCATCCAAGTATGTTTCCTTGGGAATCACCTATTTTTTTTCAAAGAAGGATGATGGGAGTTTACATTTCTATGTCGATTATTGAAAGTTTAATAAG
The DNA here is from genome assembly GCA_963277665.1 of Viscum album. Classification (NCBI taxonomy): domain Eukaryota; kingdom Viridiplantae; phylum Streptophyta; class Magnoliopsida; order Santalales; family Viscaceae; genus Viscum; species Viscum album. Next base: position 694,834,836 of record OY728157.1, read on the forward strand.
ATTACTTTCAAGAATTGATATCCTCTTCTACATATCAATGACCTTTTTGATCAGTTAAAGGGGGGATATGTGTTGTCAAAGATCGACCTGAGAATGGGTTTTCATCAGTTGAGAGTTCTAACTTATGATATATTGAGGAATTCTTTCAGAATAAGGTATGAAATTTTTATTTTTTTTAATTCTGTTTGGGTTAAAAAATTCCCCAACTGTGTTTATGGATTTGATGAATAGTATTTTTCACCTATGCCTAGATCAGTTTTTTGTAGTATTCATTGATGATATATTTGTGTACTCCAAGAATCATGACGATCATGCCCAACATATTGACATCATACTATGTACACTGAGAGAGCATCATATATATTCCAAGCTATCTAAGTATCAGTTTTGGATTGATTAGGTATGCTTATTAGGGCACATCATCTTGAAGTAAGGTGGGTAGGTGAACCCAAATAAGGTTCATGCTATAGTTTCTTGGGAGTAGAACAAGAATGTTTTTGATACCATAGATTTTTGGGGTTAGCGAGACACTAAAGGATATTTATCCAAGAATTTTCCCATTTGGATGTGCTACGTTTGGGATTGACTAAGAAGGTGATACAGTTTGAGTGGACAGAAGCATGAAAGAATTATTTTCAGAAGTTGAAGAATTATTTTAAGATGGAACTGATTTTGACCCTACCTGATTCAGGTGAGGAGTACACAATTTATTATGACACTTCTGGGATTGGAATCAGAGCTGTGCTGATGAAAGGAGACTGAGTCGTGGTGTATGGGTCTCGGTAGTTGAGAACACATGAATAGAATTACCCTATGCATGACATCGAGTAGACAGTAGTGGTTTATGCTATTAAGTATTGGTGATACTATATTTTAGGAGAAAATTTTATAGTTTATATAGATCACATGATCTTTGAGTATATATCTTCATATCATGATTTGAATCTCAGATAATAGAGTTGGGTTGAGTATATACAGTATTTTGATTTTGAATTGGCATATAAACCCAGGAAAGGTTGTAGTGTAGATGATTCCTTGGCCGGAAAACTCAGACTAAGATGGTTTAGAAGTCAAGTTCAATATGGAAGATGATGATTATACTGGCTGAAATGAATGTGGTGGTTTAGGATAGTTAGAAGCAGATGACTCTATTTTAAGTTGCACTGGAGTGTACACTTTTGAGATGAATCAGGGATAGACAGTATGAGGATCTAGAATTCATTTCCATGAGGGAAATCTTTGAGTGTAGGGATACACCTTCAGAATGGTTGATAGATGAGGATGAGATCATCTATGTGAAGAATCTAGTTGTGATACCTATGAGAATATGAGAGGATATCATGCAAGAATTTCATGCCTTGAAGTGGGAGGTGCATCTAGGTGTGACCAAAATGTATTGTGACCTACGAAAACAGTTTTGGTAGGCATGCATGAAAAAGAAGAAAGTATGGTTTTTGAAAACATATTTCACCTGTCAGTAGGTGAAGGCAGAGAATCAACGATTTGGAAGATTACTATAGGAGTTTTATATTCAGGAATGGATGTGGGATGATGTAATAATAGATTTTGTGGTGGGTCTTCCAAAGACTCTTAAAAAGAATGAAACTATTTGGGTCATTGTGTATCAACTGAAAAATGTAGCACATTTCTTGACCATAAGGGAAACCTTTACTGTAGAGCAGTGGGGAGAACTGTATGTTCCGTAAATAGTTCATCTTCACAGGGTGACACACACTATAATTTCAGATCATGATTCATGCTTTACTTCATTCTTATAATAGGGATTAAAGAAATATCTTAGTATATAGGTCTTATTGAGCATGAATTTCCATCCATAGAAATATGGGTAGTCAGAACATACTATTCAGGTGCTTGAGGATATACTACAGAAATTTGTGCTTGAATTTAGTTGGTCTTGGGATAATCACTTGGATTTAGTGGAGTTATCCTATAATAATAGTTATCACACAACTATATTGCTGTCACTATATGAGGATCTTTATGGTAGACTATGAAGATCACTACTATGTTGGTTGGAAGTTGGTGAGTCAGAGTTATTGAGATTGAGTGTCGTGTAGGATACATCAGAGAAGGCTTAGTTGATTTAAAAACATATGTCTATGGATCATAATAGGTAGAATTCATATGATTATAGATGAATATGACCACTAGGGTTTAGAGAGGGTGATCGTGTGTTACTTCTGGTGTTGCCTATGTTGGGTCACTGTAGGATACAAAGGCATGGGAAGTTGGCACCCAGGTTTTTTGGACTATTTGAGGTAGTGGAGAGAATCAGGCTGGTGGCGTACTAATCAGATCTTCCACAAAAATACAGCACCATACACGATGTATTCCAAGTGTCAGAACTATGGTGGTATCCCCTCAAACCTGCTCATGTGATCGATTTGGATGTGGGTGACCTTGAGATAGACACGTCCTTTGAGGAGCATCCGATACGTATGATAGATTACAGTGAAAAGGTGTTGTAAGGAAAGAATGTGATTATAGTTAGTGTGTTATGGAAATATGGAAATGTGAAAGAGGAAACACAGAAAAGATTGGTAGATATGAGGTCTAAATGGCTCGATCGTTTTGTGTCAGAATCTTATAAAGGCTTGGAAGTGCATCTTGAGGATGAGATGTTATAAGGTGGGGAGATTGTAAGATCCTGATTTTTTCTGGAGTTATATCATGCTTGAATTCAAGTAATTTTCATGATTATTTAAGAACCTTTGTTTGGAGTTATGACTTGGGGTTTGTTTGGGTAGATTTTTTAATAAATTTTGAGAAAAAGTGGTATGTGCATGGTTGGCGCACAGTTAGGGTAAACCGTGTGCCCAGCTTAGCTAATCATGTGAACCCAGACAGAGAGGTTCACACGGCTGACACAAGGTTTGAAAAAATATTCACCCAAACTTGGGTAACCTTGAGACACTAGATAGTGAGGTTCACAAGGTTGTCATGTAGTTTTTCTAACTATGCACCTCTTCCTAGAAAATCCGTGCATGCGGTTTTTAATTACAAAAAAAATTATTTTAAAATCATCCAAATCCCCCAAACACTTATATTTAAACCTTGTCTTGGGACTAATTTTTTTTGTAAAATTAGAAATTTTTATAGAGGGGTTACAAGGTCATACAAACTCATTTCTTCAAGATTATAAGTCCGAATATAATATCCTCTCTTCTCCCGGTAAGTGGATCTCATCCTGATGCATATCCCATTAGTTATTCTCTATTCCTTGATATATTGGTAGGGTTTATCCTCCATTTCTAGAGATCTAAACATTTTTGTTAAGATATAGATCTAGTATTGTATATCTAGATCTATATTGATATTATATTGATATCCTTTATATTGATGTAGGGATTTAGATCTGGAACTCAGATCTATGTCATTGTGCTGCTTGGATTTTGGGAATTTTCGTTGAAGGAATGTCCATCAACGAATTGTGGTAGTTGGTTTAAAATATAATTTCCATAGTAGTGGATTCTATATTTATATGAAAAATTGTAGAATTACTAGCATCCTTTAGTAGTTGATTTTCTTAAATTGGGTTAATTAGGTTGACTAATTGATTTATCGAATCATTATTGAAATAAATGATTAGTAGAGGAATTAATCATGAGACTAAGGGGATGACCTATTAGATAATTAATTTTGGAAATTGATTTTGAGATTTAGGGATTATAATCTAGATAATTAATCAAGGGATTAATTATAAGATATCAAATTGGTTAAGTTGAGATAACTAATTGTGAATTAATAATGTGCTTTGAGATTATGATCTAGATAATTTATTATGGGATTAATTATAATGAGTTCAGATTTAGAATGAGATAATTAATTTTGAAAAATTAATTATGGTATATTAATTGTGATATTGGTTAATTAATTATTGAATTAATTAATGGGATTTAGGAAATTAGTTAATTTTTGTGTTAACTAATATATTTGATGTATTTAACTAATTGTTGGATTAGTAATGTAATTGATGTGGATAATTAATCATGAATTAATTATATGTGAATGAATGGGAACATGGTCATTATAAATTGAGGAGTATAATTGGTAACATGGTCATTATAATTATGAGTAAAGATAATGGGAACATAGTAATTCTATTGAGGATTAAGTATGGTAACATGGTGATCTTACTTATGAGCAAAGAGAATGGGAACATGGTCTTTCTATTGATAAGTAAGCATGGTAACAATGTAATATTATTTAAGTTTTGATATTGGTAACTTTGGTAATGTGGCTTATAAATGTGAAATTAAATAATGGAAATAATGAAACTCTAAGTTATGGCCTTAGATGAGAATACTTCAAACTCCGACACGAGTCGAATCAGGTATTGAGATATCATAGCATCTTTGAATACTTAGAGCTACGAAAAGAATCCGGTATTAAGATATGATATTACCTAGGGAATGATTTAGGATTTGGTATGGTATGAAGTTAGTATTGAGGTATGAGTATCCTTGGGAACCCTAGAGTTAATATGACTAAATAATGAATAAATGATAATGTGATAACTATTTATTTATGAATTTTATTATTTTATTTATAGAAAAAATACACTACCTTTTGAATGGATTTATTTTAGACACCATTGGTGGTGGCCTAATGAGTTTTAATCACACCCTATTTGGGATTCCTGATTGGTACCCAAATATATTATATTGTTGTAGGACAGGATAAGGGAAAAGGCCATGGGATGGATTGCTGATTTGGGATGGAGTTTGGATGAGGCAACCAGACATGGTTCAGAACCCTCTTGGGGAGTCGTAGTTTCTATAATTTAAGTTTCATTATAGACACTTGAAACTTATATTAGAATAGCATGTTTTCCCTTTAATTTGAATATTGTACTTGCTATTTTGGTTATCTTATGATATTGGTACTATTTAATATTTACATATACTTTCGCTATTTGTTATCTATTTCTATTGGTGTTTTACTCTGATAAAAGAGGGTATAGTCTCCCCATGACTGACTTACTAGAACCTCACTATTAGTCGGTAGCCTTTACTATATGTGTAGGCACACTTGAGGTCATGTGATTGACCGACTCGAGGCACCATTGCGTGGCACCCAGGTCAGGATGTTACAATTCTTTTTGGGAATATTCATATCATGTGCTAACCATTTTAGTTTTTTAATTATTTAAGATAGTATGAATAATTTTTTATTACTTTGTGGGTTATGTTATAAGTTGATTTTAGTGCTCCAGGAATGAAAAAATTCCTCTTAAATACTCATAGTTCAGAGAAAAAGATACGATTATGGTGGAAATTAATTAAAGGATGAAATTATACTTTTCAAGTAATAATTTTTTCCCTATGTTATTAGTATATATGTAATTGTAATTCTTAAAATATAGGAAAAGGATCTTGAAAAAAATGTTATCCATTTACTTTTATTATCATAGATTAATAGACTTTAAACCCATAACAGATTTACAATTTTGTGGTGGTTAACTTTCTCATGAACATGTTCTCAATCACTATATATCAATACTTGGGAGTTAGTTTTATCTTATATATATATTTTTTAACTTCCCACTTATGTTATTATACTTAGAAATCTCGTATGGGTAACTCCAGATGACCTTCTTACTTCACTTTTCTCTCTTAACAAGTAGAATTTTTATTAATCCTTTTTCTGATATGGGATTTTAAAAGTGTCATTTTAAAAATATAAAACCTGGTTATCAAGAAAAAGTTCAAATTTCAAGGATGAAATTTATCAAATTTTAGGGGGAGAATTTCATATCCTGATATTTAAAAAAAGTATGTTAGGTACAAGATACACAACACCAAGATTAAACGAAAAATGAAATGTTATTATTTAAATGTGACCATTATATCCTAGCCATTAAATTGGAAGGTATGAATATGAATAACTGATTTATGAAATATATAATGTTCCTACTCATTTATAATTTATTAAATAATGCTTTGTAAATAAGAACTTTAATTTTTAGTAAAGTCATATTATTCTTGAAAAATACGTTTGTTTAAAAATGGGTTTTCTTGATTTTTATTAATTTATAATTTTTTAAAATTTATTTTTGAAAAATTAAATTAAATTTTTTAATTCATCATGTTAAAATTATCTTGAGATGATTTTTTTATAATGTTCTAAAAATATAGTTTTTTCAAGGAATAGTGAAAAATATTGATTTTTTTATTGAAAACTGTATTTTTCTTTAAAGTATTTACAAGGTAAAATTATGTTTTGGATTAGTTTTAAATTTTAATTAGTTAATTTTGATTTAAAATAATCCAATTATGGATTTTTAAGTGGATTTTATACTTGAATTTCTTTTAAAAAATTTTATATTTAAAAGGATATTTTTCTTAAAAATTGTTTTTCATTGCATTTTACCGGTTTAATTTTAAATTAAATTATTCAAATTATTTGATTTGTATTTTTAATAATTGATTATATATTTTTAATCTGGAGGTAAAAATTTAGTAAATAGTTCTATTTTATTTTTGGAAAATATGAATAGTAAACATAGTAATTTTTGTTATCATGGTAAAGGGTAAATTAGGTAATTAAAGGTTAAAAATAAAATGATAAGAACAATTAAATGAACAAAAAACCTACATAAATCATTTTAGATGAGTATATCTCGACCATAATAATAACAGGGTTGAATTTATGACCTTTTGGGCCCACTTGGATAAGATTATGACCATTATAATATTTTATTTAATGAAATGTAAAACAAGTCATGCTCTTGTTTTTAATAAGTGTATTATTTTTAATATGGTGTTATTCGAAGTATATGTTAAACCTTTTAAAATATAAAATATTTATATTAATAATAATTTTTTTTAATTTTTATTTAAGAAATAATTACCTTAAATTCTTTCACAACATTGATGTAATAATTATTCAATTAATGTAAAAAATCAAATAAATGATATTGAAAATAATAAAATAATTATAATTTATAAAAAATAATGTGATAAATGAATTTTATACATGACCATGAAATGTGAAAGATATAGTAAAGCATTTTTTTTTTCTAATTTTAGATGTCTCCTTGATATCATTAAATTCAATGTAATGAATAGTTCTAAAAAATTAACATTAGAGATATTTTATTGTAAATAATATTTTATAAAACGATATAAAGTCACTAACGATCTTAATTTTTTCTAAATTATTTTTATAAGGTTTAAAATATTTAAAATAATTCATTTATTGGAATTTTGTATTTATAGTAACCGTATTGACCCTCAAAGTGTAGAAATTTATGCTGTCACGGTAAGACTTATAGGGTTTAAATAGGAGTTATAACAAAAACATTAGGGCATAAATATAACCAAAAAATACCAAATTCTTATTTTATGAGATTATTATTACCCATAATAATATTATATTAAAAATAACTCATTTTTGAGTCATTTTTAATTTAATATTAATTTAATATTTTGATACATTCTAAGAGTTATCCTCCCCTCTCTTATAAAAGAGAACCTCTTTTTCTCATTATTTCACACTTAAAACCCATTTTTTTGGAAAATACCAACCCAAATACCATTATATAATTTTTTCTATCATTATAGAGGTCTTGGTTTAGGAATAATACATATTTTAGAGGTCTTAATTTGTTAAGAGAATGAGGTTTTCCCAATAAGAGGTATAGTTTTTATCTCTATAATTTTGTTTTGTGTCTTCTTCCACACCCCTAAAACCTTATTCAACCATGATAAAATAATAACTACTATATCATACATATAATTATATTTTATTTAGTTTTTTAATGACATATATCTATCTCTAACATCCATCAAATGGGACAATAATTCATCATTCATGTGTTTGGTGGACAACCGCCTCACGAGTCGATGTAATTAATTTTCCATAACCATCTATTAAGAATATTTTTGATGATATAATTAATTTTTATATTTTATATTAATTAAATATTTATCATTATAAAAATATAATATATCATTTACTTTATTACCATTCCATGCAATGAAAAATGATAACTTTGTTCATGCATATGTGTGGACTAGCACCTCCATGAATCGATGTGATTTGTTTTTCATCATCACAGCACATGGATAATATATATAAGTATATTTAAAGAAGTAATATTATATATGTGATATTATTTTCATTATGGAAAGATAAAAATAATACTTACCTTATTTACATATTGATCATTGTGAAATTGAAATTTTACTCAGGCGTATTTACAACCTTCCATCTCAAGGATTGTAACATAGTTCATTTTTCATAACCATATTTAATGGTTTGATTTAAAATTATAATTTATGTATAAAAATGATAATTATTTCCTGATTATTATTATGTAGATTATGGAATAATTACCCCTTCGACTATATTCAATTTTTTGAGTTCATTTTGGACTTATGTACCAAATATCACTAAAATATCCTATGTGAACATAAATGATTAAATAATTGTTATAACATTATAGTAAGTGAAATAAAATGAATAATAAACTTTAAAAATTTTATTAGGAAATTAAATAATTAACCTAATATTATTATTCTGGATGATAAAGAACATGTGTGATGAGTGAGACTGAAGGTAATAAATATTAATCTCACTTTTATTTCCATGGGACACATGACTTATAAACTTCTTGTTTCTTTTGTGTGGCATATATACTGCCCATGAATGAATGTTATGATTATTATCATGGAAATTATGGGATATAAATATCTATATGAAGTTAATTATTTCATGGGGCTTATGATTCAAAATCCACGAAAGTGACAATGGTTTATTTCACAATCTCATCATTATTTTGGATTTTTTATGTTTAAGTATCTGATGGGTAATATTTCTCTTCCATATTAATATTTCATAATTTTTTTTAATAAAGGTTCATAATATTATCGTAATTTTTTTTAAAAAATAATTTGTTTCAATTTTTACTTTTTTACAAATTGTTTTGAAAATAATATTTTTGGTGTTTTCCAAAAGAGGTACTTTGCGACTTTTCTAACAAAAGTATGAAATGAATGTTTTTTTTAAATTATACAACATGAACTAAATTTACCACCATCATAAAGCTTTAATGATTTGAAGCCACATTTAAAAATTTAAAATTGTATTTTAAAAGATTTTTTTTCATTTATAAGTGTGCAATTATTTTAAAAAGTGATGTAATTTTAAAATGGAAAATTTATTTTCTTCAAGAATTATTACTAGTGATATTTCAAAATCATTTTACATTTAATATTACATCATTTGATGTTAATTAAGATTTAATGGGGATACTATCCAAGGATACCATCCTTGTTCATTTTATGGATTCTTTATGTGGATGATGACATTTTGTTTATGAAACCTGTTACCTTTTCATGGGTTATATTTTGATGAAATGATGAAATGTTTATGAAACCCATTTCTCCATGGGTTATAATATGTTGTAATGTTTATGAAACCAATTTATTTTCATGGGTTTTTATTTTATGAACCTTTTATAATATTTTGGAACACATATGTATGGTTTTCATTATATGATGATGGTCACGTTATAACCAAGTTCGATGGTTACATTATAACCAAGGATGATGGTTACGTTATAAACAACGATGGGTGGGACCTATATCTAAATAAAATTAATTGTATAAAGATTGATATCTCATGGGATAACATGATTGGAATGTGGAATGAATGTAGTTAATTATGGGACCTTATCCAACATGATATTATTTGAAGTGAACATTGACTACTATGATGGTTTGGGGAGTGAATCCATTCCACTATGTTATTCTTGGAAAAGAGCCTTTAATACTAAGGAAATGATTTTCTATGCTTATGTGTATTTAGAAATTCTATGTCTTATGCCAATGTTATTCTCTCATAGATCATGTTTCTTTATGACTCATGTCTTAAGAACTTTCATGATTCCATGGCTCAAGATTACAATCTTTGATATGTCAGGTATACTTTTAAAATGTTACATTCTTGTTCTTATGTACTTATGCTCATGTTATGATTATTTAATCATTTATGTCTTCATTGTCTACTATTAATAAGAATCTAAACTCAAAATTTCTTTATATTTCTTTTCTCCAGGTTATGAAGAAAGTTTTTAAGTAGGGTATGTCTAAGAAGGGTGCAAGATATGAAGAAATTTTGGGAGATTATATAGGTTTTTATGTGATAGTTGTTTAGTTTTCCAAGATATATAAGAGTTTTTACTAATTCTATAAAACTATAAATGAAAAATTTCCTTCAGTACAAAATTGATCCAATATTTCCTTTGATTTTATATGTTTTGGATATTTTAAATTGGATTATGTTTATTGGTATCAAATCAATAAATATAAAGTGTATGTTTTTAGCATCAGATCCAAGAATGTAGGGCTTGGGATGTTATAGAAGAATCATTATGATGACCTCTTTTGGCATGCAATTTTCTAATATGTGATTTCATTATTGAGATCATATCAATGGATGAATTTGGTAAGTTCAGGTATGTGATCTATTTATGTTTTAAGTTGATCAATTTTGAGAATGATTTGAATCTTTAGAATATCATAAAATTTGAGAGACATGTGTCACATTGATACATAAAGAGGGAATGTTTGGGTCATACCATGTTGGTGTTTTTTTATTTAGTATATACCCAAATGGTTGATCTAGGTGGAGCATAATCATCGTGTCATTTATGGATTTAATTTTAAAGGTGGAGATGTGTGATATTATTTCATATTAAATCCATTTATTATTTAATTTACAAGGTAAAGATTTGTGAATTTGGTGTTTTTAATTAAATGAAGAATTTAATATTCATTTTTTATTTTTATTTTTATTTTTATTTAATTAGGTTTTTATTTTTATTTATATACCAAATTTCGTTTTGTGGGTTTTTAAGTGGATATTTCCCTTATCCACCAACCACTTGTCTAGGATGATGGATTCAAGTTGGTGGTTGTAGATTTTATGGTGTACTAGCGAGTTATATCTCTACCTGTGGTTTTCATTCAATTAAGAGAATGAGTGGATGGGATATCTCATCCTATGTATTGGTTGTGTTTGTGTGATAATTTTCAGTCATCCTCCTCATTTTAATACAGTGAACCACCCTTATTTTAAGGGTACTCATTTTAGGGATTTTAACTGGTTCAACATATGGATTCATGGATAATAGAGAATATGAAGGGTTATTGGTTTTAGTTTTTTTCTTCTAATCCCCCAAATGAGGGAGAGCCCTAGATTTTTGTTTTGTATATCAATTCACCAATGGAGATAAAGTGTATAATGATTGGTTGTTATGTGTGTGTGGTCCTCATTCTTGAACTCTGTTATTGATTATATTGGTAGAATAACAATTAGAGTTTTGGTAGTCTAGTTTTCATGAAGATAGAAGAATTGAGGATTTTTGATGACCTCCTAGCATCCCCATATTGATTTATAAAGAGAGTGACCATGATAAGAGGCAACAATCATGTTTTTCAACCTAGAGGATGTGAATTTGGATAACATCTAACATATATAGAGACACTGAATTCAGAATATAGTATCATTTCCTAGAAAGTAGTGATGATTTGAATGATCAAACCTTAAGAACTCAACATCGATGATTTTATCATGATGTAAGAAGCTTATCCATCAATATAGGTGATAGGTAAGGGGGACTTAGCCCTGTAATTGTTTTCAATGTTGATTTTTTTAGAAGTCATGTATCTGATGATTATTGCTTCATCATGTGTGCTGTGTGAGTCTTGTGTTTTTTGTTCTTTCCTCTCACTACTTCTTGTACTCCTCCTCTTTTCATAATGGAAACCCCATAATGATCCTAACCCATGTAATTAGGCCAATTGAATGAATCATGTAAATCCTTGTATCCTTTTGCAGCTTTAATTTTCTGCATTTTGTTGACCTATAAATTTCTAAATGATTTTTTACTTCTTTAATAAATTCAAATTCTAGTTATGAATTTAGTAGTTTATATTATGGTTGTTTATTACTTATGTTGAATTATTTTCATCATTTGAAAACATGAATTTGAGATTTCTATGGTAAATAAATTCTATTTTTTCTTAGTTAGTTATTTATGTTACCTTGTTTTTCTTGCTTATTGTTTGATAGTTTTAGAAATGCATGTATGTAAATCTAGAATTATTTCCCATACATTCTGATTTTTGAATTTTATTTTCTTGTTTTTGATTCTGTTTATCAATAATTTTTATGTATAGATTATTTTATTCTACTATGAGAATTATAAAAGACTAGTTCATTTTATTTTACACTTCTAGTGTGTTGTGTTCACTCTTTGAATCATTTTTATTTACTTAATTATTATAATGCTACAATATGAACCTTATATGTTTATTAGTTTATGTTATAAATTAAAAATAAACCTTGTTGTTTGATTTGATATTTCATAAATCAAAATACAAAGAAGTTCCTCCTCATGGTTGGTCATAGACAACCTTGAGTGTCCACCTTCTGCAACAATAAAAGCAGCAATAGAATTCTAGCATAAAATCCCTATTTTCATGGTTGCATTCTTTGGTTCAATGTTCTCAATTTTTCATCATAGGTCCCTTTCCCTTTGTTAGATCCCTAATAATGAAATCTATAAGTGCATAAAAATATCTGATTATAGTGTGAGTACAATACTCAATAGGATACCACCAACAACCCTTAACATAAGTGAATAACATATATATAACTGCATGTAGTTAAAATAAATAGAGTTTAGGAACAATCGACATATCACATAACACAACATGTAAATTGGGTCCTTAGAGACAAGGTATACCTACCTCTGCACCATGCCAGAAGGAATATCAAATGCAAGCTTGACACCCCCTCAATTGGATTTCCCAAAAACAAGACTGTAACACCTTAAACCAAACCATCAGCTCTGATACATTCTTTCACATGAACTCATCCGCTTCTCCTAGTATGCAATAGGTTACTGACTAATAGTGAGAGTCTAAATCCATCTATTGGAATACTATACCCACAATATCATGTAGACATCATAGTAAATAAAAAAATTGATAACAATAATCAACAATAATGAATAGATGGATAATCATTTTAGTAGCTTCAAATACAAATCAAATAACCCATACAATATCAATATAGAATTTCAAGTATATAAACAAAAAATAACCAATGGATCTAATGTATGAGTTAATGTTAGTAGATAAAACTACTAGAAGATGTCCAGCCTAAACTCCCATAAGTGAAATCCCACGTCCCCCTACTATATTTTTTCAACTATACACCATAAGGACCTTTCTCTTCAGAATATCCATTGTCATGAAATCTAGAAACACACCGAAATTTCTTATTAGGGTGTGAGTGCAAGATGTATTATGACACCACCAACGAACCTTAGCATCAGTGAATAAGATATACAAGTTTATTCCATGAATGTATACATGGTAAAAATAAAACAATAATATATCAAATAAATACAAACATATATTGAGTCCTTAGAGACTGAATATACCTGCTTCGGTACCATGTCGAAAGAAACCTTGATGTACAACTTTAAACATTCCCCCTTCGGATAGTCCCAATCCTGGATGACACATCCCACTATAGGGATATTCTAATGTATTCCAACCTTACGCCTAACAAATCCATCTCAGGGAAGGACCCTATAGTGCCCACCATATGCTTATCTATAGGATACAAAATAACATCAAAAATGATACAAGATTTAGAAGACAAATCAAATAACACATAAAGTTAAATAGAATCAACATCAAAACAATCCATATACAAGAAACATAAGAATAATTCAATTCTACACAGAAATAGCTCTTGTGATCAAGAATCAGACATAAGTTTCTTAGGTATACACTCACACATAAAAAATCATGCCAATAACTCGTATAAGGTATGCATGAAAGTTAAGAGATTTTAACCTTATTTGCAATGATGTTCCGATGACATGGGTTACTAACTGAGTCCAAATTCACCACTAAGATATGTCTCCTAATGAATGAATCTTTTATTATAATTATCTCCATATTGGATATATAAAATGTTAAAAAAATATTAAATAAAATTAGAATAAAATACCTTACTTACTTTATAAACAAACTTAGTGCGTAATATGAACTCATCGAGATGGAACCAATGACACTAATGATGCATTAATCCATTAAGTATTGGAGAAGATATTGAAGAGATAAGATTTGATGATAAAATAAAGGATATAAGAGATAGGGGGAGGGAGAGAGGGAGGGAGGGAGGAAGATAGGTGTGAGGGGGAGGAGAAATTATTCCTGTACACTCCCTCAGGTGCCTCCCCATTTTCTTTATATATATATATTTTAATTCATCAATTAAAACTTCCCTCCCTCCCCTCATGCCTTACACGCATGAAACTTTAAATTTCTCCTTAATTTCTTCATGCCATGCCCCATGCCCTCTTCTCTTCCTTCTATCTCATTTAGTTTACTTTATTTGTTTCTCTCTCTCCTCTTAAGACACACTTAACCATTCATTAAATATATATTAAAAGTCATCCATATATATATATATATATGTTTATACACATCACACACACACACACACACACACACTCACACACACACACACACTCACACACACACACACATATATTTAACCCATATATACACACATTACACACACACACACCCGCATATACATATATACACCCAAACCCACACCCACACACACATATACGCACCCAAATATATATATATATATATATATATATATATATATATTTAACTCTCTCTCTCTCTCACACACACACACATATATATACACTCTCATATATATATATATATACATACACATATATACAAATATGCATTTAACCCATATATATATATATAAACATAATATAAATGTATACACCCGCGTGTTCACACACACACACACATGTTTAACCAATACACACACACACATCACACACACACACACACACTCACTCACATATACATATATACACTCTCACACATGCGTGAACACACACACATTTAACCCATATATATATATATATTAAAAGTAACCCAAGTGTTCAAAACTTATATATATACCCATATATATAAGCATACACATAGATATATACCCATACACATTTATATATATATATATATGTACAAACACTTTTTAATTTATCACACACAAATATTATTTTCCCAATTTAAAAATAAGAACAACAAGAACAACAATTCTATTATTATTATTATTAAATCATCTTCATAATTATAATCATAAATATTTCAACAATAACTTTGAATAAATAATTATAATAGTAAATAATTTTATATTAATAACACACAATCAAATTTATTTAGCACAAGTAATAATATTACCATTTTAATTTGATCACCAATAAATATTCACCCAACCAATATTTCCACCATAATAAAAATTATTAATCACACATGTATATTTTTATTCTTTTTATTCAGAAATAACAATAAAAACAATATAATAATTATTATTATTTTTAACACCTCAAAAAATGTTTAGATACTCATTAATATTACTATTTCAAAAAAATCAAAATAAATTGATAAATTTTTCGTAATCAAATATTCTGCCATTTTAATAAATCTTAAAAAAATTAAAAACTAAAGACATGGGTTGCTATAATATCCCCACCACAATTATTATCATCCTCTAGAAGTGCTTTAAATCATGGAATCACTACACCATAGAATAAGAGTTTTCATATAAAAATTAGAACTTTTTTTTCAAAAAAATTGCAATTAGTACATTATAATTTTATTCAAACTCATTGAAACCATTTAAAAAATAAATGTTATTAAAAAATACATTTAGGAACCAAAATCACTTGAAACCATCACCTATAACATGTGATAACCTGATTCAAATTATTTATTAAATCCAAATGACTTTCAGGTATATTCTTAATTTAGTAAATAAAACACATAGAGATCTCAATAATAAATGGCATGAAAATAAAGTAACACATAAAAAATTTACCACCTATTTAAGTCTCAAGTACATATTACAAACAATGAATTTTAGTCATATCCACATATATACACTCAATTATAAAATACAATAGGCTTAAAAAAATAATGATAGAAATAATGCAATAAGGCACATATCACAATTTCAAAAAGAATTTAATTATTTGGGATATATCTAATGGAATAAATAGGTATATGGAATGTGATCCTACATGATAATCATAATGAATGAACACACACCAAATCCCATAAATCAGTATACCTGAATCATAAGCATTGTCCAAGGTGACTTTAATCTAAAATGACATCAAATGACAAAAACATAATTTCCCAATTTATGTAAAATCATAGGTACATGATAAAATGCTAGTTAAGCACTGAAAAAATTCATATACATGAACCCCAACAATCCCATATAATGTTTACCCAAGGAAAAGATAAGAAAAAATTTAGTGAACTTGGTGCCACTAATACCATTTTATAACACCCCGACCCGAACCACCGAGTTCAAGCTAGAATTCCACATAACCTCTTGTCTGGATCCTCATACACAAGAGGTTGTTGACTATTAATGAGGGTTTAATCCTATCAAAGGGAGACTATACCATCAATATAAGATGTAAATCAGAGTAAATAAATATAAGTGAAAACAATAATCAATAATAATGAATAACTAGATAGCCATCAAAGTAGCAGCTGTAATGTCCTAACCCAAGGGCCACTAAATGGTGCCCTAATCTGGTGGGTCACATGGCCTCAAGCATTCCTTCCCTTATTTCAGAGGCTTCTGAATAGAAAAAAGAGTCTATGATGGTATGGTGGGGAGACTATACCCTCATGATTATAGTAACATAGTAGTATTATACATGAACAAAAGGATAAATCATAATATCAACAAAAAATATAAGGTAAATCATCAAAGTAATAGTAATAATACTCATATCCAAAGGAAACATCATATATAAAATTATGTCTATGTCATGGATCTATAAAAAATCGAGGAAATACATGGAAAAATGTATCCAATACAATAAATAAATCAAAATTATAACAAAGATAAAAAAGAAACTATCTACAGATAGCATCATGGGCCATGGATCAATCCTATTTTCCCTTTCTCCTATGCCACAATCAATCAAGAGCCATCAAGTGGGAACTTTTACCAATCCCTAATTGTATCCATGAATTCTATCCGGTTACCAAATGAAAACCCTAAAAGGGTGTGAGATAACACTCTGTAGGCCACCACCAGTGGTGTCTATAACTTTTCCAGTTTGAGCATATAAGATGAATTAATGTACATGTATAATAAGAATAAAATTGATAAAAGTAAAGTGATATTTTACAATATATGAAGAGTCATTATGGCCAAGAAACCAAAACTTTAGGGATAATAGTAAATCACGGTAGACATAACTTATAACCTACATCGAGTAATCAAGTTTCACACATATATGGGCCAGGATCAAAGGACTATGACCTAGGAATCCTATTAGAGTCCACAGAGCACATCCATAGAAAACTTGGTAACGACTTGGGTGGAGCCCAAGGAGCATGTCCAAGGTTATACAATCAAGCCAGATCCATGGTGTGAAAACTAAGTCATCTTAGTAAGATGGATACAAGGAGATTAATTGTTAAAGGAATACAATAAATCTAAATACAATTATTATAAACGTATATGGCATCTAAGTAAGCCTAGTCTAAGGAGTATAAATTTCGAAGGCATCTAAGTGGGTTGTTAGTGCCATAATGTGACCCTTACATTATCAACATAACCAATTCATTTACCATTTCATAAAACATTTCATTAATCCCTTTATAATCATATAAAATCCAAGGTATTATACATTTAATACATTTAATATAAAAATGAGAAGGTGTTTTAAGGTGGTTACAACCTTTAACAATCAACTTTATTGACACACTCAAATTCCCATAAAGAATAGTGAACTCAAATCACCCTAAGGGTGACATTTCCATAGTAAAGGGAAGAACCCAACCCATGGGTCATTTGGGTTGAGCTCAACAACCTCCAACTAAGTATAAATGTGTCATGGAATGTCTTAAAAAATATTTTATCAATTGAATTAGGGGTTTACTAATTTAGGAAGAAACACTCAGATGGTCTGGTATGTGGCACAAAGAAAACATGGTATAAACAATTATACTTGAGGGAAAAGGGTAAACCACACAACTTATTCATGTCAAGGAAAAATTATCATGTATTTGTGCTTATATTTATACAGATCATAAGAAAATGGAAGATTATATGAATACCATGAAAATAGGGAATATCATATTACACCAAAATAACATCGTTGATCGAAATATAAATGATGAAATGAGACTAAGGAACAAAGGACTCACAAATGGTTATCCAACGATAAAAAAAACTCAAACCAGATATCAGATGAAAAAACGAGATCCAATCCTAGGATAGGATTGATGAGAGATTCATGGAGGAGTAATGGGCTATCCACTGGAAGAGGAAAATAAAGGTGGAGGGTCTTAAAAGGGATAAGTGGAAAATGATCATTTAACCCATTTTTTAAAGTGTTAAATAGTTTGGAAAAATAGTTAGCCAATCCTTGCATCAAATGTGCACCATGAACCACCTCAAGAGAGTCCTTACATAGGTTGGACACACAGTTTGACTAACTGTGCACAACCCGTGTAAATCACCTTTGTTAAGAGGTTTTATACACACGCACAAGCATTCAGCCTTGGTCACATGGTTAGGGAAAACTGTGCGGTCCTCTGGTGTTCCCCAAAACACCCCACATGGTTAGAAAAAACTATGTGTTCTGGGAGGCATGATTTATACTAACTGTGCATCCCAATTGCTTCCTCTAAAATTTAGGGTTCTAGGCTCTGAATAATCTCTAGACAGCCTCGCTTCCTCTATAACCTCATTAGGACTTTTTATTAAGAAAAAATTAGATAAAAAATGAAATTAAAATATAGTCACCTCATAGAAAAACCTAAGAATTTATAGGATAAAAAACAAATCAAATAGGCCATGCAGTATCAATATGACATGTCAAGTACATAAACTAAAAATAAACAAAGGATCCAATATATGAGTCAAAGCTAGAAGATAAAAGTAGTAAAAAACATCCATCCTAGACTAAATACAGTGGAATACCATGCCCTACTGCTAACCTTATCATCTGAATACCTAAGTGATAATTCCCTTCACTGGATCCCTAGTCATGAAATCTACAAGTTCACTAAAACAACAAAGTATGGCGTGAATAGAAGACTTAGTATGATACCACCAATGAACCTTAAAATCAGTGTATAAGATACACAAGTTCATTACACTAATGAAAACCTGGTAAAAATACCACAACAATATATCACGCAATTAAAAATATATGATGGGGCCTTAGAGACAGACTCTACTTTCTTTGGAACCATGGCAGAAGAAACCTTGATGGCCATCCTGACACATTCCCCCCTCAGGATAATCCCAAACATGGATGAAACATTTTTCTATAGGGATAGTCAAATGAATTAAAAACTTATGGATTACACATCCATATCATAGAATGTCCCTATAGGTCCCACTAGATGATCATATATAGAAGATAGAAGAAAAATACATATGATGCAAGACACAAATGAAAGATCAAACATCACATCAAGTCAAATAGTACCATAATCAAAATAATACATATGTAAGAAACAAAAACCACATTTCAAGGAAACAAACACACACCCACACACATACCTCATGTGACCAATCATCTGAAATAGGTTTCTCAGGGCTACACATACATGCCCACAATCATGCCAATAACTCATATAAGACATGAACAAAATTTAAGGGCTTCCTACCTATTCAAATTAATGTTATGAAGACAAGGGTCACTAACCAAGTATAATTTCACCACTAAGAGATGTTTCCAAATAAAAAATATTTTATTAGAAGTATATTCATCATTGATATTTAAATTATGAAAAATGGATTAAATTAAATCTTAATAAAATTGCTTACTGCCTTAAAAAACAAACTTAGTGATTAATTTATAATTGTCGAGATGAAAACAATGGAACCAATGATGTGTCAATATAATTAGTATTAGGGGATATATAAAATAGATAAATTTTTAATATAAAATAAATTATATAATAGAGAGGGAGAGAGAGAGAGAGAGGAAGGGAGGGTGGGAGAGAGGCATGAAGGGGAGTAGAAATTCCTCATGTATGATTCATTGGGTGCCTCCCCATCCCCCCACATATATATATTTCAATTCATTAATTAATACTCTCCCTACTCATTCCATACACACATAAAACTTTAAATTTATCCCTAATTTTTCTATGCCATTCCCCAGACCACCTTCTCTTCTATATATCTCATTTATTTCACTTTATTCATTTATTTCTTTCCACTTAAAACCCATTTAACCATTCATAAAATATATATTAAAATATATCCATATATATATATATTTATATTTATATGCATTATGAAGACACCCACATTAACACCCACATATACATATATACACCCACACATGCACACACACACACACATGTATATATATAGTTATATATTTAACCCGTATATATACATATTATAAGTACAAGCACTCACTTACTCACTGACTCACACACCCACACACTCACATATATATATATATACACCTAAACATATATATAGTTATATATTTTACACATATATATGTATACATGACACACACACACACACACCTGCATATACATAAATACAACCGTGCAGACACACCCACACCCACATATATATATGATTATATATTTAAGTCATATATATATATACATTACACACCCACCCCCACACACAGATATATATATATAAATGTATATTTAACCTATATATATACACATATTATATATATATATTTACACACCTGCATATACATATATACACTCATATAGGCAGCATGGATGCTCCTCAGATCCCCCTCCATTGGGGGGGGGGGTCCATCCTAGACCCTATAGATTCTAGGCTTCATTCATTATCCACCTTCAACAACCTTATCAATTTCCCTAGTTTTTTTGATATTGAAGTTTTCCCTAAAGTCCTATCATGAGTTGATAGTGTTCTTACACTAATGACCTCCTAGAATTCATGAATGATTCTTCTTTATTGAAACTCACTTTGGTGGCTTTCTTTAGAACCCTTAGTGGATTCCTTTGGTAGGTTAATATTTGACTCTTAGTGTTTTCATGAATGGGTGATTGTAGGGATTATAGACCTAAAACATTTTTTGATACATTTTTTTGAATAAAAATGACCTTATCTCAACCTAGGTGAATGCTCCATGAGCTTTAACTAGCTCCATATTCTCTCTTTTCTGTTGGTCATTTATGTTCCTCCTGAAATGGGACCTCACCTTCACAATGGTTTGGATTTCCCTCCCTATTCTACCTAAACCATTTTAGAATGTAGTGATTCTTAGGTTGATTTGTAACATGGTGGAATGATTCCTATGTTCTAATAATCATACCTGTTCTTTATACCACCCTATTTTTCTATAGATCTGTGTTGAAGTCGATGTATCAAAGTCACCAATGGATTTTATATGCATTAAGATTGAAGGAGAGATTCATTGGAAGTAGAAGGGTTTATATGAATCTTAGTTAGACTTTGGTTCTTCATGTAGACATATGGTCCATGATCCCTCCAAATGATGGCATAGGGTGAAATTTGATCCTCATGCAGGACTCTCAATAGGTAACTTAGGTAATGAAGGAAACACAAATATTGATTATCAATGGAAAGGGGTGAGGTCACTACAACCAGAAATAAGGGTTATTGATATTTTTACTGGTTTTTGGTGTGAATCAGAAGGATTCAAGATGGATTTGTAGGTTATGGGAGAGGCTAGGATGAATAATTCAACTACTGTATCCACTTATTCCCAAACAGTGTCTTCTTGAAATGGGAGAAAAGGGAAGGATCTCAATGCTAGTGTCCATATGATCATGACCTCTAGAACTAGGAATATAAAACCATGAAATTATAAAATAATAACATTGTGTTAAATAATGTATATTACATGCATCACCGAGATTAAATAATCAACGAAATATATTTCTTTAAATTTAATATCTTTGATAGCTTACAGAACACTTAACCCCTAGTCTAAATGAACGATAATATATTATACCGTTATAACCCAGAAATTGAATTGGTGGGTATGAATTGAAATAACTAAATTATGAAAATTATGGTTATCAATTTTTTATAAATAAATTAAGAATCATTTAAAATAAAAAAATGTTTTTGTTGAAAAATTGTATTATTTCTCAAAGATGGTTTAATCACTATTCATGTACAAGATTTAAAATTATTTTTTTAAAATTTTAGAAGATTTATTATTAAAATAAACTTAATTTTTGAAATAATAATAACAAAATTATATTAGGGTGAATTTTTGGGAATTTTCTAAAATGTTTTGTTTTTCGTTGAATAGTTAAAAATAATTAATTTTAATTGAAAACTACATTTTTGGTAAATTATTTATAAAGTTAAATTATATTTTTAATTTATTTTAAAGTAAAATTAGTTCAATTATATATCTATTAATACAATTTAGGAAATTTTAATTATTTTAATATTAAATTTTCATATAAAAACTTTGCAAACGTTTGAACATTTTCTCTATGAAAACCCGATTTCTTATCACATATGTGAGATTAATTTTATATTAAATTTTACCACTTATATTGATGGAATTTTGAAAAAAGGATTCTATATTTTGAATAAAAATAATTTATATTTTATAACAATATCAAATTAATTTTTTTCAAAATGAATAATGAAAATAATAAAAATTATTTACCGCGATTAAGGTAAAAATGGATTTAAAAGGGGGTTAAACTAAAAAGATAAGAGTTAAAATGATATAAAATATTTTTGAAAGTATATTTTATGGAAATATATATAGAATATAATCTAAAATTCTCTATAATACTCTATTTTAGACCATTTTGGCATGTTAATTACATGAGCACACTATTTTATTTTCAATAATTACAAGTGTGCCACTCGCCTCACTTATAAAAGGCCACCCCTCTCCTCTCTTCTTCACACTTTTAAAACATATTGATTTAAAAAATACCTGATGAAATAACTTCCTAAATTCCATACCCTCATGTAATAATACTTATTTATGGATTAAATCCAATAGAGGAAGGCTTTTTGTGAAAATCTATGGAATTTACCTGAAGTAGTGGTAACATTATTCAACGAGAATTTTTATTTTATTTCTTTCTCAACCTATATAAATTCTTATTAAAAATAACGATATAATAAAATTAGTATATTACATATAATGATATATTTTTATAATAAATTCATGACCTAAAACCATCCCCACTTCCATCAAATGAGTTATGAAATCATTATTTGTGTGTATGGAGGATTACCGCCTCGCGAACATATGTCATTGGTTTTTCCATTACCACCTATCACAGTTGAGTATAATGATTGATATAAAGTATATATATTATATTTATATAATAAATAAACCTCTTTATTAATTATATATTATGTATGTTTTTTTACTTTCCATTCTACAGGGGATACGACAGCTTCACTCATTTGTACGGTGGAGTACCGCGTCATGAAGCGATGTGATTCATCTTTCAATAACGCTTTACATGTAATTTAATAAGGATAAATTTAATAAGTATATGTGATATAAATGAAATAATTATTATATTAATTAAATACATATCATTATGAAAATATAATATTTTATTTTATTTGTTTACCCTGAAAAATGACAACATCGTTCGTAAATGCATGGATTACCGCCTTCATGAAGTGATGTGACTCTATTTTCATCACCATAATGCATAGATGATATATATTAGAATATTTAAATAAATAATATGTTATATTTGATATCATTATAATTATTTCAATTTAAAAAATTACTTACCTCCTTTCCATTATGATCATTGAAGAATGGAAACGTTACTCATGCGTACCTACAACCTACTGTCTCCATGATTGTAACATACTTCATTTTTTGTAACCATATTTAATGATTGGTTTTAAAATTATAATTTATATAAAAATATTATAATTATGTCATTATTATTATTCTATAGATGATATAACAATATAATATGTGCAATAATCGTATCTCTCATGATGAAGCACGCATGAGAAAACAAGACAATTAACTCCTAAAACAATGAAAATAATGAAGGATTATTAATATAAGGGTGATAAGATGATATAAATAGACAATATATGATATGATAAATATTAGTATGGTTTTATTAAAAGTTAATAAAATGTTTAAAATCACTATACTGGAGGTTAAATCATGTTCAACCAGAAGGAAGCATGAAGTAAGGGATTTTGTCTTAATTTCCTTTCATTGAGGCACCTTTGTATGTTATGAAACAATTTATTTTATTTGGTGTATAAACTATCCATTTTACATGTAATATCAAAAATACTTCATAATTAATTGTATTTTTTTTGTTTTAAATTGAATTATTTCCTTCAAGTGGATTTAGATTGAATATCACCAAGTAGTAAGGGACTTCATCTGAAGTTCTATTCATTAAGGCATGTTGTAATGTTACACACCTAATTTCTTTAATATGGTGTATATAATAAAAATTTGAAATGTAATATCATGAATAATTCATTTTTAATTTTATGTTAAGTTTCAATTTGAATTATTTAAACCAAGGGGGTTTAGCTTGAAAACTAACAATTAGTAATGAATTTCATAAGTCAATTTCTTTTATTGGATTATATTACTTATTCATTACCTTTGATATAATATGATTATGTGTTTATTTTATTTTGAATAAATTATGCTATAATCCACTTGTTTTATGTTGATTTATATTTTATACACATAATCGATTCATTTGTTAATTTTCACTTCAATGCTATGATCTATTCAAGGGTTTATTTCAAAATCTCATTTTAATCAGGATTGTTTATAATTGAATTTCCATAGAAGGAAATTATTTTATCATTGTTTAATAAAACATTTCATTATATTATCCTTATTTAATTCATGAAATTTTTAATTAATATTTCCAATTTTAAAATATTTGGTAATTAAGGTAACTCAGGAAATATTTTAAAGAAAATCTAACTTCAATTCTCTCTTCAGTTGGAAATCCATTTTTTACCAAAACCCTATATTATATTTTTTTAAAATGTGTTTAACTATTTTAAAATGATTTAATAAATGAAATTTTACCCATTTTTACTTTTTAATTTTTTTGGAAGGAATCTTCAATTAATTTTCAAAACAAGGCCCATTTGGATTTTACCAAAAATGTGAAAGAAATATTTGTTTTAACGTACTCAACAAGTATGGAATTTATTAACATAAAGAGCACTCTAATGTTTAAAATATTAGTTTATACATTTAAAAGGTTATATTCAATAAAAATATTTTTCAAAATATGTTGTAAAATTTTAGTTGTAAAAAGTGATTTTCAAAATTTAAAGTATATTTTATTCAGGAATGTTTTTAAATATATATTTTTTGGTATTTATATTAATAAATTAAAACATCCATATATTCTTACTCTAATGGTTATATATTGTTTTTATACCATCCCTATTATTCCTCTAGATGTTTTATGATCATTTTGACCAAGGAAAGTATTGAAATTCCCTTCATTGATTTGTTTTTGTAGTCATTAACTTTCCCTTGAATTATTCAATTTCCTATGAAAATTAAATTTCCCTTAAATATTTATATCATTTTTCATGGATATGTTTGTTGATTAAAACATATATCATTTCTATATACGGTGTTCTACATTGGAATTTATTTGTTGATATAGAGAAATATTGATAAATCTGTATTCCTTACTCATTACAAATATCTAATGATAAGTCACATTGTTCATGAGTTAAATCGATTGATTGATATATAAGGAATTATTTGGACATGAAAAAATGGGTAGGTCCCACTTATAAATATACCCACAATATATTTTTAGTCTCATGAGGTGAATTAGTATGTTACCATAAAATTAATTGTCCATACCAAATGATTTTTTACCTAATATTTTTAATTTTTCTTGAGGATAGATCATGAAATTAGAGTTATCCTGATCCTGAGTTTATGATGTCCAATAATTAAGAATTTCGTTCATCAAGAATTAAATAATTATTATCCAAGATATTTTCATAATGATATTATTTCTGGATGCATTTTATTCTCAATTATCGATTAAATGACATGTGTTTTCATTTATTTACCTTTCTATATTGATTATGCACTATCCAATTATGATAGTCATGATATTGATTAAATTGCACGTGTTTTATATTATTTACCTTTAAAAATTGATTATTTTCTATGAAATTTTCACATTGATAATATCTATTTATGAAATTTCTTTTTAGTTTATTTATTACATGGTATGTGCGTTCAATTATTTAATTTTCCATATTGATTATGATTTTCTATTTATGATTTCTTCCCCTGTACTTAACCCTTTCGGAGCATTTGATCTCATCCTTATTTTATTTCCTTTCCAAGGAATCTAGGAAGTGTAATATGAATGATATAAAAGAATATGCTTGATGGGAAATAATATTCTAAAAAAAACCATGTTATTTTTTTTATTTTCAAATGTAATGAATGAATCTATTATAAATCTAGTTTACCAAGACTTATGAACTATTTGGTCCTTTAGGATGCAATTACTTCTATATTATTCAAATATAATAAATTATACAATGAATCCAAGATACTGGTGTCGAGGATGCTATAGTTGGTATCTTAGGAAATTTAGCAGAAAACTTAGGAACTATATTTTGGAAAAGATAGATTAGGGATCATAGTACTACGATTTACTTTGAAGATAAATATATATGAAAATAATAAAGTTTTATTAAGGTAAATATTATGTGATTTTCCATTGAAATACATTCCTATTTGGATACTACAACTGGACCTCATTCTATAATAGATGTAACTACAGGTAATAACTCTGAAAATGGTTGATTGTGCTAGAAAACATCATCAAATGGTGCATGAAAACAGACCTTACTACACACATGGTTTGACACTCCTGCATGATATAATTATGATAATTCACATTTTTTTACAAACCATTATGAAGGATTTGAATAGATGATGATAATGAATAACCTAGGTTAAATATAAGGCATTTTATATTGAAGATCAAGAATTTCAAAGGAATTATAAAATTTTTTATGTGTGAAAAACAAGGGCATAAAGAAACGAATTGTCGAGGAAAAATTAAGAGTATGATGGAAGGGAGTAAATCTTATTATAGGGATCAATTTATTGTTATTTATCTTAAATGTGGGGAAACTAGGCATTATCCAAGTCAATTCCATAATCTAAAGGTTCACCCCTTGTACAAGGAAGAACCTATGTTGAAATAAAATGGTTGAAGCATTTATTGGAATTCCATAATTATATTATATAAGTATTTTTACCAATGGTATTTTTGGTATAAGAATCATGAAACATTTAAGGAGTATGTTAAATTTAAGAATCATATATTTATTTATTAACTGAATATTTATGGATACCATAATTGGTTAACGAGTTTAATATTGATCATAATTTCAAAGTATTAAACAAATGTTTTAGGGTTTTATATGATGGGAGTCTACCAAGATTAAGGATATTATGGGAGAAATTTATGGAAATCCTATGTTTTAGTGGAAAATTTATTTGAGGAATAATGCTTTTACATTTTATAGACATAAGTTTAAAGGTATTGATATCCTTTTGGGTTAATATAGTCATTAATGACATTGTAATAATAGTCAAATAATATTATTAGTATTTATGAAATTATGTTGTATTGAAAACATTAATAAAAAGGTAATTTAATTATTAATTTTATTTTAAGGATGTCCATTATATTTTTTTGGTAATGTTACAGGAATTGTATTAATATAGTTTATAAAAAGGAAAAACCTCATGTGGGGTGATAACCCGTCGTATCCGATAAGACAATGGGGCATGAACCCACAACCGAAGGACGATAAGGGTTTATCGCCTACCACTATCCTATGAGACATACTTGTTAATATATCATTGTTTTTAGTTAAAATGTAACTCCCTGACCCCAGTTACCCAGAGTCGGTGCATTACTACATAACATTGGCATGATCACAAAGGATCAAGTCTCGAAAGATCGATTAGTTTAGTAGCCTTGGAAGTACTAGATACATTCATAAGGTTTATATTACATCATAAGGTAAAAAAAAACGACAACAACATATTGTCTTCATATCCCCTCATACTATCCCTGTAGGTCATTCAAAAATTACTTGTTCACATCCTGGGAAAAATAAAACACTGAAAGGGGTGAGCTCAGATGCTCAGTAAGGATAAAAATATAGCAGAAGCTTTCATAGATAAGCATAAACACTTAAGGCAATGTATAACTAAAAAAAAGCCTTTTAAACTTCAACTTAAGCATAATATGGTAGATATAAAATGAAATAATGCCACTTACTTATTCACATGGATATTCTACTAGTCGAATAATCACATGAAATATCAATAACCACTTTCATGATGATGGAATTCATAATGCCAGACTATCATAACCACGTAGCCAAGGCCTCATGCCAAGACTATAAATAAGATGTTGTCAAGGCCTCGTTCCAAGACACTAGTTTCTCTCATGAGACCTACCGATGCATCGAGGAGCTATAGAAGGCTCCACCCATCACTTACTAAGTCCAATGCATTCCTCATATGAAATGTTTGAAATATGACATAAACATTCGTATTAAACTAGCATACTAAATCTCAATTCTTAATCGACAAACCATGAATGGTATTAAAATAGCACATCCACAGTCAAACATAACTCATTTGATACAATATGGAAGAATGTATTGTATCAGATTAATCTCAATCAAGAATAATGAATGATATTAACATAGATGAAAATAATAGTCAAAACTATTAGAGAGAAATATCCCCCTTTTTCTTGAAATCATTTAAAAGTCACATTATTTTTCAAGAAGCGATTTAAAAATAGATTTTTGAATCAAAGTGTCCCATACCACTTTGAAACTTTTAAAAGTAATTTTAATTTTAAAACTTTAATGTCTATATAAATAAATTCTTAAAACCATTTTTAAAACATGGACATTAATGAGAAACATTTAAAAGAATAAATCTTTAAAACACTTAAAAATTTATTTTAGTTAGAGTTTCTAACCAAAAGAGAGACACTTGAATAAAAATAATTGAGGTAATCAAAACTTTATAATATCATGAGAATAAATGGATTCATGATATACTATGTCAAAGTACATTATATACACCATATAAAAGTGATTTGGTGTATAACAACAAATAAGTCTCAATGGAATGTAAATTGAGATGAATTCTCTTATAAAGACCATATACTTAGGTTAAGGATAAACCAAAGACATAATTATGTGTGAAAAATATCAATACACTCAATATGATTGGATATTTAGTGTAAATAAATCATATGACATTCACACATATTCTTGTAAAAACAACACCAATGAATTGGATATTTAACTCAACAAATGGAGATTGAGTTAAAATTACTCTTATCAAGTTCATACCGATGACTTGAGAATTTATCGATGGAGTGATTATGTGTATAAAAATTATATACATAGGAAGGGGAGTGGAAATTATGACATAATCAAATGAATAGTGATTCCACACATAATCTTGGAGTAAAATAATCAATGAAGTATGCCTAAATCCGAATGAGTGAAAATTGAAATTTCAAATTCCCTAATCGATTAGGTAACTTAAGAAACATACAACCATGAAAGAAGGATCATACAATTATGATGTAAATACCCATAAATTAAAGTATATTACACAATTAATACAATCATCGGCAATACACATACACCACATGCAATAAATAAGTGGTGAACAATGGAATTATCACGAAATTAAGAGTGAGATAAGAAACCCATTACTTTGTAATTTTTACTTGGTCGATGGTAGGATAACCTCCTGTATAATGGTGAAATAATTGTTTTTAAATTATAAAATAATCATTTACATTAATATGATATCATATATGATCTTTTAACAATTATTTTTTATTAATATCTTAGTATTATCGTCATTTCGGGTGTTAAGTTTCTCGTTTTCCTTTATATTATTTGTTAAGTAAGCTGTGTTTGTTATGGATAGGTTGTATTTTATTCATATCCAGAATTATATAAAGTCCTTAAACCTTATTTTTAATCATCAAATGAGAATTATACTTGAATGGATACGATGGGGAATTAATCTCATCGCGTTCGTGGAGACGTTAGTCCGTACGTACGCACGAGCGACAATATCATTATTTTGATGTTATATAATTGGATGGTATATCATATAGAAAAAATAATTATCATGTTATATTTATTATTAACATTAATTACACATCATTATTATACCCATCCAAATAATAATTTATTGAATGACAATTACACCACGACGTGGAGATGGTAAGCTGTACGTACGTACGTATGGTGACATGCCATTCAAAGGATGGATATATTTATTAATATGGTTGTACCATATTTAAAATAACATCACAGTATATAGAATATAATGGAGTTATTATTTTAGAATATAAATAACAAAGAAATAAGAAGTTGAAGAAGAAAGGAACTTGAAAAAGGGTGGTGAAAACATTACCTCTTCTTCGGGTTCTTCCTTTTGATTTGATCAAAAGGGATCTTTAGGTTGGCTTTCTGATCCAAATAAGGCCTTTAGGTTGTATTTAGGGAAGTTTAGAGAGTATTTGGGCAGGGTTTGTCTGAGCCAAAAGGCTTTGAATGTGTGAATTAGTAAGAAGGGGAAGTGCCCTTTTATAAGAGGGGTGAGGGGAACCTTTGGAAAAGCTAGAAATATTATTTTATAATAAATTCATATTCGGTTTCTAATGGCTCCAAAGTGTATTATTTAAAGGTTAAGGTGGGTATGGGTTGGAAAACACTAAAACAATAGAATTTAGATAGGTTTGGGTCATTATATTAACCTTATCTTTAAGTATTAACTCTTAGTTAATTTGTTTCTCTTTTACAATGTCTCTTTCTATTTTTATATTATATGGTTAATAAACTTACTATATACATCCAAGAGACCCCCAAGTGGTCCATTAATGATAAAAATATCATGATATAAGTCTCTTGGCCGAACCTTAGATTTTTAGGAATTTAATATAAATTAATAATATAATATTTGTTTTAAAAACTCTTTTATTTCAATTTTTGAACTATTGGGTATTTTGTTTTTGATAAATTCATAACAGCATTATTACTTCAAAAAAAATTTATATAATCAATCCTAATATGTCATATTAACCTATAAAACTAGTGTAATTCATAAAAAGTCTCAAATTACATTTATTTTGATATTTATAATATCAATTATTTTAATATTTCATTAATTAGGTAATTACTGCATCACCATTGTGTCATAAATAAATTAAATTATTTAATGTCTAAAAATTATAAATAAAATACCATTATGTAGGAAATCCTTTTAGATTTCTAATGAATATTGCAATCAAATTTATCTTATGTATAACCCTATATTAAAAATGTTTAAGTAAATAAACTTTGATTTTAACTCTTTTAACTCTTCTTTGAATTAAATAATAATAAATCTCCTAATCTAATACAAGTGGACCTAAATGATAATATTTTACTCCTGAGGTTGTTTTTGGTCGAGATACACTTGCACAATAGAATTATTACATGTGTTAGGGTAATATTAATATCATTTTTACCCTTAATTACCCTATTTACTTTTAACCGTGGTAAATAAAAGTAAAAAGTTACTATTCACCAAAAATTATTTTCTTCTCGTTGAACCACATTTTACTCCTTGATATTAACTGTGTCTCTTGGATTTTCGAAATTACACTCACAGAAGCGGTAAAATTAAGTTTTATGAAAAATTCAGTTTTTTAACTACCACTTAGTGATTTCACTATTCATCAAAAATTGAATGTTTCCAGAAAAATACCAAAAATTAGGCCTAAGCTATATTTGATATTACGAATCCTAAAATGAAGTCCATTTCAAAAGATAAAATTTATAAAATTTCAAAAATTAAGTATTACTATTCATAACGGCTAGTTTGATTGGTTGTGGTGTGTTAGGATCTCGAAGTTGCGTACAATGCACACCATTGCATTATTTAAAGGGAAACGTACCATGGAAGATTGGGGTGTTACATTCTCCCCACCATTAATAAATTGCTTCCTCGCAATTTTTTTAAAATTGGGCTTGAGAATACAATGGGAAGTCCCACATCGGAAAAAGAGTCAATAAAACTATCACTTTAAAAGAAAGGAAGAGAGGTAGAAAGGTCACCCAAGATAACCCATACTAGGATTCCATGTAGGAAAACAAGGATATAGACGATAAACTAAGTGTTAAGTTCTCATGGAGAGGGATAGAAAACATGATCTGGAGAAAGTTAACGATTATATAATCACAAAATTGTGTTGGGACAAACAGTCATTACTCTCCCATTAGGAAAAGTAAACGGACAATTTTTTTTTGTTTTAAGTTACATTACATAAGGACGAGGAATTCATTTATGATATTGACTAAGAACATAAAGAGATATACTTACTTTTTAAGTATAGTTTCATTCTTTAATAAATTTTTACCACTAACTCATTTTTTTGAACAATGAGTATTCAAGAAGACTTGGTCACAATGGAAGAG
The DNA here is from genome assembly GCA_963277665.1 of Viscum album. Taxonomy (NCBI): domain Eukaryota; kingdom Viridiplantae; phylum Streptophyta; class Magnoliopsida; order Santalales; family Viscaceae; genus Viscum; species Viscum album. The sequence continues at coordinate 694,867,512 of OY728157.1, forward strand.
CTAGAATAAAATTCTATAGAAATACATGATCCACGTAGGATAAACTATATATTTACCTTATATTTATAGATTAATCAAAACCAAAATGGTTAGTATAATATCTGATGATCCCCCAAATGGATATTCCATTAGAGAAAAAAAACACTAATCTTAATTTCTAAAATTAAACCAACAATACCCCAAAGTTAAATAAATACCATTAAATAATAAATTGTCCTTAAAATCCTTCAATATAATACAAACTAATATTGAAACCCAAAACTTATAAGAATGTAGTCTTCCACGTTAAATTGTATCTCCAAATGACATTAATTACTTTTAAAGTCACATACTTAAACGTAATTAACCTAATCATTTCCATAAATAACCCAAATCACTATAAATAAAAAATAAAAACATAGATAAAAATCCACCATTACTCCTCAAATGAAATCCCATACTATTCTATTTTCTTTGGGCATATAGTGCGAACAACTTCCAAAATAACATTTATCACTTAATCACCAAATCATTTTTCTATACTAAGGGTATTCATTTGATAAGACATAAGATCCAAAATCAAATTATTATTGATCAATAAAATCATTTAACTAAAAATAATAGTCACACTAACTAGGGACTTCACGTAGTCTAGTGGTAGGCGATAAATCCCAATCACACTTTGGTTGTGGGTTTGATTCCCACAGATTTGTCCGACACGACGGGTTGTCGCACGGTCTGCATGTTGTCCTTTTTCAAAAACTATATTTTTTAACATTACCAAAATGAGATAAATTCCTCAAAATAACCATAACATAATTTAACCACAAATCTTATCTCATACCTTGAATTTTCATCCCAAATTATAATAACTTGTAGTTGCCTCAAACCCAATGATCATATAAGACCAAATGGTTATTTATAACTATATCCGCAACAGAAAAGATAATTCTTCCTCAAATATCATTTTCACATGATAAATTGCAGGTTTACACATACAAGAGAAAATTATTCCAAAGTAATCCCATCAACAAAGAGAACTAACACTTTTAAACATTTCACCATCCATTTATTTCCACATAGGTTCTTCAACATATGTTCCTCGGGTTCCCACATTGCCTCTTCCATCTTATGATTTCTCCATAGAACTTTTACCAGACAAGTCATCCGATTTCTCAACACTTGATCTTTGGTATGAAGAATTCTGATAGGCTCTCCACAATAAGATAGATTGGGTTCCAGTTTTAATTCTTCATAGGTGAGTACATGCATTGGGTCAGGCATGTATTTTGTCACTAGAGATATGTGGAAAACAACATGAACTCTGGAGAGACTAGGCAAAATTGCCTTTTGGTAGAATGCATTCATGTGTCACAATGGTACCTCAATAATTTTTCAAAATAATATACTTCCTTTACCCAAAAACTCCTCATCCATCTTGGATTATATCGATGGAATCATCGATGCATCATAAAAAAATAGGTATTTCTTATATATAATTTTGAGACATCTTCTTTAACATGCTTTTTTAGAAAAATTCTTACTGATTCATCTTCAAATATTTCAAAATAAGGTTTTGGCAAATCAATTTCTGTATATCCCAAAATACATAAATATATAATTTGATACATATAGGCTTCTCGAAGTTCTCCCTCTTCTGCAGCATCTATAAAATCTTTTAGTGCATCGTAATTTTGAGATAAAGTGAATAATTTGAAAAGACCTTGATGTTACTTCCCACGCTTAGCATGGTAAGAAAGTTGAGAGCGCAATATTATCCCATAGTCGGTACTTGATCCTTGAAATAATCGTGTAATGCTAGAGGTATTGGATGTCTCATAAAGTTGTTTGCATGTAACTTGGACATTTTAAAAAGTTTCAACATCATCTGCGCATGACTTCTGGATAATAATTGTAAGTAGTTCTTCAGGAAGAGAGAGAAGAGTTTTTCATGATCTTTCTCCCTCCATGTTTCAACTAACAAAAATAAAATACATTTAGGGTTTTTGAATACTTATCTAATAATAATGTAAAAAAAATAGACATAATAGGATAATCTTGTAATTGAACAATATATCCTACCATGGGGTACCCTATATTAAAATCTAGGTTATCCACTATCTATTTGCTGACATATATTCTTAGGGGAATTTTTTTGTATTCCCTTAATAATGGTTCATACGAATCTTGTGAATTTACCAAAGCATATCCCTTGGGAGTGTCATAACCAAGAGTGCAGCAAGGCCCGTTGTCGTGCACCAGTTCCCATTTGAGTCTAGCTCAAAGCGGTGTTTTCGGGTTTTACCCCTAGGTAAATCTGTGCCAGAGCCGCCTCTACCTACTCATATCCAGATAGGGATGTATTTCTTAGAAAACTCACAAAATATCTACACTAACAAAATTCTAGTATGTTATTCAATACTAATCCTCAAATTCTATCTTAGGGCTACGTGATCTAATCAGAGTTTATCTAAATCTAGCCTCCAAGGTTTGTACTAAACATCCTCTGATACCAACTGTAATACCCCGACCCCAGTTACCCAGAGTCGGTGCATTATTACATAACATTGGCATGATCATAAAGAATCATTTACATTAATATGATATCATATATGATATTTTAACATTGATTTGTTAATAATATCTTAGTATTATCGTCATTTCGGGTGTTAACTTACTCGTTTTACTTTATATTATTTGTTACGTAAGCCGTGTTTGTTATGGATAGGTTGTATCTTATTCATATACAGAATTATATAAAGTCCTTAAACATTATTTTTAATCATCAAATGATAATTATACTTGAATGGATACGATGGAGAATGAATCTCATCGCGTTCGTGAAGACGGTAGTCCGTACGTACGCACGAGCGACAATATCATTTTTTGATGTTATATAATTGGATGTTATATCATATAGACATGAATAATTTTCATGTTATATTCATTATTTACAGGAATTACACAACATTATTATATCCATCCAAATAATAATTTATTGAATGACAATTACACCACGACGTGGAGACGGTAAGCCGTACATACGCACGTATGGTGAAATGCCATTAAAAGGATGGATAGAATACTAAATATGGTTGTACAATATTTATAATAAAATCAAATTATATAGAAGATACTGGAGTTATTATTTTAGAATAGAAATAACAAATAAAGAAGAAGTTGAAGAAGAAAGGAACTTGAAAAAGGGTGGTGAAAACATTACCTCTTCTTTGGGTTCTTCCTTTTGATTTGATCAAAAGGGATACTTAGGTTGGATTTATGATCAAACTAAGGCCTCTAGGCTGTATTGAGGGAAGTTGAGAGAGTATTTGGGCAGGGTTTGGCCGAGCCAAAAGGCTTTTAATGTGTGAATTAGTAATAAGGGGAAGTGCCCTTTTATAAGAGGGGTGAGGGGCACCTTTGGAAAAGATAGAAATATTATTTTATAATAAATTCATATTCGGTTTCTAATGGCTCCAAAGTGGATAATTTAAAGATTAAGGTGGGGATGGGTCGAAAACCACTCAACCAATAGAATTTAGATAGGTTTGGGTCATTATATTAACCTTATCTTTAAGTATTAACTCTTAGTTAATTAGTTTCACTTTTACAATGTCTCTTTGTATTTTTATATTATATGGTTAATAAACTTACTATATACATCCAAGTGACCCCCCAAGTGGTCCATTAATGATACAAATATCATGATATAAGTCTCTTTTCTGAACCTTAGATTTTTAGAAATTGAATATAAATTAATAATATAATATTTGTTTTAAAAACTCTTTTATGTCAATTTTGGCACTATTGGGTATTTTGTTTTTGATAAATTCATAACAGCATTATTACTTAGAAAAAAATTTATATAATCAATACTAAAATGTCATATTAACCTAGAAAATTAGTTTAATTCATAAAAAGTCTCAAATTACATTTATTTTGATATTTATAATATCAGTTATTTTAATATTTCATTAATTAGGTAATTACTGCATCACCATTGTGTCATAAATAAATTAAATTATTTAATGTCTTAAAATTATAAATAAAATTCCATTATGTAGGAAATATTTTTATATTTCTAATTAATATTTACAATCGAATTTATCTTATGTATAACCCTATATTAAAAATGTTTTAGTAAATAAACTTTCATTTTAACTCTTTTAACTCTTCTTTGAATTAAATAAAAATAAATGTCCTAATCTAATACAAGTGAACCTAAATGATAATATTTTGCTCCTAAGGTTGTTTTTGGTCGAGATACACTTGTACAATAGAATTAGGAGATGTGTTAGGGTAATATTAATATCATTTTTACCCTTTATTACCCTATTTACTTTTAACCGCGGTAAATAAAAGTAAAAATTTACTATTCAACCAACATTATTTTCATCTCATTGAACCACATTTTACTCCTTGATATTAACAGTGTCTCTCAGATTTTCGAAATTACACTCAGAGAAGCGGTAAAATTATGTTTTATGAAAAATTCAATTTTTTAACTACCACTTAGTGGTTTCACTATTCATCAAAAAATGAAAGTTTCCAAAAAAATAACAAAAATTGGGCCTAAGATATATTTGATATTACAAATCCAAAAATGAAGTCTATTTTGAAAGATAAAATTTATAAAATTTCAAAAAGTAGGTATTACTATTCATAACGGTTGGTTTGATTGGTTGTGGTGTGTTAGAATCTCGAAGTTGCGTACAATGCACGCCATTGAATTATTCAAAGGGAAACGTACCGTGGAAGCTTGAGGTGTTACATAAAAAATTTGAAAAATCAATATTAATGATGAACCATTGGTGTTACTTTTGAGGTTTAGAGATCAATTTTGTTTTATTTGATAACTTATACTAACCATATTGGTTTTTAAAAAATAGTTAGATACAAATGAAAAGAATTTTCACTATTTTATGGATCTTATGATTTATTAAAAGTGAATTTTAGTGATTCAGTCATTATAAATTAATTTTTGGATATTCATTTATAGGAGTAGGTGATGAATTAGAAATTTATTATAGCATAACTAAAGGATGAAATTGTGATTATGAAATTTAAATATATCAAGTAAGTATATTTCCTTTTATTCTTAGATATTAAAATAATTCCTCAACTTTATAAAAAAGATGATGATTTTTTTATTCTATTAATTTCATATATTTTTAATCATATGGTATTTTAAATCATCACATATTTATAGTTTTTAGGCCCTTAAATTTCTATTTATTACTCTCTTGTGATCAATGACTGAATCACTCTTTATAATTAATCACACTTTTTTCCCATGTCCATAGCTTTACTTTCCAAAAATTTTCTTCTAATTGGAAGCAAAGTTATGTGTTATTCCATATGAACTTTTTACTTACCTTTATTTCTTATTAATAGGATATTTTATTAACCCTTTTTATGATGTGAGTTTTTCAAAAATGGTATTTTCAAATGTCGAATCCTGGATTATCGAGATCAATTCTAAATTGTGATGATATAATTTATTTAAGGTGGGTAGAATGTAACACATAAAAATTATAAAATAAGAACATTGTATACAATAGTGTTTTCTATATGCAACATTGATCTTAAATAACCCATGAAATATATTTCTTTAAATTTAATCTATTCGATAGCTTGCATAATACACAATGTCGAATCTAAATGAACTATAATATAGTATATCATTATAACATAGATGTTAAATTAGTGGGTATGAATAGTACTGACTAAAATTTGAAAATTATGGTCATAAATTGACTATAAATAAAATTAGGATTATTTAAAAGAAAAATAAATGTTATTTGAAAAAATGTATTTTTTCTGAAAACAGTTTAGTCTCTCTTTACGCACATAATTTAAAATTAACATTTTCCACTTTTATAAAATTAAATTTGATAAAATTAACTCCATTTTATAAATAATAATATCAAAATTATCTTAGAGTGAATCGTTGTGATTTTTCTGAAATGTTTCATTTTTCAATGAATAATGAAAATATTGAATTTTAATTGAAAACCACCTTTTCATTTAAATTATTTATAAAGTTAAATTATTATTTTTTAATTTGTTTTAACATAAAATTAATTAGATAATATATCTATTAATATAATTTATTTTATATTAATAATTTTCATATTTAATTTTGATATAAAAACTTTGTAAACTTGTGAACATTTTCTCTTTGAAAACTCGCTTTCTCATCACATCTACATGATTAATTTTAAAGAAAATTTTTCACTTATGTGAATGTAATTTTGAAAAATATATTCCATATTTGGAATAAAAATAATTTATATTATCTAATAAGGTGAAATTATTTTTTGACCAAAATGAAAAGCAAAAACAGTAAAAATTATGTACCATGGTTATAGTAAAAATAGATTTCTTGAGAGTATAAACTAAGAATATAAGAGTTATAAGGACCTGAAAAATTGTATTAAATCTATTTTATGGCTATATTTTAACCAAATACTATGTAATATTATATAATTATCCTTTTTGAATGCTTTTTTCATGTGAAAAATGGGTGTATAACTTTTTTTTTCAAGAATTACAAGCATTCTACTACCTCACTTATAAAAGTCCACCCTATCCCCTATTTTTCACATCTTAAAACCCTTTTAGTTAAGAAAAAAACTGGAAAAATAACTTAAAATCTTATATCGTTGCATCATATAAGTCTTATGTTAGTTATAAATTCAATCTAGAATGGATTTTGGGGCAACCCTAAGGAGTTTACTTGAAGAAGTGGTAACAATCTTCAACAAGAATTTTTATTTTGTTTCTTCATCCAAATCACTAAATTATTATTAAAAAATATTAATATAGTAAATTTAGTATCTTACATATACTTAGATGTTGTTATAATAATTTCATGACCTAAAAACATCCCCACTTCCATCAAATGGATTACGAAATCATCAATTGTGTGTATGTAAAACTACAACCTCACAAACCGATATCAATTGTTTTTCCATTAACACCTATAAGGGTTAGATATTATGATGAATATAAATTATATATATTATATTTATAACATAATTATACATATAGAGTCATTATATCATATATACCATTTTTAATTTCCATTTTTTAGGGGATATGATAACATCGCCCGTGTGTATGACGGATTACGGCCTCACAAAGCGATGCAATTCATCTTTCTCTAATGCTTTACATGGAATGTAATAAGGATAAAGTTAATGAATAAATATTATATACATGAAATAATTCTTATATTAATTAAATATTTATCATTATTAAAATATAATATATCATTTTTGTTTTTTTACACTGAAAAATGATAACATCGTTCGTGTATGTGTAGACTATCGCCTTTATGAGGCACTGTGGATCTCTTTTTATCACCACACCACATGGATGATGTATATAAGTATATTTTAAGAAATTATATATTATATATGATATTATTATAATTATTTAAATAAAAAATATTACTTACCTCTTTCTGTAATGATCATTTGAAAAATGGAAACGTTACTCATGCATACGTACGACCAACTGTATCCATAGTTATAACATACTCCATTTTTCATAACTATATTTAATGATTGGTTTTAAAAGTATAACTAAAATTAAAATACTATATTTATTTCATTATTAATATTATGGAAATGATATTACTATATAATATGTGCAAGAACCGTATGCTTCATGATGAAACATGCATGAGAAAACAAGAAAATTAACACCCCAAATAATGAAAATAATGAAATATTATTAACAAAAGGGTGATACGATATTATAAAAGATAATATATGATATTATAAATATTAATATAGATCTAGTATAAGTTCATAACATGTTTAAAATCATTATACAAGAGGTTAAATCATGTTTAACCAAAAGGAAGTGTGAGGTAAGAGATTTTGTCTCAATTTCCTTTCATTGAGGCACATTTCTATGTTTTTCACCAATTTATTTTATATGTTTTATAAAATTAATATTTCATATTTAATATAATTAATAGTTAATAATTCATTTTATTTTATGTTTCATTTTGAATTATTTAATACAATTATATTTTTATTGAATATTACCAAGTGGTAAGGGACTTCGTCTCAATTTTTGATCATTGAGGTATATTGTAATGTTACACAACTAATTTATTTTATATAGTTTATATAATACCCCATTGATATGTAATATCATTAATATTTATTTCTTAAAGTTATTTTATGTTTCAATTTCAATTATTTCATCCAAGCGGATAGGGCATGAAAATTAACTAGTGGTAATGAATTTCATAGCTCAATTTACTTAATTGAGATATATTACTTCTTTGTTGTATTTGATATTCTATGATTATATGTATATTGAATTTTGAATAAATTATGCTACATATAAACTTTTTTATGTGTATTTATATTTTATACACATAGTCTATTCATTGATTAATTCTCACTTCAGCTTTATGATCTTTGCAAGGGTTATTTAACAATCTCATTTTAATCAGGATTCTTTATATTTGAATTTTCATTGAAGAAAATTATTAGATAATTGTTTAATAAACCCTTTTATTTTATTATATTATGGTTATTAATGAACTTTTCAAGTAATATTATCATTTTTACACTCTTCAGTACTTAAAATAATCGAGAAAATGCTTTTAATAAAATCCAAATTTATTTATCTCTTTGGTGGAAATCCATATTCAACCAAAACCCTATTTTCTAAAAATATTTTAAAAAATATTTTTAACCTTTTACTAATGATTTATTTAAGTCATTTTTACCCATTATTAATTTTTAAATTTTTTAAATGAATATTGATGTCATTTTCAAACCAAGGTTTGTTTGGATTTTATCAAAAATGTGAAAGGAATATTTATTTTAACATACTCCGAATGTATTGGATTTATTTCCATCATGACCAATAAATTTTTTTAAAGATTTATTTATATGTTTCAAAGGTTATTTTCAATGAAAATTATTTTCAAAATGTTTTGTGAATTTTTAGTTTTAAATGGTGATTTTGGAAATGAAAAGGAAATTTTCCTCAAGAATATTTTTAAAGATATTTTTATGGTATTTATATTAATAAATGACAAAAAACCTTTATGATTACTCCAATGGATATATGTTGTAATGATACCATCATTATTCTTCGTATTGATAGTTTATGATCATTTTTATCAAGGGATGTTTTGACATTTACTTCCTTGATTCATTTTTTTAGTTATTAACTACCCTTAATTATTCAATTTGTTTTGGACATTAAATTTCCCCTAAATATCCATATTATTTATCATGGATATGTTTATAGATTAAAACATATGTTCTTTCTACTTATGGTGTTCTATATTTAAATTTATTTGTTTATTTAGGGAAATATTTATAATATGTATCCCTTACTCAATAAAATATTTAATGATAAAACACATTGTTTATGAATTAAACCAATTATTTGATATATGAGGAATACTTTGGACATACAAACATGGGTGTGTATTGGTTATAGAAAGCCCCTCAATGCATCAGTAGTATCATGAGGTGAATTAGTAAGCATGCATAATATTAATTATCCAAACCAAATGAGTTTGTAACCAGTAGTTTTAAACTATCATGAGGATAGATATTGATGGTAGAGGTATCATGATACTGAGTTAATAACAACCAATAATTAATAATTTCATTCATTAATAATTTAGTTATTATTATCCATGTGATTTTCACAATGATATTATATCTAGATTCATTTCATTCTCTATTATTGATTAAATGGCATGTGTTTCAAGTTATTTACCTTTCCATATTCATTATTACTTATCCAATAATGATATTCATGTTATTAATTAAGTGGCATGTGTTTTCATTTATTTACCTTTCCATATTGATTTTATCCATGATATTTTTGCATTGATATTATCTTTGGATGAAATTACTTCTCAATTTATTGATTACATGACACGTGTGTTCAATTATTTACCTTTCCATATCATTATTATTATTGATTCATGATTTATTCCACAATACTTAAACATTACTGAGGATTTGAGATCACCCTTTGGAATCTAAGGAGTGTAATAGGATTGATATGAAATGATATGATAGAGGGAATAATGATATTCTTGAAAACATTCTGTTGTAATTTGTATTTTCAACTGTAATACATGAATCAATTATACATCAGTCCTTCAAGATGTGATTCCTTATATATTATTCCAATTTAATAAATCAAACATTGACTTTGGGATACTGGGGTCAAGATTGCTACATGGAATGATTGTAATTCGACTAATTTAGAATAAAACCAGTTTTCAACATTCTAGGTTGGAATTTATCATATTTTTCTAGATCTTTTTTGGAAAAAATTCAGTAGAAATGAATCCTCACACCCTTTATTGTTCATATGAAAAATATACTGAAATTAAGGAATCTTTTGGGATGCAGGATACCCCTACCTCGACCCAACTCCACAAATGTTTCACAACCTTGAATAAAAATTTAAAGTTATATACAAATCCTGAAAGGTGGTGTACCATTATAAAAGGATGTAAAATAATGTAGTCCAGTTCAAAGATCTAAGTAGAAATAGATTTGATTGAAAACGAAGTAGATTCCCATTATGTCACAACCTGACCCAAGACAGGGCTTGAGCAACAACTACCCCAAGAACACCTCCAAAGTCCAAGGGCTGGTGACCACCGCTGAAGGAATAACTAACATGGGGATGAATTTTCCTAAGTACCTGTACAGACACAGACACATGCATCTTGATGCACAAGTGTAGAGGGAGTGAAAGTAAAAGGAGAATAAAGATAAGGGAACAATTATTCCTGGAAAATATCTAAATAGTACAAGAGTATGGTGGTGTAAACTAAAATGTAAGGGAAAAAATACATGCCTATCTAGAAATATATGCAAACCTAAAAAAATTGGAAAAATAAACTATTGAGAGAGACCAACTCCTAATTTCTAAGTTGTGACAACCATAAGGTTCAAAATTCCAGGTATCCCTAAGCTCCTATGAAGTCACCATAAAACTATCCATCATCCACAGAAGACACAACATGTGTGGGAAAAGCCCATGCATGGGTGAGGGTATACACAACTAGTAGGACAACCTGAAAGTTAAAGTGGATTTAGTAAGTGGTATAACATGAATAAAAATATTTTAGATATTAAATAGGATGCAAGATATAGTGAAAGAGAATAGATCAACCCAAATCAAGATAGAATAACCTCATCCAAACACAAGGGGCTCAGTATGGTGTGTAGATGAACTACACGTTGAGTCTTTTCCATATATAGAAGGAGAGTAGATTTATTCAACCATGAGAAGCTAAACACGGAAATAACATGGTACACCTTGCATGTCTTCAAAACCCATGAAGGTAGAGTAAACAAATCCAAGGGTATATGTGACAACCGGGTCCCGGTGATAGCACAACCACCCCTCCTTAACATGGCCATCGAGTCCTTGCCCACCAGGTACCACCAGTTGCCCTGCAAACACGTGGGGCCCACCCCAAGGTCCACCCACGTGCCTGAACGAGTCATTTGACTAATGATAGTCCCCACAGGCCAACACTTGTCCTTTCCAGTATGCTTTGTCCTCACTCACACACACCCTGAGAAACTTCCCACGAGGTCACCCATCCTGATCACTACTCCAGGTTAAGCATGCTTAATTGTGCAGTTCTAATCAGACAGGCTCCCGAAAAGGAAGGTGCACCTTGTTGACACGAGTCATATCATTTAGTCATTTAACCCTTTATCATTTGGGGATGTTACAATCACCCCCCCTTTAGAGCACAACTCCCTCGTTGTGGGCCCCACATCTCAACCCAGGTAGTGCACTGTGAACTTAAGGCTGAGTTCCTCCTCTGATACCAAATGTGAAAACCGGGTCCCGATGACAGCACAACCACCCCGCCTTAACATGGCCGTCGGGTCATGGCCCACCAGGTACCGCCAGTTGCCCCGCAGACACGTGGGACCCACCCTAGGGTCCACCCACGTGCCTGAACGGGTCATTTGACTAATGATAGTACCCACAGGCCAACACTTTTCCTTTCCAATGTGCTTTGTCCTCACTCACACACACCCTGAGAAACTTCCCAGGAGGTCACCAATCCTGATCACTACTCCAGGTCAAGCACGCTTAAATGTGAAGTTCTAATCAGACAGGCTCCCGAAAAGGAATGTGCACCTTGTTGACATGAGTCATATCATTTAGTCATTTAACCCTTTATCATTTGGGGATGTTACAGTATAGATACAAATGAATATATATATATATATATATATATGATCAATCAAAAAAACCCAAATGAGAGAGAAAGGGGATCTCCATCTCATAGCTCAACCTAAGAAGAAGAGTCACAAATAGTTCCAAAAGTCCATCAATGATGCACATATTCTCAATCATATACCTATAAGTAACCATCCAAGTCAAAACACACCTTGTAACTATTAAAAAAATTCAGTGGGTCATAAACTCAAAGTAGAGGAGCTGAGCCCTAGTGTGTCAGGGGGTTCTACTCTATTCATCGAGGACCCATGCCCTGGTGTGACAAGGGGGTTCCATTATGGTCATTAAGGACCAATACCCTATCCGATAGTGGGTTATAATTAGAAGTTATAGGACCTGTGCGCATGATGATGTGGGTGGGGGGGGGGGGGGGAGGGTCCACTCTAGTCATTGAGGACCCGTGCCCTGGTGCGATAGGGGGGTTCCACTCTTGTCATTGAAGACTCATGCCCTGATGCGACAAGGGGGTTCCACTCTGGTCATTGAAGACCCACGTCCTATCCGATAGGGGGTTGCACTTAGAAGGTAGTGGACCTATTCCCATGTTAATGGGGGGGGGGGGGGGTTCTACTATATAGGTCTATGACCCATGCCCTGGTGTGATAGGGGGTTCCACTCAAGCCATCAAGGGCTCATACCCTATCTGATAGAGTGGTTTCATTAGAAGGGTAGAGGAACCATGCTAATGCTGATGGGGGGTTCCATTACATAGGTTGAGGACCCATTCCTTAGTGTGAAAAAGGGGTTACAATTTGGTAATCGAGGACCTACACCCTATTCGATATGGTGTTCCACTTGGTATGTAGATGTAGAGGACCCATACCCAAATTGACGTGGTTTCCACTCTATCAAAAGTCTCTAGCGATCCCGCCTGTTCATTTTCATCATTGGATGATGACTCAATAAGAAATATGCCTATAAAATTTCACATCAATCTCTAAATCTAAAATAGGAAGAACCATCACTTTTTACATAGAAAATCACCCAGGATGGGCTAATCACGGGCCAAAATCCATGTCCAAATTAAGGAGATATAGAAACCTGAAGTTTCCTCAAAGAGAACCAAGTAATACACAACATGTGGGGGTACCCACACATAGTGGGGTCCTACTCTACCGCTTGGATGTGGCCCTAGACAGCACACAGATCCCAATTCATGTAGATTTACACACTGTGCAGGTAGACTACAGGACGTGTCCTAACTATTTGGGACTGGGTCGTATCCTTTTTTCTGTTTCCATGTACTCTGGTACACGGCTGTATTCCTGACCATGTCCATGTAATTTATCCTATGTCTATATACTTTGGTACATGACCATGTACCTGTACATATACTCCCATACGGGTCCCCACGCATGTGATCCACTACATGAATCATCCATATGGGGAAGAGGTACATAATGTGTGGGAGGGCTACATGATGTTCCATCTTTATAAACTTGTGAAACCCTAGTCATGAAATCCAGTGGGATACACACCGTGTGTTCATCACAGTACACATCGTATAGTCTAGTTTTTTCAAAAAATAGTAGATCTATGATCTACACCTTTATTCAGGCCATTCCATCATAGATACCGCCTCGTTTATGGATGATATTAGCATATATACCTTCCATTCATCATTTTAGATCATCTGGTGGCTAGAAATATAATTCTGCCGACCTATGAGAGTTCCATAATGAGTTCCACACACCCCCAATCCTTTCTTTTTCAATGATTTGGCTACTGACTATCCAAACTATCATCCAAAACCCTAAAACATTCCATATATACACTCGATTCATCAATATCTCCCTCACTCATGAATCCATCATGATTCTAGGGGTTTTATTGGGCTCGATACCACCCGACAACATTGAAATCGGACCGCAGGGTCTAAATAGTGAAGAACACAAAGAAATTAAGAAGGAATTCACAAAACAATGGTTTAAAGATAATTTTAAAGATTTCTTGTCCAATGATCAAGAATGGGAATATCTGGGGTTATAAAATAATTGAAATAATCCAATTTAATCAATACAAAGGAGCTTAAAATGGAATTAATTAGTGTAGATTCAAGAAAGGGATCAATATTCTCAATCATTTTAATCAAAAGGGAGTAAAATACAAATTAAAAAGTCTTACATTTATATTTGATCATTCTTCATTATAGAATACACTCGCTAATGATTGAAGGACCTCATTACGTTCTCTGTACTCCGATATGCTTTTATCCAACATTTCATTATCTTCCTATATGATCCAAAAATAGAAGTAAGGAGAAGCTCTTGATGGTCCTAGGGTTATGAGGATAACATAGGTAAATTCACCAAAATGATATATTTATATGAAAAATCATTAGGTTAAATGAATGAATGAATGAATGAATGAATCAAATAATTATTTAATCAACTGAATGTTCTACTAATGAGAGAGATGTCCTAACACCCCTACACTAACCACTTTTATGTCACAACTAGGGTAAAAACTATGTTCTAGACTCAACCTTGGTCTTAAATTTCTGATTTTAGCTATCGTTTAAGAGTAATACCATTTTATTTAAGAAAACATGTATTAATAATATAAAATATATTTAATATTTTTATTAAATTAATTTAAGGAACACCCAACCTCAAAATTATATGTTGTCTTAGAACCTATCTCTGAATATATATAGAAATATTTCAAAGTTTTATAAGTCAAAAACTGAATCTCTATATCATTCCATTCCTAAATATTTTCCTCCCCAAAAAGAAAAAATACACAAAAAACTAAGGATACTGAGCCCACATCTATTCCTCCTGCTTTAAGGAACTCTCCTACATGTTACCATGCTTCCAAAACACAAAAAATAAGGGGATGGTCTATCCACAAAGGGTCCTACCCTATCGATCCTGAATTAAAAAAGGTGCTCCATAAAGGTGGATCCATCCTTGATGTATAACTCTCCCCAGTCGATGAAATGCATGGGATCATGCATGTATCTCTTTAGCTACGATACCTAGAATATTCCATGCACCCATTATAGTTGTGGGGGTAGGAAGAGGTGGCAAGAAACCTCACCAACTTTCCATATGATGTCGAATGACCCGATGAAACTTGGGGATAACTTGCCTCCCAGGATAAACCTACACAATTCTCATCATGGGGAGACTCTCATGGAAACATGGTTCCTCAGATCAAACTACAAGTTCCTATGATGGTGATCTGTATAATATTTCTATTTGATCTGGGTTGTACTCATCAATTCATGGATGACCTGGACCTTCTCCGTCATCACCTTCACCATCCTTGTGCCCAAAAGTGATATCTCTTAGATCTTTGTCTAGAATAAGGTTGACCTGAAAAGTCTCTTTTAAAAGGCCTAAAAGGGTTATATACTAATGGTAGAGTGGTTTTTGTTGTTGTAAAAAAACTCTACCATGGGAAATTGATCCTCCTAGCTTCGGATGAAGTCTAACACAGAATCCACCAACATATCCTTCAACACCTAGATTACACACTTAGTCTACCCATTAGTATAAGGATGAAATGATATATTAATCCTCATTTGGGTTTTGAATACCTCTTTCATGACTCTTCACAATTATGCAATAAACCACACATCATGATCAGAGACAATCTTTGAGGGCACCCCATGATAGAGAATGATATCCTGTATGTACAAATTCCCCAAAATCTCCACCAAACTATACTCCCTGATTGCAAGGGAGTTTGAAAACTTCACGAGTAAGTAAACTATCAGCTAGATGGCATCATGAATCTTCAGTGTGTGTGGATTCCCTATCACAAAGTCCATTTATATTTCTTCTTAATTCCACTATGGGATCTTAAGGGGCTACAACCAACTTGTTGAAACTTGGTGCTCAGCCTTCACCTGCTGATGGGTGAGGCACTTGGAGATGAACTCAGCTATACTCTATCTCATGCCTGACCAAAAAAACTACCAATTAGGGTCTCTATACATATCTTACACACAATGATGTATAGTTAGGTTATAATTTTGGAACTCTCTCATCACCTCCTCCCACATCATGACTGGAACCACCGTCCATCCGTTAAAAAGGATAATGTGATTCCCTCCTTCAAAATATCTATATAGTGAATCACCTATAGAAATATTGTCACTTAAAACGTCAAAGTTGATTTATCCTAGCTGGGAATATCACACACACTAGAGAAGTGGAGTATTTAACACCATAAACTATAGAAAATCTATACCCTCCTACTCTACTAGGGTCAACTATAGGGTGGCCAACTGCTCTGAATCCTCCTGCACTGAGTTATCCTCAGACTTCATGCTAAGAGAATATGATAATATTTTTACCTTCCCCAGAGTATAGAATATTTTAAATTCATAGTCCTATATAAACTCTGATTAGTGTTTCTATCTCAAGTTCAAGTCCCTCCGCATGAAGATGTACCTAAGACTTTGATGGTATAAGTAAACCACAAAGCACTCCCCTAAAAGGTAGTACCTCCACATACTTAGGTCTAAGACTATTTTTATAGCTCTATGTTGGGATTCGCATAGTTATACTCATGGGGTCTCTACAATCTAGACCCATATATGATAACTATGTACCACTACATCAACACGAAGCTGATCCTGGCTCTTGAGGCATTGAAATACACTACGAACTCTATACCCTCCTTTAGTATCCTCAACATAGGAGTAGTAATCAACCTCAACCTAAAATTCTCAAAGGCCCTATATCACTACTCAGTCTAGGCATACGACTACCCTTTCCAACTTAGGGTGGTCAAAGAGGAAAAAATTCTAGAGAAGTATGATATAAACCTTATATAGTACCCCGCCAAGATAAGAAATCTCCACATCCCTAACATGCCCTTGGGTGGTTCCCAAGAAAGCAGTGCACAAATCTTTATTGGGTCCATGGATAAATGATTATTAGATATGACATTACCCATAAATATAACCTCTTTAATCCAGAACCATAGCTTTGAGAGTTTCCCATAAAGATGGTTCTCTTAAATCCAATATAGAACCATGCTAAAGTGAATTGAATGATCCTCCTCTCATGTAGAGTAGATGAGTATGTATTCGATGAAGAGGACCAAAAACTAGTCTAAGTATGATTCTAAGATCTGATTAATCAAATAAATAAACACAATGTGGGCATTCGGGACTAAAAAAATCATCACTTGAAACTCATAGTGTCCATAGAGACATCAGAATTCCAACTTTGGAATATTAGTCTTATGAACCCTCAAATGGTGGTAGTGAGATTAGAGATAGATCTTCGAGAACCATCTCGCACCTCACAACTAGTCAAAGAGGATATCAATCCTCAGAAAGGGTATAATGACCCAAGAATAAAATACAAGGATATTATATGAATTTAGATGAATATTTAACACATTATAAAATTACACAACCGAGGACTATATTATTTTATTATTTTTGGGAACTTGGAACACATTATTCAAGTTTGTTAAAAGATGTTCAACGCCTCCATTAAAGATCATCCCATTTAGTAACCCTACTTAAAACATTTCTTCATAACCTAGGAAAATGAAACATAAGAAAACAGTGATCTCTAATGCTCAGTAAGGGTAAATAAATAAATACATAAGTGTATCATGAGAATAAGGGTACGAGGACATCAACATAACATTTGAAGATCATACCCATCACATCAAATATCAGAAACCTGATACATGACATAAAGATTAGCGGTTCATGATACATGAATCATAATATAATCAAGAACATGAACCATGTGATCCTATCATAGGCATAAGATATAAATTTTTGGAAAACACATAAACATGTAATATCATTCCCTATAAGTCAAGGATCATTGACAAAAACTAATCAGGGAGCTTCATGGGGACTACACCTACTAAGTGGGACACACCTCCATCCCAAGTCAATGTCCTTTCCTTATAAGGGATTGGATTTCCCCATCTTCCCGTAGTTGATCGGGTTTCCCATATTCCCATTATGGATATGGTTTCCCCATATTACCATAGTGAATCAAGTTTCCCCATATTCCAATACTGGATCAAGACACACCTGTTTCCCATTTTGGATCAGGACACACCTCTTTTCCATTTTGGATCAAGCCTGTCGAATTATTTTCCATCATAATATCACGATATATAAATCTTTACCTAATACATTAGAAGGAGATATAGTTCCCACCCATTAGATAATAAATTCATACATACATGCTTCACAAGATAATAAATCTTGCATCATATCATGATCCATAAAAAGATATGGGTTTCATAAAAATCATATCATAAACCATGAAATGAAATGGGTATCCTAATATTTTATCATATCATTAATTATTTAAAACAGATAGGTTTCATAATCATTTTATCAAATCTTAACTCTTGAAAAGAAATGGGTTTCAAAAACACATAACCCATGGAAGAGGAATAGGTGTCATAAACATCATTCCTTCTAAACATAAACCATTCAAGATATAATAATAATGTTATTATGGAATCATATCCCCCTTAAAGAATAAACAATAAAAAAGTATTTCATATTATATGAAGAAGGTTTTTGAAAGTTCACATGAAACATTTCTTAAGGAAAATGGCCTTTCTTTGAAAATCCATTTTATAAAACCATTTCAAAATCCTTTTCTTATAAATAACTATTTGCATTTTATTGAAAACATTTTTTGAGGAAAATATACATTCCTCTATGAATAACACTTTTTAAAACATAAATAATTTTGATTTTTTCTTTTAAAATGGCTTTGAATACTTATAAAGGAAACTTGAAAATACACTGAAAACCTTTTTCTTTGAAAACCCCTTGAAAACTCATAAATAAATCTTGAAAAAATTTTGAAAACCTTTTTCCTTGAAAATTATATAAAGACATAAAAAAGAAGGCTTGAAATAATTTTTAAAACCCTTCTCTTGGAAAAAACTTTAAATTAAAAAAACCTCCAAAATATTAGGAATAAAATTTCTTAAAAAATGACCTTTTAAAATTACAAAGGAATCTTCAAGGAAATTACAATCATGATGGTAGGTAAGTACGTACATGCCAAAAATTATTTTTACACCTTCTAAATTTAGAAAAGTTCCTTGATCAGAATACAATAAGAAGATTAATTTTAAAATAGTTTTATAGAAAAGTAAAACACGGTTAAAAATAGATTCTAAACATCATAGGATAATAGTAAAACATTTTTATAAAACATGGTTTTGAAAGAACATAGATTTCCCACCGAATGGAAAATTAAAGTAAGATTTTCATAAAAAAAATCTGAGTTATCTGAAGTACAAAAGAGTAAAAAATGATAATAATACACGAATCTTTCATGGATAAATATAGTATAAGAAAATTCATGAGTTTTATTGAGAGTCTGGTCATAACATTTCACCAAAGGATATATAATCATAAAAAATCTAGATAAACGATGCGATTTTAGAAATAAAAGTCTCCAATTGCATGCATCTTTCATGAAAATTGTTACTTTATTAAATAGATATATAATACTTAAATACTAAAGTACAACTAACCTTCATTACCTTTATTTAATATTTCCTTAGATACTTGATTACCTTCCATGCCTTGACGATGGATTTGAGGCTACTTATTCCCTCTTTCAAATTAGCCTTCCTCCCATCACTATTTGGGAGGTATGTCATCAATGAACTTTGGAACCACAATGATGGGAGAAAGGCTAGTTTGAAAGAGGAATCCAATCCATCATCAAGAGATGGAAGAAAATCAAGAATTTACAGATTAAAGTGTCCTATGAACCTATAATAATAGAATCACTCAAAAAGTATCATCAATTGAAGAGGAATTGGAATACCTCCACTTTAATGGTTTTGAAGAAATGAGTATCACGCCACCTAAATTGGACATAACTTCTGTCTACTTAAGGTTTCCTCACCTTCCAATTTTGGATATTTTTTAATCCACCATAAGATCCCTCCAATAACATACATCCCTTTAAAGGGTGAATTTTTCAATTTATGATCATTATTGATCTAGAAATTTTTTACTCAAAATAAATGAAATGAATCTATTCAATGTAATATTGAATTTAATATTATGATATATTACCATAAAATCTTATAATAACCATAGATACTTCCCATCATTGAAAATTATACCACATATCTTGAAGTAGATCTATAATTACCTCTAGGACATGTGGATCAATATAAGTTCTAGCATACAGAGGATGTTAATCGGATCCTTTCTATGGAAATATAGGGGTCAGAGTGGTGACATATTCTATATTAATATAGATATTCACGTAATTTCCCCTTATAGAAAATAACAATATTTTAGAAACTAACACAAAATAATCTATATTAAATGTGAACCCCCTTCCCCCATCTCATTCATTTCCTTTTTAACAAGTCTTTTGATACTTTATATATAATTTAAAATATGTTAGAAGCATTCTTTTAAATATAAGTATGAAATAACTAACTAATAGTATGATAAAGGGGGTTAATAAATAAACTCAATCAATTAATAAGTTATATAAACCTAATCATCACTAATAAGTAAATAAGAATGCAATATTTATTTACTATTCATGTTTCTATTAATATAAATTTATAATTGTTTCTAGAAAGAAAATAAACAAAGACACATAATAACATTAAATTTCATATATTCTTACAGATTCCTATCTGTCAACTTTTAAATAAGAGGCATGATACTCGAGAAGATAGGTTAAGGAAAAAACAAAAAAAAAACAACATATACTTCATATAGTAACTCAAGTATCCAACATAATTTTGCTATCTATACATTTTTATGGTTTAATTATTATATATGGAAAGTTTTCTCATTTTTGGATATAATCAATACGAATATCCCTAGTTTCATTCTGATTCAATTTTGTAACATTTTTGACCTAGTATACCAAAATAGTTCCCAATTCAGGTCAGCACATCACCTCAGAAACACTTCCCAATCACTAAAGTATAGTGTTAATGATAAGGGATATATATAACATGTTAGAGAAATGGGTTAACCTATTCAATGTTTAACTAAACTCAGTTTGATCATGCTATGAATCTAGCATTACAATTGTAGTAGCGCGTGGTTTCAAATCTATTTAATTTATCAATATAGTCCCATACACATATGATGACTAACCTAAAGATATGAATACATCCATCTCTTTCTTCAAAACCATTGTCTATGGAGGAAAATGATGAAATAGAATCACTTGTTATATTTCAGTAGCGAGGATAAGATATGTAGGGTTAGTCAAGAAAAGTATAGAATAACATACATTGGATTATAAACTTGATTAATATGAGAGAATATAGAGGAGTCCTGTTGACAATAGAGGAGTTACGTGAGAGCTTGAGAATCATGAGTGGCTCAGTCATGGTTAGGGTTTTTTTTTCAGATATCGGGGACAATTTTAACAGTGCTTTCAAAAAAGTGCTGATAAAGATCCCTTTTATGAGTTCTAAATTTACAATCTTTGATAAAAGGAATATTTATCAATTCTTTTTTAGTCCTATTAAATCTCGAGCATTATTAGTGCTAAAAAAGTGCTGATAGAAGACATATTTATCAGTTCTAACATTTTAGCACTAATAATTATCTATTTTAACAATGCTAAAAAAGTGATGATAAAAATTTTATAATTATAATTATTTAAATAAATTTATTATAATTTTATAATTATTTAAATAAAATTATTATAATTTTACAATTATTTAAATATATATAATTAATTATTTATAATTATATAAATACTTATTTAAAAAATAATAATTGTTTATTTATAATAATTATAAATATAGTAAATTTACATATATAGATATATTCATTTATAAATATTTGTTTACAAATATATTTTAACATTATTAATGGATATATAATTTTAAATGAATGCATTTTAAAAAATGAGTGAAATTGAATAAGTCAAAATGAGTACACTTTAAAAATATTGAAAAAATGGATAAGTTTTATTAATTAAATATAAGTTAGTAAAAAAATATTGATATATATATATATATTTAAGTGAATTAATAAATATTTAATATACTAAAACATAGTAAATAAATAAATATAAATAAATAATAGAAAATTATCAAATTCAAAATAAAATAAAAAATAAAAAATATTAAAAATGAATACCCTAACTATAGTATTAAAAAAAATATAAATAAAATTGATAGATTAAAAACATAATATATATTAAATGTATTATATAATAATTAAATTATAAAATATACTAAAATTTGAATAAATTACATAAAAATTAGGTGTATGTATTTTTATATATTGCGTAAATTTATTTTGTGTGTGTGTTTGTGTATAAAAATTCATTAACATATATATATATATATATATGTACGTTAAATAAATGGAACACACGACGTTTGATATAGGTTAAATTGAAAAATCAAACAACATTAAGAATGAATAAGACATTAATATGTTTTTAATTAGCATTTAATATATAATATACATATTCATTTTATATACCTATATTTAAAATATACTATTTATTAATATTTATAATCAATATATATATGTATATTGAATTTATTAATTCTTATCAATAATTATTTAATTAATAAAATGTTTCATATTTTTCTTAATTTACTCATTTTATTATTTTGTTTAATTATTCATTTTATTCTAGACCTTTATCAATGCTAAAAAAGTGTAGATAAAGGGAAACTTTTATCAGTGCTAAAAACAAACTGATAAAGGGAACCTTTTATCAGTTGTAAAAAAAAAGCGCTGATAATGGTTTCATTTATCAGTGTTAAAATAAAGTGGTGATAAAGGCAACATTTTATCAATGCTAAAAAAAGAACTGATAAAGGGTACCCTTTATGTGCACTTTTTTAGCACTGATAAAGGGATTATATCAGAGATTTTTTTAGTAGTGATAAATGTCAACATTGTTAAAGGTGTGTTTTGTAGTAGTGACATAAACATGTAATATCATTCCCTATAAGTTAAGGATCCTTCCCAAAAACTTATTTAGGAACTTCAGGCGGACTATACCTATTGGGTAGGACAAACCACCATCCCCAGTTGTAGTCCTTTCCTTATAAGGGACTAGTTTCCCCCATATTACCATAGTGGATCAAGTTTCCCTATATTCTCAGTAGACAAGGTTTCCCCATCTTCCCATAGTGGATCAGAACACATATGTTTCCCATTTTGGATATGGATGCACCAATTTCCCATTTTTGATCAAGCTCATTGACTTATTTCCCATAATTATATCATGAGATATAAATCTTTACCCAATGCATTATAGGGATATATAGTTCCATCCAATCACATAATAAAGTTATACATACATATTCCACAAGATAATAAAACTTACATCATATCATGACCCTTAAAAGGAGATGGGTTTCATAAACATCATATCATCACCCATGAAATGAAATGGGTATCCTAACATTTTATCATATCATTAGATTTGGAAAATAGAAAGTTTTAATAATAATTTATTAAAAGCATAACCCATGAAAAGAAATGGGTTTCAAAAGCACATAACTCATGGAAGAGGAACAAGTGTCATAAACATCATTCCATATAAACATAAACCATGAAATAAAGAATATGAATGGTATTCATGGATCATATCCCCAGTAAATCATAAATAATAAAAAAGTATGACATCTTATATGGAGAAGGATTTTGAAAGTTCACAAGAAACATTTCTTAAAGAAAATATCCTTTCTTTGAAAATCCTTTTTATATAACCATTTCAAAATCCTTTTCATATAAATAAAGATTTACAATTTCATATAATTTTTTTGGGGAAAATATGTTTTCCTCTATGAAAGACACATTTTAAAAAATAAATCATTTTGAATTTTTTTATTTTAATATAGATTTGAAAACTTATAAAAGAATCTTGAAAATATTCTAAATTTTTTTTTCTTTGAAAACAAATTAAAAACTCATAAAGAAATAATGAATTTTTTTTGAATTTTTTTTCTTTGAAAATGAATTGAAGACATAAAAAAGAAGGATCAAAATCATTTTGAAAACCCCTTTCTTGGAAAACCTCTTTAAATTATAAGAATTCCTAAAATATTAGTGAAAAATTTTATTAAAAAATAACCTTCTAAAATTACAAAATAAACTTTATGGAAATGATGGTCATGATGGTGGGTAAGTCTGTAATATGATGATCATTACTTTTTCACCTCATGAACTACTACAAAAAGTCCTTTAATAGTACTAGAATAGGCATTTATCAGCACTAAAAAAGCTCTGATAATTTGAGCCCAGTTGGAAACCTGAAACTTTTATTAGTGATAAAAAAGAGCTATTAAAGGCCCCCTTTAAAAACACTAAAAAAAGAATTTTTAAAAGGGTTCTTTAAAAACATTATTTTAGCACTGTAAACGGTCCCTTTTAAAAGTCCTTTTTAGTGCTGTTAAAGTGGGCCTTTAATAGCACTTTTTTAGTGCTGATAAAAGAAGAACTGTTAAAGGGGGTAAAAAAACTCAAACACCCCTGAGCATCTGAACCATTTATCAGCACTACACCCCCTTTAACAGTACTTTTCACCACCCCCTTTATATGTGCTTTGTGAATTTATAGCCTCACGTGCGCCCACCAGGTTTCAAACCCTGCAACACTCATTCGAAGATGGAACACCTTTACCACTACACCATGTTGTTTTTCTATATGTTTAATGATATATTTTTTATTTATATATATATTTATATATATTTATATAATTATTTTTAAATAAATAAATAAATAAATAAATAAATGAATAATAAATAATAAATAATTAATAATAAATAATAAATAATAATTGAATAAATAATAAATAATAAATAATAAATAAAAAATACTATATAATAGATAAATAAATAAATAAAAAATAAAAAATAAATAAGGAATAAATTAATAATAAATAAATATATAAAAAATTAATAATAAATAAATAATAAATAAATAAATAACCCTAAAATGTTCAGAAACTCTGAAAACCCTAAAATCAATTAAATGACCATAAAATCTAACATTGGAGTCCTTTTCAGCTCCACAACTAGTTAAATCGAAGATCATGAAATGAACTTTGATATGGTATGTGGTACATACCAAACTAACACCTGGATCGGAAGTTATAGCAGTTTTAATTTTAAGAAATTGGGGTCTGTGACTAAAAATTATGTTTCAGTGGCCTTCTGGGTATTTTTGGGAAAAAATGGGGACAATTCTTAAAGTGATGGTCTGAGACCAACATGACATAGAGCTCATCGCCTACTTCGATTTGATATGTGGTAGAGATCAAACGAACAACTAGATAAAAAGTTATGTCCGTTTGAAGTTTGAGTTATGTTTTTAACTTATTTTAGATCTTTTATTAAATTTTTGATTTTTGTTATCTTCAAATTGATATTAAATTACTATTACTCAATAATAATAAGAAAATTATTAATTAAAAATATTTTTTAACTGTTTTATCACCCTTTTTCACTAAATATCTTATATATTAAGAGTATATGACATTTTACCTTATTTAAAAACTATTTTAAAAAATATATATTAGATTTATATCAATATAAATATATTTATATATTTATATATTATTTTTAATGAAATATAATTATTTTTGAAGTATAATTTTATCATCTATTTTTTACAAGCTCAGATAAAGGGTGTTCTTTTATCAGTGCTTTTAAAAAATCTATGTTAAAGTCTTCCATTAACATCACATTTTTTAGCTCTAACAAATGGGGTCTTTAAAATATTTTTTAACTAGCACTAGAAAAAACTAGTTTTGTAGTAGTAAAAAGTTCATAAAAGTTCCTTGATCAGAAAATGTCAAGAGGATTCATTTTAAAACCATTTTATAAAAAAAGTTAAACATTGGTAAAAATGTCCTTTAAACCTAAAATTATAATAGTAAATTATTTTTGATTATTTTTGAAGGCACAATTTTGAAAGAACACAGATTTCTGACCAAAACGAGAAATAAAGTCAGATTTTCATAAATACATTTTATTAATTATGTTAAGTACCAAAGAGTGTAAAAATAGTATGAATACATGAATATATCATGGATAACCATAGTAAAATAATTTATTTAGTATTCTTGAGATATGGGTCACAAGATTTCATCAATGGAATCATAATCGTAAACAATCCCAATAAATGATGATATTATAACAATAAACTATTACCAATTTTGTGACATTCAATCATAATACCTATAAAATAATAAAATTACATAAATCTTGAAATATCATTAAAGGAATTAGATTCATGATATAAAATTTCCATAGGATGTAGATACACCCTATAGAAGAATATATGTGTATAACATGGCATGTATTTCAAAGAAAGAAAATTAAGGAAAAATTACTTTACTGATTTAGTGACTTTTGAACCATAAACCCCATTAAATAAAGATCATAAAATGGACATGTAAATACCCATAAATATAATATTGTAAAAAATATAATACATTCATGGGTATTATATACCACATATAAGAAAAGAGGTGGTGAACATGTCTGTGTCTCATGGAAAATAAAAGTGAGATGAAAAAACCCCTACTACTTGAGTAACTATTGAATCATGATCCCCATGAAAATATAAAATAAATTGAAAATTATAATATAATTAAATAAATTAAATTAATTATATAAAATTTCATAGTGACGTATACACACCACACAATAGAAGTGAGGGGTGAATATGACATGTATCTCATCGAAATAAAAAGTGAGATGCAATTTCCTAACCTTTAGTCTTGAATTTATTCGTACATATTCAAAACTCATATGTAATAAAAACATGTTTGTTATAAATGTACCAAAGAACCATATTATTATATCTAATACCATATATTATTTTTTTATGACTTTATATTACCTGTTTATTAACAACTCCATGTTAATGTTATGTTTTGGGTAATATCTCCTTTGGTTTTCATATATGTTTTGGCTTGTTATTATTGATCCCCATACTTTGGTCATGATTTAACTATTTATAGAATGTAAATAATGATATAAATATCATATATATTCATTATATATATATTTATAATAATCCATAAAATATATAAATATGAAATGGAATACACTGTTCATAGAGATGGTAGACTGTACATACGCATGAACGATGTTTCTGTTTTGTTATCGTATTGAAAGAAATAAAAGAAAAAAATTATATATATTTACATATATATATATAATATCATTAACTTATAATTATTATTTCATATGTATCTTATAATTTTACTAAATCCATCATTAATACCTTCCATGTAGAGTGTAAGTGAATGACATCACTTTCAGGAGGCGATAGTCAACATTTCCACAAATGAAGTTACCATATTTACAAAAAATAGAATTCATGAAGGTATGTATTATATAATAATTAAATAATAATAAATAAATCATAAATATCATATAAAAACACATTTTTCATCATAATTACCATCTATGAGATATGGTAATGGAAAAACAAACAACATCGTTTTATGATGCGGTAGTTCACCGTACATAAGAACGGTTAGTTCATTAACCATTAGATGGAAGTTTGTGTAAGTTTTTTTCAAAAATTATAATAAAAAATATATTTATGTTGATAATACTTAGTTTATTATATAATAATGAAATAATAAGAGTTGAGGGGGTGGATAATGAAAATAAAACAAAATAGATTGAGGAAAAATGTGACCTCTTCTTTGGGCAACGCCTTTTGGTTTGCACCAAAGGGATTTCTTGGTTAATTTTTTTCCCAAAGGGTGGATTATAAGATTTAGAGAGGGTTTTTAAATCCTATTTGATCACATTTTTGGGTGATACAAAGGGCATTAAATGCTTGAATAAGTGTGAGGGGTGAGTGCCTTTTTATAGTGGAGGAGGAGTGACATTATAGTAAATTATGGAAAAGGAAATTCCAACCACGTTTTTAATTTGAAACGTGGATTAAATAATTCTCAAAATCTTCTAAAATTTAGGATAGGGTTAAAATATGTCTATAAAATTTATTTTTTTCAAGTTTCATGGTCATTTTGGTCCTTAAATTTAAGGTTTAGTCATTTGTTAAACTATTTTTTCTCTTAACAAATGTAATTAATTTTAATTATTTTAACTATTTTTTTGACAAAAACTAAGTTGACCTTATTAAAAATCAGAAATTTTTATTATTCCAAATATTGAATCAATTTTTAATAATTAAAAAAATACAATTGTTCAAAATTAATTTAAAATTAATCTCACAGACGTGCCGTGATAATTGGTTTTTAAGAGAAAAGGTCTAAAAGTTTGAAATGTTTTTATATCTAATTTTAATATGAAATTGGCTCCAATGAAATAAATTGGATTAATTTATATAAAATTTATCTAGTTTAACTTTAAATCGAATTAAAAATATAATTTTACCCTATAAATATATTAGATAAAATAATATTTTTGAATTAAAATTCAGTATTTTTCACTATTCATCAGAAAATGAAAATTTGCAAAAAAATACCAAAAATTTAACTGAATTAAATTTTTATATTCCTCTTCCAGATGTTTATATTTTTAAATAAAAATTATAAAAGTGTCAAAAATTATATTTAAACTCGGTTCACCATTAAAAAGATGTAAACTTACCTTTTAGAAAAATACAACTTTTTATTCATAAAATTTGATTTATACTTATCTTATACATATAAAATCTATTGTATGAGTATCAAAAATATTTATTGAATATATAATATATAAATTCTATTGAAAATATTAATCAAACGTGGTTTGTTCAATTTATTGATATAAGATTGTGTTTGTATATAGAAAAATAGTTTTCTTAGAAAAGTAATTTATTTATTTTCAAATAGTTCTTATGTTCACATATAATAATTTATAACTAAAGGATTAATATTATGTACAAGTTTAAATAAAACTTTTAGAATTTAGTTAATCTTATTTATAACACCAATTCCAATGACTAGGTGGTATCTATAATAATATTTTAATAATAATATTAATAATTTCTTGTAGTTTTGTAATACTCGACCTTACATGTAACACATGCTATCGAAGGGACTTGGAATTGTGTGCAATACAATATAGACATAGTGTTTCATGCACTAAAATCTAATCTAAGTGTTTTGTAAAGTGAAAACTAATCTATGTGTTGTGTGTAGCATAATCCTGACTTAGTGTTGCATATAACACAAGACACACTTAGTGCTTTCATATAAAAAAATTTATATTCGATGCTGTATGAAATGAAAAATATAAAAAATATTAAATTAATTTGAAAAAAATATTTCAAAAAAAGTTGGGGTGTTTCAAAGGGGTACGTATTCTTTATCATGACCTGGTTTTGGAAATGAAAATCCACGCAAATCCATAAGACCCATCCTCATTTTTCATGAACAACAGTTGAGATGACTAGGAGGACACACTAGGTTTGATGAAAAACTTCTCCAAAAGGTCCTAAAACTATAAACTCATCTCCTGGATCTTATTTTTGGCCATCTCATATGCCGTAGAAGATACCAGAGCATTACCGGGATGCAAGTTGATGCAAAACTACATCTTAAACCTCAGAGGTACTCCCAAAATGTCCTTGTAAAAGACGTATATATAATCTTCCAAAACCATAAGAATTCAAATTTTGGAAAGACCTGCTCACCAAGGGATAACCTCACCAACTGATGGGTAATGGGTTATAGACTCCTGGTCACAAAACTCTCTTTACTATCCATGGGATCTCTCTTTCCAGAAAAGGTGAATCTCACCCTATAAGTGCTAAGGCATCTGACTCATCTACGGAGCTATTAAATCTGGGATTAGACCATGAACAACCATTCCATAACCAATATGATGCCATAGGGTTCCATCATGATGACCAAAAGGTAACATGTGAACCTCTCTCTACAAAGAGAGATCTCACACTATTGACAGCAAAAAGATACAGAAGAATCATTCCTTATAAGAACCTCAAGGAAAATCTGTTGGGCTAGTGCCACAACTGGGAGCTCCAAACCTCATACCCGGAGTATAGAGATGAAGTAATGACCTAAATCCATGTATTCTGATTCCAAAAAAATTGTATACTAAAAAAAGATCATAATTTTAATAAACTCATGTGTTACGGGGTGACAAGCCTCCAATGCCTGCATCTGTCTGTGGCCCTGGTCACTAGCTCCCTAATATGGATGTGGACTGCCTGGTAGTAGTGGTGGAAGAATCTCATAGAGTTGTACACCACCCATAACTACTCCTACTTGTATGCCAGCTCTGCCTCCCTGGGGACCACCCTTCCCACTCTTGGGAGATCCTTGATCTCAGCGCTGCCTCTACCATAATGGTCCATCAGCTATCGTCTTATGCTTCTCAATACGTATGGTTTGGAAATATCATGCTATGTGATACCACACATTAAAAAAAAGCACTTCCCCTATCTGGGTTTCCCTGGTTCTCCACGATGTCCCGGTACTACATGATTAGACACCTGAGTCTAATCATGGGGAGGGCTCTTATGTTGAGATCCTAGTTCCTTATGTTTGCTAACTACTGCATAAAACTCAGATCTGTGGTTCCCCCTTCTAGTTCCATATTTTTGACATCCCTTTGACATAAATATCTATACCACTACTGCCCGATCCAACACCCCAACATAGATGGGGACACCCAAGGAACCATGATGGATTAGATATCTCTATGGAGTCCCTACACAAACTTCCATGCTTAGAAGTAGCCACCCTGGATCACATCAAGGGAGCACCATGTAAGGTCTTTGAATCTCATTGCGTACTCAGACACTGTCACACCACCATACTACAACTCTAAAATCTCTTGAATCTGAACTGAGTGCAAGAAGGAGGGGGTATTACTTCTCATGGAATAACTACTGGAAGTTAGGCCATGAGAGTGTCAAATGATTGTTCATATATTAAACAAGGTTCCACCAATGCCTATCTGATCTGGGGATAAGAAAAGCTTCCAGTGAAACCAACTAATACATTACTGTTAGGATGATCATAGAGATACAGAACACTAACTCTATCCAATCCTATACTTTCTGAGTATATGGATCACTGTGGAACCTCAATGGCCTCTAGAATTGGAATTCAAAGAGCACACTAAGATTGTATGCATCTTTAGCCTGCTCGGCTGGGATGATCAGCTACTCTACAAGAAGTAATGATGCTACCTACCCAACTAGGGGAAGAAGCTTGCTGGATGGACCCTGAACCGAGGCCTCATCACTCATCAGATCATCATCACAATCTGAAAATGGTATCTTAGAAATCTGTTGTTGTAGAGGTATCCTAAAATTTTAATGAAGACGTACTATGGTAATATGAGAATATATATATGTCCAAGAGTAAATCCTATATGATTAATGCACCATTGATCCCTGAAACCAATGTCTTGGTAGGAAAAGTCAACAAACAAGTAGTCAAGGTATTAGTGAATGGATACATCAGAAGCTCACACCATCACTGGATTCCCTAGACTGAGATATGTACTTGATACACTCAGATACTTTTTACATAATCGCAACCAAATCCTCATGAGGGGACTACTCTAAACACTATCCCAAATTTCAAACCACCATTTATACCAATCTATTACGACCTGACACAAGTTAAGACTTAAGCCAAATTTTCCCGAAGACTGCCTCCATAGGCCATAGGTTTGTGATTTGTACCAAAGTTATAACTAAAATGAGGATGAATTTTCCTATGTAACTTTATGCACACACACATCTATCTTGATGAAAAAGTGTAGAGAGAGTAAAAGTAAAAGAAGAATAAAGCTAATGGAATAACCATGCATTAAAAACCTCTAGAGAGTACAAGAGTATCATAGTGTAAACTGAAATATTTGGGAAAAAATAAATGTCATACCAAAAATATGTCCCAACCTAAAAAAACTAGAAAATTAAACTGTTGAGAGAGCCCAACTTCTAATCTATAAGTTGTGACCACTGTAAACGATCCAAAGTACTAGGTATCACTACACTTCTTTGAAGTCACCATTGACTTATATGTCATCTTCATAAGACACAAAAAATGCAGGAAAATACCATGTAGGGGTGATTATATACATACCCAATAGAATTCTATAAATGTTGAAGGGGGGTATATAAGATATACAATAGGAATGTAAATACTTTAGATAGTAAAAAAGATGCAAGACACAGTGAAAGAGAACAGATCAACCCAAAATAAGAGAATGTAAACTCATCCAAACAAAAGGGGATTAACACAGAATGTAGATGACGTATATGTTGAGGCTTTTCTACCTATATAATAAGAGTATACTCATCAAACCATGAGAAGCTAAACACAGAAAGAACACGTCCTACCCCACACGTCTTCAAAATCCATGGAAGGAGAGTAACATAATCCATAGTTCGGGATATATATGAATATATATATATATACATGATTTGTAAAAAATCTTAACAAATGAGAGAGAAAGGGGATCTCTATCTCATATCTCAACCCAATAAGAAGAGTTATCAATAGTTCCCAAAGTATGTCAATGATTCCCAACATCTCAAACATCTTCTGAGAAGTAACCATCCAAATCAAACCATGCCTCATCACTGTGCCTCATCACTGTGCCTCATAGTCAAGGGTCCATAAACTTAGAGTAGAGGACCTACACCCTAGTGAGTCAAGGGGCTCTACTCTTGTAATTGAGGACCCACGCCCTAGTGATATAGGGGGTTTCACTATGGTCATCAAGAATCGATTCCCTATCTGATGGGGGGGGGGGTCCACTCTAAAGGTAGAGGACCTGAAAACATGCTGATGGGGGGCTCTAATATAGTCATCAAGGACCTAGGATCTAGTGTTATAGGGGGTTTGACTCTAGTCATCGAGGACCCACGCTCTGGTGAGACAAGGTTGTTCCACTCTAGTCATAGAGGAACCATATCCTATACAAAATGGGGTTTCACTCAGAAGGTAGATAACCCACACCCATGATGATGGGGGACACACACTATAGGTAAAGGAACCACACCCTAGTGTAACATGGTGGTTCCAATCTATTAATAGAGGACCCACTCTCTATCCGATAGGGGTTCCACTCAGATGGTAGTGGACCCGCACCCATGCTAATAGGGGATCCACTCTATAGGTCAAGAACACACACCCTTGTGTTGTAAGGGGGATCGACTCTGGTCATTGAGGAATAATTCCGTATCCAATAGGGGTTAAACTTTGAAATTTGTTGTAGAGGACCTATGCCCATAATTATGGGGGGTTCCACTCTATAGGAATTCTCTTGTGATCCTGCCTGATCACTACAATTGTCAGACATAACCTCAATAAGCATTGTTCCTAGAAAATTTCACATCATATCTCAAAATCCACAATAAAGGGAACCATCATGTTCTATGTAGAAAAAAATTTTATGATGGGCTATTTGTGGTCCAAAATCCAAGTCTAAATGAAAGAGATACAAAACCTTAAAGTTAACTCAAAGGGAACCAAGTAGTACATGACATGTGAGGGGACCCACATGGCGTGTGTTCTCACTCCACCACCTATCCATGTTCTGGGAAATCACATGACTCTTAATCCATGTATAAGTACATGCTATGATATAAGAATACACAACTAGTCCAAACTATCTAGGATTTGTCCATGTCCTTCTAGAAGTGTCTAGGTACTCTGGTACACGGCCGTGTACCTATCAGTGTCTGTGTACTTCACCCCATGTCTGTGTACTTTGATACATGGTCGTGTACTCCCACATGGGGTCCCACCCATGTGAACCACTATATGGATCATCCATAAGGGGATGAGTTACATGGCGTGTATAAGGGATACATGTTGTACTATATTTATCAACTTTTGAAACCATTTTCGCCATATCCAAGGAAAATATGTTGTGTGTTTATCATGGTATATGACATGTTGTCGGGTCTTTCACAGAATCTTAGATTAGTGATCTAAAAATTGATTCAGGATATTCCAACATAGATCCTACATTTTTTTACATTATATTAGTATATCTAGCTTTAGTTCTTCATTTCCATCCATACGATGGATGAAAATCTAATCCCATCAACCAATGGGAGTTTCGTCATGAGTTCCACATTCCCATGATCCATTTACTATTGATGATATGGATAAATATCATCAATACGATCATCCAAAACCCATAAAAATTCCACATCTATGCTTTATTCATCAATCTATTCCTCACTCATGAATTCGTCATGATTCAGGGGGTCTGATCGGGCTCGGTACCATTAGACTATGTCGAACTAGGACTGTGGGGTCCAATATGTGAAAGACATAAATAAATTGAGGGGTAAAGGAATAAAAACAATGGTTTAAATATATTTTCCAAAATTTCTTCACTAACAATCAAGAATTGAGATATCCGAGGTTATAAAAATTTAAATAATCTAATTTAACCGATACACGAGCAATGAAAAGGCTGGAATAGGCATAGATCCAAGAATGAGATCAATCTACACAATAAGTTTAATAAAAAAGGACATAAAACACAATTTTACAAGTCCTAAATAGATATTAGATAATTAATTTTCAAATAATTCACTATCCAATGATTTAAGAACTTTATTGCGTTCGCTACACTCCGATTTTCTATGATCTAAAGTTTCGTCTCCATTCATTGGGATCTACCAAAGAAACGTGAAAGTAGAATATCCCAAGAGTCCCAAGTTTATATGGATGAACTTGGTTAATTGTCCATAATGATATAATTATAGTAAAAAACATTAGGTTAAATGAATGAGTGAATAAATTAAATAATTAATTAATTAATCCATTAAACATCCGCCAACGAGTGAGATGCCCAAATTCCCTATGTCGACCTATTTTAGGTTGCACCTAGGGTAAAAAAGACATTCCAAACTCAACCGTGGTCTCTGATTTTTTATCCAATATTTTATTTAAGAGTTATCACATTTTCTATAAGATCCAATTCATGCATAATATAAAATACATTTACTATTTTTATAAAATTAATTCTTGGAACACGAGGAATCAGAATCACACCTATTCTTAGCGCCTAACTCTAGATATATATATATATATATATAAACATTTCAAAGTCTTATAAGGAAAAATTGTATCTCTACACAATACGATTAAGACTATTAGTGAAACCATCACATGATAGTGCCTTTTGGACCTAGCTCAAGGAATGGGAAGAAGTACATGTATGATTTTGGGAATTTCCTAGCCAGATAAGAAAAAAACTAGACATCAAAATGTTTTTTTAAATTTAATAAAACCCATGGCCACTATATATTCTAATAAAATAATTCATATTTAGGTAGAGGTAATACATATTTTATTGTAAATTGAAGCAGGTTCAGTTTAGGAGCATGAAAAATTAGATGAGCAAGTAACAACTCCTTGTGATGAGGTTGAGGAAGCTCAAGCTAATAGGAAAGAAGACCCAATCAAGTTATTGGATACAAATTCAATTGATGGTGTTCAAAATGATGTAGGAAAGGAGGAAGTTGAAAAATAAAATTCCTTGGAGACTAACCTACATTATAAGGAAGGTATGTTGGAGGTTTCCTTCCCTATAAAAATTTCAAAGGAGGATACTAATCGAAAATTCGATAGAATTATTTGAGTTGGTCTTGATAAAGAGAAAGAGTTTTAGAGAAACAAACAAGATCATATTTTATTACACAAATTAAACAAGGGGAAAATAAGGCTGGAGGAGTATATTTAGACTTGGGACAAGATGTCATATCACTTAGAGGGTCTCATCAATGATGGTACAAACATGGATGTAACCCTTATTGAATAGATCTTATATAAGGTGAAGGATTATAACTCTATTAAAATTTTCTGGAATGTTATAGTGATTTTTTATGCCTTTGAACTTAATTTTATTCCTAGAGATATTTTTAGATAAATTAAACCATCCAAACTCTTAATGACACATTTCATGATTGTGTATTGGATTTTAGAGGTTCATGGGTTTGGTTGAGTTTTCTTACAATAATATTTTTCACCTCACCATCATCATGATACCATTCGAGGCACTAACCATTCCATTCTCTTTTGTGATTGACTAGGTTTGTAGAGTCAATATTTCTTAGGATGGAACTAGTGAAATTAACGAGATAGATGATTCAAGTGATTTGTGAGAGGGTGAAGGTAGTACATTATCATCATAAGTACAATTAAGACCATATAAGGAGACCTATGGTGTTCAATGTCGAAGATCATTTTTTCTTGAATATGATTCATCATCAAATTCAATGATGGTTTTATCATGGGAGTAATCACTATACATGGTTTTTTGGGACTTTGAAGGTTTTTTTCATTTGTTAGATCCATCGTGTATCAGTTAGTACTCCCCTTATAGATAAGTCTGTTTTGTGATGTCTTTCATGTGTCACAACTTCACCACTATCTTCATGATGATTCTCATGTCATTGATTCAGGTGGGATTAACATTGACGATGATGCAACCATCGAGGAGAAACCCATTAAGTTTTGGGACTATCAGGAGAAGGTATTACATGAGTATAGTATTCCCTTAGTTCCTTTCCTCTAGTGATGTAGTGTCATTGGGGAGAGAACCTAGTAACGTGAGTCCCATATATCCACTTAGTACCCTGAGTTTTTTTATGCTTGATCATTCTTTTGTAATAATGTTTTGACCAGTTTTTTGACCTTTTTCCAACTTATGAGGTAGTTCTCTATTCCTTGATTCCTTTTTATGGAATTTCTCATAATTAAGAGGTATCTAAATTGTAAGAGGTTTTGGGATCTATTCATTAGTGTTATGTAGTTATTTTCCTTTTTCTTTAAGTGAGATGGTTGTACTCCCATTATGGTGAGGTTCTTGAGAGGTATTTCACAGGTTGGTTAATTGGATGACCATTTTTCCTTCTTTCTCTTTGGGTTTGGTTTTGATTATAGAGGGTGAGAATTGTTTAAGAGGCATCTGATGTATTAGAATAGATACTTATATACGATTCATTTGCGTGTTTTAGGTGTTAGAGGTGTTGATAGGAGACTCAATGGAGGAAGGATAAGAGTTAAGATGAAGTTTTAGTTACATAGTAGAATTTTAGTGTGGAATCTTATGCTAGACTATAGATCCCAGTTGGAAGATGATTCTATGATATGGAATAAGAGTTTTATCATGGAGACTCAAGTGGCGAGGTTTTAGTGATTTTACCTTTTTTGGGGTTTCTAATCAAAGGTGTTGAGTTATAGAAAAACCTTCTTCTTTGAAAATTGAATTCAATGATGTAGTAGTTTACCTTATGATTTAGTTCTTCTCCTAGTTTATAAGATCTATAGTGTGGACCATGCCATGTTTCATGGACCTAATTTGACATGGACATATTTGGAATTATCTTTTTCCTTATGCCATGTTATTTTCCTATGTCAGCATCTTTAAACTATGATGTAGGGGACTACACTATGGTATTGTAATTTATAATTTGTCTATAAATTTACATACCCCCTTAGAAATTTTATTTCTTCCAACTCATTATATAAAACCAAAGTAACATAGTAGAGATTTTTTGGAGGGCTTTGAATCTTGTTTTATATGATTCAATTACCTTATTATAGATATTTACCCATGGTGATCTAAGGTGAGTATTCTAACTTTATCTTATGGTTTCTTCTCTGTTCTATTTTGTTTTATCTCATTATATTTGAATATCCCATGATAGTTTATCAACTTTATTCTTATGTATTTATTTTGATGTTTGCTGGTTTGTTCCTAGTGAGGTTTCTATAGGGATCATTATTTCCTTACAAGAGTGGTGATTAGAGATATACACTTATTGTTTTGTTCTCATTAAAAGAACATTAAAAGACTTGAGTTTAGAGATTCATTTATTTTTCTTATTTTAAAGTGAAATCATAAATTTATAATGATTTATATCATTGGGAAATGGTGTAATTAACCTTAATGAATATTAAACATGTAATATCATACTTATCTAGACCGTTGATCGGTGCCTGGACCGGCGGTCACAATTGTACCTCAGGTGTGAATCCTCATACTCCAGAGGCTATCAACTATCATTGGGGGTATAAGGTGGTAATGTGAAGAGAATATTCCCCCTATATCATAGTACATAGTAAAATATAAATAACCATGCAATATATATCACATGATAAAGTGAAAACAAAAGAAATAAATATAACCAGGCTAAATAATAAATGAAATGCATTAAATGTATTAAAAACCATGCCATACATACAATAGTGAACACCCAGTAGGATAAAAATTTATATGAAATAGAATCAAAGATATAAAAAAGTGATCCAGCACCTATTTGACATCCCATGATCCATGAACTCATTTGAGCCATCCCACTCGATCCACCCCAAGACTCAACCCACACCGGTTCCTGGAACCAAGTGAACATCTTCTTGGGTACACATGTGCAATGGTGGATTACAAAGAATGTGAGTAAAAACTTTAGTAGGGAACCACCATTGCAACCCCATAATAACTAGTATGGACGATGATATGTTCATATGATATGCTCAACTGAAATAAAAATTCAACCACCAAAGATAAATAAATAAACCATTGTCTGTCCTTTGGTTCATGACCCCGATCATCCATACCTTCTTTGGCCAGTTACAAGGTGTCTATGAGAATGTTTTGAATTAAATACCTCAAAAGTAACATGTATGATACAAATACATGGAATCCCTAACCGATCCTGCTAACTTAGTGGTCCCATCCCATGACAGTCCAACATCTGAGATCCAAATCCACGGTAGCTCAATCAGTTCATTTGATGTCTTTGGGGACCCATACCACTGTAGTATATATGTTAAACTCTAAATATGTGGAATCCATAACATTTATTCTAAAGGTTGGGTAACCATACCATGATAGTATATATATATATATATCTCTAAATCCATGATATCCATAAAATATAACTGACGGTGTGAAGGACTCACCCCATGGTAGTTCATAAATCAATGACCAAATCCATGGAAAACATAATGTATCCGATGTATCTGGGGGAAAATAATATGGTATTCTATATTACTATATCCAAATACATGGAATATATAACATAATTGATCTCAAACTCCCTGGAAACTAACACCCATGAATCTAGATCCAAACATAGTAGCCCAACCATATACCCTGTTCTATATCCATGGCAGCCCAACCCTAACACACCCACCCTGAGGGCACATTCTAGAATTTTCAATAAATGAATAAATCACAAAGGTTGACTGAACTCCAATGACCAACACTATAATATCCACTCCATTGGGCCGATACATTGGTTCAGTTTTTAAGTGACACCCCTTACCATCACTACCAATGGACATACACACCTATTAAGGGTTTATCTATCTACAAGAACTCACTGGGGTCCCTCTAGTCAAACTAAATAGTTACAATCCACTTGGATTCTATAGTGACCCATTAATTTCATACATAGACATTACATAAGTTTTTTGGAATACATAAAATATTATACAAATAGACGCCCAATGACTGTACTAGTCTAGTGCCTTTGGAAACATGGAAAAAGAAACACTGATACATAAATGAGCTACATTATCTCCCACCGGGTTCTTATTGACTAGAACCCTTCTTAGACACATAAAAAATAATACATATCTTCATAACCTGGGGAAGGAAACATGGAATGTGGTGATCTAAAATTATTAGTAAGGGTAAACAAGGGAGATATGTAAGAATAATCATGATAATAAGGGTATGAGAATACGATCATGA
Source organism: Viscum album (assembly GCA_963277665.1). Classification (NCBI taxonomy): domain Eukaryota; kingdom Viridiplantae; phylum Streptophyta; class Magnoliopsida; order Santalales; family Viscaceae; genus Viscum; species Viscum album. The sequence continues at coordinate 694,907,433 of OY728157.1, forward strand.
AAATAGAAGATCATACCCTGTATATCATAGGTCATATACATGAATCATGGCATAAATCTTGGAATTTCATAAGAAATGAATCACAAGGAAACAAAGAACATAATACATGAAATCATAACATAGGAATAAAACATGTAATTGGGTGAAACATATAAGCATATAATATGATTTCTATAGTATCCAAGGCATCACTTCCAAGAACATCTTAATAGTATGGGTTCAATTCCTATACCATCTTTGTAGTCATGGTTCACTATCATGGTTGTCTAAGTAGCATGATTTCACTCCTCATACAATCTTGGTAGTCATGGTTCACTCTTATGGCCATCATAGTAGTTAGGGTTCATTCTCAAGACCATCTTAGTCTATCTAATGAGATATAAATCCTTACCCAATATATTAAAGGGAGATACAGGTCCCAATCATCTCCTAATGAAATCATACATACATGCACTACAAAATAATAAAAAAATTATATCTTAACCCATGAAATGAAATGGGTATCATAAACATATAAACATATAATATCTTGTGGAAAAAATATATGTTTTATATTTATTTCATCATAATAATAACCCATAAAAGAGAAATGGATTTCATTAATATATAACCCATGAAACTAAAAAAGTTTTTATAAAGACCTTGTAATTAATCATAACCAATTAATATAAATAATATGATTGTAAACTTTAGATCATTTACTAGAAATTCATGAGTAACATCAATATATGTTATCTTAAATGGAAAATAATTCTGAAATATCATTCCAAAACATTTACTAAGGAAAATATCCTTTATTCTTTGAAAAATGATTTTTAATACATAAAACCATTTGAAAATAATTCCCTTAGAAAATAAGTTTAAAACTTATAAAGAAGATGTGTAATAATTTTGAAAATAGTTTTCTTTTAAAACTTATAAAACAAGATTTCAAAAAAATTGAAAACATTTTTTTGTTTAAAAATTATAAAATAATATTCAAAACGTTTTACAAACCTTTTTCTTTGAAAACATTTTGAAAACTTTTAAGGAAAGCTAGAAAACGTTTTGAAAACCATTTATTTGAAAATAAATTTTAAAACTTATACATAAATCATGAAAATGTTTTGAAAACATTTTTACTTGAAACTTATGAAAGAATCTTGAAAATGTTTTGAAAAACCATTTACAATAAAACTTATTAAAGAATATTTAGAATGTTTTTGAAATGTTTTTAATTGAAAACATATAAAAGAAGCTTGAAAATGTTTTTTTAAAACCATTCCTTTGAGAATAATTTTAAAAAAACTTTCTTAAAAAATTTACGTTTTAAACATGAAAGGGAAGATTCATGGAAATTATGGAAGGTAAATCCACACATGTCATATGAAGAAAAAAGAACATTCATTCTTCTAGGTAAAAAGGGAAGAAAAATTCCTTGTTAGGAAAGTGACAAGAATATTCCTTTGAAAATATTATTAAAATAAAAAAGGGAAAAAATTATTTCATTGATTATAGTATAATAGTATAATATTCTAGGAAATTATTTTTAGAAAACCTTGATTTGATGGAACATATATTTTATACCGAATAGAGGGTAAAGTCAGACATTCTCAACAAACACATTATTTAACTATATTATGTGAAAACGAGTGGAATAATGGTAATAATACATAAATTTATCACGAAATAATAGAGTATAAGTAAACTCATGATAATTCTTGAGATATGGATCATAATATTTTATCAGAGGAAGAATAATCATTAATAATCTCAAAAAATGATGAGATTGTATCGATAAAATCTTACTATTGGTAACTTGGGATCACAATATCCATGTAACAAAATAAAATTACATGAAGCATAAAATATCATGAAAATAGTGATATTAATGATATAACATGTAAAATGTATTTATATAAACCTCAAAAAATAATTTAATTTCATAAAAAAACATGAGTCTCAGAGTAGGAAAACTAAGACAAAACTATCTTAGAAATTTGTTAACTTTTTAAATTTAAACCCTATTAAAGAAAGTTTATAAATTGGATATTTAAATAACCATTAATTTTATTATAATATATATATAATATATTCATGTTAAGTATATACACCACAAAAAATAAGTGAGTGGTGAATAAACCTTATATCTCATGGAATTAAAACTAAGATGAAATTTCCCTTATGTTGTGTGTTGAATCTCACCGTACTCATTCAAAGAACATGTATAATAAAAATAAATTTATTATAAATCTTCTAAAGAACCATATTATTATATATAGTACACTATTTTTTTTATAATTACCATATATTTCCCTCTTGTTAATAATCCTATGTGAAGGTTTCACTTTAGGTAATATCTGCTTTGTCCTTTGAATGTGTCTTAATTTGTTATATATTTGGTCTATATACTTATATCATGATTCCATAATTTAAAAAATTATATAAATATAATTTATATTAAGTATATTTTTATTATAATAATCTATAGAATATATAATTACTAAATGGAATAGACCATTCATGGAGACAATAAGCTGTATGTACGCATGAACGTTGTTTCGGTTTTTATTATTGTATTGAAAGAAAGAAAGAAAATGAAATGTATATATATTTGTATATAAAATTATTAAAGTATTATTTTAATGTTATATATATCATATAATTACACTAAACCCATCCTTAATACATTACATTTAGTGTGTGAAAGAATCACATTGCTTTGAGGGTGCGGTAGTCCACACTTCCTTAAACTAAATTATCGTATTTACACCAAATAGAAAGTAGAAAGATTTGTGTTGTAAAAGGAATAAAAAATCATAAATAAATAATAAATATATTATATGATAGATATAAACATATTTTCCATCATAATTTCCACCATGAGAGGCAATAAAGGAAAAATCAACAATCATTATTTAGTGAGGCCGTAGTTCACCGTACACGTAAGCAATATCTTTTTTACCTATTAGATGGAGGTGTGTGTAAGTGTAGGTGGAAATATTAGCATAAAAAATCCTAGTCTATTTATTATACTGTTTTTATACAATATTGGAATAAAGTGAGTGTAGTGTGGTGGATAAAGAAAAAAAGAAAAGATCTTGAGAGAAGATGTTACCTCTTAATCAGGTAACTCCTTTTGGTTTGTACTAAAAGGATTCCTTGGATTGATTTCTGAATAATGGCAAGATTATAATAGGAATTTATGTATTTTGGTATATTATTTTATCAAAGTTTAGGTGACACAAGGGGTTTGATAGTTGTGAGGAAGTGGGAGGAGAGGAGGCCTTTTTAGAGCAGAGGAGTGACACTCTTGTAAATATTTTAAGAGATAATTCGATCCATGTTTTTTATGTTTAAAGTGGATCCAATAATGGACCAAAGTAGATAAAATAGAGGATAGGGTTTATATATGGAAATAAAATGTCTTTTGGATAAGTTTATAGGTCGTTTTGAGTATCAAATTTATGGTTTAGTCCTTTGTTAATATTAATTTTACCTTAAGTGATACACTTAATTTTAATTATTTTCAATAGTATTTTTGGTCAAAAACTAATATGAACTTATTATAAATTATAAATTAAGTTTATTCCAAATATGTGATCCAATTTTATAAATTAAAATTACATAATTGGAGGAAATTAATTTAAATGTAATCCCGTTGATGGGATGATATTGCAGGTTTTTAAAGTAAAAATGATCAAATGTTTGCGAAGTTATTATGTGAAATTTCAGTATGAAATTAGTTCCAATGGTATAAATTGGTTTAATTTATAAAAAAAATTATAATTAAATTTTAAAAAAATTTTAAAATATTATTTAACCTTATAAATAAATTATATGAAAAAGCAGTTTGAACTAAAATTCAGTATTTTTCACTATTCATTAAAAAAATTAAGCTTCAAAGAAAAACTCCAAAAATTCACCCTAAACTAATTATTATGTTAAAATTTAAAATATTAAGTTTATTTTAAAATATTAAATCTATAAAAGTTCAAAAATTGGATTTAAAATGGGTTCTCTATTAGAAGAAGATAAAAACGCCTTAATAAAAATATAGGGTTTTATGCATAAAATTAGGTTTGTTACTATCTTATCTAAATTATAAATATTGAATGGATATAAAAAATATTTAATTGAATATATAAAATATATATTATATTAATATCACTCATGACTTAATTTAATTTATTAGGGTAAAACAACTCTGATACCATATTAATATTTTCCTTTATATTCAATTGGTTTTCATTTCTAATTAATTGGTATCCTATGAGTTCATATTTTTTTAAACCATATATTTTCATAAATTAATAAATAATATTCATTACATACAATTTAAATTATAGGTTATATCTTATTATATTAATTAATAACATTATTGTTCGATAAAATTTGTTTTGCGTGTTACATAAGCCATTGAGGAAAGTCATTATTGTGTGTAATGAAAGCTAACCTCGATGTTTTGTGCAGAGAAAGCTAAAATTTATTCAGTATGCAGTGTATGATTAACTTTTTTTTGTTTATAAAAAAAATCCAAACATAGTTCTTTAATATAAAATAAACTATTTTTAGTGTTGCGTGAAATGAAAAAATATCAAAAAGGTTTAATTAATTCGAAAAAAAATCACGAAATATTGGGGTATTAAATTATACCCCACTTAAAATTAATTTTTCCCTAAAAATTCATCTAGGTTATCAATGGTTTGATACTTGAGAGTTTCATTAATAGAAACCCACATTGTAAAATAAATACTAAAACTTTCCTTAAAAAGGGAATGTTGGGACCATAATAGTTACCAAAAGTTATATATAATTGGGTTTTCACATAGGATAACATAAGTTGGGATTGAATATTGGAAAAGGATGAAAAGAGTAAATATTTATAGGGAGTGATTGAGGTCAACAATCACAAACAAGTGAATGATCAAAGACATGGTGAGGGACTCAAAGACATAAATCTATGATGATTTAAAGACCATCAGTTCAACAAAAATTAAGGTATTAGGACATCACATTTGTGTTTGATCATTATCCTAAAGTTGAGTAATTATTTTATTGACCATTAATATAATGAAATATACTTACTTTATATATTTATATAAATAAAATTTTATTCTTTAGTTGTGATTTTATCTATTTCTAATTCATTCATTACTTCAAGAAATGGATGTCTACAAATTAACTTTGATTCCTAAAGTACAAAAAGACACTTTTAGCAGATCTTATGGCCCATAAAAGAATTAAATATTTAACTATTTGTATCTAAATATTCTTCAAAATCAATATGGTTAATACATTAATTAGTAATCATAAAAAGTAACTATAATAGTTTATCATTAATATTTATTCAACAAAAATAACTATGCATTAACCTAGACATCACGTAGGCCAATGTTAGGCCCAAAACACTCATCATCCTTAAGTCATGGGTTGATGATCCACACCCTAGCCAAACATGATTGGTTTTCACCCAAACATTATTTCCTTTTCTAAAACTACAATAATATAATTTCCAAAATATTATGGAAATCATTTAAATAAGGTTAATCAATAAATATCCTTTCAACCAAGATTTTTAATATAAAATCAGTGCATAAATACTTCATCTAAAGATTAACTTAAAATTTTCCTGAATGGTTAACCTTATAACCCTTTTAAAAGATGAAAATCTAAAATATTAGAAAGGAAGTTTGAAAATCATCTTAACATTAATTCCCCCATATATCAAAAAGTATCTCTTAGTTGTCCCATTCAAAACATGTGAATACCCTCATCATATATTCTCTTAAAACCTGATAATTAACTAAATTACCATAAATACTTATGGAAAACATGCATGTTTCCAAATTCCATAGACTACTGGATATATTACATAAATCCAAGAAGTTGTATACTTCATCCATGATAGCATAAAAAACTTATAAACAATTCCTTAAGTAGTTCCAAGGTAACCAGTACCATAAAATTTACTTATATCCAATATATCATTATCCAAACAACATTATCGTAACATAAGAAACATATTTATGGTTATCATTCCCTTAATAATGTGTTTTCCATGGACCACACCTTTCCATTAAATCACATTTCTCTTCCGTTAGAACCATTCAATGTATTCTAGTAAATCATTAGGAAAAAACATAAACATGAAAATCCTTATATATTTGAAATTTAATACAACATAATTATTGAATCCAAAAACATAAAATCTTTTATTAATACACTTCACCCTTATTCCATTAGTAAGGATACCTCATCATGTTACATAATACCTATTTCCTTTCACATTTCATCTGTTGTCTCTTCATCATCAATAATATAACCATTACTCACACCCCCTTGATGATTCTCTTTAGGATATTTCCTCTTGGGTCATTGAGTTGAATAATAACCATTTATTACACACTTAAAACACTTAACCTTCAATGATGTATTTGGTAGGACAATATTCTCATCTATTTAGTTAACCAAACTCTTTATTTTTTCTTTATAGTAACTTTCTTTGTGCTCTTATTTGCTATAGTAAACACTTCTAAATATTACTCTAAGACATTCACTTAGGTGATTCTTTCTACATTCTTAACATAAAGGAAACTAGATCTTCTTTACTCCATGTTCTATATTACATGAACTCTCAACAAACTCCTTATTTATATTCCTTGGTGAGTATGAGATTTGTTCAAGGTACACGTTGTTAATCATGTTCCATAAAAAATGATTAGTCATGATCATAATATCTTTCACTCTAGTGATTATCCCACTTGAATGCTCATAATAAATTCATCCATCACCTTAAACATTAATCTAGTTCATTTCGGTTCCTGACATTGACTAAAACCAAAAACATAGTGTGATCACTATTTATCATAATAGAAAACCAAATATTCATGAAAATAATTACTTATAGAATTTATAAATAATTAAAACTTTATTAATATAAGACAACTAAGGTTTATCCTTGGTTATTCATATCCAACTTATATTTAAATCCTTCATGATGGTTCATGAATAGTTTTGTAAATTCCCAAAGCATATCCCATGAGAGTGTCAAAATAGGTGTGAAATAAGGCCCGTTGTTGTGTACCAGAGTACACTTAGTTAAGACCAAAATATCTTGTCAAAGTTGTTACCCCAAAGTACATATATTCTAGAGCCACATCAAATTATAGTATCCAGATTTGTATGTATTTCTAGTAAACCACTCACTCTATCCTTTACCAAAATTACAAGACATTTTCATAAATGTTACCTCATACTTATACTTATAATTAGAGAGATAACTATAAATATACTTAAAAATATACCTAATGATATCCCTAAAGATTTCCCATACTAGTTTATAAAGGTTAACTAGACCTTAGCTCTCATACCAACTACAGAGATCTAGTCCTTTCATATATAGACATTACATAACTTTTTTGGAATACTTAAAACATTACAAAAAGAGAAGCCCAAAGACCATACTTGTCTAGTGCCTTTAGAAATATGGAAACATAAACAATGATACATAAACAAGCTAAATTATCTCCCACTAGGTTCTTATTTACTAGAACCCTTCTTATACACATAAAAAAATACATATCTTCATAACCTGGGGAAGGAAACCTAAAAAGGGGTGATCTCAAATGCTCAGTACGGGTAAAAAAGGGAAATATTTAAGTATAATTATGAGAATAGGGGGGGGGGGTGAGAACATTATCAGAAAAATAGAAGGTCATACCATACATATAAAAGATCATATACATGAATCATGAGATAAATCTTGGCAGTTCATAAGACGTGAATCATAAGGAAACAAAAAACATAATCCATGAAAGCATAAAAAAGGAATAAAACATGGAATTTTGGAAAACACATAAGTATATAATATTGTTTCCATAGTATCCAAGGCATCATTTATAAGACCATATTAGTAGTATGGATTCACTTCCCATATCATATTGGTCGTCATGGTTCACTTACATGGCCATCTTAGTAACCTTAGTTCACTCCTCATACCATCTTGGTAGTCATGGTTCACTCCCATGAACATATTAGTAGTAAAGGTTCATTGCCAAGACCATTTTAGTCGATATCATGAGATATAAATATTTACCCAATGAATTGGAGGGTAATATGGGTCCTACCCGTCTGATAATGAATTCATACATACATGTTCCATAAAATCATAAAAAATCATATCTTAACCCACAAAATGAAATGGGTATCATAAATATGTAAACATATAATAACCCGTGGAAAAAATATGGGTTTTATATTCATTTTATCTGAAGCATGACTCATGAAAGAGAACAGATTTCATAAACTTATAACCCATAAAGGAGAAAAAAGTTTCATAAAGACAATGACATTAAGAATAACCCATTCCAAGAGAGAACATGAATGTAAGCTTTAGATAATTTCCTATAAGGGCTTGAGTAACATCAATAGATGTCATCTTAGATGGAAAATAATTTTATATATATTTCAAAAACATTTCTTAAGGAAAATATTCATTCTTCTTTGAAAGAGATTTTTAATACAAAAAACCATTTGAAAATCACTTCCTTATAAAATACATTGAAAACTTATCAATAATACTTGTAATCATTTTTTTTAAAAAAATTTCCTTGAAAACTTATAAAATAATATTAAAAAAATTAAAACCTCTTTCCTTGACAACTTATAAAATAAGATTCAAAACATTTTAAAAACCTTTTTCTCTGAAAACATTTAAAAAAATTATAAATAAATATTGAAAACGTTTAAAAAATAATTTCTTTGAAAATAACTTTTAGAACTTATAAAGAAATATTGAAAATTATTTTAAAACCCTTTTACTTGAAAAATTATGAAATAAGATTAAAAATGTTTTGAAAACCTTTTTAATTAAAAACTTATGAGAGAAGATTAAAAATGTTTTGAAAACCATTTATTTGAAAATAATTTTAGAAAGAATTTGTAAAAAATTAACCTTTTAAAAATGAAAATTAAGATTCATAGAAATGAATATAGGTACATCTGTATATGCCATATGAGGTAAAAATAATATTCCTTTTTCATGGTAAAAAGGGTAGAAAAATTCCTTGTTAAGAATAAAAAATAAGATTAATTTGAAAACATTAGTAAAATAAAAAAAAGGTAAAATAATTATTTTACTAATTATAAGATAATATTATAATATTCTGGGATAAATTTTTTAGAAAACATGGTTTTGATGGAGCACAGATTTCCAACCGAAGATATGGTAAAGTCGAGCTTTCTTAAAAGATAGGTTCTTTAACTATATTATGTACCCAAGAGTGTAATAATGGTACCAATTGATGAATATATCATGAAATAATAGAGGATAAGGAAAATAATGAGAATTCTTAAGATATGGATCACACGGTTTCATCAAAATAAGCATAATCATTAACTATCTTGAATAATGATGAGATTATTTCAATAAACTCTTACTACTTGGTAACTTGGGATGAAAATATACATGTAAGAAAAGAAAAATAAATGAAGCATAAAATATCATAAAAATAGGTATATTAATGATATAACATGTAAAATGTAAGTATATACACCTTAAAAAATAATTTTGGTGCATAATAAAGTATGGGTCTCAAAGAAGAAAAATTGAGAAAAAACTATCTTACTAATTTTGTAACTTTTGAAACTTAAAACCCACGAAATAAAGTTCATAAAATTGATATTTAAATAACCATAAATTTAGATATAAGATACATATAAGTCATTTATGGGAATTATATATTCCACATAAAAGAAGTGAGTTTTGAATAAGGCATGTATCTCATGAAATTAAAACTGAGATGAAATTTCCCTTACTTGTATCTTAACTCTCATCATACTCATTCAAACCACATAAATAATAAATTTAAATTTACTATACATAATCTAAATAACCATATTTTTATATCTAATATCATTTATTGTTTTATTATGACCTTATATTAACCTATTGATAACAATCCTTTGTTAAGGTTTCACTTCAGGTAATATCCGTTTTGTTCTTTGCACGTGTCTTAATTTGTTATATCTTTGATCCTTATACTTATATCATGTTTAAATAATGAAAAAAATTATATAAATATCATTTATACTAATCATAGTGTATTATAATAATCTATATAATATAGAATTATAAAATGGAATAAACTATTCATGGAGATGGTAAGCCGTACGTACGCATGAACACTGTTTCCGTTTTTTTGGAATATTTAAATAAATAAATAAAGTGAAATATATGTATATATGTATATAATATAATTAAATTAGTATTATAATGTCATATATATCATATAATTTTTCTAAACTCCTTCTTAATACATTCCATGTAGTGTGTGAAAGAACCAAATCGCTTTGAGGGGGCAGTAGTCCACACTTCCTGAAATGAAATTATCTTATTTACACCAAATGGAAAGTAAAAAGATATGTGTTTTATAAATAATAAATAAGATTAAATAAATAATAAATATAATATATAATATATATATATAGTTCATCATAATTTCCACCATGATATATGGTAAAGGAAAAATGAAAAATCATTGTTTAATGATGCGGTAGTTCATTGTGCACGTAAACAATATGTTTGTTACCATTATATGGAGGTTTTTGTAAGTTTAGGTTAATAAATTATCCTATAAAAAAATTAGTTTATTTAGTATAATTTAGTTTTTATACAATCATGGAATATAGAGATTGGAGGGGTGGATAAAGAAAATTAAATAAAGAATCTTGGGAGAAGACGTTACCTCTTAATCAGAAAACTCCTTTTGGTTTGTTCCAAAATAATTACTTGGATTTATTTATTTCTAAGTATAGGATTATATAATTGAGTTAGTGATCTTGAAATATTATTTTATAAGAGTTTAGGTGATCTATGGGGCTTTATAGGTGCGAGGATGTGGGAGGAGAGTATGCCTTTTTATAGTGGAGAAGGAGTGACACTCTTGTAAATATTTGAAGAGAGTATTCCTACCACATTTTTCATGTTTCAAGTAAATAATATTAGTTATATAAGTAAATAAAAGGGAGAATATATACTAAATATTTAAATCCAATGGATCTTAGACAATTTCCTAGGTCGTTTGGAGTCTTAAATTCAAGGTTTAGTCCTTAGTTAAACTTAATTTTTCCTTAACCGATGTAATTAATTTTAATTAGTTTCACTAATATTATTGGTAAAAAACTAAATTTAACTTAGTATAAATTATGAATTGTTCTAATTCACAATATAGAATCCATTTTTCTAAATTCTAATCACATAAGTGGTAGAAATTAATTTAAATTTAATCCCGCTGATGGGACGATATTGCGAGTCTTTAAAGTAAAAATAATCAAATGTTTGCTAAGTTTTTATATCCAATTTCAATGTGAAATTGGTTAAAATGACATAAATTATATTATTTGATAAATATATTATCTAATTAAACTTTTAAACTAATTTAAAATATAATTTAACCTTATATATAAATTAGATGAAAACGATGTTTTGAACTAAAATTCTGTTTCTTCACTATTCATTAAAAAATTAAACTTCACAAAAAATACCTAAAATTTACCCTATCCTAATTATTATTTTCAAATTTCAAATATGAAGTTTATTTTGAAATATTAAATTAATAAAATTTCCAAAATTTATATTTAAAATGGGTTCTCCATTAAAAGGCTATACAAATGCCTTAATAAAAATATTGGGTTTTAAGCATAAAATTGGGTTTATTATTATCTTATGTCTATAAAATATATTGAATAGATATAAAAAATATTTTATTAAATATATAAAATATATATTACATTAATATAAATAACTAATTAATTTAATTTATTAGGGTAAAATAGCTCTGAGACCATATAAATATTTTCCTTTATATTCATTCAGTTTTCATTGCTAATTAATTGGTATCCTATAAATTCGTGTTATATTTGTTTAAACCATATATTTTAATAAATTAATAAATAATATTCATAAAATATAATTTAAAGGCTAGTTTTTACCTTATTATAATAAATAATAATATTATTGTTCGGTAAACTTGATCTTGCGTGTTATATAATCCATCAAGGAAAGTCATTGTTGAGTGTAACACAAGAAAACCTCAATGTTTCATGTATAGAAAGAAAAAAATTTATTGTTCATTTAGTGAATGATTAAATTGGTGTTTCATATAACTCAATATAAACATAGGTATTTAATATAAAATAAACTACTTTCTGTGTTGCATGAAATGAAAAATATCAAAAATGTTAAATTAATACAATTTTTTTACAAAATATCAAGGTGTTATAGATTCATCAATCTTAGATATGGTCTTAGTTCAACACCGGATGATGTAATGATTCCATGTCCCATGAAATGATCAACTAGTTAGAAAAACCTTGCTGACTATATGGGGTCATGATACAAGGGTAAGAGTTAAGAGATTCCCCATGACCTATCTCAGTCCTTAAGGTCACTCTTGGTCAGCCTGCTCACAAAAAATGATCTTGATCTACCTATGGTATTTCCACCCAATCCTAGTCACACAGAGACATAAGAGGGTCACTTTTCCCACCCTAGTATCTCCAATTCTGAAAAGCTCGTACTCTATAAGGACTTCCTAAGACCTACTCAGTCAATGTTTTATAAGCTTACACTAACCCCCATATTGGAGGTATCTCAAGACCCTAAGCATGAGATAATTATTCTCATCAGGTCTAGCCTCACCTATCAGGAGGTTTGGATGCCACCTAATGTCTCAACAGTCCTGAACTTTGCCATCGGTAGCTGAGGCAACAAGCTAGCACACATGGGTTGTTCATTATTGATGGCGCTCATTCATTTTAATTATAAATTTTAGTTAGATTAATTAATTACATTTAATTAAATTAATTGGGGGATCAACATCATTGGGGTGCCCAAGTATTAACATGAAATACAAAAAATAACATAAGTCATAGGGCTAGTGAGCGAAGCCACATACCATTTTTTAAACATGTACCATTCATTGAAAAGAGTTAAAACATATTTCAAAGCCCATCCAAGCTTATAAAACCTCATCCATGCTCGAATGGTCTCCTTAAACAAGACAAACATTGATAATTAATTAATTATAACATTTATAATTAATTAATTAATTCAATTACAACTCATCATAATACCAGATAATTCTCCTAGTAACTATATAGGACTTGAACTACACCCAATGACAATCCATAAATTCATCTCACATCCTGGATCCTATGCTCAGAAAAATCCCCAACATAAAATGCTAAATAAATAGAAATGTTTGATTAATTTTAATTTTAAACCAAATAAAAATTCAAAACATGACACACTATTGAAGTAAAAATGAACGATGATAGGTGGATATCATATCAGGATGTCCTATTTCTAGGATACATGAAAGACCTTTTGAAATTATGTGATGTCACTATTCTTATATGAAATATCCACTTCCAAAATAAATTAGAATATAATTAAACTAGATAGGGTAAGTGGGAAAATAGAAAATAAGAGGGAGAGGATATTGTTCCCTATGGGGTCCCTAAAAACTTCCTAGAAGAATACTCCCTTGATGGGGCTTGAGGATAGAGGGAAGGGGGGAGAAAACCTCAACCAAACATGCCATAAGAGGATAATTGAGAGGGTTTCCCCATTAAAATAAAAGGGGATATAAGGTGTATTTTGACCCTTTAATAATCCTACTTATTAGATAAGTTCCATAGAAAGTAGCTCCTTTTAATTCCATACACCACCATCCAATCATTTGAACTACGGCATCTTTCACTACATCATCCAACCCTCCTCTTGAAAGGGTTTCTTGAGACCCTGAGATGATTCTCGAGCCTCAAATAATGTATAAATACATCCCTTGAGGTTTTATAAGACTAAAAACTTGATTTTGAATCCTAGTTCTCAAATTTTACTTGGCCACTAATTTGAAAATTCAAATTTTCAAATAATTCTGAACACCCATATAGAAAAAATGTTTTAAAACCACCCCAGTTCTCGATTCTAATTCGAATCAATCAAATTCCAACCAAAAGATCTCAAAACCTAGTCATGTTGGATCTTAATTAAAAAGACCCTGTATGATTCCTAAAACACCCCCATTGTATCCATTGTGATGTACATGATAAATTTATGGATCGCTACATTCAATTACATGAACACAAACCTCTCCACCTCTATCTAAATTTCCTTGAAAATGCTCAGCTCTAGTTTCCAACACACTACTAAAAATCTATCATGATTACTCTATCCCTATAATCATTAAGTGATAATTCAAACATGAAACCCCAATTAAATGCCTGAATTTTTGTGTAAATCTATAGTTGGATCCTTAGTCCTCCAAAACTATCATTAGTCATTTTTACACACATCAATAAACCTTTGACCCGACACCAGCTTAGATTTTTACAATCCATCCCGAGCCTTACCATGATGCCCAAACTCCACCAAATTTCATATTAAAACCTATACATAGAATTAAATAATGAATACAGTAGTACTTGGGTTCATTTATTAATCAGAATTGGAATTCTAAAATTACCATGCAATGACCAGTCCCATACACTAATGAACCTTATAATGTGAGGGATACAAACTAGCAACAAACATCCCACTACTGATCATAGGGTAATCCTTGTCATCAGACTACCAAAGTAAGCTTCCAATCATGAAGACCCATGCCCTATCCATTTCCACCTATAATGACTGGAAAAAACCATCCTACTCACACTTGAGCATCAACCTCAACAAGTTCCATAACTGAACATTCATGAAAATCCTCTAAGACACACTTACCATGTTCTTGGGTTACACCCACCCAAATCCAGCTCAATAAAACCTGCTAATCCTTAACCCACTCACAACCACCACTAGTTCAATATTTATAATGGTTATTAATAATGAATGAAATATACTATTTTTGTTATGTTAGACATATTAGGTGCACCACACCTACCACCCAATCCATCAACTAACTCACGCTTCCATGATTTGTACATCATAAAAAACTAGATAACTAAACTACACAACATGTTAGTCTCAACACATCAATAGTTTCCTTGGAACTCCTCTTCAAAATTGATCACCTTACTCATTCCATGTCCACTTGCATGAATACCCACCTCATGGAGTCATTCTAGAACAACATGTTCCCATCCTTAGTCTATGGTGTGTCCATCCTATCCACAATCTTAATCGTTACCCATTTACATTATTATCATGAGAATCCACCCAAGCTATGAACATGATGTAAAAGGTGAAAAAAAGGGTCAACAATTCCAAGAACCTGAACAATCATACCCTTCAAAACTTTTCTTAGAACCAAATCACTCAAGGAATTTTCTCTCAAAAAAATAATGCAATACCATGATTATACCACCAACCCCCAATCACCTCCGATACATCGATCTCATACCATGAAGCACCAATATATTATTCCTTATATAATGGAAGCATATACTTATGATACCCTCTATGATGGGTTATTCTGACCCATACTAATCACTAAATCACTATGCTCTGATTCAAATCCATGGTTCTCCAAGTCACCCACATAACCCTACCTTCCATGTTTCAATGAAGGGTCACTAGGTCTAACCAACCATCCCACAAGTTGAAATCACGAGGTTCCATTCTATTCATCTCACATACCAACCACCCAATCTAGTGTTTGTGTTAGGAAAAAAATACTTTAAGGTAACATTGCACCATTTTTGAGTTCCATAGATATTGTTGGGAATCAATGTTGAAAAATAACCATGAAAAAGGAATGGAAGATCTGGAGGTGGTACAAAAATAATAGATATAAGGTAGCACCATTTTCTAGTGTTTGACAAATTTTTGGGGTCCAAAATTTGGAGTTTGGTTTTTATCCCAAAAATTGGATTTCTTGGAAGATATCATAAAAATATAGAAAAGGTATGAGTTTCACAAAGATGGGCTTCGTAATTTGTGTTTCAAGAATAAACAAATAATTATGATGGAGGTCTTCATGAAAGCGATGAGCTTTGTGATTCCAAGAAAATGGAGCTTCATGATCGGCAAGTTATTTCTTTACGGTCATTTATGGAAGGCTCTATGATTTTTATGGGTGCCACAAAGGGTGTTTAAATGAATTAGCTATGATTAGTATGGGTTTCATGAAAGGGAAAGTTTAGTGGATCTTCACGAATGGAGCTGGACCGTGAATACGGATCCAGAAAATGCACTAAAGGTGGAAGATCATTACAAAGAGAAGAGCCTATAAATATTAGGCTAACCATTTTTTAGTAGTAGAAGAAGAAGAGAAGAAAAAATCATTGAAAATTATATGTATCTGAGTTCAAAAACAAGTTTTCGAAGGTGATATACAAAGTCATTCACGAATTCCATAAGCCAACCAAATGTTATGAGCATCGTGAAAGAAAATATTTCATGAAGGTCATACAAAACCAACTAAAGATTATGAGCTTTAAGAAGGCTGGTTTGATCT
Source organism: Viscum album (assembly GCA_963277665.1). Classification (NCBI taxonomy): domain Eukaryota; kingdom Viridiplantae; phylum Streptophyta; class Magnoliopsida; order Santalales; family Viscaceae; genus Viscum; species Viscum album. The sequence goes on from OY728157.1 coordinate 694,923,872, forward strand.
TCATGAAAGAGGTTTACTTTGCAAAGGATAAGTAAGCCTTGTTAAAATGAAAGAGATTTACGAAGGCTAGTTTGAGCTTCATGAAAGAGGGATCTTTACGAAGGCCAGTTTGAGCTTTGCGAAAAAGGGAGCTTCACGAAGGCATGTTTGTGCTTTGTGAAAGAGGGGCTTTGTGAAGGTAGTTAGTTTTACGAAAATAGGATGAATGGTATTGTCTGGGGTTCAATGGAAAATAGGTATTCATCTATGGGTGAAAGTGGGACATCAATAGAGCATCTACATATAGTGGAGGATGCATTCAATGGAGATAATTAAGGGACCTACAAGTCCATAAACTATGAGTGGGTCTCTTCCATCATAGTGAGAAAAGGAAGAGGAAGAAAATGATCCTTCCCACTGGAAATAATCACGAGAAAGAGACATAGGGAGCGACCCTTGGGAAAGTATTTATCTGACCCTAAACATAGTAAAGGCAGTGAGCCTTGGTATAGAAGTGATCTTTCCCAAATCTTGTAATTAGAAGTGAGATTTTGTGGATTTGGTACATTGGAACATCATCGTTGTATACTCCTTAGAATTATCCCAATGAGGGTGAACCAAGTAAATAATCTATGTGTCATCCTGTTTGCATCCCTAAATTTCATTCAATGCATCATCATTAGATAAATAGGGGAAGAATAATATCATTATTAACACATAGGTTCAAACAAAGTGACCCTTATAATAAATAGGTCAAGACCCAGTGGGGGAAGGGGTAATTTTGAAATTAATACCCATACCCTGATTCACCCCCTCTCAAGGTATCTAGACACCTTTTGTTCCTAACAAATATTATCAGATGGAGGGTTTATTTTATTATATTTGTTTTCTATGATTTGGTTAATTTTATTTGTGAAATTAAAGTTTTAGTTTGACCGTACCTTGGTTTTCCATGGGAAAGGGTAGAAATTCAAATAATAAGTAGAATTCTGGTGAAATTTCTCACTGTGGAAGTGTCAATAGAAATAGTTTGATTGAGTTGAGGGAAACCAATAATGTAATAGACTATGAGGTTATTTATTCATTCAATGATACTATAGGAATGAATAAATAAACTGATATGCCAAGTGATGTTGAAACTACTGATGATGAAGAAACTCTAAGAAAGCAAAAAGTGGTTGCTGTCCATGAAAAAATGAAATTGGATGAAGAGATTAAATCTAAAGGTATTCAGATCCAAGAACTAAAAATTGAGGTCAACAAGATAAGAAGTTTAAATCAAAGGCTTATTGGCGTGGCTACTGATTTGATGGAGAAGAATTATTCTCAAGGTGAAGAACTACAAAATATGTCTAGAAAGAAAGGAAAATAAAAAGCTTATAAAAATAAAGAGAGTCAGAAGTCAGATGAAGTTCAGAATCTGAAATCTAGGAATGATGATCTTTCTACACAGTTGTTTGAACAAGTTTAGAAGAATCAAAGGTTACCACTAGAGAATTCATGTTGTTCTAATTCTGTTTCTCATAAAAAATTAAAATAAATGAGAAAAAAGACATGGTGGATAAGATCACATGTGAATTAGAAAATGAGATAAATATAGGGAAGAATCTAAAGATATAAATTAATAATTAGCTTGAATCCAGAGATTTGAAGATTCAATAGTTGGGAGAAGAGCCAGAATCAGTAAAGAACAAAGTGGAGAAATCTAATGCTATAGGAAATCCTAAAATGAAGGATGCCTTGAACTTACTATTTGATTATCCTTCGATAGGTGATGATGAAATTAAAAGAAAATATGATATTTTTGAAGATAAATAAAAACATATTTTCTCATCTCAAAGGCCATATATCCTAGAAAAAACTGGAATTGGATTTGATGAATCCCCTCCCATGCATGATAGGAAGGGAGTTGTGAACTGTTTCAGAAATAGAAAAAGTTGTGCAATTTCTAAAGATATACTTAAAAAGTATTTTATAAGAAGTAATGATATCATGTGCTATTTTTTATAGGATTCATGGTCATACATCATGATTTTGTTCAGAGGATCAAGAATTCGTCTCATGTTGTAAAGATAGAAAGTTTTCCAAATTTGAGAATAAGAAGAAGCATCATGAGAAATTTAAAAGAAGAGTCTCTTAGAAGAAATTATCCATACGGATATACTATTGTGGGAGAATGGGACACACCATGTGTATGTTTCTGGAAGCCCAAGAGCTTAATGTCAAAAGAATAACCCAAGATGAATCAACATATTAGTTGAGAAATTGTGAAATGAGGTATACCTTTAATGGAAGTTGTTTCATATGATCTTATCATGGTCATTTGAAAATACATTGTAGTAAGAATAATGTTGGGAAAGAAAATGAATCCAGAAGGAGATACCTAGCACAATAAATGTATAATGGAAAGTCCAATATAGGAAGACAACATGGTGAGTTGAAAAATAGGTATACAGCCTCAGGAGAATCAGAAGGATCTCAATGAAAGGTTTATCAATAATCTCCTCTATTACACTCACAAAAACTCTCTTGGAGAGAATGTGAACAAACTTGGATGAAAAAGGGAGGAGCTACTCCAGTTGTGAGTAAGAAGAATGCACGTCCAGTGAAGAAGCCACCAATAGTAAGAAATAATGTTTAGACTCGAATAACATATAAAATAAAAGTGAATGAAGATTCTATCCACAACATCACATGCTTTAAAATGTGAGAATTGAAAGAAGTGGAAATATATCATTAATAGAGGAATAATAAAGAGAAGATGTCTAGTAGAGAGATTCCCTCTCATAGAAAGAATCATGAGAAATGGAATTCGGGTGGAACCTCAAAGAAGTAAATTGTTACTAGTGGGTATTAAACCAAAATTGTGAATAAGGCCAAAACCATAAAACCTAAATATCATAATAAGATTCAGAATGTTGGTAAAGAATGTTTATTCATATGGATAGAACAATTGAGGTTGGCAGGGCAGTAGGAACAAGTACATTAGGAGTATAGTGATTTAAAAGAAATCATCAAAGGGTTGACCCAATAGGATCAACCACAATTCTTATCTTGAGGATTATAGAGATTTAACCTCTCCCCATGTGTATAAATACTATTATCTAATGTTTAAAGTTTCTCAAGTTCAAGGGGAGATATGATCCAAGGGGACGTGGTATCAAAAAATGAAAAATGGTGATGAGGTGGTAAGAGACTTAGGGGAATTAAAAGAAGAAAATATTGATTCAGAATGAGATACTGATGATTATAAGGAGGAAGATAAGTTATTGTCTACACAAATACTAGATAGAAGAACTAATATTGATAGATAGATTATAATTTATGATCAGACCACTACAATAGAAATTGACTTTAGTGGTGGTTTTTTGGCGGCGGTTTTGGGAACCACTGCTAAAACCTTTTTTAAAATGGTTTCATGGTAGTTAATAATAAACCACTGTGAAACAATTTTTTTCACACTACCAACCCTTCCCCCCCATCCTAACCCCCATTGTCACCCCGTGACCCCGGCGACCCCGTGACCCCAGCGACCCCGCGACCCTAGCAACCCCGGCCCCCCGTGACCCCGGCGACCCCGACGACTCCACTTCCCCTGGCCCCTCGTGACCCCGACGACCTATATAAACCCCAAGGTTTGAATTATAGTAATTTTACCTCAATTATTGTCTCCTTATATTATGAATTATGAAGATTCATGTTTGATTTTCCATTCGATTCATTAAATATACACATAACACGTGTTTAATATGTTATGCTTGATAGAAAAACTTATTATCACTTTGTTATTATTTATGTTTAATCCCTGTCGACTATTTCAACAACTTGAGGTGTTAAATTGGAGTCTGCCTAGGTATTGTGCCTTCTTAGGTGACCAAACCACATTCTATGTGGGTTTTTCTTGAATCTTTATTGTAATGACTATAATGAATTTGATGAGAAGGGTGTCATGAGACCATATCACATGTTTCTACATAAAAAAATGATACTCCATTATTATACTATAATGCTGATAGATTATAAGGCCTACTTGAATATAATGAATTATGACACTTAGGTATGGAGTTCCTTATACTTTTTATACTCGATTATGGAGTCCATCAAACATGTGTTACTCAAGTATAACATCCCTTATACATGTGGTATTCGGGAATTGTGTCCCTAATAATTAGAATAATTATTCATTGAATCCCTTATACTTGTAATACATGGTAATCACATCCATAATTATAGTATTACTAAGGTCTGGAGTACCCCATACTTGTGATTTATGGTCATGGAATCCCTTATACTTTTAATACATTTGAATGGAATCCCCTACTACCATATGAGACTCTAGTGACTTTATAGGGATGCCTGAGTAATGCCTCAGGTCATGGATTGTTACTCAGAAGTTATAATCTTTTCTTTTCGGTAAAATGGAATGTTGTAGTGTTTTTCCCTTAGAAGCTATAATTTTAATACAAACAACATAAAACTGAAGTTTTATTTTGTACTGTCATTTACTTTACTTTGCATAAATTTCTTTTGTGTATTGGAGTGAATGGTATTGAATTAATTCTAACTTATTGTAGTGGTTTGGATGAATATAATTCTTCCAAGTTCCAGAATATAATGTTTAGAGAGAATTCCCTCTATTTCCACCTATGTAATTATTATTATCTTATTATGTTGTCCTGGAGGATAGTACCAACACCCCACATTTCATCTCCAAATTCCCAACATGATTATATTATGAAACTCCAAACACCAAGTCCAAACACATAAACTATTCTTCAAATACCATAGTTTGATCCCCAAACCACATCAACCGTATCTTGAACGATATTTCTGATGTGGTCTCCACCTTACCACATCAATTTTTATGCAACAAAATTAGTAAGTCCTTATCTAGATGAATTATACCAAAGTAACTCAATCTAACCCACCAATGCGCTATCATATCCCGACCACGATGCCTTAAAACACAAGGAATAACAAAAATGTTCAATGCCCACACCGAAGTCTGAATCTAACTCTTAGTTCAACTCCATGGTCAGATCCTCGATCGTCCCATTTAACCATAATTCTCCACTCATGAGCACCAACACATATATGATCAAAATCACCCTCAAGTCACACCACCACTCTTTTCTATATGAATACACTAAAGAGAGGTCTAGGAATTCAATCCATACAAGGTTCTTAGAACCGAAAAACCTAATCTCCCATGTTATTTCATCCTGAATTTCCATGAACACCACCACTTATCATGCCTCAAGACTACCATCCCTCATGTGGTTATTGCCACTATAAGGAACAAATATTGAATCAATCCAAATCTAAGGCCCCGAACCCCCATGAACCCATGACCTCGGCGAACTTGCAACCCCGACGACCCCGCTTCCCCCAACCCCTCGCGACCCCAGCAACCTCGCGACCCCGACGACCCTGCTTCCCCTGGCCCCCTGCGACCCTGCGACCCCGGCAACCCCAGACCCCCGCGACCCTGGAGACCCCGACGACCCCACGAACCCGGCGATCCCACTTCCCCCGGACCCCGAGACCCTGCGACCCCGGCGACCCCACTTCCCCCGGCCCCCACGACCCTGGTTATCCATCTATTTCCCTTTTTTCTAATATTGGACATGTATCACATGGGATTTGGGGTTTGTGATCTATTTTCTCATTAGTATTACTGAGATTACCTCATAATCATCCTCACCATGTGATGTGAAACTACATATTAAACATCTTTACCACATGTAATTAAATATTACAATATATTCCCCCATACGATGTCTTAAAACTACGTAATACCTTAGTCCATTCTTATGTGGAGGTGTCTTCCCTTATCTTGTTTTTTTTACCTAGTGGTGTGGTGTTTTGTATATGTATTTATCCTATTTGATTTCCCCTATGGTGTTGTACTTATCATTTGTTATTCCCATTATTCATTTTATACATTTTAATGGTTCCTTTATATATATTATAGGCATTTTTTGTTATTTTTCATATTGAGGATGCATATATATCGAAGGTTATCATAGGATATGACCTCGATTATTATAGGATATGGCCTCCTATATTATGTGATATTCCTACTCAGTCTTTTTCACCATTACGTGGCCTATTGGAGTTAGGATTTGGCTGGCACACTTATTTTATCATCATCCTAGTTTTGGTATCTGTGGGTTAGGTCATGTTAGGGTGGAATTAGATTGGTTAAAGTCCTAGGAATAGTTTTTTGAGTTATTATTCACATGAGGACTAGTTTAGGAATTTAATTTTGTGATTTCATGGGTTTTTTTTATTTTAGTTATCATAATAGTGAGGCTAGAGTTGGTGTGGTTGTAAATGTATCCTTTCACCGAGACATTGGTAACCTATTAGTCAACCCAAATATCTAAATCATCATATATAGGGTAAAATTAAGTTGATACATGAATCATATAGTTCTCAATCATTATATTTCATGTAACTCCTATTTTAGTTGATTTAGATATGTTCTAATCATTATGGGTTCATCCTATCAAATGAATAATTCCACCCACACAAAAAAAACTTTTTTTAGAGTTAAGTTTGTGAAAATCCTATCTCAGTGCTTTATCCTTTTTCCACTTTTAATTTAAGTGATGAGGTGTTGATTTAAATATATATATAAGAGATATATTTTCCTTATTATTTTAGATAGCTTCTCTCCCTTTTTTTAGTATATAACTTCTCATAAAGAAGATAGTAGTTCCTATTGATGGACTACCCATAAGTAAACTGTGTAACATGAATTCCAGTAGTTGAGGCCTCCTAGATTCTGAGAAGCCACTAATCCTCTTGTGGTATAGGATTTAGTGGAGTCATCAACTCATGAAATTCATCTATTTAGTAATCGCACAAACCATATGGTGATCCTAGAACCAATTTATCTACACAACACACTAAGTTTTTAGTGGATGATGTTTTATCAAACTAATATGGTATTAATTTTTTATAGTTTTAATTTAAGCCCTTGTTATAGATGAGATTGTATCCGCAAATACTAAGGTTAGTTTGAGTTTCGGAGATGTTAAACCCTTTGTAGGGTTTCATGACCATATATAATAATGTGTTGATTTTGTAAGCATCATAAGGTTTTCCCTAAACATTATTTATAATAGATTTATTCGATATTAGAGTTTTATATGAAGACTCTATAGAGAACTTAGGTTGGGGTTTTCTCTTACAAAACTACACCTGTGTTGGAGTCCTCATGTGAGAGTTGTTAGGTTGAGAATTCCTGGTAGGGAATTTCCACTAATGGTGACTATCTTTCAATCATACTTTCTGGTAAAGTGATTTTATACCCAATGGAGAAAGGGTTCATTCATAGGATTTCTTTTTGGTAGAGATGATACCCAATAATATATTCCTTGGTTTGTATTGGTTACCCATTTATATTGTTATATGGTGTTATGTGGTTTTGTAAATGAGATGAGTTCCACCTTCAATAGTGAATGGGACCCTATTAGGTGTATCATGTAGTTCCAACCCTTGAGAAGTGGTAGTGATTTTTCCATCATATGGTTGCACAGTTTTATATGACTTAGGGGTGGTTGAGGATTTACTTCATGTAAATGTTGAATAATTTAAGGGTACTCATATATGAAAAACCGTGGGTGTTTCTTAATGGTAACCTGCCATATGCATCAACGTGCATTCCAAATATTTAATTCAAGTGTTATTTATTAGGATTATGGATTCCGTTATATTTATCTCTTTTTTCTCACAACAAGAATGAATCATGTGGACATAGATATTGTGAGTTCTTATCTCATAATGTGGTCAAAGTGAACAACTCAATGCAAGGAATTCAAATAATAAATTATTTTATTTTTTTGGAAATTTAGAATAGGATCACCCAGTTATTGAATCCTATTTCTTTTAATACTAAATACCCTCTATATTTTTTATCCAGCGATAGAATATTTGTGCTTGGAAAACCTAATTTGAGTGGATTCGACTGCTTTCGATGTCTTGGATAGGTCATTGTAATCCATGTCAACTCTAGGAAAAATCTCATCTACTCAAAAATAAATTGTGGATTTCACATACTCATATATAGTTTATTTATAAGTTTTTAAATAAAACTCAACTTCTACTATCTTTAGTTTATCCTCCAGGGTGCATTTGGTGTCCTTTTAGGAAAAGGTTACATCCTATTATTTCTATGGTTATTCATCAAGATTGGAAACATTATTTTTTTCCTCATGAAATGTGATTCCAACCAAGTTATACTTATGTTACTTTTTGTTATCTAATATTATATTTTGATGCTATAAAGTATTTCAAAAGTCAGGGGTTGAAAATTTTGAGATTTTAGAGAAACATGATAGGAATACTGTTTAGCATAACTTTTAGTATTTATCATGTGGTAATTGAGTAATATGGCATTGTTGGTTCTATTGACAATTTTTATTGTTTCAGCAGATTTTTCTTAACAATTCATTTCCGTGAAAACCATTTCGATGAATGAACTATATTATAGATTTTTTCTTACACCTTATGAATTATTTTTATATCCAAGTAGTTATTCCAAATTAGCTATGTGATTTGGTTTTCATGGTAAAGTAGCTACCACATTGTCAGCACACTATTTCTCTTTACCAAAGAAACTTCTCCTATTCCAAGCACTAGAGGGTTCATATCTAACTCAGGGGCTAAACTTTATTATATTATGTTTCTTTATTCTTACACTATCGTATATATGAATCTATTTCTCTATTTAGTAGTAAATATGTGTTTTAATTTTTTTTATTATTGTGTAGGTACATTGTGAAATACATGGATAAAAGCTGGATCACATTACCAAGGAACACACCTCAGTATGTTAAGGGTTTGAATGAGTTTTTATATTTTTCAATTTCTAATATATTCGCTGAAGGGAGAATAAGATGTCCATGTCCTAAATTTAAATTTAGAACATGGTTGAAGAGAGATGAAGTTTATGAACATTTAATACTGAAGCAATTCCCTGATCAATATTTGTGTTAGATTTGGCATGGAGAATCGAACATTACAGAAAGATTGAGCACTGATGTTAATCCATAGAATGAGGTCCCAAGTTCATCGAAAAAGAAAAATGAAATACAAAACCTCATAATTGATGCATTCGACACTACAAGATGCCACTATCAGCATCAAAAAATATCAGAACAATCAGAAGAGGGTGCTACAAATTGCAATGTGACAAGTGATGTTTTTGAGACTGTAACAAAAGAAGATAAAGATTTTAACATATCATTGGATCCTCTTATTGATTATGTGGAGACAAATGTAAGATAAAACTTCACTAAGGAAAATTAATTTCATGATTTAGTTGATAATGGAAATCAAGAGTTCTATAGTGTGTGTTTGAAATATTAAAAGATTTCATTTCTGCTGAAGTTGAACCATATCAAATGTCTATGTGGAATTACAAATAAGTAAATGTCCATGATATTGGAATTTATTCCTGATGCATTTCTTGAAGAAAATATCCTTGAATCTTTTTATGATATGAAAAAATTTGTTAACAATCTTGTTCTGAATTATACAAAAATACATGTGTGTCCCAATGATTGTATGCTTTATTAGGGAGAGGATTCAAGTAGACATAATTGCAAGAAATGTTATTATTCTATATGGAAGTCAAAGAGTGATATTGGAAGTTTGAATAAATATAATTTCATGGAGTAGAAAAAAAGGAACACACCTGAAAAGTTTTTTCATTACTTTCCTTTGAATCCTCGATTGTAAAGATTATTCATGTCATCGAGAACCGCCGAACACATGAAGTGGAATTCTATATATAATAACAATGATGGGTTAATGAGAAATCCACGATATTCCCAATCGTGGAATACATTTTATTCATTATATCTAGATTTCTCAGCTAATCCTAGGAATGTTCAATTAGGATTGGCTTCCAATGTATCCAACCCATTTGGGACTTTGAGTACCAGTTATAGCATTTGGCCAGTTGTTTTGATCCCTTATAATCTGACTCCGTGGATGTGTATGCAACAAACATATTTTATAATTTTGATGATTATTCCTAGAAAAAAAATGTCTGGAAATGATATTAAAGTATAGTTGCAGCCTTTGATTGATGAATTATAGGAGTTATGAAGCAACAGTGTTGAGACATTTGATGATTATTCTAAAACAATGTTCAAAATGCATGATGTTTTAATATGGACCATTAGTGACTTCCCTGGGCTTTGGAATTTATCTAGTTGGAACACTTACATGAGTTTGTCTTGTCCCATTTGTAACTTTGATTTTGAGCCCCAACGGCTGCCTCATAGTAGAAAATGTTTCTTCTTGTGCCATCAAAGATTTCTCGATGCATCTCATAGATTTCGACAGAACAGATCAAAATTTAATGGTTCCATTGATCGTAGACCACCTAAAAAGTTGTTAAATGGTTCTGAAATATTGACACAACTTGAAAATGTTGAAACAAAATTTTAGAGGTTCATCATTTGGATGATAACGAAAAACGGGTCCAAAGTGCATTGTCAAGTGAAATCAGAATGCAAAAATGGAAGAAAAAAAAGCATATTATTCTAACTTCCATATTGGGAATTTAATTTTTTGTGGCACAATCTTGATGTGATTCATATTGAGAATAATTTCTATGATAATATTATTTTCACATTAGTTAATGAGCATGGAAAGTCGAATGATCATCTCAATGCTCATAAATACTTACAAGTAATGAACATAAAACATGATCTCTGGCCAGATGAGAATGAAAAGTATGATTCGGCCATTTTTTCAATGAAAAATAGGGATAAAGATACATTCCTTAGAATTTTAAAGATTGTGAAGGTATCTGATGGGCATTCGAGTAACATCTCGAGGCGTGTTGACTTGAAGAATTGTAAGCTACATTGATTAAAAAGTCACGATTCACATATTTTGTTACAACAGTTACTACCATTGACATTGCATACATTATTACCTGAAAAAGTTATTGCTGTTGTACTCCAATTTTGTACATTTTTCAGGAAATTATGTGAGAAATCTCTATATCCATTTCAGCTTGACAACCTCCAGGAGAGGTTTTTATTGACCCTTTGTGAATTGGAGATGATATTTCTTCCATAGTTTTTTACTTTAATGATGCATTTAATTGTGCATTTGGTTGAGGAAGCTAAATTAGGAGGCCCTATTCATTATCGATGAATGTATCAAATTGAGATGTATTTTATTTATATGTTGTTCAGTTAAGTAAACAATTTTTTTTCATTTAAATATGTCCATAATATTATTATTTTATTTCACAGATATCGTGGGAATTTGAAAGCATACATGAGAAATAAATCTCAACCAGAAGGCTTTATTGATGAAGGCTATTTGGATGAGGAGTGTCTTACCATTTGTTCCAGATATTTGGATGATATTGAGACAATATTTAATCTAGTTAGACGTGTTGATGACACATAAACTCAATATAAAACGCATTAGAAATAAAAAATATTTCCTTCTATTGGACGACCAGTTGGGAGGACCTCAAATGTGACAATGACAGAATTGAAATTTTTGCAGTCACATAGATATGTGTTTCTAAATAGTGAAATAGTAGATTCATTTATTGAATAGTTGAGGATACAAACAAAGAGATGAATGAGAGGCCGAACAAAAAATGAGAAATATATAACGAAAGATGTGAATAAAGATCTTGTAGAATGGTTTGCACAACGTGTAAGTCCATAAATATTGCAATAAATATGAAAATTAGTTTGACACATACATTTTGTAAATCTATTAAATTATATTTCTTTTTTCAGATCATGAATACTGATACTCGAGTAGACTTGTCAGAAGATTTTAAGTTTCTTGCTAGAGGTCCTATAAAACAAATTATAAAGTCCGACGCTTATAATGTGAATGGATTTAGATTTCATACAGTTGATCGAGAAGTGGGTTTGAAAACACAAAATAGTGCTATATTTACATTTTCTGAAGTGGGATACTGTGGAAAGCTACATGATATTATTTAATTAAACTACCATGGACATTTTTCTGTTGTTTTATTCAAATGAAATTGGGTCGATATTATCAGAGGTGTTAAAAGAGATTCCTTGTAATTTACTTCTGTTAACTTCTCTCGCTTGATGGATGTTGGTGATCAGGAACCACATGATCCATATATATTAGCATCACAAGAAAAAATGGTATATTATGTGAATGATGTTGTGGATGAAGGGTGGAGTGTAGTTTCTCATGTAATACAATGATATTTGTATGATATGGGTGATGAAGTGGAAGATTTGACCTCTGAAATTGAATTTCATAAACAATAGGATGAAGAATTATTTGTCCATCATGATATTGAAAATATTAGTCTAGCAAGGTTGAATGAAGTGGATGAAGAAATGGAGTAAGAAACCAATATGATTGAAGGGGAAAATGATTGTATGTACAATTATTTATTCATTTAGCAACCACTTATTTCATTTTTGCAGTCATTAATTATCATTGTGATATATCTTTTGTCTGTTAGTACTGGGAATCTATTATCATTTTTAATTTTTTTTTCTACATATTTTTTTTGAAATATATATTCTGAACTTAATTTTATTTGATTAAATGATAGGAATTCCAAGGAGGAGGTGATACACTATTTCATCTAGTTCTGCAACAAATGACGATCCATATGGCTCACTCCCCACGACATCTGAGGCACCAGCTGCCTACACCCCTGCACCATCTACCCCTGCACCATCTCTCACACCATCTGTGGGTGTCCCATTAGAGGCTGAGTCATTGAACCCCCCCCCCCCCTTCAGAAGCCTCAGCAGTGGGGCAGCGACACGCCCCTTCTATTTTATCATGGACATACTGGAGGGTCACTATTGTTGGATCTAAATCTACAGATTATACACAAGAGGGGGTGAATTGTGTCTTTTTCAATTTTTTCTATAACTCTTTGATTGAACAAGTTCTGTCCTTTATACTTTATCAGATTTTATCATGCAGTGGAATAAGTAAAATCAAGAACACAAAGATGTATAGTGGTTCTGGGAACATAAGGCCTCTAGTCTACTCCACCAACACTCAACTCCATGGATTGATGGTTTTCACTATCTGGTCCTCTTTTCCACAGACCGATTCACAACTGAGTACAGGCAGTTGACACCTTTACAATCCAAGAAAAAACAAAGCCTTCTGGTTCAAACACGAACCTACACAGCTTAGAACGAGAAGCTAGTTACTCAAGAATAAAATAATTTCAAAAAGAAGTTTTCCAGTTGATCTTCACAATTGCAACAGAATGAAATTTACAGAAGATGGATCAAAGTCTCTAGAAATATTGATCTTCAAGACGAAGCAGTTCTGAGTTGATCCAGTTGCAGTATATGTAGAGATATAGTTCACAACTTCAGCAGTAGTAGATCTATAGTAGATATTCGATGTAGAACAAGTGAATCTTCTATCGAGTTCCTTCTTCTTAAAAGAACAGAGCTTTGATGCTCCTTTTTGAATCAACAGATCAATCGTGAATTTCTACAGTCTATATTTTACATCTTTTTAAAAATAGATCAATCACCATACACCATGTACCTAGTGTTTCAGACAGAACATATATAATAAAGCTAAGCATATCTCCTACACATTTAGATCCATAAAAGTCGCCTTCTGATTCGCGATATTCAAAAATTTGAATTTACAGAGAAGTTGTAACTTCCCTTAAGACTTGGCATAAAAATCTACTTTTAATTCGATCTTAAATCCATTAATAAAACAGCTTTGAATCAATCAAAGTCGTACTTTATAAACAACATTAAATCCGTCTTGAAATCCACCCAGAAATCAGCTTGCTGATCGCTGCATAAAAATATCGTCTGTCAAAATTTCCGATGCCAAATGCAAGGTCGATGATGTGGCCTCCAAATTTAGGGTTAATGAAACAGTCTTCAAACGTAATATTGACAACCTAAGTTTGAACAAAAACGTAGGGTTGATCACAAACGTAGGGTTGATCATCCATACTTTTTCTTCAACACTGAAACGTACAGTAAAAGATCCGTACTTTTACTTGATCCATACTTTTTAAAAACGTATGGTTGTTTACAAAAGTAAGGTTGATGAACCATACTTTTGAGAAACAAATGTAACATTTAGAATTTACGTATGGTTCTCCTTCCATACTTTGCTGATAACCAAAACGTAAGGTTCCTTCCTAACGTAAGGTTCTTTTTCCATTCTTTGCTAAAAACATATGGTTGTTTAACCATACTTTTCTCTTATCTCAAAAAGTATACATGCTTTTCATCCTTACGCTATGTTTATCCATGTAGGGTATGAACGATGATTCTAGAATGCGCTAAAGCAAATTCCACATAAGTAATAAATTCTTGTTATTTTAAGAGTAAAATAAATTAATAAATTCCTGCAAAATACTAAATAAAATCATTAGAAAATAACTAAGGGTATTTGTGAGCAACAAAATTATCATAAAGAAACATAGTATTATTTTCAATAATCTCCTCCTTTAAATAACATTAATATGTATTATTGACAACAATACTTTGCTCAAAAATCTCCCCCTTTTGATGATCACAAAACCCATAAAATAATTAAAATTATTTAATCAAATTTAACTTTAAAAATTAGTTACATAAATTTTTAGAATTTTGATAGGATGAAACAATATTTAATTTTAGAAAAATTTCTCCTTCTGAATAAACAATAAATATACAGAAAACTATTGAATAAAGTTTTGTAAAAATAAAATGTTGTGGTTATCCAAATTTCTCCTTTAATTTTCCCCCTCAATAAAATGAATTATCCCCCTAAATAAAATGTTGAGGTTTTGATGTTGTGTTTATCCAAATTCTTCCCCTTTTTGTGATATCAAAAAGAATGAAAAATCCTGGATTTTAACACTTTTAATATTAAACTGAACTATTAGTAAATTCTATTATGAACTGTTTATCAATAATTAAATCTGGAGTACTGACATATCAAAAATAAAGTCAGTAAAACAAATAAAGAAAGAAAAAAATAAACAATGAAGAAAATTTTCATTCAAAAATAGTAGTATATAAATGACAATGATATACATAGGAATCATGGTTTTGGTAAGATAGGCAACATGGTCTATCTCCTCTGGATTGCAGACTTGATTTCTATAAACTGCTCTCGAAGTCTCTTCATCATCCCATCTCCAAGTTTGACAATGAGCTCTCTGTTCTCTTGAGTCATATGAATATCCTCGATTAAATTGAATCTGAAATACTCAACCATCCTTTCATCTTTTTCAACAAATACTGACAGCTTCTCTGATAACTGATTTAACAGAATTCTGACTGATGGCTCACTAGATGTCAGTTGATCCACTAAGAACTTCTGATTGTCTAGTAACATTGAAAAAGGAGCACTGTTACATTGAAGATCTTGTAACATGTCATTCATGTTGCTCATTGCAATTGTGATAGCCTGAAACCTTCTGATTAAATCAGGTAAAGTACCTGATCCACTAACAGCACTATTTGCAACTGATGCAAATTGGTTCTCCATAAACAACTTCAGATCTAATAAATCTAACTTCACAACCATTTCAGATTTCAATTGTGTAACAACAGTCATCATATCCTCTTTAAAAATTTTAACTTCTTTCCTTGAAACTGTACACTCCTTCATCTTTTGGTATTTCAAATGTTCTAAGTCTAAGGCATTTCGAAGAGAAACATTCTCAGATTTCAACTGACATACTTTTCTATACAGTTCTTCAATTTATTCTTTCCTTTAATCATATGCACCCTGTGCTTGATTCATATTCACATTCTTTGTTTGATGCAGCAGTACCAAAGGTAATGATTCAGCATCAGATTTCTATTTTTCTATGTCCTGAGAAGGTTGGTCCACATATTTTTCCTTATAGTTTTCAAACTCCTCCACAGAAAAGTCCTCTTGAAGTACATCTGTGTGAGCTTCAGAAGCATGATCACCACAAACATCAGCATCTATTCCTTCCATTTGGTTTTCAAGAACAATATCTTCAGTAGTTTTCTGAGGTCTGGCCACTTCTTCACCAGGAACTGCCTCCATCTCTTGTTCCTGCTAAAGTGAAACTTCAACATCAGCTACAATCTGTTCCTGATTTCCCTTTGAGTTTCTTCTTGAACTCTTGATTCCTCTACTGGAGTTGTTCTCTCAGTAAAAACTTCCATGGTCTTATCAACAACAGCTTCTCTCACAAAATTATAAGAAAATAAAGCTTCTGTTGTGGTTTCCAAAGTAGGGGAATTAACTTCCTCATTTACTGGTCTCTTTCTTTTTGATTGAAGACCTTCCTAACTTCTATCTTCCTCAACATCTTCCACTTCAAATTGGATCCTTATTGCTACATTGTTGACTCTGGATTCAGCTTGTCCTTGCTTGGACTTAGTAGGTTAAGCCTGAGCACTCTCTGAGTCTTCCTCAGCTCCTACTGGAAAAAGATTTTCTTTAATTGTGCTAAAAAAATATCCAACTTTCCTCAAAGTTCTAGAATTATATCTATTACTGCGATGATAGTTAACTCGAGCATCTACTAATATCACCATGTCTTTCTTAAACAACAATTTAGAAATAAATCTACTAAAAGGGTAGAAATTCATCCTGGCCTCGCTTTGACAGGAGTAACTGAGATACCTTATCATGTATCTTGGAAAGTTTAACTTAATATCGCTTAAAATAAGAAAAATTATATACATATCAGGGTATAAAATCTTTTCCATTTCTGCCACCTGTGGAGCTATTCCAGTCTGAATAAATTTGACCAAAATCTTCTGATCAGGCTCCAAATTCTTGACAAACATTTTATTTATTGTCTTAGTACAAAAAAGAAAAGACATGATGTATTCGGATTTATGCACAGAATCTCCTATATTCTTCAAGTCGAAATGAAAAACTCCCTCATAAGGGCAGTTAAGAATCTAACTAATCTTTACTGATGAGATTGAGAAACCCCTATCCTCTATATTAGCCATCATAATGTCCTCTGTATCTCCCAGACTAAACTGTATAGATTTGAAGAAGTATATAAGTTCTAGTTCATACAGAAATTCCATATTTTCATTGTTGAACATCTATTCAAGATTCTGAAACGACGGTGCTTTCTTCAATAACCAATTTGTCTAAAATAACCAGTCGAGATCGATTACCTTACCCTGTAAGATTTTTCTACCCTCGGTGCATTGTCTCTTGGAATTTCTTGGCTCGACTTCAATGGATCTTTTAGTCCTTACCATTTCTTCAAGAGTCTCTGAAGGTTTAAAGGTTAGGGTTTCAGAGGTTCGAAGGTTAGGGTTTAGAAGAGGAAGTGTGATTTTCAGATTTCTAAAGGGTTTCAATAGAAGTGAAAGGGTTTAGAAGTCGAAAAGGCTCTGACATCCTTTATTCCCGTGTAATACCTAATCATTACATATATTTAAAAAAATAAATTTTTCATGTGACGAAAGAAAGAAAAACTTAAACAGTATTCAATAAACAAAACAAAATTTACATAAATAAATAAAAGTAAATAAAAATTAAAAATTATTTAAAATTAAATAAACCTAGCTCCCCATTAATAAAATAAAACCTTCGAGTGGGAAGTGGTTTAGTAAAAATATCTACTAATTGAATTTCAGTATTTATAAATTCTAAAAATATATCTTTTTTAATAACATGATCTCTTAAAAAGTGATGTCTTATATCAATGTTCTTAGTTCTAGAATGACTAATAGGATTTTTTGAAATATTAATTGCACTTGTATTATCACATAAAATAGGTGTATTGTTAAAATTCAATCCAAAGTCCAAAAGAGTGTTTTTCATCCAGTAAACTTGTGCACAAAAACTTCCAAGAAAAACATATTCTGCCTCATCTGTTGATAGGGCAACTGAATGTTGTTTCTTACTAGACCATGATACTAAGGACTTTCCTAAAAAGTGACATGTACCTGATGTTATTTTTCTATCTAACCTACAACTTCCAAAGTCAGCATCTGAATATGAAATCAAATTAAAATCATAAGTTTTAGGATAAAGAAGAGATTGAAAAATAGTTCCTTTTAAATATCCAAAAATTCCGTTAACAACAGTTAGATGAGATTATTTAGGATTTGATTGAAATATAGAACAAATACATACTGAATACATTATATCTGTCCTACTAGTAGTAAGATACAATAAACTACCAATAATACCTTAATATAACTTGTTGTCAACTGATTTTCTAGTTTGATCCAAATCAAGTTTTATATTAGTACACATAGGAGTTGTAAATGACATTCTATTTTCAAGTCCAAATTTCTTAAGTAAATCAGTAATGTATTTTCTTTGATTTAAAACATTTCCAAAATCTTTATAAAATATTTGAAGACCCAAAAAGAAATTTAATTCTCCCATCGTACTCATTTCAAATGCTTCTTGCATTAATTTTGAAAATTCATTACAAAGAGTTTTATTAGTTTATCCAAAGATTACATCATCAACATAAATTTGAACCAATAAAACATTATTTTTCACAGTTTTCTTAAATAGTGTTGGGTCTGCCATACCAACAGTAAAATCATTTTTCAAAAGAAAAGAACATAATCTTTCATACTAAGCTCTAGGTACTTGTTTAAGGCCATAAATAGGTTTAGTAAGTTTAAAAAAAAAATCTGGTTTTTGAGAGTTTTCAAAACCAGGAGGTTTCTCGACATAAAATTCCTCCAATAAATAACCATTTAAAAAGGCAGATTTAACATCCATCTGAAATAATTTAAAATCCATATAAGATGCATAGGCTAAAAGGATTCTAATGGATTCTAACCTAGCTACAGGTTCAAAATTCTCATCATAATCTATTAATTCTTCTTGATTATGTCCTTTAGCTACTAATCTTGCTCTATTTATAGTTATTGTGCCTTGGTCAACCTGTTTATTTCTAAAGACCCATTTTGTTCCTATTACAGGATAATTCTTAGGTCTTTTCACTAATTCCCAAACTTTATTTCTTTTACACTGGTTTAATTCATCTTGCATTACTATTACCCATCTTTCATCATCTAAAGCATCTTCTATAGTCTTGGGTTCTTGTTGATATAGGAAGGCAGAAAATTCCACTAGGTTTCCTAGGTTTCTTCTAGTTTGAACACCAGTTTCTAGGTTACCTATTATAGTTTTTAAAGGGTGATTCTTTAGGGTTCTAAACTGTCTAGGTAATATATTTAAAGGTTCTTCAGTATCATGTTCCTCTGAACTAGACTGAACTTCTTTTATATCATTTTCAAAATCATTCTTTAAGTTTTCAAGTCTCATGTTATCATTAGAGTCAAGTTCATCCATTTGTTCTGTCCTTTTCTCAAAGGAATCAGATTCATTAAATTTCACATGAACTGATTTTTCAACAATACATGACTTTTTATTATAAACTCTATAAGATTTGGAGGTAGCAGAATATCCTAAGAAAATACATTCATCGGATTTTGGATCAAACTTACCAAGATTATCCTTGGTGTTTAAGATGTAAACCTTACATCCAAAAACTTTAAAGTAATTTACTTTAGGTTTTCTGTTATTCCATAGTTCATATGGTGTCTTTTTAAAAATAGGTCTAATTAAAACTCTATTAATTATATAACAAGATGTATTCATAGATTCTTCCCAGAAATATATAGGTAGGATATATTCATTTAACATAGTTCTAGCCATTTCTTGAATTGTTCTATTTCTTCTTTCTACAATCCCATTCTTTTGAGGTGTTCTGGGTACAGAAAAGGTGTGTTTAATACCCATGTTTGATCAAAAGGAATTAAATTATAGATTCTCAAATTCTCCGCCATGATCACTTATCAATGAGATTATATTTAAACCTTTTTCATTTTGAACAAATTTTCAGAAACTTTCAAATAAAGTAAAAGCTTCATTTTTAAATTTCAAAAAGAAAATCCATGTAAATCTTGAATAGTCATCAACTACAACCTATACATATAATTTACCAGCCAAGCTTTCTACTCTTGAAGGTCCAAACAAATCCATATGAATAAGTTCTAGAGGTTTAGATGTAGCAACCTTATTAACAGATTTGAAGGATGATTTGTGTTGCTTGCCAAGTTGACATGCATCACAAAATCTGTCACTTTCAAATTTGAGACAAGGTAAATCAGAAACTAAATGTTTCTTAGATAACTTATGTAAAACATATACATTGCAATGACCAAGTCTCCTATTCCAGATCCAGGATTCACTTACTTTAGCAGTCAAGCTGTTTACTTATTGTTTACACAAGGTATTTAAATCCAAAGTATAAACATTTTCAGTTCTTGGTGCTTTAAATTTAAACAGTTTATCTTTAGAAATAATACAGCAATTGTTAGTAAAATCAACAGTATATCCATCATCAAAAAGTTGAGAGATACTTACCAAATTGTGTTTTAGTCCTTATACATAAAGTACTTTGTTGATTGAGACTATTTTTGGATCTCCAACAGTTCCAATACCAATGATTTTTTCCTTTGGCATTGTCACCAAATGTGACAAGTCCTCCTTCCTTTTGAGTGAGTGAAGAAAAATTCAATGAGTTTCCACTCATATGTCTTGAGCAGCCACTATCCATGTACCATATATATTTTCTTCTCTGGTGGCCTGCTACCTGAAAAGACATTCAAACAAATTGCTTTGGTACCCATATTTTTTTGGGTCCAAGGGTGTTAGCTAGTAATGATCTGGGTATCCAGATTTGCTTTGTTCTTCTAAAATCAGTTGAATTATATAAATCTTTTGAAACATAAGCTTTCTTAATACCACAAATTTGAGGTTGTATTAAGAAATAGTTTTTAGCTATATGTCCCTTTGTCCCACAAAAATTACAATTAACCTTTTTAGATCTAGGAACAAAATAATTTTTATATAGCTTTGGGTTTTCTCATTTACTGCCAATTACAAATCTCTCCTTTTTAATGATAGTTTTTCCAAGAATTTCATTTAATGAATTCTATCCTTTTGTAAAAACCAACACAGTCTGTTTGTAAGATTCTACTTCATCCTGCAGTGTTTTTACTCTTGATTCAAAATTAATATAGTTAGTGTTAATCGAATTGTATTTATCAGTTAATTCTTTATGTTGTTTCAGCATTGTATCTCTTTCATCTGAAATGGATTTATGTTTATTTTTTAGTGACTTATGTTTCTTAAATAGTGAGTCATATCTTTCTTCAAGCATATTGCAGTAGGCTGCAGGTTTTTCATTTGTGTAGCTTGATTCAGAATTTGATTCAGTGGAGTAATATGAGTGTACCTCATCAGTTTCTACTATGAAACAATTTTTCGCCTTTAGATTGAATTCTTCTTTATCTGAGCTTGATTCAGAAGAGCTACTAGAGTCTTCAGATACACTCCAACTGGCTTTCATAGCTTTCTTGTCTTTATGCTCAAAGTCATTTCTTTTGAAGAATTTATTCTTCTTTGTATCTTTCAATTGTGGGCAATCTGGTCTGATATGCCCCATATTTTTTCATTCATAACATCTTACTTCCTTATCATCTCTCTTAAAGGATTTTTTGAAGCCTCTTTTCTTACTGTAGAATTTTCTAAATTTCTTGGCTAGCTGAGACAGCTCTTCATCTGAGTTGGATGAGTCAGAGATTTATAATTTATCTTTGACTTCTATGTTCTTCATCTTTCTATTCTTTTGTTGTGAAGTTACCTTCAAGGCTGTATCTTATTTTTTTATAATCACATTATGTTCATTAGCCTCATCTTGCATTTCAGCTTCATACATCATCAGTGTACCAATCAACTATCTCATGGTTAGATCTTTGACAAGAGTTGATTGTCTGATTGCAGCAGAAATACCATTCCATCGAGTAGGAAGTACCCTCAATACTTTTAATGCTTGATTAGTGATGCACCCGATTTGTGTATACATTTACACATATATAATTGACAATAAAAACATGTTTTCAGAAAATATCTGTTGTTTTATGAACATATTCTTTGATTTTGGTGAATCTGTTTACTTTCAGGAGCTTTCTGGATAAATACACGGATCAAGGGAAGTTTGTGAAAATTTTGAAACTACACGACGTGTACTTTTATACACGCCGTGTACATCAAGATAAGGACACAGACCAAAGCATGGAGTACACGCCCATGTCACCAGGCAGAGATACACACCATGTGGGGCGGCGCTACATGTCGTATACCACTTTCTAGAAGCATTGGTTATTGAGAAAAGTCTACACGCCCATGTGGCCGTTGAAAGTGACACGACGTGTTTAAATTTCTACACGTCGTGTCTGCTATTCTAGAAGGGGCTGGCGACCAAACTTTCGATACTACACACCGTGTATGGCAGTGATACATGCTGTGTACACTTAACTTGTAGGCGATGCCATGTTCAAAAGTCAAAGATGGCGTGTTTGGCCACCTGCTAGCGGAGAAATTGGCGCCAACACGCGTTGACGAAAAGTACACAGTGTGTACTTTCTATACACGCCGTGTACTTTATTTTTCTATAAAAAGAGGCCTTGGCCTATGGATTTTAGGGTGGTTCAAAACCTTTGGAGGAGAGAAGAAGCTCTGTTGCTACCATTCCTGAGCCACTGTGGTGTCGTAGTTCCACTACTCCAACTGCCGACACCCTACCTCAATGCTTACACGATGAATCCATTAGGTATCACGTGTGTTGTTTCTCCTCCACTTTCTATGTGTAATTAAACTCCTCGTGTTGGGGATGGTGATGAAGGGATCATAATTTTTATGATGTTTTATATAGTTGTGTTTTGTCGTTGTAATTCATCTTACTCTTCTTAATCTACTATTAAATATAACTGAGAATTCTGACCCGGACCAAGGGAGTAATTCTCAGTGATACAAAGGAAAAGTAATGGTGAAAACATCCATGATCATTGCAAGGATTTCACCGATTCAAATAATGGACTGAACTTAATAAAGAATTAAGAACACTGACTACCGGACCAAGGAGTCAACTGCTCTAATTCCAAACAAGAGGAACCGGACCAAGGAAATATTGTAACAAAACGAAATACAGAATGATTGAATTATTATGAACAACACAACCATTTAAACAATATGTATAAGACCTCCTTAATCACCACATCCCCGACACGTCTTTTCTTCCCATTTTAAAAGCTCTTTAAATTTACCCGTTGTTTTCTTTCAAACTGTATCCATTTCTTCAAAGTAAATCAATTTAGTTTCAATCAAAACCCAAAATCAACCCAATCGATTCTAAATTCTGCATACATCACCTAGTTAAGTACTAACTCAATTGAATTCATGCACGGCACGGTTCCCTATGTATCGACCCCGAACTTAATCTATACTAAAGTTCTAAGAATGGGTAATTAATTTGGGACGCATAAAACTTCAATCAACGACAACAAGGACCAAATTTTAGAGCCGTTGCTGGGGAACCCTTTTGGTTTTAGTGCTAAGATTTAAATTGTGTTAATAATTGATTTAGGTGAAAAT
This sequence comes from Viscum album, assembly GCA_963277665.1. Classification (NCBI taxonomy): domain Eukaryota; kingdom Viridiplantae; phylum Streptophyta; class Magnoliopsida; order Santalales; family Viscaceae; genus Viscum; species Viscum album. The sequence goes on from OY728157.1 coordinate 694,947,305, forward strand.
AAAAATAAAAAAAATTATCAAAAATCTCTTTTCTGATCCCATTTCAAATTTTCTCTTTTATTTTTCCCTTTTACGCCTGGTTTTCGTTTTTGTGTTGTGCAGAGCTTAAAGTGTATGTTTAGACGTTTTAAACGATCTAGAAGCACCGAGTCTTTGGAATTAGTTTCGGCTGACCCGGAAATCGAACGGACCTTGCTTCATCGTCGGCGTACACGGATAAAAAATCAAAACCATCAACCACAACCCATGGCGAACAAGGAAGAGGGAGCACCAGCCGTAGATGCTGCGACTGAGCATCAGTACCAGGATCACCAGCCTCCCGCTATTGGTCTACCGGAGCAACCTCCTGGAGCCTTCATGGAATTCCTCCCAAGGGATTACCAACGACCGCTGCAACAACTCTTCCCACGGCCATACTTCTCCCCTCAGGATCAGTTCATGCAAGCTCCACCCCATCAACAAAAACCTCCAAGACGTACCCTTATGGAGTACAGACTTCCATCAATTCACGGAGCTGATACGGGCATCGTTCGTCCTCTGGTCCAGGCCCAGCACTTCGAAATCAAGCCTGTTATCATGCAGCTGATCCAGAACACAGTCCAATTTGGAGGCCTGGCCATCGAGGACCCGAACGCCCATCTCTCCAACTTTCTGGAGATCTGCGACACCTTTCGGTACAATGGCGTGTCAGAGGATGCCATTCGTCTTCGCCTATTCCCCTTTTCTCTAAGGGATAAGGTGAAGGACTGGATCAAGGGGCTTCCAAAATGATCTATCCTCACCTGGAAGGAGCTAGCCCAGACATTCCTATCCATGTACTTTTCACCATCCAAAATGGTGACACTCCGAAATGAGATCCATAACTTCCAAAAGCACGACTCCGAGTCGTTATACGAGTCCTGGGAACGCTTCAAGGAGATGTTACGAAAATTCCCCCACCACAGACTCCCACTCTGGATGCAAGTCTAGACCTTCTACGGAGGACTTACCATGGATACCAAATCTGTGGTGGACGCTTCTGCTGGAGGCACGGTGATGCGGAAATCCCCCGAAGAACTATTCGACCAACTGGAAGACATGTAAGCCAACAGATTCTAGTGACACTCCGAGTGAGGGACTCAAAAGAGAGGTATGCACAATATTGACGCTACCACTATGTTAGCTACTTAGTTGGATGCTGTGTCCAAGAAAATCAACGCATTGAACCTCAAAGGAGCATCTCAAGTTCATGCGGTGTACCATCCATAATGCAGCGATTGTGGTGATAACCACATCATGGGAGAATTCCCGGGTTCGATTAGAGGCCCTTCAATGAGCGAGGTGAGTTATGTTTCCCAAAATCGAGGGCCCAACCAGTACCAGTAGTTCCAGAACCCGGCATGGCGAGATCAACAGAACACAGGCTAGGGCCAACAATAGCAGAATCCTTCGCCCCAACGACCGCCCAGCTACAACCAGCCTCCATAAAAGAAGCAATACCAAAGGCCGCAACAACCCAAGTAGGGTCCTTATCAGCAACAAGGGTATCAAAACCCTCATCCACAGCAGCCACGACAGCCACCTCCTCCACCGGCTCAACAACCACCTCAGCAGGAGAACACCTCAAGGTTAGAGGATCTAATGACTAAATTCATATCTACTGCTGAGACTCCATTCCAAAATCATGAATCTTCGATTCGATGCTTGGATAATCAGATTGTCTAGTTGGAAAAACAACTTTCAAGGAGACAACCTGGTACACTTCCGGGGAACACCGAAAAGAACCCAAGGGAGGAGGCTAATGTGATCGTGCTCCAGAGTGGAAAAGAGCTCCAACAGAACCAATCAACACAGCAAGGTGCATCCACACCCACTGTTGATGAAAAAGGTACCAATACCGACACCTCCTCATCCAAAAGCCCACAGAATGAGGCTTTACAGAATAAAGAAAAAGAAGTAATCCAACCATTCAAGCCTACCTTACCTTTTCCGGAAAGATTGAAGTAGAGGAAGCTGGACCACCAGTTTAGAAAATTCATGGATGTGTTCAGGAAGCTCCACATCAATATACCATTTGCAGAGGCCCTGACTCAGATGCCCACCTACACCAAATTCATGAAGTAAATCCTCTCGAATAAGAAGAATATAGAGGATTTGGGCGTCATTGCACTAACAAAGGAGCGCTCCGCGGTGGTTCAACATTCCATTCCTCCCAAACTCCAAGATCCAGGTAGTTTTACTATTCCTTATATGATTGGATCCTGTGAGTTTGGGAAGTCCCTCGACTTAGGGGCCAACATGAACCTCATGCCCCTCGTGGTTTTCAAGAAGCTGAGACTCAACGAGCTCAAGTCTACCCGCGTAGCCCTTCAACTTGCTGATCGATCCATCAAACACCCGAAGGGACTACTAGAGGACGTACTGGTCAAGGTGGTTAGGCTGATCCTTCCCACTGATTTCATTATCCTAGACATGGGGGATGACCAGGAAGCACCTCTTATAATTGGAATAACTTTCTTGTCAACTGGGAAGGCACTCATTGATGTGCACCAAGGAGAGCTTATTTTCCAGGTAGGAGATGAGAGAGTCTCCTACAATGTTCTCAAAGACATCAAGCAGGCATCATTGTCCGATCATGATGATTGTTCTGCAATAACTACCCTGGATGACCGCCTGGTGGATGATCTGGTATGTTCCTATATTTCTGATAATTTTAACATTCCACACATTCCTGTTAAAGAAGATCCAGAGAACTTGCAACTCCTAGATGGCCAGGGCGGCCGCTATTGGGACCATTATCCACCGTAAATATCTGGTAAGCAAGGTAAGTAGGTCGAGCCAACGACCTAAAATAAAGGCGCTTCCTAGGATGAAACCTAGAGGTTACACGTCATGTCCCACTTATATACACGGCATATAATTATCTTTTTAATTTTTAATCATAATAATATAAATCTATAGAATAACAAATAAATAACTAGGGATGATGCTGGTGCCGATGGAAAAGTCACTGGAGTTTATTCGAGCAATCCTCGGTTCAAATCCTCCTAACCTACCTTCGGTACAGGGTTCCTCCTTTTATTTACACGACATGTGTGGTATTTTCCATATATGTATCTATATAAATGTGTTTAATAAAACCCATGATGGGGATGGACCGGTTGGCTAGAATCGTAACCCGGTTTCACAAGACCTGAGTTCGAATCCAGACAAGCGTCCCATTTCCATCATTTGTTCTTTTAATAAAACCACATGACGTGTATCCCGATATATGCCATGTGCACCATAATTCTTCAAATATAAATTAAAACCGTTTTAAAAATAAGAAATTTCATGCGGGTGAAGTTGGCGGATTGGTAGAGTCTCGGAATCAGGTTCAAAAGGCCCGGTTTCGAATCGCGCTAATCTCCTCGCTTCACCCCATCCTTTCCTAAATAACAACCACACGCCGTGATTTTATTTCTTTTCATGTGTATAGGCTGTATAGAATAAATATATATATAAAATAAATATGTACATCAGAACAACCTTTTCTCCAGTGGGTGGGGGCGGTCGTTCGAATCGACCGATCGCCGGTTCGAATCCCGCCCCAAGCACCAGACCAAAGGTTGTACTACTCTTTTTCTCATTTTAGAATACACGGTGTGTATTTCCCGATATACGTCATGTATAGGTTTATATATAATAGGATTTGTAGATATATTTATTTTATTTTAATTATTATTAATAATTATTATATAGTTCACTATAATAATTAAATGTTTTATTTAAAAAAAAAATGGGATACACGGAGTGTACCAAACATACACACCGTGTACCTCGGCTATATAGGCCGCAGTCCACCCGGATTGAGGCCTTGTAGCATGGATGCCCCTTTTCTCTGCTTTCTTCCTATTTCTTCTCCCGAACGCCACCCGAACCCCCCTTTGCCAGATCCGTCAATTTGGGGAATTTAAAGTTCTGATTCTTCTTACATTGTGATCTTCGATCTAGGTACACCATTCTGCACCCTCTGTTTCAAGTTTTTAGACCCGTTTAGGATGTTTTCTGGATTGGCAGATCATTCAGCTTCCGCCAGTACATGACCCCGAAATGAAGAACACACGCCGTGTACTTCTGTACACGACCACAGAAAAAATATTTTGAAATTTGAATATACACGGTGTGTCTGTTCGGTACACAACGTGTCCTTTTCATCGTGCCTGAGTATACCTTTGTACACGACCTCACCCACCATTTTCATACACGGCGTGTATGTTTGGTACACACCATGTAGACCATTTCCCTTGGCCCCTCTGTGTGTGGCACATAACACAGCCTGTCACCCCATGTTCTAGTACACAACGTGTGTGTTCGGTACACGCCGTGTCCGTTGTTTCTGTAGCTGACCCGTGTCTCACCCTCTATACGACCATGTTCTTTGTGTGCAGTCCACACCGTGTCCAGTAGATACATGGCGTGTATTTTTTTCTCTGAACTGATAAGAACATGGCCGTGTCATTTGTTCCACACGACCACCAATACTTTGAGTGAACACGACGTATATGTTCTATACATGACGTGTACTTTTCCATAGTCTGTTTTTCTCCCTCGGCGTGTCTGTCCAGAGAACACGGGATACTCTCCATTTTTTACTACATGCCATGTACTCTGGAGTACATGCTGTATACTTTTCTTTTTCAGTTGTCTCACATTTTCTTTGTTTTTTTTTCTTTCCTTTTCCTTTTTCTTTTGTTTTGTTTTCTATTTCTTTCTATTTTAGGATATGGTAGATCACGATCATTCGCGCGGGAAGCGGCCAACCTCCACTACTGAGGGCAAGGAGTCTATTTATCATCGGATCTGACTCCGACTACCTACGCAGCTAGACCCTGACGCTCTAGTCTTTGAGCTCCCTCCATTGGCTGTTCTAGCGCCACTCACTCCCTACGATGAGGCCGAGCCTTCTTCTGCTGCACCAGCTGCCACTTTCCCTGTACTATCATCCTTAACAGCGGGTCCCTCTTCGAGCACACCTTCCACCTAGCCACCTTCTACTTCGACAGATCCAACTTCAGAGCCAGACGTTGCTGCTGCATCGGCACCTGGGCCAGGACCTGTAGGTGTTCCCTATCCCTGCATGGTATTCCCGGTCACCGACCTCGCATACGACAGGTTCCGACGCTTCTCTCGTCGGCCGATACCATTGAGTGACTGGTACCTCGACAACAAAATTCCACAACGGCTCGGTATTTGGGAGGAGTTGGAGGTGCTTCTTGGGCACACCGCACTCCTCGATATTTTCCAGGCCAGCACTCCTGTGTTCCGTGATTTATTTTTGGTGTTTTTGGCTTCATTTGAGTTCGATGGAGCAGAGTACCGAGAGACACCTGGTGATGCGGTGCCAGTAGTTCGATTCCGGATAGGCGGCTGATGTTTTTCTCTGACGATGACAGATTTTGGACGAGGGTGCGGCTTCTACCCCCATCCTATTTCCCCACCCCCCGTTTCTTACTTGATCCGGCCCGAGCGCTCTGACCTCATTACCATGTGGCGGGAGATCGCTGGGCCTGACCACCGGTACTCCCCCACTTCTCAGATGAGCACTCTTATAGCCGACCCCGTCCTTTGCTTCACCCACTGGTGCTTCAGCGCCATCCTCTTCCCTCGCCATGAGGATATGGGGGTTGTGACCGACCGTGACATGGAGCTTCTTACCTGTGTCATCCGGTACACCTACCCGGACCTCCCCTATCTTACCGCCTCCTATTTCCACTCTATGTTTACCCGCCGTCCGGGAAACCTGAACGATGGGTTTTACACCACCCGTCTTTCCCACCACTTAGGGGTATTCGAGCCCTCATTGCCTCATGATTTGATAGGTTCACCCCAGCAGATGGACTTCCTCATGCTCATTTCCATGGGATTGGTCCGGAAGCAGGGGGTGCCTACATCCTTGCTCAGGCTCGAGCCCCGCCACCTGCTGACCCCCCTGCTCCAGCAGCTGACCCTGCCCCAGCTGCTAACCTCGCTCCTCTTTCCTCACCCCCTCCAGATTCTCCACCTCACCCACCTCGTACTGACCCCACTTCTTCTGACCTTCCTTCTTCTGTCCCATACCCTATCCCACCTACCCCCTCACCCTCGGTCGATCCAACCCTTTCCCTCCGCCTAGCCACAACGGAGAAGAAGTTAGTTCGTATCATCAGCCACACGGACACCATTGTGCACCATTTTATTCGTCTGGATGGCCTCCAGGACCAGATAGAGCATCTGTTGGTGCATATTGCTTAGCATCTTGGTGTTCCACTGCCTCAGCCACCAGCATCTGCCTCCGTTCCTGGCCCTTCTGCTGCTACTCCACCATCTCCTGAACCGGCCACTGATTCCATTCCGCTGCCTACGGTGAGCCCTGCTGCTAACACTTCTGCCGAGCCAGGGCCTGCTGCTGAGCTATCTTCGCCGAGTCCATCACCTACGGCTCCTACTTCTTCAACTACCCTTCTCGATGCAGAGTCAGAGCCTCCCACGTCCACGCCTCCTGAACCGTCTTTGCCGACCGTTTCTTTACAGGATGATTCCTCCACTGAGGTGACCCCATGATAGTGACATTTTTCTTTATCTTATATATCTCTTCTGTCATATTCTTTGCTGTGATGTTATGCATGTTTTTAGTTTTCTTTTTCCTCGCCAGTCACACGTATCATGGAGCACCTTGGGCATCACTTTTTCACGAGGGGAGTATTTTTCCATTTCTATTTTCTTTCTTTTTGGATTTACTTCTTCCACTGCTTTCCCTCATTTTCCCCCCATTTCTCCCTGTTTCCCACCTTTTACCTTCGTAGTGCACTTGGTGGACCATGTGCAGTATTAAATGTGGGGAGCATCTATATCTTTCACCTTAATCTTTTCCCTTAAACTAACCTAGGAGACATCATTATTAGACTCTATATTTGAAAATGTAAATTAATTTTGGTTAATCAATCTTATAAATGCTAGATTTATTAGTAGTAAGTTTTGGAAATGTTGCATTCTTATTTTTGTTATTAAGTATTTTAAAATGATTGCTGATATAGTTTCAATTGCAACCTTTCATCCTTTATTAAATTACATTAATTAGGATAATCATTTATATGCATGGCATGACCTGATTGTCCCATTATTATTTTTCCACTCATGAGAGTTATTCTAACCCCTTTTTCGTATTTCTTTTCTAATATCCTCTTTCTTGAGAGATTCTAGGATATGCATCACTACCAAAATTGGCATGTTTTTCTTTTCGAAACATGAAGAAATTTTTGAATTACTTTAACATGATTGAGGCATTAGATTGTTTCAATCCCTTTATCTTGAGACCTACCCAACATTTAATCTTCCTTAAACCCATATAAGCCGTGAACAACCTTTATAGAAAACCAAATTACAAGCCTATTTACCTTCCTACCCTATTTCTTTTTAAAATTTGCATGATTATTCATTTAATCTTTAAAGAGGGAGTTGACAATACATGGAATATTTTTGTGTACAACCATGAAATAAAGTGTGGGGGAGTGCCTCTTGATTATTTGGGGCAGAATGGGTACCAAACATCTACTCATTGTATTCATAAGGGTTTTCCTTGTGTTTTGTTGTTTAAAAAAAACAACCAACAAACAACAAGGAGACCTTATTCTTATTTTCCCATGAACCCTACTTTCCTAAGGAAGATGGTGACGATTACAAAAGCATTTGACTGAGCTTTTGAAGGATGTATTTTCCATACGCTTTACTTTGAATATCATGCAATGTTGTTTAAAGGAATTATCCTTCCTTTTTCAAGCCTCAAAATTTATTTTCACATCTGAACCTACCAACCCTTAGCCACAGAAACATCTGAACCTTATTGATAAAGCCCTCATGATTTTTGTAATTCAATTTTTCTGAAGTAGAGAACAAGATATCTTGAAAACCTATCGATAGAGTGTATATACCTTAGATTGAGCATAACTCTGACTAAAAATATCTTGAGTGTGGAGTGTGACTTTTACTGGTAAGGTAAATCATCAAATGAAATGCTTATTTTTGAAAGGTTGAAAAATGTATTGAAAGAAGATGAGATTAGTTAACTGTATTATATATGAGGCATGATTTTAATATCTTATGATTTGAATTTGTTTGTGCCTTTTATAATTTTTCCTCAGTAACTTTATCAGTTATTCGTTTGATTAATTAAATTCCTTCCTTTTAAAGTATAGGCTCTCTTAATTAGATGTTGAGATTTTGCTTGAGGGCAAGCAAATGACTAATTGTGGGGGAATTTGATGCACCCGATTTGTGTATACATTTCCACATATATAATTGACAATAAAAACATGTTTTCAGCAAATATCTGTTGTTTTATGAACATATTCTTTGATTTTGGTGAATCTGTTTACTTTCAGGAGCTTTCTGGCTAAATACACGGATCAAGGGAAGTTTGTGAAAATTTTGAAACTACACGGCATGTCCTTTTATACATGCTGTGTACATCAAGACAAGGACACAGAACAAAGCAGGGAGTACACGCCCATGTCACCAGGAAGAGATACACGCCATGTGGGGTGGCACTACACGCTGTATACCACTTTCGAGAAGTGGTGGTTACTGAGAAAATTCTACACGCCCATGTAGCCGTTGAAAGAGACACGACGTGTTTAAATTTCTACACGCCGTTTCTGCTATTCTAGAAGGGGTTGGCGGCCAAACTTTTGATACTACACGCCGTGTATGGCATCTCTACATGTAGTGTACACTAAACTTATAGGTGGAGCCGTGTTAAAAAGTCAAAGACGGCATGTTTGGCCACTTTCTAGCAGAGAAATTGGCGCCAAAATGCGTTGATGAAAAGTACACGACGTGTACTTTCTATACACGTCGTGTACTTTATTTTTATATAAAAAGAGGCCTTGGCCTACGTATTTTAGGGTGGTTTAAAACCATTGGAGGAGAGAAGAAGCTCTATTTCTACCATTCCCAAGCCACCGTGGTGCCGTAGTTCCACTACTCCACCTTCTGACACCCTACCTCAACGCTTACACGATGAATCCGTCAGGTATCAGGTGTGTCGTTTCTCCTACACTTTCTATGTGTAACTAAACCCCTTGTGTTGGGGCTGTGGATGAAGGGATTGTAATTTATATGTTGTTTTATATAGTTGTGTTTTATCATTGTAATTCATCTTACTCTACTTAATCTACTGTTAAATATAACTGAGAATTCTGACCCGGACCAAGGGAAGAATTCTCAGCGATACAAAGGAAAAGTAACGGTGAAAACAACCATGATCATTGGAAGGATTTCACCGATTCAAATAATGGACTGAACTTAATAAATAATTAAGAACACTGACTACTGGACCAAGGAGTCAACTTCTCTAATTCCAAAGAAGAGGAACCGGACCAAGGAAATCTTGTAACAAAATAAAATCCAGAATGATTGAATTATTATGAAAAACACAACCATTTAAACAATCTGTATAAGACATCCTTAATCACCACATCCCCGACACATCTTTTCTTCCCATTTTAAAAGCTCTTTAAATTTACCCGTTGTTTTCTTTCAAACTGTATCCATTTCTTCAAAGTAACTCAATTTAGTTTCAATCAAAACCCAAAATCAACCCAATCGATTCGAAATTCTGCATACATCACCTAGTTAAGTATTAACTCAATTGAATTCATGGACTCCATGGTTCCCTATGGATTGACCCCGAACTTAAGCTATACTAAAGTTCTAATAACAGGTAATTAATTTGGGACGCATAAAACTTCAATCAACGACAGCGAGGACCAATCAGCATGCTTGATAGGTTCTCCTAGAGTTGTAATATTATTGACAATTTCTGTCAATCTTGCATTCATTTAGGTAATTATTTCACCTTCAACCGTTTTAAAAGTATCAAATTTAAGTTTTGCAGTTTCATATCTCATTTTCCTCACATTGTCTGTTCCTTCATATGCCACAAATATTGTTTTCCACATCTCATATGCTATCAGGCACTGAGATACTCTATTAAATTAATCTGTTCCTAGACCGTAGATAATTGCATTCATAGCCTTCGAGTTCATATCGTACTCAGCCTCTATAGAAGCACTCCATGTCTTAGGATTTTCAGGAATTTTATAAGGAGTCAGAATCTTTGAATATACTCTATATCTGAGGTTTTTCAGATATATTATCATGCGTGATTTCCAGCAACCATAGTTGTCTCCATTAAAATATGGTGCTCTGACCATTGACATCCCTTCTCTTGTATCAATCATGATGCTCTGTTGTATAATCTTTAAATTGATTCTAGCTTTCTAGGGCTCTATCAGAAGCTCCTCCTCTGATACCAATTGTTGGATCTGAATCTACAGATTATACACAGGAGGGGGGGGGGGGGGGTGAATTGTGTCTTTTGCAATTTTTTTGATAACTCTTTGATTGAACAAGTTCTGTCCTATATACTTTATCAGATTTTATCATTCAGCGGGATAAGTAAAATCAAGAACACAAAGATTTATAGTGGTTCAAGGAATAGAAGGCCCCTAGTCCACTCCACCAACACTCAACTCCATGATTTTGGTGTTTTTCACTATCTGGTCCTCCTTTCCCCAGACCGATTCACAAATGAGTACAGGAAGCTGACACCTTTACAATTCAAGGCAAAACAAAGCCTTCTGGTTCAAACACGAACCTACCCAGATTAGAACGAGAATCTGGTTACGCAAGAATAAAAGAATTTTAGAAAGAAGTTTTCCAGTTGATCTTCACAATTTTAATAGAATGCAATTGACAGAAGATGGATCAAAGTCTCTAGAAATATTGCTCTTCAAGACGAAGGAGTTCCGAGTTGATCCAGTTACAGTAGATATAGAGATATAGTTCAAAACATCAGCAGTAGTAGATCCATAGTAGATATTCGATGTAGAACATGTGAATCTTCTATCGAGTTCCTTCTTGTTAAAAGAATAGAGCTTTGACGCTGCTTTTTGAATCAGCAGATCAATCGTGAATTTCTGCAGTCTCTGTTTTCCACCTTTTTATAAATAGATCGATCACCATACACCATGTACCTGGTGTTTCAGAGAGAACATATATAATAAATCTAAGCATATCTCCTATACGTTTAGATCCATAAAAGTCGCCTTTTGATTCACGATATTCAAAAATTTGAATTTACAGAGAAGTCGTAACTTCCCTTAAGAATCGGCATAAAAATATCCTTTTAATTCGATCTTAAATCCATTAATAAAACATCTTTGAATCAGTCAAAGTCGTACTTTAAAAACGAATTTAAATCTGGCTTGAAATCTTCCCAGAAATCATCTTGCTGATCGCTGCATAAAAATATCGTCTTTCAAAATTTCTGACGCCAAACGTAAGGTTAATGACGTGACCTCCAAACGTATGGTTAATGACATAGTCTTCAAAAGTAAGATTGAAAATGTAAGGTTGAACACAAACGTAGGGTTGATCACAAACGTCGGGTTGATCATCCATACTTTTTCTTCAACACTCAAACGTATGGTAAAAGATCCATACTTTTACTTGATCCATACTTTTTAAAAACGTATGGTTGTTTACAAAAGTAAGGTTGATGAACCATTTCTTTTGAGAAACAAATGTAACATTTAGAATTTAAGTACGGTTCTGCTTCCATACTTTACTGATAACTAAAACATAAGGTTTCCTCCTAACATAAGGTTCTCCTTCCATTCTTTGCTAAAAACGTATGGTTGTTTAACCATACTTTTCTCTTATCTCAAAAAGTATACACGCTTTGCATCCTTACACTACGTTTATCCACGTAGGGTATAAACAGTGATTCCAGAACGCGCTAAAGCAAATTCCGCATAAGTAATAAATTCTCATTATTTCAAGAGTAAAATAAATTAATAAATTCCAACAAAATACTAAATAAAATCATTAGAAAATAACTCAGGGTATTTGTGAACATCAAAATTATCATAAAGAAACAGAGTATTATTTTCAATAATCTCTACCTTTAAATAACATTAATATGTATTTTTGACAAAAATACTTTGCTCAAAAACTGTCATAGGTATAAATTTTAATTAAATAAATTTATTACATTTTGTTTATACTAATTGTTTGCTCATTGAAGATGAAAAAATGCCGCCATGGAGAAAAACATAAAAATTTCACATGTTTGGAATATGAATGGTGAAAAGAGAGTTGTGCCATTTTATTCTTATGGGGTCACTAAGGATGATGTCGCAGGGTTACCTGGCCAGATTCTAAGCCAGCTGGCAGTGGAGCCCATTTCCATTCCTATTTCTTATGATGATTCGAGAGATATGCCTCCAAGATGGAAAAATGAAGTTTTTAATTCCCAAATAAATGTAATTTTATTAAATTATGATTTTGTTGAACGTCATGTTTCTAATATGTTCAAAATGAATTTCTATATACAGATTTTCTTCCACGTTACAGTTGCTGATGTGATAGCACAGAAGTGGACGTTGAAAAATCTTGGTAAGAAATGGAAAGATTTAAAATGGAGATTGTGGTGTGATGTCAACGATACTTCGTTGACCGTGAAACAATTGTATGAGAAGCTACCCAGTGGGGTACCGAAAGAACAGTGGAATGTTTTTGTTGATAGACATCTTGATGAGAAAGGAATGGTATTGAATTATATAGTATTATATTATCCTCATTTTACATTTATACATGTATATGAATAGGAGATGACATTGAATACATTACTGTTAAATTGAATTTTAATTATTTCAGGATCTCTTTAGACAGAATGCATCATACCAAGCTAAGCAAGTCATCCCTCACCCTGTGGACTCAAAAAGCTTTTCTAGAAGCCGAAAGACATTGGTAATATTTTTATTAGTTTAAATATTTTTAAGACAATATTATCTATTTAATATATTGAATTTTTGATTTATCTTTACTTAATACAGTCACAGAGTTTGGGGTATGAAGTCAATTTTTTATTATAATAATTTATGATCAGTTTTAACTGTGTTAATATATATTGATATTTGATTTATAGGTAAAAATTAAAGAATTATGGGATGCCAATCCTATCCTATCCTACTCAGTCTCCCAGGATGACCCGGCTGCTAAAGTCCTTGGGAAGGAGCATCATGGTAGAGTGCGCGGGATGTGTTTCAGACCTGTACCATCTGAGGTCTTTGGCAGGCCACCAAATATTTCAACTATATCTACTCTTAGTTATAGTCAGTCCATACCCGAAGATGCTCAGAAGGAGATTTCTTCTCTACGAACCACTGTTCAAGACCAGGGGGCTCAGATATCCGTTTTGTAGAGAGTGATGACTGATATATATGTAAGAAGATGAGCAGATATGGCTCTGGTGGTAGTGCATCGACTGGTGGTAAGCAGGTAAATCACAAAAAATCAAAATCATTTAGTTTTCAAACTTTTATTGGTTTTAAGATTAAATATAAATATGCAACAATATTTAATTTTAAATATAATGTTCTTGAAGGTGACATCAAGAATTGGAGATGGAGGTGGATAGGATTACGATACATGTTCATCATTGGACAGTGAGTATCTGTATTGTTGATGTGTTGGAAAAATATGGTAACAGTTGGTTTGTATATGTATCATGTGTGGCACATAGTTTCCACCAAGCATTTTCATGACCTAACATTTTCTTGATTTCTCATGTTTCATTTTATGCATTTTATTGATTTCTAATGTTTCTTTTCAAGTCTTGATTTCTCGAGTGTGGTATACATCATTCCATTTAGGTCTGTGTTCAAATTGGTAGTCGATATTTTGGATGACTAGGATTTAAACCCATCATTGATGTGTTGAACAAATTGGGTCATTTCATAGTGATCAAGAGGATATTGTTGTGGACACTTTGGTGAGGCAGAATGTGTTGATAGTGAATCTTGATGCGTTGTTAATGGTTATCATATTTTGGTCATGATGATAAAATGTGGTCATGCCCTATATAAAACCTAGGTTCCTCTTAATGGGAGATGGTATTAAACCGTATAAAACCGAGATTCATTGTATGATGTGTATTGGATGATCTAAAAGTCTTGCACTATATAAAATTTGGATTCCTCTTATGATAATTATGATATGATAAAAAACATTTCCTCACATAAAACATGGAAGCATCACATTATGTGAGATGAAAAAATCATTTTCTTCAAGACATGACATTAAACTTTATCCTTATCTCATTCATTCGAAACGCGATGCCTCATGATAATCATTATATTCCAAAATTCCCTCTATATATAGGATTACCCCTAGTTCCAATGTTTTTCTTATACTATACAATATTCTAGAACAACATGTGTCTTGATTCACACTCTCATGGGATACACAAGGATTCTTAGACGTCCTTTTTTGGGTCTAGATGTAAATTTATTAAGCCTTTGGCCCCATTGCTCCATTTATGGTCCATGGATTATAACCTTAAAATAATGTTCAGTTCATATAAAAATGTTCATGCGGTACGTGGGACGACATTAACCCCTTATACATTGGTTTTTACCCATACCAGGACACATAGATACCATGTAGAGAATCATCATCCTAGTCCATGAATCATGACGTTAAATTTTTCATCATGGTCTTGCTTGTATGATCTTACACCGGGTGCAATCATATTCAGGATTTTGTCATGGGTTGAAGGACCTATTTTATCCTATAACCCCAGGTTTTATTCCCCAAAAAACATTCTTGATTTCCCCACCTCACCAATATATAATATAATAGTTTATATAAAGAGATCCCTAGTCCAAGCATAATGACAATAAAATATGCTCATACATCCATCACATGGGTTTATTCATCCCTGGAGTTTCATCAAACATCTATTTTCACAACATTCTAGAACTATGGGTGGATTGATTCCCATTTCCATGGGATACGTATTGACACATATATCTTCTATCATTGAGCCTAACTGATGATTTACCATATAATAATCCATTACATAATGTGTCATTTCCCCAAAACACTCACATGAGCCTCTTTTTTAGCAATAATCTCCTTTCATTTATCTTCACACATCAGTGGGCCAAGATGCTCTCATTTCCTGATATAAGGAAGTAAATAATGGGTATATAGATGAAAATGACCTTCTAAAATCCTCGAAAGATGAATTTAAACTCTATCATTACCCCGTGTAAAATATATATACCTATTAATGATAGATAATTTAACCCCATAAAAATTGATATGACTCTTAAAGAGAGATAATTTCACCTCTTATAAATTCTCTATGCCTAATATTATAATATGTAATTATTTAATATCGTCATCCAAGAAGGTAAACCCTTTTGGCGTTGGTATCATATGACACCATGAATCATAAAAACATGTGGATTGATTCCAATAATCACGATATAAGTAGTTACATATAAATATTTAATCCAGGGCACAACCCTATCACTAACTCATTATAGGTTTATCCCTTTCCTATCTACTTTGGTCAAATCTTGGAGACCATTAACTAAAACCTATTCCTATATTTGGATCTCTAGGAATTTAAAATAGTTGTAGTCATAGTCCATGTTGTATGATTTTAAACATCAAAGCCCAATGTCCTCAGTAAACAATGTTAATTAACAACCATAACCTATTAAATGAAAAAAGGATGCCTCATCCGATAAGTGTGGGATGATTATAAAAATAATTACCACATATAAAACTGAGATTCCTTATATGATAAGTATGAAATGAACCACACATTACCCATATAAAACTTGTATTTCTCCAAATATGAGATGATATGATATCTTTGCCAGAGATGAAATCACTCCACCGATAATAGTCTCTTACCATGTCACGCATCAAAACTATGTTTGTCTTGATTCACATTATGAGGAGACACATATTGATGCATGTATATTTCATCTCAGTCCCATCCCTACTAGAAACTCATCATGGGGACGTTTCCCTCTGGGCCAGGTTTGAATCTTGTCAACCCACATGTTTAAATAGAACATTTGAGCACATGAGGAAATATCTCCCATGGAACCTATTATTCTATATGGTACATCCCCACATACACTTGTGTGGTTCACACATTCTACTATTTGGATAATCCTAACCCTACCAATCTAAAAAGGATCTCTAATGAAATGATTCATGGACATAGTGTCTTACATACCATCTCAGGCTCATTCAATGAAGTACATTTACTGATAAAAAGTGGATCTCATGCTTCGATCTCCATGAATAGTAGATCATGATATTTTTCATCCTATCCTCAACCAGCTCAGGTATCCTATGTTTCAAACATGGTCAATAATAATTCTATTTCTGTCGATTACTCCCATTTCACTTCCCAGTTCTCAAAATTTGTAATTATCATCGTGATATTTTTCATGTCACTTCTTCCCCTAATTAGGTTCACCCCTATAATCAATTATAAATATATAAATATCCTTGATTATTGAATCAATCATGGCTCATCAGGGCTTAGGGGTTGGGAGGAAGTCCACGTCAAGCGTGGTTGAGTTTCATGATCACCACATGGTCCTAATTTTATAACCTTAAATGAGTATTCCATGTACATGAATAACTAATCTAAACTAATTTTAAATCAACCATAGAATGTTTTGTGTGGTGTTATACCCATTATCTATCAATTCAGGTCATGTTTTTTACTCCTCCTCAGTACAGATATCCATTTATGATGTTCCACTATATTTTCCAAGCATCACGACCATAATTTTTTTACTAGTTTTCTCCATTATTGTTTAAATTTTATGTGCATTAATATGTTAGGATATTGGTATTTCTAGTTTGATTTGTTTATTAGGGTAGTGGTGCAGTAGAAGAAAAATATCTATTTTTTTCTGGTCAGCTTTTCATGGTGGTTTTAACCGCTGCTAAAGTATTCTGGTAAGACATTATTGGTGGTTAAAACCACCTCTAAACGTAAGTATTTTTTACTTAGCAGCAGTTATAACCGCCGCTATTGGATTACATTTAGTGGTGGTTTTAACCGCAACTAAAGTATACTAGTATGAAATTAATGGTGGTAAAATCTGCCACTAAATGTAAGTATTTTTTAATTAGAAGAATTTATAACCACCGCTACAGAGTCGCATCACCCACGTACATTCCGCGACGGTTTTAGTTACTTTAGAGGCGGTTTTACAGCTACTGGATTTTATTTTATTCAAGGTGGTTATACCTGCCATGAATAAAATAAAATCCAGTGGCTATAAAACCACCTCTAAACTCAGTAAAACCTCCAAGAAATGAGGCAGCTATGACACTTACCTTAAACCACTACTAAATGGAAATAACCATCGCTAATAGATTTACGGTGCCCAATTTAGCGGCGGTTTCTGTAAACCGATGCTATATGGAAAAATAACCACCGCTAATAGGCGGTTTTCTTATAGTGGACAATGCTAGTGCAGACAAGGGTGATGAAGACTCTACAACAAGCATCATAATTTTTATAGTTAGAGCCTAAATGTTTCACTGAAGTAGCTTAATAGAAAATCTAAATTTTGGATATGCATGAAGAGCTTGATCAGATTGAGATTAATTAGATGTGTGGGATTGTTTTGAGCCCAACAGATAATAATGTTATTAGAACTAAATGGGATTTTGTTGATAATATGAATGAATATGGAATAGTGATTCAAAACAAAGCATTACTAGTGTGAAATGGTTACTCCTAGATAGAGTGTATTGATGTCGATGATACATTTTCACGTGTTGTAAGGATAGAGACAATCAGATTATTCTTGGCCATTGCAATGTGATTGCAATTCAATGTTTTTTATATGAATGTCAAGCCCGTATTCTTGAATGAATTTCTATAAGAAGAGGTGTATGTTGACCAACCAAATGGGTTTTTCATTCATACAGCTGACAACAAATTTTTTCAACCGAAGAAAGCGCTCTATGGGTTGAAGCAAGTACCAAGTGAATAATATTCAAGGATAGATCAGTTTCTGAAGAAGCACAATTTCCAATGTCATGAAGGTGACACAAGGAAGGAATGACACATCCATTTCCCAATCTAAATATGCCATGTATGTGTTTTGAAGGATTGTAATGGAAAATTCCAAGGAAATGAAGACCCTGGTTACTACTTGGATGAAATTATCAAAAGATGATTATGGAAAGGTAGTTAATATCATATAATGCATGCATATTATTGGATGTTTACTCTACCTAACAACAAAAGACCTGATATTGTTTTTGTAAAATTCAAAGTAGAAATATATCAAAGTAATCCTAAGGAAAGCCGCATTATTTCAGCGAAAAGAGTACTTTTTGTATATGAATGGAAATTTGGATTTCAGTTTGACGTAAAATGATAAATCTCCTATAGAGTTTTTGGGATATATAGATGCATATTGGGTTGGTTCAACATATGAAAGGAAATCAACGTTTGGAGGTGCTTTCTATATTTGTGGTTTGTTCATTTCTTGGATAAGAAAGAAACAATATTGTATTTCATTGATCACCATAGAAGATAAATAAATTGTGGCTACTCAAGCTTGCACATAGTTATTTTGGATGAATCAGAAACTTGAAGATATGGGAGTTGATGGGATGTATCTGATCAGAATAAATTGTGAAAAATCAAGTGATATAAATCTCAAAAAAAATCCCATCCATCCCTCAAATAAAAAGCACATTGAGATAAAATATCATTTTATAAAGGAGAAGGTTGAGTAGGGAATCTTGAAGTTGGAGTATGTTCCTACAGAAACATAGGTTGTAGATATTCTGAAGAAGGCCTTACCCAAGGAAACTTTCGAAAGGCATCGACTAGCTCTGGGAGTTCAGTCGACTCCTCAAACATGAAAAAGTGTAGATGTGGGACACTACCTCTCCCCAAGGCATAGTATTTTCTTAACTAATGTACTAATATGCGTTATCTACTCTATTGAAGACAAAAAAAGAGTGACCATCGGGTTCGTTGATAAAGGGGTATAAGTGTGACTATTCAAGGGGAGAAATTGTGGATATTTCTTTGTCAAGAAATGAGGAGAAGCCAAAAGGTGGAGCAATGAGATAGGGTGAGAGTTTTAAATATGAGAATTCTGGAAGTGATCCATCAAAGATTAGATATTATAATATCTAAGGTTCATGATAAAAGTGGAAGAGTGGGTTTGGAGTGCTATCAATAATTGGTGTTAGGAATAAAGTTATTCATTGATGAGCTTTTCATTATACACTTGTTTCACAGGCGGAGTATTGCTCGTGTGGGATTAGAGTATGTGTTTATTAAATTCTTTATCTCTATCTAAATTAAAAAAGGTGAATGGTGTTAGTAGTTGGAAGAATCTTTAATGTGGTATAAAATAATGGAGAATTGTTATGAAAGAGTTGTTAGCAAAGCCAATGGGGGATATTGTTATGAAAAAATCCCTCAAGGTAACATTGTAGAATTTTTGGGTTGGTTATGTTTATTGAAAATTAAGGTTTTCAAGATGTGTTTTTGAGTTATAGAGATATTTTTGGAAAACAATGTTGAAAAAGAACAATGACAAAGAAATGGAATATTTGGAGGTGGTATAAAAAGAACAGATATAAGGAGGCACCATTTTCTAAAGTTTGCCAAATTTTTGGGACCCAAAATTTGGAGTTTGGTTTTTATCACAGAAAGTGTATTTCCTTGAATATCTCACAAAAATATGGAAAATGAATGAATTTTTAAAATATGGTATTTTTGAGTTGTGTTTCATGAAGGATAGAATAATTTTGGTGGAGGTCTTCATGAAAGAGACAATCTTTGAGATTATGCGAAAATGGAGCTTTCTGATTGCGAATAGAGTTCTTCACAGTCATTTATGGAAGGCTCTATGATTTTTATGGGTGGAACAAAGGGTGTTTTATGGAATTTTCTGTGATTATTATGGGATTCACAAATGGGAAATTTCAGCAGATCTTCGTGAAGGGAGGTGCACCACGATGACGGATCCGAAAAATTCATTGAAGGCGGTGGAGCTTCATGAAGAGGCAATCCTATAAATATGTGGCTGCCCCTTTTAGAAGAAGAAGAAGAAGAGAAGAGAGACTCAATGAAAATTCTAAGTCTATGAGTTTTCAAAGGAGTTCACGAAGGTGATATGCAAAGTCAATCGCAAAGTTCATAAGTCAACTAAATGTTCTAAGAATTGTGAAAGTAAGGATTTTGTGAAGGCCCAACAAATCCAACTGAAGCTTGTGAAATTTTCAAAGGCTTGTTTAAGCTTCACAAAAGAGTTGTACTTCATGAAGGATAAGTGAGCCTTGCGAAAAGGCAAGATCTTGGCAAAGGCTAGTTTGAGCTTCATGAAAGAGGGTGCTTCATGAAGGCCGTTTTGAGATTTATGAAAGAGGGAGCTTCACGAAGGCCTATTTGTGATTTGTGAAAGAAAGGCTTCATGAAAGTAGTGAGCTTAGTAAAAAGAGGTTGAATGGTATTACCCTTGGTTTAGTGGAAAATAGGTATTCCTCTATGAATGAAAGTAGGACATCTATAGATCATCTACATACAGTGGAGGATGCATTCACTAGATATAATAAAGGTACCTACAAGTGCATAATCTGTGAGTGGATCCCTTATAGAGAAGTGATCAAAGGAAGAGGAATACCGTGATCCTTCCCACCGAAAATTAGCGAGAGGAAGATACATAGAGGGTGAACCTTAGGAAACCATTGAGTTGACCCTAACCATTGTAAAGGAAGTGAGCCTGGGCATAGAAGTGATCTAGGCCAAATATTGTAATTAGTAGTGAGCTTTAGTGGATTTGGTACATCGAAACATATCTGTTGTATGATCCTTGGATTTATCCTAGTGAGGGTGAACCAAGTAAAAATCTATGTGTCAATCTATTTGCTTCCCTGCATTACATTCAATGCATCATCATCAGATAAATAAGGGAAGAATAATATTAGTATTAACACATAGGTGAAAACAAAGTGACCATTCTAATAAAGAGGTAAGATCCAGTGGGGTAGGGGTATTTTTGAAATGAATACCCATACCCTGATTCACCCCCCTCTCAGGGTATCTAGGCCCCTTTTGTTCCTAACAGTCTCACATACACAATGACACAACATACCAAATCCATCCATCCACAACCAGGACAACCATCCTCTCTGAGCATTTGAACATTGGATTTCTCCCTGGAGGATCATGTCTCATCATTCCATATACATATGAAGAAAAATACCTCCCTTGGTAATCTATGTCAAAAAAAACACATGGGGTTAAGTTAGATATAATTCCATTCCAAGTTATACTATTCAACACTATATAGGTCCATATTGGTCAATTTAAATAATCGAACCGATACAACCACAACTCATAAGGGGTATAATGCTTATGCACCATGTTCTATACGATCCCACCAGGGCCACTACACCACCTGTGTATAAGTAATACATCATTATCCTCATCATCGATAATCTCATTATATATTCACATGACCTACCATAAGAAGGAAAATAAATTTACAAGTTGTCCCAACCATGTATAATTACACCATGTAATCATATTGGAAAATACCTTATGAGTAGTTTTTGAAACATTAAACAACTGATCCTCAGTCACAAGTGATAAAGACGACACTAGTAGGTCTATATTTATGTTAATCCTACATGACAAATATGATGTATAAGATGCCTCTTACCTCTACAACCCAATAGAAGAAATAAAATCCCTAGACTCTTACCAATAGGTTAAGATCCATAGATCTATAATAAATTATAAAATTTTAAATCACATGTGTGTCACTCAAAGTGAAAATTATATACAACCACAAAATTGGAAACCAAAATAGGAATCCCATCCCTGGTAACCAAGAATTCTTAATAGATAAAGTGTTCTCAAAGAACCATTTTGATATCCATTTTAGGCTCTAACACATTCCAAAATATCTAATCTACCAAATCCAAAAACTATAACACCAAAATAAAAAAATTATATGATACCATTTTGTTACGTATCACCACCAAGACCAATGATCAGTTCTCTAACTAGTGTTTTCTACTGTACCTTAGTTGTTCCTCCCCATATGCCAAAGGATGCTCTCTAGTAGCAGGTGTCTAAGGTGGTATTGTGGGGTCACTATATCCCATATATCAGAGTACACAATAATAGATAAATAATTATGTATCATACATCACATTATAAACTAAACATGGATGAAATGAATAAAAAAATTCTGAATAATAAAAGAAATGTAGTAAAGGCCTAAAAAATTATGATATATATATAATAATTGATTCCCACAGAGCAGAAAATATATGTAAAATGAAATAAGATAAATAAAAAAATGGATTCACCACATATATGAGCCATACTACATCCCATGATCTATGAACTCATATGAGGCTTCACACTCGATCCACCATAGGCCTCTGCCCAAACCTATGCCTGCAATTAAGTGGACTTCTAATAGGGTACCCATATTCAATGGTGTCCCAATTAGGGTTTGATTACATAAATATATAGGTAACTACCAACGCATTCATTCAAAAACAGACATATGATGTGATATGTACATGTGACATTCTCATATTAAATAAAATGATAACTACCAGATGTAAATAAATAAACCATTATTGATTCTTAGGTCCATGACCCTGATTGACTGTATATGATTGGACTAGTGATGGGGTGTCTCTAAGAACATCATAAAGACTATTCCTCCCAAGTAAC
Organism: Viscum album; assembly: GCA_963277665.1. Lineage (NCBI taxonomy): Eukaryota > Viridiplantae > Streptophyta > Magnoliopsida > Santalales > Viscaceae > Viscum > Viscum album. The sequence continues at coordinate 694,969,923 of OY728157.1, forward strand.
ACGTGGTATCCAAAATCCATGGTAGCCCCAATCGATCCTCAAAACTCTAGGGTTCCATACCACGATGGTCCAACATCCAAGATATAAATCCATTGCATCTCAATTATAGAATCCAATGTCTTAAGGGACCCATTATATAGTAGTAAATATGTATAGATCCAAATTAGTTGTAGTTATGACATGTATCTAAAGACTCTAGGGACCCATCCCATGATAGTCTATTTGTATGGATCTAACTCCATGTTAGCTATAACATATAACTATCAAATATAAGGACCCATACCACGATAGTCCTTACATTATTGTCTAAATCCTTGGGATACATAATACATCTGATGACTATGAAGTCCAATCCCATGGTAGTCTATACACCTAACACCAAATCCATGAAATTCATAAGAAAACTGATACCAAACTCTATGAAAGCTCACATCTATGAATCTATCTCCAATAATGGAAGCCCAATCATATACCCTACTCAATATCCATGGTATCCCAACCTTATTACACCCGACTTGAGGGAATATTTCATAAAACTCCATAAATATAAAAAGAAAAAGGTATGAATGAATTACCATGCCCAAATATTAGGAACACTTTGTGTATGAGGTTATATTTGTTGTTAATAGTTTTCAATACTAGTAAAAATGAAGTAGTGATGATACATGGATATTTGGGCAATTCTTCATGGTGAAAAATCAGACGATTGATGCACTAATGTAAAGTTCAATGAACTTGTGTCAAAGGTGACATAGTCTTTACAACATTGAAGTATCATCCACTTAGAATTATTGAAGATTCTAAGTGTGATTAAGAAAAAAGTAAAAGAATAATGTGATTTTCATGAAGTGGAGAATATGAGAGAATAATGAGAAGAAGAAGGGTGGCCATGCATAGAATTTGATTTACTAGGTGTCCATGAATTTCATTTCATGTTAACATTTATGTTGAAACTATTTTTTGTGTCCTTACTTAAAAAAATGGGCCAACCCTCGATCTAGCCAGCTTGGATAAACCTGAGTGTCATGCAGGATAGAAAACAACCACGCCCATTAGGAAGCTGGCCAGGCCAGCCCACAAGTAGTAGAGTGTGGGCGCAGCGCATGCCCATAGAGTTTTGGGCCAATGCCCACAAAGGGTTGGTGCAGAGCGTGCAAGCAGAGAACTGGTTTGGGGTGGTATTGAGGAGGGGGAGAGATAATTTTGAACTACCGTTGATAGTACTTTATTGATATACCATGTTCCGCCCACGTGTTGGATTCGACGTGGAATAGATAACCATGACTACTGTTCATCACTTAAAAATGGGAGGGATCCTTACCATTCATCCCATCCATGTTTTGGGATATAATCTATAACAACCCGAAATTTTGAATGAATCTTGTTTCGTAATTTTGTGTGTTATTTTATTTTTATAATCAAAAAAACTATTTTATTTGAGAACATGAGTATAATTAAAATGAGACTGTTGGGTTTTGACTGTTATATGACCATTGGTTAATATGACCGCTGGAAACTAAATGTTTCGATTATTGTCTCTAAATACAAGTGATCTTGGTTAATTAATATAGAAAGAAGATTCGATGGCCTCACCCAGTAGTATTGGACTGATCGAAGCCCATCTAACAGAACTTGGGAAGGAGGTAGCACCACTGGGCATTGCACTGGACCAAACCCAAGATGAACTTCATCGTGTGAAGCTAGAATGGAATCGACTTCGCGAGAAGTTCAAACTGATAGAAATTACTACTTGTGCGATGTTGGCCGAGCCTCCCTCGGATTCTCTCACCTTAGCACACCTTACACTTAGGTCCTATGCCGGTGTGATAAGGGGCTATGTAAGGAGACCATAACTTCCTTGTGTAATCCTTTTTTTTAAATAATTTTTTTTGATCTCTTCTTATGATGAAGTTTATGAATTTTCAAATGTCCGGATAAATATAATATGCATATTTTTGGTGAATTTTAGAGAAAAGATATTTTAAAAAATGTTTATGTAAACATTAAATAATTAAAAATGTGTAATGATTTTCAAAAAAATGGTCTTCTACAATTATGTTCAGTATGAAATTTAGATTATAATAAGATCAACTTAATTTTTGATGAATAGTAAACCATGAATAGTGATTTTATGCTTAGGATTAGTAATGTGACCAAATGGATTAGTAATCTCACTTAAATAAAGTATTAATATAATCAAGGAACCTTGATTAAGTAATGTGATTCAATAAAATGGTTAAATAACGATTTCATAAATTATTATTCAAGTATTAGTTTTTTTTGGGTGAATAGTGTTTTTTAATTAAAAAATAAATTAAAATTATTTAGAAAATTATTTTTATAAAATGGATTTCATTTTTCAACTCAGAGCATCGATATTATGTTAAGGTAATTTTTGGGGATTTTTTCTGAAAAAATGAATTTTTGGTGAATAGTGTATTTATTTAAAAATTAAATTAAAAATATTTAGAAAATTATTTTTTTAAAATGGAGTTCATTTTTTAAATCAGAGCATTGATATTTGGTTAAGGTAAAATTTTGGGATTTTTCTGAGAAATTTGAATTTTCAGTGAATAGTAAAAATACAGTTTTAGGGTTTCGGTATGTTTAATGACATCATAACTGTGTCATGATACTTTCATGAGATATTTTAAGGGTTGGCCGACCAAAGGTGATGCATTATTGTATGGGGGGACCCATGTGGCCTAACTCCATGGGAAATACCATGGGAGAACCCATGGTTTTGAGAAAACCACTTGTGAGGTTTCCCTTGGCCATTAATGCCTTGTCCCCTCACTTTCCCTATAAATACCAAGCCATCCTCTCATCCATTCGACTCCCAACTCTCCCCCAACGAAGCTCTGGTCTCATTACCTCCTAAGGAGTCCTACCAAGGTGCCCCCAAGCCCTGAAGGTCCCAACCTTTGAGTTTTAAGAGTTACGTTTTAAGGTAAGGGATCCAAACTCTCTCTTTCTTTTCAAACACTCTCTTTTAAGTCATTTATTTTATGCTCCGTGTTCTTATGTTGGAGGATGTTCTTTTATATTCCTCTTACTGACCTTTTAATTTTCAAATAATGAGAGATCCCCTCTTACTCTCATTATTTTGTTTTATGAATGTTTAAGTGGCGCCGTTAGGCTGCCGAAATTTTTGTAACAGATTATTTCTCCCTTCTTATTTTTCAAGATCTATTTTCATGTAAAGTATTTCAAGTTCCTTTTTATTATGTTGGGGTATGCTATCTATACCTATCATACTGATCTTTTATTATCATATGATGAGATAACCCATTTGATATCTTCAATTCAGTATTTTGAAGTTTTAAGTGGCGTTGTTAGGCTGCCGAATTTTTAAGTGGTTCTTTCACCCTTCTTGTTTTCAAGTTCTACTTTTATGTCAAGTCATTCAAGTTGCTTTTTATTATTTTGTGGTATTACCTCTATATTTATCATACTGATATTTTATTTTCATATGACGAGAGACACTATTTGATCTCATCAATTCATTTTTGTTGAAGTTTAAGTGACGCCATTAGGCTCTCGAATTTTTAAGGGATTATTTCACCTTTATCCTTTTTCAAAGTTCTACTTTCATGTCAAGTATTTCAAGTTCCATTTTATTATGCTGGGGTATGATATCTATATCTATCATACTTTATGTTCATATGATGAGAGACCCTATTTTATCTCATAAATTCATTTTTTTTGAAGTTTAAGTGATGCCATTAGGCTGCCGAATTTTCATAAGAGAAATCTTATTTTTGTCTTCCTTCTATGTTTTTCATTTCATATGGTATATCTTTCAAATTTAATTTCCATGTTCATATATCCTTCATATTCGGTCCCTATACTTTTTTATGGGTCATTTATGAATTTTGGACCCATGTCCCCTCTCTTTTAAATGTTTTCTAAAACCCCAAAACATAGCCGTTATGTTGCAGAATTTCCATCTCAAAATGTATCTCTTTTTCTAAAGTTCTTTTATTTTATTAAGTGAAAACTCAAAGACCTATCTTCTATATGGGTATTCAAATATATACCAAGTTTTTATATTTTAAATTTTGGGATTTACATACATGAGACCTACTTTCCCTTTCTGTGGGTTTAAAGTGACATAAAGATCATGTCTTTAAAGCAGTTTTTAAAACTTTATGATTATGAAATGAAACCCATTTCTTTTATGCTATATGGGTTGTTTATGAAATTATTGATGATGATATATGTGGCTCACATGATAATAAATACATGTTAAGGGTTCACCCTGATAGCGCTCTAATGCATTGGGTAAAGACTTAATCTCTAGAGATGACCATTTTTAACGACGCCTTGGTGAATAACCTTGGTAAGTTTTAATGACACCTTGGGGTTGGACCTTGGTGAAACGGAAATTATAACGACCCAGAGTTTCATTAATGTAAAATCCCTCTTGATCCAGTTAAATGTATCTTTATGAATTTTTTTTATAAGATGTCAACTTCTTTGGTTTTATGTTAAGATTTTTGACCGTTGTTAATATAGCTGTTGAATAGTGATCACATGATTAGTATAAATATAGGACCTTAACAAATCCAATTTACTCAGACAAAAGAAGCAATGACCTCATCCAGTAGAATTACCCCATATGAAGACCATTTGCTGGAGCTTCGAAAAGAGGAGGCATCCTTGGGCTTCACCCTTGACCAAGACCAAGATGAGCTTCACCATGTCAAGCTCGAACGAGACCGTCTACGAGAAAAGTGGAAGTTGATAGAAATTACCACTCAAGCGATGTTATCCGAGCTACCCCAAGAGTCTGTCACCATCGCACACCTTACCCTTAGGTCTTATGTGGCTGTTTTAAGGGGTTATGTAACAAATAAGTAGTACTATGTTCATGTACATTATTCATGTATATAATAATGAATATAATTTCTAGTCATTTTTGATACATTATAAATAGTTTTTAAAGTACAAATGGAGTTTTAGTTATTTTTTAATTAAGAAATATATTTTATTAAATTAAGGTATTTTTTGAATTAAATAATATTTTAATAAAATAATAATAATATTATTAAATTAATTTTTTATTAAATATAAATGATCTTATAATTTTATGAATGCAAATAAAATTTTTATTAAGGTTTGAAAGCCATTTTTGTCAAAACCCGTGAATTTTTGATAAATGTCAGTTTTTATTTTAAAAGTGAAAATTAAAATATTTAGAAAATTATTTAGATAAAATAAATGTTATTTCTGGAATCAGGATGTCGAAATTATCCAACGGTGAATTTTTCATAATTTTCTGAGACAGTCAAATTTTTGGGTAAAAATTAAATACCGTTTAAATATATAATGTGTTTTATGACATCATAATGACCCAATGGTGATGTAATAAAATAATATAATCCTTATGTTCGGCCAATATAGGTTTTATCATTAAAATAATGTGCTTTTTGGTTTGTTTGACTTACTTTTCAAAGCACTAATGGACCCCTCAAGACATATTCAACACTTTGCCTTTTTGAATTAATTTCCATGGGAGTGTGACTCACCTCCACATAATCAACCTTATTATTTTAAGAAGTTCAGACTTGGGCCTTATAGAATATTGTTTTTATCTTCCCTTTTCCAAAAAACATGGGCAAAAAACCATGGGATGGTTTTTGGTTTGGATTAATTTAATGTAAGGGGACCCAAACCTAAATAATAAAGAATTCCCTCACCTTTCCTATATAAACCCAACCAAGCTCCCATTCCTCCTCACTAAAATCCCTTGGAGTTCGTCCAAATACTTCCATACTATCTCTAGAATCCTCCCAAGCTGCCCCAAGCTCCCAAGAAGCCTCTCACAAGCCTCTCTCAAGCCTTTGGAAGCACACTTCCAAGTAAGGGTTTTTTCTTCCTTTCTCATTTTTTTCAAATTTCTATAAGTTTTATTGCACTTTTAATTTCAATTATGAATGTTGGGGTATGGTTTCGAACCTCCCCCATACTTCCCTCTTATTGTTTGAATGATGGGAGACCCCTTTCCTTCTCATTAAATTCCTCCCATGTACACCCGTTACTATGCCGAAATTCCGAAAGGAACTTCTCTCTCTTCTTTTACATTCAAGCAATACTTTTGTATCATGAATATAAATTCCATTTCAATTGTTGAGACATGTATCTATATAAACTCATTACTGTCCATTACATGTAAATATTATGAGGAACCCATTTATCTCTCATCAACCATTTTTATGAATTCTTATGTCACGCCGTTACGCTGCCGAAATCGCACAAATTTTCTAAGCCAATGTCATTGTGTAGTGAATACCATGCCCATTTCTCCATAAAGGGTATTCACCTTTATGCACATTTACATATTTATTATAAAGTTTCATATATGAATTCAAAATTCCTTTATCGTGGAATAAATGATTATGTTTTGTGAATCCATGTTTTATGATCCATGTGGCACACTTATGCATGAAATGAAATGTTTAAGAAGGGTGCGCCCTTATAGCACTCCAATGCATTGGGTAAAGTATAGTATCATGATACGTCATGCGCAATGAGTGTTGAATCATGCTAATTCAAGTGAAATGAGGGTTTACTCATGCTTCATGTGCAATGAGGGTTTACTCATGCTTTGTGTGCAATGAGCCTTGGCTCATGCTAATTCCATGTTAAGTGTTGTTGCCACATTTCCATGTTATGATTATCATGATTTATCATGCCTTTATGTTCATGTTTATTTTATGATATATTGATATGACTATTGTCTAACATGTATTTTACGCCTCATGTTATTCCATGTGTACTCCCTTACTGGGCTTTATAGCTCACCCTTTTCTTGTGCATGTCCTCAGGTTATCCCATGCAATGCTAAGTATGAGAGAATGTAGTGGTCATGTAAAGTAATTTTTCAATAAAGATGTTGTATTTAATGTTTTATGTTTTTATGTAATGATCCTAAGCCCCAAATACACTAAACCTGTCGATCTTCTTTGTTGTATCAAGTGATGTTTTATGTAATGAATCATGTTTAAGTTGTATTAAAATGCAGGGTTGTCATAGTTGGTATGAGAGGATAGGTTATGTTATTTTTGGGATTAGGAAACCCTAGTAAAGCCTTTGATACAAGACTAAGTATAATAAAAACATCCCTAAGTTTTGGTAAGTACTGAGTAAGTGGTTTATCAAAAAAATACATCCCTGTCTGGATACGAGAAGGTAGAGGAGGCTCTGGCACAGATGTATCCTAGGGGTAAAACCTGAAAACTCCGCTTTGTGCTAGACTTGAACGGGAACTGGTGCACGACAATGGGCCTTGCTGCACTCTTGGTTACGACACTCCTAGGGGGATATGTTTTGATAAATTCACAATCTTAGTATGAACCCTTATTAAGGGAAAAATTCTCCTAAGAATATATGTTAGAAAGTAGATCATGAAAAGCCTAGATTGAAGCATATAGACTCATGAGTTAAGGAAATAAAAGTTTATTTATGAGTCATCAAATTTTGTCTTTGGATTACCCTTTATGTATTACCCCTAACTTTTCTTTTATTCCATCCAATGGCCGGTAATAGGAGGACTCAGGCTAACAACCGATGTGAAGATCAGTGTGATGACTGTACTAATGAGATTCCAAATCCAATGGGAGCGGGAATTGTGAACTTTGTCACGCTTATCTCTCATCTAACTCATGTTTTGAATAGAAACACGGATCAAGAAGAACATTCAACCCCCCATAAGAAATAAAAAGTTGCTATCGAGAGCTTCATGAGACAAAGGCCTCCTACTTTTAGTGGATCATCCGATCCCACGATCGCTGAACAATGGATCAACTCCATTGAAAAGATATTCTACATCCTCCAATGTTATGAATAAGAGAAGGTTCTCCTGGAGGCTTATCGTATGGAGGGTGAAGCTGATCAATGGTGGACGTTGATAAAAAATATGAAGCCTTAGGAGGAGATCGAGGCGTTGGAATGGAAGGATTTCTGGAAGATGTTTTTTGATAAATATTTTCCGCGCACCCTCTGGCTTAAGATGGAAAGGGACTTCCTTTACCTCAAGAAAAAAGATGAAGAATCTATTGGAGCGTATGAGGCAAAATTCACAAGGCTTGCACGATACACTTCTAGATTTGTCGTTACCCCCGAATGCAAGGTTGACCGCTTCTTTGGTGGGCTGAAGCCTAGCTTCTGGAAAATATAAGTTATCCGTGACTTCGACAGCTATGAGGAAATTGTCCGATGTTCCCTCAAGGTCGAAATGGAGATCGGGGAATCACATAGGTATCATGGGGACAAGAAGCGTAAGGTGGAGTTCAATGCTGGTGGTCCGATGGATAAATCCAACAGTGCTAAGAAGATCGAGCACCCCACTTGCCAAAAGTGCGGAAAGAAGCACCCTAGAAATTTCCCTAAGGGGACGAGAAAATGCTTCAGGCATGGAAGAGAAGGGAACCTAGCTGTTAACTATCGGCAAGAAGGACCCGCGGATGCAACAGAGGAGAGGAATGCTCCGTTCGAACCTCAACACATTGTTCAATGCTACAAATGCAATGAACCGGGTCATTTTTCAAATCAGTGCCGTAATCCAAGGGTTATTGGTGGCAACCAACAACCTCCAAGACAGAAAGGAAGATCTTTTTCCATCACTTCTGCCAAAGTGAACCCTAACAATGAAGTGGTGACAGGTACGCTAGTTATTCATTCAAGAATAGAGAACGTAGGTTTTGATTCTGGTTCTACGCATTCTTTTATATCTCGAAAGTTTAGTAGAACAATCCCAACACCACCACAAATCATGGAAGTAAAGATATCGGTGAGTACGGAAAATGGGGAAATCATTGCATCCCATGAGTATAAGTCCTCCCCTGTTATAATATTTGGATTGAATTTCCCGGTGAACCTCGTCATACTCCCTATGGTGGAATTTGATGAAATTCTTGTCATGGATTGTCTTTCCTTATATAGAGCCAATATAAATTGTCGGGAGAGGCAAATCACACTCCATATGGAGAATCGACCCCCGATTCTTTACAAGTGTCAGGAGGAAGATGAATCTATTTTAGCTCCATCATCTCAAGCATGGATATTACTGCATATGAGCATGAATATCTAGCTCAGATGATTGAGTCCAAGAAAGAAACCATCCTTGAAGAAATGCCTATTGTGAGGGAATTCACTGAAGTGTTTCCTAGGGAACTGCCTAGTCTTCCTCCAAGAAGAGTTGTTGAGTTCTCAATTGAACTTATACCTGGGGCGCTACCAATATCCAAGAGTCCATATAGAATGGCTGTTGTAGAGCTTGAAGAGCTGAGGAAACAACTACAGAATAATCTGGATAAAGGGTTTATATGCCCAAGTGCTTCACCATGGGGTGCACCAGTCCTCTTCGTCAAGAAGAATGATGGGTCAATGCGGCTTTGCCTCGATTATTGTGAAATTAACAAAATCACGATAAAGAACAAGTATCCTCTCCCAAGAATTGATGACTTGTTTGATCAATTGTGTGGAGCACAATACTTCTCCAAGGTGGATTTGCAGTCGGGATATTATCAAGTAAGGGTGAAGAAGGAAGATGTCCCCAAGACTGCTTTTCATACAAGATACTGGCACTATGAATTCATATTAATGCCTTTCGGACTCACCAATGCTCTATAAATATTCATGGACTTGATGAATAGAGTCTTTAGAGATTATTGTGACAAATTTGTGGTAGTCTTTATAGATGATATTCTAATATACTCCAAAACCAAGGAGGATCGTGAGGAGCATTTAAAAACTGTACTAGAGACTTTGCGCAAGGAGATGCTCTATGAAAAGTACAAAAAGTGTGAGTTCTGGTTAAAGGAGGTCTCATTCTTGGTCCATATCATCACAAGCAATGGGATATCTTTGGACCCCTCCAAAATAGATGCAATTGAGGGATGGATGAGGCCAACATCAGTAACAGATATCCGTAGCTTCTTGGGGTTAGCTGGATATTATCGACGATTTGTGAGAAATTTCTCACGATTGTCCAACCCTCTTAACAAGCTAACTCGAAAGGGAGTAAAGTTTTCTTGGAGTGATGAATGCGAAGAAAGATTCAAGGAGTTGAAAAGGAGGCTTATCACTGCACCCGTGCTCACTTTACCCACTTGTGGGGAACTTTTTGTGGTATTCGATGATGCTTCAAAGAAGGGCTTAGGCTGTGTGCTAATTCAGAATGATAAAGTGATATGCTATGCCTCAAGGCAGTTGAAAATACATGAGTGAAACTATCCAACGCATGATCTGGAGTTGGAGGCTGTGATCTTTGCCTTGAAAATTTGGCGGCATTATCTCTATGGAGAGAAATGTGAGATATATACTGACCAAAAGAGTCTTAAATATATATTCACATAGAAAGAGATTAATATGCGTCAGAGAAGATGGATAGAGCTCATCAAGGATTATGACTTTTCAATACATTAACACCCTAGGAAAGCAAACAAGGTGGCAGATTCCCTAAGTAGAAAGGACCCAACAATTCTATCAATGATGAGAATTGAGAAGGATTCAATCTTCTTAGACTTGATGAAGATAGACATGAGAATCATAAAGAATGGAACATCATCAATCCTTTCACAAATTATTGCTCAACCCTATCTTTTGGAAAGGTTAAAGGATTCTCAAAAGGATGATGTAAGAATTCAGGAAAAAGTGGGAGCTATCGAAAAAGGGAAATCCTCGTAGTTTAATGTTAAGGAAGAAGGAATTGTGCGGTTTGGGAAAAGACTATGTGTTCCATCAAGTCCGGAGCTGAAGAAGGAACTTTTGGATGATGCACATAGTTCAAATTTCTCTATTCAACCAGTGAGCAAAAAGATGTATCGAGATATCCAAGAAAACTTTTGGTGGGATAATATGAAGAAGGAGATCACTGAATATACATCAAAGTGCCTGGTGTGTTAGTAAGTGAAGGCAGAGAGGTAGAAGTCTAAGGTGATGATGCAACCATTGCCCATACCAGAATGGAAATGGGAGAACATCACCATGGACTTTGTCACCGGACTTCCAAGGACATCCAAAGGCAACAATGCAATTTGGGTTGTTGTGGATCGCCTTACAAAGACTGCACACTTCATTTCTATTCAGTAGGATTTCTCTTTGGATCAACTGGAAAATATATATATCAGAGAAGTGGTAAGGTTGCATGGAGTATCACTATCTATTGTTTCTGACCGAGATCCAAGATTCACCTCTAAGTTTTGGAAGAGTTTTCAACATGCTCTGAATACTGAACTGAACTTTAGTACGACCAATCATCCTCAAACTGATGGCCAATCTGAGTGGACTATCCAAACACTTGAGGATATGTTGATTGCGTTCTAAATGGACTTTAAAAGAGGATGGGATCAACATATTCTTCTGGTTGAGTTCTCTTATAATAACAGTTTCCACTCGAGCATCCAAATGGCACCATATGAAGCCCTATATAGGAAAAGGTGCAGAACACCGGTATGTTGGGATGAGGTTGGTAAACGTAAGCTACTTGGACCAGAAATGGTCGAAGAAATGGTGGAGAAGGTGAAAACCATTCAGCAGCATATCGAGGCAGCCCAGAGTCGACAGAAGAGTTATGCAGATAATCATCGACGAGACCTTGAGTTTAAAGCTGGAGACATGGTGTTTCTATGCATATCTCCATGGAAAAGGCCATGAGGTTTGGAAATAAAGGGAAGTTAAGTCTAAGGTACATCGGCCCCTTCGAGGTTCTTGACCGTGTTGGGGCTGTCGCCTATCGACTAGCACTTCCACCTACTATGGCCAAAGTACATGATGTCTTTCATGTATCCCTCTTAAGGAAGTACATACCAGACCCTTCACATGTACTCTCTTTCGAGGTGGTACAATTGGAAGACTATCTTTCTTATGAGGAGCAACCAGTGGAGATCTTAGATCGTAGAGAAAAAGTTCTACAAAATAAGACAATGCCCCTCGTCAAGGTGTTGTGGAGAAACCACAATTTTGAAGAAGCGACTTGGGAATTAGAGGATATGATGAAGTTGAGTTACCCACATTTGTTTTAGTGTGGGAAAAGGAAAATTTCGAGGACGAAATTTCTTAAGGGGGGAATATTGTAATGACCCAAAGTTTCATTAATGGAAAATCCCTCTTGATCCAGTTAAATGTCTCTTTATGAAAAATGTTTTTATAAGATGTCAACTTCTTTGGTTTTATGTTAAGATTTTTGACCGTTGTTAACATAACTGTTGAACAGTGATAACATGATTAGTATAAATATAGGACCTTAACAAATCCAATTTACTCAGAAGAAAGAAGCGATGGCCTCATCCAGTAGAATTTCCCCATACGAAGCCCATTTGTCGGAGCTCGGAAAAGAGGTGGCATCCTTGGGGTTCTCCCTTGACCAAGCCCAAGCTGAGATTCACCATGTCAAGCTCGAACGGGACCGTCTACGGGAAAAGTGGAAGTTGATATAGATTACCACTCGAGCGATGTTATCCAAGCCACCCCAAGAGTCAGTCACCATCACACACCTTACCCTTAGGTCTTATGCAGCTGTTTTAAGGGGTTATGTAACAAATAAGTAGGACTATGTTCATGTACATTATTTTTGTATATGATAATGAATATAATTTCTAGTCATTTTTGATACATTGTAAATAGTTTTTAAAGTACAAATGGAGTTTTTTGTTATTATTTAATTAAGAAATATATTTTATTAAATTAAGGGATTTTTTGAATTAAATAATATTTTAATAAAATAATAATAATATTATTAAATTAATTTTTTATTAAATATAAATGATCTTATAATTTTATGAATGCAATTAAATTTTTTATTAAGGTTTGAAAGACATTTTTGTCAAAAACCGTGAATTTTCGATAAATATCGGTTTTTATTTTAAAAGAGAAAATTTACATATTAAGAAAATTATTTAGATAAAATAAATGTTATTTCTGGAATCAGGACGTCGAAATTATCCAACGGGGAATCTTTCATAATTTTCTGAGATAGTCAATTTTTTGGGTAAAAATTAAATACCGTTTAAATATATAATGTGTTTTATAACATCATAATGACCCAATGGTGATGTTATAAAATACTATAATCCTTATGTTCGGACAATATATGTTTTAGCATTAAAATAATGTTATTTTGGGTTTTTTTGACTTACTTTTCAAAGCATTAATGGACCCCTCATGACATATTCAACACTTTGCCTTTTTAAATTAATTTCCATGGGAGTGTGACTCACCTCCACATAAGTAACCTTATTATTTTAAGAAGTTAGGTCTTGGGCCTTATAAAATATTTTTTTCCTCTTCCCTTTTCCAAAAACCATGGGAAAAAAACCATGGGATGGTTTGTGGTTTGGATTAATTTAACGTAAGGGGACCCAAACCTAAATAATAAAGAATTCCCTCACCTTTCCTATATAAACCCAACCAAGCTCCCACTTCCTCCTCACTAAAATCCCTTGGAGTTCGTCAAACCTCTTACCTACTCTCTCTATAATCCTCCCAAGGTGACCCAAGCTCCCAATAAGCCTCTCAAAAGCCTCTCTCTAGCCTTTGGAAGCACACTTCCAAGTAAGGGTTTTTTCTTCCTTTCTAATTTTTGTCAATTTTCTTTAAGTTGTATTTCCATTTTAATTTCAATGATGAATGTTGGGGTATGTTTTCTCACCTCCCCCATACTTCCCTCTTATTGTTTGAATGATGGGAGACCCCTTTCTCTCTCATTAAATTCCTCCCATGTACACCCGTTACTATGCCGAAATTCCGAAAGGAACTTCTCTCTCTTCTTTTACATTAAAGCAATACTTTTGTATCATGAATCTAAATTCCATTTCAATTGTTGTAACATGTATCTATATGACGTACTTACTTTCCATTACATGTAAATATGATGAGGAACCCATTCCTCTATCATCAACCATTTTTATGAATTCTTATGTCACGCCGTTACGCTGCCGAAATCGCACCGATTTTCTAAGCCAATGTCATTGTGTAGTGAATACCATGCCCATTTATCCATCAAGGGTATTAACCTTTATGCACATTTACATATTTATTATAAAGTTTAATGTATGAATTCCACATTCCTTTATCATGGAATAAATGATTATATTTTATGAATCCATGTTTTATGATCCATGTGGCACACTTATGCATGAAATGAAATGTTTAAGAAGGGTGCGCCTTTATAGCGCTCCAATGCATTGGGTAAAGTATAGTATCATGATAAGTCATGTTCAATGAGTGTTGACTCATGATAATTCAAGCGCAACGAGGCTTTACTCAAGCTTCATGTGCAATGAGGGTTTACTCATGCTTTATGTGCAATGAGCCTTGACTCATGCTAATTCCATGTTAAGTGTTGTTGCCACATTTCCATGTTATGATTATCATGCTTTATCATGCCTTTATGTTCATGTTTCTTTTATGATCTATTGATATGCCTATTTTCTAACATGTATTGTACTCCTCATTTTATTCCATGTGTACTCCCTTACTGGGCTTTATAGCTGACGCTTTTCTTATGCATGTCCTTAGGTTATCCCATGCAATGATAAGTATGAGGGAATGTAGTGGTCATGTAAAGGAAGTTTTCAATAAAGATATTGTATTTAATGTTTTAAGTTTTTATGTAATGATCCTAAGCCCCAAAGACACTAAACCTCTCGATCTTCTTTGTTGTATCAAGTGAAGTTTTATGTAATGAATCATGTTTAAGTTTTATTAAAAAGCAGGATTGTCATAGAAATGATTGTCAATATTAAATGTTTTAGCCACATATTCAAGATATGAAATATGTTATTTTTATTATGATATGCCTCATGATTTCTTTCTCAAGCCTTAAAGTTCTTTTTCATGACATTGTTGATGTATCTCAAGTTCACATGTTAAATGTTTCCCCTTGTTTCCCTTACTGGTCCTTCTACTCACCCTTTCTTTTGATGTATGTCCCCAGGTTATGAGATGCAGTAATGAACCTAGGATGAACATAAGGAGAATCATTTCAAGTGTTTAAGAAGAATGTTTTATGTTTTTTTGTTTTAAGTTTCTGGTTTCCAAGACACTAAACCTTAAAGATCCTAGTTTTTTGTAAAATTTAATGAAAGTTTATGTGATAAAAAGACGGGATGCCATATAATCACCACTATCCAATCACTCTGTGCCGCACATGTTTGAACTTGAGCCGTCCGATGCTCGCGTAGCCATGTCATATTATTCCTCTATTCATTTATCAATGAAAATACTTCTATAAACAATAGTTTATGAAGAACCACGATCTAATCACCATGGATGATCATTTAGATATCATGAGGAACACTAGATCGCACCGAGTCAATTCCTGATACTAACATCTTGCATGCATGAATAAAAATAGAAGAAGAAGGTTCATTTGAGGCAAAAAGAGTTTTTGAGGCCACATGGATTTGAGCATGAACTTTAAATGAGATTTTCAATCTACCTTGCATGAAGAGAATTAGAAGGGTAATCATTTGAAAAAGGAAAAAACTGAAATACCTAGCATATCTTCACACGTGGTTTGAAAATTTTATAGAACTGAAGATATTGGTTATTCAAGGTTGGATTTGAGGATCATATCAGGTAGGTATTTTATTGAATAAAAGAAGAGATCCCTTACTATAAAAGGAGATGTCCCGAGTCAAGGAATTGTTGCTGCTCTCATATTTTGAGAGCTCTCAATTTTCTTGAAAAAAATAGAATCTATGTGCTTTTTATTTGAGAAGGGATATAAAAGAAACCACGAGACCTCTGGATCTACAAAGGGGAGGACCCATAAGCCTTTGAAAAGTATCATACACCCTTGAATTTATTTGCAATGAATTTATGTTCTTAGCATGAACTAGTCACAACAAACATGCAACCGATTTTATCAAAGCCTCACTGTGCTTTGAGAATACCATGTCACCATGAGCTAGTAATTTAGTCTTGCACTCCCACTATGCTTTGTGATGACACCCAAACCATTCCTCCTTTGCACGAAGGGGGAAAACTCATGACCCCTTGGTCTCACAAATAAAAATTTATTGTTTCATGATATACATATACTATTTTTAAGGGTTTATATTTATTAAATAAGGAGATAACATGATGATAGAAAAAACATGTTTTCATGCATGTATGTGCATCCTTTGAAGAATATTTAAGCTATCCATGGTTGTGGATCACAAAATTAAGAGAAGTGCGTGCACACATGCCCTTATATGTGAGAAGAATAGAAGTTAGTACGTGTCCAAATGTTTATACCCATTAGGGTTTACACACAAGAATAAGTAGAAGTGTAGAGGAAGAGTTCAACCAAATTCCCACATTCTTGATCTCATGCATATATGAAAAGAAGAAAGAGTTTATTCTGATGATGCTAGGTTAGCTGATCCTCAGTGTTTGAATAATACCATAGGTGTATTTTATTCTTTCCCTAAAAGAATCATATGTTTTAGTGAATTCGGATATGGAACTATAATAAGAATAAAGTATAATAAGTTCTAGTGCAGTTGGTTGTTTCACTAAAGAAGAAAAAATAAGTAGTGCAGTTGGTTTTGCACTAGAGAAGAAGAGAGAAGAAGAAATGAGATTTTCTTGCCTACTTCTTTCAAGGTAACCAAGTGAATATCACTAAATAATATCAAGATTAGAACCTACCTTATTAAATAAGGGAGAATATTTTCTTCAGAGTTAGTATAAATTACCAGAAAGGAGCTACATGTTGGACCAGTTTATCACCAGTTTAGGGAAGTGGATTGTTCTCCTCCCCCCTCAAAAGTGTAGAGACTTATACTGGATATAGGATTATTTCCCAAGACAAACCACTATAACATTTATCACATTATAATGTAGAATACATGTATTAGTCATAACTACATATTGAAATGAAACACCTTATCTTATTGAGTATTGAACCTTGAAAAAATATTATGTGCATTTTACTACTTTCTATTATTTCATGCAACATGAAAAATATAATAAGAGAATCAAGTTTCTAATTGGTAAAGAGGTATAGGGATAAAAATTTGTAATTGGTTTAAAAAATACCCAACACTGATTCACCCCCCCTCATTGTTAGGTACATCCCAAAATGGTCCTCTAAATTGTTATTAGAGAGAGGAAAACCTTTGTTGGATTCTCTTTTGAAGTCTTGAATTTCTTTCCTAAGATAACAATGAAGTGTAGTTTTGGTGAAGAGTCAGTCATCTATGAGAAGAATAATATATCTACTACGAACATGATGAATAGGAAGAATAAAGGGAATAGAAAGATGAAGAAGAAGTCCCACTTATCTAAATAAGTGGAAGTATCTGTATCTCCATCCCTTATTGAAAATAAAGATATATCAGGTTTGGAAAGTGATGAGCAGGTGGATCATGTTTCCATCAAGAATATGGATAACCTTCCTAACTTAAGTAATCAAGATTTATGTGTCATTACATTGGAAAATTATTCTCATGATTAAAATGAAAACACAAGGGGGTATGATCAATCTAAAACATCTCAAGAAATATTATTTGAGAGATTAAGAGTAATTCTTCATGATATCACAGAAGAAAGTGAATTCCTTGTTTGAGGATTATTTCAATGTATTTAGGAAGATATCAACTACTTGAAAGAATAATCTAATGTTTTGGGGAAGGGATTGCAATAAAAATTGTTGAATGTTTAAAGCTCCCCAGATAGGTTGGAGCCTTTGAAGGAACAAAGAGGGAATTTTAATTGAGCTCCTCATAGTGGCTCAAAGAATTTGAAGAAAAGGATAGAGTCAACAATACTGTAGAATAGAATATCCTTTCACTTGAATATGAGATTGAAAAGAGCACTGAATTCAAGAGTTTATATTTGAAATAAATTTCCAAGAAGATCAAGGAACTTGACTCTTCTTTACAAAAAAATGTTAAGATTCATGATGAGGAAGTTGAAATATTGAAGAAAGATTATGAAGAGAAGATAATTGTGATTAAATACCAGAAATTAATCCTCGATATGAAATGTTTAGAAACGGAAGCTCAGTTGACCCGCTTTAAGAAGACACATATTGATACTTCACAGAAGAATGAGAGAGTTCCTATTAGAACTCAATGCTCACTGGATGATTCTAAGGTTGAACGACCTCTAACATGTGATAAGAAGATCATAAATTCACTCATTATTCTGTCACAAGTAGCTAAGAAGGATAAGGTAACATCCATACCATCTTGTAATAATGTGTCTAAGTATGTTTCTATAAAAAGTGTTGGGTTAAGGAAAAAATATAAACAATTATGGATGATGAAAAGTTAGGAGATACCTACCTCCATGGCTAGGGTGGATAGGAAGAAAAATTTGGATGATGATTCTCCATAGAGAGAATAATAAACCAAGGATAAGGATAACAAACCATATAAATAATAAATCAAGAAGAGAAGGTTTTTTGGTCAATGTTGGTGCTACAACAGATCTGGGAATTGTGCATTAGATTGTTGGCACAATCCCTTAAATGAAAAAGCATAGAGAAATCCTATATCAAAGGGGGGGTCCAACAAATAAGAATAAACATCCACAGATCTATAAGAATATGTACACTAAAAATATATTTGGAATGCTAGACAACATATATTATGTATACAATGGGAGTGGTCACAAGGTTGGTACATGTTCATCTCAATAGGTACCCAATGATGACAAGAAAAGAAGATCACATAAGTTGGATAAGATAGAAGAAGCTTCCTTGGTAAGTAGTCAAAAGAATGTTGTAAAAACTATTTATCTTAAGAAGATTCCAAGAAGTATTAGTTTGAAGTACTTGGATTCTAAATCCAAGAAGGTGAATGGTTGTGAATCCAAAATAACTCGAAATAAGTATGTCACTCAGAAGTAGCCATGTGGAAGATCCAACATTGATGTCTCAACTCCTAATGACCTATTTGTTATCTTTCCAGAATACTTGGAAATAATGAGGAAAATGGAATATGTACAAGCTAAGTCTAGTTCAAAAAAAAAAGATTTCACATGATGATAAAGTAGTCCTGTGTGTGAGGTGAAACAAGGCTGGTCACATAGTTAAACATTACATTGCATTTATTCTATCCCAAGAATAATTCCTCAAGAAGATTTCACCCGGAGATTATAGTTCTTTAAAAGTTCTTGAATAAAGAAGTCTCACACACAAAGAAATAGAAGAATTTATAATATCCACACAACCACAATCATAATTGAATATCAAATATGAAAGTGTAAAGAGTAGAGAAAATAGAGCATCTTGGTTGAGAAAATCATGTCAACCTTGGTGTTCACATTGATGATGCAAGGTGGATCCATGTTATTCCCTTTTTATATTTGTGTGTTTTATTTGTTCTTATATTTCAGGGAATTGAAGGGGAAGTAATATCTCTTGGCCAGAACCAGAGAATTAGTGATGATAAGTGTTCCCTTGAGGGGGAGGCATATGGATAATTTTCCATACTAATTATTTCAATTAATATAAACTTAAGTTTTTATCAAATTCCATAACTCTATAAATTGATTGAAGATCATGTCATTGGAAAAGGTATATTATTTCTCAATCTCCCATACTTAATTAATCAAAATAAATGTCATTCTACAATGTGGGAGTAATAAAATTTATCAGTGGAATAAGATGAATGGATGTTCCCCAAGGTCATTCATCCTGCCTATTACACTTGAATGTTTTTGATCCATTTTTTGAAGTGAGTGAAGGAACTATTTCTAGAAAGATTCATATCACATTTATTATCCTCATCCTTGAATGAAAGTGAAAAACCCTTGAAGAAGAGTACATGAGTTATCATTTCATAAGGTATCATATTATTGGGTAATGGAAAACTTTGTTGTCTGAATCAATTCCTCTTGTTTTCTACACTGAGCATTTATCAAGTAGATTTAGAGTGAAATGATTAATGGCATATTAATTAAGTATCAGCTGATACCCTCTCTAATATGATCTTTTTATTTCATGTCAAAAAGGGGGAGAAAAGTTATGTGAATGTTTTTGGGAGAGAAATAAGTGAATGGGAGAGGGAATATTATCATTTTGATATCAACACATTCATTTGAGAAAGAACTTTGTAGTATTGCCAACAAATACAAAGGGGGAGATTGTTGGGACCAATTTGTGTATGAATTTGTATTTGTTGTCAATATTTGTCAATACTAGTCAAAATTAAGGAGTGATGAAAAATAGATAATTGGGGAATTCTTCATGGAAACAAATGAGAGAATTGTTTCACTGATCTTATGTTCAAAGAACTTGTGTCAAAAGTGAAATAATGTTTATAAAATTAAAGTATCATCCATTGAGGATGATTGAATATTCCATGTGTGATCATTCAAAAAGTAAAAGAATTATGTGATTTTCATGAAGTGGAGAATATTATAGAATGAAGATAATGTAGGTTCCGGGCGCTGCGGAAGCGCGTTGGTGGGTTTGCCCAAACTTAATTTTAACGTTAAACAACGTTCAATATGAGATATGTCACGATATAAAATGCCGAATCTTTGGAATAGAACGAAGAACGAAAAGAAAATAAGAGTCCCGTAACCCTTGGGGAGGATCATCATATGTTGATTATAATTATTTTAATTAATGCATAAGAATTACCTTGTTGGAATTCTTTCTTCATTGATGTGTCCGGTCACGATTCGGTGATCCGTCGTTGCGTCGTAGAATCCATGTGTAGGATTCCTCTAGCGGTGATCCACACGTGTGTCACGTATCTCCGGACATCACCGAAGAGATCTTTGGGTGCTAGCGTGGAAGAACCTTCGCTTGTGATGTCCGCCTTCGACCGCCTTGATCTGGTGGAGGATCTTGC
This sequence comes from Viscum album, assembly GCA_963277665.1. Lineage (NCBI taxonomy): Eukaryota > Viridiplantae > Streptophyta > Magnoliopsida > Santalales > Viscaceae > Viscum > Viscum album. Next base: position 694,990,727 of record OY728157.1, read on the forward strand.
TCTCGTAACTTGAGGGCGTTCTTGGTGGAAAGTGAATTCTCTCTTGGCTTGAGATTATTTCCAAATCCGTTGTGCACAACAATGGCTCTCAAAAAAATGTTGGGGTTGCGAGGATATTTATAATCAGGTTTGAGGTTAATAGAGTTATGACAATAAATAAACGCGTTACGTGTTTTATTTATTTCATTAACTCTTATTGAAAACCCCCATGTCAAATTATTAATTCCTTGACATGCGCCCACGCTGATTATAATAAATATCATTTAATAAAACAATATTAAATCCTCAAAATCCCAATTGGAAAAACTACACGGCGTGTACTTTCTTTCTATAAAACTACACAACGTGTATATTTAATATACACGTCGTGTACTTTTATTTTCCATTTTTCTCCACCACATTTATTTGACCTTGAGTAATGACTATTTATTTTTTAAATAAATGTAACTGCATTACTCGCTAATAAATATAATATTTTTTCCACAGTATATTCTCTCGAATAACTAGTGTCAAAATAAATGCGATCAGAAATCCTTAAATAATTATTAAACCATAGTCGGGAGTAATATTTATTTAACTTGTTAAATTAATATTTAACTGAGATACATGGACACACTTAGTGTGTGACCCTCTAGGCCTCTTTCTCAGTGGCATTAGGCTGAGCCTGCCTAAAGTCCAAGGTTAGCGTCTAGCAACACACCAAGGCACCCATAGAGAAAGAAGTTAACGCCGCAATGACGTGTCACCTCCTACGAACGCTTACCATGTAATATAATCCCATTGTCTCGATATCTCCAATCAAGCGGGTTGCATGCTAGTGCCATCAACCCATGTGCTTGATTATTCTTTCTTTGACTTCCCGGAATTGAACTTGCCCATACCTTACCATGGCCATGGATTTATTTAGGCTATATCAATTCCATCAAAGGGCCTGAGATATCTACTTCCATTATGGAACAGAAGGGACAAATCCTTTCTCGCATTATCTATTAATGCAGTATTACTCGTGACGCACCCAACGTATCCTACCTCGCTGCGAACAGTGCGTCGTCACAGTTTTCGTCAATACATCTAAGTGCGCGAGTTGTAATACCCATTAATAATAATCCTAAAGTCTAAGGATCAATACACATGTCTGTAGATAGGAACATGCAATGACACTATGAAATGTGGATTTCCTACTGGCGGGTCTCGTTCTCATAATATCCTCCTGGATATTACCAAGGGTGCACACCATGAGAAGGTGCCTCAAAGTTTTATGAGTCCTCACCCCTAATGACCTGTATTATTTGTGTCCCTCAAATAATTTCATCCGGCCATAGAACATACAATCAAGAACAGTGTTATGGAACTTTCGGGTTCTCATCATAGCAGGGATCCGCTACGACCCTTTAATGCAACAGCTGTCCTTAGGACATTATCTCATGACATGTCACGCAGAAGAACAATCAAGATGTGATAAGGCTTTTATTTAATGAATAAAGTACAAAGTAGTTGGTTCTAGACCACCAACTCCAACAGACTCCCACTTGGACTGGATCCAACTGCTAACAACCTTTAACCCGCTAGCTCTCACATGATATTTATGCTTCTGCTAAGATAGGCCTTTAGTCATGGGGTCCACCACGTTCTCTTCCGTGGAAACTCTACTCACTGAAACTTCACCCCTTTGATAGAAATCCCTCAAGAGGTGATACTTACGGAGTATGTGCTTTGTCCGTTGATGTGACCTTGGTTATTTTTCAAGAGACACCGCTGCAGTATTATCACAATACAATGTAATGGGATCTTTACTGCTAGGCACCACATCAAGCTCCTGGACAAAGTTAAGAATCCAAACGGCTTATTTGGCTGCATCAGAAGCCGCTATATACTCGGACTCCGCTGTAGAATCGGCGACAACTGGCTGCTTTGAACTCTTCCAGCTCACAGCTCCTCCATTGAGACATCAAACATATCCAGATTGCAACTTCAGATCATTCTGATCTGTTTGAAAACCAGCATCAGCATACCCTCTGATGACAAGCTCCTCGTCTCCTCCATACACTAGGAACATATCCTTAGTTCTTCTCAGATACTTAAGGATAGTATTAACAGCAGTCCAATGCTGTTCTCCTGGATCTTCTTGATATCTACCTACCATGCTCAGTGCATAGGCAACATCAAGCCTGGTACATAACATGGCATACATGATGGATCCTATAGCCGAAGCGTATGGGATCTTGCTCATCCTATCTTTCTCCTGTTGTGTCTGGGGACACATTTTCTTAGAAAGATGTATTCCATGTGACAATGGAACCAATCCCCTCTTGGATTTTTCCATACTAAATCTCTTTAGTATCTGGTCAATGTATGTACCCTGACTTAGTCCAAGCAGCCTCTTGGATCTATCACGAATGATCTTGATCCGTAGAATGTAGGCTGCTTTTCCTAAGTCCTTCATGGAGAAACACTTGTTCAACCAGTCCTTAACTGACTGTAAGGCTGGTACGTCATTTCCAATAAGCAATATGTCATCAACATATACCACTAGGATGACGAACACATTCCCATTAAACTGCTTATAAACACATGGCTCACATTCGTTCTTAATGAAACCAAATTCCTTTATGGATTCATCAAATCGAATGTTCCATGACCTGGATGCTTGATTTAATCCATAAATGGATTTCTGCAACTTTCAAACCCATTTGGCTTCACCTGGTGTCACAAACCCTTCTGGTTGTGTCATATAGACATCTTCCTGAAGGTTCCCGTTAAGGAATGCTGTTTTGACATCCATCTTCCAAATCTCGTAGTCATGGTAAACTGCTATGGCAAGTATGATTCTTATGGATTTAAACATGGAAACTGGCGAGAAGGTTTCATCATAGTCAATTCCTTGACACTGTCTGAATCCTTTAGCCACTAGCCATGCTTTATAGGTTCTAACTTGACCTTCCATGTCCAGCTTTCTTTTGAATACCCATTTGCATGCAACAGGCTTTAAATCAACTGGATCATCGACCAGAACCCAAACTTGGTTCTGATACATGGAATCCATCTCAGAATTCATAGCTTCTAGCCATCTTACAGGTTTTGAGCTTTCTACTGCTTCCTTGTAGGAGAGAGGTTCATCATTGTCCAATAATAATGATTCACCATCCTCGGTGACTAGGAAACCAAATCTCTCTGGTTCCCTTACCTCTCATGAGCTCCTACACAGTACTTGTGTTTCTGGAACCTCTTCCACGGGGACCTGTGGAACTTGTTCCTATACCAACTCTTGTGTATCTTGAGAATCAACTTTGTCGAAGTCAATCTTGATCCCACTATCCTTCTTGAGGATGTGCTCCCTCTCAAGAAATACGCCTTGTCTGGCGACATTCACTTTCTTGTCTTGGGGGTTATATAGGTAATATCCTTTTGTTTCCTTGGGATATCCTATAAAGATACACTTCGTGCCCCGGGGTGCTAGTTTGTTTCCTGAGAAGGCCTTAACAAATGCCTCGCATCCCCATACACGTGTGTGCGACAAAGTGGGTTTCCTTCCATTCCATAACTCGGATAGAATTCCATTTTCCGCCTTAGTTGGTACTCGGTTTAATGTGTATGCTGCAGTTTGTAATGCATATCCCCAAAAGGATAATGGAAGATCTGCATGACTCATCATCGACCTCACCATGTCTAACAAGGTGCGGTTCCTCCTTTCACTAACACCATTACACTATGGTGTATAAGGAGGAGTGAGCTGAGATAGAATCCCAGACTCCCGTAGAAGATCGATGAACTCTTGGTTCAGATATTCTCCACCTCGATCCGATCGAAGCTTCTTTATCTTCTTACCAAGTTGATTCTCTACTTCATTCTTGAATTCCTTAAATTTCTGTAAGGACTCTTACTTATACCTCATTATGTAGACATAGCCATATCTACTCAAATCGTCAGTAAAAGTAATAAAGTAAGAATATCCACCTCTAGCTTCTACTGGAAATGGTCCACACACATCTGTGTGTACCAATCCTAGAAGCTCTGTGGCCCTTTCACCTTGTCCACCAAAAGGCAGCTTGGTCATTTTTCCTTGTAAACAAGCGTGACATCTATCAAGTGGTTTTAGCTCAGTAGAGTCTAAATAGCCATCTTGGCAGAGCTTTGTCAAGCGCTTCTCGTTCACATGACCAAGGCGGTGATGCCATAACTGGGTGATGTATGAGTCATGTGAGTTTGTTTCATTATCGATTGCCAACACTTGGTTTTCGTAATTTAATACATACAAACCATTATTCAAATGTGCCATACCATAACATACATTTTTCTTATAAAAGAGACAACCCTTATTTCCAAACTTGAAAATAAATCCATCCATATCCAAAAAAGATACAGAAATTATGTTCTTGGTAACACTAGGCACAAAATAACAGTTTTGTAAAACAAAAATCAAGCCAGTTGGCAATGAGAGGTGATAGTCGCCAATAGCCAACGCAGCCATCCTTGCACCATTGGCAGCTCAAAGATCCACCTCTACTCTGGTGATCTTTATAAATCTACTTGGTTCCTGCATTTGAATACAGATGTGAGCCCCACAAGCTGTATCTAATACCCAATGTGTAGAAATAGAAAGATTGCACTCGATAACGAACACACCTTTAGCATCCCCACACTTCTGGGTGCAGTTCCTCTTCTAGTGGCCCTGCTTGCCACATGCAAAACACACTACTTCTCATTCCTTTCCTTGCCTCTGGATCTTCCCCTTCTTGGAGGGACGGTGCTCAGGGGCTTCAGACCATTTATAAGTCTTTGGCCCCTTTTCCTTGTCCTTCCTTTTCTTGTTCACCATAAGGACCGCGGGTTTGTCATGCCCCATGTCCTTATCTACCTGGCGAATCAAGGTCAGAAGATCCGATAGACTCTTCTCATTGCTGCTCATGTTATAGTTGACAATGAAGCTAGAGAAGGTCTTGGGAAATGATGATAGGATGAGATCTATACGCAACTCATCTGGGAATTTAATCCCTAAGATGTCCAAGCGTTCAATGTAGCCAATAAGCTTGACCACATGAGGCCCAAATGGGGAAGACTCTCCAAGCTTCATGGTAAAAAAAGCATTGGAGATCTCATACCTCTCCTGTCTCGCCTTCTCTTGGTAGAGATCTTTAAGGTGAGACATCATGCTATATGCATCCATGTTTTCATGTTTCTTCAAGATATCATTAGACATGGCCGATAGCATGAAACACTGGACATCTGTGGAATCATCCATGTGTTTCATGTAGAGAGATAATTCCTCATCACTAGCCTCTTTCCCAGGCGAAACTGGAATAGGCTCTTCCAGCACATATAATTTCATTTGGTGGTGAAGGACGACACGTAAACGCCTCTGCCACTCTTGGAAATTGGTGCCCATGAGAAGGTTTTTCTTTTTCGAGTATGGTGCGCAATGATATGTTTGAAGTCATTTTCTTGCCGTTTCTACAATTTAAGATGAGCAAAGGTTTAGTACTTTATTATAAAAATTGATACAAATAAATAAATTAATACATATTAGTCTCCCACTATTTCATCGAAATCCAATAGCCCTCACCATTGACTTCAGAATATTCTATTGTGTGAATATTCTAGTGTCAAGGATCCATATTGCCCTTCGCATGACCCCAAATAGGGTTGGTCAAGAAACTTGAAGGGTTTTAGGTAGGCATTCCAAATGCCAACTGCATTAACTCGCAATTCCTTGATCCGCTGAGTGGACTCCCCAATCCTAAAATCCTTTTTGGATTTCCTCAACCTTTGCCTCTTGGTCACACCAAGTCTTGCTGTGGCAGTCAACCCTTGATGCGAACCAAGTCAAGTCAACCCAAAACCTTGAATTAGAATTCCCCGATAATTGAAAGCACCCCAACTAGGGTTGGTCAAGCACTTTAAACTATGGTTCGATTCTAACCAAGATTATGGAATTCTATACCGACTTAATATTTATTTTGAGGGATTTTATCCTTATACGTAAATTTCCATTTTATTATCTTTGATTACATGCTTGTTAATATTAAGTGGCATATACTTAAGTAATTAACCATGTCTAAGATAATATTTACGTATAAGCCAATTTTATTTTAGTTCCATCTTGCATGCTCGTTTAATTCATTAATTGTGTGATCGTGACAACACACCCACAATAAATAAACCATGAAACTGACAGAAATAAAATAAATGGTATGATCATGAGCTTTTCTATTGGTTAGTTTATCTAGCGGTTGATAAACTAACCCAAGACCTAGGGGAGAAACACCTTGAACCTTTCAGGTTTGTGTTTATAGCATTCCACCTGTCCACCTTTGTATCTCCTTGGATTGGTTTCATCTTGGATCCTGACTTGAGCCGCCTCCACTAGCTTGGGAGCTCCATCAATTACATATGCATTTATCTCACACGCAGGTGAGGGGAAAAAGGGGTTTTTACATAAAATAATCCTTGGGCGCGAAAACCCTACATATTAATGAGGAGATGGCTCACAGGCCAACAAATTTAATTTAAATAAATTAATTAAAAGAAACCATTCACATACAAAGGTCTCGGTCTATCTCATGATCATCCATATATGCAACGATATTTACACATAAATAAAACTAGCATTCAATTATTTAATCGTTCTTGTTTAAGATAAATCACGCTCGAATCAATTAATTATCTTTAATTAATCAATCCTTTTATCTTAAATCCCTTTTATGAATTTCCTTGAGATTCTCATCCATCATAATTTTAAACAAATAAATTCATTTAAAATTATCCTTGTACACAACTTGTACCTTGGACGCAACCCGACGAATTCCCATTTATTACGCAGATGTTAAATTAAACACATATATATAAAACACCTATCACATGTTGTGCCTCAGCTTTACGCCTGCACCATGGTACACGTCTCAAGGGTTTGTATAATAATATAATAAATTTTAATAAATCTGCGTAATTTGGGTGAGTACACGGCGTGTAGTTCCGACTACACGGCGTGTACTTTTTCTTCACCGTCCATCCGAAATACACGCCCCAGGATAGGGCGTGTTAATGTACTTCGGAAATTTTTGGAGTACACGGCGTGTACAGTGGGACACACGCCGTGTAGTTACCGCGTTACACAGTTTCCAGCCGGACAAGCTATGTACGGAGTACACGACCCAACCCTAACCTGAAGGGACTACACGCCGTGTTCATTGGACCACACGACATGTATTCCGGAAACCATGTGCCACCTGTTTCTGGTCAACACACGGTGTATTAAATTCTTAGAAAGAATCCAATACACGACCTGCTTTGGTGAATCAGTCAATGCATTGAACTTAGACTACATGGTGTGTACTTCTGAATACTCGCCGTGTATTCTGGTGTTATATGGCCAGAAACATTTGGCTCTTCCGGATGAGTTCCTCTATTTTATTTTAATCAAAATTAAAAGAAAAATCCATTTCTGTGAGGTGAACGAGAAACGAGAGAGGAGGAACAGATCTCGATATTCAGATTTACAGAACGATTAAACATGAATTGAAATAACTAAATTATTAAATGCGTAAATCACCAACAAAAAACTAAATAATTATAACCAACGATATGACCGTTCTGATACCACTTGTAGGTTCCGGGCGCTGCAGAAGCGCGTTGGTGGGTTTGCCCAACATTAATTTTAACGTTAAACAACGTTCAATCCGAGATCTGTCACGATATAAAATGCCGAATCTTCGGAATAGAACGAAGAACGAAAAGAAAAGAAGAGTCCTGGAACCCTTGAAGAGGATCATCATATGTTGATTATAATTAATTTAATTAATGCATAAGAATTACCTTGTCGGAATTCTTTCTTCGTTGATGTGTCCGGTCACGATTCGGTGATCCGTCGTTGCATCGTAGAATCCAAGTGTAGGATTCCTCTAGCGGTGATCCACACGTGTGTCACATATCTTTGAACATCACCGAAGAGATCTCCAGGTGCTAGCACGGAAGAACCTTCGCTTGCGATGTCCGCCTTCGACCGCCTTGATCCGGTGGAGGATCTTGCTCTCGTAACTTGAGGGCATTCTTGGTGGAAAGGGAATTTTCTCTTGGCTTGAGAGTATTTCCAAATCCGTTGTGCACAACAATGTCTCTAAAAAAAATGTTGGGGTTGCGAGGATATTTATAATCAGGTTTGAGGTTAATAGAGTTATGACAATAAATAAATGCGTTACACGTTTTATTTATTTCATTAATTCTTATTGAAAACCCCCATGTTGAATTATTAATTCCTTGACATGCACCCACGCTGATTATAATAAATATCATTTAATAAAACAATATTAAATCCTCAAAATCCCAATTGGAAAAACTACACGGCGTGTAATAGTTAATACACGACGTGTACTTGCTTTCCATAAAACTACACAGCGTCTATATTTAATATACACGGCGTGTACTTTTATTTTCCATTTTTCTCCACCACATTTATTAGACCTTGAGTAATGACTATTTATTTCTTAAATAAATGTAACTTCATTACTCGCTAATAAATATATTATTTTATCCACAGTATATTCTCTCGAATAACTAGTGTCAAAATAAATGCGATCAGACATCCTTAAATAATTATTAAACCACAGTCGGGAATAATATTTATTTAACTTGTTAAATTAATATTTAACTGAGATACATGGACACACTTAGTGTGTGACCCTCTAGGCCTCTTTCTTAGTGGCATTAGGCTGAGCCTTCCTAAAGTCCAAGGTTAGCGTCTAACAACACGCCAAGGCACCCATAGAGAAAGAAGTTAATGCCGCAATGACGTGTCACCTCCTACGAACGCTTATCATGTAATATAATCCCTTTATCTTGATATATCCAATCAAGCGGGTTGCATGCTAGTGCCATCAACCCATGTGCTTGATTATTCTTTCTTTGAATTCACGGAATTGAACTTGCCCATACCTTACCATGGCCATGGATTTATTTAGGCTATATCAATTCCATCAAAGGGCCTGAGATATCTACTTCCGTTATGGAACGGAAGGTACACATCCTTTCTCGCATTATCTATTAATGTGGTATTACTCGTGACGCACCCAACGTATCCTACCTCGCTGCGAACAGTGTGTCGTCACAGTTTTCGTCAATACATCTAAGTGCGTGAGTTTTAATACCCATTAATAATAATCTTAAAGTCTAAGGATCAATACACACGTCCGTAGATAGGAACATCCAATGACACTATGAAATGTGGATTTCCTACTGGAGGGTCTCGTTCTCATAATATCCTCCTGGATATTACCAAGGGTGCACACCATGAGAAGGTGCCTCAAAGTTTTATGAGACCTCACCCCTAATGACCTGTATTATTTTTGTCCCTCAAATAATATCATCCGGCCATAGAACATACATTCAAGAACAATGTTATGGCACTTTCGGGTTCTCATCATAGCAGGGATCCGCTACGACCCTTTAATGCAACAGCTATCCTTAGGACATTATCACATGACATGTCACGCAGAAGAACAATCAAGATGTGATAAGGCTTTTATTTAATGAATAAAGTACAAAGTAGTTGGTTCTAGACCACCAACTCCAATAGATAAGAATAAGGGTTTCCATTCATGGACGTTGATTTAATAGGTGTCCATGCATTTCATTTCATGTTAACATTTATGTTAAAACTATTTTTTGTGGCCTTGCTTAAAAAAATGAGCTTACCCTTGAGATATCCCGACGGCCTCAACCCAAGGATCATGCATGATATGTGTTAAACACTCCCATGAGGAAGCTGGCTAGGCCAGCCCACCAATGGCAGAGAGTGGATGCAGATTGCACAAGCATAGTTTTGGGGTGAATCCCATAGAGGGTGAGAGAAGAGTGCACCCACAGAGAATCAGTTTAGGGTGGTACCGTGGAGTGGGAGAGAGAATTCTAAAGCACCATTGACCATGATTGATTGATATACCATGCTCCACCCCTATGATGGATTCGATGTGGGATAGAGAACCGTGACTACAACTCATCACTTAAAAAACATGGGTGTGATCATCACCGTCCAACCCATCGGCATCATGCAATCTAATCACCGTCATCTAATCACTCTACACCGCTCAGGTTTGAACCTGAGCCATCTGATGCTCCCATAGCCATGTCGACGTTTTCTTCCCACTGCATCTCGATGCCACCGCTGCTATCTACCAGAGTTGATGGAGAATCATGATCCAATCACTATGGCTGGTCATTTTGATATTGTGAGGCCCACTGCATCGCACTGAGGCCACACATGCAACCAATGTCTTGTGTGAATGCGTATAACTCAAAGAATAATATTTAGATGAGGAAAACAGAGTTTCAAAGGCCAAGTTTATTCGAGCATGAACTTAAAATGAGATTCACGAAACATCACATGCATGCATAGGATCACAAGGGTGTTCATTTGAAAAATGAAACAACCACAATATCTGGTATATCTTTACATACAGTTTGAAAATTTTAAAGAGCCAAAGATATTGGTTATTCAAGGCAGGATTTGAGGAGCATATCATATAGATATTTGAATGTGTAAAAGAAGATATCACTTCCTATAAAAGGAGAGGTCCCAAGATAAGGAATATTTATTACTCCCATATTTCAAGTGCTCTTGTTTTTCTTGAAAAAATTGAACATCTCTATGATTATTCTCATCAAAGGGCATGCAAGGAAACTATGATCTCTCTGGCTCTATGAAGAAGATATTTCATAAGAATTTGAAAAGTTCCACACTCTATCAAACTGCTTTGAAAATAAGTTATGTTCTTATAATGAACTGGTTAGCACAAACACACAACTTGTTTTCTCAAACCCTCACTGTGCTTTGCGAAGTTCATGTCATCGTGAGTTAGTATTTTAGTCTTGTACCCCCACTATACTTTGCGAAGACACCCAAACTGTGAAACCCTTGGGTGAAGAGGAAGACCCTTAAAACCTTGGTTTCATGGAGAAAAGGTGAGAAAACCTTTCTGGTTGCATGATATATCTATACTATTTTAGGGGTTCGTGTTTAGTGAAGAAGGAGAGAACATGACAATGGGATGAATGTGTTTTCATGCACGTATGTTTATACTTTTAAGATTCCCAATGTTGTGAATGTTTTTGGCTCATGAAAGAAGGAGAAGTGCATGCACACATGGAATTATATGTGAGAAGAATAGAAGGTAGTATGTGTACAAAGTTTTATACCCATTAAGGTTTAAACATAAGAAGAAGTATAATTGTAGAGGAAGAGTTCAAAAAAATTCTCACATGCATGATCTCATGAATATATGAAACGAATAAAGAGTTAATTATAATTATGCCAGGTAAGTTGATCCTCAGTGTTTGTATAATCACATAGGTGTATGTGATCCTTGACAATAAAGAATGTGTTTCAGTGAATTCAATTATTGCACTAAAAGAATAAGAAGTAATAAGAAGTTATAGTGCAGTTGTTTGTTACACTAAAGAAGAAAAAAGAAGAAGAAAGGGGTGCAGTTGGTTTTCCATTGGTGAAGAAGATTGGAGAAGAAATTAGAGTTTCTTGCCTATTTATTTTCATGTAACCAAGTGAATAGCCCTGAAGAAGATCAAGAGAAGAACCTACCTTATTAAAGAAGGGAAAAGACTTTCTTCAGAGGTATTATAATGTACCAACAAGGAGCTGCAAGTTAGACTAGGTTATCACCAGTTCTGGGAAGTGGATTGTTTCCCACCCCCTATAATGTGTAGTGACTCACACTGACTATAATATTGTTTACCTAGACAAACCAATGTAATAGTTATCACATTATAGTGGAGAATCCATGTATTTTTCATCACTATACATGGAAAGGATGTAGCTGGTGTTATTGAGTAGTGAACCTTGGAAAAATATCGTGCGCATATTTTTACTACTTTCTATTTTTGTATGATATAAGAAAAAGAGAACAAGAGAATCAAGATTCTAACAGGTCAAGAGGTGTAGGGATAAAAATTTGAAATTGGTTTAAAAAGTCCCCAACACTGATTCACTCCCCCTCTTAGTGTTAGGTATATCCCAAACTAGTCCTCTTGATTGGTACCAGAGGGAGGAACACCTCTATTGGATTCTATTTTGAATAATTAATTTTCTTTCATGAGTTACCAATGAAGTGTAGTTTTGGTGAAGAGTCAGTCATATCTAAGTAGATGAATATATCTACCAAGACCACGATGAATAGAAAAAAGAAAGAAATAGAAATATGAAGATTAAGTCTCTCTTATCTAAAGAAGAGGAAGTGTCTGTATCTCTATGCCTTGCTGACAATGAAGATATACTGCTCTTGGAAAATAATGAACATATGGATCATGTTTCCACTAAGTAGATGGATAAAATTCCTACCTAAATTAATAAGGGGGTATGTGTTAGTATATTTTAAAATTATTATCATGATGGAAATGATAGAACTAGTGGTGATGATTAATCTACTACCTCTCAAGAATTATCAATTGAGAGATTAAGAGCGATTATGCACGATGTCCCTAAATAAAGTTCATCCCTTTTTTGTAGAGTATTTAAATGTATGAAGAAAGATATCACCTAATTGGAAAAAGAATCTAATGTTTTGTAGAAGGTATTACAAGAAACAATTGTCGAATGTTTAAAGCTCTCCAGATAGGTTGGATCCTTTGAAGAAAAAAATAAGGAATTTTAATTGAGCTCCTAAAAGTTGCCCAAAGAAGTTTAAGAAAATGATGGAGTCAATAAGACTTTGTAATAGAAGATACTTTCACTTTAAGATGATCTAAAAAAGATCACTGAAGTCAAGAGTTTATATTTGGAAGAAATTTCCAAGAAGATCAAGGAACTTGAATCTTTGTTACTAAACAAAAATAACATGCATGATGATGAAGTTGAAATATTGAAGAAGGATTGTGAAGGGATGATAATTATGATTGAAGACTAAAAATTCATCATCAATATGAAATGTCTAGAAGTGGAAGATTAGTTGACTAAATTTGAGAAGTCACATATTGAGACTTCACAGAAGAAGAATACAGTTTCTATTGGTACTCAATGCTCACTAGAAGATTCTAAGGTTGGAAGACCTGAAACATGTGATAAGAAGATAATGAATTTTCTCATTGATCTATCACAAGCAGCTGAAAAGGATAAAGTACCATCCATACCATCTTGTAATAATGTTTCTAAGTATGTTTCTGAAAAAAGTGTAGGGTGGAATAAAATGTATAAAAAAATATGGATAAAGAAAAGTCAAGAGATACCTACCACCATGGCTAGGTTGGATATGATGAAAAAGTTGGAAGATGATTCCCCACATAGAGCACAAAAAATCAAGAAGAAGGCTCAATAACCTTATACAAAAGATATTAAGAAGATAAGATTTTTTTGTTAATGTTTATGCTACAACAGATTTGGGAATTTTTCATTGGATTGTTGGTACAATACCTTAAAAGAAAAATCATAAAGAAAGACTATATCAAAGGAGAGAAAGGAAAAAATATGAAGAAACATCCATATATCCAGAAGCATCTGTACACTACAAACATATTTGGAATGCTAGACAACATCTGTGATTTATCCAATGGGAGTGGTCACAAGGTTGGTACATGTTCATCTCAACAGGTACCCAATGATTATAGGAAAAGAAGATCAGGGAAGACAACTAATGCAAAATAAGAACTCTTGGGAAGTAGTCAGAATAATGTTGTAAAAACTAATTCTCCCAAGAAGATTCCAAGAAGGAATGGTGAGAATTCCTTGGATTCTAAATCCAAGAAGGTGAATGTGGTGCATCCAAAATAACTCCAAATAAGGATGTCACTCAGAAGAACCCATGTGGAAGATCCAGTCTTGATGTCTCAACTCGTAATGACCTATTGGTTATTTAGCCGAAAGACTTAGAAAGAATGAGGAAAATGAAATATTCACATGCTAAGGATAGTGAAAAAGGAAAAAAGAATATTTCACATGAATTTAAAGAAGTCATGTGTGTGAGGTACAACAAGTATAGTCACACTATTAAAAATTTCATTGAATTTATTCCAACCCAAGAAGAATTCCTCAAGAAGATTTCCCCCAAATATTCTACTGCTTTGAAATCTCTTGAAGAAAGAAGGATCACACCCAAATAAATGGTAGAATTTATAAGATCCACATAGCCACAATCATAATTGAAGATCAAATGTTCAAGTGTGAAGAGTAGGGAAAATGGATAATCTTGATGAGAAAATCATCTCAAACTTACTATTCACATTGATGATGCAAGGAGGATCCAATTTATTCCCTTCAATATTTGTGTATTTTTTTGTTCTTATATTACAAGTAATTTAAGGTGAAGAAATATCTTAGGGGGAGAACCAGATAATCTGTGACGAGAGGTGTTTCCCTGAGGGGGAGACATACAAAGAAGCTACCAGAGTCATTATTTCAATTAATATCAACTTCACTTGGCATCAAATTCCATAAATCTAGAAATTTCTTGAAGATGATGTCATTAGAAAAGGTATGTTATTTCCTAATCTCTTATTCTTGGTTACCAAAAATAAATATCCTTCTACAAAGGGGGAGTAACTAAATTAATTAGCAATATAAGAATAATGGAATTTCTCTAAGGTCACTCATCCTGCCTATTGTATTTGAATGTTTTTGATCCATTTATTGATGTGAGTTCATGAGTTTCATATTGAATATTTCTAGATAGATTCATTTCAAATTTATTATCCACAAAATTTAATGAAAGTGAAAAACCGTTGAAGACAATTATATGAGTTTTCATCTCATAAGGTATCATATCATTGGGTAACGAACAACGTTTTTGTCTGGATCAAATACTCTTGTTTTCTAAAATGAGAATTGATCATGTAGACATAGAGTGAAATGATTGATGGAACATTTCATAAGTATGAATTTATACCCTCTCTACCATGAACTTTTTATATCTTATCAATAAGGGGTAGTGAAGTGAAATGAAAGTTTTGGGGAGAGAAATAAGTGAAGGGAAGAGAGAAGATTTTCATTTTGATATTGACATATTCATTTGAGAAAGAAATTTGAAGTATTTCCATCAAATAAAAAGGGGGAGATTGTTGGGACCACTTTGTGTATGAAGTTGTATTTTTTGTCAACAATTTTCAATACTATTCAAAATAGAGGAGTGGTGATACATACAGAATTGGGAAATTCTTCATGGTGAAAAATTAGATGATCATGGAATTGATGTTATGTTCAATAACTTGTGTCAAAGGTGACACAATGTTTACAACATTGGAGTATCATCCATTGAAGATGATTGAAGATTCTAAGTGTGATCATGAGAAAAGTAAAAGAATTATGTGATTTTTATGAAGTTGAGAAGATGAGAGAATAAGGAGAAGAAGAAGGGTGGCCATGCATGGACTTTGATTTACTAGGTGTCCATGCATTAAATTTCATGTCAACATTTATGTTAAAACTATTTTTTTGTGGACTTACATAAAAAAATGGTTCAACCCTCAATCTAGCTAGCCAGCCTCACCCTAAGGTTCATGCAGGATAAGAGTCAACTATTCCCATGATGAAGTGGACCCGACCAGCACATAAGCAGTAGAGAGTCGGTGCAGAGAACACACATAGATTTTTCAGTTGAATATCGTAGAGGGTGGGTGCATAATGTGCCTGTAGAGAACTGGTACAGGGTGGTACCATGGCGGGGGAGATTGAATTTTGAAGCACCATTGATAGTTCTTGATTGATATACTGTGCTCCATCTGCATGTTGGATTCAATTTGAAACAAAAAACTACCGATACTATTCATCACTTAAAAAACAAGGGTGTGATCCTAACCATCCTTCTCATACGTGTCCTGTGATCTAATCACCACCATCTAATCACTCCATGCTGCACATCTTTGAACACAAGCCATCCGATGCTCCCGTAGCCCTATCTTCTTCTTCCTCCTTCTACTGCTCAATACCACAACTACTATCTACCAGAGTTGATGATGAACCACAATCCAATCACTATGGATGATCATTTAGATATCATGAGGACCACTGGATCGCATCGAGTCCAGGCATACAAATAACGCATTACGTGCACGAATAAAAATCAAATAAGAAGTATCAGCTGAGGAAAATATATTTTCCGAGGACATGTGGATTCGAGCATGAACTTAAAATGAGATTCATTCAATCTCTCATGCATGCATAGGATCATAAGGGTTCTTTGTTTGAAAAAGGATTTATCTATGATATCTGTAATATCATCACGCGTAGTTTGAAAATTTTAAAGAACATAAGACCTTAGTTATTCAATGCTTAATTTTAAAAGAATATCATATAGAGATTTGAAGATGGAAAACAATATATCCCTACCTATAAAAGGAGAGTTCTTGTGTCGAGGAATGCTTGCTGATCCCATATTTCAAGACCTCTCATTTTTTAGGAAAAAACAAAGCATTGTCATGCTTCTACTTTGAGAAGGGTGAGAAAAGGAACTATATTCTCTCTGGATCTATGAAGAGGAGATCTCATAAGCCTTCAACAAGTGAAAATCACTCTCTAACCTCTTTGTGAAGATGTTATGTGCTTAGAATGAATTTTTTACCTCAAACACACGACCAGTTTTCTCAAACTCTCACTGTGCTTTACGAAGAACATGCTATTGTGAGCCAGTGTTTGATTATTTCACTACTATTGTGCTTTGAGATGACACGAAAACCACGCATCACTTTCATGATGAGGAAGACCTGTGACCCCTTGGTTTCACGAAGAAAAGGAAATACCTCCCTTCTGGTTTCATGATATATCTATAATGTTTTTAGGGGTTCAGTTTTAGTGAAGAAGGATATATAATGATGATTAGAATAACATGTTTTCATGAACGTTTTTGTATCCTTTGAAGAAGCCCGAGGATGTTCATGGATGTGGATCATGAATGACGGAGAAGTGAATACACACATTCACTCATATACGAGAATAATTGAAGGAAGTACGTGTCTAAATGTTTGTAGCTATTAGGGATTACACACAATAAGAATTAGAAGTGTATAGGAAGAGTTCAACCAAATTCTCACATGCATGTTCTCAGGAATATATGAATAGAAGGAGTTAATTTTGATGATTCTAGGTAATATGGTCCTCATTGTATGAATAATCACATAGGTTTATGTTATTCTTTACAAGAAGGAATAAGGAGCTTTAGTGCATTCAGTTATTGCACTAAAAGAATAATAAAGAAGAAGAATTTCTAGTGAAGTTGGTTGATGGACTATAGAAGAAGAAAGAAGAATAAGTAGTGAAGTTGGTTTTGTAATATAGAAGAAGAGAGAAGAAGAATGTAGAGTTACTTTCTTACTACTTTTCAAGTAACCAAGTGAAGAGAACTAAAAAAGATAAAGAGAAGAGCCTACCTTATTAGAGAAGGAAGAAGAATGTCTTTATAGGAATTATAATGAACCAGCAAAGAGTTGTAATTTGAAATAGTTTATCACCAATTAATGGAAGTTGATTGTCTCCCATCACCTCCAAAGTATAGGGACTCACACTGGCCTCATGATTGTTTTCCTAGGAAAACCACTATAACAGTTATCACATTATAGTGGAGAATCCATGTATTGGTCATTACCATACTTGGTAAGGATATAGCTACTCTTATTGAGTAGTAAACCTTGTAAAAATATAGTGTGCATATTTTTACTACTTTCTATTATTACCTGTGATAGGAAAAAAAGAAAAAGAGAATCAAGATTCTAACAGGTCAAAAGGTAGAGGGATAAAATATTGGAATTCGTTTAAAAAGTTCCCAATTTTAATTCACCCCAATATTAGTGTTAGGTGTATCCCAAATGGGCCATCTCACCAACACCATATTATCCACCCCATCAAGCCTATACATTGGTTTTTTGTTTTAGGTGACACCCATAGCCCTCAATACCCATTATCGTACATATATGATCAGGGTTTTTCGGTCAATGAGCACCCACTAGGGTACCTCTGGTCAAATAAAATATAAATAGCCAACTTAGAGTCCTTGGTATCAAATAAGGTGTTAGGTCAACACCTATTTCTATAAAGAAACTATGTTCTATGACATCATCATCTATATATCATGGCCTTGCCAGCTATAAGGGGTCTTGATACAATGGTAACAATCAAGATATTTCATCCAACCCATCTCAGTCCTTAGGGTTGATCTTTGTTGGTCTGCTCCCCCAAACCTATCCCAGTTTGCCTAAGGTATATCCACCCAAGTTTTATCACACCCGGATAAAATAGGGGTTCTCTTCCAACCTTCATCATGTTGTCTATTAATAACTTGTAGTTCATATGGTCTTTCTAAGACCTACTCATTCAATGTATTATAATCCCACACTCACCCCCTTATGAGAGGAGTCTCAAGCCCCAAATCCTGGGATAGACATTCTATTCATGTCCGAACTCACCCTCTTAAGAATTTTTAAGGCCTATAGGTATCTCAAAATTACCGATATCCACCATCATCAACCAAGGAAATAAGTTACCGCACAAGGGATGTTCATGACCCAGAGTGATCATTCATTTTAATTAAATTTTTTAATTAAATGAACACATTTCATTTAATTAAATTTATAGGGTGTATAACCCTCATTGTAACTCCCTACCATTCAAATTCAATAAAAATAAGAACATAAGATGAAGGGATAGAGCATGAAACCACCTACAAATTTTTAAACTTGAACCATTTATTTATAATGTCCTGTAGTAGATTCCAATGCTTGTCCAAGCCCATACAATCTCATCCATGCTCATCCAAGGTCACATCAATGAACCAAGATCCTAAAACCATCTAAACATCAATAATTAATTAATTATAACATTTATAATTAATTAATTAATTCAATTCCAACTCTGTATATTGCTGGATAACTCATTAGGCCACCGTGCCACACCTAAACTATACCTAAAGATACCATATGATTCTGTCTCACATGACTCATCCTATGATGAGTAAAATACCCATAAACCAATTCCAAATCAATAGTAATTTGAAATTAATTTTAATTTAAAACCGAATAAAAATTCACAGCATAATGTACCATTGACGAAATGAAAAATGATGGTAGAATGAGATATTATCTAGAAATTTTCGT
Organism: Viscum album; assembly: GCA_963277665.1. Lineage (NCBI taxonomy): Eukaryota > Viridiplantae > Streptophyta > Magnoliopsida > Santalales > Viscaceae > Viscum > Viscum album. Next base: position 695,009,798 of record OY728157.1, read on the forward strand.
CCTAGGATGTATGAAAGACCCTTTTAAATCAGGTGATTTCACCATTTTATAGTAAAAATAAGTATGTATAGCTTAAACCAGAATAATATTGAATCTGAAAGGGGAAGGGGGAAAATAGTCAGAAGGAGGAAGGGGATCTTGTTGCTTGTGTTATCACCAAAAATTTCTAATAAGAACCCACCCTTCATGGGTATTGAAGAAGAATATGGGGAGACCCCATTTTCACACACTATAGGAGGGGAAAGGAGGGATCCACCCCCTTAAACTACAAGGGAGTATAATGGTAATTATAACCCTTTAATACTGACACTTTTTAGGAGGTGGGGCCTACCATCTAACTGGTGGTGCCTACCATCTAACCAATGTCACTATTATAACTTTGGATGTAGCAGCAACCCAACCTATCTTAAGGCTTACTAAACCCTTCAGGATGACTCTTAAGCCTCAAAACATGTCCTAGACACATCCCTTGAAGTAGTTTATGCCTCAGAACATGATTTCTAATCTCTTTTCTCAATTCAACGAGACCTCTAATTTAAAAATTAAATTTTTCATTGATTCCAAAATGATCGTACAAATATTTTTTAAAAATTAGAATTAGATAAATAATTGGATTTGGTTATAGATGTAATTTTTAGCCCATGTTGGAAGTTTTCCTCTTGATTTTCTAGATAGGGTGATCTTTTTTAATTCTATGGTTTAACATCATTTATAAGTTTGAGAATTGGATAAAGAATATAAATATGTAAATTATTTTTGACTAAATAATAAAGTGGCATGTTTATTTTTTATCTCCCTTCATTATTTTGATGGTAATTGAGGCTATCTTTGGGGAATGTTTGAACAAACATATAACTATTGATAGATGATTCCTCAGGTTTCCTATCATTATAACATGTGTTAAATTAATTGGATAATAAAAATAGGAGTAAATTGTTTTTTTGTTAAAGATAATTGTTTGGGGTTGATCAAGACTGTTTTATTATAAAGACTGGATGACTGTGTCTTGGGGCCTAGATACATTGTTAACTATTTAGTATCTTTTTTCATCATTGTATGATTTATCTGGATGTGGATCCTTACTATGGGATGTGTTGTGAGCCTATAATGGAATGTGTTTTGGAGAGAAATGAGTGGGGATATCTAGTTTTATGATATCTGTTAGCACCTATGATAGTAGGATTTATGGTGATATGCATGGTGGTGTCAATGATATCACCAATATTGATGGAGTAGGTTGAATCTGGAATTTCCCATTTTTTTTATTTTTAAAAATGGGATGCTTTTTTGTTAATTATATTCTTTATAGGCTAGATGGTCAGGTTAGTTGTTTATTCATTCCTTTCCGCATTGTTTGATGTAGATTATTGTTCATAGTATATACATCCTTTATGGTATCTTAGGTAAAGGCTTATAGTACTTAGAATTTTTTAATGGTACTGGATATTAGATGGTTTAACCTATGATCTTGGGTGTTTGATGGTTTAATTGAGATAATTAGTTGGTAAATATGGTTTATAAAATGTTTAATAGAAAGAATCAAAAGAAAGTATCATGATATATTTATGTTCTTATAGGATATCCAGTCCTTAGCTATGGTAGCTGGGTATCCAAGAGATGATAATTGTAGTTGAGGTTAATAATATGTATTTTCCCATATTGTGATTGTGAGAGATATATATTTTTTTATGTTATGTGATTTTATAAGCTACCCTACCCATTTAATTAGGGAAAATGACACCCAGCGGACCCTGTAGGGTTTTTCCCTTATAAAATAGATTTTCTCAGGTCATGGGATGTTTGGGTATGAGCAGAAAAGTAGTTGGGAAGTGGTAATATGGTACATTAATTTGATATTATGTTGGATATTATATTTTCACTTGTATTCGATACTTGGTGAGAGATCCATAGTGTGGCTTTGAACTTTTCACTTATGATTAGTTATAAATTTAGTTTCATTTCTTTATTTACTAGGTTTTAGTATGATTTAATTATCCCTTACACAATAGAATTTGGGGAGGTTCTTAATGTGTATACCTATTATGCTTACCATACTTCTATATTAACTATTTTATTATTCCAATGGAGAATGTTGGTGATGGGTCTAGATATTACTAGATCTTGGAGTTATTTAGGTGTTGATTGGGCTTAATGGTCACTGCCAAGGATTTTATTTAAGTAATTGTAGTTACTTTTTTTAGTTGTTATAGTTATATAAATCTATATCCAAGTATTAGGATATTTCTTTACTTTTTTTTTCATAAGGATCTGTTTGGTGGATTTATCTTATCTCTCATTATTCATGTTCTTATTTGAGGGAAATTCCTCTTATTCATGAGTGTTATATACCCACAGTGCTAGTCACCAACCAATGACCTATTAGAGTTGGGTTCAAGGGTCATTATCTATCTTCCATAATTACCGACCTTGGAGGGGTACTATTGTCGTGAGGTGGTCATGCAGATTAGTTATGTGTTACGACACCTATTATGAGAGTGTCACTAGTGAGGCTAGTTAGAGTAAGATGAGTGGATATAGTCTAAGAAATTCATCATTTATGTCAGAATATAGTTACACCTAAGTACATGTAGAATCATATCACAATATTTCCAATATTTTTCCATGATTATATACACTGTATATTGATTTCTTTACTTCTTACATGATTATACACTCTTTATATCAACTTCTTTAATTTTATACCTGATTATTATATTGATTTATAGTTTCTATAATTTTTTAAGTATGTTTCACAATGTTTATCCCTATTTATTTTATGGTTAATTTAAATATGTGTTTATAGTAGTTATTCATTGATGTTTACCTCTATTTTATGTCTTCCTTTATCTTAAATTATTTACTTATCACTACATTTCTTGCTACGTAATTATGTTTGTGTGTGTTCAATGTTTTTTCTATTCAAGTCATTTATTTCTATATTATTTTCTAAAATATGTGTTAGAAATTGTTTTGGGGAATATATTTTATAGTACTTAAAAAAGATAAAGGTTTAATTTTTAAATGTTACTTGGTTTTAAAAGGGGATTGAGTTATGCTTGCATAATTATTTTCTTAAAGTGTTAGAAAAACTATTTTAAAATATCATTTTTAAAACCATTGTTTTTGGAATTTTTTGAATAAGGAAATTCATAGAATTTTTGGGAAATTCCTATTAATATGTTTATGCTCACACATTACTTACACTACTTGTTGTCTATAAGATGAGTGATTCCTTTTTTAGCTTCATGTTCAATTATTAGAATTATACATCTTGTGGGAATCCATTTTATTAGTTTCTCATAGAGTAGGCCTTATTTGAGGTTGGACTATGACATTGAAGTTTCACTAAGATCATGATGGTTATTTTGGTTTTCATTATGTATTATGGATGTATCATCCAAGTTATCCTTAATTTTATTCTGTTTTTGTCAAATTTGTTATATTTATTTAGGGATGGATGTTTATTTTTAGTTATTCTTTTTTTTTCCATTAAAATTTGAAATATCTAATTTTATTTTTCATGTAATGGTTTTGGGTCACAATAGAAGTGTTTGAGACTATGTGAAACATTATAAATGTTTCAACTTCTTTGGACTCATACTTATAATTGGAAGAATAAAAACCCCAGAATCTAGAAGAAACGATCATCACATATAACTTATAATTATATTTTTAAATAAATAAGTACCTCTCATTTAAATTTATTCTTCATTGATGAATCAGATGATAGATTTATATTATACCATCCTTACATCAGAGCATTAAAGGGTGGAATCCTTCTAATGGTGATCCACATGTGCATTACTAACCTACAAACATCATTTTATAAATCCCCATGTGATAGCGTGGAAGGTTCCAAATCTTGTATTGTTTATAATTGATCACAATAATAATTGTTTTGTCATATAATTATTATTTTCTTCTCTCTCTAGAGTCGAGAGGGTGGAAGTGGTGAATTTATATTTGTTCTTAGTAGTGTTTGAGATAAAGATATATTTAATTCTTGAGAGTATTATATAAAATTTAATTGTGATAAACAATGATTAGGGTTGAGAATAACATAATCAGGTTTATAAAGAGCTATGATTAAAGAATTATAATTTCACATGGGTATCTACAATTATCTTAATCCTTGATGAAACCTATTTCTAAAAACCAATAATAATAATATTTACTTAAAATTTACTAAACATAAAGACTAATAAATATCATTTATTGAAGAAATAAATTGATATTTATTGAATAGATAATTAATATATTTTCCCTAGACCATTAACTCAACCTATAATTTCTCTTTACTATTTATTCAATCCTTAATAATGAATATTTATTTAAATAAATAAATATTACTATAATATTCACTGATAAATAATTAATTTTTATTTAATAAATAATGAATAGATATTTATTAAGTATTCAAGTCACATATATTCTCACAAATAATTGGAAAATGAATATTTTTAATCAATTATACATAAATAATTATTTTACCACATACGAGAATAATATTTATTCGACTTGATAAATTCATATATAATTTTACTAAGTTTTTGGTTACACTTATTTCATGAACCTTTAGCTCCCTCTATTAACGAAATTAGCCTAAATTTCCAAAATTATATGGTTAGTAACTAGAAACATGATATGGAACCTATTTTATAAGACCAACACCACATTATTTTAATGATCTAAAATAATGTTTATAATGTCATTAATGAATTCCATGTTTTTTTTGTCGACTATTTTTAGAGACAAACATTAAAAATGGATAATTCTAGAACTTACCATGTATACCTACCATATGAAGACAATATACTGACCATGAAGGTAAGGTGACCATGTGGTACTAACCACACGAACAAAATACCTATTATTCACCAATTATGTCTAAGTCTACTATCACCTATGTTTTGAAGTCCAACTTACCACATGTATAGTGTAGCTACCTCATGTATAAAATAATATACAGTGGGATTTAGTGTTGTGACCACATGAAGAAATCTAGTTTCCATGTGAAGGTAAGTAATTTTTTTCTAAGTAATTTACTAACCACATGTCTCATTATAGTTGCTGCAAGAAGAGACGCACCTATTTATAGAGCAAGTCAAGTGATCATGAGAAGGAAAGTACATTACTTGATAACTAAAATGATGAAAACATGAAGGAATTCACCTAGAACATGAATAAAAGTACTTACCACATGAATAGATGTTCCGATCACATGAAGGAAGGAAGTTATCCTTCCTTGTTTCTGTGCCTAGTTGTGATGCAAACTAAATGTGCCTAGTTTTTGTGCCAAATGATTGTGTCTAGTTGTTATGGAAAAGTGACCTTGCTTATGTGGGACTAAACTACCATTTCTTACTTTAGTAGTGGGGGATTTTCAAATATCCAACGACTATATTTTGGAGCATATTAATTTCATAGCCACTGCATTTAAGAATGAAATGTATGAGGATTAAAAAATTAATATCATTTAATATCTATTTTAGAGAAAATATCTTTTTAAGGATTCAGATCCTCTATCATGAGATAAAAAAATGTACATTTTTAACATTGGGTGATATTTTGATACAATGTACATAAAAAATATAGTGTTTCCACAATACTCTATTTTCCTACATTCCTATGCAAACTTGGTTGAATATTTTTAAGGATGAATCCAAAGTATTATAAACAACAAAAGTTGATCATATTGAGATGCACATAATCTTAAAAACTCATATCTCTTTATCTATATGTATAATATTAACTCTCATTATGTGTTTCATTATACTCCATTTATCTATAAACATAGTCTCCTTCATTGAACTGGAGAGTTCTTAACACACTCTTTCAAATATTTTCATCTGTTATCCCACGTATAACCATTGAAGAGGTCATGTGTGACCTAGAATTATTTTCTTCCCTTGTATTACTATGTAAGAGGCTTTTTTCATGGTCATCCTTGTGAGATTTTGTGTAAAATTTGATTTAGGTTAGGGATATTTTTTTAATAATAGAATTCTTGGTAGTAGGTGATTGACAAGTAAAGGGGATTATGTCATGGATTAATACTAAACCCCTAATATAAATTCCAGTGTGTGAATTATTATTTTCTTTTCACTATTTTACAGAAGAAATTGATATCTATTTTAAATATAATAACAAAAAAATACTCTTATATTTGACTTTAATAAGTGTTTTATATATTAGGTTTGATTAAAGTTAAATAGTTTCAAAAGTTAAATTATTTTCAAGATTATTTTAACTGATCTGTGATAAAAAATTTCAAAGCCTTTTTTGAAAATATAAAATTATATAGCACTACTATTTTTGTTAACTAGGATTTTTTATAAATTGGAGGAATTATGTTTTAAAAAGTTTCAATATAAATTTGTATTGGCAACTCAATTCACCCCCTCTTGAGTTTTCAACTAAGACCAACATTTGGTATCAGAGATTCTTAATATATATTTTTATTATGATCTAGTTTTATCAAAGGATGTTAATTTTTTTAGTTATAAATTAACACATTTATATATAATAATAAATTTAAAGGTGTTTATACTAACTATCCTTCTTATTTTAAGTGTGTTCATTACAATCAATGGAATATTAAGGTGAAAATACATATAGAGAGAATGGGATTTGATATTCAGACTACAATTGTAGAAAAACATCAAATACCCAAAACTCTAAGAAATACATGGGATGATACTATAAAATCGTCATATGATTCAAACAATAAATAAATGAATGTATTATATTATGCATTATTAGGAGATAAATTTAATAGAATAACTATTTTTTCTACTATATTTGAAATATGGGATACACTATATGTTTCTAATGAAGGAACCTCAAATGTTAAAGTAATGAATTTAAATATTTATACTATTAAATATGATACTTTCAATATGAATAATTATGAATCCATTTGTAATATGTATCTTAAATTTAATGAAATTTTTAACCCCATGAATTTACTTTGAAAGAAAATTCATGGCAAATATCAAGTGATGTGAATTCTAAAATGTCTATATTATAGATGGATTTGAACTTTAGTTTCCATCAGAGAATCATGGGAGATCATTACACTTCTAATAATAGAGCTTATCATAAATATTATTATGACGTACACGGAGGAATTGAATGTAAATTGAGAAGATGAAAAACCTAAGAACAATTCAATATTCTTTAATACCTATCAATAAAAGATAAAATAAAATATCAGATATGAAAGTTTTAGTGATGATGAATTACCCACAAACATTAATGAGGAAGTGGTTCACCTTGCCAGAAGATTCAAAAGGTTCTACATGAAGAAATTTTTCAAGAAATAAAATTATAGAGGTAATTATGATAAAAATGGAAATTGGAGGAAAGATTGGAAGAAGGATGATTCCAATAATGAAGTAATTTGTTATGAGTGAAAAAGGAAATGACACATTAAGGCAAAATGTCCTAAGATGAAATAAAATAAAAGGAATTATTACAAGAATTTGAATTAGACCACTTATAATGAAAATACCACATGTCGTATGGAATGAAAGAAATATAAAAGATAATTAATTTAGAGTTTTTAGTTTTAAATACTTTATATTTAATATAAAGGATAATTTGTACAATTTTTTATGAAAAAAGAGATGAAGTAATTTTCCTTAGATATTCAACTTCTAGTAAATCATATAGGGTATTCAAAAAAGGGACTAATATTGTGAAATAATATTTACACATCAAATTTGATGAAACAAATCCACATGAACTTAATATCACTTAATAAAAACTATTGTATGATCTCCCTAATCTAAATATTAATGAAAAAAATAGTGGTAATTATTTCTAACCTACTATATAAAATTACCCAGTTTTGAGGAACTATTTGAAAGTGAACCAACATAAGAAAATGAAGTGTCAAATACTTATATCCCTAGAGCTGTTAAGACTTATAGAGACCACCACTTATATTCTTTTCTAAGAGACCTAGATAAAGTAACTAAGGCTATAAATTATCTAAGAGACAATTTTGACCATCATTCCATCTTTTCACAACTTGAACATAAGAAAATAAATGAATAAGTCAATGATGAATTATGGGTAATGGAAATATAAGAAGAAATAAACCAGTTTGAAATAAATAGAATATGGGAATGATTATATAGATGTAAATAATTCCCAAACATTAGTACTAAGTGGGTATTTAAAACAAGGTTGATGAATCATGAACTATAATAAGAAATAAAGATAGATTGGTTGAACAAGGATATACCCAAGATGAAGTTATTGACCATGAGACAACCTTTTCACCAAAAGCTATACTTAAAGCTATAATAATGTTTCCTTCCTATGGAACACATTTTAGTTTGAAATTATATCTAATTTATGTGAAGAGTACATTCCTATATTGTTATATAATTGAGGGTGTTTTTATAGAATAACTCTTATATTTCAAAACCCTTATTTTCAAAATCATGATTTTAAATTAATTTTTTTATTTATTTTAAAACATGATCTTAGATCTTTTTATGATAGGCTCAAATAATTTTTTATTTCTATAGGATTTATTAATATAATAGTTTATCGTAATTTATTAATTAAGGAAATTTAATAACATTTTTTAGTAGTATAAATATAAATTGATGATTTTATCTTTGGATCTTAAAAAAATTATTTGTGAACTTAATATTCAAAAATTATGAAAAATGAATTTGAAATTAGTTTGATTGTTTAGTTAAAATTCTTTATAGGTTTCTATATTTTTAAATATAATGAATGTATTATTTTAAATCAAAACAAGTACACTAATAATGTGTTAAAAAAATTTGGTATGGATAGTACTAAAGGTAGTGATACTCCTATGAGTAAAAGCTATAAATTGGATCTTGATGAAACTGGGAAACCAGTTGATTACACCACTTATAGATTCTTTATTAGAATTTTACTATACACGACTGTTAGCTAATGAGATATCATGTTTCGTGTGTTTATATTTTATTTTTTTAATCAAACTCGAAATAATCACATATTCTTTATATGAAATGAATGTTAAAATACCTCAAAAATAAAACCAACTTAGGACTATTTTATTTTAAATGTTAGAAATTTTATTTAGTGAGCTATTCAGATATAGATTTTGGTGGTTGTAACTTATATAGAAAAAACACTTTTGAAAATGTCACTTTTCAAGAAGGTCTCTAGTTTCTTAGTTTAGTAAGAAACACAATTCTATTTCGATCAATAATTGTCTTTTTTATTAATAAATAAATTAGCAACAACCCATAATGCAAGAGGTTGTCACGGGGGTCTAAAATGATGCATCCCGAGCGCATCCCCCTGCACAAAATTATTACACTCCAGGGGCAAAGTTCCCAAACTAGAAAACACAATTAATGGATTCTCCGGACGACCTCCTTGAGAAAGTGCATCTGCCACGAAGTTAGCCTCCCTTTAAACATGGAAAATGGAGAAAACACGTCTAAGCTCCAAGATGCAACTACGGACTAAATAAATTAGATGCCAAGGAGGTTCCACCTGACCGTTAATAGCTCTTACAACAATTTCAGAATCTAAATCTACCTCAGAACATAAAATATCGAAGCCTTTGAAAAGCATGATACCTATTTGGATAGCCTTTAATTCCACACCCAGCAAATTCCCCAACCCATAGAAGCTGCTGAAGGCGAACAGTACTGAACCGTACTCATCCCGCAAAAGACCACCCCCACGCATTTGACCATTTATATAGGATCCATCAACATTAATATTATATCCGAGCCTCGATAGATCCCATCTAATCTAGCTTCCCTATGATCTATTTGGGTCAGGAGTCTGGATAAGTAACCTGCATATTATATAAGACTGTTGTCCTCCTTTCACCATAGAACCCAGCTTGTGAACCAGCCCCTTTATTAGAACTTGGAGGAAAGTAGATGAGAGACGTACCTCTATCCTCGCCTTATTCTAAGGCTCCCATGATGTCCAGAAAACGGAGAGTACAATAATGCTATGGCTCTTGAATTCCATATCTTGATTCCCTGTACCCATAAACCAGCTAGCGATGAAATCCTGCATAGAAGAGCAAACAACATTGGAACAACCCTGACTACCCATAAGGGACCATAGATAATTGGCCCATTCACTTTTTATGAATAGATGGAAAACCGATTCAGCCTACGGATTAGTACAGCAAAAGCACCGCGAGGCCATGGATATCCCTCTCCACTGGACATTATCCTCTATTGTCAAGGCGTTATTCCGGGATCTCCATACCAAAAAATTAAACTTTGTAGGAGCCTCTTTGCACCAGAACCGAGCCACACACTCATCGCGAAACCCTCCATGATGGATTAGTGTCCTGTAATCTTGCCCGCTGAAAAAACCAGAACCAGAACCTATAAAATAAACCCAGTCAGCCTCCTCATTAAAAAAAATATCCCAGCAAATGGCCCTATTCTCCACACTTAGAATAGAATCCAAAAATCTAGGAAAATGAGAATCCTCCTTAACTGTCATATCTGGAATTGGACACCATAGAAAAAACAACTTCTCCCCAACCCAATTGTCATTCTATAAACTGATCTCTCCTCTCCCTACCACCCATCATGAGTTGTCCTGAAGGATATCCAGATGATGCAACACAGTCTTCACCAGACTGGACAGTTTCAGCTTGTCCCACATCTCCCATTACTGTCCATATTTATTTATGAGAGCTTTGGCCCACAACGAATCACAAACCATAAAATCCAATGCCATGTGGGTCTGCATGGAATGTATTGTTAAGGATATGTCAATGAGACCGACTCCTCCCTCCTCGATTGGTCTTTCCAGACGATTCCATGAATCCCAATGAGCCTTTCCCATGTAATTGGCGTCCCATAGGAAGCAATTCACAGTTTTCTCCATCCAATAAATAATACCTTTTGGAGGAGAAATCATGGACATTACATGCATTGGAATTCCGGAAAGTACGCTGTTTATCAAAGTGACCCGACCTCCAAAGGAAAGAAATATGCTCTTCCAACATAGAATCCTTCCTAACATTCTGTTAATAAAATCATCAAATAAGAATTTTTTAACACGCCCCTTAGAAATAGGTTCCCCAAGGTAAATCATTGGAAATTTCTTCCATTGAATTCCCAGAATATTATGAATATCCCCGGCTCTCCTTCTTGAACATTTATCTAAAATGAATATGATGCTCTTCCTCGAATTGATACGCTGTCCACTTAAGCAACCATAGATCTCCATAATTTTCATAAGATACAAAATAGAAGATCTCCTGCCATTCAAGAAAATAAAAACATCATCAGAAAACATAAGATGCGACATGGATCCATCCGAGGCTTTGGTGTGATAAGGGAGTATCCTTCTTTCCTCCACACCTCATGTAAATTCTGTGAAAGGGAATCCTGAGCAATAATAAACATTATGGGGGACAATGGGTCCCCCTATCCCACACTTTTGAAGTAACCAAATCCCTTACCCATAAGAGAGATGGACAACCATAGTGATGAATAGCAATGGAAGCATATGTCACACACCCATTCAGAAAAAACCATACCTCTCATGACCTGAATAATAAAGCTCAACTTCATTTTGTCATGTGCTTTGTCCAATCCACTTGAATGATGACGTTGGATCCAATCACCCTTTTATTAACATCTTCCACCAACTCTTTGGCAATTCCGATCTCCCCCTATATGCCCCTTCCCTTGATAAAACCATGTTATTCCTGACATATGACTTTCGGTATTATCTTTCTCAATCTCCTAGCCAGCAGACATGCTAAAATATTGTAAGAAACTTTGCATAAGAAAATAGGTCCAAAGTGATCAATATAAGAAGGATCTTTGATTTTTGGTAACAGAACAACTCTGGAAGAACACGATATCCTGTTAATGGCTCCTCGCCTAAAGAAATCTTGGATGGCCTCAGTTACATAAACCCCAACAAAATCCCATGCTACCACAAAGAAGATCTCTGGAAAACCATCTAGACCCGGTGCACTATCTAAGGACATACTGCAGACAGTTCCCCAAACGTCATCACTTTCTAGAGTGTCCATGAGGATGTTATTATCCTCTACCTCAAGGTTGCTAGGGATAGATCCCATGAAAGCCTCCTGCTCCTCCAGTGAGCCACCACTCAACTGGTCTCCTCGTATATCACCTGCAAGAAACATCTCAAAATATTCCAAGGCCAACTGACCTGTAATATTGACATCATAAGTGTAGAGTCCATCCTCAAGTTTAATTTTGAGTTTCATATTCTGCTGCTCCTTCAAACAAGCATGAAAGAAAGCGGTATTGTGGTCACCATCTTTCAGCCATCTAACTCTAGAGGGGAGCCTATAATATCTTTTGATCTCCAGTACTCTCTCAGCCAAGAAGCTATATTTATCACATAACCTATTGAAAATGCCCTCATCCAAACTCAGCTGAAGTTGGTCCTCCAAATTATCGATTTCCATCGGAATAGATGTCACAAAACTATCCTCAATTTGGTTACTAGAAATGAAGTGAGCAATATCTGACTTAATTCACTTTAACCGGCCAACAAGCCCTATCCAAGCCCTCCCTTCAGTCTCTCGTTCCCATGAGTTCCGCATCATTTGAAGAAAAACATCCACACTATGCCATTTAGACGAATACATGAAGGGTTTGAGCTTCTGGCTCCCATGTTTGAGCTCAACCAGCAGTGGGGTGTGATCTGAAAAAGCACGAGATAAGTGTGAAACAGAGGAAAGGGCTAAGGAGTCTAACCCATGGATGTTGGAAAGGCATCTGTCCAGCCGAATCCAAATGTACCTAGTCCTTTTCTGATTATTACACCATGTAAATTTACACCCATTGAAGCCCAAATCCAGTAGGCCCTTACTAGACATAAAGTTCTTGAAGTCAAGCATACCATTGACAGAACTCTCCGAACCACCTCTCTTTTCTGAGACATCAGAAATCACATTGAAATCCCCACCAATGAACCAAGGTAAGCCTACTGGGTCAAAATCCTCCAGATACTCCCACAATTACCTTAATTATTGTATTTTATTTCTAGCATAAAGGAAAGAGAAACAAATTTCAATGCCTTTAAACCCAATCTTCACCGTTATACACTGTTTCGTTGCCTGTATAAAATCCACCTGAATGCTTCATCTCCAGAACAGCCAGATATGATTATTCGTAGGGTGGTCATGAAAGGACTGACCAAAACCCATATTCTTTGCAAAGTAATTGATTTTACTGATATTTTGTTTAGTTTCTAGAATCAAAGATAATGAAACACCATATTTATGGGACTCAGAAGCCAAGAATGCACTCTTTTCCTATACTCCCAACCCATGGGCATTCCAAATAATCAAGGAAACCATTAGAAGATGGATGTTTTTCCCCTTCTGCCATTGTTACCTTGGCTATGGACAAATAAAGTCATGCAACACTCATCTGTGGACATTGACCGTGTAACCGACCTTGAAGCTCCTGCCGAAAGAGATCCTTTCTCTGGTACAAGAATATTCTTCTTCAGTGGGCTATCTGCTTCTTCCAGCAATTAAATCCTGTTCCTCACCAGATAACAAGAGTCTACTGAATCTGTTTCCACCAGATGAAAATAATTCAAAGACAACCGAGCAGGTGACCTACGTGATGCGATGATTTCCTTCACCACCCCATCAGGAAAAATCCCCCACGAAGTATTGCTGTTGTCATCCCTGGAGTGTCCCACCTTGGCCAAAAGTGGAGATTGAATAAATCCAACACAAAGAGAAGAAAGAACCAGCATACCTGTAGAGGGTGACAATAATCCCCTGGGTATTCCTGTAACCTCACAAGGCAGTAAAAGGTTGATTCTTTTAGAGAGAAGGGAGGAAACCATCGACTGAGGATGGTCCATCAAATCCGGATCCAACAATACCATCACCACACCATTTGGCTGCATCAGCAACAAATTAGATAGCTCAAGATCCTTCAACATATGTCTGCCCACCTGTGTCCCCTCCTCAAAATTTCGAGACTTTTCAGGCGCGAATTCAAAAGAATTCAAAACTTTAAAAAGATCTGTAGAACTATTGACTTTTTCCACCCCCTCCGAAGAAGACGACGGTCTAACCTGAGTGGACGACGCCACGCTAGAGACCACCTGAAATGACATCTTACCACGCGATCCAACCACATCTAGTCGATAAGCCTCCTGATGATCACTATGACCATGCCCAACCCCCTGATTACCGTGTCTTGTCTTCCCTTTTCTACAAAATTCCACCGAATGCCCTTTAAATCCACAAGATGAGCAAAATCTGGGTAGAGCTTGGAACACCAAGCGTTGCCACCATTTGAAACCCTCTGGAGACCGAATAAGGAAACGAGAGGGGAAATTAACCAAAAGATTCATCTCAACACAAATCCCACGATTAGCCGTGTCCATTAGCACCTCTGTGTTCAAATAAGAACAAAGGAATTTCCCCAACAAGTCACCGAATCCCGCCAAAATTGAAGGGTTATGGAAGGGAAGAGGTAGCACCATAAGCTTGATCTAAACCACAACCATGGGGGATTCTCTGCTATAATGACACTCCCAAGAACAGCGTCAAAGAGTAAACAGACGGCCACCACAACACCTATCATCCCACGCCCACACCCGCATAAAATCCTCCTTGATGAAGAAGTGAATGAAGAATGCAAACCTGGAAAGTTCCAAAACCACCACTGGATGAAGCAAACCCCAGGAATCCATAAAGGATCAGAACACCTCCAATGAGGGTTTCACCGGACCAAAACGGGCTACCAGGGTAAGCTTATGAAACTCTGAAGCCTCCTAAATCTCCTTTTCTAAGATTTCAACGATAGGAACTCCATCCAAACACCCCACACTTCTGCGTTCCAACTAAATCGGTGGGATACCGTGCAACCCCGATGCCCCTGATGAGGAACCCCCCGCACCGACCTCCTTGAAAGACTTCTCCATCCCCTCCCAACAAAATTATATTTCATTAACTACTACTGAATCCATGTTCATAGTTGTAGGTAGTAATTATACATAGATTCTATAGATAAAAAATACATTACTAGACTATGGATAATTTTTTTTACATTTCCTTATAAATCTTGATCATATAAAAAAATAAATATATCTAAGAATCTAGTATCACATTCTATGAAAAAGAATATTGATATAAGAAATCAATTTTTTAGAGACCATTTTAAAAAAAGGTGATATAATTCTTGAATTCATTTTTACTGAACATCATATTTATAATATATTTATATATCCATTGAATGTTGAGGGGATTAATTATCTTAGGTATTAATTTGGTATAATAAATTATGTCTAAATTGTTTAAATTTAATTTATTATTTTGTAATTATTTCAATTCTTATTATAATTACTTATCGTCTATTTGTAAAACCTTTCTTAAAGTAACTATCAAGTATTATTTAAATGATCAGTATATGGACTGTGATTTTTTTTCTTACGGTCAGTATACCTACCATAAACACTTACTCATACAGTCACTATACCTACCATGCATACTTACTCACATAGTCACTACATACCTAACATTAATGTTTTATTTTTATAGACAGTATAACTATAACACCCCAAGCTTCCACGATACGCTTCCCTTTGAATAGTGCAATAGTGTGTGTTGTACGCAACATCGAGTTCTAACACACCACAACCAATCAAACTAGCCGTTATGAATAGTAATACCCACTTTTTGAAATTTATAAATTTTATTTTTCAAGATGGACTTCATTTTAGGATTCAGAATATCGAAATTAGCCTAGGGTGAATTTTTGGTATTTTTCTGAAAAACATCATTTTTTGATGAATAGTGAAACCACTAAGTGGTAGTTAAAAAAACTGAATTTTTCATAAAACTTAATTTTACCGCTTCTGTGAGTTGAATTTCTAAAATCCGAGAGACAAGGTTGATATCAGTAAGTACAATTTGGTTCAATGAGATGAAAACAATTTTTGGTGAATAGTAACTTTTTTCTTTTATTTACCACGGTTAAAAGTAAATATGGTAATTAAAGGTAAAAATGATATTATTTTTACCTTGACACATGTCCTAATTCTATTGGATAAGCTTAATTCGACCAAAAATAACCTTAGGAATAAAATATGAACCTATTTGCTCCAATTGGATTAGATTAGGACATTTATTATTATTTAATTCAAAGAAGAGTTAAAAGAGGTAAAATCAATGTTTTATAACTAAAACATTTTTAATATAGGGTTACACATAAGATAAATTCGATTATAAATATTAATTAGAAAGATAAAACGATTTCCTACATAATGATTTTTTTTTTAATTTTTAGACATTAAATAATTTAATTTATTTATGACACAATGATGATACAGTAATTACAATAATAGTGAAAAATTAAAATAATTGATATTATAAATACCCAAATAAATATAATTTGAGACTTTTTATGAATTAAACTAATTTTATAGGTTAATATGAAATGTTAATATTGATTTAATTAAAGTTTTTTGAAGTAATCATTCTGTTATGATTTTCACAAAAATCAATTTTCCAAATAGTGTCAAAATTGACATAAAAGAGTTTTTAAAACAAATATTATATTATTAATTGATATTCAATTCCTAAAAATCTAATTTTAGACCAAGAGACTTATATCATGATAGGTGAATCATTAATGGACCACTTTGGGGTCTCTTGGATGTATATAGTAAGTTTATTAACTATATAATATAAAAATACAAAGTGACATGGTAAACGTTAAACTAATTAACTAAGAGTTAAAACTAAAAGATAAGGTTAATATAGTGACCCAAACCTGTCTAAATCCTATTGGTTGAGTTGTTTTTGACCCATAAACACCTTAAAATTTAAATAATCCACTTTGGAGCCATTACAAACCGAATATGAATTTATTATAAAATAATATTTCTAACTTTTCCAAAGGTGCCCCTCACCCCTCTTATAAAAGGGCACTACCCCTTCTCATTAATTCACACTTTCAAAGCCTTTTGGTTCGGACAAACCCTGCCCAAATACTCTCTCAACTTCCCTCACTTCATCCTAGAGGCCTTACTTTAGTCATAAAGCCAACCTAAGGAGTCCTTTTGATCAAATCAAAAGGAAGAACCCGAAGAAGAGGTAATGTTTTCACCACCCACTTTCACGTTCCTTTCTTCTTCAACTTCTTCTTTATTTGTTATTTCCATTCTAAAATAATAACTCCAGTATATTATATATACAGTTATTATAAATATGTTACAACCATATTCAGTATTCTATCCATCCTTTGAATGACATGTCACCATACATGCGTACGTACGACTTACCATCTCCACGTTGTGGTGTAATTGTTATTCAATAAATTATTATTTTGATGGGTATAATAATGATGTGTAATTCATCTAAATAATAAATATAACATGATAATGATTCTGTATATATGATATAACATCCAATTATATATTATTTTAATATCAAAATAATGATATTGTCGCTCGTGCGTACGTACGGACTACCATCTCCACGAACGCGATGAGATTCATTCTCCATCGTATACATTCAAGTATAATTATAATTTTATGATTTAAAAATAATGTTTAAGGACTTGATATCATTCTAGATATGAATAATATACAACCTATCCATGAAAAACATAGCTTACATAACAAAACATATAAAATAAAATGAGTAAGTTAACACCCGAAACGATGATAATACTAAGATATTATTAACAAAGCAATGTTAAAAGATCATATATGATATCATATTAATGTATATGATTCTTGTATAATTTAATAACAATTATTTAACCATTATATATGAGTTTAACCTACCCCCAACCAAGAAAAAGTACAAGGTAAGGGTTTATTTCACAATCTCTTCATTATCCGAGGTTGTTTATACGTAATAATCTACTGGGACTTCATTATCATCCACGTCCATGTTTCTTAAAAATGTATTTCAAAACATTTTTACTATTTACTATAATATGGGTTAATGTCATTTATACCCTTGTTTTACTTTTTACAAGAGTTTTATAAATGAATCTTTCCGTCATTTTCCAAATAAGGTCCCTTTTAACCCTTTTGGCAGAATTAAGGTAAGAATGTTTTTTTAACTTATACGGTGGGTGTGGCTATTTTCCATCGTTATAAATCTTAGAAGATTTCCTTACAAGATTATAAGAAATTTTTCAGAGTAAATGTTTCATTTTATAATTATGTGACTTTTAAATGATTTCAAAAAGGAGATATTTCTCTCAAATAGTTTTGATTTCATCTATGTCAACATCCTTTGATGGATTTTAAGCTTATTTGAAGTTGATTTATTGTGATACAAAACATCCTTATTGTATTGAAGGTTTTGTTATATGTTTTACTATGGATGTATTATTTTTATACCATTCATGGTTTATGGAGAAATTATTGACATTTTGTATACTAGTTTAATACGAATGCTTATGTTATGTTTAAACCTGTTCATATGAGGAATGCATTAGACTTAATAAGTGACGGGTGGAGCCCTCTATAGCTCCTCGATGCATCGGTAGGTCTCATGAAACAAACTGGTGTCTTGGCACAAGGCCTTGACAAAATCTTATTTGTAGTCTTGGCACGATGCCTTGGCTATGTGGTTATGATAGTCTAGCATTATGCATTCCATCATTATAAAAGAGGTTATTGATATCGCATGTGATTATTCAATTAGTAGAATATCCATGTGAATAAGTAAATGGAATTATTTCATTTTATTTCTGCCATATTATGTTTAAGTTCAAGTTTAAAAGGCTTTTTTAGTTATACATTGCCTTAAATGTTCATTATTATTTATGAAAGTTTTCGCTATATTGTTATCCCTACTGGGCATTTGACCTCACCCATTTTCTATGTTTTATTTTTCCCAGGATATGAAGAAGTAATTTATGAATGACCTGCAGGGATAATATGAGGGGATAAGAGTGTGGACTATGGAGACTATATTGTTGTAGTTTTCACTTTATGATGTAATGTAAACTTTATGAATATATCTATT
The DNA here is from genome assembly GCA_963277665.1 of Viscum album. NCBI lineage: Eukaryota > Viridiplantae > Streptophyta > Magnoliopsida > Santalales > Viscaceae > Viscum > Viscum album. The sequence continues at coordinate 695,028,804 of OY728157.1, forward strand.
GTTTCCAATTCTACTGAACTATTCATTCTTTCGAGACTTGATCTTTTGTGATCATGCCAATGTTATGTAATAATGCACCGACTCTGGGTAACTATGGTCGGGGTGTTACAGTTGGTAGTAGAGTCAGTTTATTACAAACCATGGAAGCAAGATTTAGATAAACTCTGATTAGAGCACATAGACCTAAGATGGACTTTGAGGATTAGTATAGAAGAACTCCCTAGAATTTTGTTATTATAGAGATTTTGTGAGTTTTCCGAGAAATACATCCCTGTCTAGATACGAGCAGGTAGAGGCAGCTCTGGAACAGATGTACCAAGGGGTAAAACCTGAAAACACCGCTTTGAGCTAGACTCGAATGGGAACTGGTGCACGACAACAGGCCTTGCTACGTCTTGGTTATAGTACTTCTAGTGGATATGCATAGGATAACTCTCATTTTCTTTACAAATCATTATGAAGGGTTTATGAGTATATACTTCCTCATGAAATTTTTTTATGATAATTTATTATATCCATAAATATCTCAATTTATGTTAAGTGTTTTATAAGTATGGAATTATGTATTTTGATTCATAAACTGATCTAGTTTATGCCATTGTTTAGAAATAGCGCCTAGTAGAAGAAATGGAAACCATATCAATGCACACACTCCATGTAGGGATTTCCATCCTAATCAAGATAATTATAGTGGAGCTGGTGATGCAACTGGTGCTGATCAGCTAATCACCATACTGGGACAACTCACTCAGGTTATGAATAATAACCTTACCCGTATGGAGCACCCTGATCCGCAGCATGGAGGGTCAATGTTAGATCACTTCATGAGGAAATAACCACCAACGTTCAATGGGAATATAAATCCTTTAGTAGCTGATCAATGGATAAATTCCCTAGAAAAAATATTTCAGGCTTTGGGAAGTAGTGAAAGGGAAAAAGTTATCATGGAAGTTTATCGCCTCACTGAAGATGATGATCAATGGTGGTCATCGATTCAAATCATGAAGGAAGATGATTAAGTATCAAATATGGAATGGATGGAGTTTAAATATCTGTTTTTAGAAAAATACTTTCCTTGTGACCATCGAGTAGATATGGAAAGGCAATTTCTGAGTCTGAGACAAAAGGAGGATGAGAATGTCGCAAAGTGTGAGGCTAACTTTACAAGGTTAGAATGGTATGCTAGAGATTATATACATAACCCAAGAAGTAAGATTGATCGTTTCTTTTATTGGTTAAAACCATTTCTCCATTGAGAATTAGTCTCACAATCCTTCTCGTCGTACGAAGACATTGTCTCATGTGCTATCAAGACAGAAAAGGAATTCTCTAATTATTATGACTTTAAAGAAAAGCAAGAGAAGAAGAGATATTCTGATCAATCTGGGAATGGAAATAAGGGGAAGATGGGAAAATTTGAATATCCATCCTACAGTAAATGTGGGAAGAAACACCCCAGTACTAGCTTAAAAAGAATGGGAGTTTGTTACATGTGTGGTGAAAAAGGCCACCAATCTCATGATTGCAAGGGGAAGAAGGAAGCTACCGATGTCCAATGCTACAATTGCAGGGAGATGAGACATTATGAAAATGAATATCCTAAGCGTTAGGAGAATTTACCTTAGAAAAGGCTAAGGGATCAAGGTCAAGATTATGCTATCACTACTGCTAAGGTAAAAGCTCCGAAAGACATGGTGGCAGGTAATTTAATGGTTTCCTCAAGTTTAGAAAATGAATTATTTGATTCTGGATCATTGCATTGTTTCATATCATCCCAGTTTGCTATGAAAATTAGATATTTCCAATTTTATTTAACCTGGGAGTTGTTAGTTAAAACTTATAAGGGAAGTATCATTGTAACAAAGTTTTGTGAATCAGTCCCCATTAGATCACATAAATGTTCTTTATCTGCTGATCTCATCGTCATACCTATGATTGAGTTTGATATAATCCTTGGTATGGATTGGCTTTCTGACCATGATATGAAGATTTATTGTAAGAATAAGGAGGTTATGATTTTTGATGATGATGATAAGGAACTCCTTATCGTTAGAGCAGTATCGTCACCACCTAATTCTTATCTAGATCCACCCCCAATAGCTCAACTAAATTCAGTTATTGGGGAAGAAGGGAATGAAATAACTGTGGGTGAGGAAAGGAATGTTCAAATAGATGATGTACCTATTGTGAAAGAATATGTAGATGCGTTTCCATAAGATTTACCAGGACATCCTCCAGAACAAGAAGTTGAGTTTTCCATTGATTTAATTCCTGGATCAAGGCCTATATTGAAGACCCCTTATAGAATGGCCACTATAGAATTAGTTGAAAAAAATAAATAGCTAGAGTAATTGATTAATAAGGGATTTATTCTCCCTAGTGTTTCTCCATGGGGATCCTCTGTTCTTTTCGTTAAAAATAAAGATGAATCCATGAGGTTATGTATCGACTACAGGGAAATCAATGCTATAACAATAAAGAACAAGTATCCCCTACCTTGCATTGATGATTTATTTGACCAACTAAATGGAGCTCAATACTTTTCAAAGATTGACCTTCAGTCTGGATACCATTAGTTGTGTGTGAAGAAGGAAGACATTCCAAAGATAGCATTTCGAACCAGGTACGAGCATTACGAGTTTACAGTAATGCCTTTTGGATTGACTAATGCACCCTCTGTATTCATGGATATGATGAATAAAGTTTTCAAGGAATATCTAGATGAATTTTCAGTGGTATTTATTGATCATATCTTGGTATATTCCAAAAGCTACGAAGATCATGAAAATCACTTGCGCATTATCCTGAAGACTCTGAGAAGACATGAATTATATTGGAAGTTTAGAAAGTGTGAATTCTGTGTTCAGAAGATTTCTTTTCTTGGACATATTGTCTCTAAAGATGGAATCTCTGTTGATCCTTCTAAGACCAAGGTAATCCAAGAATGGCCTGCACCGACGAGTATAACTGAGGTACATAGTTTTATTGGTTTAGCACATTATTATCGTCATTTCGTCCAGAATTTTTCTCAGTTGGCTAACCCATTAACAAAGCTCACACGTAAATGGGTTAAATTTGTTTGGACAAAAGAGTGTGAAGATTTTTTCGAAGAACTGAAGAGAAGATTTGTCAATGATTCTATATTGAATCTACCATTGGGGAATGATGGGTTTGTTATTTACAGTGATGCATTGATGATAGGACTTGGTTGTGTCCTTATGCAGAATGATATGGTTATTACCTATGCATCACTACAGTTGAAAAATCATGAAAAAAATATCCTACTCATGATCTAGAGTTAGCAGCTGTGATCTTTGCTTTGAAGATATGGATACACTACCTCTATGGTGAAAAATGTGAGATTTATACTGATCACAAGAGTTTGAAGTACATTTTCTCACAGAAATAACTCAACATGAGGAAAAGGTGATGTCTTGAACTACTCAAGGATTATGATTGCACGATACACTACCACCCGGGGAAGACAAATAAGGTGGCAGATGCTTTGAGCAGAAAAGATCATGGAGTTTTGAATATGATGAGAATTGAAAGGGATCCTATTTTTATGTATCTAGTAAAGTTGGATATGGGAATCACCATGGAAGGTGAAACATCAATACTTTTTCAAATGGTTGCCAAAAAATCTTTACTAGAAAAGATAAAGAGTTCCCAGACCGATGATGAAGAGTTTTAGAAGAAAATTAAAGCTGTGAATGATGGGAGATTGAGAGACATTGTGTATGAAGAAGGAACTTTAAAATTTGGGAAGAGAATTTGTGTTCCCAATATACCGGATCTAAAAAGGGAATTGATGGACGATGCTCATAGTTCCAATTTATCTATACACCCTAGGAGCACCAAAATGTATAGAGATTTGAAGGAAAATTTTTGGTGGGACAACATGAAGAGGGAGATTGCTGATTTTGTGTCAAGGTGCATGGTTTGTCAACAAGTGAAAGATGGAATGAAATAGCCTGGAGAAGTCATGCAACCTCTTCCCATACCGGAATGGAAATGGACAATATTACGATGGAATTTGTCATGTGGCTACCAAAGAATCCTAGAAGGAACGATGCAATATGGGTTATTGTTGATTGTCTTACCAAGTTAGCACATTTTCTTTCTATAAGAGAAGATCTACCACTGGAACGTCTAGAAAGACTATATATTAATGAAGTGGTGAGACTTCATGGAGTACCCCTATCGATTGTTTCTGATCATGATCCCCATTTTAATTCAAGATTCTGGAAAAGTATTTAGAAAGCCCTGGATATTAAACTTCAATTGAGCACTGCCTACCACCCTCAAACAGATGGACAATCAGAACGGACTATTCAAGCCTTATAAGACATGTTGATATCCTGCTCGCTTGACTTTTAGGGTATGTGGGATCAATATTTACCTCTGGTAGAATTTTCCTATAACAACAGCTTCCATTCAAGTATTCAGATGACACCATATGAAGCATTGTATAGAAAGAGATGTCACACACCAACATGTTGGGATGACATTGGAGAAATAAAAATTGTAGGCCCAGAACTTGTGGAGGAAACGATGGAAAATGTGAAGGTAATCCAAACCCACATAAAAGCAGCTCAAAGTAGGCAGAAGAGCTATGCCGATAATCGAAGGAAGGATTTGGAGTTTCAAGTCGGTGATCATGTTTTCCTGAAGGTATCTCTATGGAAGGGAGTCATACATTTTGGTAAGAAAGTTAAATTGAGTCCTAGGTACATCAGACCTTTTGAAATTCTAGAACGAATTGGGGCGGTAGCTTACTAATTGGTAATGCCGCCAAGTCTCTCCAAAGATCACGATGTGTTCCATGTATCTCTGTTGAGAAAATACATGCCTGACCCAATGCATGTACTCACCTATGAGGAATTAGAACTAGAACCCGATTCGTCTTATTGCGAAGAGCCCGTCAGGATTCTTGATACCAGAGAACAAGTGCTGAGAAATCAGACGATTCATCTGGTAAAAGTTCTATGGAGAAACCATAAGATAGAAGAGGCAACGTGGGAGCCCAAGGAACTTATAATGAAGAAAAACCTGAGTATTTTTATGTAGTAATACTCTAGAAATTGCGAGGATGCAATTATTTGAAGGAGGGGAGAATATAACACCCCTAGCTTCCACATTACGCTTCCCTTTGAATAGTGCAATAGCGTGTGTTGTACGCAACATCGAGTTCTAACACACCACAACCAATCAAACTAGCCGTTATAAATAGTAATACCCACTTTTTGAAATATATAAATTTTATTTTTCAAGATGGACTTCATTTTTGGATTTGGAATATCAAAATTAGCCTAGGGTGAATTTTTGGTATTTTTCTGAAAAACTTCATTTTTTGATGAATAGTGAAACCACTAAGTGGTAGTTAAAAAAACTGAATTTTTCATAAAACTTAATTTTACCGCTTCTGTGAGTTTAATTTCGAAAATCCGAGAGACACAGTTGATATTAGTAAGTAAAATTTTGTTCAATGAGATGAAAATAATTTTGGGTGAATAGTAACTTTTTACTTTTATTTACCACGGTTAAAAGTAAATAGGGTAATTAAAGGTAAAAATGATATTATTTTTACCCTGACACATGTACTAATTCTATTGTATAAGCTTAATTCGACCAAAAATAACCTTAGGAATAAAATATGAACCTATTTGGTCCACTTGGATTAGATTAGGACATTTATTATTATTTAATTCAAAGAAGAGTTAAAAGAGGTAAAATCAATGTTGTATAACTAAATTTTTTTTTAATACAGGGATAAAAATAAGAGAAATTAAATTATAAATATTCATTAGAAAGGTAAAATGATTTCCTACATAATTATATTTTATTTATAATTTTTAGACATTAAATAATTTAATTTATTTATGACACAATGGTGATGCAGTAATTACCATAATAGTAAAAAATTTAAATAATTGATATTATAAATAACCAAATAAATATAATTTGAGACTTTTTATGAATTAAAATAATTTTATAGGTTAATATGACATGTTAGTATTTATTTAATTAACTTTTTTGAAGTAATACTTCTGTTATGATTTTCACAAAAATCAATTTTCCAAATAGTGTCAAAATTGACATAAAAGAGTTTTTAAAACAAATATTATATTATTAATTGATATTCAATTCATAAAAATCTAAGGTTCGTCCAAGAGACTTATATAATGAGAGGTGCATCATTAATGGACCACTTTGGGGTCTCTTGGATGTATATAGTATGTTTACTAACTATATAATATAAAAATACAAAGTGACATGGTAAATGTTAAACTAATTAACTAAGAGTTAAAACTAAAAGATAAGGTTAATATAGTGACCCAAACCTATATAAATCCTATTTTTTGAGTTGTTTTCGACCCATAACAACCTTAAAATTTAAATAATCCACTTTGGAGCCATTTTTAACCGAATATGAATTTATTATAAAATAATATTTCAAATTTTTCCAAAGGTGCCCCTCACCCCTCTTATAAAATGGCACTCCCCCTTCTCATTATTTCACACTTTAAAATCCTTTTGGTTCGGCCAAACCCTACCCAAATACTCTCTAAACTTCCCTCAATTCATCCTAGAGGCCTTACTTTAGTCAGAAAGACAACCTAAGGAGTCCTTTTGATCAAATCAAAAGGAAGAACCCGAAGAAGAGGTAATGTTTTCACCACCCTCTTTCAAGTTCCTTTCTTCTTCAACTTCTTCTTTATTTGTTATTTACATTATAAAATAATAACTCCAGAATCTTCTATATACTTTTATTATAAATATGGTACAACCATATTCATTATTCTATCCATCCTTTGAAGGACATGTCACCATACGTGCGTACATACGACTAACCGTCTCCACGTCGTGGTGTAATTGTTATTCAATAAATTATTATTTGGATGGGTATAATAATGATGTGTAATTCATGTAAATAATAAATATAACATGATAATTATTCTGTATATATGATATACCATCCAATTATATATTATTTTAATATCAAAATAATGATATTTTCGCTCGTGCGTACGTACGGACTACCGTCTCCATGAACGCGATGAGATTCATTCTCCATCGTATCCATTCAAGTATAATTATCATTTGATGATTTAAAAATATTGTTTAAGGACTTGATATCATTCTGGATATTAATAATATACAACCTATCCATGAAAAACATGGCTTACACAACAAAACATATAAAATAAAATGAGTAAGTTAACACCCGAAATGATGATAATTCTAAGATATTATTAACAATGCAATGTTAAAATATCAAATATGATATCATATTAATGTATATGATTCTTGTATAATTTAATAACAATTATTTCACCATTATACAGGAGGTTATCCTACCCCCAACCAAGGAAAATTACAAGTTAAGGGTTTATTTCACAATCTCTTCATTATCCGAGGTTGTTTATACGTAATAATCTACTGAGACTTCTTTATCATCCACATCCATGTTTCTTAAAAATGTATTTCTAATTTTTTTTACTATTTACTAGAATATGGGTTAAATTAATTCATACCCTTGTTTGACTTTTTGTAAGAGGTTTATAAAGGAATCTTTCCGTCATTTTCCAAACAAGGCCCCTTTTAACCTTTTCGACAGAATTAAGGTAAGAATGTATTTTTTTAACTTATATGGTGGGTGCAGCTATTTTCTGTCATTATAAATCTTCAAATCTTCCCTTAAAAGATTATAATAAAATTTTCAAAGTAAATGTTTTATTTTATAATTATGTGACTTTTAAATGATTTCAAAAAGGAGATATTTCTCTCAAATAGTTTTGATTTCATCTATGTCAACATCCTTTGATGGATTTTATGCTTATTTGATATTGATTTATTGTGATACAAAATAGCCTTATTGTATTGAATGTTTTGTGATATATTTCATTGTGGATGTGTTATTTTTATACCATTCATGGTTTATGGAGATAGTATTGACATTTCGTATACTAGTTTAATACGAATGTTTATGTTATGTTTAAACCTGTCCATATGAGGAATGCATTGGACTTAATAAGTGACGGGTGGAGCCCGATATAGCTCCTCGATGCATCGGTAGGTCTAATGAGACAAACTAGTGTCTTGGCACAAGGCCTTGACAAAATCTCATTTGTAGTCTTGGCACGAGGCCTTGGCTATATGGTTATGATATTATGAAATTATACATTCCATCATTATGAAAGTGGTTATTGATATCGCATGTGATTATTCGATTAGTAGAATATCCATGTGAATAAGTAAATGGAGTTATTTCATTTTATTTCTGCCATATTATGTTGAAGTTCAAGTTTAAAAGGCTTTTGTTTTATTTATAAATTTCCTTAAATGTTCATTCTTATTTATGAAAGTTTCTGCTATATTGTTATCCATACTGGGCATTTGAACTCACCCCTTTTCTATGTTTTATTTTTCTTAGGATATGAAGAAGTAATTTATGAATGACCTGCAGGGATAGTTTGAGGGGATAAGAGTGTATACTATGGATACTATATTGTTGTAGTTTTTATTTTGTGATGTAATGTAAAATTTATGAATATATCAACTGTTTCCAAGGCCACTAAACTAATCGGTATTTCGAGAATTGATCTTTTGTGATCACGCCAATGTTATCTAATAATGCATCGACTCCGGGTAATTGGGGTCGGGGCATTACAATACCTACCATGAGTTCACAATCATTATACTCACCACACATTTGTCGTCATATATCCTTGGTTAGTGTACCTATCATGCAAATTTCGTACATAGGATTTTTCATTAAAATGTTTTGGTATAATTTCACTTAATTTTTTTATTATTTTTTCCCTGAATGGTTAAATTTTAAAATTAAAATAAGAACTAAAATTGAAACACATATCAATCTAAAAACCCCTTTCTTCTTTTTGAAACCTAACATGTTACCTAAATACTCTATCACAAAAAATTTCTTCATCCCAAAAATTTATTTTTTGTGCATTTCTCATGAATTTTAACCCTTCAAGTTCGAATTGAAACTCAAAATTACAAGGATGAATTTCACTTCTAATTCCACACCTCCTATTAAATGTTATTCTACAAAGAAATCAATGAAAATAAAATATTTTTTGAGTACTTTAGTTAAGCTAATGAATCCACATATTTTCAATCAACCAATCTTTACTATGAAATAAATTAATTCTTAATGGATTCAATTGAAGAAGTCACTAGTCTTGAATTTGATTCCTAATCAAGGATGTGATGATTGGTTTAAATATAATTCTATGAAATTTTACCTAATTATTTTAAATGTTTTTATGTGTATTTAAAATTTCTACCTAGAGAGAATTGATATGTGCTAAGAATAGTGATAAATGGAGAACTACTAGATTTTTCATTAAAACTTTGGGTGAAACCTTTGAAAGTGCCTCACAAGGGAGAGTTCAAAGACTGCCAAATATCTTATCTAGTTAATAATTTCTATTTCTAGTTTCAAAGTGAATTGGGAGAGCTGATTGGGAATAGACCCCCAATAAGGAAAACTACTATAGTGATAAATTGTTAATGAAGTCTTTTAGTAAATTTTATATAACACTCGATCTATCCTAGAAAATGAGACTTTAGTATCATTAAGAATTTGGATATTTTCTTCCTTTTTTGATGAAAAATGGGATCAAGATAAATTTTACAATGTACCTAATGAGTAATATAATGAGTTTCGTATGCCCTCGTCTATGTTCAATTCCTTAAATTATTTAAAATTTATCTCAACCTTATTGGAATATAATTGTGTAGTACCTTATTGATAGGAAATAATAATATCTTCAGATACTTTGTTTGTTTCTCAAAGGATATATAGGCACATAAAATTCAATTGGAACCCATGGAAAATAGAGTGGGTGGAAAAACTTGAGAAACTATATGAGAAGTTTGATATAGTGAAAACTATTGTTAGACTAAAGGATCTGGTAGATTTAGGTATTGAACCTAAAATGTTGGTTGAATAATCTTTTGAAGAAATTGAAAATAAGTATAAGTTGAGAATGTTTAGGAAGAATAAGAAAGAGCTGAAGTAGAGGATGATAGAGTTGATATTAATGAGGAATCTAGGGTAGCACATGAGGATGACAATTCAGTTACACCTATTATGTAATATAGACCACCTAACTCACCTATTCATTTACCATGTCATAAAGAATAGTTAAATTATGAGGATCTTGTTGGTAAAAAATTCTTTGTTAGTAAATATGTGGATGAAACAAAATGGGATGAGTTTGATGACTCTGAAGAAGATGATAGAAGTTCAGATGGATCGATTGTGATAATAATTACTCCTAGATCATATTTACTAGAAGCACATCATAAGGGGGGGGGGGAAGTCCCTTAGATATTTTTTTTGGACTTAAACTATTTATATTTTAGTGATGATTATGATAATATAGGTATTCTAGCTGGACATGGAGAAATTTCCATCCCTTATACTGAAATGACTCTTTAGGGTATTATAATTACTAAAATATATTCTCTAGAAAGACTTGAGATATATCATGAGAGACCATTAATTCAACAAACTATACAAGAAATTTTGGGTCATACTCTCACCAAGGTTGGTGAGGAAGATGGGAAAGGTAATACTCATAAATATGGTGTTGAAGCTACTGATCATGCTTCTCATGAAGAGTCTATTGATGATCATGTTAGATTTGGAGTTCAGTTTAGTTAATATAGATTATTGGAGGTTATAACTAAGTTAGATGGTAGGAATCAAGCTTATGATCCTTCTCCTTATTTTCCTTATACATCATACATTATGAAGGATGTTTTGAATGAGTTCAAATTAGATCGTATGGGGGTATTCAAGGAATTATTTATTAGTTTTGGAAATTCCTTGAATCCAACTCAAGAATATAATATTAGAAGGGAAGTGATGTTGGAAATTTATTATATTTAGCCTAAAATTTATCTTGGTATTAATTTAATGAGAAATGAGATTGAGGATTTGAAATTATAGCTTGGTGCTCTATAAGAAATTCTATCTGATATGATATTTCAGTTAGATCATAGATTCATGAATACAATATTTCAACCTACTCCTATTCATGAGCCTCCTCTTGCTCCTCCTATACAACCATCTGTTGATGAATAGAGAATTAGAAAACTCATAATGTATTATTTTAAGGTTTCCTTTTATGAGTTCAAGCAGCCCAAAGAATTTTTGATGGATGGATTTCAAACACATGCTGCTAAAACTTTGTAATCAGTTTAGATAGATGTGAAGAAATATAGAAAGATAAAGAAATAATAAATAAGGCCATTTCTTTATATCTAATATAAAAATTCACCAATAAATATTTAAAGGGTATGTTCAGAACTATTTCTTTGGATCATAAAATGAAACCTTTGACCCAAGAGTTTAAGTCCCAAGTTTAGAAACTCATGGTGATGAACCCTGTGTTGGAATCCATCCTATAAAATAGTTATTAATTTATTCAATAATTTGAGAATAGATCACATTTATTGAGTGATTTCACCAGGCTAATTGAACCCTACCATTACACATCACATTCCCATATACTAGCTTCTCCTTCCTTACTTATGTATTCAATTCCTACGACTACCTATTTTACCGTTAATACTTCTGTCTTGTCTCCTAGATTGGAACTTGGGCATATAAGATCCGTTTACAATTGTATAGTCATTAGTGAGCCTAATTCCACCTCTAAACCTCACACCACCTCTTATTTTCCCGATTTTAGTTCTAAAGGAAAGGATCCTATCCTTCCTTCCAAAATAAGGATGTTCTATATTCATATTCTGAGTATAATTCATGATAGGGACTGCTTGTAATCCTTTTTTTAATACCTTTTAAAATTTTAGTGGAATACCCACTTATCTTATTATTTTTATTTATGTGTTCTCTATTTATCTTTAGAATTATTTATTCACTTTTTGATGATCCCCAAAGGGGGAGTAAGTGTAAGATATAAATTTTGTTAAGAAATTAAATTAATTTTATTTTAATAACCCTATGGATAATAATAATTATTTCACTTTATTAAAAATATACTTTTGAAGCATTGAATTCATTTCATTTTAAATTTCATGATTTGTGATCATTAAAATGGTAGAGATTATTAGATAATACTAAAACCTCCTTATTTAGATGATACCAAATCATATTTATAATGTCATTTTCAAATTTCATGTTTTATGTTAGTCAATTATTTTTCTAGATAAACTTGAAAAAATGGCTAAGTCTAGAACTTACCGTTCCCACCTACCATATAAAGATGATCTACTAACCATGAAGGTCAATTGACTGTTTGGTACTGACTACATGAACAAACTACATATCAGGCACCAATACCCTCTAATTCTAGTATCGATTGTGTGTTGAATTCCAACTTATCACATGTATAATGCACCTTACATATGTAAAAATGAAGTTACCAAATGATCCTGTGAAGTGACCACGTGAATACATATAGTTTCCTTGTAAAGGTAAGAAATATTTTTCTAAGTGATGTACCGACCCCATGTATTATTGTATTGATCATATGAAGAGTCATACCTACCACAAGAACAAGTCAAATGACAATGAGAATAAAAGTAACTAGCGTGAGAAGAAATGTGATGACCGAATGAAGCAATGTACCTACTACATGAAGTATAGTGCTTACCACATGAAGATACATTCAGAGTGTGTGAAGGAATGAAGTCATCGTGCTGAATTACCATGCCTATTTTTTTGTTTCAACTGACCATGTCTAGTTTTTATTCCAGAGTGACTGTACCTTTGTGAATCCAACTTACCATGTCTTACTAAATCAATAGAGGATTTTTAAATATTCCGTTGCTATATTTTGGAGTGCCTAATTATAGATCCACCACATTTAAGAATGAAAAGTATGATGATTAAAGAATTAATATTATCTAATGTCTAGTTTAGAGAAAACATCCTTTTTAGGATTTAGATCCTCTCCCACATGATAACATTAAATATATAGAGATAACATTAGAAGATATTCTAATATACTATATATATATAGTTCAATGCTTCCATGATACTATGTTTTCCTATATTCTGGTAATTTTTTTTTGAATATTTTTAAGGAGAAATTGAAAGACATTTGAAAAAACTAAGCTAATCAGATTGATATTCACCAAATCTTCACATATCATATCTGTACCTCTTTATGTTTAATATCAAATTTGAAGATGTGTTTCCTTGTAATTTTTTTATATTTAAATAACATTTCCAACATTGAACTAGAGATTAGTTGACACTCTCTTTAAAATATTTTCATATGTAATCCCATTTATAATTGTGGAAGAGGTCATTTAAAACTTGGAATTATGTTCTACCCATGTATAACTATTGTAGAGTCTTTGTTATGGGATAAACTTGTGAGTTATTATATAAAACCTGATCTAGGTTTTTGACCCATTTATTTAATTATAAACTACTTGGAAGCAGGTGATTCCCAAGATGATGGTATTAGGTCTTATCTTAAAACTAACCCCTGTTTTAAATTCCATTATGTGATTTCTTGTTTGGTTTTAACTATTTTATATAATAAACTAGTATCTTTTTTAAATATAATAACAAAACATTACTCTAATAGTTGAGTTTAACAAGTGTTTTATGTATTGTGTTTGATTCAAGTGAATTATTTTAAAAAGTTTAAGTATTTACAAGATTATTCTAATTGAGATGTGATTGATATTTTTAGAAAGTTTTTGAAAAGTTTGAATTATATAACTCTTCTATTTTAGTTAATTATGAATTCTTATTCATTGGGGAATTAAGTTTTAAATTTTTTGTAATAGAAATTTTTGCTGAAAACTCAATTAAACCATATCTTATTCTATCCACTAGGACCAAAAACACATATAAAAAAAGAATTTAATGTCCCAATTAAATACAACCTCCTCTGAATTCTCACCACACAATATAATCTCTTTATCTTGAAATTTCTAATCAAGTGGATTAAATACTGGTGTTGTTAACATATGTGAATGATGTCACTTTATTGGAATTTTTAGAAATGGAATTTTGAAAAAAATGCCATGGTTATGGACTTAATCAGGAAGTTTCATTCTCATAAATGGGATTGATATATAAAATTATGTTAAAGAACATAAGGGAAAATTCATTCTTTTAAATTATTCACTAATGTAATATCAGTCTCCACACACCCAACAAACCCAACTTCTCTATGAACATATATCACCATGGTTTACAATAATACTTCAAAGTATATAACTTCTAATATACATTAATAATAAAAATAAATTTTAATGACCATTACATACTTCCACATAAAGTTTCTTCCAAGGAGATATATGAATATGGATTTTCTACTGGTGGGTGCGGTTCTCATAATATTCTTTCTTGATATTATGAATGGAAAACTTCATTAAAAAAATTATTAATTGATTATGGTCCCCTACCCTTGATTTCCTATACCTTATTTTTCACATAATATTATATCATCTATCCATAGAACAAGTATTTAATAATATTTTCATAGAACATATAGGTTCTCATCATAGAGGAGAATTTCTATTAACTTTCAGTGGGACATATATCATAAAAACATTACCACATAAAATGACATATAGGAGAAAAATCATGATGTGATAATAAATTTATTATTATTCAAAACCATGAATACATGTAGTTATAAAGAACATAAACATTTTTTCTAGGGAAATAACTCCAACATAATCTAGATTTTACTAGATCCAACTAGTGAAAACTATTAGTACTCTATCTTTCATATGATAGTCATTATTATACTGAGATAATAATTTAGTGAAGGGGTCTACCATGGTCTCCTATGTTGAAAATATACTCACCAAGACCTTAACCATTTGTGAAAAATCCCTCAAGAGGTGATAATTTCAAAATTTTTGCTTCATCCTTTGAAACATCCATAAGTCCTTTTTAGGAACTATCGCTATAATATTATCACAATATAATGTGATAAGGTATTTACTATTGGGAACCACATCATGATATTGGATGAATTTATGTATCTACACTACTTCATTTTATCTACCAAGAGCCCCAAAATACTTAGAATCCTTTGTAGAACTAGTGATAACTACCTACTTGGACTCTTCCAACTTATAAACCCTTCATCAAGTCTGAAGACATATCCTAAAAGAAACTTAGAATCATTCCAATCCATTTATAAACTAGAATCTATATGTCCCTTGATTTCTATGTCCTTAAATCCTCTATACATCAAGAACATATCCTCAATACACTGAAGATACTTAATGATAGCATTGATAACAGACTAATGATGTTCTCTTGGACCAACTTGATATCATCCTACCATGCTCAAGGAATAGAAAACATCAAGAATGGTATACAACATGACATACATGATTGATCCTATCATAGATGCACATGGTATCTAATTCATTATCACTCTATATATATCCTATTGCATACAAGGAAACATTTTCTTGAAAATATACATCCCATGTGATACTAGAACCAATACACTCTTGGATTTTTCCATATTTAACCTCTTCAGTAGTTGGTCAATGTATGTACCCTGACTTATCTGAATAATCCTCTTAGATAAATCATGAATGATCTTAATCCCAAGAATGTAGTCTGTCTCATCTAATTCCTTCATAGATATTCACTTGTTTAACCTGTCCTTAATAGACTGTAATATTTTTATTTCATTTCCAATAAGTAATATTTCATTAACATATACTGCTAGAAAAATGACCACACTCACACTAAACCTTTTTTAAATTCATGGATCATATTCATTATTTATAAAACTAAATTATCTCTTGGATTCATCGAACAAAATGTTCCATGACCTAGATTATTTTTTAAATCTTTAAATGGATATATGAAACTTTAATATTTTGTTAGCAACCTTTTATGTAAAAAACCCTTTTAGTTTTTTCATATAGACATCTTCTTGAAGGTTTCCACTATGGAAATATATTTCGACATCCATATTCTAAATATAATTGTCTTGGAAATCTATTATAGAAAGTATAATTATTATGGATTTTAACATGGAAAATGGAGAAAAGGTTTCATTATTATATATTCCTTCATGTTGTTTAAACCCTTTATCCACTATTCATGCTTTATATGTACTTAGTTTACCTTACATGTATGTATTTCTCTTGAATAACCATTTTCACTTAGTGGGATTTATATCAACCGAAGGATCAACCAAAAACCATACTTGGTTCTAATATATGGAATTCATCTCAAAGGTCATGGATTCTTTCCATCTAACAGCTTCTAAGCTCTCTACTACCTCCTTTTAGAAAAAACAATTATTATTTTCAACCAATAATGATTCAGCATACAAGGAACCATCCTTAAAACGTTACAAAATCTTGAATTAAATGGATAATTCACATTCAGGATCTTTTCAGGTTTTGAGTTTTAGAGAATTAGGCTATAACTATTACATTACATAACAAAAATTAAAAAGTAGACAGTTCTACTCAGTTTCTATTTTTTTTCATAAAATCAAAACTCTTGAGAAAAGAGTTATTTCTATTTCCATGTTTCAGACAACATGACTTTTCCTTGATCCCATCCTTGACCCTATTCATCTTTAAGTCCTGTGAAAAATATTTCAAAACCTGGGATGAGCATAATAAGCTCAGTAAGGGTTATAAAACAAAGAAAGAATACATCAGTTCATCAATATATACATAAAATAATCTCTTTAGCATAACTCATGAAATCATAAGATTTATGAATAAAACATAGTAATCACAAATCATAAAGGTAACTTGTGGCATCCATAACATACTTACGTTGCATCTTTCCCAGCTATGCAGAGAGTTACATTTGGAATACCCATCACAGTATATTCCCTAAAGTGTCATTATCACTCTTAAGTGGCTCTATGTGATCCCAAAATCGACCCAAGGATGACCATGGTTGGAAATGTATCAACCAATAATATTAGGACACATGTTAGGGTAATTTAATATTATTATAATATTATTTTTACCTTGAATTGCCCTATTTTTCTTTAACCGCGGTAAATAAAAGTCAAAAGTTACTATTCACCACAAATTATTTTCATCTTATTGAACCAAATTTTACTTACTAATAACAACCATGTATGTTAGATTTTTGAAATTCAATTCACAGAAGTGGTTAAATTTTTTTTAATTGAAAAAGTCATTTTTTTATTACTACTCAGTTTTTTCACTATTCATCAAAAATTGAAGGTTTTCAAAAAAATACCAAAAATTCAGCCTAAGCTATATTTGATATTCTGGATTCAAAAATGATGTCTAATTTACAAAATTCAAAACATAGAAGTTGAATTAATTAATTTAAAATTAATTCCCGTTGTCAAAACAAAAAGTGTGTTTTTAAGAAATAATAACTATCAAATGATTGACACTTATTTACGTCCAATTTCAAAGTGAAATTACTTAAAATGACCAACATTGAATTAAATTGTAAAAATATAATCTAATTAAACTTCAAGACCAATTAAAAAGATAATCTATCCATATAAATAGAGTATATTAAAAGGCAGTTTTGAATTAAAATACAATATTTTTAACTATTCATTAAAAAATGAATTTTATTAGAAAAATACCAAAAATTTACCCAAAGTAAATTTTTATGTCCCGATTCTAAAGAATAATTTCATTTTGTCAAATAGAACATATAAAAGTGACCACAACTAGATTTAATGAGGGTTCACCATCAAAAGGTGGTAAATATATCTTTTAAAGAATATTAGTGTATTTATGAATAATATTAGATTCATTCACATTTTAAGCCTCTAACTTTAATTGGATAAATGTAAAAACATTTAATAAACCTGTATAATAATATTGTAGTTAGTTCTATTCATTATCTCCCTTACAATGTCTAGGCATTAACTACCATTTAAAATAATATTATATTGTTATTTTTCAGTATGACTCCGCATTGTGTGCAACATAAGATTTCAAAGAAACCCGTTGTTACATATTAGGTACACCATCAAACATAGTATCCCCTTTAAAGTAAAATTAATATTTAATTCACAAATATTAAAAAATATGAAAATTTATTATTCTTTATTTACCTAGGATGTTACATCCTTCCCCCCTTTTGGAAATTGCATCCACGTAATTTTTATTCACTTATCAAATAAGTGGGGGTACTTATCCCTCATAGCATTTTAAGATTCCCACACTGCCTCATCAACCATATGGTTTTTCCAAAAAACCTTTTCCTAATTAATTACCTTATTACAAAACACTTTCTCTCTTCGGTCAAGAATATGGACTAGTTATTCCTCATAAGAGGGATTCTCTTCCAACTAGACTACCTCTGGGCTCAAAACATGAGATGGAACTAGTATATACTTTCTCAACATTGAAACATGAAGAACATTGTGTACTTGGGATAAAATTGGAGGTAAATCCACTATATACGCAACTGATCCAACGTTATCCAGGATTTCATAAGGTCTAATGAACCTCAGACTCAACATTTCTTTCTTGCCAAATGCACCACACTTTTCCATGGAGAAACTTTGAGAAAGACATGATAACCTATATCAAATTTTAGATCCTTCCTCTGATTATCAACATAACTTTTCTGCCTACTCTGAGCTATTCTCATGTGCTTCTGATTCAGCTGAACCTTTTTTGACATCTCTTTCATGAATTTCGGTCCCATAAATTTCCTTTCACCTACATAATCTCAAAAAGCTAGAGTTCGACACCGCTTTCCATATAATTACTCAAATGGAGCCATCTGTATACTGGAATGAAAACTGTTATTATAAGAAAATTAAACCAATGAAAAATGTTGGTCCCAACCTCCCTTGTAATCCATTGGGAAATAATGTAACATATCCTCCAATGTCAGAATTGTTCATTCTAACTACCCATCTGATTGAGGATGAAAATTTGTACTAAAATTTAATTCAGAACCCAATGACTTCTGAAGGCCTTTACAAAGGTTAGAAGAAAACCTGTGATCACGATCACATACAATGGAGAGGGTAACTGTAACGTCCCGACCCTAGTTACCCATATTCGGTGCATTATTACATAAAATTTTCATTATCACAAGAAAGATTAATTCTCCAAAGACCGATTTAGTTTAGTAACCTTGTAAACACTAAATATATTCATAAGGTTTACATTACATCATAAAATGAAAACTACAACAACACAGTCTCCATAGTCCACACTCTTATCCCCTCATACTATCCCTGTAGGTCATTCATAATTTACTTCTTCACATCCTGGAAAAAATAAAACATAGAAAAGGGGTGAGCTCAAATGCTCAGTAAGGATAACAATATAGCGGAAACTTTCATAAATAAGAATAAACATTTAAGGAAATGTATAACTAAAACAAAAGTCTTTTAAACTTGAACTTCAACATAGTATGGAAAAAATAAAATCAAATAATTCCATTTACTTATTCACATTGATATTCTACTAATTGAATAATCACATGCAATATCAGTAACCACTTTCATAATGATGGAGTGCATAATGTCAGACTATCATAACCACATAACCAAGGCCTCGTGCCAAGACTATAAATATGATTTTGTCAAGGCCTTGTGCCAAGACACTAGTTTGTATAATGAGACCTACTGATGCATCGATGAGCTATAATGGGCTCCACCCGTCATATATTAAGTCTAATGCATTCCTATATGAAAAGGTTTAAACATAACATAAACATTCATATTAAAACTAGCATATGAAATGTCAATACTTTCACCATAAACCATGAAGTGTATAAAAATAACATATCCATAGTCAAACACATCACAAAACCTTAAATACAATATGGAAGTTTTGTTTTATAATAAATCATCTTCAAATAATCTTAAAATCCATCAAAGGAAGTTGACATAGATGAAATCATAACTCTTTTTAGAGAAATATCTCTTTTTATTTTGAAATCATTTAAGAGTCATATAAAATAAAACATTTTCTTTGAAAGTATTATTATAAGCTTTTAAGGGAAGCTTCGATGATATTATAATGTCGGAAGATAGCCGCACCCACCGTATAAGTTAAAAAAAACATTCTTACCTTAATTCTGTCGAAAAGGTTAAAAATCACCTTGTTTGGAAAACGACGGAAATATTCCTTTATAAACCTCTTATAAAAAAATTCAGTTTTTTAACTACCACTTAGTAGTTTCACTATTCATCAAAAAAAGAAGTTTTTCCTAGGATAATTTGGATATTCCGAATCCAAAAATGAAGTCCATTTTGAAAAATAAAATTTATAAAATTTCAAAAAGTCGGTATTACTATTCATAATGGCTAGTTTGATTTGTTGTGGTGTGTTAGAACTCGATGTTGCGTACAACACACGCTATCACATTATTCAAAGAGAAGCATACCATAGAATCTTGGGGTGTTACAGTAACTCCATGCAACCTGACTATATCTTTAACATACAACTGAGAAAGTTGATCTAGAGACAAAGTATCTTGAATAGGAAGGAAATGAGCAGATTTAGTCAATCGATCAATAATAACTTAGATTTCATTATTACCTCGAGATGTCTTTGGTAATCCCACAATGAAGTCCATAGATATATTTTCCCATTTCCACTCTGGAATCGGTAAAGACTGAAGCATTCCTTTCGGTAAATTCAATTCTTCTTTAACCTACTAAAAATTTAAACAATTCACAGTAAAATCAACAATATCTCTTTTCATTACATCCTACATGTAATACTCCCGAAGATCTCTATACATCTTAGTACTGTCAGGATGAACTGAAAATGGAGAACTATGAGCTTCATATAACAACTCATTCTTCAACTGTGAATCACAAGGCTCACATAATATCTTTCCAAATCTCAAAATACAATCATTATCAATGTTAAATTCTGGAAACTTACCCTTTTGAACCAACTATACCTTTTTCTGAAACTCACTGTCTTCCTTCTGTGCTTTCGTAATTCTGTCTAACAAAGATGATTTCACTGAAACCTAAAACAAAACAGAGGAATTTCCTGCACCAAGAACTTCTATGCCAAAGTTTATCAAATCTTTAATCAAAGGATCTTGTTCTAAATGTAACAAGGTTAATGTATCATTAATTTTTCAACTCAAAGAATCATCCACTTTATTTTCAATTCCTGGATGACAATGAATCGTGAAATCACAATCTTTTATTAACTCCAACCATCTCCTCTATCTCATGTTCAATAATTTCTGAATGAATATATACTTCAAAATTTTTTAGTCAGTATATATTTCAAATTTTAATCCATACAGATGATTCCTTGAAAATTTTAAAGCAAAAACTATTGCAGCTAATTCCAAGTCATGGGTTCTGTAATTTAACTCATGAGGTTTCAACTGTCATGAAGCATAATAAATTACCTAATCATTCTGTATTAGGACAGAACCAAGTCCTTTCAATGAAGAATCACTGTAGATAACAAACTCACCATTTCTGGAAGGTAGTTCCAAAACTGGAGAATTCACTAACCTTCTTTTCAATTCCTGAAAACAATCATCACATTCTTTTGTCAATATGAACTTAACTCCTTTTTGAGTTAACTTAGTCATTGGACTAGATAACTGTACAAAATTATCAACAAACCTCCGGTAATAAACTTCTAAACCAAGAAAGCTATGGATCTCCATAATATTTGTGGGACTTGTACATTTTTAAACAACTTTTGTTTTAGCAGGATCAACATTTATTCCATTTTCTGAAACAATGTGACCAAGGAAGGAAATTTTTTTTAACCAAAACTCACACCTGCTGAATTTCTCATACAATTTCTTTTCTTTTATGGTTTCCAAGTCAACCCTTAAATGACTTTCATTTTCCTCTTTAGAAAAATATAATCAATAAACACAACCAACATTTATCACCTGAATCAACTGAGGCATCACTATAGTATACTATTCAATTATGACTTTGACTATCTCAGGATGCTGATTTGGAAGGTCATTTCCCTCTCTATGCCTTACCAGCATAGCTGCCATGTTTCCTCTATGAAAAACCATTCTGAAAACAGAAATATCTTAGGTGAAGGAACATGGTAATATGTAAATGTTATATCACTTCAATATTACCATAAATTAATTTATGGACATTATTTTAACAATATTATAACTCATAAAGTTGTCTAAAATGACCTCTGATACCAACTATAAGGATCCAACATTAAAAAATTACATAATCTTGATTTAAATGGATAATTCACGCTGAGAATCTTTTCAAGTTTAGATTTGTAGAGAATTAGGCCATAGCTATTACATTATATCTAAAAAATTACAAAGTAGAAACTTCTACTCAGTTTCTATTTTTTTCAGAAAATAAAAACACTTGAAAAAAAGAGCAATGTCTAGTTCCATGTTTCATACAACATGACTCTTCCTTGATCCCACCCTTGACCCTGTTGATCTTTATGTTCTGTGAAAAACATTTCAAAACATGGGATGAGAATAAAAATCTTTGTAAGAGTTATAAAACAGAGAAAGAAAACATAAGTTCATAAATACATACATAACATAATCTATTTAACATACCACATGATATCATAACATTTATGAATAACACATAGTAATCATAAATTATAAAGGTAACTTGTGGCATCCATAATATACTTATGTTTTAGCTTTTATAGCTACATAGGGAGTTACATTTGGAATATCCATCACAATATATTCACTAAATCTCTTAGGAGAAAAATTCACATTTACCTCTATCACACTACCCAATTCATTGGAGAGTTATCTCATGCTCACCCACACTAGGGTTATCACAGAACCACCTATATACGTAAACAATTCCCAATAACCATAACATATTAATAACACATAAAACAAACATAAAAGAAAGATAACATTTCCAAATTTTAATCAGAATATATCATTTAAAAATATTGAAATAACAAATCAATTATCCAAACCATTTTTAATACCAAAATATTTTAAAGTGTATATGGTATTTATTTTTCTTTTAAAAACATTACGGCTTGTTAAGGAAGCCAATGATCAAATGACACTCATGGCAGTGAAAAAGGTCGTTGTCTCTGCTTACGTTGAAAGGAACATTCTTTTTTTGTCGTTTAGTAAAACACCTCATAAAAAAAAGATTCCCTTTGAATGAAATGAAAATTCAAAGTTTTTTATACACCATATAAATGAAATTTGTGTATAAAACAAAATATTCCTCAATGAAAGGAGACTGAGATAAAGTCTCTTACCTCGTGTCCGACTTGACCCGTTCGTTCTTTAATCTCCCGAATAATAAACTAAAGTTAATTTATAATTTCATAAGAAATTTTTTAAATTTTATTATACATTTTTATTACTTATTACAATGTTATAAACATTATGTAATTATTTAAGTTAACAATGGTCGTTTTTTCGATATTTGGTACTTGAGTCAGAAGTGAACTTCTTATAATTACAAGTTGTTCATGTGGTCAAAAGTCCATTTTCTCCAGAATCAGATTCATGATTTAGATATCATATATATCATGTATATCTAGTATATATATGTATTTATAATAGTAAATAACATTTGGATATAAGAAATGAAATGCATCGTTCATAGAGACGGTAAGCCGTACGTAAGCATGAACGCTACTTTAATTTCTATTTCACATTTTAATGGAATGAAAAATTAATGATACATAGTTATATTATAATTACAGTATAATATCATATATAATTTCATTAAATCTATCCTTTATATGTTCCCTGTATGGCATGATCGAGTCATATCACTTTGAGGGGGGGTAGTCCACACTTCCTCAAATGAAATTATCGCGTTTACCCAATATGGAAACCATAAGGGTATACTATAAATGAAAAATACTGAAGTATAGAGACGATATAAATATAATATATATCACATATAAATACAGTTCTATATTAAAGGCCACCATAATAGGTGGTAGGAGAAGATCAAACAATCATCATTTCATGAGGCGGTAGTTCACCGTCCACACAAACAATATGTTCTTTACCCATTAGACAGAGGTGTGTGTAAGTTTAGTTCAAATACTTCTCATAAAAACAATCTAGTATATTTAGTATACCAGTTTTTTTATAAAATAAAGTAATAAAAAGAGTTTAGGAGGTTTGAGAAGTAAAATAAAAGAAAATAACTGAAAGAGAAGATGTTACCTTTAAATCGGGTAACTCCCTTTGGTTTGAACCAAAAAGATTTCTTGAAGTGCCTTCTGCCTAAGGTAAGATTTCTAGGTTGAAGTGAGGAATCTTGATAGATTATTTAGGTAGATACTGTATGATCCAAGGGGCTTGAGAGGTGTGAGTAATGGGTTAGTGGTGATAGATTTTTATAAGTTGTAGGAGGGGCTCTTTAGGAAAGCTTGAAAATATTAATTTATTAAATAATGATTTTTAGTTTCTAAAGGTCCAAAACTCATTAAAGAAAAATATAAGATGACTGTTGTTCAAAATAAAATCATCAAATAAAAATTTTATAGGCTTTGGATATTTTTTTAATTTTTATGATCTTATTTGTTTAAATCATCTATTAATTAGGTAAAACTGAATCATTATTATGTCATAAATAATTTTATTTATTTGTTGTCTAAAAATTATTAAAATAATACCATGATGTCATAAATCTTTTTATATTTTGGAAGAATATTTATATTCTAAGAGATAACTTATATAACCCCATGTAATAATTGATTTACTAAAAGATATATGTTTATGTGATTTTTGTCATTACTTTAAGTTTTTTTAATAAAAAGTGTCATTTTCATTCTTAAGTGGATCCATGGGGTCCCAAAATCAACCCAAATATATCCATGGTCATAAATATATCAACCAATAGTATTAGGCCACATGTTAGGGTAATTTAATATTATTATAATATTATTTTTACCTTGAATTACCATATTTACCTTTAACCGTGGTAAATAAAAATCAAAAGTTACTATTCACCAAAAATTATTTTCATCTTATTGAACCAAAATTTACACACTAATAAAAACCATGTATATCATATTTTCGAAATTCAATTCAAATAATAAGTAAAATTTCATTGAAATGAAAAAGCTGGTTATTTTAATTACAACTCAGTGTTTTCACTATTCATAAAATATTGATGGTTTTAAGAAAAATACCAAAAATTATGCCTAATCTATATTTGATATTCTGAATTCAGAAATTATGTCTATTTTACCAAATTAAAAACATATAAGTTTCATTAATTAATTGAAAATTAATTCCCACTGTCAGAACAAAAAAGCGTGTTTTTAAGAAATAATAACAATCAAAAGATTGACAATTGTTTATGTCCAATTTCAAAGTGAAATTACTTCCAATGACCAATATTGGATTAAATTGTAAAAATATAATGTAATTAAACTTTAAAAACAATTAAAAAGATAATCTAACCATAAAAATAAATTAGATTAAATGGTAGTTTTTAATTAAGATACAGTATTTATCAGTATTCATTAAAAAATGAATTTCATTAGAAAAATACCAAAAACTTACCCAAAGTAAATTTTGATGTCCCTATTCTAAATAAGAACTTTATTTTTTCATATAGAATAAATATAATTTATCAATACTAAATTTAAAGAGGGTTCTCCATCAAAAGGAGGTAAATCGACCTTTTAAATAATATTAAAGTATTTATGCTTAAAATTAGATTCATTCACATTTTAAGCCTCTAAATTTTATTTTATAACGTAAAAACATTTAATAAACATGTATAATCATATTGTATTTAGTTTTATTCATTCCCACCAATACAACAACTAGGTGTTAACCACCATTTAAAATAATATTGTATTATTATTTTTCAGTATGAATCAACATTGTGTGCAACATAAGATTTCAAAGAAGCCTATTGTAGCATATCAGGTACGCCATAAAACATAGAATTTCCTTTAAAGTAAAATTAATATTTAATTCACAAATAATAATAAATATGAAAATTTATTATACTTTATTTACCTAGGATGTTACACACCATCTTCAGTGACGAGAAAACCATATCTTTTTTTATTTCTATAACCTCTCTAGTGATCCTATAGAGTATTTATATATCAGGAAAAAATATTCCATAGGGACCTATGTAATGTATTCCTGCACCATCTCTTCTGTATCTTGAGAATAAACTTTATTAAAGTCAATCTTACTCCCACAATCCATTTTGAGGACGTGTTCCCTCTATAGAAATGTGGGGCACTATTCTACCAAAATTATTTTATCTAAATGTTTGTATAAGTAATATACCTTGTTTCCTTGGGGTATCCTATATAGATACACTTTTTTCCCTGGGGTTATACTTTATTATCTAAAGTGGCCTTAATTAATTCCTTACATCCCCATATGTGAAAGTTAGATAGAATGGATTTATATGAATATATTAACTCATATGGTATTACAATTGCTACCTTAGTTGGTACTTGGTATAGAGTTTATGTTTTATTCTATAATGAATATACCCTAAATGATAATGTAAGATCTGTATAAATCATCATCGACCATACTATGTCAAAAATGTATGATTCTGCCTTTTTCTAACACTATTCCATAGTATTTTATAAGGTGCACTAAGATGAGATAGAATCCCAAGCTCCCATTAATAATCGATGAACTCTTGGTTAAGTTATTCACCACTTGGATCAGATAAAATATTCTTTATCTTCTTACCAAATTTATTCTCTACTTCATTATTTAATTATTTTAATTTATTAAAATATTAAAAATTATACCTTATTTAGTAGATATATCCATATCTACTAAAGTAATTCATAAAATTAATGAAATAAAAATACTTTCATATATATTTTACTAGAAATGGTCTGTATACATATGTGTGTACTAATTCAAGAAGCTCTATGGACCTTTCACCCTACCCACTAAAAGGTTGTTTAGTCATCTTTCCTTGTAAACAAGTGTAGAATCTATCAAGTGGTTTTTGTTAAAAATAATATAAATATCCATATTTTTATATATTTTTCAAATTATTCTGATTTATTGATTGAATTTGATGATTCCAATATTTGATGTTATATGATTCACATGAACTTGATTAATTATCAATTTTTAACACCTGGTTTTCATAATCTAATACAAAAAGACCATTATCTAAATTTTTCATACCAAAATATATGATGTATTTAAAAAATAAGAAGCTTTTATCTCAAAATTTTAAAACAAAACCATCTATATCTTAAAACGATATAGAAATTATGTTTTTTTTGTAACACTAGGAACATAATAA
The DNA here is from genome assembly GCA_963277665.1 of Viscum album. Classification (NCBI taxonomy): domain Eukaryota; kingdom Viridiplantae; phylum Streptophyta; class Magnoliopsida; order Santalales; family Viscaceae; genus Viscum; species Viscum album. Next base: position 695,056,025 of record OY728157.1, read on the forward strand.
TAGTTTTTCAAAACCAAGATCATCCATGTTGGAAATGTAAGGTGGTAGTCTCCTATATCCAAGGTAGCTTTTCATTCTCTATTAGCTACTCAAATATCTATCCCTTCTATAGAAATTTTAGAATTTATATGGTTCTTACATTTGGATATGTATTTTAGTACCATAAGCTATATATAATACCTAATTTGCAGACATGGGAAGATTTACATTGATAATGAATGAACATGAAGCTTTCCCATGATTCTTTAATAGGATTAAATTATTCTTCCAGTGGCCTAGATTTCCATATGAAAAATAACTACAACTGATTCCTTTGTATGACTTTTAATCTTCCTCTTCTTAGAGGGATGGTTCATATGAACCTTATAATTGGAGTGAGTCTTAGTCCCCTTTACCTTATTATACATTTTATTCACCATAAGGATCATTGATTTCTAATAACTCATGTTATTTTTAACTTGGATAATCAAGGTAAGGAGTTATTACAGAGTCTTATCACTATTTCACATTTTATAATTACTAATGAATCTAGATATTTTCTGAGGTAGTGAGGATAAGACAAGATCTTTACACAAACCATGCAGAAGCTTAAAGTCCAAGATGTCTAAGAGATCTACATAGCCAATCATCTTGACTACATATGTCCTACATGATGCAGAATATACATTATTTCATGAAAATAATGCCTTGAAAATATTATCTCTCTCTTGTATAACATTTTCATGATAAAGATAATGAAGGAGAGACAACACGCTATACAAATCCATTTCCTCCTGTTTCTTTAAGAGGTCAATGGATATGGATGGTATCAAAATACATTATATGGATACCACATATTCCACTTATTTCATATAGAGAGAGTGTTCCTCTTCTCTAGCCTTCTTACCATGTGATTTAGGAACATGAGTTTCTAGTATGTATAATTAATCCTTATGTAATAGTATAATGCATAAGAGACTATTACATTCTAGAAAATTAAATATGGTGATAAGGATATCCTTATGTAATATATATCACAGTGATAAAACCAATGTCAAATGGATTTCAATTTATATAATAAGACATCATATTTTATTAGTTTATCTATATTATAAAATTGATAATAAAATTTAATTTATTAATGTCCCTCTATTTTATAAAAACCTAACATTACTCACCATTAGTTTTATAAAATCTCATATCATGGATATTCTAGTGGAAATGATATTTGTTTCCCTTCTCATAACCCATATTAGGGTTTCATAATCTATTAGAGGGAATTTCAGTTTGTGAGTCTTTCCAACTATATTAACTCAATGATCATTGATCCGTTGAGTGGAATCTCCAATGTTGAAATCCTTGATAGAAATTTCCTCAATGCGTGACTCTAAATTTGTATTAGATAGACGAAGGATATTATACCCAATATAAATTCAGTTATTTCAACCAAAAAATTTATTTGGAATTACGTATTAAATGGAGTTTTTTTTACAAGGCCCTAGAAAATAGTTCAATCTAAAATATACATTTAAAATAAAGTAATTGAAGGTGACACTAACATAATATTTGGTAGATGGATTTTCATCCTTATGCATAAATTTTCTATTTTATCTTATTATGTTGTTTTTATATTAATATGATTTCACTTAAGTGATTATAAATGTCTAGATAAATCTCCCACACTATATAATTTTTTTTCATCTTTCATTGTTATTAATTCATTTTTAAGTGATTACGATTAAGCATAAAAAATAATTAACCATACAACATATAGAAACTGAATAATAAAATAGTATGACCATGATATTTTCTAATGGTTAGTTTATCTAGTGGATAATAACATAACCCTTAAACCTAGGTAAATATATCATAGAAGCACACTTGTTTTTAATTGAAACATTCCACCAAGGTAACTTTGTATCTCTTTGGTTGTTTTCACCTTGGATCTAAAATTTGGCCACCTCTTGTCACATGGGAAATCCATCATTTACATATGAATTTACTCACATTAAAGTGAAAGGATACAAATAGAATCATTAAGGGGTTTACATTAAATAAACCATGAAAAAAATTCCAACATTGTATAAAGGATAGAATGAAATAAAGGTTATTATTTCAATTTAAAACAATAAATTAAAATAAACCATTCACATACATAGGTTGGTCTATGCTCATGATAATCTATATATTAAATTAATATGAAAATGTAAACTTGCTATAATTTACTTCAACTAATTTTTTATTATTAATATAAATATTCTTTCATTGATACTATGTTTCCCTAGACCCACACACCTGAATTTGGTGCCATAAACACATACTTTAGATTCCATCTTTGATGCCCACTATAGATACCTAAACATAAAAAACCCATAATTAAATTACTTAAAGAAAATATTTAATTACATATAATAACAAGACATTTTATGTTTATAGATTCATATAATTAGGAGAAATAATAAAATAATAAATGCATTACCGTTCGAAACTAATGAATTTTTTCCACTATATAATAAATTACTTAATCTATAACAAGTCTTAAATATCTCCCACAAGCATTCTTGTTAGAAATATCATGTGTAATATTTTTATTCCTAACCTAGGAAAATAGAAACATAATAATGGGTGAGTTTAAATGAACAATAATATAAAACATACAATTGAGGTAATCATGCCATAAACATGGAATAAATGATATGGTAGAAATAATTAATCATCATAATTCCATAATCAACTGAAATTGAGAGCATAATATATTTATTGATAAAAATGATAATAAATAGATCACATGGATAAAAATAATTTAATTTGTTTTGATGGAATGAATAATTATATAAATCTTGATCTTACCATCAAAGTCTTAGCTAATACATCATTCTTTCAATTATGACCATAGACAAGAAATTATTTTTTGTATCAAGATTGAATTCAATACATCTTTCATAATTGGGAAGGCATACTTCAAATACCCAAACTTGTTTATCTCATGATAAATACCGATTCATTGAGGGGATAAATAATGTTAGGCCCTCCCCATTACTTGTTTATTTCTAATTCATTCATTATGTGAGATATTGAGTAATGAATACATAATAAACTTTTCCATTAATCATCCATATTGGAATAACAACAAATAGAATGTAAATACATTTATCCATGTCAATAAAAGAGATAACATGATCATAAACCATCCTGGTAATGAATGTGTATGGTAAAAAATACATTTTCAATATTAAAATTATCATCCAAATTATAATACCAATATATGAAATTATAATAATTTTCTATATGTTAATAAAAGGTATAACATTATCATCAACGATCCATAAAAATAATGAGGATTGCTAAAAAATACACAATCAATTTTCCAATAATCATATATTATAGAAAAACAACATAAAAATTCCTATACTTTTACCCATGTTAATAAAAGTGATAACATGATCATCACACACCTAGAGAAAGAAGGTGGATGGTTAAACAATACATAGTCAACTTTCCAATAATCCTACGTACTGGAATACAAATAATTAGAACACTAATACTTTTACCCATGTCAATAAATGGGATAACATGATTATAAAACATCCAAAGAAATAATATTATGGTTTAAAAATATCATATCCCCATTTTAATCAATGAAAGTTATAAATATATTGAAATTAACAAAAAATACCCTCATAAAAATAATGCTTCAAATGGCATCACAAAAGAAGAGATCAAGAATCCAATTGTTTGATACTACGGTTTTAATACCTCAAATGATAAATATATATATCAGAGTATAAATAGTGAACTATAAACCCTATTTCAGTAGATATTTTTCAAAATTAAAATAAAAATATATGTGAAAACTTAAAAAATATTTTATAAAACATTTTTGATATTGATGTAAAATAATAATTTATATATCACTTTCAAAGGAAACTTTTAAAAAGGGGACATAAAAGATTTAGATAAACCTTTAAATTAAAAAGGAATCTAAAATAATGAATACATGAAAATAAATAAAGTTTATCCTGTAAAAAATATGAAAGGAATACAAAAAATATGGAAGTGAAAGGAAAACCACCTATTTTTTTTGAGAATACCTCTTTTTATAACTCACATTGTAAAAATATTAACAAAACATTATTTTGTATCAAAATATTGTTTTCCCCATTGTGGAAAGAAAATTACTATAAAATAATATATTGTTCTGGGAGAACCAATTCTTAAAATAAATAAGTTCCTGATGACACAATATTACTCAAATAAAGAAGATTTGAGTTATAAATATCCCTTATGAACAATATAATCCTTGAAGCAATAAATAATTAAAAAAATTATTTTTTGTTGAAGTAATTTAAATTCATATAAAACAAATTGAATACAAAATATTATAGTAAATTGGTATGTTTTACCCAAATTTTAATTCTAGGATGAGATCAAAGCTCAATGAATGAAAATTGAGTTACCAAAAAGTTTATAACTTGGGTAAAAATTGAGTAAAAATATATTTGGAGAAATGGAACTGATTTGGATTAGTATTTCCCTTTGATAAATAATAGATGATAAAGATGCATACATTTGTAGTAAATATTCCAACCAAATGAAATAATGTCATATAAAATAAACATGTATCAAATAATTTATGTTTGAGACAAATAATCCCCACAACTTAAATAAGCTTTTAATAAAATATCCTTGAAAGGGTGAAAAATAGATTTTAATTGCACATAAATTAACTTTAATAAAATATATTTTATAGAAAAATTTATCAAACAGATAGTATATACACCATGTTAGGGAAATTAGGTTCATATGACAAAACATGTATCAAATAATTGGATTTGAGACACATAACCCTTATAACTTCAGAAAATGTTGAGTGAAAAAACATAGAAAGGATATTAATTTAAATTAAACAATAAATTCCATTTACAATGATTCTATTTTAATAAAAAAATTAAAGGTATAATAGATACAACATTCCGAATAAAACATGTCAAATAATAAGAAATATATATCCAGAAATTAAATTTGAGGCAATAAACCCCTAAATTGTTCATGAATAATTATATGTATGTCTTTAACATCAGGAATAATAAAATTAAGTTTATTAAAATCTTTTTTAGTAACCATATTCTTATTTATTTTATTTAATATATATCATTTATGATCAAATTATATTTATTTATTATGTATTTTTTAATTCTTTCGTATGAATGTTGAATCAATATTGACATATTTTGGTGATTTTAGCAATCGAAGATGACATTTTGATAAATAATAAATACATAATATAACCATTATAAAACTAAAAAAATTATTATTAACTTATGAAATAATTAGTATTTAAGTTCACATATTCATCTATTATATAATTTTATAGCATTGTTCAAGTAGGTGGTTAAACAAACCCCAAACATGAAAACACTATATCCCAATGGGAGAGTATGGATAATGAATCCTATAATATCATTATAACATAATAATAATAATTTTATTTAGATATTTTTATTTTGTGGAATCAAATTTGAGTTGGTTTGGATAAATAATAAAAATCAATATGAAAAATGAAAAACAATACTTTGTGGCGGCGTTAGTCCACACAACACATGATTAACAATTTTTTTTTGTTTTTATAAGTGAATGGAATGGAATAAATAATGGTTTTCATATTAATATAATCACAATTTATCATACTAAATACAATTATTTCATTATATAAATATGTTTAAGATATGTTTAGAATAGAACGATTATGAATAAATGATAAGGATTAGGTAATACTCAGTTTGGTACCTTGAACTTTCTCTTGAAGTCTCCTTCAAAATGAATTTATTATGATAAATTATGGTGATCATGGTATCATTAAAATTATATTGGATTTTAGGAGTGAAAATATTCTATAAATTCAGGATTTATTTTGATGAAATGGGTGTGTCATTAATGGGTGGAAGTCTCTCCTTTTATAAGTGAAGAAAATAGAACTTTTATGAGCACACTTTTCTTTTCAATGATATCATTATATTATTAATAGGAAAAAGTTTTCAAAAGTGATAAATAATGGAACATGGGTTGATATTATTTCTATTAAGCCTCATTAAATTGTTTGAACACATGTTCTAAACATGTTAGGTGTCATTTATTATTAGATTTTAAATTTTATCCTTGCATCTAGTTTTCAACTTTGTAATTTATGTTTTAATAAGCATATGGGGTGTTGTATAAGTGGTAAGCCAACTCCATAATACATAAGAGTGCCTATGGTTTGATACCAAACCATAAAAATTTCTCAAAAATGATTAAATTCTCTGTTTTGGCTCTGGGATGGTGTCAAATGACACTAACATGATGATAGACTAGGCATGAAGATGTTGTGGTATAGGTGGTTCTTACAGTGGGTGATGACCCTAAATGGTGACAGTGAGGTGGGACTTCTATCAGTGGATGAAAATTAAGAGTTTCCATATAAGTATATGGGAATAGTAAACCCTACTCTATAGTTGGAATTTTTCATGCGAACGACAACAACAAACACTAGAATTTGAAGGGGCCCCATCCTATGATGGGGATAATGATTGAGAAGGTTGGACCACACCTTGCATAGCCGACGACAAGGAGGGTCCCAGACTGATGATGGGGATGGAAAACGAGGGGATTATTGGTTTCTCGGTATATATATACATATAATAAAAATAATATAAGTTTTTAATTCAGTCTATCCCTGGGGGCTATGGACCGGGTTACCCCCTTTGAGTGTGTATGTGATTCAATGTATTTGTAACCCCTACAATTAAGATATAATTATATTTTAGTAAAAATATAAAAATAACCCATATTACAAAATTTTGTTAATCTGAAACCTAAATTTTATCTCTAATTAAATAAATTCTTTTCTAAATTATTGAAAATTAATATTTAACTTAAAACATTTTGTATAGAGAAAATGTTTTTTTGAAGAAAAATGATTTTTTATCCATGATGTGTTCTTAATCATATTTAGCAGTGGTTGCCAATTAAATGATTATAAATATAATTATATATATGTTTAAAAATAATATTGTATCCATCATTTAAAATATATTAATTTAATTTACTTGATAAAAATTGTACAATATTAATAAAACATTTTTTTTGTAAATAACAGCTTTACCGTTATCATGGTCATCAACTTTAATCGTAGAAATCATAATTTTTTGCTCAGAATTTAAATTGAACATATTAAACACTATTATGATGCGTATATGAAATATGTAATCCATTTTTATATATTGAATTTATACAAGTGATAAAGAGTAATTTTTAATATAATAACAAAATAATTTTTAAAGTAAAATCTTACTTCAGTTTCCAAAACATTAAAAATTTGTCTAATATCTTTAAAATAATAGTTTTAAATGACTTATTTTAATTAATTAATATATATATGGATATATTTATAAAATTTTTCAGAAACTTTTAATCCATTTTTGTATTAGTACAATGTCATAAAATTTAGAGTTTTTAGCAAAATTGGTATTTTTTGCATTATTCACCAAAAAACCAATTATTTTAGAGAAATATAAAACAATTATCTTAAGATAATATTATTATCCTAGATCCAAAAATCATGTTCATTTTTTAAAATTAAAATTCAGAAATTTATAAATTCAATGTTTGAATAAAATAAAAAAATATAATGAAAAACAATTTTTTTTTTCAAAAGGACATTTTCAAATATTAACTTCTATTATTATTATTTCATATCATTGACCAAATAATTTTTTGTTAAATATTTATTAATATCAAACATATTTTATCACCATTAATCATTCTTTCTTGAAAAATAAAACCATATTGCATAAAAAAGGGAATTTTTAGATTTATCCCTTTATAAATAATAAAAGATCTTACTAGTCATTTTAGGAAAACGAATTGAATTGAATTAATATTAATATTTTTATTCATTTTTATACATATATTTGATAAATTAGCTACTCCTATTAATTCCCTATAATTCAATAGTTTGGTTTTAATGGTTATAGTTTAATTTTTATAATTTATCTAAATATATTACAAGTTAATTTAAGTTTGGTGTTTTGTGTAGAGAAATATATCAAACATATCAAAAAATTTAAAGGATATAATATATTATAATATCATGGTGTCACATTATCCCCACATAAATAAATTTTGTCCTCATAATTTTATTTATCACTTAATAATACCATTATTTTATGTTATCTAAAAGATAGATATAGTTTAAGATATATTTTTGATTGAGGTGTCTACCTAAATATCTTAGGTATGATTGGGAAATAAATTTATGTATCCATCATGTTAATTTAACTCTTCCTTTATCTATTTCATATTTTTACACACATAAAACCTCTTCTAGTTCATTTAAGACATTTCTATTGGTGCTTACTCCCATATTTTTGACATGAAAGAGATTAAATTTTCTTTCCTTCATCATCTTCATCATCTGATCATCGATGAAAATCCATACTTATATTATTTAGATTGATTGTGATTTCAACTATGTTAATGTTTTTATTAATAATTTATGATATCCATTTTTACATAATCACAATTTTTCTAACTCTGGATACTATCTTATTAGACTGCTTATTGGGATGATCTCTCCACTGTCCAAGAAATCCATTGTTAAATTGGTTCCATCAGGGTCCAACCATTACTAAAACCAAAATTTGTTAATCTTGAGTGATAAATATTTAACAATATAAGATAATTATTTCATGATATTTACATAAAAAAAATCAAACTTAAAATTTATTACTCTTAAAAATTATTAAACTAGATTTCAGTTCAACCTAAATCTCTCTTGGTTCAATCTAGGTTTCTTTAAGATGGATTCTATCATACTCCTTAACCCTATTCCATAACATAATAAATCATTCCTAATTCATTTTAAAGTGAATATGATTAACCAAATCATATCCATTAAGAGTGTCATCCCAGGTGTATAGTTCGACCTATTTTTCATTCACTTGGTGATGATTGAGTTAATACCCAATCTTCCCTTTTGGGTTTATTACCCCTAGGTATATTTTTTAAATTTTACATCTACTTTTTGTATCTATAAATTGATTTAATTTCCATTAGTACAACAAAATCTATACTTCACCCAAACTTCATGACATTATCCTTTATATATAATCCTCTATCAGACTTGTCACTAGGGTCATCACTAAAGTTAGCTTATATTAGTCCTCAAATAAAATATACATTATTACATTAACATTAAATCATTTACCATCACAAATGGTTATCTATACCTTTTAAATTGTGATCAACCCTAACTTATTAACACTTAAAATATCCTCAAAAAACATTCTAATTACCTATGTTGTCTAAAACCTACTCTAATACCAATTGATTCTCCCTAGATCTTCATACCCATATCTAGTGACATAAACACATACTTTAGATATCATCTTCTATACTAATTGTATATTCATGGACATAACTATCCCATAATTACATTACTTAATGAAAATATTTCATAACATACATTCACAAGATCTTTTAGGTTTAGAGCTTTATAAAATTAAGATAAATAATAAACTTATAAAGCCTATGATTTTATCAATTGATGAATTTTTTCCCATTATATAAGAAAATACTTAATCTATAACAAATCCTAAACATCTCCCAAAATATTTTTTTGGACATATCGTTTCTAATACTTTTCTTCATAAGCTATGGAAATCGTAACATAAGAAAGAGTGAGCTCAAATGATCAGTATAGAAAAAACTAAAATTTAGGTAATAATGTCTTAAACAAGTCATAAATATTTTTATAGAAATAAGTAATAATAATAATGTTATAATCAATTAAAAAAGAGGGAATAATATTTCAATGGATAATAATGAGAATAAATAGATAAAATGGATAATAATAACTTAATTCGTGGTGATGTAATGCATAATTCTAAAAATCTTGGTATTACCATAAATTCCTCATCAAAGACATAATTCTTTCCATCATGGACATAGTTATGAAAAAATTCTTGTCATAAATACCACAATCCAGACATCTTGCTGAACTAGGAATACATACTCTAAAAACACAAACATGTTTATCTCATTAGACATATCTATGCATCAAAGAGATATATAATGTGACGCCCCACCCATCAATTTTTTTTAATTGTAATATATTCATTATATGAGATGGTGAGTAAAAAAATACATAATTAACATTTCTAATAATCACCCATAATGGAATAATCACGAACGAAATACTAATACTTTTCCCTATGTCAATAAAAGGGATAAAATGATCAGAAAACATTTGAAGAGAGGTTGATGGTTAAAACTACATATTTAACTTTATGATAATCCTTATTATTATAATAAAAATATATATAATTCAAATACATTTTCCCAAGTCAATAATACGGATAACATGATCATCACCAATTGAGATAAAGAAGTAGGATTACTAAATAATACAAAATCCACTTGCAAATAATCATATGTATTTGAATAAAAACACACATAATTCCAACAACATTTCCCATTTCAGTAAAAGGAGTAACATGATAATAACCCATATAAATAAAGAATATGGATGGTTAAAAAATACATATCCAACTTCTTAATAACCCTCCATATGGGAAAAACCATATACAGAAAACCAATACTTTTCCTTATGTCAATAAAATGGGTAACATAATCATAACCTATATAGAGAAATAATATGGATGGTTTGAAAAATAACATGTCACTAGTGTAAAAAATAAAATATATATGGATGTTGACCTAATTGAAAAACACCCTCACAAAAATAATGCTTTAAATGGTTTAAAAAAAATAAGGGATCGAGAATCATATTGTTTGATACCAAGAGTTCAATATGTAAAATAATAAATACATATTAGAGTATAAATAGAAAAACATAGACATTATTTAGGTTAAATATTTTTAAAAATGAAAATATAAATGGAAGTTAAAACATAAATTATCTTTTAGAAAACATTTTTAACATTAATGTAAAATACATATGTACATGTCACTATTAAAGGTAACATTTATGAATTTGAAATTAAAGGTTTTGAAAAAACATTACTTTCAATAATAATCTCCAATAATGGACCTTTGAAAATACATAATTTTCATCTTTGAGAAAACATAATAGGAAGACAAAAAATATTAATGTGAATGGGAAAATACTTTTTATTATTTTGAAAATACATCTTTTTAAAACTATCATTGTAAAAAGTGTAACAAAATATTATTATTAATAAAAAAAATTCCACATAGAGGGATATAAATTACCATATAATAATATATTAGGGTGAGAGAGCCCATATATGGGATAAATAAGTTCATGATGATGAAATATATACTCAAATAAAGAATATTTGGGTTACCAATGTTCCTTTTAGGAAACATACTACTTGAAGTAGTAAGTATTTAAAAAAGGTATTTGTTTATATCAGATTCCTATGGGTTTATGTTTGATTATGATGAGATTATAAGTGTCAAAATTACTAATCCCGAAAAGTTTGTTCTATGGAAATTCCCAACGACTCCCATATTTGTAACAAATTATATGCCTACTTTCCAAAGGGAGGTTTTCATTGGCTGTTTCAAACCCAATAATGCTTAAGAACTCACATTGGCTGAGAATACGAGAGGTCATGATTATCTCACCCTTTTCAAGGAATTATTTCATACTATATTAATCTCTTATAGATCTAAGATATGTTTATTAATTCTTACAAAGTCCCAATTTGGGACTGATTACTCCAATACCAAGGAATTTATCAAAACCATGTGTTGATGAGAACAAGTGTGTGTATCACAAGTTGTCTATTATCTTTTTTTCTATTTACGATGAAATAGTTTATATACATTTTTGGGAACTCTTTTTTTATTAACATGCATGGATGAAGTTTGTGTCTTAGAGATATTATTGAAACTTCAAGAGGAATCCAATCTATCATATGAGAACATGAATGAAAACCCATGTAGTTTATTTGATATTGTTTTGGGATGTATGACAGGACTATACTATGAAGTTTAACTTCATTTGATAAGGATTTATATGAGGGAATTTAAATATGTACTATTGGTCTCTAACTTTAGAGAGGTTTGGTACATATCCTATTAAGATTAGAATCTGAGTCCACTGAGTTCGGATTATGGGAATTTGTATCATAAAAAATGTGAAAATAGAGGTTTTGAGTGGGACTTATGCTTGTATGACTACCTTGAGCATCCTCATTATGAATACATACCTTTGAGTTATGAAGATATGCAATCAAGATTACATCCCAATTAGGTCCATAATGGGGGAATCAATATCATTCTATTGGTACAATCATCATTGATTTCTAATCCCATGTGAGTCAAGCCCAATGTGAGAAATAATAGGTAGTGAAAGACCAGACAAAACACAAGAGAGCATATTTGGATGGGGATTACACATTGAGTTTTACCTGATATTTTATCACAAGTCTTATGAATAATCTATTATGGAGATTGGGAATTGACAAAGAACAATACATATCTTATTTATAATTGGAATCATATTCCATATAGTTCAATTTGTCCCTAACCCACTAATGGTTTTAATGTTCTTGAGGGAATGTTTGGAACTTACAGTTAAAAGGACGCCTGTGATTTTATCCATTTAATATTTTATGATAGAACATGAAGGATGATATAAAAATATGAGAATTTGGGTGCTTTGAGATAGAGTATTTATGATTTGGAGGGACTTATAATGAAATGTATTGCAATTTCATGTATTCATTCTTTATCATATTATAGATGAAGAGAAACATATTCATTTTTTATCCTACAATGGATGGAGAGAGATGATGACCAAAAAATGTTTATCAAATATGTTTGGTAAAAGATAATAGCCAATTTTATAGGATGGCTTAAATAGGGTTTTATGACTATACAACCATAGACCATTAAGGACACTCCTCTTATTAAGGGTGTTCTTAGCCAAAGGTTCATGGTCGAATGTTCACGTGGCACATGTACAAGTGTTCCAGCCAGAAAAGGTTGAAATATCCAAGGGAATTTTCCTGAAAAGGTTAAAATGTTCGAGGGTGTCTTCCTGACATGTTTGTGGTTGTATTTCTGAAATATTGGATAGTTTTTTCTCGATTAGGTTGATATATATGAGGGCTTCCACATGACAAGGCTGTCATATTGGAGGGTCTCCACATGATCAAATATGACATCTCCAAGGGTGTTGCATGATCAAAGCTAACATGCCAAGGGGGGTCTTAACATGTATAAAAATGAATCATCCAATGGTGATGTGTGATCAAAGATGATATTTCATAGGGTTTTTGTGTGATCAAAGTTGACATGTCCAGGGGGTGTCTGCTTGACATTTCTTGACATGCTCAGGGGACTTTTTATAAGGCGACAATATTTTGTGAAATATTTTTCCCCCAAAAAAATTTATTTTTTTTGATATTTTTATTACTTGAAACACTAATTTTAGATTGTGTTACAAAAAAACTAATTTTATCGTGAATTACATGCAATACTGTGTTTATCTTGAATTACACGTAACTCTGAGTTTTAACGAAATTTGACTTACAATTAAAATTTTATTATTTAATATGATAATTATCACCTAGCCATTAGAATTTAGAGTATGAATAGGAATAAATAAATTTTCTAAATATATGACCTACACAGTAATATAAAATTTATTCTTTGGTGACCAATTAATTAGAAATTTAAATAAAAACTAATTGAAAATGAACGGATTTTTTTTAAAATTTTTCGCGCATAAAAATGTTTTACCCCAAGAAATTAAATAAATAAATTTTAGTTAATGATTATATATATATTATATTCAATGAAAATTTTAACATGAATTTTATATGTTTCTAGATAATACATAAGAATAAATCCAATTTTACGCTTAAAAACTGAATTTTTCTATAAAGTAGTTTTGTCACCTTTTGTACAACTATATTAAAACTAATTTTTAACACATTTAAAAAGTTAATTAATGAAAATAAAGTTAATTTTAAAAATTATCATGCCAGAATTATCTTAGGAAGAATTTTTATGAATTTTCTTAAATTAATATTTTGTTTGATGAATAGTGAAAAATACTGAATTTTAATTGAAAACTGCCTTTTTTTAAAATTATATATAAAGTTAAATAATATTTTAAATTGGTTTTAAATAAAAAATATTAAAATTATATATCTATTAATATAATTTAGTTCATTACAATCATTTTTATATTTAATTTCGATATAAAATCCTTGTAAACTTTTGAATATTTTCTCTTTGAAAACCTGCTTTCTTGTCACATTTGTGAGATTAATTTTAAATTAAAAATTTTCCAATTATATGAATGGAATTTTGAAAAACAGATTCCAAATTTTTAATCATAATAATTTATATTATTAGTAATTTCAACTTAATTTTTTACCATAATGAATAGTAAATATAGTAAAAATTATGTACCGTGATTAAGGTAAATATGGGTTTATTAGGGGTTGAACTAAAAGGATAAGGGTTAAAATGACCTAAAAACTTTTCTAAAACCATTTTATGGCTATAATTAGAATATATAATGTCTAATTTTAGATAATAATTAAATTTGGAGCCTTTTTTCATGAAAATAATGTGCGTACACCTTTTTCTTTTCAAAACATTACAATTGTGCCACTCACCTATCTTATAAAAGACCACACCATATCCTCTCTTACTCACACCATAAAACCAATTTGGTTTATCCAATAAAAACCCAAATTACATAAAATATTTTATTATATCATCCATGGAGCCTTATTTTTGTTATAAAGTGAACATAAGAAGGATTTCGGTGCAAACCTATGAAGATTACCCAAAAAATAGGTAATGTTCTTCAATGAGCGTTATTATTTTATTTATTCCTCCATATAATTCAATTATTTTTAAACCAAGATGATATAATAATAAAATAATTATCTTACATATTTTTTTTTTATTTTAATGGAATTACCTACAACCTTATCCACTTCCATCAAATGGGTTATGAAATCATCATTCGTTTATACGGTAGACTGCCACCTCACAAACTGATATCATTCATTTTTTTCAATTACCACCTTTCAAGATTGGGTATGATGAAAGATATTAAGTATATATATATATATATTATATTTATAACATAATTATACCTATTGAGTCATTATATAATATATAATTTTTTACTTTACATTCCATAGGGTATACGATAACGCTGCTCCTGTATACGGAAGACTACCACCACCCGAAGTGATGTGATTCATTTTTTTACTAATGTTTTACATGGTAGAAAATAAGTATATATTTAATATATATATGTGATATAAATGAAATAATTATGATAATTACTAAATATTTATCATTCCTTAAAAAGTATATTTTGTTTTATTTTCTTACCTTTTCACTCACTGAAAGATGATAATGTTGTTCATGTATGTGTGAACTAACGCCTTCACGAAGTGATGTGACTCTATTTTTCATAACCAAAACAAATGTATGATATGTAAAAGTATATTTAAATAAATAATATTTTATTTATGATATTTGTATAATTATTTAACAATAAAATACTATTTACCACATTTCTGTGATGATCGTTTAAAAATGTAAACGTTAGTCATTTGTATGTATGACCTACCATCTCCATGATCATAACATATTTTCTTTATAAAACCCATATTTACTGATTTTTTCTAAAGGTATATTTTTTGTATAATATTATGGAACAATTAACAAAGTAATTGGACCAAAAATAAAAAATAAAAAACATACATGAAAAACGAAGCACTCATTACCTGAAACATGACTTTAATATAGAATTGTTATTTAAAGGGTCATAAAAGTCCATAAGTAAATAATATATGGAATTATATATATATAATTATAGTTATATAATATGTTTATAATAAAATTATATTTATTATAATTGAGTTTATAACATATATTAATGAATTAAACACTTATGGTAAGGGATTTCTATTCTGTCTTTTCTTTTAGGGAGAGCAATGGAAATTCACCCCTTGTTTCTTTTGTGTGGTGTTTATACTACAAGTTTGACATGTTATATTATTATTATACTTATTTTAATGATATTTAAAGTTAAATTTTATGTTATTAATAATTGGTATTTATGGTTCAAAATATTTCTAAAGTAGTAAGGAATTTCTATCTCACTTTTTGATTTTGTGAGACACATACCATATTCACCACGTATTTATTTTATGTAGTGTATATACTACCCATGAATGTATTTTATGAATATTATAATAAAAATTATTTTTATTTAGATATAAATTTTATTATCTCTCTTTCATGGGTTTTATGATACAAA
The DNA here is from genome assembly GCA_963277665.1 of Viscum album. Lineage (NCBI taxonomy): Eukaryota > Viridiplantae > Streptophyta > Magnoliopsida > Santalales > Viscaceae > Viscum > Viscum album. The sequence goes on from OY728157.1 coordinate 695,072,331, forward strand.
ATTCACCAAATCGATAAGGTATTTTTGTCTCAATTTTCCATATTTGGGAAATATGTTTTGTGATGAACCTATCTTATTTTATAAGGTGTATATATAGGCCATTTGATATGTAATATCTTGAATTTATTTATTCTCATGATATTATAAGTTTCATCATTTTTTTTCTTTTATGGGGGTTATAATTCAAAGTTACCAAAGTGGTAATGATTTTATGTTACAATCTTAGTGTTTTCCCGGATTGTTTATAATTATGTTTCCAATGATAAAATATAATGATACATATCTTAACAAACACATGAATTTAATTCTCCTATGGTTTTGTAATTTTAATACATTTTCCCTTTATTTTACTCTTTTTATGTACTCAAGAGTTTAAAATTATGTTTTCAAAGAAAACCAACTTTATTTCTCTCTTTGGTCAAAAACTAATTTTTTTCCAAAACCACTTTTTCTAAAAGTGTTTCAAATTTTTATAACATTCTAAAAATGATTTATTAAATAAATTTTTACCCTTGTTTAAATTTTAATTTTTTTATTGAAAGTAATATTCATGTCATTTTTAAAATAATATCAATTTAGATTTTACTGAAAATGTGAAAGGAATCGTTGTTTTAACTTGTATGAAATGAATTTTTCCCATATTCATGACCATTATTTTATTTGAAGATTCCTTTATCATTTTCAAGTTATATCTAATGAAATGGATTTTGAAAATATTTTATGTTTCAAAATGTGTATTTTAATGTGGAAAATAACTTTTCCTGAAGAAATGTTTCAAATGTTTTTTAAAGATTCATTTTTAATACTTACAGTTTATTTTAAAATAAAATGATTTAAAAAATATTTTATAAATTTTTAGTTTTAAAAATAGTTTTTAAAGAAAATTTATCATCCTTAAGAAACTTTCTAAGTGATTTATCTTTCAAATTCATTCTCCATATAAGATTATATTCTTTGATGTAACTTATTATTTATTGAGTATATAAACCAAGGATACCATTATCACTATTTATGTAAATGGTTTATGTTGATAAAATTTTTATTAAACCCACTTATTTTCCTAGGTTATGATATGTTGATATGTTGAAATTATTAGGAAAATTGTCTCTTTTCCAAAGGTTATGATATGATGAAATATTTACAAAACCCATTTTATTTCATGGTTTATGATATGATGAATTTTTATGATCTTATAGAACACATACATATGATTTTCATCATGTTAAGGGTGGGACCTATATCTAACTCTAATAAAATGTGTAAATATTTATATCTCATGAGATATACATGACTAGAATGAGGATTGAAACCAATTCTATAAAGGATTTTATCTACTATGAGGGACTTGGGAGTGAAACTTGACTAATATGATGGTTTGGGGAGTAAACCCATTCTACTATGATAGTCTTTGTAGAGAGGCTTGACTATTATAAAAATGATTTTCTATGATTTTGTTAATTCCACAATCCATGTCTTATACTAATGCTATGCTCTCATAGATCATATTCTTTGATTTTCTTATGATTCATGCCTTATAAACTTATAATATATATTTCATGACTAAAGATAGTGATATTTGTTATGTAGGGTATTGTTTTAAAAGGTTTTTCTCATGTTATTATACCCTTATGTTCATAATATGCTTACATATCTCACTTTTTACCCTTACGGAGCATCTGAGTCACCCTTTTATATGTTTACTTTCCCTGAGTTATAAATAAAGGTTTTAACGAGGGTATATTTTTAAAGAGTACTAAAGGGGAAGATATTTATGGGATATATTTTAGATCATTTTCCAAATTAGAAGATTGTGTACCTAGTATCCAAAGGCACTAAACTATTATGGTCCTCTGGCATGTGTTTGTGCAATGTATTGAATATTCATCTAAAATGACAAAATATATATTTATGAAAATCACATGTTTCAATAGTTGGTATCACAGGATAGGTTTATTTAACCTTTGGAAAATAGAATTAGAAACCATTAGTGAGATCCCTAGGTATATTTTTATAGATATTTCTAGGGATGTATCTAAGTATAAGTCAAAGGATGATTCAAAGTATAAGAATGTTTTCTGGAATTTTAGTCACAGATTTGTAAATTGGTTTACAAGAAATTACATAACTTTAAATATAATAAAAGTGGATGTGGATCTAGTATAGAGGTACCAAGGTTTAATAACTCTTCATAGGGAATATTGAACCAAACTCGATCACCACCTGGTGTATAAAAAAGGGACTTAGTGTACACCTAGTTTGACACTCCTAGGTTATATTCTTTGAAAATTCAAAAACTCTTTACAAAACAAAAGGAATAATTTAAGTTGATTATGACTATGAATGACCTATTATAAACATAATGTGTTATAGAATAAAATTATGTTTTCATGATTTAGACATACTATAAGTTATTTTTTTCACGAGTATATGTTTTTTTCACTTTGACTAGGGTTTTTCATACTATGATTTTGGGGTTGTGTCACTGGATGGAGCCAAAATAAATCATGTTAACATTGAATCTGATGGAAAATTAAGTAAGTATGAGTAACCAAATTGGATGATTAATTATATAAAGATATAGTGATTATGAATAATTAGCTATCATGATATATGATTAATAATGTGAACTTATGTGAGATTCCTAAAGCATCAAATAACAAGAAGATGGTTTTTTATGAAATTTCTTGTGGTAGTGAATATAAATGAAATGATATTGATCTTTATACATGTTAAGAATGTAGGAATAGTCACCTAGAATAACATCCCCAATGGGGGGAAAGATGTTATATGCATTTAAAAGAAGATTGTAGAATAAAAAATTGTGGATGAGTTCAATGTACTATTTGTGGGGAACATGGGAATTATCCCACTCAATGTTTTAACCCAAGAATTAACTTCTATAATAATTAAGGACCTATTCAATGTAATTTATAGAAGTGGAAAAATTTAAGTATTTATGTATTGGGAATCGAGGATTATGTTGTAGATGTATTTTTTCAATGGTATTTAGGTTGAAAGACCCATGAAACATCTAAGGATTATGTTATTTTTGAAAAAATATATGTCTCCATGTATGATTAACCTAAGAGTTATATATTAAATCATGAGTTTATAAGTTTGAGGTTGATCATATTTTCAAATTCATAGTCACACATCTTGAGGTTTTATATGATGAGAGTTTATCAAGATTAAGGATATTTTGAGAGTCATTTTTTAGAAATTAAACCATTTGGTTTTGCAGCGGAATGACTTTTATAGAAATATGATTAAAGGTATTGGAAAACTATAGGGTTTATATTGCATTTTTAAGGTAATTATGGGTTATTACAATTTCAAAACATTTTTATTAATAAATATTTGAAAAAATGACAACCTACAAGCCGGGTGATAACCTATTTATTCCAGTATAACCATGGTTCTTGAACCCAAAAATGATGAGAAACAATGGTATAATGCCTACCACTAGACTATAGATTATTTATGGTGGAACAACATAAATAGTCATATTTATGAGTATGCATCTCAATGATTAGTATGTTATCAAGTCAAGGATAAGAGGAAAAGGTCTAAAAGGATTCTATGACCATTATCCACAATAGAAAAGAAATGGGAAGACATCAATGTCGGTTTTTTCATTTATCTCCACCAAAAATTCTAATGGGAATAATGTAAAATGGGTTATAATCACTCTCTTTAAATTTTTAACACACTTTATCTTTGTTATAAAAGATTTATATTTGGATAAGACTTATGAGATATACATTAAGGATGAGTTAAGTATTTTATGGAGTGAAACATTCTATTTTATCTGATCGGGATCCTAAGTTTACTTCAAAGTTTTGGAAAAGTCTTTGGTAAGATGTTGATGCAGAGTTCCATTTCAGTACTTTCTATTATCCTCAGATAGATGTTCAATCTGAAAGAATAGTTCAAACCCTATAGGATATGCTAATAAATTATTCTATATATTTTAAAGGTGGTTGGGATTAACACCTTTCAGAACTTTGGTTTTCTTAAAACAATAGATTTAACTCAATCATTAAGATGTCTTCTTATGAATCCATTTTCATAATAAAGTGTAGAACTGCAACATACTAGAATGAAGTTGGAGAGAGAAATCTATTGGGACTTGAGAAAGTTGATGTATTGATATAGAAGGTTATATCCATTCAACAACACAAAAGGAAAATATAAAGTTGATATAAATTTTATACTGATAATCATCTATGAAATCTATAATTTTTAGTTAGTGAGAAGTTTTATCTATGAATTTATCAATAGACGAATGACGGGAAAAATAATCCCTAAATATATTTTTCCCTTTGAAATACTTGATCATATTGGGACAATATCTTATCTTTTAGATCTTACAGTGAATATATATCAGGTTCAATATGGGTTCCATGTATCTCTGTGGAGTAAGTACATACTTAATCCATCAAATGTACTAAACTCAGAGGTGGTACCACCGGAGCATGATATTTTTTTTTGGGAACAACTGATAGAGAGTCAGATTTAAATGGTGAAGGTTTTATAGAAGAAGTACACCCACCTGTTCATTGTTTTTTTTGAAACCATCAGCTTTAAGAATATATGTGTGAACCTAAGAATGTAATGATTAAAAATTATCTACAAGTGTTGTTACCAATTTAATGAATTTCAAGGGAGAAATTCATTTTAAGGGGGTAATATGTAACACCCTAAGATTTTGTGAAATATATATATTTCAAATAAATTTAATCTATTTGATATTTGTTGTTACACAAAAAACTGAGTGTATCATGCATTATACACAAAACTGAGTTTATATTGCATTACACACAACAATTATTTTATCTTACGTGTCACACAATGCTATGTTTAAACAAAAATGAATTACTATTAAAATATTATTATTTAATATGATAGTTATCACTTAACCATAATAATGGTGTGTATGAATAGGATTAACTGAATTATTAAAATATATTATATACAAATTTATATAAAATGAATTATTTTATTACTAATTAACTATAAATGAAAATAAAAACTATTTTAAAATAAAGGTAATCCTTTTATGGAAACTATTTTTATGCGCACAAACATGTTTTATCTAAATAAATTTTAATGAAATAATCTAATAAAATTTTTATATTATATATTCAATAAATTTTTTAACATTCATCTTATGTGTTTTCTATAGAATAGTTATGAATAAATCCAATGTTACACTTACAATTGTATTTTTCTACAAAAGAGTTTTATCACCTTATACACACTTAATTTAAAACTAATTTTTAACAATTTTAGAAATTTTATTTTAGAAAAAAATATTTTTGAAATCATCATGTCAAAATAATTTTAGGATTAATTTTTGATAATTTTCGGAAAAGAATAATTTTTTTTAATGAATACTGAAAAATATTGAATTTTAATTGAAATCCATCATTTTGTTTAAATTATTTTTAAAGTAAAAGTATATATTAACTTGGTTTTGAATTAAAATTAGTATTAAACAAATTTACATCATTTTAATAATTTCCATATTGAATTTTTATATATAAACCTTGTAAACTTCTGAATATTTTCTCTTTGAAAATATACTTTCTCGCCGAATCTACGAGATTAGTTTTAAATTAATTTTTTTATTTTCTGTGAATAGAATTCGAAAAATTGAATTAAATATTTTTAATAATATTAATTTAAATTATTTAACAAGTTCAACCAAATTTTTTACCATAATGAATAGTAAAAATTGTAAAAATAATTTACTGTGGTTAAGGTAAAAATGTGTTTATCATTGGTGAATCTAAAGAGATAAGGGTTAAAATGACCTAAAAAATTGTGTAAAATATATTTTTATCCATATTTTAACCCTATAATGTCTAATTATTAGAATAATCTATTTATTTAACTTTATTAATGTTAAAAACATTGGTATAACTTTTTATTTTCAAAATATTACAAGTGTGCCACTCACCACTCTTATAAAAGTCTTCTCACTCTTATCTCTTATTCACAGCTTGAAACCATTTTTGTTTAGCCAATTCATAAATAAATTAATTTAAAAATTCCCTCCTCTAACCCTGGAATACTTACTTTGGTTATAAATCCAACCTAGGAATGATTTTACTGCAAACCTAACGAGTTTACCTAAAGAAGAAACAACATTCTTCAACGTGCATTTTTTACATTATTTCTTCCCCCATCTTCTTACATTATTATTAAAACATGATGATTTAAAAACCTAAATATCCTAAATATCCTAATATTTATTATTTTATGTTAATTACCTACAACCATAACCACTTCTATCAAATGTTGTATGAAATCATCATTCGTGTGTATGTTGGACTACTGCCCCGCGAATCGATGTAATTATTTTTCCCCTTAGCACCTCTCATGATTGGGCATGACGATGGATCTAAAGTATATATATAATTTTTATAAGATAATTATTCCTCTGGAGTTATTATATGATATATAAAAATTTTTATTTCCCATTTATAAGGGGATACGATAATGTCACTCATGTGTATGAAGGAGTACCACCATGTGAAGCAATGCTATTTACTTTTCACTATTTCTTCCCATAGAAGATAATATGGATAAATTTAATTAATATATCTGATATGAATGAAATAATTATGATAATTATGAAATATTTATAATTTTTAAAATATAATATATCATTATTTACTTACCTTTTCACTCACTAGAATGTGATAACCTCATTCGTGTACGTGTGGACTACCACCTTCATAAAGTGATGTGATTGTAAATTTTCATAACCAAATCAAATAAATGATATGTATAAGTATATTTAAATAAATAATATGGTATTTATGATATTATTATCAATATTTTAGTGAAAAATATTACTTACCTTTTTTTCCGTAATGATTGTTGAAAATGGAAACGTTACTAATGAGTATGTATCACCAACCGTCTCCATGATCATAACATATTTCATTTCCCAAAACCATATTTCAGGATTGATAATAAAAATATAATTTATGTATAAGTATTATAATTATTTTGTGATTATTATTATAGATATTCGGTAACCTTTATAAAATTAAGAGAATAAAAAATACCAAATCAAAACATACACAAAAAACAAACCAGTTATTACCCGAAACATTAATTTAACATGAAATTGTTAATAAAAAGGTAATAAAAGGGAATATGTAAATCATACATAGAATGATATATATAATTATAGTTATTTAATTTATATATAATGAAATTATTATTTTTAAATAGAGGTTTGAATGTGTAATAATGAAGTTGAGTCTTATGGAAAGGGATTTCTATTCTCTCTTTTATTTCTAGGAGACATATGAAAATTCACCATTTGTTTATTTTGTGTAGTGTATATAATTACCATTTGGGATGTTATGTCATGAATATAATTCTTGTGAATATATTTTATTTTTAATTTTATTTTATTCATCTTTTGGTATGATAATACAAAATAATACTAAAGTGGAAAGGGACTTCTGTCTCACTTTTTATATCTATGAGACATATTCCATATTCATAAGCTACTTATTTTATGTGGTGTATATTATTCACAAGAATTTATTTTATGATTATTCTACTAATAATTAATTTTATTTAAATATCAATGTTAGTATCTCGATTTCATAGGGTTTATGGTTCAAAAGTTACCAAATTGGTAAGGGTTGTTTTGTACCAATTTTCCTTCTTTAAGACATTTGTTATTTTATACACCTATATTACTTTATGAGTTGTATATACATAGCCTTTGAAATTTAACATCTTGAATTTATTTATTCTCATGATATATTAATTTAAATTTAATTAAAATTATTTTATGGGGCTTATGATTCAATGTTACCAAAGTGGTAAAGATTTAATGTTATAATATCATCATTTTCAAGATTATTTATGATTATGTTTCCAATGATAAAATCTTATGATACATCTCTAAATAAGCTCATTATTTTTATTCTCCTATGGTTATATCATGATAATACATGTTTTACCTTATTTATCCTCTCTTTATATACTCAATATTTCAAAATAATGTTTTTAAATAAAACCAAATTTATTTCTATCTTTGGTCGAAAAAACATTTTTCTTACAAAAAAAATGTTTTCTAAAATAATTCTCAAAAATGTTTTTTTCAAATTATCTAAATGATTTATTATATAATTTTTTTACCATGTTTAACTTTTTATGAAATTTTTTTAAATGAGTCTTCATGTTGTTTTCCTAAAAATTCTCATTTGAATTTTACCAAAAATGTAAAAGAAAATATTATTTTAATGTGTATGGAATAATTTCAATTTACCACCATCAAAAACATTATTTTATTTGAATATTTATTTAAAATATTTCTAGTTATATTCAAATAAAAATATTTTCAAAATGTTTTATGTTTTATTTTTTTAAAGTGGAAATGATATTTTGCTTAAGAAATGTTTGAAATGATTTTTTAAGGATTTGTTTATAATTTTTAAATCTTATTTTCAAAGAAAATGATTTAAAAAATAATTTTTTATTTTTTAGTTTTAGAAACACATTTAAAAAAAAAAATATCTCCCTACAGAAACATTTAAAGTGATATATCATTCAAAATCCTTCCCCTTCTATGATGAAATAATTTGATTTAACTTATGCTTTGATAAAGATTTGAACCAAGGATACCATTATTAATATTTATATGAATGGTTTCTGATGAAAATATATTTATATAAATTTCTTCTTTTAATGGGTTATGCCATGTTGAAATATTTAAATGATTATGAAACTAGTATCTTTTCCCTAGGTTATGATATAATAAAATATTTACAAAACCCATTTAATTTAATAGGTTATTATATGATTAATGGTTTATGATCTTGTTGCACACATATGTATGATTTTCATTATGTGATTTGTGATACCAATATCACCCTCCAATGCATTGGTAAAATATTTATATCTCATGAGATTGATAGAACTAGAGCATAGGGTGAACCTATTTTAGTAAGAGACCTTTTACACGACGATGGTATTGGGAGGGAACCTTGACTACAATGATTATTTGGGGAGTGAACCAATTCCACTATGATATCCATGGACTTGAGAATTGACTACTATGGAAACGATTTACTTTTATTATGTGTATTCCAAAATTATATGTATCATTCTAATTTTATTCCCTTATGGTTCATGTTCTTTAAATTCTTTATGATTCATGTATTATGAAATGCCAATATTTATTCCATGAATCAATATTATGATCTTGGATACACATGGTATATTTTTCAAATGTAATGATCTTGTTCTCATACCCTTATGTACATGTTATTATTACATATCTCCATATATTACCCTTATCGAGAATCTAATATCACCCTTTATTATGTTTTCTTTCCCTAGGTCGTGAATAACAATTTTAAGTAGGGATTTTTGTGAATATCCCTAATGGAAAATATCTTTATGGGAGATGTTGAAGATCTTTCTTGAAATTAGAATATTTTGTACCTAGTATCAAAAGACACTAAACTATTATAGTCATCAAGTGTGTATTTGGGTAAGGTGTTTAATATTCATCTAAAAAGATATAATATCTTTGTATGAAAATCCCAGGTCTCTATAATTTAAAAAACCCATCAGATATGTCTAATGGACATTGTGTGATCACATCATGAGACTGGTGATGAGTCACAAGATCATGCGATCTTAAGGAATCTACTTTGAGGGATCTCATGAAAATGTCCAGTATATCCAATGGATTGCATAGTTAAGTGTTCCCAATACCATGGGTTCATAACTGTAGCATTTTACAGACACATTCTGAATGAGTGGGGTGCTCAGCCAAGGATTCATGGTTAAGGGTTCATGTGGATGGAGCATAGTCTAGGGTTTCCAACCCATTTACATGTATCATCTACAATGGGGCCATAAAAACTAAGGGGAGTTATTTGATTGAGGGATAATGTTTTAGGAAACCTGATCAAGGGAACTTGAGATATCACATAACCTAGTGATTTCACATCAAGGCCACATGGGGGCATCTTGAGATCAACGAGGATTCACAAAATGGGGTTATGCGAGTCTATCTATGGGTTGTATGTCAAAGTCGTATGCATGAACCACTCAATAGAGGGTCATGTGATAGAATTACATGATGTTCATATTATCATGCAATTATGAATGTGATTATCATGATTTCATGGCCTTAAGTGAGTCTCATGATGGGATGTTGAAATTACTTGGATAATGCCTTTGAAGACAGAAGCACACTCCACCTCTTTTTTTCTCTGTAACCCTTTTACTGTATTCTCTCATTTTATTCCCACTTATTATTTTTCACAATCACATTTTCCTCCCATTAAAAATTGGGTGAAGGAGTATATATACGGAAAGTTAGCCTAATATATCATTTCATTTCATGGTGATGTTTCCACAAACACTAGCTTGAGGTGGTGGGTGACATATCTTCTAAGATCCATCTCTCATGGAATTTTCCATGCTTATGTAAAGTTGACGTTGATACAAGATCATGTTATTATTTTTTTGATCCTACAATTCTTGATACATTCACATGCTGTGATTTTGATGATCATGTGATAACTCAGTGTAAAAATTCTTGACAACCACTGAGGGATTCACGTGGTTGCTTTAAGATCTTTGCATGATCGTGTGACATGTCAGTGAAAAAACACTTGGAAAACATGTGGGGGAATTAACTTGATGGAAAGATATAAAAAAGGGATTATCATATGAAGGGAGGATACACTATTTTTAATGTGATGACAAGGTGATTTCAACATGTATTCTCTTGATCATCACCACTTGATCACGTGATCCTTATAACCCATCATGATGGATTCACAGAACTCACATGATAAGGCTTGGTTGATCACCCCTTGGTAGTATCAAAGGTTATAAATGGTCTCATGGTGTCTCGATCTTCATCTAAACAATACCTTCAAATGATTGATGTTGAAGATAATGACTCAATGTTCATGTTATAGTTTCAATTGACAAAACAAGGAGTTCATGTGGTGTCACCAATGATATACAACATATCTTTGTAAAAAATTGCATGTTCCCATGATGGATCAGTGATTTTTGAAACATTTTTTATGTTAACTATATAACTTCTAATGATATCATAATGTGATATCTTATCATGATAATCTTTATGTGACATATTAGTTCTTTGAAGTACCATAGTCATTGATGAGGAAGATTACATGGATGGGTTTGGGATAATAGACTTCCTCATCATTCATGGGTGGAGATGGTTATCATGGAAGACATCCAACACTGAAGTCAATGGCAGGAGTAGATAATGGCCTCAGACCAGTGGCATCGAGGAGGGTAGATAATTAGTATAGGTTGAATATGATTGTGTTATCAATCAGAAAACCTAGAGTAATTTTATGGGAAAATATCATTATATGTGGATGTTTTTAACAAGGTAAAAGTATCAAAATTCGATCTCATCCCACATTGAACTTAAGTTCATTTAAGAACTTACATATTTATTTGAGAATTCCTTCATCATATCAGAAGCGATTATCAGGTTCACTATCAACATTCATTGACACAAACCCATGACAAACTGCACCTCTACAATGTTTTTGACTCAAGGTGTGGCTCTAATATTATTGTGTGGGTGAATGTAGTGGACTCACCCTTGTATAAATTCACTAGATAACTGTGTTGGATCATGATCATGGTTTAGGTGACTCCCACATGAGCCCTGTTTGATCTAGCTAGCTAGAGATCCATAGATAGACCATTTTTTTGGAAAAGGGCTTACTTAAAATAGTTATAAAAAAATACAATAAAATAGATAAAATAAGTTCAAAAATAATTTCCCTTATAAAATGAACCCCATACCCAAGAATTTATTATTCAATAATACACTTCAATGTCTCCCATAAAAATTATATCAGTATTTTTTTCATGGGATTCAAACTTCTTGAATATCTTACAGAAAATTTCCTGGTACACATTATGGGTTCCAAGAAAATTCCCCATATAATTGGATTCATTAAAAAAAATGAATTCAATTCTAATTTAAACATAAATCACTTATTTTTGTACTTGAACATCTGATGGAATTTGAAATTGAATTCTATAAGAGACAAGAAGTGAGTGTTGACTAAGGGTTTTTGGGCACCACTATGAGGTGAATCTCAACGTAAGTTGTATGTGTTTCTAGAATGGATAACCTATGCATTTCCAAGATGGATAATCTTCTCAAGGCATTGGGTGTACTAGAGGAATAACCTTGGAATGTGGAATATATATCCTAAAATTGGGGAATGTTAAAAATTACAATATAGAAAAGAGAATGGGATAGAAATGAATTTATAGAGTGGTCCAATATAAGAAAACTAGACATTTCTACATATCCCAAGGAATGGTAATCAGGCCTTATGAAGTTTTGAGATAAGTCACCTATATAGATCAATCTCATGTATATGGGACATAGTTTTATATATGAATATTTCAATGATGAATTCTCCTACACATATCTAGATCATATATAGAAGAGGTGGTGACATCACTTTATGATAGAGACATGGGTAGGGACCCAGGTTTTGGTAGGGATGTTGCAAATATCAGTATCTCATGCTATATTTGAGGCCATATAGAGTAGGGAACTATTATTAGATTATGGTCTTGCAGGATGGAATGTGTCCCATGTAGTTTCGTGACATGACACAACTAGTCACCCCCACATGTATTTTGAGGCATATAAATGCACTCTAAATTTTTCCTAGGTCGGTGGACCTAGTGAGTGTAGTTTGATTTTTTAGAGCCAGATAATGGTCCCTATAATATTTGAATCTCTTGTATATACCCCTATTTTTTTAATCCCTTATGGAAATTTCCTTGCAAGAATGGACAAAGATTTTTCTCAGGATTCCATTTATGGGTATTCAGAAAACCATGTTTTTCACATTTTATATTTCATGAGTGCTTAATATTTCCTAAACCACAATGTGTGTGTGACTTATAAGAAAAGACTCAACATTTTTCTAGGGTTACCTTTGTGGTTTATCAACCTGGAGAGAATTGTGTCTCTCAAAATAGGTAGTTTAAGGTCCCATAAATTAGACCAATAATGTTATATAGTTTTTAAGGAGTATTAATCAAATATTCTATTATTTTAGTTTAGGGTCTTATAGCTTTGACGTGGTATTGATGTAGTTTAGCATCTTCTATCTTGGGATTTTTTTCTATAGTTTAGGATATTTTAGCTCAAACCTATTGTTTATATAGTTTAAGGTATTCTAACTTGGACTCACTATTGTTGATGTTTAGGGTCTTCTAACTTGGACTTCTTATTGTTGTAGTTTAGGGTATTCTATCGCAGACCTACCGTTGTTATAGTTTGTGTATTTATAGCACAAAAAAATATTATATAGTTTAGGGTCTTCTAGCTCATACATTTTATTACTATATTTTAGGGTCTTCTAGCTCGGACCTATTATTTCTATAGTTTAGGGTCTTCTATCTCAGACCAACTATTGCATTCAAATACGTAAGAAAAGGAGTGGGTTATAAAGGGTGTTTATTCAGAAGGGAATCGAACACCCTGCATTATTTGAAGTAATTATATTCATGAAATGTTCAAACATTATTTATCCTTTTAGGTATGGATATTCATGAAGCGTTTGGATACCCCACATCCCTTAAAAGATGAATATTCTTGAAGGGTTATGATAATATTGATCCTTACTTATAATGGGTATGGTGTATGGTGACATAATTTTTGTGATGTCCAATCCACTTTGATAGTTGGGATACGAGATGTGTAAATCATTCCTCAAAGAGTTTGAATCAAGGGTGATGAGATAGTGAAGACATGTTGGGGATTATTGTAAAACACTTTGAGTTTCCAAGTTCCACTACAATGCTATTGGTTATTACAAGGTTTAGGGGTCCTTTCCTGAAAGAAAGAGATACCTATAGTTGATAGTTAAAGGGGACTTATTAATGATCCTAGATGGGATTACATACATGGTATAATGGAGGGGTCTCCATTCCTTTCTAAGTTTCATGGATGATTTTTGAGGATTCAAACATTTCGATGATGAAGTTGGATATATAGAAAATTCAATCCATGAGGGGTTCAAAAAAATGGGGGTAGTTTTATTTTATGGTTGTGAATATAGTCCGTATGTCATGTGGTTTTTGGTCACATGATGGGGCCACTAGAAAGTTCAATAATGAAACAAAAAATTCTTTCTTTGAGAATGAATACAATACATGGTGTCATAACATCGAGGATGTCAAATCCATTTGAATAGTTTGTTTTTGGGATTAGTAAATCATTATCTACAAATGTATGATCTGATTGAAAATTAAGGCTAGTGGGTATAAGTCAACCATTAATAGTGGTGGCGATGGGTGTCCCACATAGTTAGGGAAATAGCTCATGGATTTACGGGAGTCCTTTCCTCCAGTACCAAAAAATACATTAATTGAAAGTTATGAGGTATTATGTTATTTATAAGTGAATCCTAGAGGGTTCCCTTTCAGTGTAGTCATCCCCAGTTACCGATACACTATATTGAAGAACCAATTGTAGTATCTCAAGGTTATGGGGTTCTAGGAGAATTATGAAAACTCAAGGAAAAGGTGGGTATCAAATCATACTTCAAAGACATGAATGTCGTTTATGGAAAATATAATATTCAAGGAGGTTTTGAGAAACCGAAAAGCTATGTATGCACATATTGAACATTTTATTGTGGAATGATAATGTGATAAATCATTTCTCTATATTTTTCTGAGACCATGATGTTCTATCAAGTACAACTAAAATTTTAATAGGTTTATAAGATGATCACTACAAGATTTTTTTTTCTTACACTCAAAATTTCACATAAAACCTAGAGACAAAGAGTTTAGTGAGAAGAGACTTGATTTTTTCTCAATTTTCATTTTATGGGTTTTTATCATAAGAAGTCTTGTTTCTATTTCACTAGTTTTTTAGGGTCTTGATATTTGAACTAACATGGGATATTGTTTCTAGCCGTACAACTTTTACCAAATTTCATATTGATTAAAGTCATGATGCATAAAGAGCTAGTATCAGAAGGGTTTTACACAATAACCTAATTATGATTATCAAGGCCAGGAATAATCCAACACCCTTTTGTGTGGAGGGGGAAAATGTTATTGATTAAGGATCAAGGTTCTCAAATCATGATTAATAGTGTGGGATAGTCATGTTGAGGATGATAAGGAATCACACTATGGAATTGAGTTCCACTAAAATAATTTTAGAGATCAAAAGGAATAGGTGACCCTTTTACAAGGCCAACACAACTCTATTTGGAATGTCTGTGGTCTTTTTGTATATTTGACTCATACATGGTCATAAAGAAGGGTTTTTATCTTTTATGAAGGCTATGGTAGGTTTATAGAAACCTGATATCCTCAAGGCATAAAGTATGATATATTATTTTAGGTGTTTATAAAGATTATGGAAGTACCCTAAACTTTTGTTTAGCATGGTCAAGATCTTGTATTCCTTTGATAAGCAGTAATGATGTATGATCGTCAGCACAGTTTAATCTCATGTAGTGGGGAAATTCATGCCATTTCATTTAACATCTTATAACTAGGATGCATTTTTCATTTAGTTTAATGTCATGTGACTAGTAAATCTTCTATACATTTTAACATCATTCTATAAGGATGTATTTCATGGAATTTAACATCATGCGGTAAGGATGTGATAACTTATGTTGGATTGATGTTTATGAATCATATTTATATTCCATGGGTTACACTATGATAAATTTATTATGAAACCCACTTCATTTTCAATGGGTTATGCTTAATGGAATGATTAAATAATTATGAAAATTGTCTATTTTCAATGTATTATGATATGATCAAATGTTTATGAAACCCATTTGATTTGATGGTATAATATATGATGAATGTTTTATGATTTTCAGCACAAATATTTATTATTTTTATTATGTGATGGGTAGAAATTATATCTCACTCTCAAGAAATGGGTAAATATGGATAACTCATAAGTATTTATGTTATTCATGAACCTGATTACTCATTCACAATGTTATGCACGAACCCGATTAAATGTTCAAAATGTTATTCATGGACTTATCTTTCAGGTCTATAATGATATGCATGGACCTATCTTTCCTGTACAGATTTTTTTTTGTGTGGACGTTGTTTTATGTCCATAAGTTTATGAGATGGATTGATTTCATTTCCTTAACTTAATGAGTGAACATATCACTATTTTTACATGTTCAGAATGTTATAATATTATTTGTATGAAAAAAATATATGTCTTTTTCCAATTTCATGATTTCATGGCCCATGTTATTTGATTTCATAATGATTCATCTCATATGAACTACCAATATTTATTACATGACTCAAAATTGTGATCTTTGATATAAATGGTATGGTTTTCAAATGTTATGATCATGTTCTCAAACCCATATGCTCGTGTTATTCTTATGTATCTCCCTATTATACCCTTAATAAGAATCTATGCTCACCCTTTCTTATTTTTCCTTTACCCAGATTATGAAGAAAGGTTTTTGAGTATAATTACTAAATGTGAAGATATTTGTGGGATACATTTAAGATCTTTCATGGATTAAGAATATTGTGCTACAAGTTTCCAAAGGTACTTAAATATTTTGTTCCTTAGGTTTGTTTTTGTGTAATGTATTTAATATTCACATAAAAATATGTAATATCCATGTATGAGAATCTCAGTTCACTATAGAGTCTCTAGAGTACGTCGAGGGCCTTCTATTTCTCTAAAAATGTGATCCCACTGATGAGATGATGTTAGAGTATTCTATTGAGATTTTATATTTTTAGTGGGGATATGAGCCTTCCTTTGGGTGTTTTCCTGCATATGTTGGCCCACCAATGTTAAAGAAGGTTTATGAGCCCGATTAAAATATTCATTCCCCATTAGATTATGTTGATTAACATCTAAAATGGGAGAAGGGATATGAGCATCCTTCTGTATGGACACTAAAGGATGATGGTATAGTATTTCATCACTGTGTATGGAAATGTGATCCCCTTACTATAAGATATTGGTATATTTTAGGTAACTTCATCGAAAGGGGTGTGAGCCTTCCCTGAGGTAGCTTCCAAACTATGTAGACATACCGCGATTGGAGTGGGGGTACGATTCAGGTCCTATTTGGCATTTGGAATATACCGATGAATTTATTTGACCTGAATGTGTACCTGTATCTTATTTATTGTCAAAGTATTTTAAAAACCATAATAGAAATGGGGGTAGGATATTGATCTTATTCCTCTTCCTTTATCAGAGTATTCTGATAATCCTCATGGAAAAGAGAAAGAATGTGTGATTTCTCCAGAGTAGCTACTTATTCATGATAATAATGTTGATATAATAGTATGTATGTTGGGATAGGAATGTGTTCCGTTCCGTATATCTCTGCTAGAATATACTAATGGATATCCTCTGTGACTCTCAAAATCTATTGGCATGTTATAAGGGTATGTTTGTGGATAAATTCTTGCATGCTCTCAGTATCTAGGATATGATGGATGATTATTCTGATTGTAGTGGGTATGTGTTCTCATATCTATCCCCCTTGTGTCATCAGAATATTTTAATAGACTTTATGCATGGGAGAATGAATATGTACCTACCCCTTGCTTGCTTCCCAGATATGATTGAAAACATTGTTTGAGAAAGTAGGGATATTTTCATCATCACTTGTTTCTACTAGAAAAAGCTGATGGGCTTTATTGGTGGAGGTGGTTATATGAACCCACTCTATCTTATTCATACATTTCCATTCTTAGAGAGACTTACTTGGTGCCCAGATCTGAGTGTTTAGGTAGGTGATCTTTCAGGTAACACCCTTAGAAGGCTTCCAAAGAGAATTTTTAGTTTTCCGATCTTCCAAATACATATGATATCTCTAACATATTGTTATGCCTTATAGTCTATCATCCTATGATCGAGAATCGTTCTGTGTTGTTTAACATCATGTTGTACGAAAATTTTTATGTATTTTAACATCATTAGACTAGTATTTTTTCATGCAGTTTAACATCATAGTATTATGATGTTGTTTTACGACAACGACATTGTCAGGTAGTTTTACATTCTGCGATTAGGATATCTTCATGCCAAAACATGATAGGAAGGGATCTTTTTTGATGTATCTAGGTTAACTCTTATGAATGTTTCATTAGTTTTAGGATTCTCTAACTCTGTCAATCATTTATTTACCTATTTTTATAGCCAATTATTCAATAAAAATCATCCTTAAATTGTATTCCCTAAGAATTTATGCTAAGTTCAATAGTTTAGTTGGTAATTCATGGATATGCCCTAGGGTTTCTTAGACCTTAGGTGCCTAATAATGTCATGTTCTGCTGAACATGTGAAGTATGCAACCATATTCTTATTCTTAAAGGAATAAACCCACTTCATTAAGTACTAAGATATAGTTTTCTATCGTTGGGAGATAGGTGGTCCATATTCTTCTTCACAACTTGTGTGTTCTGATCAGAGTGCTCACATTAATGGAGTGGGGATTTAGGAATTGGTGATTAAAATATCCCATCATCTATCAAATTCTAAATCTAGTCCTTAAAGTTAAAGAAACACTATATTGTGTACTCGATATGTCAGTGGTAGGGGACGTTATTTTTATATCCTCTAATTTAAAGACTCAAAATTCACATTTATTTTTTTTAATTAAATGGGAATTTTACAAGTCCACAAAAATTGACGGCACGTGATTCCGAGTAGCAGAGTGCCCAAAGTGAATTTCTGAAGTTTTCTTCAAGTACGTTCAGTAAACATACTAGCAGGTTTTTCTAACTTTTGAAATGGTGCTCGGAATTGAAATCCGAGGGCACCGTTGAACTCACAACACCGATATTCGCTTAAAGAGACTTTCACCTCAACGATAGTTGGTAGAGGGTGAAAGTTAGTTTTTGGATTTTTTGTGGAAATAATAAAATAAAATAAATACATGTTTTATTTTATTTTATCTATTATAACCACCCATGTGGAAGTTAGAAGTGGGGACCACCACTCCTTAACCTCCCATGAGATATGGTGGTGGGGACCACCCGAGGTTTATCCCTCTTAATGGGGGGGGGGAAGTAACCTCTCAACTCCCTCAATTAATTTTATGTGTCAACGTAAAATTAAACGTGTTCAATTTAATTTTATGTGTCAACATAAAATTAAATGCTATCAATTAATTTTATGTGTCCACATAAAATTAAAATTTATCAATTAATTTTATGTGTCATCATAAGATTAAGTGCTATCAATTAATTTTATCTGTCAATATAAAATTAAATCCTATCAATTGTTTTGATGTTGGATATTTCTTTTCCTTCACAGTGGAATTGGGGAAACGATTGGCTTTAGAGAATTGGGAGGAGCTCTTGGGAGAAATCTTCTCCAACGAAGAATTCTACCTCCATGAAGAACGCGTTCCACCAATGAAGAACGCTCCATCGACAAAGAACGTCGAACCCGACTTCGACCTTCTTCCTTGGGAATTACTCCGACGTAGGAAATCTTTGGCTACGACAAGCCGGCACACAAAATGACGATCGAGGATAACACTGACGATACCGATGTCTGTCCTTTCCCAATGACCCGTCTTCTTTCCTATAACTCCGTCGACGAAAAACGAACAAGGTAGGGGTTATTATCTAATTATTGAATCTTTATGATTATTATCCTCATTCTTGGTTCATGATTAAAGAAGAGCCGCTTGCTACTACTCTAAATGTGGAGGGTGCGGGCCAAACTAACATGGCCTGACCCCTCTCCCGATCACCTTTGGTGTTCTTCGCGATGGAGAAGGATGGAAACCTATGTGGAGGAGCACAAGAATGGCGGCCGACAGCACCTCCGGCCGCGAAAAAGGAAATGGCGCACGGCGCTGCTCCGCGGCACCGCTGCCCCACCGCGCCCTCACAGCAACCCCCGACCAAGACACATGCTACCTCCGTGCGCCCCGTGGCTCCGCCGTCCTCGCGCCCTGCGCACCCCGCGGCTCGGTCGTCCTTGCACCCCGTAGTGCCACCGTCTGCGTGCCCCACACACCCCATGCACCCTGCGGCTCTACCATCTGCATGCGCTACTCTACTGCTGGCCGAACCGGACTGCCGACCTCCCGAGCTGCCCTTGCCGTGCCAGCCCGCCAGCCCCTCGCATCACCCCGGTCGAACCGGCCCCGACCTTCAGGCCAAGTTGCCCCAAGACACACCCCCTCACGGGACCCACTGGGATGAACCACCCCTGACGGTGCCCTCCTGGTCGAACCACCCTCGCGACACCCTCCTGGCCGAGCCACCCCCTCGCGGCCCCCTCCGGGCTAAACCGCCCTTACACCGAGTCATGGCTGGTCCCTGCCCTTACAACCGGTCCACACCCTCATGGCACTCTGTAACCCCTCACAAAAATCTAGGATGGGCCTAGTAGGCCGGGCCGAATCTAATAGGCTGGCCCGCCCAATGGGCCGAGCTGACCAGGTCGGACCGGACCCGGGTCCACTACAACCCTTTACTTTATTTTGGACATATCTTTGGCACCAGACGTCCATTTGATGGACCATCAATGGTGTTGGTAATATTGGAAAATGATGATCCATTTGATTATACCCCACTGAAGTTTGGGTTATAGTTGAGAAATGGTCATGACGGATCGTGCACGAATCCAACCGGGACCCCAAGGAAAAAAGACTAATAACTCACAGACCGGACGTCTGATTGATGCAACGTCTATTTCATTGAGACCCCTATGACATGGAGGACCTTTAAGATACTTCTTCGTGGGACATTGGGATAGTTGGAGTATCGAAAAGTATCTTATAGAGAAGATCTTCCGGAGACGAGTGAGCTTTTGTGTGGGAACTTAGTAGTTGGATGAGACCTGATAACTGCTGACCATTTAACTCAGAGAGACTCTACTAGCCCAATGGGGAGCGCCTGGTTGTGGCGGCATACCCAAAGTGGAAAATCACGCTTGGTGACGCAGCAGACCCACAATACTCAATAGGAAGAGTACCTCTATAGGCTATGAGGGGGAGCGCCTGGGTGTTGTGGCAGACCCACGGTGGGGAGGGCCTCTGTGTGACGCATCAGACCCACGATACTCAATAGGTGGAGTACCTCAATAGTCCATGGTTAGTGGGAAGCACCTCTGTGTGAGGTGGAAGGCCCACTATACTCGATTTTGTAGGAGTTCTCCAGCATCTGAGGTTTCAATAATGTGAATAAAATCCTAGTCGAGATGAGACAATACTTTTGTGTTTTCCTCATGACTGAGATAGATTAATTAATAACTTAGATACATGTATGGGAATATACCTAAGAATGGTTATCTGTTGTTTCCTTACTTTGTGGTTTATCCTTGGTGGATTTGTATGGCCTTGAGGGTCATGGGGTTCCTACTGAGTATCGTTATACTCACCCCTGCACGAGCTACACCCGCACCTTGTTGTGTTTGATGCAGATGACAGACAACGATGACTGAGGCTGAGAGTACCAAGACTTTAAGATAACTGGAGGTGGAACTTAAGACGATTCGGTACATAGAGGAGACTGACGGGAGTGGAGTGCTTAGGAGACTATATGTACCTACCCTTCAGGTAGGAATCCCGAAGAATGACCCATCAGCTGTTTTTCCTTTCTTCAGTTGTACCACGGTAGGGAGAACCTCTATATGACGCAACAAACCCACTGTACTTGACAAGTTGAGTACCTCAGTAGTACAAGGTTTGTGGGAAGCGCCTTTGTGTGACGCGTTAGGCCCACTGCACTCGATTGAGTAGGATTTCTCCAGCAGCCGAGGTTTTGATAGTGTGAATAAAATCCTGGTTGAGCTGATTCAGTACTTTTGTGTTTTGCTCATGACTGAGACCGATTACTTAATGACTTAGGTATATGTATGGGAATATACCTAAGTAGGGTTATCTATTGTTTTATTACTTTTTGGTTTATCTTTGGTGGATTTGTGCGACCTTGAGGGTCTCAGGGTCCCTACAAAGTATCATTATACTCACCCTTGCACGGGGTACGCCCGCACCTTGTTGTGTTGGATGCAGATGATGTACAACGTTGACTGAGGATGAGAGTCCCAGGACTAGACGATACCTAGAGGTGGACCTTACGAAGAGTTAGTACATGGAAGAGACTGACAGACGTGGAGTGATGGGGAGGCTATCTATACCTACCCTTCAGGTAGGAATCCCGGAGAATAACCCAGCAGCTGTTTTTCCTTTATTCAGTTGTACTTGTATTTCCAGTTCCTTGTACTTTACAGATGGGCTTATATTTCTGGCCCCTTTTAATTTTCAGCACTATTTTGTTGTATAGTTTTCATACTATTTTTTATCCAGTTGTGTGCTCTGTTTTTCCCATTTATAGGTTATAAAGGCAATGACTTCCCAGTTTTTGGGAGTTACTCCTTCGGTGCTAGTAGCCAGCCCCTGGCCTATGGAAGGCGAGCTTGGGGTAGTCCCAACACGGGCTCGGGGGACAGGTCATGAAAAATTGGTATCAGGGGGATCGATTCTACCACATAACTTAGGACTCTGATATTTTCTATGAAGAAATAGTGTTAAGTGTATTGAGTGTGGTTTTCATTTTAGGGAGTCCAGTGATGGTGCGGTGGCTGACGTATCCAAACACCAGGACCCTCACTTCTAATTTCAGACTCAGTGCACAAAAACACTGATTGCGTGTGTGATTTCAAAATTTTTCTTTAATTTATCTCATCATGTCAACTCACCATGTATAAATTTTTAACTGTTGCACACCTGTTTCTTTTCAAAATGCCTCCACGCAGAAAACTGGCTACAGTTTCGAGAGTTGTACACACTGATAGCCCACCGAGCGATGAGGCCTCGGTGCAGGGCCCTTTTCCAGCAGAGGCACCAGTGGTACCACTCCCCATTGGGCCACCAATGCCACCAGCTTTAGAAGCCGACATTGCATGCTGCTTGAGCGCATTTCATGAGTTCCAGTGATAGAGAACACCCAGGTTTATTGGAGCGATAAACCCACAGGTGGATGAGGATTGTCTAGAGGCTATAGTGAGAGGTTTTTGACTGGTAGGGACCCTAGTCAACCTCATGGTGATTCTTGCTGCTAGCCTTATACAGGTATTAGAAGGCATATGGTCAATCTTGATGCTCTAGGTCCATGACCAGATAACGCTTCTCTAGGAAGACATAAAGAGTCTATTTCAGGTAGAGTTTGTTCCAATGACTCTTCGCGTAATGTACATATAGGAGCTACTTCATCTGTAGTAGGGAAACATGACTGTAGCTCAGTACTCAGCGAGGTTCACATACATCTCATGCTACTCCACCGATATGGTGCAGGACCCATTTTTCATGGATTGGACCTTCTAGAAGGGGATCAAATGGTAGATCAGGGCTATGGTGATCTCACTCAGCATCTCGACGTAGGTGGGGGTGTTAAAGAGAGCCCTCATATTGGAGAGTTTCCTTGCTAAGAACTCTCCAGCAGTGAGATCCACCACTAGTAGACACATAACAGAGTCTTCTGTAGCTGGAAATAGATAGATTTCATAGGGTCCAAGAGGACCATACCTATAGGTGGACGACCGCATGACTCAGGATCGGTTGTGTGGGGCACCCAAAGCAGAGACATACATGCCAGGAGCGGGCAGTGGTATGCATGCAGCGGGCGGGGTCACATGGATCATGACTGCGTGACCCACCGTTCAGATGATTAGCAGATGGTCAATGGACCGCTCAGGTAGAGACATAGATTTGATCGAGGCATCCCACAAGTAGCAGGCATACGTGGCAGAGAAGCTGGTCATGCAGCTGGCAGTGGGCAATGATTCTAGGTGTTATCGCCACCACTACTAGGAGGTCCACCATGACCCAGGGAACAGGTGGACAGGGGAGATCATAGCTCTTGGTAGCTAAGGGCAACAATCATGGCGCTCCGGAGATGATTCTAGGTACGATCTGTGTCTACTCCACTATAGCTGTAGTACTTATATACACATGTGCCAATCACTCTTTCATTTCCACTACCCTCGTTCGGAGATCGGAGATTCTAAAAGATTCGTTGGCTCAATCCATATAGCTAGAGACTCTTATGGGAGAAGATTCGATGATTATGCATTTGTGTCAGTAGGGTGATCTTACTCTAGGAGGCGGGAGATTTGGCTGGGATCTCCTAGTAGAGTCGTCGAGGCCATACAACATCATCTTGGGTATGGACTAGTTATCTACAGTCCATGCTCAGATTGACTGTAATAGGCATAAATTGTGGTGTTTCCACACTGATGGAACCAGGTTTACCTTCACCGGTGAGAAGGGAGCCTCTCCAGCACAAGATGGACTTGATCGAAGGAGAGTGCAACCGATCACTCATCAGTTGGATAGCCTTACCCTTAGAGTAGTTGATGTGGAGAGTCTGAGCTATCCTGTAATGGTGGACCAGTATGTGGATGTCTTCCTTGATGACGTTCGAGGTCTACCCACTCATATAGAGGTAGACTTTTCCATTGACTTGTACCCCAGGATGACACCGATATCTACACCAGCGTATCAGATGTCTCCCGTAGAGCTTCATGAGATGTGGGTACAACTAGAGGAATTTTAGGGGAAGGGATTCATCTGGCCCAATGTTTCTCCATGGGCAGCCCCGATTCTTTTTGACAAGAAGGTGGATAGGAGCTTGAGGCTTTGTGTTGACTATCGGCGCCCGAACCAAGTGACCATGAAGAACGAGTACCCAATCCCAAGGATTGACGACCTCTTTGATCAACTGAAGGGAGCACAATGGTTCTTGAAAATAGACCTCAGATCAAGCTATCAACAGCTTAGAGTTTGAGATGAGGATGTGTAGAATATGACCTTAAGATGTCGGTATAGCCATTATGAGTTCTTGGTTATGCCATTCGGTGTAACCAATGCTTCCGTAGTGTTCATGGGACTCATGAATAGGATATTTTAGCCATACCAAGATCTCTTTGTCATCATCTTCATTAACGACATTGTGATTTACTCGACTTTTGAGGAGGATCATGCCTATCATTTGTAGGTAATACTGGACACACTCCGAGAGTACCAGCCTTATGGTAAGCTCTCGAATTGCCAGTTATTGATCCGAGAGGTTCAATTTTTGGGACATGTCATCCCAAAGGCTTGATGTTTAGTGGATCTATCAAATATTGAGGTGGTAATTGCTTGGGAGCCACCCAGGATTGTGACAGAGGTACGAAGTATCCTCGGTTTAGGTGGTTTCTACAGGAGATTTTTGCCAAAATTATACAGTGTTACAACACCACTATCAGCCTTGATGAAGAATAGGAAAACCTTTGTGTGGTCAGAGAGATGCCAACAGAGCTTTCAGAAGCTGAGGGAGAGGCTAACTAGTTCCCCCCATCTTGAGGCTTCCAGAGGAAGGCATATGGTATATAGTTTACTGCGACGCATCAGGGACTGGGCTCAGATGTGTCCTGATGTAGGAGCAAACAATGATCACTTATGGTTCATTACATCCGAGAGAACATGAGAAAAACTATGCTACCCATGACCTGGAGTTAGCAGCAGTGGTATTTTCCTTGAAGATTTAGAGACATTATTGTATGGGCGAGCGTTTTACTGTGTACTCTGATCACAAGAGTATCAGGTATATCAAAACTCAGAAGGAACTGAACCTGAGATAGTGACATTGGCTTGAGTTTCTACCAGACTATGACTTCGAGATAGTCTATACTCCTGGGAAGGGGAACTTTGTTGTAGATTCACTCAGAAGGAGATCTGGTATACAACTACTATGCAAAGAGGTGGGGCAACTAGCCACTTTGAAGATATCCTTTGTGGATAGAGATGGATACACATTTATTCAGTCTCTTACAGTCACTCCCCCACTTCTTCAGCGAGTTAGGGATCCACAGTGTGGGGACACTGACTTCGAATCACGACTTGCTAAGATATCCATAGGTTATGAACCTAATGTATTTTCAGAAGGTGGGGAGCACATCATCCTTTTCAGAGGATGTACTATAGTAACTGTGTCACTTCAGGAGGAAGTGTTGAGGGAGTTCCACACATCCCCTCTAGCGTTACATCTAGGAGTGGAGAAGATGTTCTAGGATCTTTGACGACAACACTGGTGGCTGGGAATGAAGAAGGCAGTTGTTGATTTTGTCTCTCAGTACTGCACTTGTCAGCAAGTGAAGGTAGATCACTTGGTACCAGCAAGATTAGTTCAGCCTTTAGAGGTCCCAAAGTGGAAGTGGGATGGGATATCCATGGACTTCATGATAGGACTTCCACATAAATCCAAGGGTCATGACTCTATCTAGGTGATCGTCGATCGACCCACCAAGTCGGCCCACTTCCTACCGATTAGAGAGTAGGGTTCAGTAGGGAGCTTGGGACACCTCTATGTGTAGGAGATTGTGTGGATATATGGAGTACCCACAAAAATTTTCTCCGATCGAAATACACATTTACTTCATGGCTATGGAAGGGGTTACATGAGGCTTTTGGGACGTAGCTTCATTTGAGCACCGCCTTCCATCCTCATAAGGATGGCGAGACTGAGCAGACCATTCAAACCCTTGAGGAAACGCTGCATGCTTAGGTCCCCGACTTCAGTCACAGCTGGGAGGATCACATCCCTTTAGTGGAGTTTGCATACAACAATAGCTATCACTCCATCATAGGGATGACACCCTTTTAGGCATTATATGGGTGACCTTGCGGATCACCTTTGTGCTAGACTGATCCAAGGGAGTCACCACTAGTGGGACCAAAGATGGTGTGGGATACCATAGAGAAGGTGTAGATCATCCAGGAGATGATGAAGACTTCACATAGTGGGAAGAAGTCGTATGATGATAGGAGACAGAGACCTCTGGAGTTCGATAATGGAGACCACATCTTTCTATGGGTCTCACCCTGACGAGGTCTACAAAGATTTGGCCAAGGAGGCAAGTTATATACAAGATTCATTTGACCTTTTCACATCCTCTGCATAGTTGTAAAGGTATCATACCACTTAGATCTTCCACATAAGTTTAATTGGGTGCACAACGTCTTCCACGTATCCCAGCTGAGGAGATAGGTGCACAACCATTTCCACATCATCAACCATGGAGAGTTGGATGTCGAAGATGGGGTGACTTTTACGGAGCCTCCAGTAGAGATTGAGGATCAACATGGGTGGGTGCTTCGTGGACGTTTGATATCTCTGTTGCACATTCATTGGATGTATGGGAACCTCTAAAAGAGCACATGGGAGTCATAGGATCAGATGTGTGCTCAGTACCCCCACTTGTTCCCCTAGTTCAAGTTGTAGCTTACGGGGATGTAAAACCATAAGGTGGAGAGAATGTAAATACCCAGAATTTCCATAATTTTTTTAATTAAATGGAAATTTTATGAGTCCGTGAAAATTTACAACGCGTGATTCCGAGGCCCAAAGTGCCCAGAATCCGTTTTTGATGTTTTATTTGGGTACGTTCAGTAAACGTACTATCAGGTTTTTCTAACTTTTGAACTGGTGCTCAGAATTGAAATCTAAGGGCACCGTTGAACTCGTAGTTCCGGTATTCGCTTAAGGAGACTTTCACCTTGACGACAGTTGGTTGAGGGTGAAAGTTAGTTTATGGGTATTTTGTGGAAAAAATAAAATAAAATAAACACATTTTTTATTTTATTTTATCTATTATATCCACCCTTGTGGAAGTTAGAAGTGTATACCAACACACCTTAACCTCCCATAAGAGGTTATGGTGGTGAGGACCACCACACCTTAACCTCCCATGAGTTATGGTGGTGGGGACCACCCCATGTCTTCTTCCTTACAACTCCGTCAATGAAAAATGAACAAGGTAGGGGGTTATTATCAAATTCTTGAATCTTTTCGATTATTATTCTCATTCTTGGTTCATGATTAAAGTAGAGTCACTTGCTACCACTCTAAACGTGAAGGGTACGGGCCAAACTAACATGGCCCGACCCTCTGCCGATCTCCTTTGGTGTTCTTCATGATGGAGAAGGATGACAACCTATGTTGAGGAGAACCAGAATGGAGGTCGACACCACCGCCAACTGCGGCAATGGCAACAGTGCATGACAATCCTCCTCAGAACAGCTGCGCCCTCGTGGCAGCCCCTGGCCAAGACACCCGCAGCCTCCGCACGCCCCGGGGCTCTGCCGTCCGCATGCCCAACTCGCTATGTGCACTCCATGTGCTCTGCGCGCCACGCGTGCCCGACTCACCCCGTGACTCTACACACCCCACACACCCAGTGGCTCCGTCGTCCGCGCGCCCTGCCCCCCCACTGGTCGAACTGGCCCGCTGGCCTACCGAGCCGCCCCAATCGTGACAGACCGCCGTCCCCATGCAACGCCTTGGACGAACCAGTCTTGGCCTCCAGGACAAGCCACCCCAAGCCGCGCCCCCTCATGGTGCCCTACGGGCCGAACCGCCCCTCGGGGTGCCCTTCAGGCTGAACTTCCCCCGCAGCACCCTCTGGGCCGAGCTGCCCCCTCGCGGCACCCTCCGGGCCAAACCGCCCTTGTGCCAACCCACGACCGGTCCACGCCCTGAGGACCAGTCCATTCCCCCACGGCATGGTGGGATGGGCCTAGCGGGCCAGGCTGAATCTAACTAGCTAGACCACCTAATGGGCTGGGCCAGACCCAACGGGACGGGCTGGGTCGACCCAGACTCAGGCCCACTACGACCCCTACTTTATTTTGGCTATATCATTGGCACTAGATGTGTGTTTGACGAACCGTTAATGGAACTGGTAATCTTGGAACATGACAGTCCCTTTGAGTATACCCCCTGGAGTTTGGGGTATAGTTAAGAAATGGTCATCAAGGATCATGCACGAATCCAACCAGGCCCCCAGGACAAAATGGCTAATAACTCACAGACCGGGCGTCTGATTGATGCACCATATATTGTGTTGAGACCCCTATGACGTGGAATACCTTTGAGATACTTCTTCGCGGGGCTTCAGGACAGTTGGAGCATCGAACAGTAGCTTGTGAAGCGGATCTTCCGAATGTGAGCGGGATTTTGTGCGGGAAACTAGTAATTGGATGAGACCT
This sequence comes from Viscum album, assembly GCA_963277665.1. NCBI lineage: Eukaryota > Viridiplantae > Streptophyta > Magnoliopsida > Santalales > Viscaceae > Viscum > Viscum album. Next base: position 695,101,442 of record OY728157.1, read on the forward strand.
GACGACTGCTGACCATTTGACTCGGAGAGACTCTACTAGCACAGTGGGGAGCGCCTAATTGTGGTAGAAGACCCAAGGTGGAGGAGCACGCTTGGTGACGCGGTCGAAACACAATACTCTATAGGAGGAGTACCTCTACAGTTTATGAGGGGGAGCGCCTAGGTGTGTCGGCAGACCCACTGTGGGGAGCACCTCTATGTGACGCAGCAGACCCATGGTACTCGACATTAGGAGTACGTCAGAAGTAAAAGATTAGTGGGAAGCACCTCTGTGTGATGTGAAAGGCCCAATGTACTCGATTGAGAAAGAGTTCTCCAGCAGCTAAGGTTTCGATAATATGAGTAAAATCTTGGTAGAGCTGAGTGAGTACTTTTGGGTTTTCCTCATGATCGGGACAAATTATTTAATAACTTAGGTATATGTATGGATATATAACTAAGTAGGGTTATTTGTTGTTTCCTTACATTATGGTTTATCCATGGTGGATTTGTGAGACCTTGAGGGTCTCAGGGTCCCTACTGAGTATCATTATACTCACCCCTACACGGGCTACGTCCGCACCTTGTTGTGTTGGATGCAGATGACGGACCGCGCTAACTGAGGCTGAGAGTACCAGGACTGGATGGTACCCGGAGGTGGACCTTACAACGAGTCAGTACACGGAGGAGACTGATGGACGTGGAGTGATGAGGAGGCTATCTATAACTACCCTTCAAGTAGGAATGTCGAATAATGACCCATCAACTATTTTTCCTTTCTTTAGTTGTACTTTTACTTCCAGTTCCTTGTACATTACAGATGGGCTTGTATTTCTGGCCACTTTTAATTTTCTGTAGTCTTTTATTATATAGTTTACCTAGTGTTTTGTATCCAGTTGTGTGATCTGTTATGTGTGTTTACAGGTTATAAAGGCAATGCCTTCCCAGTTTTAGGGAGTTACACCTTTGGTGCTAGTCTCCAGCCCCTGGACTATGGAATGTGGGATTGGGGTAGTCACGGCATGGGCCCCGGGGTCTGGGTCGTGACATCTCAACTTTTCCTCTTTTGAATTCCTAGTTATTGGAAGCTCTATCAAATAATTGTCCATGGCTTAGTAAAAGTACTCAGAGACCTGTTATTTTAGAAAATAATATATATTTTTTTACTTATCACTAAGATAGGGGTAGCCATTCTACTTGAACTATGTGTTATATGTGCCTCTGTCAGCGTAGGCATAAGGCCGATAACAGATTATTGGTTTTGGTACCCTAGTCTTTGTCAATTTCTAGGTAGGTATTGAATAGTCGATGGCCCTATATTATGAAGATACTTCCTATAGATTAAAGGAACCAGAATCTATGGGCGACCATGTGGAAAAAAATGAGGTCGAATCATATGTGAAGTTCACCCAATTAGTGGGGGTAGAATATGGAAATTCACCTATCAATTTGGGATGGGGTTTTTGAACATATGGAAATTCCACCAACCCAGTGGGATATGGTGAGGGGGAATCATTCTCAAACTTTAACCAATGTAGGGGTGAAAAATATAAAAATTACCCCAGACATGTAGGTCGAGTCACTTCACTACATGTAGAACCTCTATAGGAGAGTATTGACACATCATCTATGAGAAAGTACTAGGAGAATTCCTACAGATATTTCCCACATATCCTCATTCTCTCACTAGATCTATGTTAGTTGTTTTTCAACAAAAATTACTTTATCATCCTTAATGGTATTTCTAGAATAAGTCTTGATGACACCCTTTCCCTTGTCAATGGTAGGGTGGTGTATAATAATGGGCGTCTTAATGTGGACACCGAATACCGACTCTTCAATTTCCAATAGGCATATTATATATCACCATTTCACTATGAAACACTATGATGGTTGATAATTCCTTCTCTGGATGCATGAAAGATACCACTAAGTCCATTTTCACTAGTGTTTAGTGTGGAGGATGGGCTAAATTGATATGGATCAAATGATTTATATGGAAAAAATAATCCTAATCCAGAGTGTGTAAATTAAAATATAGTGAAAAGTCCTTATATATGGTTGATATAATGATGATGGAGATATAGGTGGACCAGTTATTCTATTCAGTATAGTATCTTATTTTATGGGTTGGAAATCATCATAAATTTTGGTAGGATGGTGCCAGATGTACCAATTTTTTGGGATGAAACTCATATTCAAGATGATCCCAAGGTTAAAAATGATAAAAATTTCCCTATCCCAATGGGTTGGGGTCCTCACTGGGATTCTATAGTCAATATAGAAATTTTTGATTTAGTCTCAAGATCTTGGATACTAATGATCTAGGATTTACTATATGTTGATTTTGGGGCACACTGAAAGGCCTCAAATACATTGTCAGTACAAAGTATATATGGATTCTCTGGAGTTTCACAATTTGGATACCCCTAGTGGGATCTCCTATTGTATTCCAAAGTTTCGGTTGTTGGGGTAGGCACAAATTATTCTACAACTTCTTTTGAAATTGTGTTCATATGTTGATATTGATGAAGAGAGTAGATATGATCCCTCCTAGGGAGCTCTAGAGTGGTTGAACATGCATAGTGATTTTCATCATCCACGTCCCTAAGACTGAGAAGTTATATATTGTTTCACTCTAGGGATATGATCCCAAAGTACTTGAATGTGGAAACTGGGGTCACCTTATCCTTTATAGAATTTCATGGGAAGGATGGCCTAGGGGGATTCATCCTCTGGAGGATTTCATAATTTGTCTCCAAATTTGGGATGGATTATTTAAAATGGTAGTTCTGGATTAAGATGTTTACCAACTAAAAATGGAGGTGTTGAGTTGGAGAAAACATACAGAAGGGCCTCAAGGATAAGATTTCTGTGGAAGAAGATTCATATGACTGGTTTGTCAGATGATTTTTCATAGAAACTTGAGGTATTATTAGGTCGTTACCAACTTATCCAGTGATCTTGGAATCCATTAGCACATTTGGCAATGCCATTTAGATTTTAAGAAATCTAAAAAGGACTATTGAGGAAGAAAAATACCTTATCAGTGAAGAATCATATATAGGAGTTAATGGTTGATCAATTAATTACACAATTAAATGATAAAGAGGAGGACCTTTTTATTGTTAGAGGTATATCATTGTTAAAGGATTCACATCAGGTTAACAATTTTCTTGTGCGGACCATGGAGAACAAAACAGACCAATGGGAACTATAAAATCCATCTTTTTATACTTGTGAAAGGTTTGACACAATTAAAAGACTCATGTCAGGTTCATCCTTTTTGTTTCATGAAAAAATTGGAAGAAAATTTCTTGATGGTAATTGGACAATCAATAATTTTTACCCTTAAAAGGGTTGAAACAGTTAAAGGATTCACTTCAGGTTCACCATTTAATTTTTACTAGATTCATATGGGTTGACGATTTATTATAAGGGGCTCAATAGAGTTTTACAATTGTTCACATAACCATTTTTTATCTATTGAAACATCTAGTGACTCCCACATCCATAATGAATTATCAGAATACTTTCCAAATATTGGTGGTCACTAGGATTTCAAACCCAATGATGATTAGAAACTAACATTGGTTGAGTGGATGGGAGGTTGGAATCATCACAAACTTTTGGGGGGAATTATTGCATATTCCAAGACTATTAATCTAATTTAAGATATGTTTTTGAATCCTTACCAAGCCTTGATATGGGACTGGTTACCCCTGTGCCAATAACTTGATCAAAACCAAGTGTGGATGAGAACAACTGCATGTGTCACAGGTTCTCTATTATTCTCTTTTCTATATATTATTCCTTAGTTTATACCCATATCTATGTAATTAGAAGTTTACCACCATTCAGGTAGGTGGTTGGTGTCTTAGATATGTGATTGAAACTTCAAGAGTATTTCTATGCATCCCATGAGAATAAAAATCAAATCTCATGTAGTTCATTTGAAATAGTCTTAGGTCATATGATTGGAATATACCATTCATTATAACATCATATGAAAAGGGTGTATATAAATAAATTTAAATATTGATTATAGAGATCAAGCCATATAGTATATTCTTATGTACCCTATTAAGAGGGGAATTAGAGTCCACATAGTTCATATTATGGGTTTTTCTATATAAAATATGTATCAACTTAGGTTTTGAGTGGGACACTTTCATGAAAGGCTTCCCTGAGCTTCCTTATCAAGAATCTGGCCCTTTGAGTGATGAAGGGATGGAATCGGGATTACATCCCAAAGTAGACCTATACTAGGGTAATGCATATCATGTTATTTGTGCAATCATCACCAGTTTCTAATACCATGTGAGTCATTCTTAATTTTAAAAACAAGAGGTAGAAAAATACCTGACACAAAGTAAGAGAGTATATTTTTTACAAGTTTTACGCACTGATGTTTCCTTAATTTTTATTACTATTCTTATTAAGAATTTGTCTTGGATCTTGGGCCTTAAAAAGGAATCCTATGTATCATGTTTGTAATTGGAATCAGAGTCCTTGTAGTTCAGTTTTTCCCAAACATATTGATGGGATTAGGGTGGTTGATAGAATGGTTGGGTATTACACTTAAATGGATTCCCATGTATGAATCCATTTCTCATATGATTATAGATGAGGGTGGATGATATACACATAAGATAATTTGGTTCATGTGAGCTAGATTATTTGGAATATCGGGGGACTTACATTGTGGTGGATTCCCATGTCACATATTTATTATTTTTGATCTAATGGATGAAGATAAACATATTAATTCTTCATCCTCTAAAATATGAAGATAGATGACAACCATAAAAGTATTATTAAATATGTTCGGTATAACACACAGACCTTCATGAGGGAATTTCAGAAGTAGGATGGTATTAGTGAAAAGTTCTAGCCCATTAAAAGAACTCCATATTTGAAGGGGGTGATCATCCAAAGATTCATGGTCAAAGGTATACATTCTACATGTACAAGTGCTCCTACCTAAAAATGTTAACATGTCCTAGGGTGTCTACATGACATGGATGACTTATCCAATGGTGCTTTTCTGACATGTCTGAAGATGTATACCCGACATGATTGATGGGTTCGCCATGGTTAGGATGACATGTCTGAGGGATACTTCATGACAAGGCTAACATACCCAAGGGTCTTCACATGATCAAATATGAAATTCTCAAGGGTATTGTGTGATTAAAGATGTCATGTCAATGGGTTGTATCATGATTAAAGATGACATGCCCATGGGGTATTTGTCTGATCAAATATGACATTTCCAAGGGTGTTGTGTTATCAAAGATGAAATTATAGAGGTATAAAGAATAATGGCAGTTAACATGTCCAAGGGGTGTCTACCTGAAATTTAATGACATGTCTAAGGGCCTTTGTGCAAACTGTAAAATATTTCTAATGTCTTTTTTGTTATCACATTTCATGATCGGTATGGATTCATGAGTTCACATGATCTTAAGTAATTCATGGGATGGGTTCTCATCAAAATTCCCTGTATACTCACGATTTTTCACGTATAATGTTTCCAAAGGCCATGGGTAAAAAAACCTGGTATATTAGAGACATATCCCAGATGATAGGGGTTCTCAAATAAGGACTCTTGGATGAGGGTTTACTAGGAAGAAGCATAGTCTATGGTTTCTAACCCATTTTAATGCATGGAGTACAATAGGTCCACAAAAATAGAGGGGGTTCAGGTGATCAAGGGATCATGTGTCAGGCCACCTGATCAAGGCCATATGAGACATTTCATGGACAAGCTATTGCATGTCAAGGATACATGGGGGAATCGTGAGGCCAATGAGGAGTCACATAATGAGGTTATGAACATTTATCCTATGGTTTCATTTCAAATCTTCATGCCTGCACCACTCAAAGAAGGCTCATATGATTGCATCAAATGATGTTCATACCATCATAAAACCATATATGGGAATATTTTGATTATGTGACCTTAAGTGATTCTCATGATGGGATTTGGTAGTTACCTACATAATCCATTTGAAGGAAAAATCCTACTCTTTCTCATCCTCTATTTTTCTCCATATATTTTTTCCACATTCTTGTATTTCATACCCACTTCTTCTTTCATGAAATTTCATTCTCCTCCCTGTTAAGAGGAGGTTAGTTGTATATATTTGAAAATTTGACCAAATATATCACTTCTTTTCATGGTGAAGGTGTCATGTACATCAGCTTGAGGTGGTGGGATACATATCTTCAAATATATTTATCTCTAAACATTCATTAGAATTATGTGATACTGTGGTTGATATGAGATCACTTTGTCACTTTATTGATCATGGGACACTTAATAACTTTGAATTATGGGATTCATATGATCTTGTGATAGCTTAGTAGACAAATTCTTGAAAAATTATGAGGGATTCATATGGTTACATTAATAGATTCTCATGATCATAAAACATGTCAGAAAATAAACACTTGACAACCAACCAGGGAATCCAAATAATATAAAGATATAAATGGAGGGTTTATACTGAAAAGGGGGATATGGTTTTTTTCATGTGAAGATAATGTGATGTCAGCATGGATCCTACTAATCATCATCACTTGATCGTGTGATCCTTAGAACCTATCCTGATGGATTCAATAAGATTTCATGATTATGCCCGGTTCATCATCCCTAGGAAGTATATAAGGCTTTAGCAAACTACCCAATTTTTTAAAATACATTAAAGAGAACCCTTGAATGGGTTTAGGTTTAATATGATGACTCAATGTTCATGGGATGACTTCACGTGATGGCGCATGTCGTTCATGGGATGTCACTGGATATTTTTGACATGCCTTTATAGAACATCACATGTTCCCATAATGGATCAGTGATTCTATCAAAATGTATATGTGACCCATATAACTTCTTACGATGGTATCATATGACTGCTTTTCATGATCATATTAATGAGACAACTCAGTTATTTGAATCACCACATGTATGAATGATGAATATTACCTAACTGGGTTCAAGATGATTGAGTGTACTGACTTTCATGGGGGGATATTGTTGTCATGGTTGATTTAGAACACTAAAGTCAATGTTATGAATGTATCACAACCTCAAACCAGTGGTGTCAAGAAGGTTTTAAGATTAGTAGAGGTTTAAGATGATCGTGCACTCGATTGGATGACTGAGATTGATTTGATCAAACAGTGATTGTTATATGTAGATGTTTTTTATGAGGTAATAATTGAATGATTGAATCCCATAACACATAAAATTCAGTGTGTTAGAGTTCCTAAATATATATAATGGCATCCCTATAACTTTCTAGAAGTCCATATCGGGGTCTACTCTTGACATTCATCAACACCAACCCATGCTATCCTACTCCTCTTTGGTGTTTTTGACACATGGTGTGGATCTTCTCCCCTTTTTCATGTGAATGTGAGCACACCCTACCATACAAAAAGATAATCTGTCTCCCAATCATGGTTATGGTGACTCCCACATGAGACCTGGTTGAGCTACATGACTGGCTTGCCATGGATAGCCCATTTTTGGCTAAAGGTCTATTTTAAAAACATTGAATAAAAATATTAGTAAAATCGATAAAATAAGGGCCAAAATTTGTCCCCTTATAAAATGATTCCCAATATCAAGACTTTATTATTTAATAATAACACTTCTATATCCATTAAAATTATTTCAATATTTTCTATTTAGGCTTCACACTTATTAAATCTTTGCTAACAAATTTCCTGATGCACATTTATGGGTTACAATGATGTTTAATGTGTTAAAAATTTAAAATTCATATAAAAAAATATAATACCACAAAATATAAACAATTTTTATAATTTAAACAAATTTTTATTTCCAATAATTGATGAAAACTCAGTGAATGAAAATTAAGTTACCAAAAAGGTTTACAACCGGGGTGAAAATTGAGTAAAAATACATTTAAAGAAACATAATTGATTTGGATTCGTATTTTCCATAAATTAAAAAACTATATGATAAATATAAACCTATGGGTAGTAAATAGATTATTTAAAGGAAAACACAATGTATAATATAAACATGTCAAAATGAATTATGGTTTCAGACAAAGAACCCATACGACTTGAGTAGCATTTTAATAAAATAGCCTTGAAAGAGATAGAGATCTTGAAATTTCAATTAAATTACCATGAATAATATATAAATCATTGAATAATATATAAAATATATAGTATATACACCATTTAAGCGAAATTAAGTTCATAATAAAAATTATGTCTCAAGGAAAAGGATTTGGGACCAAAACCCTTACAACTTTAGAATCATTTGAATAAAATCCCCTAAAAGGATATGATTTCAAATGTAACCTTAAATAACATAAATAATGAGATTATGATGATAAAAAATATTAAAATATCATTAGATACACCATTCCAAAGAAAACATTGTGTATAATAAGAAATATGTGTCATGAAACTAAATTTGAGACAAGTATCCCTTACATTGTTCCTTACTCATTCCATACATGTTATTAACTTCATCAATAATCAAATTAACATCATTAAAAAAATTATGAGAAAATTTATTGATCCATATTTAACTTAAAATTTATAATATATTATCATATGATACTTATTTATTATATAGTTTATTTATATATTTTTATGAAAGGTGAATTATCATCAGTTTGTTTTGGTGATTTTAATGATTGAAGATGATATTTTAATAATATGTTAAATAAATTATATAACCATTAAAAAACCTGAAAAATAATTATTTTATTATTATATTGTAACAAAATTAGTATTTATGTTTCCATAGTCATCCATGATATATTTTTATAGCATTTTTCAAGTAGGTTGTTAAACCAACCCCAAGCATGAACACTCTATATCCCAATGGGTGAGTATATTTAAGAATGTTTATAATATTAGTATAAAAAATAATAATGATATTATTTATATTTTTTTTATTGGATATGATTTTAATTGGTTTGAAAAATTAATTAAAATCAATATGAAAAACAAAAAATCTTACTTTATGGAGATGGTAGTTCCCATAACGCATGATTAAAATTATTTTATTATTCTATGTGGATGGAAATGAATAAATTATTATTGTTTAATTAATATAGTAACAATTAAATATAAAAATTACAGTTTCTTCATTATATATCTATGTTTATGATATTTTATCAAGATAATTACTAAGAATAAATGATAACGAGTAAGTAATGCTCACTCTGGCACGGGGAACGTTTTCATGAAAGTCTACTTTAAAATAGATGAAATAAGATAATTTATGATTAACAGGGGATTATATATTGATATAGGATTCTTGGTGGAGATAAATATAAGAAATTATGGTTTTAATTCAAATTAATGGTGTTTCAAGAAGGGGTGTAAGTGTCCCCTTTAATAAGTGAAGAAAATGGAACTTTTGTGAATACACCTTATTTTCAATGATATCATTGTGCTATTAAAAGGAATAAGACTCAAAATCATATAAATAATGGATTTTGGGATGTTATTGAGTTAATAAATCATTAAAAAAATTATTTCCACACATGTTTTAAACATGTTGTAAGTCATTTATTCTTTGGTTTTTTACTTTTACATTTTTTTGTTTTTACCTTGGTAACTTGTTTTTAACTATGTAATTTATATTTAAAAAATTGATAAAATGATCCCAATTACAAAATTTTTGGGAAATGAAACTAAATTTAACTTCCATTTATTATAAATCAATTTTTAAATAATAGAAACATTACTTTTAAATTAAAACATTTTATATAGAGATTTTTTTTTGAAAATGGTATTTTAACTATTTTGTGTGCTTAATCATATTTACTGTTGGTTGTTAATAAAATGAGTGTTAATATAATAATATATGTGTTTAAAAATTATATTATTGTCATTATTTAAAATATATTAATTTAATTAATTTGATTAAAATTACACAATATGAATAAAAAAATTCAATGAAAATAATAAATTTTCTATTACATGGTGATTACCTTTAATTATAGTAACTATACATTTATTCAAAAAAATGAAATTAATCTTATTACATAAAATGTTAATTTTTATCTTAAATATTATTTAATGTTTGATATATTTAATTTTGTTGGTCAGAGTGAGTAACTAAATATTGGAGGAATTGAGTTCCAAATAAAATTTTAGTTAAAAACAAGTTTAAATAAAATCCCCCAATTAAAATAAATTCACCCAATTGACAAAAATATTAGTTTGATAAACGTTTTTTTAAATATTTTTGAAATCTTGATTTGTTATTATTTAAAAAAATATTAAAAATTGATTTAACTTTTGAAATTAATTTACTCAAACAAATTATATTATAAACATTAGTTAAGACTAACTTTCAATGTTCCATTTTGTTTTATAGATTAAACCAAATGCAGTTTAATGATTTGAAATTGGAAAAAAACTAAATAAAACAACATAATAAACAAGGGGTTTAGTCTTAGGATGAGACCTAGTTCCCTCAACTTATAAATCACCCACTACTAAGAAGATTATATTACTACAATCTGATAAATAAACTGGGTCAGGTATAGAAAAAATAGGCCATAGGTTGTCCAAACTTAATATCCTCTTACATAGTTATGTGTGGGAAGAAAAAAACACAATCCACTAAAGTTACACTTCTAAAAATATAGTGGGCAAGAAAATTAAAAGTGATAGAGAGAATGTCATGTATTCTACATTTTTAGTGTAGGATTCAATGTGTGTTGATAAATAGAGAAAATAACACACTAATTGAAATTAAAATCAACCAACAGAAAAAACAATCAATAAGATATAGAAAAAGAAATGTTTCTCGATTGGGTAGTTATTTAGATTCTTGAGTGTCATAGGTTGTGTCTTGGTGAGGCGCTCAAACTATTTCTATGAAAATTTTAGTTAAACATAACATCATAAAGGTTGTATATTTTTGTCTATAGGAAATGATCATGATATTCAATGAGTTCCTATATTTCATAATAGAAATTAAGTAGGAATGATTCATGAAAGATCTTGTGTGAGTAATCCTTTTTGGATTTATAAAATCATGCACTTTTTGGTCATTTATTCACTATCAGACATGAGTAATCTTCTAATAATATAAATTATTTCATGCATCCATCAAAGAGTAATCATTTAGATCTTCTAGATCCTCCTACTAATCATGAACATTATATTAAATGTGTGTGTACAACATTTTAATCACTAATAATTAAATAAACCTTCTACATTTATTTCAATAAAATATTCATTAGAATAATTTAATTCAAATAAAGTATTAATGAAATGGAAGAACATAAATTATCAAGACTTATATGGTAAAAATACATTTATGGTGGGGATTCAGTCTTGTGGAGAATCATTTGAACTAATAGTCCCTCATGCTAGCGATGATTCATGTTTGTAAGTGAGTAATTCATAGTGGTAACTATTTTCTGGTGGTGAGTCATTTTTAAATATAGAAATACACTTCCTACAGAAGCTCAAGTTTAGAAACGACTCAAATCTGGTGATCAGACATTCTGGCGATGAAAAATTTGAACTAATGGCGAGACATGTTTGTCGACATATCAAGTATATCGATAGCTCAAATCTGGTGATCATACATTCTGGTTGTGAGACATTTATACTAAAAGTGACCCAAGTTGGTTGTATGTCGTGTTTGGAAGTGAGTCACATGACCTAATGGTGATTCATGGATAGCGGTGACTCATTCCAACACTTATCCAAGATTTCATCAAATTTCCTTAAAAAATAAAATTCTTTAATAAAATTGTAAATTCATTAGAAACATAATAAACCTGATTTTGAGTAGTAAAATAAATAGTTTCCAACAATATATCTATTTATATTGATAAAAAATTATGAAATTTTTTTAAACCATATATAAAAGACACTAAGATATACAAAGTTTTATATAAAGGATACCAATTTTCCTATAATTTCAAATGTCAAATGTAAGATATAAGGAAATGTGATATCAAAGAGTTGTATAATTTTGGTATCAAAGAAATTTGTTATCAAAGTAAAAAACCATACAATAGAGAGAATAATATATCAAAGGATATATAAAGGAGGCATCAACAAATAAGTTTTAGGTCAAAGGTAATGAAACCCAAATCCAAATAGCGATAGTATTATAGGAGAAATAAGGATGGTATCAAATGATAACTCAATATAATTAAGATATAAAAGTAACTTCAATATTAAATAATAACATCTAAGTAAATATGGTATCAAAGGAAATAATTAGAGTTATAGTGCAATGGTAAATACCATACACATTTCTCAAAGGTAAATCCCATCCAAATTTCTCCCCCTATTAAGATAATAATAAAGGTAAACTAGAAATAGTTATGGGAAGAGTATGAATAATAATTTAATGAAATGTAATTAATCCCAAAGACTCATGATATTATAGCCCAAAAAATAATACTGGGAAAACAAAATAGAAATTCCAATAAAAATGTCTATTAAGATTGACTTTTAGCCTAAGATAGAGGATTAGTAGGACCTTTCTCTTATCTGAGGAAAGAGGGAAATATGTATAGGATGAGGGTGTTATGGTAGTGGTAGGAAACTCTTTAATAATCATGGGATTAAGATGTTGGACTGATTCCCTAGGTAACATGTTGAAATGCTATAATTGAGAAGGTAAGAGGTCTAAGGAAGGAGCATAGGTCAATGATGATATTAATGGAATCCAGAGCTACCAAAATAGTGTCAGAAATATATAGGAAAGGCTTCATAATATTGAAAAAGTTAATAATAGTTTTCCCTCTTCTCTCCATAGCTATAAATAAATCCTTCTTTTCCTTTATAAACAACTTTAGTAGAGGAGTCATCGCCTTTAACTGGTTTATCTATTCCTTGAAAGCCCTAGTGACATGTGGCATCCTAAGATTCTTATCCAAAAACATGAAATTAGAAATCAATTCATGCTTGGTATACACCCAAGAAAGGTAATATTTAATGTACTTCATAATGTTTTCCCTATCACTTTGAGACTCATTTAAGAATTACATTATTAATTTGTAAATGTGATCACCATGTTGTCTAATCTGCCTCAAATCCTCTGGATTAGTAGCATGAAAATATCCCAAAATAGAATGAAGCTCCTCTCAAACTATTAACCAGATCAACTTGACATCAATTGAAACAAAGGTATAAGGAGAACTAGATGTAGATACAACCGAAGGTAATGTTTCCAACCTCTCCATAATAACATCCTGACTGGTAGAAGAGGAGGTTCTCATCTCCTCCATCATTGACCTCAAGGTTTCTATCTCACATTCTAATATCTTATTATCAATTTACACTTCTTGAATATTAAAATTCATCTTTGACTGTATATGGAATACAACAATATCAAATAGGTGTTTGAAATTTTCTTCACTGAGCTGTGTTATTGTAGGTTCCTGATACCAAAAAATCCCAATGAAGTCTGAAATTAGCCTCTTTTTAAAAACATCGATGTCTATTTTAGATATAAGATCTGGTGGATAATTAGTAGCAGTAGTAGGTGTCTCAAAACTAGGAACAATAATCTCTTCCATCTCTGGTCAGAAAATAAGTGCACCTAAAGAGAATTCAAGAAGCTTAACCAAAGTTACCTTAGGATATGTTCCCTATCCAGTAGAGATAGTCGGTGCTCCATCCTTTGGTGGACTTCTCCCATCATTATCCAAATTAACATTAGATAATCCAAGAAACATTAAACCTAGTGACGTATCCCCCTTAGAGGATACCTAATCCTCTGCATGAGGATCCCTATGATATATAACATCAACTTATATTTCATTATACTTTTAATAGCCTAAATGAAGATGAATATATCCTGGTAATTTCTATCATTCATCATGAGCATCAGTAACTATAACAAAACTATAGGACTACTCCCCCTCAGAAGACATTATAGTCTCTCCTATATTAGATCCAACATCTCTGATAGGTCTATTTGGAACTAATATCTCTACGGATATTTATTTGGTAGAACTAGGTCCCTCAACATACCTATCTAAACATATGAACCTATATAGGGTGTATTGGTTAAAAAATCCTCTCAGAATCATTATCATGATCATGTCCTCCATTGTCACTACTGTCATCCTCTTCATCGTCTCCATTTACACCATCAATACCATATTCTACACTTTCCTCATAAAAAACCTACAAAACCTCTTTAGAAGAAGAATATACTTTGTTCCTCTGATCTTTAGAAACCTCTATCTCATCATCATCATCTTTTGTCTCACTTAAGAGACTTTCTCTAGGTGGTATAGAATCAGGTGGACTCATAGGTCTAAAAGATATAACAAGGCTCTTTGGGATGTTAGGGTCACTTCCCTCCTCAACCAAGAGTTCCAATTACACATTAACATCTATAAAAACCTCCTACTCCTCTTCATCAAAATACAATACTATGTCATCTAGATCCAAGCCAGGATCCACTAGGTTCTTGGGTCTAGTCATATGGTCTATGGTACTAAAATCCTCATCGGTCTTATCATTGCCTCTAATCCACTTCTTCATCCAAGGGTTCCATCTCACCCTCATCCTTATATAGATAACCTTAATTAAGAATAAACCACCATACTTCAACTCATATTCCTCCTCCTAATCTATTATGAATTTGGTTTCCGACATGGATGAAATTTACTTAGGAAAAATGAGATAATTGTATTGGGAAGATGAATTACACATCTCAAACATGTGTACCGGGAGGTACTTTCACAGGTTGATCTGTTCCTCTCATTTCATAAGGAACAAAAGGTACACATCTTGATATCTCAACATATTGAATCTCCCTTTTCTAGTGAATAAAAAATGTTGCACAAACATAAATTGATTCTTCCATTATACCTCCAACTCAGTAGAAATAGGTATTCTTAGAGTTCTATAACTAGTCATATCAAGGAAAACATCCTCATAACTAAAAAAATCACTATCATTGGGAATTATAGAATGATAATCCTTAAAAACTCCTTGATGAGGTAGTTTTAAGTATTTTCCCATTCCTTTTAAGAAAATATAAACTCCTTACCATACATAATACTTCAAATCAGATCTTTAATCTTCCCAAAACTAAACTCAGAATATTGATAAAATTTATGAACCAACCTAAGATAGCTAGATAGGTCATTTCTAGAGAACCACTCCACCCGTCCTTTGTCTTGGATCACCCTTAGCACTAAATACTTGCTGGAAAGCAGCCATTTGATATCCACCTCTTTTTTAGAAACAACTACTTGGTTTTCAAGCTATGTATAATGACCTCTCTCTTTATTAAACAATAAATACTTGACTTATTACATAAAATTACACTTAATATAGACATGAATATTAAGAGTTATAGAATATTTGGAAAATTAGATGCATTAAATATAAAATTAAAGCATTAGAAACAACAAATTTTTGGAAAAATTCTTTAACATGATGAAAATTTCCCTTCGTACTTAACACTACATGGGGTAACCTAAGAACCTAAAAAAGAAATGGGTGATCTATAAATCCCCCGTAAGGGAATAAACAAGGCATAAAATGAGGAATCAAATAATTATTATATAAGAGGCATATAAATAGAGCATAAAAGGAACGTGAATAATAAGGCATGATATAACATGATAATCATACCATGGGAAATGTGTCAACAACTTAAATTACCGCATCGTAAACATAGGTCAAGGATAAATTTGTCAATATATAATGGTGGAAAAAATACCCATAATGTAATTAGTTTAACCCCTCTCCCATCATGACGAATCATGATAAAAAACATTACCCATCCATTGGAGTGCGATTAGGGTGCACCCTTCATAATCATCTCATTCTCATGCTTAAGTGTGCCCCATTGATCATATAACATGGATCAATTCAATAACATAATTTATTAAATGATCAAGGAATATATAAAAAATAAATTTAAGTCACCAATAAGTATATATATGTACATAAAATTGATTACACTTGATAGAGAAATGGGTATGGTATTCGCTACACAATTATTTTGGCACAGAAAATCGTGGTGCAATTTCGACAACATAATGACATCATATAGAAATTCATAAAAAGTGTTGATAATATTTAAAGTGGAATATCATCATTTATAAATGAAATAGAAATTAAGAGAGATATGTAAATACATTCCCCAATATAAGTAATTGTTAATAGAAGGTGTAACATAATAAATAAACTTGAAGATGGAGGATAAAGGAAAGAATCCTTACAAAATTTCTGCAAGGTAACAGGTGTACATAAAGGTTATTAGGAGGGTTAAATGAGAGTGAAAGGGGATATCAGAATTTATAAATAAAATTTAAATTAATGGGAATTTTTATGAAAAAATCCCTACATAGATAAAAGGAAATTAAAAGACACGACATTAAAGGAATTCTTGACAAAAGAGGAGGGTGGGATATCTCTTTCATAATTTTTGCATAGTAATGACTTAGGTCAGGGTAAAAATGAGATAGTATAAATGGTATATAATTCAAATAAAATTAATTTTATAGTAAGTTAGTGATAATAATATAATTTAAACATAACCAATTGAAATTATAAAGAGTAATTTCTAAAATAGATCATGAATTGAAGAAAAGATATGAAGGTGAGGATACCTTACTTGAATGTGTGGACCAAAAGGCTTGGGAGAGGCTTATTAGAATATTAGAGGAACCTAGGGATGAATATATATAATGGAGGTAAGTGTGTGGACATTATGCAAGGAGTTTTATTGATGATAAAAGGGATATTGATTGGTTTATATAGGAAATGACATGGATTTATTTACTATTTTGGTTTTGGACACTATATACTAAAATATTAAAAAACAAAAACCATACCATAATTTTTGAACATGTTTATAGAAAATAGGATTGAGTTAAATTATTTTATAATTCCAATACACTAAGATAAAAATATATTCCATTGATTATGTGGATGTGAGTTACAGTTTCAAAGAAATGATTTTAAAATCTTAAAATATTTTATAAGTATTGGTGGATTCACTAAGGATTTATAAAATAAATAACATAAAATAAAAATCACATAATTTTGAGAAAAAACATATATTTGTCTGAGTATTCATTTTATAGTGTTTATTACATCACCATTGGAACTTTATGATGTCATAAAACACACTGTATATTTATTCGGTATTTAATTTTTACTTAAAAATTATACTATCTCAGAAAATTATGAAAAATTCATCATTAGATAATTTTTATATCCTAATTCCAAAAATATTATTCATTTTATGTATGTAATTTTATAAATATGAGATTTTTTACTTTTAATAATAAAAACTGACATTTATCAAAAATTGATGGGTTTTGACAATAACAGTTTTTGAACGCCGATAAAAATTACATTTAACTTCATAAAAATTATATGATCATTTATATTAAATAAATTTTATTTAGTAATAATAATTTATTAAAATATTATTTATTTAAAAATTCCATTAATTTATAAATATATATTTCTTAATTGAATTTTAATATTACCCAAAAATATAATATGTACTTTAATAATTATTTAAGAAGTAAAACTAATAGGATGAAAATATATTCATTAATTTATAAAAAATAATGTAAATATTATTATTTCTAGGTCTTGATACATATCCCTTTATTACACCAGCATACTCCCTAAGAGTAATGTGCACGATGGTGGGGATTTCATGGGGTTGTTCAGTGAATATGGTTTGGGTCGTGATCTCAATGAGTTTGATATTCTACCATAAATGGATTCACTATGGCTTAAGTTATTATATATTAGCTTTGTATTGGTCTAGGGAAAATACTAGAAATGATATCTCCCTAAGAAGCTCTTATAAATGGGATTTATAGTGTACGGTCCTACTAGTTGAGGACATCTCTTCTTTTGTCTGTGTTAAAAGGATTTTTTAAAACTCTATATTTAAACATGTAATGTGGTAACTATTCAACATCTATATTATGAATAGTAGGGATACTTATTGGTCATTTAAATCCAATTGGATATAATAAAACAAAATAAGTTCATGCAATTTATATTTAATTAAATCAATAAGTGGAATTTTTTTCATTACAGTTCGAGTTGTTATAATCTTCCCCATTTATAATTTTTTCCATAAAAATTTACTTTTAACACAATAAAATAGATGAGGGTAATTATGCTTAATCACCTCCTCGGGTTCCCATGCTGTTTCTTCTAACTTGTGTTTTTTCTATAACACTTTGATGAGGGGCATTGTAATATTTTGTAGAACTTTTTCACTACAATATATGATCTTCACCTGCTTCTCCTCATAGGAAAGTTCATTCTCCAATGGTACCACCTATGTTCTTAGTACATGTGGTGGTTCTGTTATGTACTTTATTAAGGGGGATATATAGAGTACATCATGTACTTGAGACAAGTTTGGTGGGAGCTCTAGTCGATAGGCCACTACTTCAATGCGATCAATGATCTAAAAAGGAATGATATACCTTGGATTATTCTTTAACTTCTTCCTAAATATAATCAAACTCTTCTAGGGAGATATGCAAAGAAAACCGTGTCTCCAACATCAAAACATAGGTCACGTTGATGATTTTTATCATAGATCTTTTGTCAACTCTAAAAAGATTTGATGAGATGCTGAATGGTCATAAAATTCTCCATCATTTCTTCAACCATTTTAGGACCTAGAAGTTTTTGTTCCCCTTATTCATATCAACATGCCGATGTTATGCACCTCTTCCAATAAATGGATTTATAGGGAGAAATTGGGATGTTCGATTAGAAATTATTATTGTAAGATAACTCTACCAAAGGAAGATGTTGGTCCCATCTTCCATGGAAATCCATTGATAAATCTCTCAACATGTTCTCTAGTGTTTGGATGGACCACTCAGATTGACCATCAATTTGAGGGTGATAAAACATAAAAAATTTTAGATAAATATTTATAACATGTTGAAGAATTTTCAAAAATTTATAGGTGAATCTTGGATCACGATCAGATACAATAAATAGTGCTACTATTTGTAGCCTTGGCATTTCTATAATGTGTATCCATGCTAGTTGATTTAGTGATAAATCCTCTCGAATCACAATGAAGTGTGTAAAATTTGTATAATGATCCATAACAAACCAAATAGCACAGTTTCCTTTAGATATCTTCATAATTATTATGAAAAATTTCATGATGATGTTTTCCCATTTCCAAATTGGTATGGGAAATGGTTGCATGATCCCCTTAGAATTCTGACTTTTAGCCATCAGTTTCTGACATACCAAGCACTTTGATGTATAATTAGAAATATCCTTCCTCATGTTATCCTACCAATATTTCTCTAAGAGATATTGATATATCTTTGTGTTTTCTGGGTGAATGAATAACGTATAACTTTGTGCATCATCAAATAGTTCCTTCTTTAACTTATTTTTTGATAGAACATATAGTATTTATCTCAATCTCACAGTTCCTTTATCATTAACAAAAAACTCCAAGTATTTCCCTTTTCTTATAGTTTCCACTTTCTTCTAAATTCTCATATCAACTTTTTGGGCATCCTTTAACCTTTCAAGAAGAAATGTTTGAGAAATAATTTGTGAAAGGACTGATGATGTACCTTTTTTTATTATTCCCATGTCTATCCTCTTCAAATCCAATAAGACCAGATCCTTCTCAATTTTCATTAATGATAGAATTGCTAGATCCTTTCTATTTAGAGAATCCACAACTTTTTTCTCTTTCCAATGATGTTAGTGTATTGAGAAGACATAATCATTGATGAGATATACCGATATTCAGTGGTTAATATTAGGTTCTTTCTATGTGAATATATATTTGAGGCTCTCGTGATCAGTATATATCTCACACTTATCCCCATAGAGATAATTCCACAAGAATTTAAATGTAAATATAGTAGCTTCCAAATCTATATCATGTGTGGGATAGTTTTTTCCATGAATTTTCAACTACCTTCAGGAGTAGGTAGTGACTTTTTCATTTTGCATCAACACACATCGTAATCCCTTCTTCAAATCATTGCCAAAAATTAAGAATGGTAGCGTCAGCACATGGACATTGATAAGACTCCTTTTAAACTCCATGAATAATTCTTCACATTCATCACTCCAATCAAACATTACTCCCTTCTGAGATATATTGGTAAGAGGTTTTGACAATCACGGGAAATTTCTCCGAAATCAGTGATAATATCTTGCTAACAAAAGGAAACTAGTGATATCTGTCACAAATTATGGCCTCATACATCCCTTAATTGATTTTTTCTTTTATGGATCTAGAGATATCCCATTACTTTTGATGATATTACAAAAAAACAAGACTTCCTTCAACCACAAATCACAGTTGATGTACTTTCCAAAGAGATTCTTTTTTTAAAGTATTTAGCACAATGCTTAAATGATCTCCATGATCCTTCTTGGTTTTGATTTGTATTAGAATATCATCTATAAATTCTACTACAAAATTTTCAAGGTAGTCTCAAAAGAATATATTCATCAATTCCGTAAATATTTCAAGATAATTCCAAAAGGAATCACTATAAACTGATAGTGCCCGTACATTGTACGGAAAGCAGTGTTGGGGATATCCTACTTCTTTACCATAACTTGGTAATATCCTGACCATAGATCCACATTGGAAAAGTATTTTTATCCAAATAGTTGATCAGAAAAGTCATCAATTTGTGGAAAAGGATACTTTTTTTTATCGTATTCCTGTTGATAACATGATAATCAATGCAAAGACACAATAACCCATCCTTTTTCTAGACGAAGCGGAATGGTGACCCCATGGTTAAGAACTTGGGAATATAAACCCTTTATCCAGATTTTACCATAGTTTTTTCTTTAGATCCTCAAGTTCCAAAACAATCATCCTATATGGAGACATGGATATTGGCAACTCCCTAGGTATAATCTTGACTGAAAATTCAACGTCCCTCCTTGGAAGAAGACATGTAAATTCCTTGGAAGACATATCAGTGAATTCTCTCACAATAGGCACGTATTCGAGGATGATCCCATATTTATACTCAATAATTTGAGATATATAAACTTTATCATAAGTAAATAATATCGATGATTGAGATGATGGTTCTAAATAATATTCATCCTCCTACTTCCACTTGTATAGAATTTTTGGTGGATTCTCCATATAGAGAGTTAATTTTTTCTCATTGTAATTTATGTTGGATCTATATAGGGAAAGAAAATCCATGCATAGAATTACATAAAATTACACTAAAGGGATATTTATTACACTTTAAATATGAAAATTTCCACAAACTTCATCATGTGATATAATACTCATAGATGTTTTCCCTAATGATTTAATATCATTTCAGGTGGAGACTCAATGTTCTTAGAAAACATACAAGATATTCTAATAGGAAATGAATTAAAATACAATATTACATACACTAATTTGAATTAGTGGTTGGATATAATTTATTCATTATTATGTGTATCAACATATGACTCTCTGTTCTCCCTTGATCTTGGAGATTTTTTTATACTCATTATGTTTCTCAGCCCTTGCAATAGAGCATTTTATTAGATAATTCATGTCTTCTCTACATTTATGAAATAAAACTATATATGATGCATTATATTTAACTTTGTTACCATAAATCACCTTATAATTTTTTTTTCATGGAAATTGGATACTTTGTGCCCTTTCTTTCCTCACTTAAAACATATCTTAGTCCCTTTGTGACATTTCCCTTTGTGCCTCTTTTCACAGTTGTTACACTAAGGAAATTGGGCCTTTTTTCCCATGTCACCTTTAGAAGATGGAGTTTCATGAGAGTTCATATTCATCTTACTTGACGTGTGTGGGTATTCAATAAATTTCAAATTTATAATAGTGATTTTTGATAGTTTTTTTGGAATAATCATGATATGTCCTACTTGGGCTCCCATATGGTTGGGAATATTATTTTTGTAGTCATCACATTGCCCTTCGCATTGGTTGTTAACCTAAATCATCATATTACCACCATTGGATAGAGTAAATGGAAAAATTTTCGATGATTATTTTAAAATATTAAACATATAAAAGAGAATCCAATGACATCAAAGGGATAACATATAAATTACATTTATCTCCTTAACTTATGATTTTCTAAGATTAAATCTATGCTATACATGATATATTTCCTAATATATATTCTTATAGGAATTTTGTATCCATTAATAATTGTTTGTATTGTGATTATGAATTAAAAAAATAATATCCCCTAGGAGTATCAATCCAGGTGTTAAATAAAGCTCATTTTCACATATCAGGTTACCCCGAGTGATGCCTGGAACACATTGTCTGAGTTATTACTCCTAGGTAAATCTGTTCTAGAACCAAATACACTTATAGTATCTAGAAAAGTATGTATTTTCTTGATAATACACTTAATTTATACTTACCATAATTTAGGTATTTTTTCTTACACTTAGTCTTATCCTTTAGGGTTTTAACTAGGGTTTTCTAATACTGATCTAAAAAATAATACACATGAGCCTCAGCCAAGTTGGTGAGGTATCCTTAAGTGCATCCACAAGACCCATTTTCAAAAACTAGTTAGAGGAATATTTCTGAGGGGTACTATAGCACTAATATAGCAGGCACTGTAGCAGAACTGTACACCATGTAGGTACTGTAGTAGAAATGAACACTGTACAGATACTATAGTAGAACTGTACAATGTGCGAGTACTGTAGCAGGTACTATAGAAGTTACTATAGCAGTTACTCTTCAGTACTGTAGTAGATAGAACTATTCATCTTGGGCCACCGGTTTGGGCTTAGAGTACTTAAGGCTTTCAGGCCACCAAGGCCTTCAGGTTAGTAGGGCTTTCGAGCCACCTTTAAGGCCATCGAGCCACCTCTAGGCCTTCAAGCCACATGTAGTTGCCCCAGACAGACTACAAAAAAGGATCAGCCCTAGAAGAGGATTCATAGAAGGTGAACTCACCAGAGCAGATCCAAATAGATTTTTTATAATGAGAGGGTATGGATATGCCATCGGGACCAGCCTGTGCTTGCACAGGAATCCTAGCCAGTCAGCCATGCAGAGGTGGATAACTACTATTATGATGCAGATGCTGGGGAGGGTCAGTTTCTTATAGATAGTCTGGCTGAATTTTCTAAGACTTTCAGGGTATGTAATCTTCTAAGCTTACGAGACATGTAATATCTAATCCTATGGTCTTTATAAGGGTTCCCTCTCATCCATTGAAAGGAAGGTTATCAAAAATAAATAAAAATGAAGGCATTTGAGCCATTTGGGAAATCTAAAAAATAACTAAACATATCCTTTGATGCCAACTATAATGACCCCACTCTTTTCTAAACATATAATACTTTATTTATTATACAAAATTATACTTAATACAACCCATAAGATCAATAGGTATAGTTTATTTGTAAAATTTGGTACATTACATAACAACTTAAAACATGAAAAATCAACATCTTTATTTAAAACTTCTTTAACATAATTAAAATGTGCCTTCGTACTTAACACTGCACAGGTTAACCTGAGGACATACATACGAAAGAAGTGAGAAATAAATCCCCATAAGGGAATAAACAATGCATAAAATTACGAGGACAACACATGATAGACAATAATAATTTCAATGGATCATAAATGGAACATGAATAATAAGAAATGATATATCATGATAATCAAAACATGGGTAATGTGGAAACAACATAAAACATTTCATCATGAACATAAGTTATGGATAAATTCTCCAAGACAACATGGTCGACTAAAGTAACATAAAGTAATCAGATACAACCCTATCCCAACATGATGTATCATGATACTAAACATTACCCAATTCATTAGAGCACTATCAGGGGGAACCCTTCATAATCATTTAATTCTCATGATGTGCCAAAAAAATCAATTAAAATGGATTCATTAAACATCATAATTTATTCCATGGTAAAGTAATGTGGAATAAAAACATGTATGTAACCAATAAATAAGTATATATACATAATAGTGAATAGACTTGATAGAGAAACGAGTATGGTATTCAAAACCCAATTATATTGACAAAGAAAATCATGGTGCAATATCGACAGCATAACAAAGTCATATATAAATTCATAACATGCTTTGATGTGAGTGAAAAGAGTATCAAATAATTTAAAATTGAAATGGACATCAATAGAGACATGGAAAGATATCTCCCAAAATAAGGAATTGTAAATAGAAGTTGTAACATAATAGAGAAACTTGAAATTCGAGGATAAAGGAAAGAACCCTTACAAAATTTTGGCATTGTAATAGGTGTACATAAAGGTTCTTAGGAGGTTTAAATGGGTTTGAAATGGGATATCATCATTTATAAATAAAATAGAATGTGTGGGGTATATTTAATAACATATACCTACATATAAAAAATGAAATTAAAATACATAACATACAAGGAATGCTTGATAAAAGAGTATGGTGGAATATCCTATATAGAATTTTAACATAGTAACAACATAGGTTAGGGTTAAAATGAGTGAGTATAAAAGGAATATCATTAAAATAATATTAATTTTAAATTAATTTAATGAAAATAATTGAATTACAACTTAACCAATTGAAATTATAAAGACTGATTTCAAAAAAGGTTCTTGATTAGAAGAAAAGAGAGGAGGCTGAGGATGCCTTACTTGAATGTGTAGCAAAAAAGGCTTTTTAGAGGCTTCTTGGGAGATTTAGGGTGACTTGGTATGACTCTAGGAAGTTAAGGGAAGAGTGTGGAAGTTATCTAAGGATTTTTAGTGAAGAGAAATGGGAGATTTGGTAGGGTTATATTGGAAAGTAGGGGGATTTATTTATTATTTTGGTTTGGAACTCTATATAATAAAATATTGATAAAAAAAACCATTCCATGGTTTTTTGACATGGTTTCTGGAAAATGGGATTGATTTACATTATTTTATAAGTCAACAGGCTGAAGATAATAAAATATTTCTCTTTCTTATGTGGAGGTGAGTCACACATTCAAAGAAAGGATTTTAAAATCTTAAAATATTTTATATGTTTGGAGGATTTACAAAGGATTTATAAAATAAATAATATAAACATAAAATCACATTATTTTGAGTAAAAACATTTATTTGGAAGATGAAACCTTTTATAGTATTTATTACATCACTATTTCGCCTTTATGATGTTATAAAACACACCTTATATTTATACGTTATTTAATTTTTACCCAAAAATTTGACTATCTTAGAAGATTATTAAAAAATGACCATTATATAATTTCAATATCCCGATTCCAAAAATAATATTAATTTTATCTAAATAATTTTCTAAATATGTGAATTTTTACTTAAAAAATAGGCATTTATTAAAAATTGACAGGCTTTAAAAATAATAATTTTCGAATCCTAATAAAAATTACATTTGTATTCATAAAAATTATATGATCATTCATATTCAATAAAATTAATTTTATAATAATATTTTGTTAAAATATTATTTATTTCAAAAATCTATTAATTCATCAAAATATATTTCTTAATTGAATTTGAATATTAACAAAAAATATAACATGTGATTTCAAAATAATTTAAAATTAATAATAATAGGATAAAAATATATTCATTACTTTGTAAAAAATAATGTATATATTTATATTTCTAGTGTATTGATACTTATCCCTTTATTATGCCAACATACACCTTAAGATTATGTAGCGGGATGGTGGGATTTTCATGGGGCCATTGGGTGAACATGGTTTGGGCAGTGATCTCGATGAGCTTGAAGATCTCCCTTAATCAGTTTCAATCATGATTAAGTTGTTGGATATATGATTGGTCTTGGTCAAGGGAAAATACTAGAAATTATAACTACCTTGGATACTCCATTAAATGGGCTTCATAGGATATGATCCTACTGGTTGAGGCCTCTAATTCTTTTTTTTATTCTAAAAGGATTTGTAAAAACCTTATATTTATACTTGTCATGTGATCATTATTCAATGACTACATTATCAATGGTAAAGATACTTAATAGTCATTTAAATTAAATTAGATATAATAAAACAAAATAACTACCTGTGTTGTATATTTATCTAAATCAAAGGGGTAATTTTATTCATAACAGTTTGGGTCATTAAACGGCCGGTTATTTGGCATGAAAAGATCTAGATTAGCCTCTCATATAAAATTCATATCATGTCACGATTCCTCATGAGATGGAATTGAAGGCCAATTCAATATAATCATTTCTGAAAATGAAAGATAAGCAAGGTTGTAGGAAGGATGAAGGCTGGGAGTGAAGGAAGGTTAAATGGTTTGGGAGAAGGGGTGATAAAGAGTGACTCTGATTCCAACTTAAATCCTGGTATATAATTTAGGGATTCCAAAATAATAAAATATCATAAAATTAAACTAATATATAGAACAAAAAGTATAATCCAGAAAAATAATAACTTCAGAACACTTGAAACAGAGACCAATGAATCGTCTAATGGAGACCCACCAATGGTGAGTTTTCAACAGTGACTCATCAATGGTGACTCTCCAATGGTGACCCACATAACACTTATAAAAAAGAGGAGATTTATCATACCTAATTTATGTTTGATATAGCTTTATCTGTCCAAATTCAATAGTTTTGTAAAAATATCATCAAGTTGATGATCTATTCTAATGAATTCAAAAGTTATTTCACACTTTTGAAAATTATCCCTCAAAAATTAATTTCTTACATCAATATGAATTGTTCTAAAGTGAGACACAAGATTATTAGAAATTTTTATAGAACATATATTGTCACAATTTATTTGGACATGATTGAATGGATATCCATAGTCTCGTAATGTGTATTTAATCTATAAAATTGGAGCACAACAGCTACCTTCAGTTATGTTTTCAGCTTTAGTAGTGGATAGTGAAATAAAATTTTTCATTTTACTACACCAAGATACAAAAGAACTTCCTAAAAGATGACATGTTCTAGAGGTGATTTTTTTATCTAGATTACAACCACCCAAATTAGTATCTGAATAACTCACTAATTCAAAAAATTTTACTCTAGGATAAAACATTCCTACACTGTTTGTATATTCTAAGTATTTGAAAATACTTTTAACAGCAATTAAATGAGATTATTTAGGGTTTTCTAGAATACAGGCACACATACGCACACTAAGAATAATATTAGGTTGGATAGTAGTTAAATATAGTATACTTACAATCATACCTTTGTAACCAATTTTATCGATTGGCTTTCTAAATTCATCAAGATCCAACTTATAGGTAGTAATCCTAGGGATATCAGTAATTTTAGTGCTATCCAAACCAAAAATGTTTTAAAATATCTATAGAGTACTTATAATTATTTAGAATAATAATATATTTATTTTGAAAAATATTAAAAACCATGAAAGAATTTAACTTCACCCATTATAATCATTTCAAATACCTTTTCTTCATCTTTTAAAAATTTGTAAATAATGAATTTTTAAATGATCCAAAAATAATATCATCAACATAGACCTGACCTACTAAAACATCTATAGAAATTAATTTTATAAAAATATTAGGATCAACTATACCTTTTAATAAAACATTAGAAATTATAAAAGAGCTGATACTACAATATAAAGCTTTTGTTAATTTGAAAAACAATATTTGGAAAGTGTGGTTTTTGAAATCCAGGGGTTTGTTAAAAAAACAACCTCAAATATATAAAAATTTAATAATGGATTGTTGACATCCATTTGATATAGTTTAAAATCCAATTATGCTTTATAATCAAGCAGTATTGTGATGGCTTCAAGTCCAGCCACTAGTGAAAAGGTTTCCTCATATTCGATACCTTATTTTTTACTATAATCTTGTGAAACCAACTAATATTTATTTATTACTATAGTGAAAGATTCATCAACCATGTTTACCTACTACCATTTAGTTCTAATAGTGAGCGTGTCTTTGGGTTTAAATAAATGTTCCCAAAATTTATTCTTTTCAAACTGATTAAGTTTCTCTTGAATTTCCATCACCCAAACTTTATCACCAATTTCACCACTTATGCTTTTAGGTTAAAGTTGTTACCAGAACTCATGATGTTAAACCTAATTTCTAAGGGAATCTCTAGTTTATGTACCTCTATTTAGGTATCCAAATAAAACATTTAAAGTATGTAATCTATGAGTTCTAATATCTCTAGAAAAATAAGGGCTGGAAATATTAGGATTATATATAGTTTCATGTTTAGGTTGTGGACATTACTTAGAATTGGATGATTTTTCTATTTATTTTATAGAGGTTTCATAAAATTTGGCATTAATATTCGAAGCTGAAATATCATCCATAAAGTTTTTAGAGGGGTATTAGAATCATGTGGATTTATCTCATCAAACATGACATGAATAGATTTTTTCATAGTCTTCGTTATTTTATTAATCAAATTAAAAAATTACTAGAAGTTGACTAACCAAGGATAATTCATCAACAAACTTGGAAAAAAAATCAATATTATCCTTAATTATAAGAATAAATACTTTGCAACCAAAAACTCTAAAGTAATTAACCTTTATATTTATAATGTTTTATAGTTCATAAGGGGGTTTCTTTTAGAGAGGTCCAATCAAAACTATATTATTTATATAACAATCAATATTCATATCCACTGACTAAAATTAAATAGGAAGTTCATATCCATTAATCCTAGTTTGGGAAATTTTTTAAAGGGTATTATTTCTTATTTACATAACACCATCCTACTATGGGGTCCTAGGAGTAGAAACGGTAATATTATAGTTTTTTTTGAGAAAAATATTCAAAGTATTTATTTTAAAAATCATGACCATGATCACTTTTTAAGGTCTTAATCATAATTCTACAATTTGTTTTATAGATTTATCATTCATGCTAAAATAAGAGTAGGATTCCCTCTTTTGAGTTAGAAATAATTCACAAATATACCTAGAAAAGTAATCTAAAAGGAACTAAACATACTTCTTTCCATTTAAAATATAAACTCTAGGCTGTTAAAAAAAATCCATGTAAAAAAATTATAGTGGTTAAGACGTTGAAACTTATTTCTTGGATTTGAAAGATATTTTGTGTTTTCTCCCTTCTTGACATGGGTAACTT
Organism: Viscum album; assembly: GCA_963277665.1. NCBI lineage: Eukaryota > Viridiplantae > Streptophyta > Magnoliopsida > Santalales > Viscaceae > Viscum > Viscum album. Next base: position 695,130,532 of record OY728157.1, read on the forward strand.
ACTTTATAAATTTGGAATTCAAGTTTAATAAGATCATTGACTAACCCTTTCCTAGTTAGCATTCTATGTGAGTAGATATTACAATGGCCTAGTCTCTTATACCAAATAAAAGATTCTTTATTAAAGGCACTTAGGTATGAAACATTTTGATAAAATAAAGAGGCTAAATTAATAGCATTAAAATTGTCATTTCTCAATGTAGTAAACACTAAATAATTTTTGGATTAAAAAAAATTAAAAGGATTATTTTCTAATTTTACATAAAAACCATCATCACATAACTGTGAGACAAATTTACTTCATTATTTTATTTTAATTTTTAATCATTTTTCTCTTATTCAAGAACTAGGTCATACTTAAAATTAGTAGTTAAAGAATTTTATCTATTTATAATTCTATACTTGTCCCAAATATTGTCCAATGTATCTTTTAGCATGCTACATTTTTTGAATATCTCATAATTATACATGTTATCATCCTTATATTCATATCTAGATTGATAATAAATATGTAAAACAGATTTTGGAAGGATATTGGATACCTCAATTTTTTTTTCATGAAAACATGTTGGAAATGTAATTTTTTTCCTCTTAGGTAGTGAATGAATCACTTGAAATATCTTCAGAAACACTCCATGTTTGTTTAATTTCTTTATTATATTCTCTATCCTTATCATCATATTTGTTTTTAAATTTCATCATAGGATAATCATATTTTATAATCACTTTCCTTTTACATTCATAAAATATCATATGATTTAAAGCATCATCTCTTTTCCAATCCTTATTCTAGTTTCATCAATTTTCATATTTACTTTTGTATCTTGGTTTTTTGAAGAAATTTTTATTCTTATAAAAGTTATTAAATATTTTGGAAAGATGGTCCCTTTCTTCCTCACTATTAGCTGGTGATTCTAAATCAATTGAACATCCAACTTGAAATATATACTTTTTTTGAGTTAGTGGATTTTAAGGCTACATACTTCATTTTTGGTTCATCGACCACTTCCTGGTTAAATTTTAGTTCTTCCTCACACATCATTAATTTTCTAGTCAGCTCCTTAACATGTAACTTACAAAAGTCACATGACTCTATAATTGATACTGATGTTTCTCTCTATATTTTGGGTAGAAACCTCAATAGTCACATCACTAGGTCTTTATAAAAAAAAGGATTCCCCAATGAGTGAATTGTATTCACTATCTCATTGAACATGAGGTACATGTCCGAGATAAAATTGTCATGTTTCATCTTAAAGGCATCATATTTAATTTTATAAGTTTTTAAATTCATTTCTTTAACATTATTAATTATTTCATGATAAATATCTAAAGATTCCTAGATTTCAAAATAATTTGTGCATGTGGATATTATATTGACGTTTTCACCACCCAAAGTACAATAAAGAGCATTCATATCTTTATAATTATTATCATATGTGGTTTTGGTAGTATTATCCCATATGTTTCTATTAGTTTTAGGTATTTCATATATATATATACAATAATAGTCAAAACTTTAAAACACATTCTCTCAATATGAATTTTTAACTTTATTTTCCACTGAGAATTATTTGTTCCGTTAAAGAAAGGTGGTATTTTGGAAGAAGAACCTTCTTTTCTATTATCCATTAATGAAATAAATTTAGAACTAATATAAATTTTATATCTTTAAAACCCAACTAAAATCACAGTTGAAAATATATTTCAAAACCTTTGATACCAAATGTTGGTCGGAGTGAGTAACTAAAGAGAGGGGGATTGAGTTTCTAATAAAATTTCTATTATTTTTTTAAAATAAAACCCCTCGATTAACATAAATTGTCCAAGTTAATAAAAAAAATATTTTGATAAATTTTTATTCTTTTAAACGATTTCTCAAAGCTTTATTAGTGATCAGTTAAAACAATATTGAAAATTAATTTAACTTTTGAAATTAATTTACTCAAAAAAATGATAATATAAACACTAGTTAATACAAACTATCAAAGTACCAGTCTTGTTTACAAATTAAATAAAATGAATTTTAAATCTTTAAAATAGAGAAAAAAACTAAATGACACAATAGAATAAAAAAGAGGTTCTGTCTCAAATCAAGACCCAATCCCCTTTACTTGGTAATGACCTGTTATCAAGAAGATTATATAACTATAATATAATCAATTACCTAGATCATGTATACAAAAAACATCTCATAGGTATTCCATGATTAAAGACCTCTTCTTAATTTATACGTGGGAACAAAAAAAAAACAGAGTCTACTCAAGGAACTATTCCACAAATATAGTGGGTAAGTAGATGAAAAAAGATAGAAGGGATATAAAGTATTCTCAAATTCTAGAACCTGAGTCAGTGTGTGTTGATATATATATAAAAATACACACTACTTGAAATTAAAACAAACAATAGAAAAAAAATTAAATTAGATATATAAAAGGTAATACTGCATGGTCTGTAGGGATTAAAATGCTAGAGTGTCCTTGGATGTGTTTATGGTGACCAATGTGAAATGTTTCTATAAATTTGTTATCAAAATATAAAATCATTAGGGTTATCTTTTTCATGTAATCCCTAGTGTGAATGATCTTTTTTCATTCATTAATTCATTCACTTCTTGATCATGTGTTCACTATCATGCATGGGGAGTCCTCTAAGAATATAATGTATTTCATGTATCCATTAACGAATAATCATTGAGATCTTTTGGATCATCATGTGGAACTCTGAAATCATCTTAGATGCGTCCAATTAACAGTTTAATTAATAATATTTAAGTAATAACTCTATATTAATTTCAATAAAAATGTTATTAGAATAATTTAATTCAATTCAATAAGAATAGAAAATGTAGGAAATATTGTGACAAGACATTTTTGGTGGTAATAAATTAATCGAGGTTAGTCAGTCCGGTAGTGACTCATTTGAACTAAGGGTCGCTCGTTCTTGTGGTGAGACATGTTTAGTGATAAGTCATTCCTGGAAGAAAGACATTATGGTAGTGACTCATGTCTGGTGGTGAGATAGTTGTACTAACAATGAGACATATCTGGTGAAATCTCATGTTTGGTGACAACTCATCTCTGGAATCCATACATTCTAGCTGTGATACATTTGAACTAATGGTGAGACATGTACAGTGGTTATTCAAGTCTAGTGGCATCTCAAATATAGTAGTTATACAATCTAGCGGTGAGACATTTGAACTAATAGTGACTCATGTTGGTAGTAAGTCATGTATTTTGGTGAATCACATGAAATAATGGAGATCCAGGGCTAGTGGTGACTCATTTCTTTCTATGAGACATTTTTATTAATGGTTATACATGTCTGGTGGTAGCTCATGTTGGGTGAAAAATCAAATTTGGAAGTCAGGCATTCTGGCAGTGAGACCTTTGAACTAATGGTGAGACGTGCCTGCTAGTAGCTCAAGTCTTGCGACATTTCAACTCTGGAAGTCATACATTATTATGGTGATACATTTTAACTAATAGTGACTCATTTTGATGGTATATCATGTCTTTTAGTGAGTAACATGAAATAATGGTGAATAATGGATGGTGGTAACTCCTTCCACCACTTATACAAATTTTCATAAATTGGATTACAAAATAAAATGCTATCATAAAATGGAAAAATCATTAGGATCATAATAAACATGATTCTTGACCTTTAAAATAAGGATATGTGAAAAAATTTCGATATGAAATGAGAAGTAATTTTTTTAACATAAGCAAAAAAACAGTTTTAGAGTAAAATATTACTTAAGATTCTAAAACATTACACATGGGATTAATAACATCAATATTTTATTTTTAAATTATTAATTTTGTTTATAAATATATATATTTTTAATTAAATGGTTTTAAAAACCTTTAAATCATTATTGTGTTAATATAATGTCATAAAGGTGACATTTTTTAGTAAAACCATAATTTTTTCCCTATTCCCCTGAAAAAAAATTATTTTATAAAAATGGTAATATTATTTTATTTTTTTAAAATTGAAATTGTAAAATTTAAAAATTTAATTTTCGAATAAAATCATTAATTATAATAAAATCACATTATTATTTGAAAATGAAAATTTTATACATTAATTGTTTTTATTATTGTTATTTTATATTATTTTCTGACTAAATAAGTGTTAAGAAATTATTAATATCAAACATAATTTATCATAATTAATCATATATTTCGTCAAATTGAGATTCAAATCACATTATTTCTGTATAAAAATAATTATCTAAATAATAAATGATCTTATTAGTCATTTCAGGTAAACTAATTTATTTTCATTCATATGAAAAGTAGAATTTATTTTTTATACATACATTTAACAAATTTTTTACTCAATTTGTTTTCATAATTTATCATCTATGATTCAATAGTTATACCTAAATATTTATATTTTATCTAAATATATCAAAGTTTAATTTATTTTCGGTGTTGCGTGTGAAGAAAGATATCAATAACATTGTCTTATTTAAAGATAAGCATATATTAAAATTGCAGGGTGTTACAATTTCAATTTTTTAATAAATTAGTTAATTATTTTTATCATAATTTCCATCTAAATAGTCTTTTTGATACCCATTATCTCTGGAAAGATGGAAAGTAAAGAAAATCAACATTATTTTTAGATAATTACATTAAATTAATTTAGAATTTATTAATTGTAAGAATTTTTTACATATAAATTACACCATCTTCCATCCATATAATTTCTTTATATTACTGTAACAAATTATTTTTTAATTTAATATAATTATGTTAATTACTGGGTGGCCATAGAACATGTTCTAACTTGATACATGTCATATTTATCACTTTTTATGTGTATGGGGTATATTCTTAGGAAATCAATGTGTATCACAGGAGGGATAAATAATGCGTACTAATGAGATACATTCCATGAATACTACTTTACATATGTCTTGTGAAATATACCTTGGGCCCCAATGCATATTTTGGACGCAGGAACTTATGATGTACATATCGTGTATGCTAACAGCATGAATTGTATCCTCCATATTTCTTAGATGTTTTTCCTACATGTCATGTATTAATACATCAATACTGCACTCTATTTTATTAATAGAGAAAAATATGAACAAAAATTTTGGGAGGTCTAAAAAAGATGAGACCTAGAGAATCTCCCAGAACAATGACATCACCACCAGGAGGAGGAGACCGAGTACTAGAGAATTCCATGAGGGAAGCATTGTGAGATAACATGAAAGACAAGAAATCTGCCACCTGACTACCTTCATGCTACATGTGGAGAATTTCAATTCCATGGGACATGAGGGACATGAAACTTTATATCAAATAAGTGATATTCGAGGGGAAATGAGAGAATACTTTGAGATATTTTTAAATTATCTTAGAATCAATCCTTATAGAAGATTGGAGAATATTATTGGAGTGGAAGAGGTCAAGTCCTTGTAGTAGGGCCTTTAATATTTCCATGAGAGCATCACCATTACCATAAAATCCACTAAATGCAAAGAGGAATAAACCTAAGGAATCACATACAGAACCCCCCTCTCATGCATCCTTGGATGATGGAACCATCAATGTTGAGTTTGAGTCCCCTAGATGGGGGAGTCCACTTCACCCAATGTCTGCCTGATCGAGGTGATTTAGCATTATGGTGATGACCGATACCCATATATCGCATGATGGAGGTTGATATATCTTCTAGTTTTAGAAGGAGTGTGAAGTCCATGATTAGCCATCTTGATTTCACAAAAAAGGTCCGACTAGTTCAGTAGGAGTTATTGTGGAAGGAGTGGTTCCTAACCTCTTAGATGCACCAACTACTAACTACTAGAATAATTTCTTAAGCACTTTCCTCTTTTTTATTTTTGATGGTTCTAAAGTGCCATTTTTGGATGAAAATCACCATCAGTTCCATCTCCACCAGTGAAAAACTAGATAAATCACATAAAAATTACCATAGTATCCTTGTCCAATAAATATGAAAGAAGATATGTAGGTTTGTTTCCTCCTTATGAACCATATAATAAAAGAATTTATAATCCAATTGAATTCCCTTTCCCTTAACTAAAACATCGACCAAAATCAGATTGTTCAGAATCCTCCAGATCAAAAATATATATTTTTAGGGATAGATTTATACCAGATAATATTAACCCACTCATATCTACCTTGAGGGGGTCACGTCTCCTCTTTGTAATCCCTCACAGTGAAGAAGCCAGATGATGCACCTGAAAAAATGCACAAATGAGGGAAACCTTCAACTTGAATACTCCTATAGGTATCTTATTGGGAAGCATTTATAATTACATTTATGAAGGAGGGGTGAAGAGAAGCTTGGTTGAAAGTGAGATGTGGAGATGGACACCTAGGGTACCCCAACACTTTTCCATCCCAATTAAAATCCTAGAAATTAATCTCCCCATGTCTTATGATCCACCAAGAGTTATGCTGTAAGGATGACATGTGCCGTGAGAGATCCATCGCTAGAGGGGAAGGTTGACTACTATAAAAGTTTAGATCTTTTCTATACCTACTTGAAATGAATTTAGTCCATAGTGTATGTCATTAAATTATATCCCATGATATATTCCCTTGGAGGTAGTACATTTCCTCATTTATATTCTTTACTTTGATACCTCCCTCTTCCACCAGTTTGGCCAATCAATGCCCAGAGGCCCAATGGCACCTCCCCTCTCCATTAGCATCTGAAATAAAGGATTAGAATAGATTTTTAATCTACTTAATAATATTATTTGGCACTGTGAGAACCCATATGATGTGCATAGGGATCGAGTAGAGAACACAATTAACGAGGGTGATTCACCCACCAAAGGAGAAGAAATGATTTTTTCTAATTGGTGATACAACAAGTACTTGTGCTGACCATCCTCTCATAGTGCCTAATAAGAGTTCTTCCTGGTGAAATAAGGGAAAATAGATACTCCATGAGAAATATTTCTTTATGAATTCTTAATATGGTTACAATGTTCTGTTTTTATCAATCCGAGAAAGATGAAGAAAAGAAAACAAAACTTTTATCATAGTTGATGATTGTTCCACTCTATTCAGAGTAAGAATCCATAGCTTGAATAAATCCTCTAATAGAGTCTCTATGCCCATTTAAAAATAATATCATTACATCCACAAAAATAAGATGAAAAAACCCCTTGAGATACCTCTCCAATGATAGGGCCTGATCGCACTAAGATGAATGAAAGATTTAATATACTTGCTGATAACATCTTGAACCATAATATATAAAAATGGTTGGAGAGAGGGGTTCCCTATACCTTAATCCCCTTTCAGATTTCAAGAACCTATAATGTCTTCCCATGAAGGGGATATTAATCCAAGGAGAGTAATAGTATCAGAATAAAAAATCCATCACCTGCTCAAAAAAACCAATACATATCATGACATGTACACCATCTACACATTGTGTATTTTAAAAAACCATGTACTAGTCTGGATAGTCAAAAAATAGTGTGAAATTACTTTATAGTGTACTAATTTCTATTATGTGAGATTTGATTTTGCAACCCATCCTGATGTTGTGAACCTTGGTACATGATATTTAATTTTTAGTTACACATTATGCAATCATGTCACTTGGATAGAACCACGAAAACATCCCAATGATATTTTCGATCATTCATCACCTACTCTTAAAATTTTTAAGATCATATAAAACTTCAATGAAGCATGTTTAATCAAAAAAACATATTAATTGACTTACATATTAAAAAATATATAAACTAGAAATAAAAAACTATCAAAATGTGTATAATCGGTCAATGAATTTTAAATATTTATAAATTATTTTGTAACCACTGTAATACCACTTGAAGGTTACAAGGTATAGAAAAAATGGCCATGATCATGCCTAATAATAGAAATTCATTAACTTATTTGGATTAATACTAAAAAATAAACGAATGGAAACCCTGAAATTCACGAGAAAAGACCATAACATATAATTTAAAATTAAATTTTACAAACAAAGAATTAATTCATGTTGAAATTATTTATTTATTGATGAGTTAGATGATAGCTTGAAGCTATACCATACTTGATTTAAGGGATTAAAATATATAATCCCATTAGAAGTTATCCAAACATAAACCAAAAACTTCTAAACGATTCCATATAAATATATGGTTTCTAGTTGGGAAGATTCTAATTCTTGTATCATTCATCGTGGACTACTATAAGAAACCCATCGAGGTAGAACAATTATCCTTGTTCTCTCTAGAGTTAAGTGTTTAGAAGGGAAGAATTTTTCTCTTTTATTGTGATCATTCTAGAGAAAGATCTATCCTAGGATTGGGATTATTCTATATAATTTCTTTGTGAAAAATAATGATTAGTGTTGCGAATTTCATAACAATGTTTATAAAGATATTGGTTTGGAGAATAATAATTGCACATGGTTCCTTATAGTTTTCTTAATCCTTGGAGAATCATATCTCTAAATAATAATAGTATTATTATTATTTACATGATATGAGCTAAACTTATGGATAAATAAATATAATTTCATGAATAAATAAATTAAAATTTCATTTTCATCTCAAAATTAATTCAAACTGTCTTTTAACCGCATCATTTATCAAATCTTAAATAATGATTTTTATTGAAATAAATAAATATTTCTATATTGGTCACCTATAAATAACTTAATATTATATTCACTATATAGTGAATAAATATTTATTAATTATTCAAATCATGTAAATTCTCTAGAATAATTCGTGAATAGACATTTATTATCAATCAAATTAAAATAATTATTAAAACACAGACACATATAATACTTATTCTATATATTAAATTATTATAAACATTAATTGAAGTTCTGGATATACTTAGTGTGTGACCCTCTAGTCCTACTTCTCAGTGGTATTAGGATAGAACACCCATATTCTAAAATTAGTGTCTTGAAACATTCTAAGACACCCATAAAGAATGAAGTTAATGCCACAATGACAAAAAAACATCTGACAAATGCCCACTATGTAATATAATCTATTAATCTTAATAACTATAATCTAGTGGGTTGTATACTGGTGTGATCGACCAATGTTATCAATGTTTCTTCCTTTAAATTTCTAAGAATGAACTTACTGAAGAAACACCATGCCCATGGAATTAATTGAGTAGTTATATTCCCATAAAAGTACCTAAGAAATCAAATGATGTTAAATAATAGACGAAAAAGATCCTTCCTCACAATATTTTTTAATTCAATATCAATCCTGATCCACCCAACAGACCAGGATTAACTGTAAGAATCATTAATCAAAGTTTATATAAATACATCAATTAACACAACTACTGATATGAATTAAAAAAATATAAATATCTAAGGATCATTAAACACTTACAAATATAGGAACATCCAATGAAATATATAATTGGAAATTTTATACAAGTGGGTTAGGTTCTCATAACGTTCTTTTTGAGATTATCGAGTGATGAATTCATGAGAATAAATATTAATGTTATATGAGAACACTACCTCTAATAGTCTATATCATCTATGTCCCCAAAGAAAATATCATCTATCCATTTATCAATTATTTAATAATGTTGTCACAACTCTTCTTGAATCTCATCAAAAGGGGAACTACTATGACTTTTAGTGCATCAAATATCCTTTGGATAGTATCACATATAATGTTACACATAAGAAGAATAATTATGTGATAGAACATGCATTAATATTCAGAATGATGAATATAGGTAATCATAAAGTATATATATGTTGATTATAGAGAACCAAATCAAACAATATGGAAATCCAATATATTATCGCACAATATTAGGTTCTTAGTATAATTCCCCAACATGTTAATGTTATTTATTTGGGTTAAATCACACCCAAAATGATTTTTTGAAACCCGAAGACTTATTTCCATCCAATAGGGATTGAGAACACCCTTAAGACCATTCTAGTAGCCAACATTGATGGGTGCGACAAGGGTAGACCAGGGTACATCATGAGAACATGGTGTCAAAACACCCTTATTTGTTTAGAGTTTGTTAAATTAGAGATAATAATCATATTTCAGGAGGCATGTCATGAGTAAGTTATTGATCACCACCTCTTGTCTTGAAAAATGAGTTTCCATGGTATGTTAGTGTTTGAGACTTGATTTTCAAGATTTATTCATTTATTTATTGTATATTTTTACTTGAATTGATGTTTTTTAATTATGTTGAAGTTATGAATAATTTTTATATTTTTTATAAGATCTTGTGAAAAATATGAGAGTAAAACTTGAGGCACACAATTATTTATCATGGTTTAGTAAATTATGTGGATCCTATGTGCATGGTTCTAACAATATCTTTGTAGTGGTATCGTGGTTGCTTCATGATCAACCAAACCATGCTTTCCAACCATACACATTCACTAATCCTAAATTTTTTAGTATTATTTTATTTTTTTCATTTAAGCTACTTTTGATCTTTTTTTATTATTATTTGAGATCGATTAAGAAGAGTTTTATGATATATTAATTCTGTTTATCTAGATTTTATTAATATTTCTTGATGTAAATTTAGACTTAAAAAGGTAAATCCCAAGTTATAGAAACTAATATTGATGTTTTATGAGATAATTTAAAAATTTAGGTTGTTTGGAAATTTAAAAAATGAAATCAGTGATGAAATTATGATTTAAAACTTATATTCAAGTGAAATTTCATTGGTTTAAATGGTATTTAAGGAGGATATTTCATATTTCAATTAAAGTGGTTAATTTTCTTTAAAATGGTGGTTATGATTTAATTCCAAGGGTTATTTTAATTAGATTTAATTTAAATTTTAAATTTCTGATTCATTCTTATGTTTCATTAAATTATTATACCATTCCCCCTTGGAAAGTCTTAAGGGGTTATAATAATTCTATATATTGAGGTGATTTTCATTCAAGTACCTCTTAGGGATTGGATATAATCGTTTTTAGTATTTTGATGGTAATTAGACTCTAGATTGAGTGGTTAATCCAACCCCTTATATATAATTGTTTTTTCATCTAAAGTGATTAAGGATATCAAGAGGCTATGGAGTGGTTAAATAATATTTAAGGAGTCCATAAGTCACTAAAAATTACAAATGTATCATGAGTAAAGACCATCTTATACTTGTTTGAAGGTCTGAGTTCGGAGAGGTGGAGAAACATTATTTTTCCATGGTATTGGAGTTGTATTTCTTAGGAATTCTTTATGTCCATATTCATTAAATGGAATTTTACTAATAAGGTGAAATTATAGAGGGTGATAAAGATTAAAAACCTCCATCAAGGTGATCAGTCAGTGAAGGAATATGTAAACTATTTTAGTCAGTTTATTCTTTTATCTCTCGAATTTGTGTTTGGGAAATTATTGAATGATAGTCTTTTTGTTAGGGGTATTCACCTAGGCCTTATATCTAAAATGTATTTAATTAATCTTAATTTTTTTGAGTATATGTTCAGTAAACCCAAGACCATATATTCAATTTCTAGGGGATACCCTATTAGAATTTGTGACCTTGATACATTCTATATCAACGAAGGTTCTACATTTTATGTGATGTGGTTGTATGATGAGCTTCAGATAGGAAATGTGGATAACTTAAGAGAATATATTTTTTTATATATCACTATGCCTTAAATGAAGATGTGATCTCCTCTATTCAATTAGTGTATCCAACATGGGAATTTTAAACCTTATGGTTCAAGAACATCGAAAACCTTCTATAGTTGTAGAAGACTGGTCTATATTAATAGATTCTATTAGTTCAGGTGTAATGTAAATAAATAACCATTATTTTATCTTGGATTTTGGTCATAGTATAAGAAATATCTTTTAATTTACCCCTTTCCCCTTATTCTTACTTATTCATTTATGTTTTTCTCGTTTCTTAATTTTTTTTATTTTTCTTTGGGTTACTTGAAAATTTTTGTTAATTTAGAGATGCTTATGTTTGTTTGATGAAATTATGGATGGGGTGTATGATTTTGTGAACATATTTTGGTTTCTCTTGGTTGAGGTGATGGATAGTTCCCAGTGAAATTTTCTTTAAAATTGTTGGTCATGATTGATTGAACTTATTAGGTGAAATCCTAATATGGTTGGGAGAAGTATTAAAATTCACAAATTTTGAATCCATCTGTTTTAATCATTCCAGTTGGTTTTATTCCAAGAGTTTCATGACAAGGTTACTTATCTAGTTATGGAAAAATTATTTTGGGTATCGTTCTTGATATAAAGGGGTGTCTTGTAATCTATGCATTGGTGTTAATATTTCTATGTGCGAATTTTCTGACTTTCTAGGGAATAAATTTTTTTTGGCTAAGGGAATTTTAACACATCAAATTTTAATTTTTATATAAATTTATTTATTTATTTATTTTTACGTTTTTCTTTGAGTTTTAGGGTGAATTACCCTAAAATTTTAAAATCTTGATATTTGGGTGCTAGGAAGACAATTGAGGCAGAGTTAGTGAAATTTTTTTAGCATGTCTAAGTATGGTTTGAAAGAATTGTACCGGTGGTTCAAATAGTTGGAACACATGTTTCCAAACTATGAGAGAAAACCATGCATCTCTTTTAGGATTTTCCATTTTGAGGCACAAGGTAGGCACATAGTTTGGAAAACCATGTGACCAAACCATGAGACCTACCCAAGACTTTAATAATTATGAATTTATTATTTTTACCTTCAATGTTTTATGATATATATCCCTCACCCTTATTTTTTTTAAAAGGTTGAGGTGCTATGACCTCTTTATTGAAACCAAAAAACATCTAGTGAAATGTAAAAAATAGAAGCAAGTGGTACATCAGAATGACATAACAAGAAAGGTTACCCTTTTCTAGAGTGGGTGCTCATGGAATGGTAAGGAATGTGCCCACCTTTTCCATAGGGGTGTTGACCCCTTCTTCCAGACACACCACCTTCATCAACTGCAGGTTCTTTCGCATCGATGGGAGTCATGATAAATTCAGAAGAATCATCAGTTGATCCAATTTCTTTATTATTGTCAGAGAGCATATCCAATTGGTTAGAAATTCTAACATTACAGCATACCTTCTCAAGAGGAGATGGGAAATTCTGCATGGGTATCAGCCCTTCCTTTGGCGGGGAGGCTTCAAGCTTGTCCAAATTCTTCTGTTCCTCCTTTTTATCAAACCGCATTCATCAGGTAATCTCGTAGGGGGACTAGGAAACAGAGATTCAATCAGCCTTGAAGGGGGGGATTTCTCAAGCTAAAGATTAGCATTGCAACATGTGTACTCAGTAACAACAGGAACCTTAGAATTAGCTGTTTCCTGTGCTTTGGAATGGTAGTAGTCTTTGAACTTAACCTTCTCTGAGGTCGTAGTGTCAAGTACTATCTTCCCCTTTCTCCTTTTTAGAACATGCATCTCCCGCATAACTCTATCATTGGCTACTGCTTGTGCTGAAAGATCCCTTTTCCATTTGGTTATCCTCTGAGTCTAATTCTATTCCTTCACATTCTATTCCTTGGACTAGAGAATCTTTGAATGAAATAACTCTTTCATATTGATTCTTCCCCTCAGAAATATCAGCCCAGCTAACCTTTATTAATCCTGCCAATTGATGGGTAGAAGTATGACCTTCATCTTGTATCAAAATTTGAGTTTCCATATGTCCAGGAGTCTGTAACTCGGACCGAATAACCCCTTCCTGAGCTTTTTCAGAAGGAGAATTCCTGCCAGTAAGAACCTGAGGTTCACCTGGGTATTTTTTCAAATGTGAATCATTCCCTTGGGAGGGTTTGAGGCTCTATTTTATTCTACATTGAGACTCGTTGTGCCCTTTAATCATGCAATTGGATCATTTCATGCTGGAGCGACAGTTGGACCTGTAGTGTCCTATCATGCAGCAAACTTCACAATATGGAGGCAGTTTTTCATTAACAATTATCAAGTTGATTTCGTCTTGTGGCATGGAGAGAATCACCTTATCAATCAAAGTGGATCCTAAATCAATTTCAACTAATATTCTAGAAAAATGGACAAAGCAAGCATTCTCAGTGGCTAGGTCAATTCCGTTTGGAATACCTACTACAGAGGCAATGTCAAATAGAATCTCAGAGTGCCATAAGACCCAATTTAGTCCATAAATCGTGATCCAGACTTGAGCAAAAGTGTCCTAAAATCATGAAGACTAAAATTCAGATTCCATTCATAAATACTTAGAGTTCCTGGTTTGATGTTTACTGACCCAAAACCCCATGCCCGACCTTTCAATTCAATATAGGGGAATATCAAGTGGAAGAACCCCCTCCCCAACGAGACACATTTAAAACCATTAAAGCCTTAAATCGTAGACTGTCGGGAAATAAGATCAGTAATTTTCTATGGTTCCATAACCTTGGATAGAGAGATTCTAGTAATGAAATAGTTTTTGCAGAGTTCTAACCTTTGCAAGATCGTTTCATCCGAAGAAGACACATGCGCCTTGGAACCCTTTCTAACGATACACTGTGCAATGAAATTTGTGGACTTATATCTTTTATTCTAGATGATTCCTTTAATGTTTGGAATTATTTCCTCTGTTTTACCTTCCTTTTTATTTCTCCCTCCCGCCCTCTCTCTGTTTCTCTTATTTTGGTGAATTGTTCAAAATATCCTAGGTGGTTTTTTGTTTGAAATGGTTGTGATGATTGATGTTAGGGTGGGTGGGGTGATTCCTTGACCTTTTTATCATTCCCAATCCCTCTATACCACTCTGCATATTTGAAGGTTCTAATTTATCTATGCTCAATCAGGTTATGTGTTTCTATATTATTCAATTTTTACTAAAAATCCATATTATGCTTGAGATTTGAAAACCGATTTCCCTAAAATTATTCATACTATGATTTTATCTAATCTCTTAAGAGATTTTTCTAAAAAGGTATTTGCATCTTAAAAGGAATATTTTTAACTCTTAATTAATTTTACATTGGTTTTTAGGGGTTATTATTTTGGATTTATTTTTTAATGGATTTTAATGTGTGTTTTAATTTTTTTATTATTTTTATTATTAACTATACATGACTACGATATTTTTTTATTGGTTTAGTAATGTTTCCCCTTGTTTATTTTATGTAATTTTAGATTTATAATTTTATAAATGGGATCTCCACCAAGTTTCAAAGTTATTTTCAAATGATATTTGTTTTTAAAATGGTTTTAAAAAGGTATATGAAAATGCAGAACTCTAAAGTATCCAATAATGGCTCATTTTACGGTTTGAAAATGGATTTTATGAATAATTTTGGGTTTTAAATGATTACTAAAAGTAATTTTGAAATGGAAACACTAGTTTAAAATCCCATGTCCTTGTTAGAAAATTATATAAATGGATTTTATTTCCTAAATGGGCCACACTTAAAACCAAGTCCCTATGAATTCGTTTTAAAATGTATTCATTTGATGGATTTAATTATTATTGTTGCTTATGTGATTTAGAATGTGGTATTTTTGAGAAAGGTGTTTGTGGGTGGGTTGAGTTATGACATTGTCATGGTTTTCCATATGTTTCACTATTGGTGTTTTATTAATATTACATACATACTTACTTCCCCTATATTGATAGTATGATGGGGATATTAGGTTTTTTAAAGAGATATTGGGAAATGGTTACTATAATTTTCCATTTAAGAGAGACTGGTATCCACTAGTTATGTGTTGTGACCCCAACTAGGGGAGTCCAATGGTGATGGTTGGTAGATAAATACATGTGGATATTTTCTAGGTACTTTATCATGTAGGTTAGTATATGGTTACACCCAAGTACAACTTGGATAGTGCCACTAGATATCTAGTAGTTAACCTTGATTATATACACTCTAATTTTATTTCTTTATAGATTTCATGATTATGAAATCATTTCTTTGACTTATTTTATATTATAATTAATGATGTTTTTGATTTATTAGATCCCACTACTGTTCAAATATGTTACATATATTTTATCCCTATTTATTTTATGGTTGATTTAAATATGTGTTTGTGGTAGTTATTCACAGATTCACAACTCTATTTTATGTCTGCTTTGATCTTGACATATTTATTTACCACTCCATATCCAACACACTAATTGAGTTTTTGTGTGCATGATGTTGCATCAGGGTAATTTAGTTATTTATTATTATTTTATAAAAACATTTAAGAAATGGTTTTATGGAATATATTTTAAAATTGATTTTAAAAGTAAATATGAATGTTTTATTTTTAGCCATTACTCAGTTTTAAAAAGGGAGTGTGTTTTAATCTTGTAATTTTTATCTTAAAGTGTTATATAACCTATTTTAAAATTACATATTTCATACCAGTGATCCATTAATTTTAAAAATATTAAATACATGTAATATTTAGAGAAATCTTAATGGGATTTTTATTCTCATACACAAATTTCATAACATGGTGTATGTGGTTTGAGTGGTTCCTTTTATAGATTTAGGTTTAAGTCTCGGGGATCTCTAAGTTGTGGGAATCCTTTCTATCAGTCTCTCATGGAGTGTGTTCTTCAGATTTTGTACCATGACATTGGATTCACATGAACATCATGATGGTTATTTTTGTTTTTGTAGTCCATTGTGGATGTATCATCCAAGCTAGAAATCATTGTATTTTTATTTCGTTAATATATTTTATATTTATTTTGAGTTTTAGATATTCCTTGATTTGTTTCAATTATTTTTTAAACTAATTATTTCATTTTATATGGATTCCCAATATAAGGATACACCATTATGGTCTCTTGTTATAATTCCACTATGTATTAAATGTTATTTATCTTGGAAAAATAATCCCCAACATGAATGTTTGATGCCTTAGAACTTGTTTCTATAATATGGGCATCACAAATTCCCTTATTTTCTTTCCATAGGATGAATCAGGTTCCCATATTAGGGCTATCCTGTTTAGATTCATGAAATATAAACTTCAAGATCCTGGGGTTAATTAATATAACATCCCAAAATATAAATCTCTAATATAATACCTTGACAAAAGATAGATCAAGATCATCTCAACATAGATACAATGTCAAATATATTTTATATACCCTTATGATTTAGTATATTTTGTGAAAATGGCTCCAAAATACACTTGGGTTTACTATAAAATCATATAATAGTTTAGAGAGTGATCAATGCATCTAAATAATTGGATTTTTACTCTTAAAATAAAAAATGTTATTTCTCTTTAATCATTGTTATACTAGATTGTTATATAACTGTACACTTAATTTGTATGAAATAACATCTAACCTAATAAATATTTCACGGTTATCCATAATAATTATACTAAAATCTGAGACATCGACTACATCAAATTAGGTTTCTGTAGTTAGTTAAAAATGTTCTTGATCATTCATTTATAAAAGACAACTATTATTTCTATATTTTCATCTAAATATTCACTAAAACTCATAGGGTTTCTATCAATAAGATCAAGGGTGTCAAAATTATATATTATTAAGTAAAATACTAGACCATAACATATATGTCCCAACATTTAAACCCAAATGTTTTTCCATCCTAAAACTAGTTGGTGAATGGAGGGGTAGCCCTCTAGATCTTAATTCTTAGTCGATAGTCCTATCCCAAACCAATTTTTGGATTTAGTTTCAACCCAACATCCCCCTAAAACCCAATACCTGACATATTTTCCTTTTATTAAAATATATACCACCTAATTCAAGTATCTTATGGTACTTTTTAACATCAATGGTGCTTGCCACTTAACTAAAATTTTCTGGAAGAGTTTTGATATAAGGCACCAACTTGGACGGACATGCCCTAAGAAAGTTACCGTTATTTTTATATAGTCATAATAAGGGAATTTAATCCACATAAAAAAATGTAATGAACCATATATTATATAAAAATTGTTATTATATTAATCTATTATTTTATATCTTATAAGGTACAACATTTAAGACCATATGAGGGTTGATCCTAAATCCAATTAGTGATAGGAGGAGTAGCCCACCAAGATTATATATTATCCAAAATTAATCTATTAAACCAAAGTGAAATTTGGTTTGAAACTAAAATTATCCACACCAAAGGAATTTCAGAATTTTTTAAGTCATTTATCTCTATCTTCCACAAAAATCATAGGCTATTGATATTGTATACATTTATAACTTTCATAAGTATCTTCCAAAATCATTATGTACTTATATAAAACCAGAAATATGTGAATAATATGTCACATAAAATATTTTATCATCAATATAAAATTCATAACAATATTTTCACATAAGTAACATTTGATTCCATGTCAACTACATCCCAATATACGGCATGTGACATGACTGGTTGTCATTTTCTGATTTGAGAAACAGGAGAAACATTAAGAATAATTTAATATCACTAAGTGAATTACAATTGATATCCCACATAATTAATATTTTCCAAAATACCAAATACACACACAAGTATGAAATTTTATTCTTTTAAACTACCATTGTTTATCTCTAGATACTTAGTTAAAGATGAGACCCTTTTTTGAAGACATGATTTCCAAAATCAAGATATCAAAAGCATCATCATTTACCTATATAAAATTTCTATAAAATTTACAAAATTTTTATACCCATATGAATCAATTTAATTTGAATCATCACCTCTTGAAACATAATTAGTATGAATGGTTCCTTTTATCATATCACAAATGAATATAATGGTGATAAAAAAGTCCTTCCTTGGAAATCCTAAAATGGTGTCATATGAATTAAAGACTAGTAATTCATATTATAAGAAAAATATAGAAATTAATAACGGTTTTATGAAGAAATTTAGTTTTCCCAAAGTTAGACAAGTTTTTAGGTTTTATGTGGTCTCTTTTAGTATAACTTGGGTTGTCGAATCCTCACAGACAAAAGAAGAAACCAAAAGAAACATACATTTTATGGGGGTGATTTGGCTATGAAGTGTCCAACTATTTGGAATAATTTTATTTTAAGACCTAATTAATTAATTTAAAAAGAAATAAAAAAACTTAATTAAATTTACTAAATCAATTAATTATAATGGGAAAATCCTAGGTTGTTGTTAGTGCTATAATAGATGTAATTGTTTTGTATGAATTTTCAATTCACTAGTTCAAGAAATATATAGTAAATGAGATTAGTCCCAAAAATAATTCACATATTTAATACATACACAATTACTAGTATAATAATCAATTAACTTATAGAAAAACTTTAATGATCAATCTAAATAAGTTGATCATACTGACACTCAAAATGTGTAGTTTTACAAATTAGTAAAGATGAAGAACAAAATAAGTCAACAAAATGAACTCTAAAACCATAGAACTAATTTAATAATTTCAGAACATAAAAAAATATAATAATACCCAAAAAACTCCATAGGATACATCAATAAAATGGGTATCCTTACACTGATATAAGGCTCTCAATTGATGGAGGAAGTCATGTTAAACAAGCCGGATTGTAGAATTAAAAACAATGAAATAACAAACACTCCACCATTCTGGGGGGAGGAATTTAACAATTTTTAATGTAAATAAATTCAAAAAATGAATCAATGGTATCAATGTGTTGATAAAAATAATTGAAAAAGTGAATAAAAAATCATTCATTAAGAAATTAGGGTGATCTGAACAACTTACATGAGAGGAAATAAAGATGTGATTATAAAATTACACTATAACATTATAATTGAATGAATAAAACTATAACCCTTAATTACTTCAATGAAACCCCCTCAAATAGTAAATATTTTATCCTTATTTTGATCCCTATAAATTCAATGTCAACCCTATTAATTAGGATAGTAAAAAAATGTGTGATATTGAAGGGAAAGTGGTTTTTTCAATGATGAGAAGAAAAACCAGATCAAGATTATTTCCCCATGGTGAAATAAAAATAATACTTTAAATATTTATTAATTTGGGAAGTTAATAAAATATAAATTTTGGATATCATATTTACCATAATTCAGGGGGAAATTTCAACCAAATTGGATAATCCATTTAGAATTTATGATTAAATTGGTAGGCTGGCTATATGGGCCTTGAAATCTGGTCCACAATTTAAACTTCAACTTGGGATGCCTAAGTCACCATGGAAACCTCAAAATTTTCTCTAGTCATAGATTAATAAAATGTCCCCCATAATTTTATCTATCTATAGTTAAAATTTTAACTTTATTAGGCTTTAATTTTTTTGCTAATTTTATTTGATTCCCTTAAGGCCCATTCTGCTTTGTCTAGAAATTTATGCACCCATGGACAAAAATTTTCTTCTTCCCATTTCAATCATCCATTAATCATAAGATAAATAATTTTTCAGACAAAGTGATAAATCAAATACATGAATATAAAATAAAAATAATGATAATAATTTATTCCACAAGTTGATGATTAATTTGTCTCAAATTGACACACTATAAACAGGAATTACAAAATGATGTGATATGAGGTTATAATAATAAAATTCACTATAATGTATGTTTAAGTAAGTTGAAAATAATTTATATTAATATATGAAAAATTAATATTATCCTATTTTATTGGTGAATTAGACCCCCTAACATGAGTTTTTTCTAGTCCTAGACAAAAATGTTTCTCAACAATTTGAAAAATTACATTTTTCACAAAAATTTTTTCATAAAATTATCATAAAATTAAATCCTTATAAACAACCATAAAGCCTATAAAAATATTTTAACACATGATATGATCAGAATAATATCCCAAACCCAATACCATTCATTTTTTTTTTCAAATTCATCAGTATATTTGATCTCATTTCAATGAAGCTTGAAGATTTTGTGTGCATCACAATAGATATGGGGACTATTCTCTTGTTAAAGTGGGTAAATTCATGTGTTATGTGTGAATCACATTATAACATAGGATGAGTATCTAGTTTTTTTATTTTTTTATTTCTTAATTTTTTTTGTTTTAGATTTTTTTAAACCAAAATAGGGATGAAAAGATCAATAATGGGAAAAAAACTATGGATTAAAAATCCTCAAGAATCAAACACCACACATTTTGCCATTTCAAAACTCTATAATAGATATGTAAAGGCTAAATCTGGGCCAATAAACTATAGAGTCATGATCCTAAAGTTTCAAACCCCACACATTTGTAGAAACAATTTCTCTAAAAGGTCATTTTTTAATTATTTTTAGATACAAGATTTAAAATTAATGTTTCCCCAAACCCTATTCTATTATAAATGGGATCCAATAACTCAAAATTTGACCCAAAATCCAATAGATGTGAATTATGGAATTTTTCTTAAAAAGAAGGAAATTTTAGTAGTGAAAAATCACATCATACCACCATGCTTTCTAGAAACCATGATCATAAACTCAAAAAATCAATAAAATTATAATCATGGAATTCAAAATCTTTTGAAATTAATTTTTAATGTTTCATAATGTTCATTAATGTATTCAAGTGTAATGAATTGATTTTTTTTCATAATGTCCAATTTTTTTCCAAAATTTTAGATTAACTCTCACCCTAACTATGATTGAAACTGCCCTCAGTATTGAAAGTGAAGTTTAGAGAGAGTACTAAATTAAAAAGAAAGAGGGAGAGAATGTGATTTGAAATGAATTCTTGGAAAAAATCACATAGGTTTAAGTTGAATACCTGTCAATTATAAATTGATCACTTTAGATTCATGTCATAGTTAGAATCATCAAGGATTACTGAAGGTTAGGTTTTAATTCTAGAAGTTTGGTATTTCATTTCAAAATAATAATCTTCTTCAATTGTTAAATCTCAAAGACAAGAAACATTATATGACATTGGAAACCCTAAGTGGGTACCCTTAAATTTTTTTGAAAACATGAAAAATAAAGTAAAATATAATAAAACCAATGCAGAAGTCAGGTTTCCCACTAAAAAGTTCTTAGTTTAATGTTATTATCTAAACTTGGACCCCCAACAAACCCAATACCAAATTTAAACATTTTAAGGATTTTATTTTATTCCACTTATATAAGACTGATATTAATACATTATTTAGAATCTATTTAATCCATTAATTTATTTATTAAATAGGAGGAAAAGTACAAAAAAAGGACCAAATAAAATAAGGAGGGACCACCTAGAATCTATTTCATGTAAAAATATATGTGATACAATGAGTTTTAAAATCCAAGGAACATCAGAAATAGTTTATCCATTTGTTTCTATAGACTTACCCAAGACATCAAGCATTTATCCCACTTTGTGGGTTTCAAGAGAAGAATGAATTTAAACTACAAGTTAATGGTTATACCCCAATATGGTATACATAAATGGGGAAGGAATGACTATAATTTTGAGTTTGGTTTTATTGAATTTACATAAAGTGGATTGAAAATTTTACACAAAATTAATTTGTTTTCCTAAAATTTTCAAATAAATTGGGTCTGTTACAAAATATGTTTCCGTGCCCAAATTTTTCATATCATTGTGAGTGTTTAGTATAGAATAATATTTCATTATTTTTCCAAATGGTTTATTGATTTTTAATTTTGAAAAACCATCAATGGATAAATATTCAAGACACTCATTCCACACTAGAGAGGGATGGAAATAGTTCATTTAAAAATTAAATATCCTAATTATTGTACATCTCACCGGGTGTGGGGTAATAATTCAGTGTTTGATCAAATAAGTTCTATATGTTTTGGACTTACCAATATTGAGTTACCATTTTTTCCCAATCCGGGTATTTTATGGGGTATTTTTAAAGATTCTCCATCAGAGTAGATGGAAATTTGAATTCTTGATTCTGAAGACACACAAAAATATAAAGAGGAAAATATATGAGAAAAGGGTGTGAGAATAGAGATGGAGTTTTTAGTATGAATTACTTAGGTACCTATAAATGAAATAAAATTCACCCAAATTCACCCATTATTTTAGGGTTTAAGAAGTATCTTGTAGTATATCTTGGGTTTTCAAATCAATATATACATAAGAAGAAACCTAAATAAACATACATTTCATGGGGGTGATTTTTCTATGAAGTGGCCAACTATTTTAATTGATTTTATTTTAATAACTAATTATATAATTTAATAAAGAAAAAAAGACACAATTACTTGATCTAAAAATAATAATGATGATGGGTTGATCCAATTTTGTTATGTCTTTAATGGATGTAATTATTTCCATTTGAATTTTCAAATAACTAGTTCAAATCTATGTGATAAGTCCAAAAAATAATTCAAAAATTTAAACCACACACCATTAAAAGTATAATAACAAATTCACTTATAGGAACCATCTCTTGACCACTCTATGTAATTGGATCATACTAGTACACAAAATTTTTAGTCATTAAAGTCGTTAAAGACGAAGAAGAAAATAAATAAATTAAGAGGAACTCCAAAACCATAGAACTAATTTAATAATTTTATAACATAAAATAAAATCTAATAAATAAAAAATATACTCCATAGGATCAAACCAAAAAAGTTTCATCCTTTAATTGATGTAAGGCTCTCAATGGAATGCAGAAGTTCACTTAAAAAAACACGATTGTGTAAGTGAAAACCATGAAATAACGAACACTCCACTATTTCATGAGGAATTTCACAATTTTCAATGTAAATAAATTCAAACCTTGAATAAATGGTATCAATATATTATAAAAAATTATATAAAAAGTTAATAAGAAAATAATTTATTAAGGAATGAAGGTGATCCAAACAACTTACATGAGAAAAAAATGAAGATACGATTACAAAATGACAACTTAACATTACAACTGAAAGTATAAAATATGAACCCCTAATTACTTCACCACCCACACTTTAATAGGAAATATTGGATACCTGGGTTTATAAATCATCATTAAATATCTTCCCTATTAGTTAGGATGTTCAAATGGTGGGTGAGAATAAAGGGAAAGTGGACTTTTCAATGTTCACCAGAAATATCAAATCACGGTTATTTCCCCTTATTGATGTGAAAATATGAATTTGAATATGGTTGAAAGTTTAAGGTAATATAATAGAAATATATTCTTCCTTATGTATTATAATTAATGTTGAAATTTTATCTAAACTGGATATTCCAATCAGATGTTATGATTAAATTAGTGGATAGAATTTATGGGCCTTGAAATATGGACCGTAATTTAAATATTAACTTGGGCCCCTAGATCACCAAGAAAACCTATGATTTTTTTTGGTCACTGTTCAATTAAATATTCCCCATAATTTTATCTATACACAATTAAACTTTCAGCTACATTGGGATTAAATTTTAGGCTCCACTTTTTTTGATGGGTCAAAGGCTCATTCTACTTTGTACGATAATTTCTGTATCGATGACCAAAAATTTAAATCTTTTCATATGAATGTTTTATTGATCATAAAAGAAAAAATATTTTAAAAAAGTGATCAATAATATAAATAAATATAAAATTAAAATATTGAAAATAATTTTTTCCAAAAGATGATGATTAATTGGGCCCAAATTGACACACTTTAAACATGAATTCCATAATGATGTGAAATAGGGTTAAAATAATAAAATGAACTAAAAATAGTGTTTAAGGACTTTGAAATTAATTAATATTTAAATATATAAAATTAATATTAGCATCTTTTAGTTTCTAATGAACCATAAAAATTCAATTATTCACACTCGAATAATATTTTCCAAAATTTATATAATTCTCCTTGTTTATCCATATGTTTGAAGATAATAAGCCATATGATCCTTTAATTGAGTAACCATAACATATAGATTTAAATTATATAATTTTATATAAAATAAGTTATATTTATGAGATAATGGTATTTGAATCTTCATTCATTATAACTGATTCCTTAACATTTAAATTACCATGATATTTAACTAAATGTATTTATAGAATAGTTAATAACTAAGAAAAATTCATAAGCTGATGCACCAACACCAAAAATAACATCATTCTCATTGATGATTTGAATTTATCAACATCAAGATAAAAATATGAGGAATAAATTTAGATATTTGTTTTTCTATGTTATACAACCAAAATAAATACCTGATATCATGCTATATTTTAGTAATTCTAGAATTTTGAATTTGAATGGTGAAAGTATTCAATGAATTTTTTTACTTAAATATGAAATAAATAACACACATCCATGGAAATATTGATTTAGATATGGTACCATGTTCTAATGTCCATGGTTTCCCAACTATTTATGGTTTTACACATCCTATTTAATTTAGAATCAAGTAAATATAACTATTTTACTCACCTTATCAACATGAACATTATTGGTTTACCTGTGTGAAAAATATTTTTTATGTTAAGTATTGAATCTTACAAAATATTTATTTTTAAAAGTTAAATAGTATAACATGAATGATAAAAGTAAATTTTAACCTAAAAATTATAAAATGTGGAATCTGAATTAAAAGTAAATGTGAGAGCAGTGGAAGAAACATTAATAACTTAATCTAGATAATGGAAGTGCTGAAGAATAAATTTACATGAATATGAAAAACTCTATTAAATACATAACAATAACCAACTACTTTAAATTTACCATATATTATTCTTTATAGGGATACATAAGTTTAAATACATTGATTTTAATATTCATTAGGGATCAAAAGCTCAGGTAATGTGGCTTTGAAAAGATTTGATAAAGTGAAGTGATTCTCGTGATGACTGGAAAGAGGTAACACAAGATTAACCAAGTAACTTGTCTATAAGTAGACTAGTGGGGTCACTTGACTTATAATCATATAATTATTCACTTATTCTTTTTTATTAATAAAAGAAGTAATATTTTTCTCATGGAGTTAGACTATGTAGGAACCCTGTAAATCCATTTGTTGTTCCATGTTTGTTTGAGTTATTTTTATATTCCAATCTTATATGTTTTCTTGAAGATTTTATAAGGACAATTAATTTTTGTGTGATTAGTCGGTAAATATTTCATTCATAATTATGTTTACATCAGGTGATATTAGTTGTTTAATGACTGAACCTTGTTCTATAAGTAAGGATTCGAAAGGGAGTTTCAGAATGGGGGGAATTCAAAAAACAAGTAGTATAAGAACCTTAAAAAAGCTTTTGGATGGTTTATTACCATTAATATTTTCAATTTTAGTGGGACATTATTGATTTAGAGGGAATGAAATTAGAATAATTATAGGTCTATATAGTTATGTTTGACTGTCAAACTCCAGATTATTGAAGATGATGATTGAAGAATATATATACTATAAGGATCTTGAAATTTCATTTATGGGTATCAAAAAAAAAAAATTGACAAATATTGATGGTAAATTATAAACCAAAAAAATATATTTGGGTATTATATATTATTTGGATCCATAATTTCCATTTAAAAATATGAGAGGTAAAGAAAACTATAAGGATAATGGACATAATCACATACATGTATTAAAATCATGCCTCAATAAAAAATCATTTCTAATATTGTGACTATTTGATAAAAATAATTTAGAAGGAATGAAAGTTAATGATCATGTTAATGAATTAAACATGATTTGGGGTTAACTAGAATTAGTGGGAGTGACTTTTTTTGAGAAGTGTGGAAATTGATACTTCATCCATTTCTTCCTATATCTTGGTATGTGATGGTGAATTATGTTAGTAACTAAAATGAAGAAAATGATTCGGTGTTCATGTAAATCCATTATTTGGTGTTCAATGAGGATATCTAGATGAAGGATGTCGGGAGTGATACTAGAATATTATTAATTAAAGAAGTTATAGGACTTTCAGCTCAAATGGAAAACCATAATCAAATGAAAGGTTAATAGAAAACATAGAAGATCAAAGAAAAGTCATTAAGGTCTAGAATCATACTATAGAATTGTGTAAAAGGGGGAACTTGAGGAAATATTACAAAGATATGAGGATAAATTCGAGAAATTTTACTTCGAAAATTTCTTCTAAAAATACCATATCTATTGATTGAATCACGTTATTGCTATGTGTTTCTAGTTAATTGGATTCATAGATCATTAATTCTGAAGCTTCATTTCACTCAACATCATAGAGGGGGATCCGAATGAGTTATGTACTCTAAATATTTGGTAAATTTTATATTATAGAGGATGAAACCTATGAGATAGTTATAAAGTGTGGTGTTAATACCTGAATAAAGAGTGGATACTTTTTGGAGTTTCAAGTGGTGAGGAACATACAAGGTTTAATAAATAATTTAATCATAGTTGGTAAGCTAGATGATACATGTTTTTGATAAAGTTTTATAAAAGGATCATGAAATATAACAAAAAGTTCCATGGTGGTATACAAGGGTATTAAAGATAAAACATTGTACCGTAAATAGAGTTTTAAAGGAATAACCTTTTTTAGAACAATATCTTATGGATCTGAAAATTTATGGCATGTTTTTCTAGTTCACATGGGTGAGAAGCGGATGAAAATCCTATTGGAAAAGTGAATATTAAAACATGATTTTTTTGAGTATGAAAGTTAAAAATAATTTATCCTTGGAAAATATTATAATGTGACCATAAATATATAAGGAATGAAACCTATTAATCAGGTGTTAGAGCTAATATATCTAGATTTATGGGGGATAACATTGGTTTAGTATGATAGAGTGTCATTGTATTTTCTTACCTGTATTGATTATATGAAATATAATTTGTGAGTATTATGTTATTAAGAATAATTAAAATGTTTTTGGAACCATTTTTCAATAGAAAAACATGGTACAATGAGAGGCATATTTAAGTTAATTGTTTGAGGTTTGATAATGGTGAAAAATATAGATGAAAATATATTAGTGGGTTTTATGGAAATAAATGAATATGTTTTGAGAAGATGTTCCCCAAAAAATAAAAAAATATGATGTGGAAAATAAGATGAATAATACTCTATGTGAGAGTACCCTGAGTATGAGGATTCATCCTAGGAATCCCAAGTAGTTTTGTAAAGAAATTGTGTATTGTATGACATTCCTCATGAAGACACATTATTTAGCACCACTAGGGTTGGAGCTTCTAAAGGATATGTGTATTAGAATAAAAGCTGATGTGACCCACCTCACAGTATTTGGATTCATTTCTTATATACATTTATATCATAATTTGATGGATAAGTAAGAATAAAAAGACCAAGAATATTTCTTTTTGGGTTATGCAAACAAATACATGGGATTTTGGATATGGATTGTGATCTTCATAAGGTCACCAGAAGTTGAATTATTCTTATGTTTAAAGGGATACTATTAAATTATTAATGAATAAAATAATATTTATATAAGAATAAATAGTTAGTAGATCATTCTGAGGTTGATTTGAATGGAATTATAGTAAGTACAAAAATTTTAGGAAACCCTCATGTTCTCAAAGAACTTGACAATATAGAAGGTTAATTTTTTTAATGAAGGTTAGATTTAAGATGTTTAACCACATACCAATTTACCATAATTCTCAAGGACTATATATTACATAGAGATATTTCTATTAGATATAGTTCCATAAGGATCATAACCTTAGGAGTTAAGAAAACCTATATGGTTCATAAGATCGATGAAAAGGTTTAGGTATGATTTGAATGATCTAATTCTTTTGGATAGTAGAAAATTTTAAAGATCCAAAGAGGCTACAAGTATAAAAAATTTAAAATAATGGGATTTAGAGACAGAGGATGATATTGAATCCTTTGATACTTTTGAAACGTGGGAGCCTTTAGAACTTCTATTGGAAAAGAAGTAACTATAGAAAAAAGGGTCTAATGGTTAAAATAATAAGAATATGGTAGGAAAATGTATAAGGAATGTTAGTGGTGAATGTATTTTTATAAAAATAAGTAAATTTCTTGAAAATAGTTTTTGTAGTTTTTAAGCATACAAAAATCTAGATGATGCTTAAAATGTTTGTTGAATGATTATATCTTGATACAATTTATTTGATGATAACTTTACTTAATAAATATTTAGAAGAGTAAATTGACATGAATATAAAAAACTTTTTCATGAGAAAAATAAGGGAATGATTTGTGTACAAGCTCAGATATAGTTGTTATAGATTGAAGAAGTCACCTTGTTAATAAAAATGAAATTTTTATGGCTTTATGGTATACATAATTTTTGTCCAGTGCAATTCGGAACATTTATATTACTGAAAGGTATATGATGATTCAGGATTCCTCATAATTCTCTTATATTTAAATGATGTTCTACTAGAAGGTCTAGATAAGAAATAATTTACATCCATTAATGTTGAGTTATCTAGAAGGTTCAAGATAAATGATATTAAGAAAGATAAATAAATTTTGGGAATGAGGATCTATTGGGACTAGAAGCATGAAAAATTTATGTTTTCATATTTAGAGCACATATGTAAAATAATGGAAAAATTTGAAATATATATATTGAAACATATCTCTTACCCATTGGTTAGAAATTCCTAACTATACATACAAAATATATGGACTTCGCCTAAACAATCCAATCTTGCATGGGTCTATACATATTGTTTCTTCTTCATTTTTTGTCTTCATTAAATATATAATCAAAAGATTATATGAAGTAATAGTTTTTTTCATGGGTGGGTCTTGTCCATTGGTATGGTTTTTTATAGTAAAAAATACAAAGGCTAGGGGAAATATTGAAATAAGAGGTTCAAGGGGAAGGGAATGGGAGAGCAGAGAGGGGAAATAACCTTTCTGATTTTCTTAGGAATCACATACATTGAACTATTTTATATTTTTAAATGGTAAGGAATATGGTCAATGTTGTATAGCCTGTTTTTACTCTAGATGATTGATACAATCTAGATATTTAAGACTGTAATATATCATTTTTTGAAAGTGATGAAACCGTGGTTGAAATTTTTGTTTTGATATAGAGCACAGTCAACCAACAGATATCAGCATCATCCAATGAAGTGAACATGATAGAGGTAGAACTTGATTTTGGAGAGATGAGAGAGCTATGTGTCATTATTAGGGAGAAATCGTAGAGTAGAGATAGAGAAGAAACATGTCATGTTGCATACATGATAAGATATGTGAGAAGGGGTAAGGTGAGTACTATAGATATTTGGAGGGAGGGAAAGTAAGGTGATGAGAGAATGGGGAGTGATTAAGGGGAAGAGGATGGGGATGAAAGATATGGAGTATTGGATGTGTATGATAAATAGTTATGGTGTTTAAGAGGAAAATATGGGGATGGATTGAGGGTGGAATGAAGAATGAAAATATTTGATAATGATAGGTGGGTTGGGAACTGGCTATGAGATTGGGAGGGTGGGTAGAGGATCAAGGTTGGGGAATAAAGGGAATGAGGATCGAGGCTATAGGGGTGTACATTGTATTGAGAATGAAGTAAGGTTATGTCACCTAATATATAGATAAAAAAATAAAATATTACAGGACCATGAGATGGCCCATGACTATATGGGGAAATCGTTATTAATTTGGGTTCGTTTAAAAAAACCCATTGAATATTGTATCACAAAGAAGTAAAAACGTTTTTGACTGCATCATAACCATTTCCTGGCCTAAAATTTTAATGGGACCAAGTCTATTTTGACATAAATATGTTATATTATCCAAATATATGGTTCTATAAATAGAATATGATGCTAAGTACATGGAAAATATTTTTTATGAATCAACGTTTTGAAGTTTGTTGTATACTATGGTTCGTATATGGATAGACAATGATAAAGTAGAGGTATTTGTTAATTGGTTTATAAAAAATTCAATAATTGATCATATGGAAGTGGTTAAGTTGATTTTATGGTATCTCAAAGGCTTGGAAGGTCTTTCCTTATGTTAGAGAAAATATGATCTATTGAATGGATATGTTAATGCAGATGTTAATGGGATACATACAAGGAAAGAAGTACCATAGGATTTGTGACATACCTAATTTATAAATCAATTCTAAATATAGTAGTTTTTTTTATCAAAAATGAAAGTGGATAATGTGGAATAAATTGATGTAGGGAAAGAAATGATATGGATGAATGTTTTTTTTGGAAAACTAAAAAGGGACTAGGGGAACAAAACATTATCCATATTGAGAATAATTTTATGTTTCACTCATAAAAAAAATAGATTCCACTAAATTATAAATTCATCTAATAGATTGTAGAAGATATAGTGAATGATCTATATAAGATAGATGAAATTTATAATATGGTTGATATGTTAAAAAGTTTATAGCCCGAGAAAATATGTGGCAAGTTTGTGCCTTAGTGGGAATTGGATTATTTAGTAGAAATGAAGGGAAGTTCACTGATTTTTATTACTATAGGAAGTAACAATGAAATTTTCAAAGTGATTTAAAGGACACTGTTTAAATTTAGAAAAGAATCCTCAAGTGGGATATTATAAGGTTAAACTACACCAATTTTTATTCCAGCTAAGTGATGAATATTCCATAATGTATATTTTTGGAAGATAAATTTTGGAACCTTGATAAAGATAGTACAATGGAATCAAGGATGTATTGATGAATAATATTTAGTGAATACAACAGTTTGAGTAGTAGTGGTGGTTGTAAAAACTGAATTTGAATGATTGAAGTGCAGAAGAAGTGACAGAGTGATGTTGGAGAAACTCTATCATATATGTAAGAATAAATTGATTTTTCTAAAGGGATGTGTAGGATTATTTAGATATATATATAATAGTAAAAAAAATTCTCTTAATATTCATCAAGGACCATAAGTTGCGGCAATGTGGTTTTTGGTATGTTTGATCAAGTGGAGGGATGCCCATTAAAATCGAAAGAATGTGGTGCCAGATAAACCAACTGACTTTCTAATAAATATATTACAAGGATTACTTGACTTGTAATATTACATTACTTCATTTATTGTTATACTATTAATTTATTGTATCAGTGTTTCTATTATAGATAAGGACTAATTCCAAACTATGTAAATCCCTTTATTGTTTCGTGTGAGCATGGGCTCTTTTTTCAGCTTGTATGTGTGTTCTAGGATATCTTCAAATATCAAGGTGATTTAGGATGACACATTGAAGTGTGTGGACTTTATTCATACATTGACAGAGGATGATACTAGTTTAAAAATGTCTAGTCCTTGTTCTATAAGTGATGTTTTGAAAGGTTGTTCCAAAAATTATGGTCATCGACACAACAAACATCACATTCAAGCAAGTTATAAATACACCATTATCATTTTCTATTATTTAAATATAGTAACCAACTAAAACTTTTATTAACGAACTCTAATCTTGATATCCCTTATTTTAGGCATATAGGCCTATTCAAAATTGAAAATTTAATGATACTCCACCCATATTCGTTACCTCAAATTATGATCCAATTATAATAAAATTTAATTCAATTTATTTGTGATTGGAATATACTTTTAACTTCTTAGAAAAGAGATAATAAGTCAAAATTATATATGGAATATACCATTAACTCAAAATATTTTGTAATATAATTATTATTATAGGGTTTTAACCATCTTGGTCCATATCATAATACTTTATCTTCTTATATAAGGACATACCCTAAGTAATCTCTAAAATAATCATAACACATCATATATTCTTCACCCAATTTATGAAATTAAAAAAATTGGTAGAGTTATGTATTTTATTAACAATTGAAATCCCTTATGAAATTTCTCATTCTATTGAGAATTTACCCCTATTGATTTAAATCCATCAGAGGTGAATCCATCTTATAGAAATATCAAATGAAAATATTGTAATATTTACCAACCCATGGATGTTTAAAATTCAAAAAAAATATTTATCCTGACATCTTTTCTTTATAGAGATTCTCCAAATGATATTTATTAGAAAATAAATGACCCATGAAATTAATTTCCACAAAAAACTGACTTTTAGATAACTTTTAATACAAAATTTTTCCCAAAAAAGTCTCTATAAAAAATTTAGATGTATCTTGTGGTGTTCCTTTAATATTGAGTAAATTGATATGTCATTTATTGATACTAACATACAGGTGTATAAATACCTATGAAATATTTTTCTCATCCAGTCGACGAACAACATTATAGAATTTATGGCCCCAAAAGGAAAGGGGAAAAAAATCAAACTATCAATAATGACTTCATACATCTATCTTTATCCATTACCAATATATTACCCAAGATTTATGCAATCTATATATTATACCAATTTCAAAAAGCTATAAATAACATTTAAATTGTTTAAAAATATCATCAATTTAGTTGAAGGATGTTTTTTCCTTACATTCACCATATTTAAATTTCAACAAACATAACAAAATGGTTATCTTCCATTATCCTTTTTGTTAAATAGAATTGGTGCCTCTAAAAGAGAAATTCTAGGCTAAATAAATCCTTTATTATATAACACATCCAACCATTAAAATAATTCCAAAATTTTTTTGGGGAAATTTTTTAAGAATTTAAAGAAATTAGATTAATCCAAGGAAAAATATCAATAAATAATTACGCATTCCTCTTTAGAGGAAATTGAGAAATCCTTATGAAATAAATCATGATACCAATAAAAAATTAAAAAATGTTAAGATTTTTAAACCAAATCTAGGTAATCATGAACTCGTTCCAAAAGTTAAATAGAGATAATTATAATGTCATAAATTATTAGATCATTTTTTCTCAAAAATTCATCCCATTCTCGTCAAAATGTATTGATAAATCCTTTCAAGGAAACAAAATGAACAGTTTTACTATAATTATTTATTTGAGACTTCTTCTTAACAATTAATTTTATCTCAATTAAATAATTATGTTTTTATCTTAAGAAAGAATAAATATTATGATATTTTCATGCTACCTAACTTTATCATTCTTGAAAATCATTTAAATATGTGAAACAAATTCTCACCCAAAGGGGTATTGATCTTAGTGGAGTAAGAAATTAATTCCATATAAAGTTATAATTGATCCACTATTTGTGAAATGATAAATGAATGATTTTATTTAATATAAAATAATTCATATATAAGTGCATAGGTAATGAGAAAATAATATCATATAATAGATGGTCCTCACTCTGACTCAGAATCTTCAGCCACAAGCTCTAATACCAAAAGTCATCCCGGTGGAGGTCTCTCGTCTTACTTGTGGTTTTATCACTCTTCCATGGGTCATTGATGCAGTTTTCATCATCTTATCCATGAACATATAAATTTTTTTTACTTGATAGAAGGCACTTATACAGACCTCTTAAGGAAATCACTCATAGATTTTTTTTTAAATTTCTTTCCTTCCACATTATAAATATGGACTAGTTTCAACATGAATATCATATTTCATATGCCTAACTCCATCACACTAGAAGAACTCCAATTTGATCCTCCACAACGTAAATATAAAATACATATTTTTTTACTTCTCTTCGAAATTCTTTCATTTTCACTTTTAGACTACCAAAACTGTCAGTTGTACCAATAGAAATTCCGTTACATATAATGTATATGTTTCTAAAAAAAGAACAATCCCAATTGAGATTATTTTTTTTATAAAATTTAAATACCAAAATTTATGTTTTTCAAAAATATATATATGTTGTTAATTTTTTTAATGACAAAAAACACTATACAAATAATTAAATTTGTTACTTTATTATATTAATATTCATTGTTTTTACGAACAAATGGATATGTTATTATTAAATATTATTACGAACAATTTTTTTCTATATATAAATATTTATCTATTATTTATTTAATAAAAAAATATTTTAAATGAAATTTTTTTCTACTATTTGATAAATATATATTAAATAATTTATATTAATTTTTTTTAAAAATTATATATATTGAAATGTTGAACTTAGTCAATGAAAATTATTTTTTTATTATAAAGAAAATATAGAGAATATTTGGAAAAAATTTATAATTTAATCCAATATATATTATATTTAAAATAAAATTTAAATTATATATTAATAGAATTTAATTTGGGAAGAAATATATTATCCCACTTGAATTCTTAAAATAATTAAAAATAGCATAATTAAAAGAAACAATTAAAAAATTGTAGATAAACTTTATAATCATGAAACTCTATCCCAAAAAATGGAATAGAAAAAAATACTACCCTATCAACCCATTTTCTTCACACCTCCCCTCTCTTAGAAACATGGTCTCCCATTTTCGTAAGACCGATGATATTTTAAAATAATCACATAGAATTGTTTCTTTACTGTCTCCCACACCCACATGCACACCCACACCACCTCGAAGGTCAAGCCAGCACACACCCACCATTCCTTTGTTTCAGGTAAAATGTTGACCTTTTTACCATCCTATATCCTTTCTCCATAATTTCCACCAATTTAGATCACATAGAATGAGCCCATTTTTCCATTGACTCGAATCTTCTAGAGTCCCCTTTCACCACACTTTTCTATCCATGTATCCAAAAACTATAGTGAGATTCATAGGTTCAATAATGATTTTTTTGACACATATGGACAAAATATTTTTCCATATATAAAATTAGAAATGTAAAAATAAAAAATTAAAGTGGATTATTATTCATTTATTAGATGCAACAAATCATCAATGTGATATGACTAGTAAAATTCCCTAATAAATCATAAATTTAATGAAAATGGATTAATCATATGATTTATTTTTTGGAAAATTGAATGATAAATTTGGGAGAGAAGTTGGAAAATATTTAATTCTTAGTAGATATTATAATAAGTGGAAGGGTAGGGATTGCAGAGAAATTAAGGATAAATATTACATACTAATTTACATATCAGATGATTTTAGAGTAGGATAATACATGTTTGATATATTATTTTATAATTATCATTTAAAATTTAAATACAAAAAGTAGTAAAAATATAAATTAATTTCATTATTTATTCATATTATTTTTGGTTTTTGTGTTGAACCATTATTCACAGATCTATAATGTCCACTACAGGGTGAAAAATGCATAGAAATTAAATAAATACAATAAATATAATGAATTTTAAAACAATTGAAAATATGATTCCATCAACAAACCCAAGATCTAATTATTGTAATTAAGAATAGACCATCCACTCAATCTAATAAGGTATCCATTATATTATGGACTTGAGATTTATGGGGAACTTGAATTGATGATTCCTAACTTAGTTAGAACTAAAATGAGATATAATATTGAATAATTAAGTAAGATATAACATATATTGGGATTATTTCATTATAAGGATGAAAAATTAAAAAGTATTTACTAACAATTTTTATGGAAACCCATTCATGAGAATAAGGGTGATTACATAAGGGAGAAAATATAAATATCATAGGTAAATTATATATATATTATGTGGATTCTATTTATTCATTCATTATATCAACAAATAGATTGGTCAGTGTGAGTCATGCCCACCATTTTCATTTCGACGCCCAATTTTATATCTAGAGTTCCATCATTAAAAAGATTCATACATTTCAATAAAATCCACAAACTATGGTGAAATATTTTTTACTATAAAATTATGGTGTGAAAGAAACTTATGTGTTTTTAAAGTCACATTTTATGATACTCACCATACCATATGATTTTATTGAAATTATAATTTATCTATAGCGATTAACATCAAACACCAATAGTTTGTGTGTGAAAACAATGTATTCACCTATAGTTAATCATCATATCTATATATTTAAGAATGATAATGTATCTATTTGGAGATGTGTGATGTAAAAACATTGTGAAAATTAATTTCATGTTAATATTGGATGAGAAATTCAGGACTATACAAATTCATGTCCCTATTCGAGAGGCATAGTGTTCGTTTTGGATGATAACTTCATGTGGATGCTTGTATTTATTCAAAATTAACATAGATCATCCATCATGTTTTTTATTTTTATTATCATGATTTTTCTTCATCTCGTAGGACCTTAAAAATGATTTTTTATCTTTGATTACAATTAATAACTAGTATTATTTGATGTTGTACGTGTTTTACATGCTTGGTTTCAATATTCATATTTTTTTTATTCTTGATCAGACTAAATAAAAATCATGATTTTATTAGATCGAAAATCAGTGCATTTTCTATACTACTATATGATTTAGTATTTTTTCTTATTGTTTTCCATGTTCCATTAATTTTTGTTAAGATGAGACTGTCTAACCATTATTTTATTTGGTTTAAGAAGTAATTTCACATTTTATTTTTAAATGATCATAATATGGATGCTTTAATGGTTATATCATGGCGTCCTTCTATTAATTACCTTTATGATTCATTTAATGATGAAATTTAATATTTTTTTAGGATTACAACATCATCTTGTTTGTCATAGGAGTTTCAAAAGGGGCAATGGTTCTGTTGTGTTCTTTGTAGCATAATTCATTCTACTTTGTAGAATTTTGTTGTTAATGGGGAGCATGAGCATTGTGACAACATCTTGAATATTATAAATATCAACCACCAAGGAAAATATTTAGAATTTTTAAATAGTATTTATAAAACTAGAATACTTCTCAATGTAAAAATATTTGTAGAATAAGTGTGTCCATTACTACCCAAGGCAGATGAAATTTTTCATGTGAGTAACTCTTAGATATTATTTTTATGCTATGAAATTTTGTGTGTGTTCTTCAAGTATTAGTGTTTTTGTACATGTTTTTGTCTTTATTATTATTTTACAATAGAAAAGAACCTATTATGCTTTACAAAATATTGAAAATCAAGCATCAGTGATAAAATTTCCATTTCTTTGGATATTTATTTATAGAAGAAACATGACTTATATTTAAATTTAAAATATGATGTTTCAAATTTCATGTTTGGTTCTTTCAAAATATTTTTCTTATTTTTAAAAATATAAAATGTTTTTGTTAATATGTGTTTCTATTTTATTTAATAGGTATATATAATGTTCGTTATTTTATTTTGGACACATATTCTTCTTGTTGTTAGTGTGAGATTGGGGATGAACTGCTTCCATCCACAAGCTCAATAAAAAGAACCTGATTACACATGTGGGGATGATCAACTTATGTTCATATACATTCAATATTATGTGATTGAAGAATATTATTCTAGTAAAAAATAAATATTTCTTAATAGATACCAATATTTTTTCAAAAACACATGCCCAAAAAATTAATGTTGGTATATTATATTCATTCGTTTCAATAAAATTTAATATCTCATAAGTTTAAAATTTGGCTTCGTGAGTGTGCTTCAAGAACACCCTTATACATATCTTTATGAGAACATGTTATCATGATTGGAATTCCATAAAGACCCATACAAGAAATTCAATTACTAAATAAAAAATGTATTGGATGGAATCTTCATATATCTTATAGGAAACCTCCATAGTTTCTAGTAATTGAATGGTCATAAGGAGTCTTAGATTTTACATGAATCACATCTATTTTATCATCTTACAAAAATTATTGAGGTGGGTTATCTTGTAGGAATATTTTGAAATTAATTGATTTATTTATTTTTGGATTTGATGTTGTAGAGAAAATTATTATTTTATATTTTGTTGTTGTAGAGTTTTGTATTAAATTTTATAAAGGACTTATATATCGGGTACTGCTTCCAGTCACCTGCTCTTGAAATTGGGGATGACCTTCTTCATGCTTCCCATGCGAGCCTACTATATGAATGGAACCCACCACTAGTGTGAACTATGACATTGAAAGATGATGTTTGAGAGAAAAATGTCACAATATATGTATGATAAAATTTTATGTAATGTCACATGGAGTTTGAGTATGTTTAAATATGTTCGTAATGTATTTTCTTTGAGTGTGGAAACATTTGTTCAAATAAACCCTCTATTTTTTTAGAGTTTCATAGAATATAATTTTATAATTATTATATAATAAATATATTATAAATACTTGTATTAGTAAATATAATGAAAAAATTTAGTAAAAAATATTATAATACTGACAATTTTTTTTTTAAAATATATTTTACAAAAAATGAAAATTATTGCTATTTATTATAAAAATAGATAAAATAATATTGTTATTTATATTACAGATGGAAATATATGTGTTGGTAATAATATTATCAATAGATAATTTTTTGTACGAATCAATAACTAAACATTGTGACCAATATATATATATATATTATCTATTGATATTATTAAAATTGAAACCAAACTATTTTATATTATGCAATAACATTTAGCGATATATCTTTTACAAGAAATTTAGTGAAAGATACACATCTATAGGTAAAATGATTTACCAACAAAAAATTTAACTTTACAAATAGATATATTCCTTTTGGAGAAAGGTAATGTTTTTGTGTGTTTGATAGTAAAAAAATATTTCTATTTAATATCGGATGTAATATAGTCACACAATGAGTTACCACCTTTTAATCTTCCAACATTTCTTCCTTAATAATCAATTCCACCTATGTTGATATATCCTATAAAGTTATTTCCATCCATATATCTAGTTTGTGTCTTATCTCAAGCCTCTAAAATTTCATTCACCCATTTATTGTCAACTCTGGTGAAAAATTAATTAGCACATTAAATGAAATTTTATACTCTATAATAGTTATGTTTTCTTTCTCCATGTTTAAAATTTTATTTTCTTTATCCAAATTATATTCTATAAGATCATACCAATTATCAAAAATATTATAAAAAAAATAATCAGTCAAGATCCTTATGAAAATAAAAATTATTATTTTTGTCTCCCACCACTTCCACATGGACATTACAATACATTGGTCTTAATCTTGACCATAATGGTCTTATATGTTTACAAAAAATTGAATTATATGATTTATTATAGAAATATTCCTAAAATTATCCTTATATCATGATTCTATTTGGGTAGAGGTGAATAATCTAAAGATTTTGGTGGATTTATTACATATTATAGAAACATATTAAATTGAATTTTTTAGAAAGTTATATGTTTATTTTTTTATAATCTATATAATTTTAAATCCCATTATATCAAAGATATTCCTCATTTTACATATAGATTATTTAAGCAACTTTTGAATGTTATAGGTAATAAATTGAAGATTATAATGACTTATCATCCACATAAATATGGAAAAATTGAAGATATAATACATATTTTTGGGGATATTCATAGGGTGCACGTATTGGACTTTGGAAGGCCTTAGGAAGATCATGTGTTATGAAAAAAACCGATGAAAAACCAAGAACAAAAAGAAAAATGAAAATCAAGAAAAAAAGTAATTTTCTTAGAAACCCCAAATAAAAGGGAAAACTATGGTAAAATTGGATATAAAATCCATTATGAGATAAGATCTAAAATATTCCTCATATGGATAAATCATAACACATATATATAGAGAAAATTAAAATCTTATATAAACCAAAAATGGGTTTTATTGACCCCCACATCACTAATATTTAAAGAAGAATGGTGAAATAGGATTAAGGGAATTGTTTAACAATATAAAACTTTATTCAAATATATTGCATGAATAAAAAATTTCTAATATCATGTGAACAAATCCACCACTTCTACTGAAGCCCCTCAGGGCACAAATCTTTATCAGAAACATATCGTGTCCAAGAATTACTAATACATGGAAATATGAAGTTCCTTAATATCACATATATAATATTTTCAGTAGTACTAAGCTTCATTACAACAATATAATCATTAATAAAGCATCTATCAAAAAATGATAAGGTATATAAATTTTCATTTTCGTCTTATGGGTATCGGACTTTTTTATAATAATCACAACATGAGGAATACCATATCTCATAAAATGATGTCACACATCATTGTTATTTATACTCTTGTGAAACATATAACCCTTTTTTTTAAATATAGAACTTTTACTATCATAATAAAATAATTAAATATGGTTTTTTATACAGAGTTCACAAATCTTTTTCATTATCTGAATAGCTTGTTTAATATCCTCTGTAAAATCTATATACTCAGCCTTAGTAGTTTCCAACACAAATGTATTCTATATGGTTTCCTTTCATCTAAAAGAACAACCTATAATTGTAAATACACTACCTATCAATGATACTATAATAAAAATATATATCAAAAGGTAAAAGTATATATAGCCAATCACACCATCCTATATTCTCCTAAAATGAAATAAAACATTCATATTTGCACATATATATCTGAAGATCCACTGAATTGTCTTGAATTTTTTTTTTCTAGGATGAGATATATATCTAATAACATTAATTTTTATATAAGAAAACTTTTCCTGGGTGAAATCCATAAAATACATCATAGAACCCACTACACTTGAATATGGAAGTCAAGACATATATTCATCCTCATTATTGGAATAGATACATAAAGAAGGTAAATGTATAAAATGGGGAGATAAAGATACACTTATTAGTTTGAAATTATTCATATTAAACATATCATTAAATTTATTCTCTAATTCACTATATTTTTTTAATAAGACACACATTATGTGGTTTAGTGGGATACCAACATGTACAAACCAAATTACATAAACCAAAAAACCTAAAATTCTATAATCTTGAGCCCCAGAACTATAAAAAGAGTGACCACATGATTCCCAAGAAATAATTTGGACTCATGTATGTTGAATCTATAAAATATTTACTTAATTATAGTCTACCATTCCCATCATATAGAAATGACCTTCACCACAGATTCTTGGATAATATAACCAGTGAGGCCATCAATCACCAAAAAATCCAATACCTTACTTATGATTTTCCCACTTTCAGTCATCATGGACTATTGTAGTACTAAAAACTCTAGATATCACTACCTAATAATTTATAACCTCCATGAAAATCACAACAGACCCCTATCTTGAATGAAAAATAAAAAAACCACATATAAAAGACGCAAAACAAACAATAACATAGAAGACCTATAAAACATTTTCCAAAATCAAGTTTGCACAATAATAATGACGTCTTCCCAACATTGTAGTTGAGTATACAGTCATTGGTCATAGAATTCTCCAGTAGGTATTCATCCAGAAAACCAACCACCATGAAATAAAAATCCAAAATAACTACTGAAATAAAAAAACCTATATCAAACACCACATCAAAAAATACTTTCATTTAGAATAATAATACATCTATTAATTTATACCTATACTAAAAGAAAATAATCCATCAATTGATTAATGATAAAGGAATACAACTAAAACCACCAATGAAATAATAAGCAAAGGTAGATCACCTAATACCACCAAAAACAAAAAAACCACTCTAAATATTATCCACCAAAACATCTACTACTACTATACCAAACCCTCACCCTGAATGCTAAAGTGATTAAAAAATATAGGGTCTTTTACATTGGGTCAAGAAGGCATATTAATTAAGAGGAGTGGTAGAAAATACACATTTAGGGAGAGGGAGAAACAACTGAAACACAAAAAGAATGGGAAAAAATATAGGGTAACTTAATTGATCTACAAGAATACACAATCACTCCCTCAAAATGATATATTAATCAATTTACATGATCAAGGTTGGGGTTAATCATGGTTGGTATTTTTTGAAGGGAATAAATTGATTTTAATTTTATTGTGAGCACAAACTACACTAAGCATCATGTACCATTTAAAAAACCAACATATCTAAAAGAAAAAAAAAATCAAAAAACAAAATATCTAAAAAAAAATGAAGGAGGAACCCATAAAATATAAAAACTTAACAAAAACAATGCAATGAAAGGAGAAGATATGACTCGGTGGGGAGGGATGGAACCCATGAGAATCACAACCACTTATTCCATGAGTGGTTTTAGTGGGAAACCATA
Organism: Viscum album; assembly: GCA_963277665.1. NCBI lineage: Eukaryota > Viridiplantae > Streptophyta > Magnoliopsida > Santalales > Viscaceae > Viscum > Viscum album. The sequence goes on from OY728157.1 coordinate 695,173,261, forward strand.
GTACTGTAGAGCTATAAGAGAGGGAGTGAAACAATCAAGATAAAGTAATGGGGATCTAATATCAATAAATTTCACAATATATGATTTTTTGGTCTGAAGATTGTATCCACATATTTTTTTCTGAATGAATCTCTATGACCATGATTTTTTTCATAACTCTTTAATAAATCATTCCAAACTCTGAATTCAATAGATATTTAACCTATATAATATATTTTTTCCATGTTTGTAACAATAATTTATTTAATATCAAATAAAAAATTAAAAATATTGATCATGAAACATCTTAAGATAACTATAACTATCTTAAATTCACCTTTTAAAACCATGAGTGGTTATAAAATAATCAATCCTCAGATACCACTATTTAAGTGATTTTTTATAGCTATGAAGATATTTCTTTAATTAATTCACATATTCTTCCTTTCATAAAACTATAAAACTTGTTAGTTGATATATATACATTTAATCCTCAAGATACCATTAAAGAAAATATTTTTCTACATTCAACTTCACCAAATCAATATTTTATAAATTTATAAAAAAAATGTAAATAGAGCTATGTTTTATAACTGGAGAAAATAAATTAATAAAATTGAATCCCAAAACTATAATTTATCCTATCATAAATAATTGTTTATTATACTATATATATTTAACTCAAAATATTCCTTCTTTCTTGAGGAGCACCCATTTGTAACTCATAATGTTATTAATATTATCTAATTTGACAAATTCCCATGTTGAATATTTCGAGAGAGACAAACTCTATTCTTGCATAGCCAATATATATGTAACTGAATCATTATAAAAAACTTTATCTAAATAATTTAAAGGTTCTTAGTTTTAATTAATATCTTCTTTCATATCTAGTGGATAAAAAACCTTATCATCATCAGTATACACCTATAGAGGACTAATAATTATTTTTGGTATTTATATTTCAAGTGAACACTATGATTGTGGTGGAAAAGAAGAAATACCACCTAAAATCTAAGAATAAATATTAGATTCAGAATTTGGTGAAGAAAATGAATAATGATCAAATTTAACATCACTTCAAATAATTTATCAAATCATTAAAAGTTGAGGAACTTTTTATGAAATATACATCACAAATTACTTTCCTACTAAATACAAATTTTCTACTTTTAATTCACTAAAACTTATATCCATTAACCCCTAATTTATATCAATAAATATACCCTTATAAGTTTCAGTTTTAATTTTTCATTATCTCTATGATTATATATTATAAAGATAAGTATTATCAAATCATATTAAGATATAGTAGTTCCAGATCATATTGCTTCTATAGTATCCTTTAAAATTTCATTTTAAGAAGGACATATAATTATAAGACATGAATTTACAATATATTCAACCAAAAAACATACTTATTTGAGATTTATAGTCCATACAATACAACCTCATAGTTAATTTTCTATTTATTCATCCAGCAACAACATTTATCTATGGAGTACAAGGATCTGTCAAGCACCTCGTTTTTTTTGAAAAATAAATTTAATACATTAGAAAAAATTAAATTCCATGATTGAGGCCTTGATTCCTTATTTTTATCCTTTTTTATCTTATTATTCATGATCTTACACAACTTATATGTATTAAAACTATATTTTTATGATTTAATAATAATACCTATAAAATCTTAGAAAAACATCAATAATGATCAATAAGTAATTTATAACCCCATTTGAGGCACTTGAGATGGTGCCCCAGGATCAGAATAAATATAATCTAGTTTCCCATACATATTACATGTTCATTATTTGAATCTAAATCTCTTCTAATTCCCAAAAACATAATTCTCATTGAATTATTGCTTTTTGATACATATGACATCAATAAGACCACTTCTACTCAATTAAATCATTCTATTCTGACTCATACTCCTAAGATGAATTTCCTATAATCATGAAACATCATTACAATATAATGAATATTAAAAAAACTAGATCACCCATGATAGCGGAACCCTACAAAACATTTAAACAAAAAAAATTTCTTCAATTTCATTAGAAGAATCTAACCTATACTAACCTTTAAAACATATCCTTCACCAATTTATTTTTACCCATTTTTATGAAGACCAATCAAAGAAATTAAATTTCATTTTAGATCATAGAAATTATGAACATCAGAAAGTTTTTTTACATGTCCATCAATCGATATAATTATCATGGTTTTAATTTTATCAATATTATTAGATATACTATTTCCCATCAAAACGACAACTTTAGAGAGAATTTTCTTTTTTTGAAAACCAATCCTAAATTGTAAATATATAAAAATATCATTTTGAGTTAAGAATAAAATCCTCATGCTATATATATTTACCATTATAAAGCAATATGAATTCCCCATCACCACAATCCTCTTCTAAAATAGTAATTACAATATTTTTTTGGTTTGTTTCACTCTGGATACATAAGTCTATTATTCTTATTTTAATTCTATAGCTTGAAACATTCATAATTAATTTGACCCTTATTAATATAATAGTTTCTAATCTTATCTCTATTTTGATATTTTGACTTTCCCTTTTCAAAATTAACATGTTTTCATTCACAAGTTATCCCTTTGAAAAATAATCTGTCTATTTAATATTTAGAACAAACCATGTGATATTTTGTTTGATCATTTGAAAATAAATTATCACAAACATTATCAATACTAATTCATCATGAATAAATATATTTGAATCTAGAAATATCATATGTAAAGGTGATAATAAGCATAAAAAATATATCTGGATCATATTTATCATATTCATCTTCTATATTTTCATGACCACAAACAATTTATTTGAATAGTGTTTAACATTTTTTAACAGATATATATTGTTCCATGAAATGAGACTATAGTATTTTCATAAAATTAAATTTACTGGTAAGTTTGTTTTTCATACATTGTTGCTCTAATTTTTTCCACAATACAAGAATACTTTTATGCATTATAAAATCCAAAAAATGTGGTTTTACCAATATAGCTGTATTTTTATAATATATTTATGGTTCTTATATTGTTTTTTATCAATATTATGTGAACTAAGATTATTCTAAAATACAAAAAATTAATTTTCAAGAACCATTTGTATGATAATATCCCATTTTATACCTTTAAATATAAAAAATATATTGTTTTGATCCAGAATCAGAATATTGAACTTCATGGTTTCAATTGAAGGAAATAGAAACAAGATCATGTAAGTAGATCAGATCTTGAAGTTACATTAAATCATGAAACCAAATCAGATTTAGGTATGATAAAAAAATTATTTTATAACAATTTATTGTAAAAATAATTGATAAACAATAATAAATAAGAAAATAAATGAAAAATAAGAACACTAATAATTTATGTGGAAACCAAAAATCGGGGAAAAACCATGGGTAATGGACGCCCAAAATATATTATGAGATTAAAGTTATATTTTTATTTATATATATTAAAAATGACATATATATATATATATATATATATTGAGAAAAAAACCTTATCCCAACTTCAGTGGATCATATTAACCCCTATAAAATATAGTGAGTCACACCTAAAACATTTTAGGATAGGTAAAATATGATTGGAGTCATAACACCCAAAACACATGTTATTGGTAAAGTTTTATTATAATAATAATTATTAGTGTTTGATATATAAGAAACCATTTAAGGATTTTCATGGGTAGTTTCAAACAAAGTATGGTATTAGATAAAAAATGAAATAAAATTAATTTGGATCATATAAGAATAAAAAATGTTCAATAAAAATATTATAATAATAAATGATGATGATTTTTAAAGATCTATATTTGAAATCATGTATTCTTATGTGTGTCTCCTTGGTAGGGATGAAATCTTCTTAGGAAGTAGTGAAAGTGAGTCTCATGATACGTTGGTCCATTCAAGATTGTGGAGTAAATTAGTGAAGTTGAATATTGTTTGTTGTTATATTAACCACATGTAGTGATTTATAACATCTTTTATATTTGTCAATTGAATAATTACCCACCATACCCAACTCAAATATTATATTGGGACATGATATACTAAAAAATGAATTCTATTTATATGGAGAGACCATCATGAATCATATATTCATAGGAAAACTTTATATCAGGATAATTTATTTCCTTAGAGTTTGTTTTATGATAGTCTGAGAATATTTAGTTAGAGAATTGGGAAATATAAGTAAAATATAATAATGATGGTTGTAGTTTTTTATAGAAATTAGGTCCTAGTAACTTATCTAGTTAAGAAATCCCTCTAGTTTAGAGAATTTAAACACCCTTTATTTTTAATATAACCATTAATTTTATGTTTTTTAATTTTTGGATAAAATTAAATAAATGGGAGAATGTTTCTATGATATAATATTTTGGTCCATGCAAATCTAATAATGAAGGTCAGTTGTGTAACTTTGATTTGTGACCGTTGGTATCGTATGGTTTTGTTCATTGTTGTCTAAAAATTCAAGTTAACTATATATTATAGGGATGGGGATATAAAATATATTAAATGATTAGGAACATGATTATCTAACCATGTGTGTTAATTATGTGAAACATGGAAACATATACATAATTTTGGATTTAAAGGCCAAAAATATATTTTTTAAATCAACCAATAACTCTCCAATATCATGGTTGATTTTTAATGCAACCCTAGTGAATTTTGGAGGTGTTATTCATTTGATATATTGAATAATTGGTGTTTATAATAGAAATAAGTAGCTATATCTAAGGTTGGATGATCTCAATACATCATTCTCCATGGTTTTCTCTTCTATCTTTTAGAGATCCAAATTTAGGTATGTTGCATCTAAAAATACATAGAACTTATGAATGATTGGGATTTATTACTTCTTAGGTTAGGAGAATCCTCACCATTGGTTTTATCTTATTCTAAAATTCTAAAGGAATCTATGATTATAATAAAAAGCAATATGCCCTAAATCCAAAATTTCATGTGACCAATTTTTGTGGCTTTGACATTATGGTTACATTTCCAATGAATACAGCCTTGATAAATGGATTGAGAGTGCATTTTCACCAATGTATTATGATGTGAATTATATAAATATTATGATAATATATTAGATAAATATACCCCGGGCATGAAACATGCATGAGATTTTACTATTGTCCTAAAATGTTGGTATCCAAATGATCAAAGATTAACATTTAATGGAATCTTTAACCTAATATACCATTTAAAAACTATTTCAAAAGATAAAATGTATTATAAGAGATTCATTCATGCATGTCATGTATCAAATGGTCATGTTATTTACTCATTTTTTAAAATGAATGAGTAAATAAAATATGTACCACTGAGGATCATCCTAACTGCTATATAAAAAACACTTCTTTGCAATTGTTATGGTGTGTTTGAATCCTATAAAAATGCCTTTCGGAGACTCACGAATGCCCAATGATATTTTCTCATACCTCATTTATGGATAAGTTAGTATGATTTCATGAATGATGTAAGGATCCCGCTCATATGATGTGATATTCAACTCAACCCATGGATACATAAAAAATATTGGATATCATTTGGTTTCCCTTTAGTGATCTTCATTAAACATTTTGATGATATAAATATTTTGAAGTATCTCTTTTATAAAAGGTATAAATGATTAAAGTGTTATAAATTTCCACTTTTTTGATATTTAATATAATCTAGTGTGAAGATATTGGTCATGGGAATTCAATCACTTCCATTACTTATATTTAGTGCTAATAGACAGCTATGATTTCCATTTGTGGTATCTATTGTGATTGTGTTGCATTAGTTATCAATAAGTTAATTTGTGGATGATATGAATCTGAAATTTTTTGACACTATTATTTAATATTCAAATTTGATAAAGAATTTTTACATTACATATAATAAGGAGAATTCCATGAGAAAATTTATCTACATGAATTGAAAAAGACAAATTGAATTGAAGTTACTTTGAAAACAATTATATTTTACATAATGTTTATTTATTAGAATTTGATAATTATATATTTTTTTATTGGATAACATAACTATGATAGCTTACTAAAAATGGTCTTCCATTTGGCCAACTGAGGGAACAAGGTGAAACCACTACTGAGGCGAGAACTGGTTTTAACCTCAATCCATCCTGTATAGAGGTGGGTGAGAAATATGGGTGTACTACATTCCAACAAGGAGTGCAAGAGGGAATAGGTGGAATTACCATTTGGTATGAAAAAATGGAGTGGAGATCCAGAAAAGGGTTTTTCTAGTGAGGTTTAGGAGTAGACATCGATAGGCACTTATGTTTAGCTAATGGAATTCCCAGAGTAATAAGGTATTGAAAAAAAATCTCACATTTGATGTGTAATTTGGGATCCAAAAGACACCATTCATTCACCTTTAAAAATTCATACATAATAGCATCTATCTAATTGATTTTATTTGAGACTCTCAATGGATCTCTTTCCATGAGTTTTAAAATCGTACCACGTCTTCTTCCTTTGACTTCATCATAGGTTCTACAACATTCATGCATAATAACACCATGAATACCCTCTTTGGATAAGTTTAAATGAAGTTGTATGAGGAATTTGGTTATCTGATCTCCATGGATGTATTTGAGAATCTATAAAAGAGAAGCATGAAATTATGGCATTCACATGATAATTTAAACATGATTAGATCATTAATCTTGTGACACATTAATTCTCAGAAATTTTTTGAGTCACATGATATTTTTTAACCACATGAAATAGAGATCCCAAAATCCTTGATCATTTTTATGTAATAAGGAATCCTGATTCTTTAGGTGTCTAAATGAAGAATGATCATTTTATATTTGCATGAATAATGGTAACTTGATAATCTTTATGTATTTAACGTTTCGAATAAATAGAGTATGTTTTGGGTAATAATTATCCCACATAAATAAGAATGAATTGACCAAACATTTCAGAATTCAAATGGAAATAAGGTAGACTACCATTGGTGATTTTTTCACATAAGATGAAGGAGTTAAATTTATTTTAAGAATGAAAAAATAGTATACCTTTGGGTATTCATATGAATGAGATAAAACCTTCGATTAATATATACTTTAATAACTCCATACCAGAACATCTCAGGTAAATACAATTCATGTAGATAGAAAGAATCATATTCATGAGATTCTTGAAAAATGTGGATGTTCCATGGCTTAATCAATGATTAATAATAAAAGAATACACTCATGTATTTTATATTAACGCATTTAGAAAAATAATACCCACGATTTATGGGGTATTCAACCGAGATGTTTGAGAGAAATAATATCCATGGTATTTAGGGTATTTAAATGAGAAATATAAATACCTAATCCTTATTAGGGCTATTATATCTGATGAAGAATAATCAAGGTTTTTATTTATTAACACATTAAAATATTGATTTAAACGAAGAACTTAAACCATGTAATTATCGAGGCCCAATGAAACACATTATTTTTTGTATAAATATGTGAATGCATGTGATGAGAAATTTATACAACCCTTCCAATATCCATTGAGACTCCATGAATCCATTATGCAAGAAGAATTTTGAGAGTGATCCAAATATGAATAATTCTTAGAGAAAGTGATCACATGAGCTTGATCAGTGAAAAAAGGTTTCAAGACCAACATCATTAAAGTTATTGAAAAAGTAAATTAGGAAGGAACAATAAGATTTCTTATGGAGAAATATTATCTTTAATAACTTGTGGGATTCCAGTATAAACCACCATAGGTTTTCAACAGACAGCTCAACTAGTGAGATTTAGTAAAAATAACACTAGTAGGATGTGACTCTAAGGATCCCATTATGTGATAGTCAATAGTAATCATTTGTGATCATATATACAATATTTTTTATGATATATATTTTAGGGTATTTCCTATACTTGTAATCACATTGTTTATTATTAGAGAATCTATGTAGTTAAATCTTTCCAACATGGCAAGGACGTAGTCACCCATTACAACGGTGGTGAACCTTGAAAAAACCATGTGTTCATTTTTAGTGATTTCAGTTGCTTTCATACCAGAGAAGTGAGAATTTCCTAAAATAGGTGTTGGGATCTTAATATATCCTAGAGGTTGATTTGAAAAATGTAAATTGTAAAAAGAACATAAATTATTCACCCCTCCCCCTCTTATTGATATATCTAAACCAAGGCTCATCAACTAAAATCATAACAGAAGGTTCCCAAATTAATGATCTAAAATTTACTGAAGAACCCATGATGGAGAATTTAAATTCAGTAAACAATAATGGAATTAATGTCTTTAAAGGAAAAAATGATTATGGATAAAAGATCCGAATGCTTCTATATTAGTTTTAGAAGGCCTTGAAGTTAGTGATTCTATAACATTTGGTTTTATATTACATGGAATTGATGCTCCCATGAAATAAACTAATAAGAGAAATATGTTAGTTGATGGGAAAACCATAAATGCTATTTTAAAATCCTTTCTTGATAATGTGTTTAATAAATTTATTGGACTAAAAATAGACAAGGATGTGTGGGATGAACTCAAGAATATGTTTGAAGGGAATGTGAAGACCAAATAATCCAAACTAAAAATATGAAGAGATAAGTTTAAGGATATATGAATGGCTGATGATGATATTTTTATGACTACTTTACCATGGTAAATGAGATAATAAATCATATCACGGGGTTTTAAGATACTTTGGAAGATTCATCAATTTTTAATAAATTGATGTGTAACTTTTCTAATAGATTTTATTTAAATATTCATACCTTAAAATAATTTATAGAATTGTCTTTTGATGAGTTTCATAATACATTTCTTAGTTATGAGATCAGAAAATCTCATATGCTAAAAACTAAAAAAAAAATGGATTTCAAATCATTAAAAAATATCAAGATGAAGAAAAATAAAGATAAACCATCCATAGATTCGAATTAGGAATAGATAGTTGATACAAATTATAAAATATTCATGTCCTTTATTTAAAAAAATTTCAGAAGATTAAAAGTAAACTTTAATGGTTTTTTTTCCTTTAAAGTGTTTTTATTATCATCAAATTGGGAATTTTGAAAATGATTTTACAAATTAATATTTTTATGATTATGAGAGTGGTGATGAAAATGAATACTAAACTAAAAGAAGATTTAGAAAATGCGATGTTGAAATGAAAAAGAAATTATGAAGGAAGTACAAGAGAAATCAAATGATTAAGTGAGTTGATGAACACTCTTCATCCTGAAATGAATTAAAATATGAATGTCCCACAAAAAATCATAAAACCTTAATATAAAAATTTAAGAGACATGGAGATTCTTTACGTAGGGATGAGAAATAGTAGGAGTGAAACTATGAGAATATGCAAAGATATAAACTTTAATCATTCCTTGCCAAAAAAATTATCTCAAGAAATAAAAGAAGAATCTTGAGAATGAAAATAAGAAATTAAGTGCTGAAAATAATAAGGAATAAATAGTTCATATTGATAAATAAAAGGATGAATTTATCAAAATATAATGATCCATTTTTAATGAGACCAAGAAAAAAAAATTATTTATTTTGAACATGATAAGATGATATGTAATCTTGAAGAGATGTTTGATGCTTGGAAAGAATATTTGTTAGATACACAATCCAAATGTTTCATAGTTCAATATGAGTTGAATAAGTCCATATAATAATTTAATATATCTTTTGAGATTAGGGGAGAAACTTCTCAATATGGAGATAAGAAAGGTAAAAGTTCACTTACTAATTTTTATAAATATTTTTTTTCTAAGAGTGCAGGTGTGAAAACTAAAATTTAGGAAGAACAAAATACAAAGAGGGGAATAACCCACCATAAAATTTGATTATAAGGTTTAAGCAATAAAATATTAACAATGATCTAGATTTATCTAGAACCAATTTTGGAGAATAAAGTTTCAAGGATTTTATTGGTGTTGTGGTAAGCATGGCCACAAACCCTATTATTTATACTTCAAGATGTCATTACCAAGAATTAGATTATAATGATGTGGGGGTTTCAATTAGTATATAAGGAAAAATATCATTGAAAAAAACCTATGAATTTATATGAACCAAAAGAATCAATAGAAAATAAATTTAATACCCTAGATGGAGTCTATAGAAGATTTAGTTTATAAGGTCACAAGGTTGAGGTGTGTATGACAAGAATGGAAGGAGAGGTTCCCCATTTTGTAAAAGGGAATATTTTTTTAAAGGAAAAAATGGATTATCATATGAAAAATTGAGAATATTGATAATGATAGGAAAGGTTTCTTAGTAATTTGGCCAAACTAATTGAAATTTGCTAAACAATTGGAGGAGGCCGAGAAACATGCTAAATATAAAGAAAATTAAGATGAATAAGATGATAAGTTATCCAAAATTGGAAACTTTAAGATCTATAAGGCTGATGATGAAAATTTTATCCAACATAAATAAAATAAGGGAGGAAATATGATGGTTAAATTAATGTCACTCAGAAAAAAAATAATATTCTGAATAAATCCTCCCATGCTAGGATTCAAAGGAAATAATGGCCCAGATTGAGAGGAACCTTTCATTATGAATGTTATTTTTAAGAAACAAATAGTTGAATCTTTATTTCAATTATTTTACGTGTTTTTAACTAACAATGAAGTGAATTTAAGGAGATTGTTGAGGTTGAAACCACTAAAAAACATGATTATATGGTTTTCTCCGGAAGTCTAATGACTTCCATTAAATAAAATTAAAGTGTGTATCCCTTATGTAGTTTATAGAGAAGTTTTTAGTTATTCCAATCAAAATTTTGTATCTATTATTCTTAATTTTATTATCTTATCAATTAAGGGGAGTTCCAGATTGATGTTAAGATTAGAAAAGGGGGGAGATTCATATTTTTCACTTGAACTTTCTGATGTGTTTGTTGAAGTGTGTGCAGGATTTATCACTTCATTGATAAATCTGATTTTTCCCAAAACATTCAATGAAAATTGAGAATTTTTATTCTTGATATCACATGTGATTATATGTCATTTACAATGTAGATTACCACAGTTATTTCACTCTTGTATTCTACACCAGGTTTGCCCACATGGACTTAGTGTTGATTAGATAATGGATCTTTTCTAAGTATAATATGATATCATTTATTTATATTAAAATATGTTAAGATGTTTTTATAGGAGACATAAGTGATTATAAGAAACCCTACTTTTCCTTTTCATTTTATTTAAAAGGGGGTGCTAAGATTGATAACACATATTATCTTATTGAAATTTGAGAAGATATTGACAACAAAATAAAAATGAGGAGATTGTTGATACCATGTTCCATTTTTTAAATTATTTAATACATGGATGATATAAATATGAATATTTTTTAATATATTCTTAAATTATTAACACATGTTTTAAATATTTTTTACATTTCATACAATAAGTGTAATTCTATATAAAAAGTAATTTTTATGAAGTGAATAAGAAGAATTAAATTTTGGTTGTTATTAATTTTTTTTTATTTTGCATAATGTTTATGGATTTTAATTTTAGAATTATATTTTGTTTTTCTGGCTCATCTTTGTGTGAGTTTACTAAAAATAACCTTCTATTTAGTTTGATGCGGGAACCAGGGGAAACAACTATGGAGGTGGGAATTGAGTTCAGACTCAAGACATAATGTATGGTGGAGGGTGAGGAATATGGTTGGATGGTGCACCAATATGGAATGTAAGAGAGAAGAGGTAGAACCACCATGTGGGGTGGCATAGTGGTAGGGAGAGTTGAAAAAGGGTGGTGCTAACGAGTTTCGGGAGCGAACCCCGGTATGTACTTCTGGGGAGCTGACGGAATGCCTTGATTAATTAAGTTGTAACAAGTGGATCTCAAATTCAATATGGGATTTGGAATTATATATAAACTATTCATACACCTTTAAAAAGTCGTACATAATGACTATCATCTAATTGATTTGATCTGATCTGCTCGATGGATCCCATGATACATGTTTAAAAATAGCGTTGAGTCTTCTTCTTCAGCCTTCATCAGTGGTTTTTTGCACCAAATTAAATGTCTTAACCATCATAGATCTATGTTTTAGTCACCATGGATGATCTATGATTGAAATAAAGGGATGATGAGGATAATAATATCTATCCATGCAATCTACATCTTGCATGCTTACGAACACCATGAAGACTCTCATCAGCTAGCTGCAAGCACAATTGTATTAGGTATTTGGTTATCTGATATCCATGGATGCATTTGAGCTTATATAAAATAGAATCATGAAATTATGGAATCCAAGTGAGAACTTCAACATGAATATAACATGTGATATTGCGACACCTTAATTATTAGCTTATTATTTAGTTGTGTGATATTTGTTCCGCATGTGACACAGGGAGCCTAAACACCATGGTCATTTTAAAGGAATGAGGAAGCCTAATTCATTGGGTGTTTAAATGAGTATTGGTCATTTTATATTATCCAAAATAATGAGAACCTAATATTTTTCACACATTTTCAGTGTGAAAAAATAGAGTGAGTTTCGGGTAATAACGAGCTTGCATGAAGAATAATGAGTTTCCTAAACATTCATGCATTCAAAGAGATGGAAGCTAAGATATGGTATGTGAATTTTTCACATATGTAGAAGGATTTGTATTTAGTTATAGTTAGATTAAAAATAGGATACCTTTGAGTATTCACATGATTGAGATAAATTCCCCCATTCACATCTACATGAAGAAGGCCATACCCAAACCTCTCAGAAAAGTACTGTGCATGTAGATAGAATGAATTATATGCTTTAGATGCATGAAAAAAGTATATGATCCACAACTTAATCAAATACATATAATATAATACAACACCAGGGTATTTTATATTAATACATGAAGAATAATAGTACTCATGATTTATAGGATACTCAAATTAATGGATGAGAGAAATAATACTCATATTATTGTGGGTATTTAAATGAGTTATATAAATACCTAAGAATAATTTGGGTATTTATATTTTAAGGAGGATAATTAATGTTTGTTATTTATTAACAAATAAAAATGAGGATTAAAATGAAGAATTTAAATCATGAAATTATTAGTATCATATGACCCATGCTATTTTTGAATAAATATGCACATGAAGGTGATGAGAAATATACAAAACAATTTCAATAACCATTGAGAGTACTTACATACATCATGCAATAAGAATTTTGAGAGTGATCCAAAGATGGGTAATTATTTTATAAGGTGATCACATGATCCCAATCATTTGAAAATATGTTTAAATAACAGCATCATTGAAGTTATTGATGAACTTCATAAGGAATGAACAATAATATTGCTTATAGATAATAGATATCTCAATGAACTGGTGAGATTCTAGTAAAAAACCATTTATTTTCAGGTGATAGCTCAACTAGTGAGAGTGAGTATAAAGAACCCTGATGAGATGACATTCTAAAGAGCCCATCTATAGATGGACCACAATAATCACTTGTCATTAGATATTATGGGAGTTCATCTATTTAGCATTTTTGGAGACTTCCAATACATTAATAATTTTTCCTTGCTATTTGAGAATCCGTGTTTGTAATTTTAACCAACATGGAAAGGAAAAATTGACCCATTACATTGGGGGTGAACCTTGTAAAAGATGTGTGTTCGTTTTAGTGAAGTCTATTGTTCGTATATTGTCTAACTGAGTTTTTTAATAAGGAGGGATTGTGTTCTTGACTAATAAAATAGGTTTATTTGAAATGTTTAAATTGTGAAAATTACATCACATATTCACCCCTCCCCATCTCAGTGATATATCAAAACATGGGATATTTAGTATCAGGTTATCCCATATGTTTATATTTATGAAGTAATGAGTGAAATAAAGAGTTAAAAAAACATAGCACCATTTTTCATGGTTCTCCATGTCAAATAACAGGTGAAACCACACCATGGAAATATATCATGCAATCTAAAATGGCATGGAACCATGTTTTATTTCTAAAGTGGTTCTTATTTTGATGGTACCATGGGAATCACATGCTAAGTGACCAATATTGTGACATCTCGGACTAGAATCACTTCTTAGTAGCTGAACCAGATTGGATATATTGCCTCATGTGTGTCCCCCAATATTCTAGAGTCTACTGAATAGTAGCAAGGGCCCATGGTGTGATTGTGGGAACACTATTCCCTATGATATGAGTAGAGCACAATTGTTTTATAACATATGAATAAATAGTGGAATCAGAATAATATATAAAACATCAGTGTCAAGCATAATCATCCATGTAATAAATAATCAACCCAAGAACTGTAAGCTCTATCTTATAAAAAATGATTTCATGTTTCTAAAAAATGAAAAAAAAACATACATGGAAGTAGTGAAAAAGTACAATACATGATATAACAAAGAATCAAAAGGATAAAAACTATCCTAGAAACTTGAGAATAGGCCCAATCATCATCTAATATGCTCCCATAGTAAATAAAGAATGTCAAGTGTCCAAAGAGGGACATTTTACCTTGTCCATAACTATGATCACTTAATTTTCCCAACTACAAATGGATTCCCAGATAGCATGCGAGATAAACCTTAGAAGGCCAGCACTAACAGTGTCTATATGAATTCGGTTTGTGAATACAAACTGAGAAAATTTGAAGGTATAAATAAAAGTAATGTTGTGAAAAAATAATAAGTCATACCTACTTCACCCTCATCTAGAACTGTCTATGAACATGTGATCATTTAATTAATTATGATTAAATTTATAATAGGGAATTAATATATAGAAGTTATCATTAGTACTGTATAAGGAAATCATAATATTAGTTGATACCTAGTGTAACTGAGGCATCCTTGACCTCAGGGGTTGAGCCAAATCATAGTGGTAACATATGAAGTCTGGCTATAAGGGGTTTGAGTATAATTCAAGAGGTACACCCAAGGAGTTCCACTATAAAATATTCCATCAAATTTCATGGATCTCATCCATATTAATGATAGGATAAGCTTGACTGGACCCAATGGGGTGAATCCATGGTGTTGTATGTCCAAAGGCATCAAGATGAATCCAAGGAGTGTATTCCAGTAATTATAATATATTTAAAAGAGTTAGGTGAATCATCAGTACAAAACTGAGGTATTAATATAATAAAACAAAGACCATATTTCATGGTGGATATCTCCCACAATAATAAGTTGAATGAATTGGAATGGCATCATTTGAGTTTTGAAGTCATTCCTTAAAGAATTTGAGGATGGTTCATGTCTAACCATTCTTATAAATTTTAAAAATGTCCAAAAGCAGTAGACACCTTATACTCATTTCATTTATAAACATATGTGTTCATAGTCCATATAATAATCATGCTAATAACATTTTCATTAGTTTTATTCCATTACCTTTCATCATACCAGATAAGGTAAATTAATTACATGAAACCAATTAACAATTAATTATAAAGGGTAAGGGACAAGTATTAATAATATAATTATTTACCTTCCATTTAATGGTTCAATATTCATTTATTTAATTGAATCACTCACCTATATAAAAGGTCAAGTACAACATACTCGAATGGTGTTTCAAATAATCTCAAGATTGGGTACTAAAGGAATAAATAAATAATGTACCCTTATTCGGTGGTCCGTGGTGAGGTCTCAGCCTCTAACGGATGTTAAGAGGCATAATTAGGTAATTATAAAAAAATATAAAAAAATTAAATTAATGGAGTTGAATTTTGAAGATCAATGCCTATTGAAACTAGTGTGTAAACAATAGATACAATTTATTAGTGATTATACTTTTAAGGATAAGTCACATACCACCTAACTTATGCCTGTAGTAAATAACTCAGCAAGTATCAACCCCTATTTTGGCCGATATCATAAGAAAATATAAGAACAAAACAATGGCCTAAAAATAGGATATATTATCTCTCACCAAATTAGCATCATTGGTAGAAAGAAAAACACTAAAATCAATATTAGGATTTGAGACATTGTCCGTAGAAATCCAAAAAAAGTCATTGAAAAGTTTGAATGGAAGAGAAATAAAATAACCTAGGTGAGGAGGCTTGAGGTGGTCATTATGGGAGAAGGGGGGTGATGTCTAGATGAAGAAAAAGAAAGGGAGTTTTATCTTATAAAAAAATTAACGAAAACATGGTATTTTCACCGCATTAAAACTTAGTTGCACATTTTAGATGCATGGTTAGCCAAAATGTGTGCCAAATGTGCACCCAACACTACATAAATAACCCCTTTACATATTCATAGTGCACGGTTAGACAAAATTTTTGTTTACTATGAATTTACAATATGTTAAAAGTCTTCAGAAAATGCATGGTCATGCATCCTAGATCACATGATTAGGGATAACTGTGTGTCCCTCTAGTATGCACTAAAATACCTTAAATGGTTATTAGAAACCATTCATACAAGGTTTCATAGTTTCTACTAACCATGTAGAAAAGATTTATATTTTAAAAGACTGGGCTCTGGGCTCCAAACAAGCCACATATACCATCTTTTCCAACAAAACCATTCTTGTAATTTATATTAGGTCAAAACCAAGGAATTAAACCAAAATGAAAAGAATCCATAACTCAAATAAAAACTAGGTTCATATAGTCTTCCCCCTTAATGTAATTAATTCTTGAGTTTCCCTTCTAGAGGTGGTAGAAATTCCTATGAGTATAACTCTTTCCACTAATCAAGTACACCAGCCTCCTTATTCCAAATCTTATGTTGTATAAGGTTGTGATAAAAAAGAACCCATACTAAAGGGAAAAAATTTAATTAGAATGAATTGGTTCTACTATCAATGATGTGTGTAAGAAAATCCTCAAAATAATCATCTAAATCCAATTAAATATCACCAAGATCAAAATTATGAGATAAGTTTTCATAGTAACAGGGAAGCTGTGAAATGTGGAAGACATCGTGAATGACATGGTACCTCTGAGGAAATAACAACTGAAAGGCTACCATCCTGACCCAATCCAAGTTCTCAGATGTTATAATAAAACAAGCTGGAAACTTCCCCTACCTCTATATCTAACTAAGTGGTAGTCATCCACTTTTTGAATAACTACACCAACTATTAAGTCTCCTACACGATCTAGGGACCTAGTAGCATTGCCTCCCCTACCTTTAGCAAGTACAATGGTGGATGACATGACCTACCATACAAGGCCTCATATAGATACTTCTATATTTATTCCATAAAAATATTATTGTATGAAAACTTGAAAAGGAGTTTATGTTTCTCCAAAAAATCCCCAAAATCAAGGTAATATTCTCAGATCATGTCCTCTAACTCCTAGGTAGTTCATTTCAATTGGCCATCAAAATGAGGGTGAAAAGATGTTCTCAAGAGCACCTGTATACTGAAAACTTCTTATAAACCCTACTAAGACCTCGATGCGATGTAGGATTCCCTATCTAAAAAGATAGAATGAGGAACCCTGTGTATGACCGTGATTCCACATATATATAGTCTTCCCATCTCATCATCTAAGAAATTCTACCTGACAGGAAGGAAGTGGGATACCTTCATTAGTCGATCCACGACTACCCAAACAACATTGATACCTTTAGGTGACCTCCATAAACTAGTAACAAAATCCATCATGATGTCATCACATTTACATTTAGGGAACATTAATGCCTGTAACAATCCAACATGCCACCAATGATTTTCCTTCATATACTAATAGGTGGAACACCTAGTGATAAAACTCACAATCTAACATTTCATCTAGCCCCCCATTATTGATGACCCATATAATGATACATCTTGGAGATACCTAGGTACAATTCCTATTGAGAATCATGTGATTCTCTCATCAGATACACTCACACAAATGTAGGAACACAAATATTCCCATGAATAAACATGATGTTATATCCATTAACAAACCAATCCATTTGTGGGTCCTCACCTAAAATACATTCTCATAATAAAAACCGTTAGGGTTAAAGAACTTCCTCATCTTCACCCAATCTATATATGAAGAGGTAGCTACTAATACTATAAAAAAGGATTCTTGTGACTCTATTTAAATTCTAGATGTATATTATAAAATAGATCCATCAACTTCCATTCATCACTGGATTCATGAATGGAATATACCTGAGTTTTTAACATCATCACATCAACTGCTACATTACCATTTCCAAGTCTATAGTCTAGGTAAAAGTAAAAGTAATGAAGATATTTGAACTATTTTCACTATTTTAGATTAAATTCACTCTTCATAAAGGTGTATTTGAGGATCTTTTGGTCTATATACATCACAAATCACTCCCCCATCATATAATATCTTCAAAAACACATAGAATGAAAAACCACTTAAATCTTGAGGTTGTGTGTCAGGTAATTATTCTCATGAGGTATCAACGGGTGATATATGTATGTAGTGACTTGATCCTCCTACATTAATACTACACCTAACTCAATGCCTGATGCACCATAGAACTCTATATAGCATCTACCGGGATCTGGTAGAATCCATAATGGTGATGAAGTAATTCTTCCTTTATGCTTCTGAAAGGCCTTCTCTAACAATTCAAACCACAAGAACCTGATACCCTTCATAGTAATCTAGTAAGAGGCTCCACAAGGCATGAGAAGCCATGTATGAAAAACCTGAAATATCAAACCATCCCTAAGAAACTCCGTATAACAACCACATTCTGGGGATGCTCCTATGAAACAAAAACACTCACCTTCTATGGGTCAATAGACACTCCATATTATGAGATAATATTACCTAATAAGTGAACCATATAAAGGCAGAAATATGGGCTATCACTCCACCCTACCCATGATTCTCTGGTCCAACTCTACTTTCTAGGAAATCCTACTTTCCCTTGTAAAGATAACCATCTCCCTCTATTGATTTAAATGATACCCTATGGTGATATTAATCAACATAGGTGTGATAAGGGACCACAAAATCCATCCTAATAATGAAATTCAATCCCATATTGTTGAGGATAAAGAATCCCCATAAGAAATTACAAATTCCTACCTCAATGGGATAGTCGTTGTATTGGAATATACCCTTCGACTACTCCCCTTATAGTGTGTCCAGGATCATCACCCCCAAAAGTATTAAATTTCAGGCCCAAGACTTTCCATGATCGATACATAGATAAATGAGTGTGAATAATCTATATCAAAAAAAATAAAATACAAAAGTATTGGATACTATAAAAGTAACTCATATATTAGATGGACCCAGTTTGTGCTCCTCAGGTATCTACTATAATGTGTGTCACTGGCCTGATCCATACCCTTAAGCTATAGATAGACTACACTATGTAGGTTCTCTATGCTCGTGATAATAATTAGAAGTCTTACTACCATAGCCATGACCTCCTCCTCATCTCATTCAGCCAATACTACTTTTTATTCCTTCCTAACATGGAGTAATCACTCCTACTCCTGATGGAAGAGTAGGTGCGAGTCCTCTTCTAATAGAAATAGAAGAAAATATCTAAAAGAAACTCATAATACGACCCATCTAGAAGAAATCATGACACTTTAGTGGGTATTTATCACACTTTGGTTTTACATTCCCCTACCATTCACATGGAGGCCAAATAAAATAGTTACCAGTGTAGATACTATAGACACCACTATAGTGATGATAAACCTCAAGGCTATGCTTCCTGTCATTGGAAGATCTGCTACCCTATCTCAAAACTGTCCCTCTATTCCTCGTACTATCATCTTCGCTCATGTTTAGCTCTATGATTTGACGATGGTTCACAATATCCAAAAAAGTATATAGGTGAAATATATTCACCTGAGATCTTATGAAATATCTAATCCCATCCTCGAAGAACCTTGCTCGCGATAGCTCATCACCTGCAAGATATGGGGAAAATTCTCGCAAATTGGTGAAACACACTGAATAGTTCCTAACATAAATAATAACCTTCTCTAGGTACCTAAAATCCCTATCTCGGTTAGCTCTCAGAGTCTATGGGAAATGGTAATCATATAAGGCAGTATAAAATTCAACTGATACCATGGGCTCATGATGCCCATCCTGGGTAATCACATCCCACCATCATTTAGAAGAATCATAGATCATGTAGGTTGAAATCTTGACCCTCCCATCTAAAGGCTTCTCTTGATGCTAAAAGATAGATATAATGGATTTTAGACATTACTAAGCAGCCTAAGGATCTCCATCACCTAAGAATATGGGTGGATGTTGCTACTGAAACTCAGAAGTCAAATCGAATATCATAGGTCTAGGTCATGGAGAATCATACATAGAATGCATCAAGCAAAGGAAACTCTCTCAACGATGAGAGTTAGTTCATAGTCTTGGAATAGCGATTGGTACTTTATATTTCACTACTACAGGTGTATTTGGTGGCTCTAGGCCAACCACCTCTGAATCATGGTCATCACCACCCTCATAGAACATGAGTTGAGGACATCATGGTGACATAGCTCTAAAAATTCCAAGAACACTCCTTAGAACAATATACCAAAGAAGATATGATCTCTAAGGGAAATAGATACAAATAAATAGGTCATTACCCAACATACTACCCTAGATACCCCCATCAAATTTCATGATATTAGAAATAATTCAAATTTTATTTATAGGGGTTCTGATATTTGGGGGTTAAATTTTAAGTTAAAGAGGAAAACACTCCTTAATTTGTAGTTAGACTCTCAATTTATTGGAAACCATTTAATTTATAATTCAATATTTTTATTTAAGGTTCTTGTGTGATTTTATAAATATGAAAAGGATCAATTAAATGGATTTTCATTCCCAGTTTATAAAGGCCCATACACTTTATAAATATAATTTTACATCCATTTAATTATAACTTTCCCCCTTGAATTTATTCTCAGAATGTAAGGGGAAAAATAAAATTTCCTGATTTTGATTATTTACACTTTCCAATGTATAAGGTATTATATCTCTTATATACTTAAATTTGTAGTAATTTAATTGCAACCAAATCCTAGCTCATGAAACCAAGGTTGCATATATTACTTGGGATGAAATTGGATATTTAGGACACCACCATAAATATATATGGTAAAACTCCATTTAAGTTTATGATGATAATATAAAGAACAAATTTCCCTTTTTAAATAACATGTTAGAGGAATAGGAATATATCACAACCAAATCACACTCAATAATTACATGTAATATTAATAGTAAAATAAACATTTATGACATGAAATATACATGGAATGTGAATCCTATTTACTAGAAATTATTCATTTATAAATGATAATTTCCATACCAGGCCATGGTAGAGAATCCATAAATTTCAACTAATACCAAAATTCATGTGCATTACCGAACAATGAAAACATATCAACATTCATAAGTGAAATACAGAGAAACAATTTTCCATTCTCATGTAACATAGTGTTTAACTCAAACATGGGTTAGATACTCCCATACATGGCTTATAACCACGTTCTAATATGTTCCTAATCACTTATCTAAATTTCTAAAAAACTAGGAAAAAAGAAAACAAACCCCTTTGATACCGCTTTTTGACATCCTAGACCTGATTCTATCCTGAGTAGCTAAAACTAGATGGCCCCATGGCCTCAAGAATACGTCCCCATAAGCTATAGACTACTAACTAGAAATGAGGGACTAGAGTGTGATAGTGGGTAAACTATGAACTTATATAAGAGTTGAGTACAAATGTGGTATAATAGTTGAATAAAAAAGGAATAAAATAGTAAATAAAGAAGGGGAATTAGGCATAAACATCCATATAATAAATAATTAACCTAAGATCAGTAAAATATATTATATAAAAAATAATTCATGTATCTATAGAAAGTAAAATTGGAATACATGGTACCATATAGATAGTAAAATAAATTATATAAAAAATAATAAAAAGGATAAAAACTATGAAAGCATCCTGAGAATAGGCCAGGTTATCTGCTACCAAGGTACTATCCTAAAGAAGGAAAGTTAGGTTTCTAAAGTAGAATATTTCCCATTGTCCACACCCACAATTATACAATGTTATAGGGTAAAAAATGATGGCCCAAATATGGTGTGAGATAAGTCTTAGTAGTCCACCACCAACATTTTATATATGAATCTAGTATATGAATATATAATGAAATTGTATGCAGGTATATATAAAAGTAAATTAGTTCTAAAATAAATAACTCATAATTACTTCAACCTCAGTTGGAACTATCATTGAACATGTGATAATTTAATTAATTATGATTTTTTTTATAATAGGAAATTCATATATAAAACACACCTTTAGTATTGTATATATAAATAGTAATAATAGAGAATCTAAGTTGTAACTAAGAAATCCTTGACCTCAGGGGTTGAGCCAAATTATAGTGGTAACTCATGAAGTCTGACTATAAAGGGTCTGAGTGTAATCCAAGGGGTATTCCCAATGAATTACACTATAAAAAAGTCCAACCCCGCCCATTTAGCATATCCATAGAAATTCTAGTCAAAGAATATCTAGGCCTAATGGGGTGAGTCCATGGTGCCACATGTCCGAAGAAATCAAGTTGAAGCTAAGTAATATATCCATGGTATTCTAATATCCCAAAAATATTCTGGTGAATATTTGATACAATAATAATAAATAAACATAATAAGATAAAGAACATATTTTTTGGTTGGTATGTCCCAAATAAACCGGCTCAATGAATTTTAGTGGTGGCCTTTGAATTCTTAAGGAAATCCCTCAAGAATCCTAGGCTGGTTCAAGTATAACCATTCCTATAATGAAGAAAAGATCAAAAAATTGTAGGCACCTTATAATCATTTCATTTATTTACATATCTCATCATAGGCCATATAATACTCATGTCAATTAAATTTTTATTAGGTTCATTCCCTCACGTTTTATCATATGTGACAAGGTCAATTAGGGACATGCAACCAATTAATAATTAATTTTAAAGGGTAAGATCCAAGTAATAATAATATAATAATTATTTTTTAAATTTAAAAATTAAATATTCATTTATTAAATTCAATAACTTACATTAAAAAATTTCAAATAAAACATTCCTAAATAGTGTCCCAAAGAATCTGTAGATAGATTACCAAAGGCGTAAATAAAGAATGCCCCCTAGTGGGTGGTTTGTGTTGATGTCTCAACATCCAAGGGAATTTAAGGTTTAATTAGGGCCTCAGAATACAAGCTAAGGAAATTAAATTTATTTAGATTAATTTTGAGGGGGAAATGCCCAGTGAAACCAACATGTGGAAAATAGAAATAATTTATTAATGGTGAAACTTTTAGGGATAATACATGAACCACCTACCTTATGCGTATATTAGATTCCTCATCCAATATTGGCACTTAGTTTTTCTTGGGTGAGATGAAAATGGAAGAATAGACAAACTCATAGAAAATAGGGAATATGATCTTACACCAAAATAATGTCATCAATAGGAATAAAAATTATGAAAGAAGCATAACGATTGGATAACATATCATTTGGTATCCAACAAGACTAATGAAAGTCGAATCAAAATCCATAAGGAAGAGGAATTGAAGAACATAGGTGAGGAGGCCTGAGGATATCTTCACGGAAGTAGGGAGGTGTTGGTATCCATTAAAGGAATAAAAAGAAAGATGGGTTTAGGTTATATGTATTTTAAGGTACAAATTGTACTTCCACCCCTTTAAAACTAGGTCACATGGTTTGGCTACATGATTGGACAAACAGTGATCCCAACACTTCCTCACGTCCCCCTCATACAGTCATGGAACAAGTTTAGACATAAAAAATGTGTTGACCATGCATTTTCCCTCTACTAAAAAGTCTTTAAAAAATACACAGGAATGCGGCCTAAGTCATATAGTGAGAACGATGCAACCCTTTATTATGGACTGAAGCATCCTCACTACTACATAACACACTTTTAACAACACTAGCATTTATCAGCAAAAGAAAAAATGTGCTGATAAAGTCTATCTTTATCAGTTCTAAAATAATCACTGATAAATGTAGACCTCTATTAGCAATAAACGAAAGAGTTGATAAATACCACCCTTCATCATCGTTTTTAGCACTGATAAAAGGTATCCTTTATCATCCCTTTACTTTAGCACTGATAAATGTTACCCTTTATTAGTGCTTTATTTTTAGTGTTGATAAAGGGTATCGTTTATCAATGCTTTATTTTTAGCGATGATAAAGGTTTCCCTTTATCATAACCTTTTTAGCACTAATAAAGGGTTTCTATTATCATCAATTTTTGCAATGATAAATGTCCAAAATAAAATGAAAAATTAAACAGAGAATATAAAATTATTCAACAAAATCATTAATTAAATAATTATTATTAAAAGTAAATAAATTGAATATACATATACATAAATTTTAAAAAATAATAAATATGATGTAATAAATATATAGATATGTAAAATGAATAAAATGAAATAATTAAACTAATAAATACATAAAATGAGTAAATTAAGAAAATTATTAAACATTTTAATAATTAAATAATTATTGATAAAATGAAGAAAATGTTAATTAAAAACATATTAATGTATTATTAATTTTTATTTTTGTTTTATTTTTCAGTTTAACATATATCAAACGTCATGTTACATTGATTTCACACACACACACACATGTAATTAATTTATTTTTATATACAAATACACACACAAATATATTTACAAAATATATTGAAACACATACACATTAAATTTTTGTAATTTATTCAAATTTTAGTATATTTTATAATTTCATTATAACTTAATACATTTAATATATTATGTTTTTAATTAGTCAATGTTTTTAATACCACAGTTATTGTATTAATTTTTAATATACTTTTATTTTATTTTATTTTTCAATTTGATCATTTTCTATTATTTATTTATATATATTTATTTACTATGTTTTAATTTTTTCATTGTGTATTCATCCACTTAAATATATATACATGTCAATTTTTTTTTAATATTTTATATTTAATTAATAAATATTACCCATTTTTTCAAAAGTGTACCCATTTTAAATTATTCAATTTCACTCATTTTTAAAATGAATGTATTTGAGATTATATATCCACTAATAATGTTAAAAATATATTTTTAAATAAATATATCTATAAATTTATATTTATTAAATTTATACATTTATAAATTTATAAATATTATAAATAAATAAAAATATGTTTTTAAATAAGTATTTATATAATTATAAATAATTAATTATATATATTTAAATAATTATAAAATTATAATAAATAAATATAATTATAAAACCTTTACCAGTGTGAATGTTTCAGAACTAATAAAATCGGTCTTTATGAGTGCTAAAAGAGTTTTTCTAAAAGAAATACTTATTAGTGCTAAAATATTTGTGCATATACATATATCTTCTATTAGCGCTAAATAAGAACTGATAAAGATCACTTTTATCCACACTTATCAATTTAGATCTGATAAAAGGGATATTTTTATTGATTTTCTAACAGCACTATTAAAAGTGTCCATGATCTATTTTAAAGAACCCTAACTATGACTCACACACTCGAAATTCTCAAGCTCTTGTGGGACACATATTCTACTTGTGCAACTCCTCTATGCTCTCTTAGATTAATCAAGGCTATAATCCAATGTATTTTACTTTTTTACTTTTCCTCTATCATTGTTTGATGTTTTGGGTTCCATGTTTTGTGTTTGTGAACTATTCATAACCATGAGGAACCCAACTTCTCATATCCTTGCTATTAAAATAAAAAAAGCGGACCTATTTCATCTTTTTCCTCCATATATAATGGTTTTGAAGAAAGTGAAAGATGTTTTAATATGGTAATCTTAGACAACATATGTGTATTGGACTATATGTATAAATAAAATAAATTTTGCACCGCACACTACTATAAAGTTAATTCTATCTTTATAGAATGATAAAATTGGGTTTAGTTAAACATTGAAGAGTTTGAAACATTTATCAATCATTTTATATATATCCATTAGCACTGACAAAAAACTTTTGTGATCAGGATGTCTTTTTGAGGTGATGTGTCTACCTAAATTGGGAATTATTTGTGTATACAGGGTCAAAAGTGTTACAAAATATAATCCGAGTGAAACTAGGGATGTTGTAAATTATTATGTCTAAAAAAAGAAAAAACCTTTTAGACATAAGAATTCTTCCATAAATATGTTTGGATAATATAAATATGCTTGATACTTCAGTTACCATATGATATCTAGGTTGTTTTTTTAGATGGATCTTGTGGTGGATTTAAAAAATATCCAAAATTCCAAGGTGAGGAATCCTTGAGTAGAAAACATTTATGTCAAATGTAGGTGTGGTGAGATTAAATTCTTCAATACCATTAGTGTTTAGGTATTCCAATTTCTCTTCAATTGATGAGACTTTTTGAGTGATTCCATAAGTGTAGGATCCTAGGAATCATTAATCATTATTTACTCTTTGATGTGAAAAATTTATATCAATGTGGTTAGTTGGGGAACATCCATTGGTCCATTTGAGCTATTACTTCTAGGTAGTTTCATTAGATATTACTAGTAGATTATTTACATCTGAGTAGTTTGAGGATGACGCTAGATAGGGTTCCTCTATAGTGTTAGGTACAATCCTAGTATATTATATTCTTGTTGATGGTATTAGGACACAAAAGATTCCTATTATTTATTTATAAGTGTCTTATATTTCATCTAGTACAGGGATTTGTACTTATTCATAAAGTTATTAACATCAATATTTTCTATAAGTAAACATATGTAAAAAGAGTTATCAGTGTCAATTTTATAGAATAGCGGAAGGAACAAGTGTGTATATCTTCCTAAATTTAATGTGAAAGTTTCCTCAAAGTTGATAAGTATAGATACACTAATATAAGGTAGATATAATATCTAGTAGATTGCTAAATTGAGATATTATAAATAAAGATTCATTTTGGTAAGATTGATACACAATATAATATACTCCATGCTTAAAGTCCCCAATTGCATGAATCTTGCATGAAAATTATTACTATCCTAAACAAATATATAATACTTCTTATAATATAGTATTAATAACTTTAACCAACCTTATTTAATCCTTCCTTATCTATTTTATTTCCTTCCATATCTTGAAGATTTATTGGACTCCCTCTTTCAAACTAGCCTTCCTCCCATCCTTGTGGTTCCAAATTTCCTTCATGATATACGTCTTGATCGGATTATATTTATTAATATTCATCAAGGACACTACCATTTCTTTGAATAGAATATATCCAAACTCATTCTTCAACTCTAATATCCTTTCATCATCCTCATTTACTACTTCTTGAGAATACAAAAAATGACACCGAAAAATCAATCAAAACATAATGAATAAATTTGTTTGGTTTCTTGATATGGGTTTTCTTATACGAATCACACAGTTAATTTTGAGAATAATTTATCCTCTTAATTTTTTAATATGTTTTAAAAAATAATTAAAATTGTATTTAATTTATTTTTTATCCTCAATGAAACTCAAATATCATCTCCTGATCAATTATAACTACATTTTGTTTCTTGAGTCTCATCCCCCATTTCTTTTTTGTTGTTTGAACTAATATGATTTGTAGCCATAATAACTGATCACCAGTAAATGATATGTGATGAATTTTGGTTAGATTAGTTCAACCAACATTGGTGGATGTCCACAAAAGATGGGATATAACTATCAAGCAACAAAATAAAATAATAACTGTTCAGAAGGTTTGTCATCAATGAACATTGGAACCATAATGATGGGAATAAGGCTAGTTTTAAATAGGGAGTCTAATACATCATTCAGATATTGAGGACAATCAAGAGTCTAAGGGAAGATTAAATAAGGGTAGTAAAGGTTAGTTGTTATGTTATATTGAAGGATTATATCTCTTTTCAAGAGAGTAATAATTTTCATGCAAGATACATGAAATTGTGGACATTTATACATGAAGTGTATTCCATTATTATTATTGAAGGAAAATGAAATACTTTACTACTCATGAAGACAATGTATTCTAAACATGATGATTTTACCAATCTTGAGGAAGAATATACTGTAGATGATGAATCTATAGATTTATTAAGGGATCAACAACATGTTGATTAAAAATAAAACAATGATGCAACATCACAGTTTTGAATAAAATTATCAAGGAAAGAAGTCAGACTATAAAATTTGAGGTTGGTTGGAATAAATGCAGCCTACATATTGACCTCAATAAGAAAACATTCATTAGTTATCTTGTGTTCATAACATGGATGTATTTTCTAATTGATATTAACTCTTGAGGTCATAGACAACCTATACCAATGGAAAATATTTGGAAAGATATAATGATAATGTTACAATATAATTTCTATATTTTACCAAAAAATTATATAAATAAACATTGAATTAATTTTCATTATTCCATGAAGAATTCATTTATTTTATAATATTTCCATAATAAAATTGTATTAGTGGCCAATAAGAAATACATAAGAGGCTTTCAGACACCTCTAAAGAAGTTACATCTTAGGGATTCTAAGGGGAAACTAAAACCCTACCCACCAATTAGTTTTAAATAGATTATAAAGTAGGATTCAAGAAATGATTTCATCAATCACTGTAATTAGAAATCATTTAAGGTGCATTGTAGTCGATTATATATTATTTTACATTTTTTATTTTATCCAACTTGATTCAAAGTTGTCAATTTATGAAATGGAAAAAGAATGATAAAACTAAACAATGTACATCAAAACCAACATACCTATATCTTAAATGAGGGATGGGGTACACTTCATTAAAGAAGAAATTGTTATGTATTTTAAATAAAAAAATAACTTAATTATGTGATATGAAATAACATAAACTCTTCTATTTATATGAATATTGATGAATCAAAATATGAAGACAATTCCATCCAACATTATGTGCTATGGAAGGAGGCTCATGTAAATAAAGAGGGTAAATTAGTTAATGAAAACAAAAAATCAGTATGGGAAGAATGTGTAAGTATGAAAAAATTGTAATTAGTTTTTCTTTATGAAAATATTACATAAAAATATAAATTTATGTTCATATTTTTATATATTATTTATTCATAATAATTGACAATGACCATACAATAAGAAAAGACAACTTCAGTAACATTGAAGCGGCCTGAACAATATGGTCACATTAGTGGATTTGGTTTGGAAGTCTCTCTTATAACATGTTTCATAAAGAAAAAAGCACACGAAGATATAAATAATATTATGAGTTGATTGTATACCCAATTAGAATACTTATATGATACTATTTTTCATTCTAGTTTGGAAGACCAATGTATAAGAAAGGATCAAAGTGAACTAGAGGGAGAGAAAATATCCTCACTCAAACTAAATGATACCACTAGATTTGTGGTTATTAATTCCCACAATGGCTTACCTTACCTAGTGTAATAAATTTTATTCATTATTATTTCTCTTAAATATAAATAAAACAACTTACAATAACATTATATTAGTAATATTCTATAGGGTACAATTTTATGTGATTTTTATTTTTCAACACCCATGTACCATAGTGTTGCAATGGGTATAATGTATAATATCATGGGAGACCAACTACACAACCAACCCCGCAAAAAATATCACATGAGAGTGGAGATTGAGGTATATTATGATCCGACTACTGAGTTGCCTATTACACTTGATGTCCTGGATATTACAACAGTATAAGCAGCTATTGGAGCTTTCCGAGCATGACCGTTTAATCTTATAAAAATAAATGAGGTACATTTTTAACAAATATTCTCATATGAAAAACATGTAATAGTTGATGATAAAATGTCTAATGTGAAATATTATATTATAGAGGAAAAAACTTGCGTATAAATGGAAGGTTGAATAAAGAAAATCTACATAATAAATCAACAGAGAAACAAACTTTTGAGATTACATTCTCCATACTAGTTTTTGGGAAACATTTATTACCATTAAAACTTCATATAGAGACCACATTTTAAGATAATACTATTTATTAAATTGAATATGTAGAATAAATATATGAAGATTACATGACTGATGTAATTTTTCTTGAGAGTGTAAATGATATTCACAAGCATGAATGGTTGGGGATCTCAATTGTGAATACATACATAAGGTATATTTTCACAATATGTCTATCCAAATAGTGATATAATATGTTTATTAAAGTTAATAAATATTAATATCTTGTATAGGCATTATATAACAACTGTAAAAATTGAAGATCATGCGAAGAATGATTTTGATTTTTTAATCACTGTATCTTTCTATGCCAGAACAAACTATAGAGAACAATGAAATTGAGAAGAGAAAAGATCAGTTACAAAAAGAATTTAATAAAAAAGTATCAGACGATATATGATTTTGATTCTAATAATTAAAAGTTAAAACTATACAATATAATCACATACAATATGATTTTTTTGCATTACTAAAATGTTTTTGTTCTTTTATTGTGCCTGGATATTGATAATAGTTAATCCGGACACTCTGAATAGTTATTTTTTTGGATCCAATGCCTGGACATGCAACCAAATGACCACACATGATGTGTATTGTGAATTATTCATTTGTGATGTGAATAAATTATTCTCATGTAAAACCCATACACAATGCCACATGTATGGGTTAAAGTGTGTGTTTCCAATTTAAAATGTCATTTTAGTTAAAAATAAAAGTGGCATACTCAAAACTGAAGATTTTTTTTATTGTTTTGATACTTTAGTAAAATGATCCATGAGTCATTTTGGAGGTTAAAAAATCATCCTCAACTCAATCCGATGCATTTTGTGACCGATATGACTCAAAGTGTGTCTGTTTATTCAAAACAAACCTAAATGTTTGTGATTAGAACAAATAACATACTCAAAATTGATCAAACACATTCGTATTGTTTTGGTACTTTATTATAATGATATATATGTAATTTAGGGCATGTATCAATCATCCTAACCTCAATATGAAGCACTGTGGGACCGGTACAACTCTGTGTGCATATTTTTATTCAAATATGACATTAATTTTAAGAAAAAACAACTAACAAACTCAAAACAAAGAAATTTCATTCATATTGTGTTGGTAATTTTTCAAAATGATCCGTACTTAATTTTGGACATGTATAAATTTACCACACCTCAATATGATGCATGGTGTTACTAGTATGGTTTTAAAGTGTCCGTTATTAGTTCAAAATTGAAATTTTAATACAAAAAAGTAACAATCATTGAAGACTGAGAAAAAACACACAGCTTGTCTTGATAATTTGGGGCAATGATTCATAATTCAGTTTTAGACATGTATGAATTAGTATCATTTAAAAACCAGGCATGATGCCACTTGTATGGATCAAATTGCATGTTTCCAATTTAAAATGACATTTTAGTAAAATCCACAAGTTGTGTACTCAAATCTGAGAAAACTTTTATCATTAATTTGATACTTTATTACAATTATCAGTGATTCATTTAGGATTTTTAGTATTCACCCACACCTCAATCTGATGCATTTTGTGACTGGAATGAATCCAAGTGTGTCTTTTTATTCAAAACTGACATTAATTTTAATGAAAAAACAACTGACATACTCAAAAACTGAGAAAAAGCATTAATATTTGTTTGGTACTATAGTATGAAGGTGAATATGTAATTTGGGATGTGTATCAATCAACCACACCTAAATCCAATGCATGGTGTAGCTGGTCCTAATCCAAGTGCGTCTTTTTATTCATAACTAGCATTAATTTTATTAAAAAAAAACTAAAATGCTCAAAACTAATCAAATGCATTTGTATTGTTTTGGTACTTTAGTTAAAAAATCCATGACTCATTTGGGACATGTAGTAATCTGTTTCACCTCAATCTGACGCACGGTGTGACTGGTATGACTCCAAATGCACCTTTTTATTCAATATTTACATTAATTTTAGTAAAAAAATAATTTACATACTCTAATAGTGTTTTCATTTACTTTAATTTGTGTTAGAAATTTTATTTCATTTCAACTAATTATTTTTATCTTATTTTATAATTTTTATTGTTTTTCCCGGTGATGTAGTGTATTGTTACAACACACTGCACCTATTTCTGGTTATCTAGTGTGTTGCTGCTTCACATTTTTGTTATCTCCTTTACCAGAACTAATAAATGAACTGATAAATATGTATTTTATAATCAGTAATAAATACATGGAAAAACATATTCTGTATTACTACTACTAAATTCTTCAATAAATATAGCCTTTATTGGCACTTTTAGAAGCACTAATAAAGGGGATATTTATAAGATCTTGTAAAAGAGATGACAAAACTGTTATTTATCAGCACTAAATAAAATCATCAGTAATTTTGGTCATTTATCATCACTTTTAAAAGCTATGATAAAGAATACTTTTGTCATTGCTTTTATTTGTGCTTATAAATCTACCATTTATCAGCATTTTTCTTTTACTGATAAAATCCTTGGCCTTTTAACCATGCTGAGGTAGTCAATGCCTTTCTATCACTAACAAAGGATGAAGGTAGTGCTTTTAAAGGAATGTTTGGTAAAATTGAATGCATGGATAGTAGAAATCATTTGTTTTGGGATAAAATTTTTCAAATAATCGTTTGACCCACCTATAATTTCCAAAAGATGGGGGCCGAGGCACTAAAAAAGCCCCAAACTCCCCGGTTTACTCTACAAACCTACTAGGCATTCATATTAGGTAAGAACCAAGGAATTAAATTGAAAATAAAAGGATTTGTACATCGATGAAAAACGGGTCTATTACAAAGATGGTATTTTCCATTCCAAGTTTTGAATGAGGTGATGGTTTTGAAAACACCATAAGGATTCCCATAACTCGGTTCATGCCATGGTGTAGTGAAAATTAGATTATAAATATTTCTAATTATGAAAATAATCTCTTTAATTTTATGTTATTTTATATATTATATTTTATTTTTGGGAATATTTATATTTCTTTAAGTTGTTTTTATAAAAATAAATAATTATTATACATTAATAAATAATTATATTTTTGAAAATAGTTATTACAAATATACCATTTATTTTAAGAGTTAATATTAAATTTTATTTTTTAATATATATGGAGTGCCTTATAATTGAGAAATAAAGTGTTTATTTTGAAATTACTAGGGTAGTTTAAGATGTATTTTTAAACTAAAATATATGGTAAAATATAAAATAATGTATATCTAATTATTAATTTTTCATAATTAGTTAATTTGAATTTTAAAAAATATATATAATTGATTTATTACCCACACCACATCAAAATAGTTTTGATGATTGATTTGGTGAATGTTTAAATAATTATAAGTATGTGATATTTAGATAATGTAAAAATTGTTTATAGAATAGAATTGAAATATAAAATGTTTATATTTTATATAATATCATATATTTAAAGTAAATGAAATATAATTAATATTATGAAGAAGTTTATATTATGAAATTAATATAAATATTTTACATTCAATATTATAGAATGTCCATAATGAATAACTAAATCATAAAGTGTTTATAATCGGTTTTTATTTATGAATTATATGTAAATTTTTATCTCTTGTTTAAATATGTGAAATATAAATTTATTTAAGAGTTATTACACGATTTATTCATTGCTAAAAACTATTTATATTATTAATGTGGTTATCCTACATTTTATGTTGTCAAAATTCTTCTCATAAATTTTCAAGCCTTGCATTACTTGCTAGGAATGATTATTTAAGATTTTTTTTAATCTACCATGGAATAACTTAATAATTAGAGTTATTTACTTGAATTCAGTTAATGAAAATGATTTCTATATATTAGGTGAAATATTTATGATAAATTATACTCTCTATTGTGTAAAGCCTCTCTAGGCAGTGGGAGTTAGGGTCATACTCCTACTGACATACAGACAATGTCTTATTCTAGAAAAGTGGAGGTTGGATATATATTTCTTCAAGATTACTCATATGGATATTATAAATCTTATATAAATATGATCCTTTACATAATGGGTTCACTCCCCATATGCATGAGATGTATTTGGATATGTATAAATATTTAGGGCATTTAGTTTTGTGTAAATAACACAAATTTTTGGTTCTATTAAAGTTATATATCAAAATGGTTTGAACATATAGATTTGGTATAGGGAATTGGATTCCAAAAATAAATCATTAAAAGCATTCATACAATAAATAATATGAGGTGATATGATGAGATTAAATCCTTTTAAAATACTATATTTTAGATTCCTTCCAAAGGGGTACTTTTCAAGATTTAAATCATCCAACCATGTAGGTCATGCTAAATCTGGTTTCCCATGGATTATCTAGAATAAAGAAAATAAGTAATAGGTGACTTTGAATCATCCATGGGTAGTATAGGAAAAAATTTGGGGCCCCTATATTGTCCTTTTTAAGTCTATTCTTAGCATTTACATTGGGTTGAATTTACCTAAGAAACCCTAACTATTAGGATTCCAAAGGAATAGAGTTCAATTTATCCACTTGAAGGATTAAAAGATGAGTTGTCCAATTAACTACTTAGGATTTATATATGGTATTATTAGGATAATTACATACCTAAATAGCTAAATGATAAAATAATTATAAAGAGACATGATGATATATAAAATATAGATCTTTTCCTATAAATGAGAATGATGAATTAAAAAGGGGTTATTATTTTAGTGGGATAATATTTGATAAATTTCATTATAAATGGTAATAAAATATGATACTGATATGACAAAATATTATACTATAGATAATAAAATCATCATCATCAAACATATTTTTTTTATTAATCCATGGGAAGGAGAGTCTTAATCTAAGTAACTCGTAATACTTGTGACTTAGAAAATGTTCTAATAAAAATTGGAAAATTATTTGTGTTAGACAAAAAAATTACAGGGTAAAAAATTGTTAAATTTGTACATTTAATAAATCAATATTCTTTTAAGAATCATAGTTTTATTTTCTTAGTGATTTAATGGAATTAAATTCAGGTTGAAAAAAGGAATATTAATCTTATGTATTCAATAGGATTGGATTTTTCAATAATACTCAATATAATTTATTATGCTTATGACTTGGTGATACTAAGAGTATTAATTAAGGCTTATTATATTTAAGGGATTTATTTTGTTATCATCTATGGAGATTTATTGAAAGGATGAATGTATTTAATATAATTCTACATGAAATTATCAAAGTGTTGAGAATAAATAAATAGAACATATGATGTCTCGGTTTTGAAATAATTTAGCCAGTACAAAATGGTAAAAGATCAATCTAGAAGAATAAAAGTTAATTTAAGAATTCCAAATATTCTTTTGAGTATAAATTTTGTGTTATTGAAACTTAAGGGAGTTATTAGGGAGACAAAGCAATAACTCCATATGATGGAATTGTTTGAGATACCTGAATAAGTTTTGTAAACTCGAGGGAATTTCCATGTTATGTACATTGCTAAAAAAATTATTCTTAAATTTGTAATGGTAAATGATACCAAATATATACATTACAAGTTTTGTAGGTATACAAGAGTTCAAAATCAAGAGTATAATTGATAGATCATGCAGTTTTCATTCATGTGGTAAAGAAAAGAGTTGATACATTATGGATATAAATATAAAGAAATGAATCAAGATCAGATGGTTCTAAATACAGGCTATATAGCTTCATATCATTCCGCTAATAAGATAAAAAAATATATTCAGAAACAAATAGGTTTTGTGAACAAGAAAATATTATTAAATGAATAAGTCTGGTTTACTATTCATCAAATTATATAATATACTTGAGGGGAAGATAGGGATATATTTTTTTAAATATTTTAATGTATTTATCTCGAGGATAGTTAAAATATGAATGAATAATTTCATTCCTTCCATTAATGGTGTAACATAATGAAGTATTTTTTTTATAATAAAATGATCCAAACATATAGAATACCATATATGATATAAAAACTATTGTATATTAATAAATGTTTATACTAAAAACAAATAATAATTATTTCCTAACAAAATGGATTTTGCGTATCTTTGTAAGATATTTTGAAATGAATGTAGCATCTTAGTTTCTAGTGGGAGTATTTATCGACATGAGAAGTTCATAATAAACAAAAAAAGGATTATACTAGTCTAAGATCAATTTATTTTTCAATTAATATCCTAAAGAGATTAAAATATATGATTTTAAAATATAAAGTGTCATATTATTTACTATTATAAAGTGAATATCACTATTTACAGAAAGATTATAAAAGTTAAAAAAATATAATTCCACTTAATATACTAAAAGATTTTAATCTATGTTGGTAAATAAAAATGAAGCGAGTTACATTTATTTTTCAAAAAAATGTTAATGTCACTTTATCATAAAGGATTTTTAGATTTATTGGTAAGTGATAATGTTATTAGTTAAAGATGGATTTCAAGAGAAATTTTAATTGAACGAGTTATAAAGGATTATGAGGTTAAAATTAGAAAGAGTTCTATGTATACAATATAATTTGACATCATGAAATTTAATTTTCCTAAGTTAAATTGATTGATTATGTTCATATAGTTGAATTTTAGGATTATAATTCCTAAATCTCAACATTATCAAAACTTGATTTCTTAAAATATTTTAATCACTAAAGAGTTTATTGTGAGAGTTTTATCAGATGGTCACATAGCTTTTTCGAAAGAATTATTTATAGATTTTATGAGTTAACAAAACTTCAAAAATTTCATTTAACATAAGGATAATTTAGTAATTCAACATATATGATATGATAGAAAAAATATCATGTTTTCATTGTTAAATAAATTTAAAAGTGTTTATGAAAATAAAATATAACATATAAAAGAAAATATAAACTTTATTATTATTTCACATTAGCTACATAGATGTTATATAGATATATATTTCATAAATTATAATGATAATTTACCTCTCAAAGTATGAAATTGAATTTTCCTTATCCAAATTTCATCATAGATTATAATAACTTATGGTGAAATATTAATGTTATCATTATTAATATATACATATATATATGATTGATATGCTTATAAGGAATAACACATATGAAAAGTTATTTCGTGTGTATTGGATAACCTAATAAGTTTACCACATAAAGTTTCATAGCACACGTATTTAATATAATAGGTGTGAATAGATCATAAATAAGTCCCCATTATATAAGGTTGGTAAGATAACTAACATGATAACCTTTAAACTTTGATACCTTTCTTACACAATCCATCGTGTCTTTGTTAATCATGGGGTGTTTGGATTTTTTTTCTAACCATGTCAGCTATTAGAGATCAACCTGGATGGGATTTTTACTCTCATTTTAGGAGCATGACATCTAGTCCCTCGATTGTGATAGACTATAGAGTTTTTGTTTGCACCCAGTTATTATATATGATGTTATTATATATTCAGACGAGAGGGGTGTTATGAGATAATCTACAAAGGTAAATAAAATGTGATATATTCATAATCATAGTTATTTAATACTCTATTAAGTGAGAATATATAAGTTAGGTATATGGTATTGATAGACTTCTTGTCCCATGGTCACTCGATATCTTAGACAAAGGGAACATATAAGTCTGTATGCAAGCACGTGATGTTGCTAGTGGACACATTTATAACGATACATGTGAGTGGTGGAGATAACACCAAACCCCTTTGAATTTTCATTAGAATTTATTATTAGATAAATACCACTCCTTGATTAAATACATATATCCAAATATTCATATCAAGGGGTCATACATTCTGGTTAACTAAATATGGTTTGAGTTTGACTCATAGATATGCCCTAATTTTTTTAGAGTAAATATGTAATGTGTTTTTTATTAGAATTTACAAGGTATTAAATTTGATACTATACATGGTAAAGTTAATGATATTATTATAAAAGTTTTTTTAAGATATACAAAAGGAGTTTGTAATATTATTTTATAAGTTATTTTATACGATATAATAAAATTTGAAATGGCACAAACTCTTTATAGATTTAGTGTAAGCTAGAGATTAAAAAGAATACTCTCTAAAGATAATATTACATGTGATACAGTTTTGAGGCATTGACCTTAAGGTACCATTTCCATTGAATAAATCCTTTATAAAAGGAATAAGATAATTTTTTGACCAAGAAATTATGACATTCATGATATGGATTTCATGAGAATAGATTAGTTCAAAGTACCAGGGTCTTGTAACATTAATGAGATAATGTAGTTGTATTCAAATGTTGGAAGTCAAATGAAAAATGATTATCATTAGAGATAATCTCCCACCCAAGATATACTTAAAATAACTATTTAATAAGATGGAATATACATGAATATATGCATTCATGCATGTGATATATGAGTTGTTTATGGAGTTTACTCATGATTTGTAATTCAAGATTAAAAGTGGTATGAATTACTATGAATTATCCTTGAAGATATATAAATTTCATAGTAATCTCATGAAAGTGGTGCTTGTAGATGCTAATGTGATTACATTCAAAGACTCCTCACTACTTGGTACCCTCTCATCCTATCACTTTTACACCCATGAAACTAGCATGTCATGGAGGATAGAAGGATACCTATTATATGTAAAGTGACTCAACTTGATTAGCAAATACATCATGAAGAATTTAATCCATTTGGTTTCATTTAAGTTTCCTTCCTTAAACCATTCAATGGGTTGAATATGTTGTAATAGATATTTGTTGAAAGCTACACATAGTTATTATGATATACATTTCAGATTTGTTTCATGATTTATGTAGTCTATCATGGTGATCATGGACTTGGGATCTCAATGAATTCAATTATATCTATTATGTGTTAGTAAAATTCTAATTTTCTAGATATATATGTCTAGGTAGGAGGAACTAGTTTGTTTTTATTATTTAAAATAATTCATATTTGTGATGTTGATTACTTATAAAATTATAATTTGACTTATGATGCATTATTTTGGATAAATGATATGTTATTTTTTCAAAATAATGATTTTTGAAAAATTGGGATTCTTTTAGAAAATTAAGGTTTTTATTATCAACTAGGATTTTAAATCAAAATTACATTTTTTTTATTTAAATTGATTATACTAATTTTTTTAATTTATTTATATTAAATAATTTAAAATGAATTAATTTATGTAGTATATGAACATTTTTTGATGAAATCTTATTTTTTCAAACTTTTGGATTTATGATGTTATATTATTATTTTAAATCAATAAATAGTATTTTGTTAAAATTTAATATATTGATTCACATGTTTGTTTTGGTGAAAATATTTACTAATATGTGAATTGTGTGAACTTAGATTTTGTGAAATATCACTGTAAATATAGTTTTCATGAATCCTCAAACCCATGTAAAAGTGTTTTATTAATGTAGGAAGATTGAGGAGTGTTTGAAAATACGTTAAAATAGTTGGTATACCATGGATATAGGGATAAATTGACTTCAATAACTCAGTGGGTTATTGAAGTGTTTATAATAGAGTATGGTCACATATATGAGTGATGATTAGGTCAATATATTAGGTTGGGTAAGTGGAAAATCCTTTTAGGTGGGTGTGAGTTACTAAATAGTCAGTTTCATTGTGTATTTATATTAATAAAATTTTCTTAGAAAAATGTGTGTTTTTGGTTAAATTATTTTGATGATGAATTGATTTTTTTTGGAAAATTAATGATATTTTTAAAGGAAAATATAAATTAAGAAATGGACCATTTTCAAAAGCGAGGGGGGGGGGGTCAATAAAATGAAAATTATTTTTTTTTATTTTAGAAAATATTAAGGTTTATTATAAAATATTTCATGGAATGAAGGTAAGAATTTTTATTGGATTTATAAAATGTCCTTGAATGTGTATTTTTATGGTGATATTTTTGGAAACAAGATTTTTTTTGAAATAAAATTATTTCTTAGATTATTGAAAATTGGTCGAGTTATTTTATATGGTATTAGAAATGTATTTAAATTTTAATATACATAAAAATATATATGTTTTATTATATAAATCATACCATGTTTTTAATCAGCCCTTATATGCACACTTGAGCTCACATATATTCCTTGTTAATCATGATATATGTATTCTAGAGACCTTTTTATTTACTAATGATGATCCATATATTATTTTATGAATATATTATGTGGGAGTTATTGGTAAAGTCTATGTGATTATTAGTTTTCATTCATTATATTTAGGTTATCTTTCTATGAATAGTTTGATGGTTTTAATTTGGGGTTTTATTTTGTAAATCCCAATATTATGTTCTTTAAATACTAAAATAAATCTATTTTAATGTGTGTTCTATATTTTATAATTCCATTTATGTTAGAACTTATTTATTTGATGGAAAATCCTCCCCAATGAGTTTTTTTTCTTATCAGGACTATTAGACAACTTATGATGATTGAGGGGCATGTTTGACCACCATTGTTATGTAAAATACTATTGTGTTGATTTTGAAATAGCCATCAGTACCATTCAAGATGATATTGAAAATTAATAAAATTATATAATTTAATTATGGTAACCAATGGTGCCAAATAACCCTAAGAGGGGTGTGGTGAATTATTATGAGTAAATAACTTTGTCAAATGGATATTTTTCTCATGTTAGAGAGAATACCAGAACCTTTAAATTCAATTAAAATGCACACAAAATTTCAATATTCTAATAATTTATAAGTACATGGAGATTTTTACTTGGTACATCTGTAAGTGATATGACCATGGCTCATACACCAATGATGCGTCGGGGTACTAAAAAATCACTAACACATTTTTCATGATTATAAATTATAGGAATTATTACCTTCTAAATTTAATTTTTACTACCTCCTCTAATATTTTTTTCACTTTTCACATTATGGATATAATTTATATGACTTATGCATATTTTAGAGTGAAATATCAAATAAATAGTCATTACAAAATGTTATCATGGGTGTTTCTCTTCAAGTATGAAAAAAATCATATTTGTTTTTATAATAAACATAAACATTTTTACACAATGAATAATCAAATTAGTCTAAGAATACCAGTTATAATTATCTTACGTGTTACCCCAATGGCCCCTCATAATGTTGGAAATGATCATGAATCTCATTCAAAATCATAAAGTACAAGTGGTATATAAAAAAATGTTATAGATACCAATATTACAAAGTGTTTTTATGTGATCTAATCCACCACATTTTCATTATATAAGTTCCTTTATCATTCATATTATGATTAACTAAAAAGAATGAATAATTTCAATCCTTTAATAATTATATCTCTTATAAAATCTAGAGTTGACTAAATATTACACAATTACATCATGAATAATTATATTTTCATTACCATAGACTTATTTATTCAAAACTCAATTGATGTCCTTGATGTCATAACCATTCATATGGGTGGATACATCCTATATTGTTCAATCAAATATCAATACTTGATATGTTTCTAACCCAATTTCCTTCCATTAATAAAAATTCCTAAATGAATATATATATATATATATAATTATGAAATGTCCCAAGTGGGGAACTTATTTAAAAAACTCAAGTTGAAGTATCCATATCCAATGTTCAATTAAGTAACACCAATGGAATATATACGACAAAACATGTAGTGTATTTTAAGTTGGTCAATATAAAAATAAGTTCGTTGAGTAATATCCTATGCGTAGTTAATTATATCGCTATAAAAGTTATTCCCATAATACTAATATTAACAAATCACCACAATCAAATATGATGATTATCAAACAGGGATAAGTTGGTAATATATATATATTGTTGTTTGGAGATTATGGAAAGAGGCGGGGGTCTGAATTAACCTTAAAAAATATAAAGTATAAATAATTTGTTAATTTAAAAATTAAATGATTTTGAAATAATAAACAAATAAATAAAATACATGATAGTAGATAAAATAAATTTTAGTTTATAAATATAATAGAAAAGAATAATCATAGAAACAATAAAATCAAAATTATAAATGTAATAGAGTCAATATTAAATGATGAAATGTGGAAAAGTAAATATGAGACAAAAAGAACTGATAATAAGTTTTAATTAAACTCAATCTAAACTCCTATGTCTCAACCCTCAACTCGAGAGGTCTAATATACAAATCCCTTGATCTAAAGCGTGACCAAGAAACCCATACATCACAATTTTGTGTTTTTATCATCCTCTTGAGCTTCACCGATATCCAAGTAACCCATCCCTCACTTTTAGTGGAATGTGAACTATTAAAGAATATAGGTTGAGGACAGAGATGTCTTCTATAAGAAATACTATTAAAAGGCACTCCAAAATATCTTTTATGGATAAATTACCATGGATAATGATAGACCATATAGTGGGGTAGAGAGCCTTTTAATTATTTGGAACTTTGGTTATGGCTCTTGAGAAGATTGAAAATTATAGATCTTCACCATTGATTGATCTCTGATAGCATAATGTTTAAGGTAAGGATCACAAGGTTTTCATTTTATATCTTCAAGGAGCCACGAGGGTCCTTTTATTGCCTCTAAACAACCAAAAAAATTTATAGAATTATTCAAGTGTGTTGAAGATGTATTAGACCATCATAAATTTATTTTTGACTGTATACAACACATCCTCATTAGGGTTATCCTAACTCTATTAGGAACTTGGTAGCCTTTTTTGGGTAGTCGATGGGCTTCCTAGAGTCAGGGGTTACTAGAGACCCTCTACTTACGTTATTTAATAGGCTAGTATACATTAGGTAAGAACCACCTACACTGGTTGAGCCATTGACTAACTCATTCTCCTCCACAAGTTAACTGGTGCAGTTGACACACTTCAAGGAAACTATAATTATGGCACCGAATAGTCAGTGAATTGTACCAAGTAGCTATTGTAGCTTTATACTTCCCATATTCAATAAAATCCTTCTCTACTTAAATATAATCCCTTATAATAATCTTTTAAGATCATTCCAAGGACTTTAAGCATAAATAGATATATTT
Organism: Viscum album; assembly: GCA_963277665.1. NCBI lineage: Eukaryota > Viridiplantae > Streptophyta > Magnoliopsida > Santalales > Viscaceae > Viscum > Viscum album. The sequence goes on from OY728157.1 coordinate 695,216,320, forward strand.
CCAAACCTTTAACAAGATCAATGATTCTCTAAGAATCCCTGAATTTCACCACTTTGAATCCAGTATTAATACTAAAACTCACTTAATATAAAATAATAAACACACAAGAGTGTTTTTTTTATTTTTAAAAACATAATTAGATTGAGATATAGAGGTATAAAAACCTCTCCCTTTTTGTTGACCATAAACTGTTAAAATAAAAAGAAAACTTAATCTTAAGTCAAGATTAAGAAATTTCATAATTTAAATAGAAATTAAAGATGTGATAAAATTAAAATTATTATTATATTGACTATAGGATTTAAAGGATATATAATAATCTCAATAAGTGACCATATCAATAAATCTATTGACAATAACAATTAAAATTCTAAGATCTCCCCCTTGTTAAAATAAATTTTTCTAAAAAAATTATCCGCTTACTTTACTAAGATATTTCTACCCTATTGTGATTATAAAGAATATTTGAACATTAAAAGTTAAAAAATAGGAAGGGGAAACTTATGAAGTATTTTGAACAAAAAATCAAAATAATTTCATAAAATAAAAAAAGAATTTTAAAACTGATGTTTTAAGGGAGGAAGATTTAGAAGAGAAGAATGAAGATTAGAAATAACATTCTAATTTCCAAACAAAAAAAATAATGTAATTATTAGAAATAGAGGAATGTAAAAATGAGGTGATTAAGAAAAAAACGGGGAAAATAACATAATAGAATATAATTTGTAAGAAATAACTCTTAAATTACAATACTCCCTGAATAATAAGACCATCATAGCGAGTGAATGGAATAAAAAATAGAAGAGAATAATAAAGTTAAATAAAAGGAATATGTAAATAGAATAAGAAAATAATAATAAATAAAGGAAAAAAAAGAAAAAAAAATATAAGAAATAAATAAAAGAAGAAAAAATAAACAAAATATTTATTTACCTTTTCCACGAAATCACCTTTCCTCAAGGATTGACATTATCTTTATTTAGTGAATACGTTATTGAAGTAACTAAAGAAAGAAAATTCAATTGGAAAGTGAAAAAATACTTTATAAATATCTTCCTTTTCTATAAAATTAAAATAAAAATAAAAGTTAGAGTCAAATATATAAAATATATTTTTTCTCATCATCAATATTATTTAAGAGAGATAAAAAAAAAATTAAATATAAGGGATCACACACAAAAATATATTTGTACTTTATGTTTTTTAAAAAACAGAATAAAAATAAATGATATCAAAAGTAATAATTTTTAATATATAATATTAATATTATGAAAATTACTTTTAAGTTTAGAAATATTATTTTTAATTTTTGAAAATAAGATAAAACATTATGAAATAATTAATTTAAAAAAAAACATATCTCCTAAAGTAAATTTAAATATTAAAATAAACAAGGATCCCACTCAAATTTTAACTCATGTGAGATAAATGGATCATATCCAATAAAATAATAAAATAATAAAATAATAAATTCAAGTTTCTTTTAAAAATATGATAAAAAATAACACAATGTAGCCAAAGATCAAATATATAATGTCACAAGTGAATCATTATTAATTCACCTTTAATGAACTCAATACAATCTATTGCAAGATGTTTGGGGAAAGCATCAGTGATTTGATATTTAATTTAGATAAAATATAATAAGATATCACTATTTTTGGAAGTTATCTCTTAGGAAATTGTGATAAAAATCAATTTTTTTAGTTTTTGAGTGAAAGATAGAATTTTTAGGGATATTTATAGAACTAGTGTTTTCACTCATAGTAGGGATATTTTAAAATATTAGCTTGATGTCAAAGAGATTTTGTTAAATCCATAAAATTTGGGCATAAAAAATCATGGTGGATATATATTCCTCTTTGTATGTAGAATAAAGAACATAGTTTTACTTATTTGTGTTACATGAGATGATGGACTTTCCTAGTAGATGGAAAGTTACACTAGTACTTTTACTATATAGTTGACATCCTCCAAAACTAGAAAAAAAAATAATTTAATTCAAAAGAGGTTAATTTGGGATAAAATAAACCATGATTCTTGTATATTTTTAAATACTGAAAAAAATTCATAGATTTTAAATGAGATTTTTCTAGATTTGATTGAGAAAGATAATAGATGAAATCATTGAACATGATATTTGGTTGGGCTATAGTAAGGTAATGTAGATAATGAATAATACTTCTATATATATTATTATTGATTATTTTACCAGCTTCATCAAATGTCTCCTTACAGGTTGTACTCATGGGTATGAAAATATTCTCAACTTTATCACTTTCAATTTTTTTAAGATCTCATTGGTATATTTTCCTTGGTTTAAAAATATTCCATAATTTCTATAATAATTTTTAAAAGAATAAATGATTTTATTTCACCCATATATCTCATCATAAATTATTTTTTCATTTTGTAAAAAAATTTAAAATAAATAATTTCATTGGTAGAGATGAAAATAAAATCATCAAAAAATTGAACAAATAATGGAAAATTTAATATGTGTGTTTAAAAATAGAGTTGAATCTACTTTTTCCAATTTAAAAATATTTGGGAAAATATAATTTGGATGACATGCATACCAATCTTGAGGGTATTTTTTTAAAACCATAATGATCATTAGTATGTTTTAAATTAAAATTTGAAAAAAGGGGATTATAAAAACTAGGTGGTCGTTTCCCAAAAATGTTTTTTGGAATAAAATCATTTAGAAAATATATTTGTTTAATCTATGTGAAAGAGTTTGATATTAATATGATAGGTTAGTTCCAAAAATATTATAATAGATTCTAGCCAAGTGATGGGTGAAATGGTTTCACCATAGTTAATTCCTTATTGTTGGTTATATATTTCTTCAAATAAATTATCTATATTTATAATAATATTAATAAATTTGTGAAGTTTTTTTTTGAAAAACAAATTTAGATCCTATAATAGTTTTATCACTATTTCTTTTCATGAGGTTCCATGTGAAGACCCAACCCCAGAACACCCAGAGTTGGTTCCATCAGAACAAGATGTGTACATTTTAAAAAATCATGCACTGGTAAATTACAAATCATGTCCCATCCAGAGAATTGAAATCAGTTCAGGTTCTGGGAAACCAGCCACTCCTGTCATTCTTCTTTTAGGTCAAGCTGATACCTGAAAATTTATTTCAAAAAAATGTAGGGAGAGATTACGAATTCCCAATAATGGGGTTTAAACTAAACCAATATAACTTTTGCAAAAATTCATTAAAACTTTACATAAAACAAATTCTTTGAAGAAAATTATAACACATGTAACATATCATAAAAGTGCTCAACTAAAAGAACATGCTAGCAGAAAAATAAGGACACATGTTTCATTTTAGGCATTCCCATTTGGGGTAATAAGTAAATGACCTCCTAGACATGTATGACATATGAATAAATAAGCATAGGTTAAAAAGAGAATAATCAGAGTTTCACATAAAGATAATAACTTCAATTTCATACACTGGATACTAATTCACTGAGTGTTAAACATATGTCATGCCATAAGATTTTACTTTTTTGATAGTCATAAGTATTAGCTCTTAACCGTGGATATTCTATTAGTCGAAAATCTATTAGGTTAATTAATTAACAAAAGAATAATGAGGGAATGTATAATGTTGGACTTCTATGTCAAGGCCTTGTGTCAAGACCTAGTGGCTAACTGTGACTGGACCCCAACCCAGAGAGCTTAATTTTACTGGTCGCCAACCTGGAGAGCTTACTTTTACCGGTCTCCAACCCTGAGGGATTACTTTTACCGGTCCCCAACCCAGAGGGCTTACTTTTACCAGTAACCATCCCAAAACATACTAGTCCAACACATTCCTCATATGTCAAATCGGATCGTGTATTCAAGGTGTCTCACACTACCTAAAATAATTTAATTTTATATCATATTACCCAAGGTGTCCCATACCACTTTGAGTTTTTTTATTTCGTATCTTATTATCATGTTATGCAGCTTGCATGCATCATTGAGTGAAACTATATAATGGAAAAATGAAACAATTTATTAAATAAATATATAATATGATGGGTAACATTGAAAATAAGGCCGTAATAATTTATCGAAGGCATACATTGTTCATTAGACATTATTTGTACAAGAGATAATTACTAAAGTACAACAAATAGTGAGTGAGGGGGTTTTTCATATGAGGCGTTAAAATGATAACTATTTAATTTAATAACATTATTTCATGAATTAAAATAAATGTTATTTAATATGATGCTAAGAAGTGTCAGTGATCAAAAAATTAAATTTCATTACAACTTAACAACAATAATCACCACAGTTGACACAACATTAGGTGAGCTTAACATGATAGTATGGCTAAACACAACCTTTGATCCTTTAAATATATTTGGTCAAAACAAAAGTTTAACCCCTTTTTAATCATGAAACACATAAAGGTCCATTATAAAATGCCTTTGAAACATATAATCATAACAAGGATCATATTATTAATAATTATTTAACAATCACAAGTTTGACAATATTTAGAACATACACTTTTACATAAGTACCACTTGGTTTGGCCTACCAGGAGACTGACATTATTTAAAGTTTTACTTAATTAATTTATTTCTAATGTTCCCTTCATAAAATCAAGGCGTTGTAAACTATACCCATATAAATATATATTTTCTTGGTATATATATATGGGCTTACAATTTTTAATCTATGTTTAATAATTTAACATTAGTAAAAGATACCTAAAACATATTTATTACACCTTCCTTTAGAACCCAACCATGTTATGTTATGATACATGTGACCGTATATTCCTATATAACTATAAAAGGTATTCACATATACATTTTTCCTGAGAAAAGTGATTAGTTATTCAAGTGTGCATAACCCGAAGGTCCGAAGGACCTAGAATCGGGTATTTGAGGATTTCCAGCCAATCTATAAGACTACACATGCATTCATACATTCATAAACTAAAATTTACAACAATAACATGTATATATATATATTTGTATATTATCCATAAATTATGTTATTCTTGTATTAAAAAAACACCCCTATGCTTGTACAACCTCTTGAACTCAACCAGAAGGTTTATATTTGGTTTAAGGAAAGGTTTGTTAATTAAACCATAGGATTATATGTATATATTCTTATGAGTATATATAAGTATGTAAATATACTCTCAAAGGAACGAGACCAGAAGAGATTAAACCCTTACTAGGTCCGGGAAGGAGGAGAACTTGTGGAAGGGTGGCTGCAACGTGCTGGAGGTTCGAGAGCAGAAGGTCCGATAGGATCATTGGGTGAAACCGGATAACTTATAAACTATATAAAATATATAAAGCATTTAATACAACCATTGAGAAAACTGAGTCCAAATGGTCCATTTATTGGCCGGGGAAGACTTATGGACGACGGGGGACAAGGAGGGTCCACCTGGTCTATCAATGATGAAGAAAGAAGAAAACAAATGGTGAAATGGGGTGTAGGGTTAGGTGTTGTGCATGCCACGCGAAAGATAAAGATGATGCATCGGTTTGATACCGGGAGAAAACAGACAGCCATGATTTGATCCTGGATTGATCCAATGGTCGGGATATATCTGCAGTTTATAAAAGTGATGGATGGTTCAGATTGATCTGAGGTGAGATCGGGCGTCTCTCGATCATCACAACTTAAAAAAAACATCGAACAACAATGATTAGATCATGCCAAATCAGACGACCCATGAAAAATGTGGAGGGGTTCGCGACTTCTATGGATCAAACCCTAGATTGAAAACAATAACCCAGATCGCATGTGGTAAGATCAGATGGCCTAGATTCAATCATTGTTGAAAATTTTCCATCCCACACTGAAGCGGTGAGTGTTTTGGCAGTCCTTTATAACCCTGAGCCTCCCACAACACTAGGAAAAACATAGCACACACCAGGGATCCTTACACATAGGCTCCTGCCTTCCCCTACAGGCTTCAACGTACCCTTGCCTCGCTGTGACCCTATGCCCACTATGGAGCACTCAAGCACTCCTGCTCTCATTTGTGCGCCCTTTGGGGAACCTATTCCAAAGCTTGAGTCAGCCTAGGATTGGGCTAAGGGCTAGGATCAGCCACTGCGTGTGAGATGCCTCCCTTGGCCTAGCATTAAAGGGTTCTCCCTTGTTGGCCAATTTTTTAAGAAAACTAACCTATAAAATTTATAAGGTCTTAAGGAAAAAAATTAAATTTATTAAAACCATTTAAAAATTATCTCTTTTAAACATTGATTTTATTTTAACATTATAGGGAAAAAAATACAAATTAGACTTTGTCTTATTTAAAAGTATTCATAAAATGATTTATAAACACTAATATTTTTAAAATAAAAGTTATAAATTGAGAGATAATAAACACACATGACAGTTCCTATACTAGTAATATATAAATATTAGTTTAATAAAAAACATAATTTAATTTGAAGAAATTAAACATAACTTATAACACTGTTTTAAGAACTAGAAATATAGACAATATAAATAAATAAAATATTTGAAAATTGTTTTTGAATTATTTATCATATTTAATAACTTAAGTGAAATTCAAATCATTATACCACAGTTAGGATCTATCTTATAATTTTTCAATTCATTACATAAATTTGGGAAAACTAAGTTGTAATTTATTGTTCTTTAGTTAAATCACCACAAGGCTAACTATTATAATTATAGCCATTGAATTTCAAATGGTCACCCAAGGTAAAGGTCGAGTTGGTGCCATATAAAACATTGTCTTAGGGTGTCATTAACTTTAATAAAATAAGAAGAAAAATAAGAATAAGGAGAAGATATTTCTTGGCATACCGTTTATTCTCAGCACAGTTTACATGATCATGGGGGTGTTGTTCTTTGTTTTCATTGACCCAAAGGATTTTCATTATTTAATGTGTCTTGTTTTATTTTTAGGGGGATTTACTATAGTTATTTAGGGTTTTTAGTAGGTATATTTGGTTATCGTGGATCCCCTTTTAATCTCGGTGTATTGTAAAAACTACGTTGTTATTATTTAAATGAAAGAGCCATGTGCTCATTTGAATGTTTTACTCAGTTGTATTCCAATAATAATTAAAATCACATTATTAATTTATTATGTGAATCAAGTTTTGTTTAGTTGTTATGAAATTCAAACAAAATGTATACATAAACTTATCAGTACATGAGAGTCGAGTTTCAGGGTGTTACATTTCATTCATCATTTTGAGTGAATTGATTTAGTTCCTCTTGAATTGAAAGTGACCAATTATCATCATTAAGGGAATCGTTACGGTTTTGGGGTTCATGGTGAGAGACAATGGATAGATGTTAAACCACTTTTAAATAACTCTATGAGTTTGATTTCCTTCCTACAAATATTAGATGACAATTTCAAGGGAATGGTCTTTATAATTTTTTAAAATATTTGCAGCATAATTTTATGGGGATTATTTTTCTTCTTCAAATTCTTTAGTTTAAAAAGGATCATCTTTTTCAAAAACATTTTTAGAATAAGATTTTAGAAATATTTCATAAAATACATGGATTGATTCTTAAACCATTTTTGAATTTCTCTAAAAGTAACGTAAATCTTATTGAAGTTCATGTACCCAAAAAATATACCTTCATCATATTTAGGATTGAATTTTACAAGACTGTATTTATCATTTGAATCAAAATATTTACATCTATTTTTTTTAAAAAAAACATGACTTTTGGTTTTTTATTAATCCAATATCCATAAGGGGTTTATTGAAGAAAACTAATAACAAAAACATGATTAATTATATAGTATATTGTATTCTTAGAATTTTCCCAACAATATTTTGGAAGAGAAAAATCTATTAAAATATTTTTAATGATTTCTTGGATTGTTTGATTTATCCCATATATTATCCCACTTTCTAAGGGGTTTAATGTGTAGAAAATAAATATTATATCCTTTAAAAGAATATAAATCATTAAATTAATTATTTTTGAATTATATGTCTTGATCACATTGAATTGAAATATATTTTAAACCTTTTTAATTTTCAACCCTTTATAAAAACATAATGAAAGACTTGTAATATATACAATTATTAGTTAATAAATAAGCTCTTGTAAATCTTATAAAGTCATAAATAATTTTGAATGTATAATATTTTCATCCTATAATTTAAATTTGATTAGGGCCAAAAGGTCAAAGTGAATTAATTTAAAATATTTTAAAGAGAAAATTACTTTTTTTAGAAATAAGTAAGGATTTTGGATTATTACCATATTGGAATGATTTAAAAACGATATCATCATTAAAATTTATATTTAAAATTATATCATACCAATTGATAAAATATGAGTTTGAAAAGAAAATAAGAGCTACCATGACTGAGGAATAGCTTCAAAATATATTACTCATTCATTAATACACTCAAACTTTTGATATTTTTACTAGGAAGAGATGTGAAATTAAATATATATGAAATTGGAAATATCAAATTGGTAAATAAATTTTTTCCTTTAAAATTAAAAAATTTACAAAAATAATTTTCTGAAAGATATTTTATAACCTCTATCACATAATTTACTAATAATTAGTGAATTATATTTCCTTGTTTTTAATAATAATTGTTTTTTCATTAAGGCTGATTTCGAAAAACAGATGGTAAATTCACAAATTATCATTGAATTATAATTATTACCAATAGTGATGTGACCTTACCCAATATTTTATATTTTAGGGAATTTGGATAGGTTTAAATACACGTGTCTTGAGAAACTAGAATATATGTACCACATTTCTTATTATATTTTTATCGGTACACACTTTTCCTAAAAAACATAATGATTGATGGTTGTGGTACTCAAAAAATATTTGACCCACTTTCATTAACCAGTAAGTATTTTGTAATCCAATTTTTTATAATGTTTTATTTTTTAAAAATTTCAATAAAGATGAATTGTATTTTGTTTTCTATATATAGTGTTTTTTATAATCGAATTCATAGATTAAATGAACAATTATTTTTTAATCAATAAATTATTTTCTTTAGAAATACCTTAATGAAAAGTGGGTATTGATTGATTCTTAGAGGCACTTGGACCATTAGTGTAACCAAATACAACCATATTTTTCTAGTTTATTTAGAACCGAAAAGTTTATTTAAATTTCCTTGACCTTGAGTGAATTTTAAAATGGGATATTTTGAGGTATTTAATGGTAATTTAAATTTTAACAATATTTATTTTCATTTTTATTTTTTTGGATAGATATTTCTCTTCCTTTAAGAGAATATCATTTTATTTTTATAGATTATATTTTTTACGATCAAATTTCATATATTTGTTTTTAATTTGTTCGTATGAGGAATAAAGTTGACGATACCCATATTCAAGTTGATCTTGATAATATTTTAGATCTTCATAATTACGGTGACTAAAGGAGAAAGAAAAAGAAAAAGAATAGGAAGAATTTATAGAATAAGATTAAGATGTGTAGTTTGGATGAGGTGTACTAACCTAGATGTTTTCATCAACAATTTCCATAAATAAAATAAGAATTGAGTTACTAGAAGTGAATGATGGTGTTGAATCCGTAAAGTCATCAGATGGACTCCAAATTATGGCTTCGAAAGCCTTTTTACCTTTATTATTTTCTTTGATATTGTTCTTGTAGAATATGAACAATGTATCGATGTTTAATTTCATTTTTACATGAGTATCATGTCACATAAGGTTCTATATTTTCATTTTACCTTTTAGATCTCTTATTGTAGTTCTTCTCTTGGGAATTTTTGTTTATTTTCCTAAAAAATTGATCATATTACAGAAACTAACCTCAATATTATTCATCATTATTAGCCTAGAATGGGATGGTTTTATTGAAGTCTTTGGTTTTATTGGCTCCTTATCTAATTTTATTTTCATTTTTATTTTATAAAACATTAGGTATCCGATGAGTTCCTCAATTGATATTTTTTTACAAGTAAATCTTCTTGAATATATGTGACTATAGTACCCTGACTACTAGGTAAATCTGAAATTATTTATTTATGAGAGTTTCCATACATAATTCTTCAATAAAGAGATTTCTACCAATGTAGCTATTAGTAAATCTCATAAACACAATTTTAATTGATTCATTAGAGTTCATAGTGAAACTTTTAAAATCGTGATGGTTCATATATAATCTAGTTTTCATCAAATTATTTTTGCCTTTGTGCATTATCTATAACAAATTCCAAATCTTCTATGCATATTTAAAATAAGAAACATGATTGAATTAATTTCCACCATGACTAAAATGAAAGGAATTCATAGCTTTGTTATTTAATTCAAAATTCTTGACATATTTGGTAGTTTAATTTCCTTCAGATTATTTTTTTGGAATCTAATCATGAATTACCATGATCTATATAGGAAAATAAATACTACAAAAAAAATATGAAATTTTAGTATTCTAATCAAAATATTTGGTTCCATACAAAATAAGAGCATGCAAATTGGAATTAGATTCCATAAGAAAACATATCATTGAAATGGGTAAATATTTTAAAAATGAAAGACACTTATAAAAACAAGAGATATTTGATAAAAAACCAAAGAAATAATTTGATACAAAATTTAGTTATGGGAATATAGAAATTGGGGGGGGGGGGTGGAATTGACCATATATAAAATAAAGTGGAAATAATAGGTTAATTTCAAAATTAAATGATTTTCAAATAATAAATAGATAAATAAAATAAATTGTTGTTGATAAATTAGATTAAATTTTATAAAGATAATATAAATGAATAAGAACATAAAAATATAACCATATTTATGAAAGTATGCAGTTCAATGTTAAATTATTCAATTCAAAAAAGTAATGATAAAAAAATAAAATTGATAAGGAGGTTAGGTAAAGATCATTATGATCTCATTTTTCTCTACCCCTCAACTTGATGGGTCTATTGTACAAATCTCTTGATCGAAATGATGAATAATAAAATCAACCATGAAACTTTTGGGTTTTTATGACCCTCCTGATCTTTTATAGTATCCAAGAAACAAATATCGCACTTTTAGTTGAGTTTGAACCATTGGGAAATAGAGGTTTGCGAGAGAGAGGTTTTATATTGGAAAACCAAAAAAAATTCACTAAAAAATATCTTTCATTAATGAATTACTATTTAGTAATATATATTTGAGAGGATGGTAGAGAGACTTTGAACGATTTGGAACTCTGGAGTTGGTTCTTGAGAAGATTATAAATTATAGAGCTTCACCATCAATTGAAATTTCAGAGCATGCCATTGAGAGTAAGAATCACACAGACTTCATGTTGAGTCTCTAAGGATCCAAGGGGATATGTTGATGTCCTAAAAATGTCCTAAAAAGATTCCAGAATTAATTAGATGAATTTAATTCAATGTATACGATAATAAATTCATTTATTACTATAAACACTATATCCTTATTGGGGATGATGCAACAAAATTAAGTACATGGTATCTTCCACTAGGTAGCTGATGGGATGCCTGGAGTCAAGGGATGTTGGATATCTCCCACCAGATAGACACTACTATCCAAATACTAGATGATGACCTATCGGTATAAACCACCTATTCTGAATGAGCTATTAGATTACTGGTTCTCCTCCACCGAGTACCTGGTTCTGTTTTTTCATTTCTGGAAAGATCTCATCATGGAATTTGGTAGTAGGTGCAACCTGCTACTACCCATAGTCAATAAAATCCTATTCCACTTTATTCAAATCCATTTAATTATCTTATAAGATGATATTAAGGACTTTACAGATGAAGTTATATATAACCTAGCCTTTACCAAGATCATATATTCTTGTAAAAATAATGAATTTCTGAGCTTTGAATTAAAAAAACCTAAACCCACTAAAAATGAAAATGTTAGATATATTAGAGAGTGTTTATTATCATGAAAAACACAATGAGATAGTGAGAGGTACAACATATACTCCATGATATTTTTATCATATCATCTACCATTTTATATGTAATAATCATAAAAGAATGATGGTAGATAATTATTAATATACATTAAATGGTTAAAAAATCTATAATCCAAATATACTTGACTAGACATAATAAATAAATGCTAAAAATATACCACTTTAGTTAAATATAGTCACTCATGTTTCTAATACTATGGGAATTGGTGTGAATTTAATTATTTTGTCACATAATGGGATTTGTTAGGTGATCTATACTATTATACTCTATATGAACTAATTAAATTTTAATATTTAGTCAATAAATTATATAATAAATGATATTAAATTGATGAATAATATTTTTATACTTATAGGGAGACATAGGTTTTCTATATTTTGAAACCAATCCACAATTATCACTATAGAGTTCAATTTGGGTTCATTATACTTGGGACAACCCCGATTTTATTTATAATTTTTGGTCTAAATATATTATTTGGTTCTAAAAAATGTTGTGATACACTAGTCTCCCATTATATAATTAAAAACTATCAATTTATTGGAAAATTTCTAGTTTACTTCTCAACTATTCAAGAAAAACATAATTCATGAAAATGGTCTAAAGTCGTATTAATAAATTTTGAAACTAGTATTGGTGTAACCCTTTACATTGAGATCTTCAAAGACAATAAATAAAAAGAATAAATCCATATTTATTCTCATAAAATTAAGGATATTCATTATGGATCTCAAATTACAAGGATTTTAACGGTATTTAATCGGCATACGTAACCCATAAGATACATCTGGATGATTATATAATAGAGAATACATGATTGATACAACTTCAAAATTATATGAAACATTACCCATTGATTATTTTTCTTTAATAGTTGAAGTACACCATGTATTTAATAGAATTATTCTATGTAACATTGAAAAATAACCATTTTTAGAGTTTTCCATGTTACAACCTTTCAATACTTTACCAATATAGATGTCTTGAATAAGGATAATAATTTATATAAATTTCTCTCTATATATCTATATACCTAGTATGTATTGTGGTTCATCAAGATATTTTACTAAGATTGAATGACCCAAACCATTTTTTATTGATTGTGAAATTGGTGATATTTCCGTAACATAAAACACAAAAAATACAACAAATCTATCACCCAAAGATTTTGGAATATCTTTTTTTAAATAAATATTTTGTTCAGAAGCTTTCTCCATACACAATACCAAAATAAAAAAAATATGTGACATTTTATATGAATATAATTAATGAAATTTTATAATAATAAAACATATTAAAAATAAAAATATGATTAATAACACCAAATATTAAAAGGGTATTTCTCAAAAAAGTTGTTTTTTATATGTTTTATTTTCATAAAAAATATATATTTTAAAATTATTGAGTTTGAAATTTATAAAATGAATTTAATTTTAAATTTAATCAAATCAAATTTATCCTAGGATAATTTTTTGATATTTTTCTAAAATAACAATTTTTTAGTTGAATAGTAAAAAAATACAGTTTTTAATAAAATTATATTGTCTATGGCTATGTCAAGAAGTTTGTATAATCTAAAAAAATCAGGATCCAATATATATTTAATGAGTAAAACTATAAGTTATAAAAATACAATTATGAATTCAGAAAACCATTGTTTAACCTTTTATTAACTTAAGTACTATTTTCCAATAAACGAATATATTTTTGGTCTTTTCATTTAAATAAATATTATTGTATATTAAAATTCAGTTTTGTTTTACTTTAAAATACAAATAAAATTTATTACTTATAGTATTACAATTAATATCATAGAAATGATATACATTGAAAATTTTACCTTTCACATAAAATTTAAGCTTAATAATTTTTTTAAAAATAGGTTTTTATGCATTACATAGGATAATGTTAAAATTAATTTTAAGTACACATATAAATTTTATATAGTAAAATATATTCCATATTTGGAATCATTATTTAAAAATTATTCAACCAGTTTAATTTTATTTTTATAAATTAAAATTAAATTACTTTGGTAAAAATTAGTTACCATAGAAAAACCAAATTGGTAAGAGTGGCAATTCTAAGAGTAAGGGAGTTAATAATTTTTTCGAAAACATGTTTGAAAATTAATTGTTAAGGTATTATAGAACTTATATCACCATACTCCATTATTTTTCATTTTTGAATCTTCTTGACATCTGAAACATGTTCTCTTTATATATTATGTTGAAATATTTATAAAAAATCCATTCATGCCACTAAAAAAGAGGCCTATCACTGAACCTTGAACACCACTAAAATAATTAGGTTTCCACATATAAATATACCCATTTATAAAAATCATAATCTTATTCTTTTTCCTTGATCCTATGGTCTTAATAAATTCAATTAAGACCTGTATTTCCAAGCAGGCATCTAAGGGAAATCCCAAGTCCTCAATGTTTGTACTATTTTTCCCAACTTATTTTCTTTTCTTTATTACATTCATAATTATAATTTTATAACTACTATATAATTACTTATGTATTTTTTTGTAGTAATTTTTTTATGATAAGTCAATAACTATTAATCACTCTTCTCCATTTATATTCATATATACGAAATTGTCATTTGTGCATTGTATGGACTAATGCCTCTCTGAAGGAACACCTTCCATTTTCACCACCACGTATATTTTTTGAGTATAAGAATGAAATATAATATTAAATGTGAAATATATAATATTATTATGATTATAATGATAAAAATTATAATCTATCTTCTTTCATAATCAATCATCATGAAATTAAAATGTTAAATGTGCGTTGTGCAGATTTCCGCCTACATGGAGCAAGACATTTAATTTTTTATATAATTTATTCTTTATTGAAAAAAATACAATAAAATAAAAATCAAAACCATAAAAATATCTTAATAATATCATTATTATTCCAAAAGAAACCAATTTCATAATCATAATCATTCATTAATTGTGGTATGTAGGTATTTGTGTAGGTATAACGACCTAGTTGACTAATTATCTAAATTAAAATCATTGATTTATATGATAACTTATTTAATTATGATATATTATTTAAGAAATAATTAATTGTTTTTTATTTTCTTCTTCAAAATTGTATTATTATTATTAAACTCATTAATCATGATACCATCATTTTTTTGTTAAAGATCACTAAAACCTTCTTATTACCAATTTCATATAGAAGAATCATGATGAAAAATATAATTGAATTAAATTATAACTTTATAAAACATCATGAAACGTAATTTAAAATACCTTTTATGATTTTTAATGATTAAATTTTGGATAGGAATAAAGAAAAACCCTTTTATGAATCCAGTTCAGAATGGGAAAGATTGCTCACACCCAATATTAAAAATATATAATAACTAACCAATATAAATATAGAGAATAATTATAAATAATGTTTATAAAATGTTATATATATGACTATGTTTCTAAAAATGGTGATTAATATATTTACCTTTTTTATAAACGATATTTAAGAACTTTAGTGGAATTATGGAATTAAGATAAGGGGTTCTTGGTATGAAATTTTTCTTTTGATACACACTTCTTATTTTTATATTTTAAGTATTTTATATGGTGTAATTACATCCTAATGAATTTATTTTAAAATATTAATTTAGTTAATATGGATTATAGGGATATATTGTGTTCATTATTAAAATGGATTATGATTCAAAGGATACCAAGGTCTTATGGTACATTGTTAACTCAACACCCTTCATTGAGTTTGAATGATTATTCTTAAACTTATTTCTAATAATTTCGGTTTTTACAACACTAAAATTTTATATTATGATTCATTCTCTTAAAATCTGAGTAAAATGACAATTTTTATTCAAATATATTTCCTTGATGAATTTTTTCCTCATAAAAATTATATATTTTTATTGAATAATTCCCATCATCTTTAAATATGGTTCTCCTAATTTTCTATATTTTTATTTCCCTATAATTATATACTTTATATTAAGTAACCCAATGATTTGTTATCTCATAATGCCTTCACATTTCTATTCTACACTTTTCACAAATAAGTTTTATTACTATTTTTATGATGTAGGCTTTTAATAAAGGTATTTCAAAATATTTTAATATCTTAAAATGTCAAATATTTTATCTTCAAATACATGTTTCTTTTGATAAACATTATGTTATTTAAATGGTCTATTATTGAAGTTAATTTTTCAAAATTAAGTGTATTCTAAAGTTTTAACTTCAATTTTTGAATCCTTTATGCTTTTTTTAAATATCTATTATTAAAGATTATTTTTTAAAAGTAAAAGTTTTCAAAATATATTCAAATAACCCTTTGAAACCATTATTTCCTTTTCATGGATCAATTACTAAAGATTATTTTTAAAAGTAATATTTTTTCAACAAATATCACTTCATCATTTTTGAAATCTATATGTCTTTTCAATGACCCATTAATGATGATTTTATTTAAAAATTAAATATATTAAAAATTTATTTACTTAACTTTTTTGAAAACTTTATGTATTTTCCAGGGTTTTATTATTGAGATTTATTTAAAAATATTTATTTTACTAATCATTTATATTTTTCCTTTCAAAAGTTAACTTTCTAAAAATTATGTTTTAAAGTGTCCCGTAACTTCATCACTTAGACGAAATATAAAATCACTATCTAAAAACACATTAATTATTTAAATATCATTTCCCTATTTATTTGTAAATGAACTATTTCCTTGGTATGTATTTTTCACAAACCACCCTTTAAATGTAATTATGAAATAATAATTTGGGGTGACTTTATTTTGGGTATCAACCATTTATATTCTTGATTTCAATTTTTGTGTTACCATCATGAAATATAGTGAAACCCATTTTTCATTCTATGGGTTATTGATGATGTGATAAATGAGACCCATTTTCTCCCATGGGTTTTCATGATATATTTAGTGATTAGTATATTATGGGATACATATGTATATTTTTTAATTAAGAGATATTTGGTCCCAATTTAATCCCCCAATTCATTGGGTAAAGATTTATATCTCATGAGATAATGGGAAATGATTTTTTATGCTCAATCCGCTAAGGAAAAAAGGTGAGTGAATCTTGATTCATCAATGGAAATAGTGAGTGAATCCTGGTCCACTAAGGGCAACACGTTATGATACTCAATCTATTGTGTTATGATTTATATGATTATGTTTTTTTCACATTATTATGTTTTTATAAATACTAATTTCATGATGTATCGTGTATTAATATCCATTTTTTATCAGGTATGTTTTCATTCTCCTATGTTCATGGATCTTGATCATGGTCTCATACCAACATGTTTATCTTTTTCTCAATTATGATCATCAATATTTATTCAATATTTTTTTCTAACTGAGAATCTTACTTCAACCCTTTATTTTGTTTTATTTCGTTGATATATGAAAATGATGATAATATTTGAGATATCTAAAAGGGGTTTAGAGTTGAGAGGTTTTAAATAAATGATGAAAAGAGTAGTAAAAAAAGTTGTTTATGTTTCTAATCTTTTAGGACTATAAACCATCAGTTATCTATATTGTGTGATGATTTGTGATATGAAATGATTATTGATGTAATATAATGAAATAAATATTTTTATTTATCCTAGTTTTATTTAGTTGTTATTGAAGGAGTTTATATTTATTTTTGGGTTTACTTTAGAGAACATATGTGAAAACCCCCAGGGATATGTCTATGGGAAAATTATAAATATAGTAAAACATCATCAAAAAATTTATATAGTAGATATTGTGATGTTTTGTTAGTAATAAAATATTTTTATAGATACTATAAGTGTTTAATGTCATTGGAACATTTTTATTTATGGGTAATAAACCTAAAAAGGGCGTGTTTGGTATTAAATCAATCATCACCTCGTACACAATAAAGAGGTTTAACCACATGCCTAGTTTGAATATCAAAGGGAATATTCTATGGTCAATCGTATTCTATTTATAATAAATTATGAAATATTTTAATATTAAATAATTAAGATAATATGTACTAGATAACCCAACCTAAAGAAACATAGATTGAATTGGGAGTGATTTTGGTTGAACTAAAACCTAATTTAACAGATTTCAAGAGTAAGAAATTTATAGGTAGAGTTTCAAGATATAATTTATGATAATTATATTATATTATTAATTTTTTAATCACTAATATTAACCCATTTTATATTTAGTAATGGCTAAATATCTAAGGAATCAAGTTAACAATGGGTTCTATGGACAATGTGGATATTATACCAATAAGAAACCTAATGATATAAGAGCCAAAGTTAAAACCTTAGGATTATGATAAAAAACTATCAATAATTATTATTAACAATTTAAACTTATTTTAATTTAAAAACACACCAAAGAAGATAAGGATAGACTCTCATGGAGGTTTGTGTGACAAATATGATGAAGGAAAATAGATTTAGTTTCCATAATGTCAAAAATGTTAGAAGAGACGCCCAAGGAAATGTATTAAAATAACTTTAAGATGTTTTAACTATGGTAAAGGAGTAAAATGAGAAAAAAATGTTGATAAATAATGAAGAGTTTAGTTTACACAATGCAGTGAAACAATTTTCATCCAAAGGGACCATGTATAGTTAAATTTCTAAAATGTGGAATACTTGGGAATTATATAAGTGAGTTTACTAATACAAAGTTTAATAAAGATAATAGTCAGTATAAATTTCCACGATAATGGGAGAAAGAGAAATAATATGAAAAAAAACCACAAATGTGGGTTTTTATAATGATATGGATTGAGGTACACTAATCACCCACTCAAGAACTGTGATTGTTGAATTCATATCATATAAAACTTATTCCCTTGTACCTTTTATGTTTTATAAGGAAATAAAATCACCAACAATATGATTAAATGTTGAATTATTTAAAAACAATAGTAGTGGTATTGTTATTTTATCATATTTTTATGTTTATAGAAAATTTCTTTGTATAAATATATGACACTTCCTTTATATAAAATAAATGGAATTGGTTCTCTCTATTTAGAAAAAAATTATTTAGAATTAGGAGATCACATTTCATATCAACCAATGATATTATACTAATGAGAGGATGAATATGAAAAACCTTTCGAAGGAAATTATATAATGTGGGTCTTTATACTGAATAAATATAGACTCTTTGTTTAAATAGTTGGAGAAAAACTCAATAATAACGTTAAGAATATTTAGAGAATAAAGATATGTTCCCGAGTTTTAAAGGTTGATATCTTTGTACAAATTATTACCTAGTTAATGTTTATATATGATAAACCCTAAGAAATATAAAATTTTATGTGATAATTAAAACTATTATGAGGAAACATATTTAATTGGAGGAATGTAACACCTCGAGATTTTGGAACAAATATTTCTAAATTAATACTATGTTTAATATCTTTCTCCACAAAAAACACCAAAATAAAATGATCCACGAAATATTTAGACGATTATTATTAATAAATTTTAATAATAATAAGACATATTGTAAATAAAAATATTGTAATCAACTAGAAATTTATTCAAAATAGGTTAAAAAACACTTAATGTTTTAAGGGTATTTTTTCAATAAAAATAGTTTTTTGTTTATATATTATATTTTCCTCTAAAATATAGATTTATAAATTTTAGAAACATAATTTTTTAAATTTAATTTAATTTTTGAATTAATCATATAAAATGTATTATAATATTAGTTTTGATATTTTTTCTAAAATAACTGATTTTAGGAGAATAGTTACAAATACAGTTTTTACTAAAATTGTATCATTTTTTTATATCAAGAAGTAAGTAAAACTTAAAAACATGTAACAAAAATTTCATAATCAGAAGTGAATTTATGGACTAAAAATATACATTTAAAAATATAATTGTAAAATTATAAAACAGATGTTTGTCGTTTTACTAAATTAAGTAATATTTTTCAATAAAAGAATTTTTTTGTTCTTTTCTTTTCATTAAATATTATTTTTTGTAAAATTAAATGTTGGATTGATTTTAAAGACACATATATTATATTTTTTTTATAATAAAATAATTTTTATAATTTTAATTAAACACTTTGATAATTGTATCCTAAATTTAAATTTTATGAATAAGAAGACACATTTTTGTGAAACAGAGTTTTCCTCCTTTCATAAGATAATGTTAAAATTAATTTTTAATATACATAGAAAATTTTTATGATAAAAATTATTTAATATTTTATACCATTTAGTAAAAAAATTAATATTGTATGTTTTATTTTCTCTCTAAAATATAATTAATAAGGCAAAAATTAATTACCACTGTAAAATAAATATTGATAAAAGTGAAAATTATATGAGTAATTGACTTAAAAGAAGTTAAAAACATTTTTAAACATTAATGGATGAGGTATTATCAACCTTTACTCATCCTTGAATCCCTTATTTTCTATTTTAGAGTCTTATTGACATGTGAAGCATGTGCTCTCTTGATATTAAGTTGAAATATTTACATAATCTCTTTTCTCAACACTTATAAATGGAGAATCTCACCATCCATTCAATACCAATCATTGAATTTGTATTATGTATAAATTAATACTCATTTTTCTTTCTTTAAAATTCTATACCTTTTCTTCAAGTTCATTGTCACTAGGTATTGTCTTAAGGCCTCCATTTCGAAGGAGTCTTCCAAGGGAAATCCTAAGTCCTCAATGTGAGTAATTTCCCCCCTAAATTATGTTATTTTATTTATTACATTCACAATTTGAAATTTATAATTAAAATATAATTAAATAAGTATTCTTATACATAATTTTATTATTTTAATGTATTATATATTTACCATCTTTCCCCTTTTCTATTATAAAAAACAATGCTATCTTTTTTTCATTATGCAGACCACCACCTCCACAAAGTGAAGACTTCTGTTTTTCATAACCACCACTATTAACTGATTATAAATGTGAAATTGAAGAATAATTTTAAAATATATTATCTAATTATTATTTTTAATATAAAATATATAATCAACCTTCTTTCACTCACTTTGTTTGAGAGATGAAAAAATTAACAGTGTGTTTTGCAAACTACCATCACTATGAAGTAACATATATAATTTTTCATATAGTTTCATTATTATTTATTAGAATATATTAATATAAAATTAGGTTCCATTAATTTTTCTAATTAATATTATTTTTATTCTAAAAATGTTATTATTCCAAAAGCAACAAATTTTCGGATCATAATAGACCATTAATTATGGTATGTTTATATTTGGTCTCGTTTAACAACATACTTGAAAGATGATATAAAATCACATCATGAATGAATATGATAACTTAATTAATGGTGATATATGATATAAATAAGTAAATATTTATTATTTTTTGTTATTTATTTGTCACATTAATTTTAAACTCATTAAATAGGATACAATCATTCATTTGTTAATGATCATTGGAACACGTTATCACAAATTTTCTGTACAGGAACCATGACTAACACCCCCTATTGAATGAGATTATACATTTATAAAATACCATGCAACATAAATTCAATTACTTTTTATGATATGGGAATGAAGAAATTTGTGATAATAAAAATTAACAATATTGTTATTACAAAACTAGTTAAAAAAGCTCAATATCACTAACACCTAATATTGAAAATATATAATAACCAATTAATATACATGTAGGAAATAATTATAATTAAATTTTAAAAAAAATTATTGACATTAATAATGGTTTTATATATTTTATTATTATTTTTTATTTTTTGTATATGTGAGATTGATGAACATTAGTTGAAGTTAAGATTTAAGGTAATGGATTCTTTCTCTAAAATCTAATTTCTAGAGAAATAATTATTATTTAGAACTATGAAATCATTGATTTTTTGTTATTTCTTACTAATTAATTTATTTTACCATAAGAATATAATTAATTGGGTTTAAAGGGATATATCATATTCCTTATTGAAATTAAATTAATTTAAATGATACCAATGTCGTAAGGTTATTTGTTAACTCAACCCCCTTCACTGTGTTTGAATGATTCTTCTTGAACTTATTTCTTCCAAGTTTAGTTTTTTACATAATAATATTTTATTTAATTGTAATTTATCTTCCTCTCTTGAGAAAATGTCACTGTTTATTCAAATATTCCTACTTGATAAATTTCATCCCCATAGAAAGTTTATCAATATTGTGAATAATTCCCATCCTATTTAACGTCAATTTCAAATAATTATTTATATTTAACTTTCTTTCCAATGTTCTAAATTATTTTTAGAAGCCAAATTATGTATTATGTTCGGTGAAATTCATATTTCCCTTCTCTTATTTCAAAAATAACTTTTATTTCACTTTTTTATTATGTAGGTATTCAACAACTGTATTTCAAAATATTTTTCCATACATTCAAAGTCAAATTTTGTATATTCCACACTATGTTTTAAAAAAAACCTTTATGTCATTTTAAATATATATTATTGAAATTTATTTTTTAAAATCAATTCTTTTCAAAATATTTCCCTTCACATTTTTAACACTTTGTTTATTTTTCAAAATTATATTATTTAAGATTCTTTTTAAAAGAAAAAAGTTTCAAAATGTTTTCCCTTAACCTATTGAAACCTTTATGTATCTTTCAAGGCTCCATTATTTTATATTTTTTAAGGTAATTTTTTTTAAAATGTCTTCAAATCACCATTTTGAATCCCTTATTTCCATTTCAGAGTTAATTTATTATAGATTATTTTTAAAAATTAATGGTCCTCAAAAATATTTATACTTTACACTTTTGGAAAATTTATTTATTTTTAAAGGATTTATTTTTATGATTTATTTAAAAATATTTATTTTGACAATTACTTCGTCTAAATTCCACATTAGTGTTCCTTTTGAAAATTAATTTTCAAAGTGACCTACAACTCATCCATTATTCCAAAGATAAAATAACTATATAAAAACTATTTTATGATTTAACTACAATTTGTCTATTTACCTTTAATGTAAACAATCCTAAGGAAGTCATTTTTCATGAATTTCCCTCAGAATGTTCATATGAAATAATCTATTTAGGTTGATTTTATTTTCGGTATCAAGAATATACAGTCTTTAGGAATTTTTTAATAGCATAAATAAATATTCTAAAACCCATTTCTATTTCTATAGGGTATTTATGGTGTTATGAATGAAATTTATTTTCATCCCATGGGTTTTCATGATGTTTTGGATATCATAAGTAATTAATATAGAAGGTTTTTAATTTAGTGATAGTAGGGACCTATATATCAATCCAATTCATTGGGTAAATCTTCATATCTCATGATTTACTAAGAATTTATTTTTAATAATAAATACACCATGGGAAACAAGTGAAAAAATCCCAATCCATCATGGGAAACATGTGATTGAATCCTAATCCATTAAGAAAAATAGATTGGGATGCCTGATCCACTATGATATTATTTATATTCTAATTTTTGTGCCACATTATTATGTTTTTTTGTATTCATGTTATTATTACTTATTTATTATGGTACATGATTTATTTTGGTATGTTTTACTAATGTTATTTTTATGAATATTCATTACATTCTCATACCCACATATTTTTCTTTTTCTCACATATGTCCATCATTGGTCATATCTTAAATTAATCTAACAGAGAATATGTGGTTATCCCTTAATTTTTTTTCTTTCCCCATGATATGAATATGAGTATTAAATTTTAGTTGTTTATAATGGATTTGGAGTTGAAAAGTTATGAAGAAATATAAAAAATCATTGTAAAATAAGTTTCTTATATAGGTAAACTTCCAAGAAACTAAAAAATTATCTTCTTAATATTGTTTTATTTTTTGTCAGATGGAATGGTTATTCACATTAAATAATGCGAAAAAGTATTCATTTAGCTTGGTTATCTAATAAATATTCTACTAACCCACTTATATACACTTGGTTCATCGTCATTTCTTATAAATTCAAACTCTTTTCATGATTCATCCAAATGAATATTCCAATGGTGATAATTTTTTTCAACCCATAAATGGATCATTATATCATAAAAATCATAGATGAATTTTTACGACACCTAAAACCTTAATTTTGTATCCTATAGAAATAATTAAACAAATTATTATAAATAAATTTGATTTTATATCCATTGGATATATCTCATGATCAAAATATAATGCTATGTATAAAATAATCCAAATGGATTTTTTCATAGTCATTGGAGAAAAGGTTTATTTATATTCAAGTTAATGATAACTAGTGGTAGTTAAAGAGATCCCATTCACATAATATATGATAGGTTAGAAATGAAATAAAAATAAGTTTTGTATAAATGAACTAACCAAATAAATAATGATGCATATATTTACTAAGAACCTTTTTAAAAATTTACTGCATTCAATCACCCAAAATCATATTGTGTTATAACATTCTAAACCTCTCACCAATATAAAAGTCATTACTCAAGTTGTTGACACCCAAAAAATGGTCTATCCTAATAGACCATTATTATAAAAAAATTAATTCATTTAAGATAAATTTTACCATAATTATGTGGTTGTACCCTCCTATTCCATTTCATAAAACCCAACCATTACATCACCATTAATGAAGCCTCTTAAACAAATGCTAAATTTCATTTTTAACTTATTATTGACTTTGGATATTAAAGGTAAGGAATTAAATATTCTTTAAATTATCACAAGGAATCTATAAAACATTTTTATATATCAATAATCCATAAAAATTAACTGTGCTTCATTACCAATTACAAATCATGTGATAATAAATCCGAAATATACATGGTATCTTAAATTTAGACATAACTAGATCAACCTTACTTTTAAATTAAAAACATAAAATAAATATTCTAGTAGATTAACTATGATGTGAATATTAGTAAAAAGGATTTACCAGTGGAAAAAAATTAATTTACTATCAATTTAGTTGGAAGGAATTAAATCAAATACCACAGAAATAATTTAAAATATCTGGAATTTTTTTTTAAGTAATAGTTAAGTTAAATAAATAAATTTAAATTTTAATAGTTTCCATTTATTTAATAAAAATTTAACATTTCCAAAAAATTATCCTTAAATTTTATTTGAATTTTAAAGGAAATTAGACAAAAATAACATATAAACCCCTATAAAACCATTGATAGAAGAGTATTCCACCCAACTAAATAACAAAAAATGACTATATATTACTATAAAAAACACCAAGTTTCTCCCTATGAATAATAGCACAAAGTATAAATACTAGAAAATCCAAATACAAAGATAAAATAATCATATAAAACTTATCAAATTCAACTAATACACCCACAATAAAAAGTTCAAAATTCGATAACCGGAAAAACTGAAAATGTAATCTAAAAGTGATGAAATATAGAAACAATTAACAAAAAAATAAATTTCTGCTAAAGTAGAGATAAAAAATATGTGTTCAGCCTTTTCTAATTTATTTTATCTATTTTATAATAAAAACCATTCATTATGGATGGATTTCATAATATTTTTGTGAATTATAGTGTCAAATACTTATCCCAATAAATAAAAATCTATAATGAAATTTGTACTACAGGTCTAAATAAACCCTAAATGGGTTGGGGTGACTAAGGTTTTCTAATTGAAGGGTTTTAAAGACATTACTGACATTGGATAAAAAAAATTAAAATTAATAAAAATCAACCAATATCATAAGGGGTAAATGAAAAGCACAGTAATAAATAATGAAAAAAATACAATTTAATAATGATTAGAATATTTAGATCCATATTGAATAATAAAATCTAATCCTCATTAGATATCTAATAATAAAACCAATCACTTATAACTTTTTGGGATCTTATTCCCTCCAAGTGATGCCAGTCACTTCTTTAAGGATAATGATAGAGAGATACACTTGAAAACCTTTTAGATGAGTAAAACTAGGGAACTCTCTTTAATGATGAACACTCAAGAACACTAATCCCCACCTTTGATTTATAGTAGTGGAATTATTTCTAACAACTCCATACTTTATATTTGTTAAAAGGGGATCATTTATTAACCTATAATGAATCCAAATTATTAGAAATCCAAATAAGGTTCAATAAATAAACTTAAAATTTCATTTAAATCCTTAATTATCCTCAAAAAGTAGATAAATTCCAAAATAACCCTAGTAAATGAATTAATAACATTAAAAATTGGTTATATATTGAAAAGGAGGTTCATCATTGGCCTATTTGGGTGTTATTATAAATTATAAACATGAAATGGGTCTTCAAAATTCATTACACTATGACCAAGACTAATCCCCATTTCAGATTTATCAATTACCCATGTTTAAGTGTTATTAAAATAATTAAATCATATTTATATTATAAAAAGAAATAAGTTATTTAATTAAATAATTTTAATGTAAATAAATCTTATTTTTTTATAAGAAAGATTTATATACTTATGCATGAAATAATAACATTAGTCCAAAAATCCTAATTATCATTATCTTATGTGTGACCCCAAGGTCCCTTTGTATAGTTTTCAATAATTATTACTGTAATTCCTAATTATAAACTATGGGTATTATATAATAAAACATCATAGCAACCCAAATTACAATGTGGTCAAGTGTGATTTAATCCACTAAAAGTCCATTAATGATGTTTTTTTCCTTAACATCAAGATTATGTGCGAGGAATAGATAATACTAATATGAAATAACTTATATTATTTTTTAAATTATCATGTCGAAAAATTCTTATATGCTCACATCATAAGTAATTATCTTGGAATGGATTTTTACTTAGTCAAAACTCAATTGAGGGCCTTGATTTCATAACAGCTATATGGGTTGACACATCCTGTAATGGATAATCAAATACCTTTACTAGATCATAGTCATACCCTCTTACCATATATTAATAAAAATGATAAAAAAATTAGATAGATATGAATGTTTGAAATGTAAAAAGTGGGGAACCTCTTTGAAAACCTCAAGTTAAAGGACCCATAACCAATTTTCACTTTTGTAAAACCAATGAAAATCCATGTAGTGTACTTTGTGTAAATTTGTCTGAATATAAATTCACCAAATTCTATCACCTTATTGATTATTTTTATCTCTATAAATGTGATCCTACACATATTGATCCTAACATATCACAGAATCGTTATTTGATGATCAACAATTAGGGATAACATGGTAATATATGTCTTTAATGGGGTTTTTATCAGATCATCTCCAATGATCTACATTAGAATATAAATAAATGATAATTTATTTTAATTAATATATATTTTTTTGATAAAAATGTTTTGAAGAAAAAAATTGATTGACTTTAGGGGAAAAACTCTATAAATCTTTCATTTTCATTTAATATAGTCACCCATGCATCTAATAAATAGATAACCAGTGTGGCTTTTATGATCTTTTTTATATGAAGGGATTTTTAGGGGATCTATAATATTATCATCTTTAGTAACTCAACACATATTAGTATCTCCCCTATCAATTATATATCAAATAGTATGAAATTGATGTTGAATATGTTTGGATATTTGGTGAGACCATGGTTCCTTATATTGTGGAACTACTCCTCCATTATCTCATTAAAGATTAATTATATACCTAATTCGTTGGATAACTACTAGTTCTGAAATGAAATTATTTATCCTAATATATTATTTTGATGTATCATATATTGTGATGAATTAATATTTTATTTTAGAATCCACAAATTTTAGTTTCTTGGAAATTTTACAACTTATAGCTCTGTCATTTAGGTAAAACAAAAATCCTATCCAAGATCTAAAGTCATGTTTTGAAGTTTTAAAACTTGCATCTTCAAAACCCTATACAAGAGAACTTTCTTATGACCAAATTCTAAGAATACATCCTTAGATCTTATCATGTACTTTAATATATTCTTCATAGCTACCCAGTGACATTCAATAAGATTTTATTAGTATATAATAATCAAAGACAATGTATACGATACATCTGTATGATTCCACAAAATATAATACATGATTGATTCAACTACTAAAGCATATAAAATCTTACTCATGTTTTATTATTCTTGAACATTTGAATGACACTATGTTTTTGAAATATTCCTTCCATGTGATATTTATAATGAATCCTTTTTAGAATTATCTATGTTAAATTTTTTTAACACTATACCAATATATTGATTCTTACTAAGTCCAATAATTTGTTTAGATCCATCTCTATAGATATTTATACCTTGTATGTACATTACTTCACTAATATCTCTTATTGAGAAGAAAGGTTTAAACCAAAATTTCACCAATTTGTAAATTTTTCCACAAATATATCTTACTGATTAAATTAATAAGAATACAAAGATGGAGAAAGTGGAATGTTCACACCTCATTAAGGTAAAAAAAATGAATCCCTAAATATTCCTACCTTAAAATTTTTTTACCAGCCAAGGTATGGATACTAAAATTAGAAAAGATTCTGAGTGATGCCAATAAACATTTGAATGATACAAGAGTGTATATTACTGATTCTTCCTCTCCAAAAGTGTGATTAATTTGATAATGACCACAAAATACTAATTATAACCTCATTATTCCATCTCTAATGAAAAGTATTTCATCTATATATAATACTTGAATTTTAACTATTATCGTAATAATTCATTTATATCTATAAGTTTTATATTCATTTTTAATAAAGTCCAACTACCTTATAGCATCATGAAAACCAATATTAGCATAGTAATAATATTTATTCAACCTAAAAATGGATCATTATAGAATATAAATCATAGTAACATTTTTTGGAACCTCAAAAAAATTACGTAGTTTCATAAATAAATCTTAGAAAAAATTCCCATAATGTAATGATATTTTTAATCCATTCGAAATATCTCAAAATAATAATATGCTTTTATGGGTAAAAGTACCATAACATATTTAATTATACACACTGAAAAATAGGTTCCTTTATAGATTATACCATTAATCTATTAAAAAAATTATATACCAAGTGATATTTGTAGATTGAAACTATACCATCCATTGTAGTATTCTTACGGAAGATCCATTTTCACCTAATATGTTTTACACCTTAAGGTGGACCTTCTAGTTTAGAAACCTAATTTGTGTACATGTATTTTATTAATTTTAACCATTTATGGAAGTCAGAATTTGTGATGGCCTCTTAAAAATATGTAGGATAATATTCTATGAGCATTAAAGTGCCTCCAATAGAAATGAGAAATTCATATCTCTCAAGTTCTTGAATAAATTTAACAGACTATATTGGTTTTTATTTATATCAATTCAACTCATTTTTCACATCCCTTTTGGTTTTAGACTCATCTATCTCAGGAATAACATTATCTTACTCATCTTAAGCATCATAAATTTAAAATTTACTGAACTAATTCTTTTAGAAATAATTCCAATTCAATTAATGAAACTGATTAGGAAATAAATAACATGTGATATAATGGATTATAGAATTAAAGAACCAAAATATCATTGGAATGAACAATAAATAGAATTTATCAATTTTTGGATCATGTTTACTTGAGGTAATACATCTTATATACACCTAAAAACCCAAAAAAATTATAATAGACAAATTAAGAGACTTCCCTGTCCACATCTCATGTGTTTTCTTTTGAAGAACCTTTGATGAAACACTATTTAGTTTAAATGAAACATTTTCTAGAGAGTAATACCAAAATTAAATAGGAATGCCAATATTATTCATCATTAACTAAACCATGTCCAATATAGTTCTGTTTATCCTTTCTTATACATTATTTAACTATGGTTACAAGGTGAAGTTATTTGTGATACTATATCACAATCTTCAAGAGAGTCAAGAAATTATAAACTCAAATTTCCTCTTCCCCAATAAAATTAAATTATTTTATTACATTATTAAATTTTATTCCTTTATTTTTTAAAACATTGAAAATTTTTAAGCATTTATTTTTTTGTTTCTTAAGATATACATACCCATACCTATTGAATTAATCAGTTAAATTAATTAATTAATAGAATTTACCCTGAGCTAATTTACTTATAGGACTACATACATCAACATTTACGGTGTCTAATAAATCACCATGTCATTTAAATTTAGCCTTAAATGGTGATTTAGACTTTTTTCTAATAAAATATGTTCTCATACATCAATTGATTTATAGTCATTTAATTTTATTAATATATCACTATTTACTCATTGAATGAAATTTTAATTTATATTCCAGGGGTTTTAAACATTTCATTCATATAAATACAATTACAATTTTTCTTTATAACAAATAAAATCTCACTCAACCTATGAAAGATACAAAAATAAAAATTATATTTATGGATGGTAAATGATAATAATCCTTTAGAAATAATTACAATCATTTATAAATAATTTGAATGACTATCCCAATAGATCATTTATAAACATTTATTCCATTCCCAACTCGTGAGTCTACTTCTCCCATAATTATTTTCCTTTGATATTTAAGAAGTTGCGCATTACTATAAATATTTGATTAGTATCTGATATCTAATACCCATGATATGAAGTTAGAGAAATTTATCACCTTAAGATATGATTCTTTATACCTATAAATCATTGGATTCTTCTTTTCCATTCAATTACATTTACTAATTTTTTTCTTAATATATATTTATAGTCTCAGAAATAATGGTTGATACCACAATACAATTTTTTTATTTACATCCTTCCAATACATTTCTTATGAATAATTTCCCTCTTGTGAGGTAGAATTAAATTTATCATATGGTGTATGTTTCTATAGAATATATAATTTAAACATTATATTGAGAATAATATTAAAATAATGGTACCAATTGATGAAACTTTCACTGTTAAATTTGTTCTTATCAAGCCCAAAATTAATGAAAAAATTTCGTTATTACTTGACCCCAGGAAAATATACAAAAAATATGAGTCTTTATTATTACTATGTAAGTTATTATTAAATGTATTACATTATTAGAAACACTCATACTGAAATAATAACCTTCAATATTATAAAATTAGTTTCTAGAGATATATCTTTCTATAGGTTTTAAATTTAATAAACTTGCCTCTTAAGGATTGTATATTTAGGTAATTTTTTTATTAATTGTACCAATTATAACTCATGGATTACTAATTTTATAATAACTTGATCAAAAAATCTCATGAATATACTTAACACCATTCCCCTAGATACTAATCCAATTGAATTATCTAGTCAAGTTTCAATGGAAAATCATGTTTGGATAACTATTACCTTTTTTCTATGAAATAATGATAGATTATTAATGATTTATTAAGAAATAACCATCTATTTTACTGATCATTGTCTTAATGAATTTGAATTTTATAGGGAGGCATATAACATTTTTATATTTAAAAAATGATTTTACATTTAGTCTCACTATTAACATTTTATGTATCACATATATAAAATTTATGATTATAGTCATATTAATTCATTAGTAAGCCTCATATACTTAATTAAGTCATATTATGAATATTAAAAACTAAAATAATTTTTCTTTGTATCTCAAAAACATGTTAGTACATTTATCATATTACATAAAACAATTATCAGTGTCCATATTGATTTTACTAAGATGTATGATCTATTATGCTATAGAAGTTTGATGGAATAAATCATTGGGAATCAGATATTTGAAATAGGGGATGAATAAAAACCCAATACCCATAACTACATTTAAGTTTACTAATCATATGATCAAATATTTAATTTTGTTTTCTATGAGTCTGAAGTGAGTTTTTACGTAGTGTGAAAATATCATCAAACAATAGAACATTCTAACATTTAACTTATGTATTTATCATTTATCGAGTATGGGTATGATACCACCAAATGGTTTTAGTGTAATTACTAACACTCTATACATAGTGAAATAATTAATTAAGCAAAATAACAATCATAATAATAAAATGAAAAGAAAAATGAAAAAATAATAAAATTTAAAAAAAAATTAAAATGGTTTAGAATATGTAGATAAAGAATGAATCATCGTATCCAGGCATCATTCAGTATTCACTTAATACACCAATAAATAATTACTTTATTGGATTATATTTCTATAATTTTGATCCTATTAACTCCACTCAGTAAAAGGATAGAAAAAGGATGAAAAAAGTCAATAGATCACCTATCAAATATGGAAAACTGGGGAACTCTCATGAATGAGAAACACTTGAGAACACTAAGAACTGTATTTGCATTAACTTAATTGAATGATTTAAAACAACCCTTTATATTGTTATATATATAAATAGTGGAATTTAATATCCTCCAAAGAAGTTATATTCATAGAAAACCAAATGAAGTGAAATAAATAGCCTTCAATTGATATTTGGAGATTTAAATAGTCTCTAATAGTGTATTAAGTCTCAAACCACCTTGGATGATGCATTAATGAGCCTCTAAATTGATTAAACATAGATAATAAGGTACCTAAGTGGCCTTTTTAACTTTAACTAAGAATTTTCAACATGTAACGGGCTTTAAAACTGCATTACTCATAGCCCATTATGAAATTCCGTTTTGGATTTTTTCATATCCTCATGTTTATATAGTAATAGTATAAACAACTCATTATATATTTTATAAAACCATATCAATTATTTAATTATATAACTAATTTTTAATTAATATTTTAAAATTCTAAAATTAAAAAAATTATTTTTTTATAATAAACATAAATATATTTACACTTGAATTAAACAAAGTAGTCCAAAAAATACCAATTAGCATTATATAATGTGTGACCCTAAGGGATATTTTAAAATTTGGAAATTATTATGAAACCCATTCATAATAATAATATATTATTGTTATCTAAAAACACAACAAAAATTTATTTCCTAAACAAACTGATCTTTTTTACATATTGGAAAGAATATCTCAAAATTTTTAAATATGAAAAACACCAATATTTTTCAAATATATAAAATTAAATTCAACGTATTGATGATTATACTTGGTTCACCACTAAGGTAAAAATATAATGAGTATACACATGAGTTTTTTATATTTTATGAAAATAATCTCTCACTATATGTGATTACAATAATTCAGGTAAGGCTAGTTTCTAAACCAAGGTCAATTTCCTTAATCTATTTATCATCACACTAATTTAAAATAGAGAATGAATGAATATTTGATGTGAATTTTTATCCTATAGAATAAAATGGTATTACGTATTGTATAAATGAGAGGGTTAATATTTTTTCTCTAACATTAGATGAAATATTAATCCTTAATTATAATTAATCCCCTTACAGTTTCCTCTTTAAGAAGATCACCAAATATGCAAAATGAAATCCACTCTTTACACCATGATATTTATTTAATCATTATATAATATTACTCTTATATATTTTAAATATTTTCTTCTAAAATATTACCCAAAAAATACCAAATTTCAACACCTTATTGGTCATTAAAATCATCCTCTATAGTCAAATTAAGTAACCCAAAGATCAAACAGACTTTCGTAATTTGAATTCCTAGACTTATAAGTAATCCTTAAAATCATTTTATTAAAAAATATATTGTGGTGTAATATAATTCTGATGTATTTATATACATTCTATTAAAGTTCATTGTTCATAATAAAATCTATTATGGCATAACCTTAAACTCTCCAACACATGGAAACATCAAATCTTAGTGAATCCTAAAAACTGTAATCTATTGTATGAAATTGTTTTCTTCATAGAAATCCATTACAATGAGACCATTAAAATGTTATGAACATTTCCACACTAACTTTATATCCAATAGAGAATAACGATTTAATGAACATAGGGTATAATGAGATTCATTTTCTGTAATAACTCCATCTTCATTAAACAATCAAATTACGATGTTGTGTTTTAGCCATAAAATTTAGTTCTATAATAATTTTTATTATT
Organism: Viscum album; assembly: GCA_963277665.1. NCBI lineage: Eukaryota > Viridiplantae > Streptophyta > Magnoliopsida > Santalales > Viscaceae > Viscum > Viscum album. Next base: position 695,250,250 of record OY728157.1, read on the forward strand.
TTAACTTTATATAAAACCCACTATGATGTGGAAATATAGTATAAAACTTTAGTATTTAATCAAACTTTACCAAAAATAATCAATGAATAATATGGTGTGACTATACATATTTCAATGTGGTTGATTCCTCCTTTAATATTTTTTTTCCAAAGATCCATCAAAAATCAACAAACTTAATCCAATCCTTATAATTGATACAACCCATAAAATGGGACGTATTTTATTTTTTTAAGCTTTGGTAAACTTTTTTTTGGTGTCATCATTCTACTTTTGAATAGTATTAGTTCGAACATTCACTATAAATTAGGTTCCATCAATATTCATGAACTTGCATTCAATTTTTTTCTGCTTTGGGTCAGTTGAAAATCCTATGTATCTTGAGAAAACAATGTTAAATTAAAAAGTCAATATATTCTAGAAAATACAACCGGTAATTGAAAAATGAAACCACAAATCTATGTTTACATGATGTAGAAAACAATATATCAATAGAGAATTTACGCATCAACACTTATATAACCTTCATCTCTCAAAACAATAACTTTCATATCCCTGATTTCACACAAGCCCATTTTATCATTCTTATTTCTTACTTATACCCATGGATTTTGTCTCCCTATATGAAATTTTCCATTAATTATCCCTCGAGGGTACATTTGTCCCCATTGATATATTAGTTAGCTGAATAGATATTTAAATATTATTCTATGATATTATTATACTTGTTTTGTCAATTTCTGACTATTCAACATATTAAATACTTAAATAAAAATTTGACCATTTCACTAATTTCACTAATTTCACTAATTTCTCTCTGATGGATAATAAAACCAATGGGTGTGATCCTATCATCTTTGAGAATTATGTTAAGTAATAAACTCTTAAAGAGATATGGTATATTCTAAAAATCATTATTATTTGTGAGGTAGTTTTTATAGATTCAATTGATTATTAACAAATAATGTAATCACTAATGGTTTTGTAAACATATCTACCAATTTTGGATGCATTTAATTATGACAAATTTAAAAAATCTTTTATCAACATATTCCTTGATAAAATGATATCAAATATCAATATGTTTATCTAATAGTGGTCTGTAGCATCCTAAATCGGGATCGACATTGAACGGTGCCCTGATCCGGTTTATCACAAGGCCTCAAGCATGCCTCCCCATATGCCAGATGCTATCAACTAGTAGTGAGAGTCAAAAGGATGTACTGTGGGGATACTATACCATCTAGATCAAAAATAAATACCATAGAAGAAATAATAATTAAAGGAAACATAATAAACCACAACTGATCATCAATAATAAATTAATGAGTGATCATACTTGAATGTTATCTAATGTAAATATTCATAGGTATAAAAAGTGAATCAAGAGGTCAAAAATAGAAATAAATAAATAAAATATTCAACAACTATCTCCAATATGATAAAAAGAATAGGCTCAGTCACATGCTTCCATACTCAATCCTATCCTGGAAGTATAATAGAAAGAAAGCAGAAACCATGGTCTTAAGCCTACAATCATGAGATCTAATTGGGAAACCTAGTACAATGGAAGCCTGAAGAGAACATGAGATAAACTCAGTAGGCTATCACCAATAGATTCTACAAAAATCCATTTAGTAAATTTAGGTTATATAAGTGAACAAATATAATAAAAATAAAGTTTTAAAGATAAATAATGAAATCATATATATAATCATAATCTATAAGAATCTTATATAAAATAAGAATAAATATAAACAAATAAAAACACCAATTATAACCTACATTGGTATATCAATTATCAATAAAGTGAAGAATATGTTGTATAATCATTTATCATACCTACTAGGTTCATTTACCAAGGTTTCCTCTTTAAGTCCACAGTTTCCATCTATAACAAACATGGTGAAATAAAAAACTACATGGTCTAGGACTCAAGGCCATTGACTAGGTAATCCTCTTTGATTTCACATAGAGTATCCATAGAAAACTCAATAAAGTTTTGGATGGAGACCAGGAATCATGTAATAGGAGGTCTAAACAAGTTGGATCCATGGTTATAATCCATGTAATCCAATGAAATATATCTATAATAAGGTCATCAGTGCCATATAGTTTTATGTAACTCCGGTTCTACACCATGAAATCTCATTCAACATAATTCATATAATTATTCAAGGGTCCATGTTAGTGTCCATGTGCATATCAATTTTTATTCATCACATCCATTCTCAATTTAATCCACATACATAATATGATAAGGGGGACATGTTAATTTCCTTTCCATTCCATTCAATAACTACATAATTATATAATTCAAGGGATTTTTAATTTCACTCTATAATTTCCATTTAATCCATTTCATTAATCCTTTCACTTATAATGTTACGTTTCTAACCAAGGTACTCATCATTCAACATTTCATTTAATTGTATTTGGATCCCTTTAATAAGAGGATTGAACAACACACTCTAAGGGTTGGTGTAAATATGGTAAATATCCCAGACTCACCTCAAGGGTGGTTTCGTTTGAGGTTGACAACCTCCAACCTTGCATACAAGTGTAATAACATGTTTAAATCATGGTCTCAAAATCCAATGTAAGGTTCTAATAATTTAAGGAGAAATGTGAGGAAGATATGGAATGAGGCACTGTAGTGAAAGATACTAAACAAAAAAAATTTATAATGAAAAATTATAGACCACCTACCTCATTATTATTATGGACAAATCATCCAATATTAATAGTTGATTCGATCTGAAATGGTAGAAATCAGAAGATTATACAAATGCCCAAAAAATATGGTGAATTACCTCACATAGATTTAGTATTTAGTATAAATATTTAATCAAATAAAATATGAATGAGGAGTCTTAGACATACCAAGGTGATTCCAACACATTCAACAACATCCAATTCGGGAAAATAAAAGAGGAGATTCACCAAGGGGGATAAAAAAAGTGGTGGTCACATAGGAGGATACCTTTCGAGGATGAGGGAAAATGGGGAAAACCCATTTAATAGAAGTGGGGAAATTTAGTAATTTTCCCTTTAAATTATGTGCATGGTTTGGATAATAATTCACCAACTGTGAAGCTATTAATGCCCAAGATCTCACCTTGGAAAATTTGTTCACACGTTTTGGGATAACTGTGAACCAAACCTTGCAGTGCTACTAGTTAAGTGGAACTAACTATGTGGATAAGGGAACTATTTGGAAAACCATGCTACATCCCATGCTAACAACTCTATATTTTACTACAAAAATTAAGTATGATTGTGTGTCCCACCTTACATGGTTTAACAAACTTTGTGATGCTCTTTATAAGACCCCCACCATTTCTCATTAGGCACATCATGGTTTAAAAAACCATACTCCCTATATTTTTCTTCCAGAATGTAAGAATTCATAACATTGAACTCCTAAAGCTCATCCAAACTTTCAATACACCTCTTGAGCCTTTAAATAAATCAAAAGAAAAACCCTTTTAAATTTTCTATCTCTTAGATTTATGTTCTAAGTCTTAATTTATGATTTAACCATCCTCTAAATTTGATGTTCAATTTCCCTTGGAGATTTCCAAATGGATCCAAACACCGGATGTTACAACCTCCCAAAAATAGGATTTGTCATCCCTAAGAAGACTTCAAAAAAAAATCACCCCCTACTTGAGTCATGATGTTCTGTAAAAATAACTATGGCATACATTCAAATTCCCAACACACCTCCAAGAACTATTTAATGCACATAGTACTTCAACTGTCAAAATTGATCCAATGATTATACCCTAAGCTAAGAAAACTATACAATTCTTACCCAAGCCCAACTAACATGATACATTGTCACATATTCATCTCTAACATCATCTATCCCATAGAACTCTACACCACATATAGGTTCTTTTTTAACTCATCCAATTCCATGTTAGGGTACTCTAACTATCTGAATTGCCTACTGAACATGTCTCTATCATTATAGAAGCACTCCTAGAACATTTATCAAAATAATCTAAAGGAAATTACCCTTGGTCCTCAATTTAATAAAAATGGTCAAACAATATTAAACTATGCTCGAACTAGTTGTACCTTCGTTTCCTTGAAAATCCATGGATGGACCTTTAAGCTATATTTGTCTCATTTTGATGGAATTACTAATGTGGTCCCCCCAAAAAACCGAATCCCAATATTGGAGAGAATTTAATACAAACTACATCTTCTAATTTTTTTTTGAAGAATATTAGATCTTATAGCTATCACTTCACTAAATTATATCCTAAATTTCTTTTTATAAGGAATACTGAGATCATTTTGAGAATGCTCATCAAAGCCCATACCAAAATTTTCGTGACGTATCCTTGATGAATCATATCTCAAGAAATCAATGTAATCATTCTAAAACCCTATCATTGAAATTATCATGATCCATCATCTAGTGATTTTCATGATATACTTAAATCATAGTACCCACCTCTTCCATTTCACGCAATCCATTATTGATTCATACATGGAATTACCAAGGAATTCATCTATACATGATATCATTCATTGAAAAGCATACAAGTTCTAATGTTCATCACATGAATTGTATCAAGGTTCCATGAACCTACCCATGTTAGGGGTTTCCCCAAGTAACCGAATTCTTACTCCCTTACTTTGAAGAATATTTTCATTATATCATTGATCACTTTCTTATTACTATATCCCATGATTTTTCAATTCTTGGAGCAAATAGCTAAAATGTCTAAAAACAAACTCACCCTAAGAATTAATACAAATTCCAACCATAAACCATTCAAAATTCTAGATAATGTTTCTCATGGTGAAAATAAATTTTGAATTATAATGAGTGTCATCACTTTCCAATGAACAATGGTGTACTACACACCATTTAGATTATCTTAAAACCACTCATTGAGCATAACTCTGAGAGAGATATTTTTTTAATCCAAAACATATATCAAAATATGTATCTCGGTATATAGTTGATTCTCTCTCAACATTATTTAGGAAATGTCAAGATAAGAGGAATGATGTCATATTAATTAGGAGCATAGTAAGATTTTATCGATATGCGTGTATAGATCCCTCAAAGTCACACATTCATAATTAGGACAAAACTATATTTTTCTAGTGCATGACAACATGTCTCATTAAAATGTGTGTTTATGTCTATTATTGTTTAATCATTATCCCACGTACTTCCCTTTAATTACCCAAATCTTCAGGTCACTCTACCCAGAAGAGTAATATTCAAAATCATAGATCCATAACCCTTATTCGACTACTCACTGATGTTGAATTCTAATTTTTTTCTACACACAAGAGGCTTGAATTAAAATTACCATACATAGTGGGTGTACATCCTAGACTCCCAATATATAAATCCAACTCATGGTTCCAAGAGTCACTAGTCAAAAAGTTCAAAATTAATGTGCTATACAGATTGTCAGTATTTGAATAAACTATGAGTTCCCTTGGAAATCCTCCTAAAAATTAGTCATATCACATGTGCCATGATTTATTGAATGGATTCCCACCTCAAAATTTGTTTTTATAAGAAAGAATAAAAAATGTAATCGCTGATCAACTAGGCCAGGAAACCAAAAATTCCTACCTAATGTATCTAGTTTTGATAAACAAGAATTGGGGGTGATTTTAAAAAAGAAAGGCAATCCCCATGCCTAAATTAAAACACTTGGGCACCAATCATGTATCATTCTAGAAAACACAATAAAATGGAGCTCACCATAGAAATGAAAAAATACTCCTAGAACTATCCCTTCCATGGGTTTTCCTTTACATAACCACATCATTTTCATACTAGTGTTTGCATCAAAATTAAGGGTCCCTAGGCCTCCAACTCTCACATGAGAAAAATATCCCTTTTCCAATAATTTACTAAAAAATGTCTAAAATTCCTAGAAATCATCTTTTAGAATAGGTTAAACTAAAACTGGTAGAAATAATTGACCTATAGGTGTCATAATCTATCATCATAGGTGTAACAACATCACTCGCCATACATTGGGCGACCAAGACCTAATCCATCTAAGTAGTTGAATATAAGAGTGATCACTAAATGAGTATAACACTAATGTAATGAATAAAATAGCTGATTCTCGACAGTATACAAATATGGTAATAACCACTTAAATATTAAAAAATATAAAACTACCTATCTACCTGGGGTTTCATTTCATTATCTTGAGTCCAACATGGGAAAATCGACACCCAAATGACACCTCCCATATGAAGACTGAAAGGAAGTATTAGAAAGGTATTACCATAACTGGGCTAGATCCTTACAGACATAAGGAATCAACAATAAAATAAGGTCACACTTGAAAATATAACTAGGCCTTACCACCTAACCTCTCGGTTCAACCCAGCCTAGGAAGAAGTCATCAGAGTTCCATTGAAATGGTCACATTCTCATTCAATTGAACATTTAAAACTAACCTCTACATGGGTTTCCTTATAATAAGAACCTCTAAAAGATTTAATTTTAAGGAATTTAAACGATGATTATTCATTTCAATATTTTAAATAGCTCATATAGAAAAATTACCAAGTACCTACTATTAGGGAAACTATACCATTCACATTACTTAGCCATCACCATAAACAATTTGAAAAATTATCTCATAATTTATTTTTAAACCGTTTATTTAATTAATGAGTTTTTACAACTGGATTGGTTAAAGAAAATTATAATTTCCAATCTATATAAGAAAATGATATTTAGTTTTTAATCGGAATTTTAATTAACCAATTCCACATAATAATAAATCTCAAAAGCAATTAATGGGTCTTTTATTAATTAAGGTTACTGGTCAGGCAAGATTCCAATGTAAGTTTATATGCAACACCATATAAGTAGGATCATACACTTTAAATGGACATCCTATTTTAATAAACATGCTTTCATTGGGTTTAAGTAATAAGAATATAAGAACAAAAAGGCAGCCTAAGTGGGTTGTATCATGTCAGTATGGGTTCAATTTTATAGGTATTCATTTAGAATTTATGGATTCAATGCTCTATAAATTTGAATTTGAATCTGATTTAACTGAAACCTGTACTAGTTTGTATAATTGAAATTTAAAAATACCCTTAATGGGTTAATCTCATAAACAAAATTCCAAGACCAACCTAGTTAGGTCGAGTAAAATTTATCTCATAAGAAACATGCCCCAACTGACCTACTTGGGTCCATTTATGCATTTAAGGATTTACTCAGAGCCCAAGACATAGAGGTGCAAGACCCTTAAGCAACAATTTACCCTTTATTTAAAAGTATCCATTTTCAGTACAAGTTCACATATCAATATATATATATATACATCATTGTTTTTTAGATGAATTTCCATTCCCAAATTATAAACGTACTACCATTTATAAGTTGACATTTTTATTCATGCAATTACAACCTAGTTTTCATTTTTGGTCTCAACTATTTCAAATTCATGTATAATGTTTTATTACATGGGGTTCCCTTCCAAATTTATAAAGGCTCATAAAATCTATAAATTATTAGTGGAACATATTTAATCATAACCATAAATTTTTATCCTATGAAACCAATTATCCATGTCTTAACCATGTTATAATTGGATAATTAAATCACCATGATCAAAATTTATGGAAAAACATCATTTTTGGTAGATATAGATACATAAATATCCAATTACATATGTTATACATGAATCTAGGAATTTTATCACTAGGAAATAAATACAGGCATGTATGTTGAAAATTTATAGAATCATGACATAAAGATAATAATCCTAATTATAAATCTAACATAGTATACAAGAAAGAATATTAGATAGTTACACAAGCATGATAACAAAACTAAAAAAACATGCATAAGTAGAAAATAAAAAAGGCATGGTATGCACATATTCACACTGATAGATCACACATCATGGAATATAGGAAATCATGCTAAATAAATACCTAAGAAGGGTGTATAAATCATTATTCACTATGAAATATGTGATGAAACCTATATGGTGTTAGGTTCAAGTTTTGTTTTGGCTCTATTTTTTATCAATAGATCAGTGTTCTGATTATGTTAAAGAAATAAAGTATGTTGAGAAGATGATAGATGTAAATTTTGATTGAAGAATTTTTTCAATCAGATCCATATGAGAATTAGATCCAGCACATCGACATGAATAAATAAGATGCATCATATTGGGATGTTGATAAAAATATATTGATAAACATTCAGAATCTACTAGAGAATGTTTTTGGATGTTTTAGGATGTTTTATTTCTTTTTTTGTCAATGAAATGTCAAAGGAACGGAATCTCTTAACTTTGAAAAACTTGGTGATCTAACTTAAATAATTATATCTAAGAATTCTGATTCAAAAATATTATTTAATAATTATGAATAAAATATCGTATTCAATAATTCTAAATCAAAATCATATTCAAGAATTATTAATCAAAAATCATATTCAAGAATTAGGACAAAAAAATCATATTCATGAATTTTGAATCAGAAAATATATTATAGAATTCTGACTAAAAAATTGAGTTTAGAAATTGGAACTCATAATTCTTAAGTAAGTCCGTCTTTTTAGAAAAAATTTTCGAGATGGAAAAGTTCATTGATATCACCATGTTTTTGGTATGAAAGGAATGGTAAGTTCCAATAATTTACATTATAAATACGATGATTATTTTTATTCTTGTATTTCTCAAAAATCATATGTAATTTAGAAATCTTGTGATGCTAGCTTGGTGAAACGATGGGTGAGTTAAAGTGATATAAATCGTATTTAGACATGGTTGGTTTGGCTGGAAAAAAAGAAATTTTCTAGAGGAATGGTATGTTCTAATAATTTCCATTTCAATTCAGATGATGCTAAAGACAATCCTCAACATAATCAAAATTCATGATGGAATCCATGTCTACAAACTGATGTTTATAGAAGAAGGAAGTTGTTGAAGTTGAATTTTTTTTCCTCATATCATCATTATGAGAACATCATATTTAGAATTTCTAATAAGATTGAAGCTATCTATTTCTTCATATAATTTAGTGGTGCTCAGAAATGGTACTGATGAAATCATATTAAGAAAATCATACTGTGAAAATAGTATTGGAGAATCTTATTGATAAAATCATATGAGAGAAATAGTACTAGAGAATCATATTGATAAAATCATACTAGAAAAATAGTATTGTAGAATATTACTAAAGAAATAATACAAGGAAAATTGTACTGAATAATCTAAAGTTGTTATAATATTTGAGAAGTATTGAGAAGAGTTGAGAACCATTGAAATATTTATAAGTGCATCCAGAATTGATGGATGTTTGATTTTCAGGTAAATTTGGTTGTGCGGGAATGTTTTTTGGAATCTTGCCCAAACAATTTTTAGGGAACCTATTAAATTCAAATTTCTTTGTACTTTTTGACAATGATATTATTTTCATAAATGAAGAGAGGGAACCATTAAATTTATAGAAGAAAGGAAATGATACAAATTGTATACAACTGGGAATCATATTTAGCTAAGAATAGAATTCATTTGTGAATATTTTTTTAAAGGGGTACCTCAACCAAAAGGACGAGGTAGTTATTCATAAAATTTAGAAAGATCACAAGAGACGAAAATGCGAAATATTATTACAATCATCCTTATAAAAATGGAGCAGAGTCTCACGAAGGGTATCTAGAAAGATTAAAAGAGACGAAAATGCGAAATATTATTACAATCATCCTTATAAAAATGGAGCAGAGTCTCACGAAGGGTATCTGACAGGTAATAGGTTCACCAACCTCAATGCTCGCAAGACCATCCACAACCATGTTTGGATCTTGATAAACATGTGTGCAGATGAAGTTGAGTGTCAAAAGAGTCTCCATGCATTGCCTCATATTTTTTTATGCTACCAAGTGATATGCATTTCACCATTTCTAATGGCCTGCACAATGGTAGAAGAGTCACTTTCCAGCCAGATATTAGTCCAAACATTCATTTTCAGAAATGAGACTGTGTGTATGATCCCAATCATCTCAACCACAAGAGAACATTTCACGCCACAAGAACCATAGAAACATTCTTTAACAGATTCATCATGATTCCTAAAGACCTCACCACATCTCGAAGTTCGAGGATTCCCTTTATAAGCACCATTCTTATTAACCATAATATAAATAGGGAAAAGAGGGATCCAGAACACCTCAATAGTACCTAAAGTAGGTCTGAAATTCCATTTTACACCCATATTTTTTAGAATCATAAATTATTGGATGTTGTTGTAACCTTCACCCAAACAAACATCAGACATGTCCCTTATAGCCGCAAAAATCTACATTGTGACAAGATTCATGTTGTAGCCCTTTCCATTTTAAAAAGAATCATTTTGATGCCTCCAAACTGTATGAAACACTTTCGCTACAACCACGGATAGTAGAGCCTAAACCTAAGGTGAGTGTTGGATAACCGAACAACAATAGAGAAGGGAATGTAGTCCCAAAAATCTGAGCTCATCCAGATTAAAAGAACAAAAAATATCCTTCCATATGGCTGAGGCCATTTCACAAGAGAAGAAGAGATGCTCTGCAACCTTCCGATGTAGATGGCACATAAAACACTTGGAACAACTTTGCAAACCAAACATCTGGAAAACCTCATCAGTGGGTATTCTATTGTAAACCAGCCTCCAAACAAGCATTATGCATGAATTCCTAATCCATATTTTATTGAAAATAGAGAGACATTAATAATAATCATTAAGACCCTTGGTGGCATTAGTATAACATAATTTTCTAATCAGAACACCATTTCTAACTGGCTCCCAAGCTAGAAAATCTGGGCAGGAGACAAAATTGAAACTATCAATCAGATCATGTATTTCACCTATAAATGTTGCTAGTGGATCATTCAGAAAATCCTTGATAGAGACCTACTCACCTGATCCTAGTTCAAAAGGATTAAAACCAGCATAGAGAATATCACCTGTTCAATTATCAAGTCAGAACCAATGGTTGGAGTTACTATTCCTAGTCCATCTAGTGCAGGTCATAACATTCAGAAATGATGATCTAACTATTGGCCAGGGAGGAGATGAAGGCATTGCTACCCAGCCACAAATTATCAGAAAATAGATATTTAAGGAAACCCATTGATTTTGAATTACTGTTAATGATATTTTAGTGAAGATAGGCTTGAATGGGATCATTAAATAGAGAAATATTCTTTATATCCATGCCACTAGAGTGTAGAGGTCTGTAATAAACCTTCAATGGAACAGACCAACTTCCTCTGATGAATGTTACCACTCCATGTAAAATTTTCAATGGATGTGTTTATGCATTTGAGAAGACCCCTTGGACACTTATCAGATATAAATGAGTAAACCAATTTAGAGATGATAATATACTTCACCAAACTGATTCATCCAGCCATAGAGAGACTCTTCCCATTCCAATTTGAGAGCTGGCCATTGACCCTATCCACAATTTCGGAGAAAAAAAATCTCTAGGGCACCCCTAAAATAGTGGTGCACGTTGATAATGAAAAGTAAAAAATCCTTCCATGATTCCTAACTCAGAAAGAATCCAGTGATTCTTGGAACTAGATAACCTCTTCTCAAAGTGAATGGAAGATTATTCCAACATATACACTGACCAAAGACACTTTCATAATGCTGAAATATTTTCTTCAACACAAAAACATTATTCTTTCCCCCCCTGTATAAATATAATTATATCATCAGTATATAAAAGTTGAGAGGGGGAAATGAGGGACTTGAATTCTTAGATATACTTAAGCTATCCCTAAGAGACCATGTGATTTATGCCTCTACTAAGATAATGTTCATCAATATAAAAGAGTAGGGATGAGAGGGGATCCCCCTATCGGACTCCCCTAGAGCAAGAAAAGTATCCCTTAGCGGAGCCATTGAGAAGAACCGAGACATAGGTTGAACCAATGAGGGAGGAAATACATCTAATAAAAATGTTATTGAAACCAAATTTTCCAAGTACCTTATATATAAAAGAAAAATCCAAAGTGTCAAAGGATTTTTAATGTCAATCTTGAGGGCTATTGTACCTCCTCTTACATGATTTATGAGCAGATTAAGACACATTAAGACAGAATAGACACACACTTGGATATTTCTTCCTTTAATGAATCCATATTGGTTCCAAGAAGAAATACTAGAATCAATACTTGAGAGAATGTTAGAAATAATCCTTCTTATGACCATGTAACTTGGGTTAACCAAAGAAATTGTCTTAAAAAATGGATCTCACAAGAATTCTCAACATTATGAATAATATTGATAAACTGAGAATTGAGTCCCTAAGGGAGTTACCTTGAGGAAAAGAAATATGAGACTAACTTGAAACCTCACCTTTGATAAAATCCCAATAATTCTGATTAAAGAAATTATTGAAGCCATCTAGACCCAGAGCACTGGAGGTGTTGAGGCTGAAAAATGTATCCTTCATCTCAAACACCAAGGGGGGGGGGGTATGTGACAGTGATATTATTAGAAGCAGTAACTAGAGGATGAATGATACCATCCATAAGATTTCCCCCCAAATAAATTCCATTGAAAATCCTTGTGAAATACTTAACCATATAATTTGAAATATTTTCTTTATTGTCTAAAATCAGATCATAAACTTTCAAAAAGGAAATCAGATGACTAGAATTTCTAATTCTATGAAGATAATTAATGAAAATTGTATTCTAATATCACTCTTGTAGCCACTTAATTTTGAAGGTCTTTTTAAGAGCCTTCTCCTTAATAGAAATAAGAGAATTCAGTTTAGAAGAAAGAAAGGCATACTTTGAGAAATCCAGACTGAAATCCACTTTAGAGGCCTCATATTTATGTTTCTGAAGAGGAGATTCAAGGAAAAAAATATCCTTGTCTAACTCACTATAAGTCACTTTTCTCCAAGATTTTATTTTACACATATACATTTTCATTTTAAACAGAAAATCAGCACCTTCCATGCAGTTCTAGGAGCTTCCAATCTGCTTACTACAATCACTTTGAAATGACCAAGAATTATTAAAATGAAAGGGGAGGGGAAAGTGAAGCTCAATGCCCTTAAAAATATCTAGGATCAGATGGTGGTGAGAATAAATTTTGGGTAGGGTAGTGCTGGAAATTGAGTCCCATTTATCCAAAGCGGAGTTGTTCAGAAAATCCCGGTCAAGCTTGCTAGAAGTCTTGGAGTTAAGACATCTCCTGAACAAGGTGTACTTGGCACAAACCAAACTAACCTTAGTTAGATCATTGTTTTCAACACATTCCTTGAATTCCCTATGAAAATTTTGAGATTGAATAGGGCCAGTTTTTTCACTAGAACAAAGGATCATATTAAAATCACCAATAACAAACCAAGGGGAAGATATGACTCTTAATTAGACTAGTTCCTAACAAAAACTTCTATGGCCCTGATATCTGCTTATAGAATAAAAAAAATATCCCAAAAACTTATAAGAATACCATTGGAAAGAAGAAGTGATCACCAGACCATTAATGGAAATGATATCAACTATGCCAATAGAGGCATGTGAAAAAACCCATAGACTTTTCTCCTAATCAGCTAAACCATTTGTGGAAACTAGAAGAAAACCTTATTTGTTGATACCCACAAAACCCAAAGATAAAGAGGATCTAGGCTCAAAAATTCCATTTAACTTCGTCTTGTGAATTTGAATGTGCCTATGCAGAGCATCAACTATAGAGGAATTAGTGAGACCCTGAAAAATTCCAATAAAGAACATTCATTTTGAACCAGACTTATAATTGAAGTTTCCGTTCCTATTTTAATTCTTTGAATTATTCTTTCCTGATGAGTTTTTGGAAATGACAGAGAGCTTGGTGAGACTCCTAGTTTGTATTCTGTGGGCTGAACCCTCAGCAATACTCAAAATAGAAGCGGTATTTAGAGCCACTATGCTCGATTTATTCATCTACATGGATCACAAGGGGGGAACTTCTAGCCTCTAAAGCTTCCTCCTCCTCATCCATGTTTCAAAATTTTTTCCTAATGGGACATGCCAATTTTTTCAGAACCGCATCCACCGAAGAAACCAAATCTTTGTCATTAACATCCCATGGGACACTAGCCAACAAAAGAGTATCCACACTGAAAAGTGTACCATTTCCACAACCTTTCAACTCATCCTCCACAGAAGAAATAATAACAGCAAGAGAAATAAAATATAAATTAATAACATCCACATATATATCCAAATCATCACCCTCAACTCCATTAGAATGAGGTCTAGAGGGGTTTACATAGTAGGAATAAAAGATAGTGGGAAAACCATTTTTAGATACCTACTGATCCATGCGAGAGTGATCCACCTTTTCAGTTGTAGGAGCCTCAGCCTTATTCTTTTTACCAACCACCTTCCATTGATTCACTTTATCAGCAGTAGAGTATCTAACAAACAGATTCTAGTTTTGAATATTTCTGCAATTGGAGACAACATGACCTACTATTTTATAGTAGTTACAAAATGAGGGCTTCACCTCATAATAAAATCTGATTTTAAACATCCATTCATTATGAAAGAGATTAACCATGTCTTGAAATTTGGATTCCATGTTTACTTCCACAAGAACTTGAGCATATAATCCATGCTCCCCAATTATGCTAGTCCATCTTCATGGGAGTTCCCACAAAATAAGTGAGATCACTAAGGATTTTAGGATGCCAATAAAACCAATTGAGAGCATTTAACCGAATCCAAATTTGGGCTATCATTTGGCGTTGAGTGAATGGTTTGAAAGGCCTATCCCATTCGTATAGTTTGAAACTACCTGGCTTAAGAGAGATCACCCGCTTATTACATATTTTTTTCTAGAAGAAGTAAACACACTATTGGATTGTTTACATAGTGATACACAAATGTAAGGCCATATACTACTTGTTGTATCCCACACAAAAAAATTGTTTTCTAGTGGGTTGTGTGGTATTGGATCATTTCTATACTATACCAAGGATGTAGCTATTCCAGTTTAATAGTGAACCTTATAAATACTTGTGTTCAAGTGGATGTGTCTATTATTTGTTTTTAGGTGGAAAATAAATCTATAATAGGAGGAGAAGGTTGTTTCTTAAGAAATAAACTTTAAAGAAAAGGTATTAATGATTCATCCCATTGCCCTCTAAGTGATGAAACAATCCTGATTGGGAACTTACAACTAGTATAAGATCCTAAGGTTCCCTTTGTTTATGATTTTCTGAAGCTTTGAAAAATAATTTGTTATTAATAATCTGATTTATGTGAATAGTAATGGGATTATGATCATAAACGATAGGAATTATTATATCTGTAATGGATGAATGCTTCCATATCTTATTTTTCTTGAGTATGATGTTTCATAAGCTTTTACATATGGTTTGACTCCTTGTATTGAGAATTATTCTCTCAAAAATTTTGATAAGGAAAAACTAGAGTATGATTAAAGAGATATGAATGCTTTATTTTAATCACTTTATGAAAGTTATTTTTTGAGAGTAAAATTTGTTGCTACTACCAAAGGTATATAGGATAAGCTGAATATCATTTATGAAGGTAATACAAAAGTGAAATGTAAAATTTACAAATCTTGATATTGAAGTATGCAAATCTAAATATAGATGAGTATGAATCTGTTGGTTACTTCTTTACTATATTGAATGACATTTTTAGCACTATCATAAGTCTTGGTGAAAGTGATAAGATTCTACTATTATTGAAAATATATTGAGAATTATTCCTGATAATTTTGATGACAATATTTCATTATTGGAATATAGAGATCCTAATAAATTATCTCCAAATGATTTTTATAGTTCTCTCCTCACATATGAGATGACATGGGAAAAGTTATATAGGGTAAAATAAAAGCTGATAGAGAAATTTATTTCAAAGAATTAGGGAAATAAGAGGTTAAAAACCCACCTGAGGAAGATTATTTTGCTGGATCTGACTCCAAAAATTTGGTTTGTAAACATATGGATGAAAATTTATCCTTTTTTATAAAAAAATTTAAAATAGGTATTAGAAGTTTTGAAGATAAAATTTACATACAATGTTTTTGGTGTAAAGAGATTAGGGACATTGTTTCCAATTATCGCCAAAGAGGCAATGAATAAGAAACATATGAAAAAGAATGTAATGAAGAATAAATAAGGCCAAGAAGATCTTGGAAGAAAAAGTATGATATCGAAAAATCCAATTCCAAGAGGAATCATAAGAAGTTCTCCAAATCCAAAAAGATGATATTTTTATCAAAGGATGATGATCGTGAAAAAGTTTGAAATGATGCCGAAGAAAATAAATTTATTGAAATAGTTCATGAGTAAATTATTTTTAATAGTGAAAGACGTTATTCTGAAAAAATATAGTTAATGTGAATCTATAAAATCAACTCAAAATACCGGGGAGAATACTTTTACTTCAACAGTGAATGAAGAAGAATTCAGAAGAATAATTTTTAATGAAGAAAAAACTCAACTTCAATTTCATTTCTGTTAGGAAAACTCCCTTAAGGTAACATTGAATCATTTTGGGGTTCATTGTGTTCGTTGACGTAGTGAGTTTACATGGTAAGTTGTGGAGTTCCAAAATATTGTTAAAAATCTATGTTGATAAAGAACCATGACAAACGAATGGATGATCTAGAGGTTGTAAAAAAATAATTTATACAAGATGGAACCATTTTCTAGTGTTTTCCAAATTGATGGGTCCAAAAATTAGAGAATGGAGAAAATTGATTTTGGGAAAGGAGGTTGCACGATAGTGTTAAGGAGGATTGGAAATTTACGCACTAAGAATATTTCATGATCAAGACATAAAAATATAGAAAAGGAAAAAATTCCATTCATGTTTTGGAGTGGCACACAAGGTGACTATCACAACAGAGGCTTATGTGAATGGACAAGCACATCTAAGGAAAAATAGTGCGTTGTTCGATCAAGGTCTTCAAAATTTTTCTAAATAGAGGGACACCCCACATTTCAATGCGGTTCAAAAATTAGAGAAAATATGAGCTCTGGTTGTACATGTTGTGAGGGAAAAAAGAAGAGAGTTATTCATAATTTGTGCTTCAGATGGTAGTTTCACACTAATAATGATTTGGGAATAAAAGGGTGTATGCAGGTCAACCTAAGGTTGCGTGAAAATTGGTAGTTTTCCAGTACATCTTTGGTAAAGTTGTATTCATCAATAGATGAAAGGGGGACATCAATAGAGAATCTACAAATAGTGTAGGATGCATTCATTCAAAATAATGACGGGACCTACAAGTATATAATCTGTTGGTGGATCTTCTGAAGAAGAAGTGAGAACACTTCAGTTGAGAGAGCATTGATCTTTCATTTTAGGATTGGTTGTAAACTAGGATGGATAGTGAGTCAACTCCAAACATTTTAAACAAAAATGAACTTTTAATGGATTTGGTACATCGGCACATTTCCATTGTATGGTTCTGGGATGTAGCCTAATTAGGGTGAACCAAGTAAAATTTTTGTGGTTTGTGAATGATTTAAATTCTATGCATAATTTCTTATGAGAAGGAGAGAGAAAAGTTTTTTTACAGTGAAATAAGATTAAAAGCGAAAGTTGTTTTAATATGTCACACCCAAATTCACCCCCTTCAGGGTATTTAACCTAGTGGGACTAACAATTGATATCAGAGTAAAAAAAAATTAATTTTTTTTTGTTTCTCTCTCAATGAAGGTCATCAATCACAAAGGGATTCTAGTCTTCAGTTGGAATAATTTTTAGCTATGGAAAAAATCAAATGCATCACTGCATTCAATCATTTGGAATGGATGTGTTTACAGTAGCGATGTGTGGTATTTCAACCAGCATTAATAGTGGTGCTTTATTAAAAGCTGAATGAATGGAATTGGATGCTAACACCAAAGGAATAATTGCATTAGGGGGATCCCTACCAATGAAATCTATATGAAGGTGATTTGATGAAATAAATCACATGGTATGTGTGAAAAGCTATCGAATATTTATGAATAAGATTCAATGGTCAGAGGGGAAAAGTTGTAGGTTCTATGGAACAAGTACAAAGATCTAATAATGTACCAATATGATTCAATTGATGCATTATCTGATAGGTTAAATTCTATTATGGGATACATGCGTGGTTATGGAGAAATTATTGAAGATGTAAATATCAGCAAGCACATATTGAGAAGACATCCACCTCAGTTCAATCCAAAAGTTTCTATGTTGGAGGAAAAAGATCAAAAGGATCTCATATTATAGAGATTGCACAATACTCTTATCACTTATGAGATGAGAAATTAGGACATTCAATATGTGGGAAAATGGAATTCAAAGTAAGTGGAATTAAGGGAAATGAGGAATCTCGCCATTGAAGATTCACAGGAAGAAGAAGAGATAAACGAGGTAATCTAATTTCATTCCTCTAATTTACAAAGAGAAAAAGAAAAGTTCAAATGGAAACTTCCACTTGCTTGATTTAGATGTGGAATGGATGGTCATCTTATAACAAGGTTCCCCATGATGTTCCATGAATATTATGAGGATAAAGTTTAAATCTTTTGAAAAAATTATTCAACCTATGTGATTGGAAAGAAACATATTAATAAAAATTTATTTAAGAAAAATAATGTTCTTTCACAAGAATGTGATAGTTCATATGAATCTAAGGTTGAAGAGGTAGATAACTACAAAGATCTTGGATAAAATTCTATTGTGACAGTTCTATAACATGTTCAAAAAAAGTAATAAACCATGGTTGATGAAGAAGATGATGAACGAAGAGTTTATTTGTAGGATGAGATAGACGCCTCTTTAGAAAAGATAGATTTTTAGAGATCCAAAATGAATAAAGTCAACTAAGTGGTTTATGATTCCAAACTCTATATGTAGTAGTAAGAATAAGAGAATTATGAACTGATAAAAGAAACTAAAAGACATAACTCTTCAATGATAGAGTGTTTAGAAAAGGTTGTTGAGTATAAGCTCAAAATTGAGGAAAAAAAAGTGAAATTTATAGTTTGAATAACACTCTATGGTATCAAATCAAACATATAAAAGACCATGAAGAGGAAGTTGTTGGTCTGTGATGAAAAGTTAATTATCAAGAAAAACTCTTGACTCTTAATGTGACATTAACAATGTAGACCATTAAAAGGACAAAAAAGTTGAAATTTGAGAATAGAGGTCCAAGAGAATGAAATAAACTATCAAATATAAATGATAAGAAAAGTATGGGGTTTGATTAAAAATAGAAATTAGTTATGGTTGAATTCATAATGAAAGAACCCACTCTAATATTGAAGATTGATTTGGGCATGAAGCATAATCAGAATATTTATAGAACCCAAGGGAAATATAGTGGTTTAGAAGTGACATGTAAAAATTCACCATACATCAGGTGTTATTGCTGTGGAAAGATGAGACACTCAAAAAAAATTTATTCCATAGAAAGAAGATATCGAAGGGTACAAGAATATTAGTGTCTTCCTAACAGATCATGGTATTCTAGAATATCTTTTTAGGAAAATTGTTTTTGGTGTGGAGGATTTGGTCACATGACAAAATATTATACATCAACCATGCATAGAAATGTGCTAAAGTAGAACCTAAATGGTTGAAAGTTTTAAATAAAAGAATCAAATAGTGAGATAATAATGTAGAATAAATTTTAAACTCTATAGGATAATATTGTTTCATCTAACTCTGAGGGAGATCAAGACTATCAGTCTTTGGCAAGTATGAAGTAAAAAACTTGGATCAAAAAGAAAAGAGATGAGAAGATAGTGGTTTGAGAAATTAAACTTAAATAATGAAATCATTCTGGAGTATGGATTCCTGATAATGGATTGACATCATATATGATAGGAAAAAAGGATCTTATTACAGGAATAATAGATGACAAGGAATGAGTTGTCAAATTTGGAAATGGTGAAGGCCTAAATATAATTGGCATAGGAAAGGCCAGGTTTGGTGTCAAAGTAATGAGACGTGTTGATGTCTTAGTAGAAGAAGGTATCAATCACAACTTACTTAGTGTTAGACAACTATGTGACTCATGTAATTATATTTTATATACTAAGAAGATGTGTATCATCAAAGGAATATACAATGTACATTTTATATGAGAAAAAATAAAAAGGAAAATATATACCTTGTAATAGGTGTAGATGATATGTTCTATTTTATCTAGATAGAATGAAAATAAGTTGTGGCATAAACAACTTGGCCACCTCTATCAACCATCTCTATAACATCTGGTAAAATATGATGCAGCAAGAGACCTCCCTATGCTATCACATTATAATACACATACATGTGATGCATATCAAGATGGTAAGATCATCAGAAAAACATAAAAATCAAAAGAATAAAAATGGACAATAGTGCTTGAATTGATTCTTGTGGATGGTTGTGGACCTATCTCACCAAGAGACATTAATATGATGAGATATTAAGTTCTTCTCATTGATGATTATAGAATAATGGCATGGGTATTTGTCATTTCCTACAGGTCTGATGTGTTCAGTTTCATAAAACAGTACTAAAGGGAATGTGAAAGGATTCTTGGATTGAAAATTCTAATGTTTTTTCCGGATAATGGTATGGAATTCACAAACAACCAAGTGGAAGATTATCTTGAGAAACATGGGATAGAGAATCTAGTTTCTGTAGTAAGAACCCCGTAACATAATTTATTGGTTGAGAGGAGAAATTGGTCCATCAACAACATGGCCAAAATGATACTTATTGAGAAGGACCTACCAGATAAATTTTGGAAGGAAAAAGTTTTGACATCGGTATATATTTCTAACAGGTATTTATTCTGTCTGAAGTATGTAATGAATCCATATGAAATGTGGTATGGAAATAATCCCACATTAAAATACATACTAATATTTCTAAGTAAGTGATTTATTCTCAACAAATATAAACACTTGAAATTTGATTCATGTGGAGATGAGGGAATATTTCATGGAAAATTAGGAAAAATAAAAGCATATAAATTCTTTAATAAGAGGCTGGGAAAAGTTGTAGAAAGAAATGATGTCACTATAGTGGAAGATGAAAAGATTTTTAAAAATCAGAGTGAATGATTTCCTGATAAAATTGATGAGGAGGTGAATAATATAGGGGGAGTAAAAGTGGATGGTGTTGATTCATTGCAACAAGAATCTTTCCTATCTCAGGTAGAGACGAAATGTTTTTCTGATACAATTATAGATGAAAACTTGGTTCCGGAAATGAATGAACCGCTAGACGAGATTGAGAAGAATCAGATGTGGGAGATTGTTTCGAGGCCAATAGATAATAATGTCATCAGGAATAATTGGGGTTTTCACAAAAAGATGAATGAATGTAGAATAATGATTCCAAAAAAATCACGATTAGTGTGCAAAGGGTACCTCCAGATAGAGGGTATCAATGTTGTCGATACATTTTCACATGTTTCAATGATGGAGACAATCAGGTTATTTTTTTCCATAGTAGTGAAAATAATGTACAAGATTCTCGAGATGGATGTAAAGTATCATTTCTGAATGGATTTATGGAAGAAAAAGTTTACATTGGGCAACCAGATGGGATCCTCATTCTTGAAGATGATAATAGAGTTTTTTTATTGAAGAGAGATTTATATGGTTTCAAGCAATAACCGAGAACATGGTATTAAAGACTAGATTAGATTCTAAAGAATCCTGGTCTAAAGTGTAGTGGAGTTGATTTCAATCTATATGTCAACAATGATAGTAATCAAATAATGATGGTTCTAGTTTATGTCGATGAAATAATCTTTAGTGGATCAGATGAATCACACTGTTGAAAGTTTTCCTAATTCATGAAAAATGTGTTTGAAATGTCAATTATTGGTGAATTGATATTTTACCTTGGTCTACAGGTGACACAAGGATGGAATGAAGCATTCATTTATTAGTCAAAATATGCTAAAGAGTTCTTAAGAAGATTTGTAATGGATAATTCCACAGAGATGGAAACTTCAGTGGCTACCCGGATTAAACTATCATGGGATGATGATGTAAAGGTAGTAAATATCATATAAAAAAGGGAAATCATTTGAATTATGTTTTACTTAACATCAACACCACTGGATATTGTCTTTATAACTTGTTAAGAGGAATGATATCAAATAAATCATAAATAAATACACATGATTGCTATGAAAAGAAAATTTCTGAATATCAAGAGCATAACAGACTTTTCTTTTATGTACAATGAAAAATATCTACAACAGTTATTGGCATATACAGATGAATATTGGGCCACATCAACAGATGGAATAAAATCAATATTAGGAGGTTATTTTTATCTTAGTGGGTTGTGTATTTCGTGGTTGATCAAGAAAAAATATTTTATTTCATTGATCACCATATAAGATGAGTATATTGGCGCTACTCAATCATGCACATAGTCTTTATGGTTGAAGGAGTAACTTGATGACATGGAAGTTGAAGTGAAATCCCCAATCAGAATCCATTGTGGTAATTCAAGTGATATAAATCTATGAAAAAATTTAGTAAATTACTCAAGTACAAATTACATTGAAATCAAATATCAATTCATCAAGGAGAATTTTGTGAAAGGGCTTGTGAATTTGGAGAATTTTCCTACAGAATAACGGGTTTCCAACATT
Organism: Viscum album; assembly: GCA_963277665.1. Classification (NCBI taxonomy): domain Eukaryota; kingdom Viridiplantae; phylum Streptophyta; class Magnoliopsida; order Santalales; family Viscaceae; genus Viscum; species Viscum album. The sequence goes on from OY728157.1 coordinate 695,272,906, forward strand.
TTGAAAAAGGCCTTACCCAAAGAATCTTTTGAGAGACATTGACTGGCTATGAGAGTTCATTCGACTCCCTGCACTTGAAAAGGTGTGGATATGGGATCCCCCTCTCCTTAAGGTATTGTGTATTTTCCCTTAATGTTTTGATTTATATTTTTTCCCTATTGAAGAACAAAAAAGTGTGACCATTGGGTTTTGGAAAAAGGAGAAATTGTGGCTATTAAAATGAAGAAAATGTCTCATTTAGGACACGAGGAGAAGATTACAGGTTGATCAGAGAGATAGGGGGAGCTATGAGACATGAGAGTATTAAATCTAATGATGTAAGATGAGGTTGATCAAATATTACATATCATGAAAAATGAGGTTTATTATTAAAGTAGAAGAGTGTTTTTGGAATGGAATGAAGTGGTTCATTGATGAACTTTTCATTATACTCTTGTTTCTCATGACGAACATGGCTCTAGTGGTCTTAGAGTGTGTGTTGAGTAAATCATTGATCACTATATGAATTAAATGAAGTGAATGGCGGTAGAATATGGATGAATCTATAAAAAGGTATCAATTTATGAAAGAGTTATCAATAAACCCAAAGTGGGAGTTTGCTGGAAAAAAATCCCTCAAGGTATCATTGAATAATTTTTGGGTTGATTGTGTTTGTTGAAAAGAGGGTTTCCATGGTATATTTTAGAGCCTAGATAGATTTTTGAAAATATATTTTGACAAGGAACCATGAAAAAGGAATGGATGATTTGGAGGAGGTAAAAAAATAATGTATAGAATTTGGAGCCATTTTCTAATGGTTTCCAAATTGTTTTGTCAAAAAATTGGAGAATGAAGAAAAATGATTTTGGAAAAGGAGGATGCATGCTAGTGTTAATGAGGATTCAAAAGATATGTACTAAGAACTTTTCTAGATCAGAACATAAAAATATAGAAAAAGAAAGAAGGACACTTAAGTTTTGGAGCTTCTTGCTAGGTGACTAGTGTGATAAAGGACTGAATGATTGGACTAGTGTGTCTTGGGGAAGGTTGTACATCATGTTCTTAGGGTCTTCAAAATTAATATAAATAGATAGAAACCCACCTTATTTGAGTGCAGATCAAGACATAGAAAAAATGGGAACTATGGTCGCTCAAGTGGTGAGGGTGCGTAAGTAGAGAGTTATTCATAAATTGCGCACCAGATGGTAGTTACGTGCCAATAGTTATTTTAATGTAAATGAGTGTGTGTCATGCATGTTTGGTGTAAAGATTAAGTTGGTTTTTCTATGATAAAGGTAACACTTTCACGTCATGCTTAATGTAGTGCACAAGTCAACCTAAGGTTTTGCGAATATTGGATGTTTCTCAGTACACTTTTGGTAAAGTTGTATTCATCAATGGATGACAGCGGGACATCAACATAGTATAAAAATATAGTAAAGGATACATTCATTTTAAATAATTATGTGGACCAACATTTTTATAATATGTGAGTGGATCTTCGGTAGAAGTAGTGTGAAAACTTCAGTTGAGAGAGCAGTGAGGTTTTATTTTGTGATTGGTTTTGATTCTTGAGTGATAGTGAGTCCACTCCGATAGTTGTAAACAGTCGTGTGATTTTTGTAGATTTGGTACATTGGCACATCTTGTTTGTATTCTTCTTGGACGTAGCCATGTGAGGGTGAATCAAAAAAAATTGTGTGTTGTAAATTCTTTATATTATATTCATATATTTATATAGGAAGGAGAGATAAGAGAATTTTTTTAACAAAGAAAAAGATCTAAAGGGGAAGTTGTTTTATTCTTTCATACCCGGATTCACCACATATTAAGAAATTTAACCTAATGGGATAAAAAATATTAAATAATAGTTAAAATAATATATGGGAAAGATTAAAATTCTTAAAAAAAAGAAGTTGGTAGATGAATATTCCTCATAAAAATTCAAGAAAGTTTTTTAGATGAGAAGAATAAGATATAACTGTAGAACAATAATTTAAAAAAATCTACTACAGAATAAAAAAAACATAATGAACATCTGGAAGTGAAGATAATGAAAAAATATGAATAGTTGGAACTATTCCAACAAAAACATTATAAATTTAAATAGAAAGGTAATTTTTTTTAAAACTCCATCTCTGATGTTGGTGAAAGTTATCATGTGGAGAAACCTAAGAAATATCAACAAAAGTCACCTTAAAATGTTGAGAATAAATATGGAATTGTTTCTAAAAAAAGAAATTTTGGAAATTAATGTATCTTTACAAGACCAACAAATATTATAAATTAGAATTTACTAAAAAATATGAATACAAAAATTTTTCTACTAGATTTGGTTTTGATAAGGATAAAAAGAAAACCAAGTTGAAGAATAATGTTTTGATTAAAAATAGAAAAGTTGGTGATCAAAAAAGTTTTTTAAAATGGTTTCTGAGAAACATATTCACAAATCTTGTAAGTATGGATGTTAAAGAAGAAAATACTATTTCTATGGATACCACTAGCATTTTGGTGGTTTTTTTGCATACAATTAACATGTGTTGGTTCAACAAACAATATTACAAATATTCTGAAAGTTATAGAATGAAAATTTTGAGGGGGATTTAATCCTCTCAAGAGAAGAAAGCATTCAAGGATGTTCAGAAGAAACATGACAAAGTTTGTGTGAAAATTTAAAATAGGTTCCATCCTTTGGAAACTTTTTGTTAAATATGTGATCAACCTAGAAATCTTGTAAAAGGTTTATTTTATTTGTTACTAGGACAAAAAATGTTTTTGAACAATACTCAGAAGTGTTATGTTTTATAATTTAAGAAAAAAAGAACTGTTGTGTTTAAAAATAGATTGATTAGTTATCCGGCTAAAACTAGTTGACTTGGCTAGGAAGTTAGAGGATGAAAAAATCAGTGAAAGAAGAGGGGAAGAAATATAATTCTAAAGATATAATAAATGTTCCCAAAAACATATCAATAGATTGTGGATATAACAACGAAGGGAATGATATTAAAATTTATGCATTTATATTTAGAAAATAATATATAGGCATGGAAAAAAATGTTACAAATTGATTATGACAAATATGTTATTAAAGATGAAGAGACGCTCACATCCTCATCATAAGATACTAAAAAATAAGAAAGTTGTTAAAAAACCTGATAAGGATTGATAGATATAAGAAATAACATCTATTGAATAATCCAAGAAAATTTATAAAAATTCAAGACTGAGAGAGGAATATTTGTACATTTTTTTCTTATATGAAATAAAAAAGCTTCATCCTTATTCTAAATTTTTTTTATACACTTGTAATAACATTTAAGGAATAGAAGGAGTTGAAATAAGGAAGATTATTTTGATGAGTCTCTTACTATTCTTGAAAAAGAGAGTAATGAGGTTATGAAAAGTTTGTTGTTAAAGTTGTGTTTATACAGCTGAACTTTCTGATATTCTTGTTATGATGGGTGAAGGATAATTTTATCTTAAAAACTTTCATTCAAGGATTTACTTAGAAATGAGAATGTTGCAAATTCATTACATGAAAGTTGTTTAATTTAAATTATTGATAACCTTGATTATACACTCTTATTTTCTACATCGGTCTCACCCACATAGACTTAGATTTTTTAGATAATGTCTCTTTGTTAAGAAAATCTTGTGATACTTATGTTCTCTAAAAGAATAGTTTCATGTTTTTAAGATGAAATGTCCAAACCTTTTGAAATGAGATAATTTTTCAATAAGGAAAATTTCCCTGATTACCCCTTTGAATTTGATTATCGATAAATGGGAAAGATTATATTAAGGGAGATATATAAGATAAAAGGGGATGGAAAAGAAATAGTGGGATCAAAAAAATAATGGAGAGAATAAAAACTAAGAAAAGAAAATAATACCATTTATTTTTTTCAAGTGGTTGAAGTAAATATTGGACAACAAACACAAAGGAGGATATTATTAGGCCAATGTTGTGTTTTTGATGTATTTCTTTTCAATTGATCTGTACGTTGATCATTTTAAAGAAACAAAGTATATTGAGAAGATTATAGATGGAAATCTATATTTAATAAAGTTGTTAATCGCATCTAGATGAGAATTGGATCTAGACTATATGCATGAGAATTAGATCCAACACATTGGCATAAGTCAACAAAATGGATCGTATATGGATGTTGATAAAAATATTTTGATAAAAAATTAGAAGTTGATTAAGAAGGTTTTTAAAATTATGAAGATGTTTGATGAATTTTTTTTGTCAAAGAAATGTCAATGGAAAGGAATCACCTCACTTTGTAAAACATGGTGACCTGACTCAAAAAATCTTATTTAGAAATTCTTATTCAAAATTGTATTTAGGAATTTTGATACAAATATCATATTTAATTATTCTTACTCAAAATCTCATTTAAAAATTCTGACTGAAAAATCATATTTGTTAATTCTGACTCAAAAATTGTATTTAAGAATTATGAATCAAAAATCATATTCAAAAATTCAAAATCACAGTGCTTAGAAAAGTCCTACTTTTTTAGAAGAGTTTTTCTAGAAGGAAAGTTTTATAGGGATCACCTTGGGTTTGGTATGAAAGGAATAGGATGTTCTTATAATTTCCCTTATAACTTTAATGATTCTTTTCTATCTTTTATTTCTCACAAATAATAAGTAAGTTAGAAAACTTATGATGGTATCTTGATGAAAGAAAGGGTGAGTTAATGAGATAAAAAATTTATTCATACATGGTTGGTTTGGAAGTAAATAAATAATATTTCTAGAGGAAGTGGATATTATAAAACTTCCATTACAATTCAGATGATGCTAATGTCGATCCTCAACATATTCAAAAGTCATGATGGAATTCATGTTTACAAGCTGATGTTTGTAGAAGAAGGAATTTGTTGAATTTATGTTTTTTTATCTCAAGATCATCAGTATGAGAACATAATTTTTTGAATTGCGAATAATATTGGATCTATATATTTCTTCATATATTTTAGTGGTACTGAGAAATTGAACTGAAGAAATCTTACTGAGAAAATCATAATGGGAAAATAGTACTGAAGAAATGTACTGAAAAAATTGTACTAAAGAAATAGTACTGAAGAATCGTACTCAGAAAATCACACTGGGAAAATAGTTCGGGATAATCCTACTGAAGAAATCATACAGGTAAAATCATACTAGAAAAGATGAATTTGTTATAAGATTTAATAAGGATCAAGAATAGTTGAGAAGTGTTTAAAAATTCATAAGCACATTCAAATTTAATTGATGTTTTAATTTTAGGGAAATTTGGTTAAGAGTGAAATTTTTTAAGAATCCCCCCTAGCCTTTTCCAGGGAACCTATAAAATAGAAATTACTTAGTACTTTATGAAGCTGATGTACTATTCAGTAAGGAAGAGAGAGAAGATATATATTTTTATAGAGTTGAAATTTTCATATTTTGCTCTATAGAAGGTATTTTATCATATAGATAAAGAAATAAGAAGAGAAAAAATCGCATTGATCTCGGTATAGTATTCATCTAGGAATAGTATTCAAATTGTAATAGTATTTAGTCATGAATAGTATTGAAGAGATAATTGTATTTAGCTGAGAATCGTATTCAGTAGGGAATCATATTCAGCAAGGAATTGTATTCAGCTGGTAATAATATTCAACTGGGAATAGCATTCATGCAAGAATTGTATTTAGTTGAGAATCATATTCACCAAGAAATCGTATTCAGTTGGGAATTGTATTTAGCAAAGAATAGTATTCAGTTTGGAATAGTCCTATAATTTTTATACTCATAATAGAAGTGGTTTATGATTGTATCATTAATATTATGATAATGTTGTATAATTTTATTGAGAAAATCAAACTTGGGAATCATACTAGGAAATTGGAATGAGAATTCATTACAAATTCATGGAATTTTTTACCAGGTTCTAGGTAAGAAAGTGGAGAATTTTTTTGAATTTTCATATTTGTGAATGTTGATCAAGAATCACCGTAACTTCGTTGTTATAAAAATTGTATCAAATCTTTTTTGATAAAATAATAAGATGAACTATTTGATTTTTTACACAGTGCAACATAATTGTTAGGAAATATCCTACTCATTTTATTCCGAACAAAATGATTTTTTTCTAGTGTATTGTGTTGTATTTGATCATTTCCATATCATACCAACGACATATCTATTATTTTAAAATATTGAACCTTATGAATACTTGTGTTTCTATGGATGTGTTTTTGATTTGTTTTTAGAATGGAAAGAAATATTTAATTGGAGGTGAATATTGTTTCTTACGAAAGAAATTTTAGAGAAAAAGTTATCACTGATTCACCCTCTCCCCTACCTAGTGAGACAACTATCATGATCAGGCACATACACATGGCATGAAATATACATGTCATATGGATTCTATGTGGATATATTGATGCATGTAACAAAAATTTCTTTCCATACCAAGACAAAGGTAAATACCCATTAACCAATGAATCAATAACTAGTTGAATTACAGTGATCACCAAATGTGAAATAACGATCAACTATAAAATAAAACAACAAAACCATCCATAGAAACTTGATCATTCTCTCATGTGAGGGTTGGACTGACCGAAACATGAGATATTTACCTAGTAAAGACATATTTTTAATCTCTTGTCTACCATCAAAAATAGTAATGAAAAAAAATAAAAATTAATCCATTGAAACCATTTATAGAGACTTGATCTAGGAACTACTTATAATAGTGCCCAAAGATGGTTTTCTATTGGGTCTCAAGAACACCTCCCTTTACGGTAGAGGCTTCTGACTAGCAGTGATAGTAAAAATGTTGTAAAGTGGGGAGATTATTCCCTATAGATCATAAATCATTACCATATGATAAAAAGTAAGAAAATAATTAGAATAAATAATAACTGGTCATCAATAATAAACAAATGAGTGTTTATGTATGGGAAAGCTATAATATAAATACCGGAAGGTATGAATAGTGTAAAATGAGGTTGAATAAATAAATAAATAAATAAAATACACTATGAATATCTCTAATAGAATCATGAGAATAGGCTTTGTCTTATACTCCCATAATCTATCATATCCTATAATCATAATAGTTAGAAAACTCAAACCATGGTCGTGTAATTGTAATCCTCAGATTTGTTTTGGTACCCCAGTGTAATGGAAGTTCGAACAGGGTGTGAGACATACTTAGTAGGCGACCAATAAGAGTTTATATAATGAAATAAAACATAAAAGAACATTCTATAACAATTAGTCTACAAAATATGAATCAATTTAAATAGAAAAAAATAAAAACCACGACTTTCATCGATTTATCGAGTACCAAGAAAGTCCTGCATATGTTAGATATTCATTTATTTAACATACATGGGATATAACCTAGGTTCATTGATAATTGTGTCCTATTTGATTCCATGGATCTTATCCATTGAGAACTCGATGAAATATAGACCAAAATTTTTTAATAACCAAGACCTTGGACCAGGGTGTCCTCTTTGATCCAATAGAGGGAATCCTATCAAACTCGATGAATACTTTGGTGGACAACAAGGAGATTTTACAAGATGTTCCACGAAATCTAGATCTAAGGTTATAATCCAGTGTATCTTATGGAATGTATATATATATATATAATCTATTCATTAGTTTCATATCGTGTTTTACCACACTAGTTCCAAACCGTGAAATTCTATTCAATATAACTCATATAATGATTCATGGTTCCATGTTAGTGTACATACCCATATTAATTTAATTCACCACATTCCATTATTAATTTAATTCATAAACATGGTATAATAAGGAGGGCCATGTTAATATCCTTAAAATTCTATTAAATAACTGTATAATTAGCATATGTTAAGGGATTTCACACTTATTCTATAATTTCCTATTTAATAAATTTCATTAATTATTTAACTTATAAGGATGAGCTTTTAACCAAGTAAATCAACATTTAACATATCATTTAATTTTATTTGGATCCCTTTAATAAGAGGTGAGATCAACACACTCTATGGGTTGGTGTAAACATGGTCAATATTAGAAGCTTACTTAGAGGGGGGTTTGGGTTGAGTTTATTGACCTCCATCCATGTGTATAGGTGTAATAAAATTACTAAATCATGGTATACACATCATGTTTATGGGTTTATTAATTTAAGGAGAAAATCCTGGAAGGTCCAGCATGCAACAGAATATCTATAGCTATAAAACACCAAATATTTTTAGGGAAAAGGTATACACCACCTCTATCATACATAGGAAGTTTCACTCATATAATACCATTATTTTATTTGAGATAGAATGGGATAAATAGAATTATTAAAATAATTCCCTAAAATTAGGGTCAATTAGCTCATATGGATTTTGAATTTTTTATTGGGAGATAAATGATGTAATGAAGGATGGGGAGTCTTAGACATATCGAGGGGATTCCAATGCATCAGAGAATGTTTGATTCGGGCAAGGAATGGAAGATATTCACCATGGGGGATGAGAGGAATTGTCGTTTATACACAGGAGGCTACATGGGTGAGGATAGGGGAAAATAGGGCAAGACCCATTTAAGGTCCAAGGGGAAATTTTTTATTTTTCCCCCTTTAAATGAGAAAAATATTTTAGTTACAGGGTTTGGATAACCATTTTACAAAAACATATCTCCCACTACACAAGTGATCAACTTGAATGGTTTAGCCACACAGTCTATGATAACTATGTTCCAACCATGTAGTGCAACTGGTTATGTGGCACTAACAATTAAACTAGGTGAATGGTTTGGTAAACATTTCCCAGCATGTGCACCCAACTCTATAATTTACCACACACATTCCACACAATCTTTCACCCCACCTTTCAGGGTTTGAGAAACCATATGACATCCCATATAAGGGTACACAATTTATCCTAATGGGATTCAAGGTTTAAGAAAACCATGCACCTTGTCTGTTTCTTCTAGAAAGTTATCTTTCAGATCCCATTGCTCTAGAAACTCATCCAAACATATGATACACCTCCTGGGACATAAAACACATCCAAAAAACAATAGTTTAATTTTTCTAACACTCATATATACATTTTGAAACCTAATTTAATATTTTTCTCATCCACCAACTGATATGTTCAATTTCCAATGGTTATTTCAAACAGTATCAAAACATATGAGGTTACACGGTCTACTATGTTCTTCATTGTTATAATAACACTTTTTTTCATAAAAAATTACCATAAGAACTTATACTTCATAAAAATGATAATAAAAGTTTATATATGATGTTTATTTTTATTTTTTTATGCTATGAAAATTTCTCCCTTATTTCATATTAATCCATCCAATGTATTTATTTTAAATAATGAATGAACTCCTCTCTGGTGATTTTTGTATCTATAATATCTCTTAGATAACCCAAGAATAAAAAACATATATCATACCCAATTTCCTAAAATTAACCATTACATATCAAAAATTAAAAGCACAATCATAGTTTCCAATATTTTAGTGTCTTTGGAGATTAGATACATAAATTTCTTAATAGTTGGTATTGCTTAAATATCTCTTACAAAATTCTGCACATAAGAATTCATTCAAGATATATTGACACATATATTATCCTAGAGAAATGGGAAAAATAAGAATATATGATATCAAACACTCAGTAAGGGATATAATATCAATTTTTTATAGAGTATTATACCATAAACGTGTGAGTAAACATGAATATGGGAGATATACCCTGTTAAAAAGAACATGGAATCATTAGAGTTATCCATAAGGCATGATAAAATAATATAGATCATAAAATAAATATGTATGACCTAAAAAGGGTAATATTTAATGAATAAAATACTTAGTGTCATAAGAATATGGAAACTTGGGAAAAAAATAATGATCCATGGAGAATAACATAAGCATATGGCGCAAACCTAAGCATTAGAAATCATAACATTGGTAACATCACTAACCACAATCATGTCTTGACATAATGTTGTGATAATAGATTACTAAAATCATGATCAAACATAAATTTATGAGCTTATCCAACTAGAATCATTTCCATGTATAAATATGTGAACATAGTCAACTATAATCATGTCCATGAATAATGTTTTAATCATAGCTAACTAGAATTATGTACATGCATAACATTATTACCTCACGAGATATAAATATTTATCCAATGTATTAGAGGAATATATTAGACCCACCAATCATATAATGATACAACATACCTATGTATTCCATATGAAATCAATCACACATTATACCCTAAAAACCCTTGAATGTAAAATAGGTTACCTAACATTTTCAAAAACTATCGTTGTGTAAGAAATAAAGAATTGGTTAAGAGGATACATAAAATTAAATCACCCAAAAATAAATATATAAAATGAGAATTATCATAGTGATACATGAAACATAACTCCTTAATAGATATATATTTTAAAGATAGAGAGAAAAATGGAAGCAAAATCATCAAAATAATTTTCATAAATATTTTGTAATGTTGTTATAAAAACATTGTTTGTAAGTCACTGTCCAAATCATTTTCCCAAAATGAGTAATCAATATTTCTTTGAAAATATTAAAATAAGTAAAAAATAATAAAAAATAGAAAATAAATAAAATTTAATAATAATATATGTGGTGTAGAGGATAAGAAATTAAAAAATTGAATTTAAATAAGTTATTCATATTTTTTAGTTTCTTCTAAATAAACCCACATTAGTGGAAGAGTTATGAAATTTCATTTTTAATAGAGAAAAATAGAAATATGAATGGTAAAAATATATTATATATTTTTATTTAGAATAAAAAATAATTACATTTTTTGTAATAATAATCATGGGTATGGAGTGAAAGGTCTAATACAGACGATGATAATTATTTTTAATAAGGTAATATTTTTCTGAATAAAGAAATCCATTGAAGAAAATTATTTTTGCATGAAAATAAAATTTCCCTAATGTAAAAAATAGAATATAATTTTCCAAAGAAAATATACAAAATAACTCAATAATATAATTATATAGTTATTGATATTGGGTTATAAATCAAATTAAGAAGTTTGAGTCAAGAAAAACCACAACATTGAATTTATTCTTGTCAGGAATACACTAACCTCATTGGAGACTTTAATATTATCTTTGATATACTATTGAAAATAAAATTTTTGGTGTGAGTTATTGTGAAACTAAATTCCAAAACAAGGGATAAGGATTTAGGTGAGGTAATTTGGGTAGGTATTCAAGAGGGAACCAAAGGAAACGTGTGTTTTGAGGTTGGTAGAGGAGTGTTTTTTAAAAGGAGCTTTAGTGAAATTTCAAAAAATAGCCATTACTTAATGTTTATGGAATATAATTTCGCATTGAAAGAGAATCCAATGTGGAAAAATAATTTCTATGTAAATCATCCTCTTATCTAGCAAATATTGAGATAAGGACAGATATATTTTAGTTTTTTAGCCATTGATTCAACACTTTTACCTTATTTAAACCTAATCATGGTAACTTAATATTTAACATAGTGACCTATTTTTTTAGATAAAAATTAAATTTAACTGATTACCTAATATGGAAATTCTGATTCAAAATATTAAATACATTTTCTCTAATTAAATTTCTAAAATTGAAAAATATTAATTTTAATATAAGAACACCCAACACATAATATTTTTAGAAAAAAAATGTAATTTTAACCATAAAATTTTTTCATTATTATTCCTTGACCACTAATAATAATTAGATAAATTTTAATTATAAAATTAATAAATATTGTCAATTTATGTAATTAAAATATTTCTTTGGATGTGGATAATTTAATTATGTTCAAAAAACTAAATAAATAAAAATAAAATTTTTCATTTTTTAAGATAAAATTATTTTTTCCCAAACTCAATAAAATATTTTTTTATTTGATAACAATTAAATAAACTTTATCATTAAATTTTTATTCCAAGAAACCATACTCATTTAATTAACTTAATTATTTAAAATTATGTTTTATAAATATCCTAAATGTATAAAAATACTTACCATAATGAAGATGTATAATTTTTAAAGTATCATTATTAAATTAATAATTAAAATTTTATATTATCTTATAATTTAATTTAAAAATCCAGCAACAACTCTTTATAAGACCAAAGGGTGAGATAAGAAATTATGGCGGTCGTGGGAGGTGATTTATCTAGCATGAGTCTTATAGTGTTTTCCACGATTTTGAACATATCTTATAAAAGTTTTTTTGAATTAGTACTTACTGATATTTAGATTTGGATTGGTATATGGGAAACCCAAGTGATTCTACCTTTATTAAAAACTCAAACAAATGATCTTCACAAGGAAGGAGTCTACCACTTGTTTCTATTTCTCCTTTATTTCTACATGTATTTCATAATGTTGTTATTAATATTTATACCTACTAATTCAAGGAATTTGTTATAAAAATAACATTTTAATCACATACTAATTATCATAAAATTAAATTTTATCTCATTAATTAGTTTTATATCCATGGATTTTATCAACATCCATATAATCCCATCGTCCATATAATCCCAACAGACATATGATCCCAATGACCAAATATATGATATATATATTACATTACTATATATAACCTATCACACATCATCAAAATAACTCATCTCATTAATCCATTTCATTTATAAATATTTTTATCATATTTTTATTATGATTTATTCTTTTCGTTGTTTTCATTGGTAGTATGGTCTTTAGTACAGATTGGGATGTAAAATATTTCTATGTTTTTGTATTTTTATTTACTTTTGGTCTTATTCCTTTTGTAATTTTTCTAATTATGTTTCATTTATATATCTTGTAATTGAATTAATTTCATACTATAATTATATACCTTAATGAATAAATTTAATGTAAAAATTTGTTTGATGTTGTGTGCAAGACAATTTATTACGGATTTAAAGGGAAATTTTCACAATATGTTTGGGGTGTTACATTCAACCCCCTTAATAAAATTTCATCTTTGAAATTTCATTAATAAGATGAAAAAATGTGTGTAATTTTGTCTCATTTAATATTTAAGATACCACATAACTTCCTAAAACTTTCAATTTGTCAATATAAATTTGACCAATTGTGTGGTATTGTTTTATAGTACTTTGTTTCTATGATCATAGATTTCCCCTAGTTGTTCCTTATAAGATGTATCCTATTTATGTTTTAAAACATTTTAGTTTAGTAAATTTGACATATGAGTTATAACTTACTCAAAATAGATATATGGAGAACATAATATACATTTAATTGTTTTATGGTTTCACTATATGATATGCTTTAGTCCTCATGTGGTCATGAATTTTGAGGGGATTGATGTATTTTGGTATCCACTTTCCCTTATTCTTTAGTCTCATAACTATATTCCAAAGATTTATTTAATATATTTAATTATAATAAAATTTATATTATAGATCTCATAACAAATTATTTGTATTGATCTTTTATCAATTTTTTTCTGCTTTGATATATCACTGAATTGTGTGAACCTTCTATACCATTTATTAAACAAGTCCAGGTTCCAAATTATTCATATATTTAACTTTATACCATCATGTAATAATTCAATATCTCTTATAATATTTATATTCATGTTGTTCCATTTGAATGTAAAAATGAATAACATTGTTATATGAGAACTTGCCCAGAGGATGATGTTGAAATGGACTTCATTTATAATATATTTGGAAAAATCATAGCATATATTCTATATTTTGAATGGTCCGTTAAAATTAAACAAAAGTTTAATGTTTATAATCCATAATAACTTTTATATATTCATTTGATACTTATTAGAGAGTCATTAAAAACATTGGTGTGAACCTTTGACCTCGATTAGATATAAATAAATTTTTTACTCCATGTACCCTTTTTCATTTTCATTATGTATAACATAGAAAGACGTTCAAGTGAGTAACCATATAGAATATAAATGAAGTGTGGAATCTTTTCATGTTTATTAATCACAAATTAAATTGAATTATAACCTATAATGGGATTAAGATAAATCATAATCAAATCCATGTTGATATACTCCCATTTAGATATAGGTATAGAAAATTGTTGCATCATCCCATAATACTTCTAACATTTGGTCTTGACTTGTTGATAGACCAAGTATTGAGATATATAGTCTGAGATATCACTCTCATGTTGTCCATAAAGAAGTGATGCATAAAATATATATACATATTTATGCTTCTTTGGTTAATATAGAAGGCTGAGTTATGGGAATCAACCAAAATATCCCTATTTTAACTATAGTATGGATGAGGCACATATTCATCTTCCAAATATTATAAATATATCTCTATCAAAGTTGAAATCTCGAATATTTTTAGGCTTTTTCTGTAGAACCATATCTCTATTTGATGTCTCCACAATCTTTACACAAATTGAAGGATGAACAATCACTTGATGTAGGTAAAATTTCAACCCACTTTATGATTTGCATATCCAATCATTATGTAACACCCCAAGATTTTGGTATAATTTTTCTCTACATTAATATTATATTTGGTATCTTATTTCAAATAAAAACCTAACTAAAATTATCCATTATATATTAGATTAATACTATTAGAGAAATGTGAAATTAATAACACCTCTTATAAATAATAATGTTTTAATCAATTAGAAATGCATAAAAAATACGATTACGATCACTTAATGTTTTAAATTGTAATTTCTCAATAAAATAAATTTCCATTTATAAATTTGATTTTAATTTTAAAAATAAATTTATAAATTTTTGAATTTAAATTTGAAAAAAATCAACTTCATTTTTGGATTCAACATTTCAAAATTATGTTATGATTATTTATTGAGTTTTCTAAATAGGTAAATAGTTAAAAAAATATTGATTTTACTAATATCATCACTTTTAGGTCATTTACATAATAAAATAATGACTTAAAAGTTTTTTAAAAATTTTACATAAAAATATATACTTATAAAGTAAAATAAATCAATTAAAAAAACCTAAACAACCATGTTTAATATTTTAAAAAATTAAAGAAAATTTTACTATAAAAAATATTTTAATTTGCTTGTATTAAAAAATAGTTTCCATAACCTATAGAAATTAAATATAAAAAATGAGTTCATATTTTATATAATAATATTAATATTATGTAAAAATTTTAATATCATTTTTGGTATAAAATTATGATTACTAGGATTAAATTAATTTACCTTAATAATAGTAAAGCTGTAATTTTCAATGAATTGTTTTATTAATATTTTATTAATATTTATCGAATCGATTAAATTAATATAATCTCAAATATTAATATAATATTATTTTTAAAACTATATGAAAATATATAAACACTCATCCAATTGGTAATTAATACTAAATAGGTTCAAGAAAACTTAATATTGAAAAACATTTCTGTAAAAGGGATTTACTATATATTAAATGATTTAATATAAAAGTTAATTTTATACTATTTATATTTTTTTTATATTTATATTAAATTTAATTTTATAAATAAAAATTTGGAATGATTTTTTACCTTAAACTTTTTAAAACGTATATATTAATTGGGTAACTACTAGTTACCAATGTAAAACTAAAAAGGTAAAAGTAAAAAACCTAATAATAAAAGACTAAAAACATGTTTAAAACGTGGAACCAAATGAATATGGGAGGTATTATCAAAGATAAATTATAAAAAAATAAAATATTATAAATTTTGGATCTTTTGACCCCTGAATAGTTTCATGCCATCATTGTAAACTAATTATTATTTACGAAAAATTTATTTTCTTTACTAATAAAATGGGATCACTTCCACCACATTTAAAAATATGTTAAAAAGATTTATTTCCAAAAAGATATTATATAGTCTCTAGTAAACCCTATACCCATGTCCTAAAATTATTTTCCTTATTAAAAGACAAATCAAGAGAGCCTTAAGGTGTTACTAATAGGAGAATATCCAAAGGGAGAGGTATCGTTATCAACCAAAATCTCTAAGTTATTTTCCTATTTTACTCTATAAAATATTTTTTATACATTAAAGTATGATAAATTATTATTATTATTATTTTAATGTTAATATTTGAATTTAATATTACATTTTTAACTTCCTCTAAAACCATTCAAAAATAGATATTTTATCCTATGTTTGTGTGGAATATCACACCCTGAACGATGTGTTCTATTTTTCACAACCACCATACATGGATAGTAACAAATATTTATTAAATGAAAAAAATATAATAACTATAAAGTTGTTAAAATTTTTAAATTATTGTTATTTTTTACCTCTATCATGTTCTATGTGAAATGAGAGCTTCACCTGTGTACGTGTGGACTACCGCCCCCATAAAATGATACATTTCATTTTTACATTTCCACCTAAGATAGATGAATTAAAAAATGTAGGTAATACAAAATATATATATTTATAAATCTATTCGTATTCAATAAATAGAATATTGTAAATTTAACATGTGATGTTAACAATTCATGGCCATAGTAAACTCAAACGCTAAAAAATGAACATATAAATGTACCTTTTCAATTTGAATGCATTTTCAGAAAACAAATATGGAATTGTATAATTTTTTTTATAATTAAATAATAAAATAAATAAAAATATATAGTTATGGAGATTATGAATCTATTTTATAACACTTTTGACCTGGCTCTATACATTGAGGAAGTTCCATAGAAATTGACCGAACCACCCCAAGTTCTCAACATAAGAGAAAAGTATTTAATTAATATATAACAAAAGATAGTAAATAAACCATTTGAAATGAAATATATATAGAAAAAAATTATTAATAATGTTTTTAATAAAAATAATTTAAATTTTAATGTTTTTATATGCATTCAAATAATGAATTAGGACTAAAGTTAAGACTTTTTGGATTTCAATTTTGTTTCATTGATATATAATCTCTATTCACTGCTTGTTTCTTTAATTTGGTTTAATTTTTAGACATGGAATTAATTTTTCCATAAATTTATTGAAATATGGGGTATTTAAAATTCATTTTATTCCTTATATTTAAAACCTTTTTAATTAAAAATATTACGATGTTGTATGGGTTTTATTTAAATCAAATCCCCTTTATTTGAGTTATTATGTTTCATCTTGAACTTATGACTTATATGGATGTTTTATTCAACTATAAAATTTTAATTCATGATAATTTTTATTAATATAGGGGTAAATTTAATTTTTAAATTAAATTTTTTTACATTGATGAATTTCTTCCAGAAAAATATCATTCTCAAGAATATTTTCCATTCTCTTTAATGATGGTTTCCCCATTTTATCCATATTTTTCTATTCTCAATAGTGATATTATATCTTTTGGGAATCATAATTATGTTTTATCACTTGTGAAATTTATATTTAGCTTATTATAATTTCAAAATAATTTTTTATTGTTACTTTTTATGATGTGGGATTTCAACAAAGGTAATTTAAAAGATAAAAAAGTCCTTCTGATCCACCCCATTACTTTAAGGTTACACACTCTCTTACATTTTCTACCGCTAATTATCTATTATTCTCATCTATTTCATAAATATTCAGTATTTAAATTACTTAAAAAGTACCACATTTACTTTAAATTTTCTTATTGGGGAAAATGCATGTTTTAAGTTCCCATTATTATTCTCTCTTTCAAACAAACCAGATTTAAGGGAACTACCTAATGTTATATTTCATGTCAAGTATCACCCACATAAAATGATTTTAACCAAGAATAGATTTTAAAAACTGAAATTACATTATATAAAATAATTATGTTTTAATTCTAATCAAAAGTAAGATAGTAACATCCTTCATTCTTTAAGTGATTCTTTACCCATTTCATAAAGCATCACCTGTATGGTATGATTATTTTATTTCTTTTCCAATCATTCTCATTCATTTTTATAAATCATAACTAAATTTTCAAAACCATTGCTTCAATATTTTAATATCTATGTCTAAAATGATTTAATTCCTTCTTATACGGGGAATACTTATGATATATCCTTTGGTTATGCTTTGAGATGAGATTGTGAAACCAACAATCTTCTCATGGTTTTTATCATGATTTTGCTTTATGTATGGGTTATTTTCATCATGTTTAACTTATATAGATGCACATATAATTATTTTCATTATTTTATGAGTAATTAAACCTCCCTACATAGGTAACCCTGTTAAGACAATAATGAAGGAAGAGAGATATTGACCTCAAGTCCCATCTCTAGTAGGCCCTAGGTTGGTGAAAAGCCCTGATGAAATTAAAATCTCTCATATGGAATGAATTAGCGTCTACAATAATATATGATTAAAATATAGGATAATAAAAAACTAATAAGATAAATTACATAATATAAAAACAAACTCAAACCATTTCACAATGGATGAACAATGTCAATAAACACTTATAAATATTTCAATGTAAATTCAAAATGATAGTTCTATAGAAGAAACTCAACAGAAGATCCAAAAAATTAATGAATAATTACCATCTTAGACCTTGAATAATTCTTGGAAACCAAAAAAATATTTTATATACATAGGGTGATCATAACTTGTATACTCAATAGGATCATACCCAAAGCCTCAAGTGCACATGTGAAAAGATCATATTATTGATCCATTCAATAGAAAAGAACACAAAAATTAACCAAAATAGGTTAAATCACTAATCCCAACCACACCATGAAATTATATCGAGATCAATATTCTAATATATTAACATAGTATCAAAATAACACAATAATTAGGCACCCAAAACTATTTCCCCACTAATTTTTCGCTCTCACGCCCCAACATAAAATGTCCTATGCACCTATCCCTTCCATACACATCACATCACATATCTAGTCATCTATGATGTGGGTTGGGATACACCTCTATCTACCCGATCATCAAAAGGTCTAACATCCAATTATAACACCTCTCATCATCACATCACTTCTTCATCACATCACATCACAACCACATCACCTAACTAGGGATGTAGGTTATCATGAACGTGAAATACATTAACATAGTTCTCTCCCCATACAATGTATAAACCTCACCACATATCACATCCTCATAACTACTAATTAATCTCCAATTATATCCCATACCATCACTATGTAATGTTTGACACTAACCCATACCATTACCACATAATACCAAATACCATCCTATATCATCATTGGGTAATATCTATCATCTTCCTATATCATCACTATAACTGAAGTAATAGAAGGAAAGAGGGGGTATCCATCCTTATATATCTCCTCCAACCTAGATATTAGGGAAAACACCCAAAACACAAAAGATTTGGTCATTTATAAGGTTACCCAACTTGAGTGGGGTTTGTATAAAAATAACATAAAATACATTATAGATAGATATAAACCAATACCCAAACTATTAGTTTACATAAACTACACAAGAATAATCTATTAAACAACCATTTCACCACATGAAATCTTCCACAACTTTCAACTCCACTATATGTATCACACCACACAACTACCACACATATCCACATAATTCCGCTTCTAATTACAAGTTCCACATTTTTTTTCATTTTAACGAGTTTCCAATAAATACCATTTACAACATCACTCATTTAGTTATACAAAACCCTCTAATAAGTCATTCAGTTCATTTAAGTAAAATAACTCACATTTACGCAACTTATTCACATATTAATTTATCTACCCATGATATTTCATTATCAGTATTACAATTTTTTCCGTAAGAAACCAGTTAACTAACACAACCATATCACCAAACTGCTCATCCATCTCACATGAACCATCCCCATAGAACCAAATCTATAATTCCATATCAATAAAACAGACACACATCTCAAACACCACACATGAAAACCACCAAATGTCTCAACCACAACACATCACCATCATTACACATCACAATCACAATTGATCAACATAACCACACATCACAACCAAAGCGGTTTACTACCATAAAAAAATTCTCACATCACATATCATGCTAATCGATCATCACATTACTTTCTGCACAAATTCCAAACCCAATATAGTCATTAAAATCATCGCCTAATATCCCACATCAAACTAGGAAACGAAATAAGTACAACTACACAAACCACCATAAGATGGCTTCCAAAATTTTGATACAAGGTATTTCACTACTTTACATCATTATTTAGCATGGGTATTCTTATAAAAATTATATATTTATATAGGAAACCAATTAATTATCCAAATTTAAGGGATTTTACCTTTAGTTTAAGCTAATATCAAGAAATCATGGAATGAGGTTCTCATATCCATATCAACTACAACACAATAAATGCTCCCAAAAACTGTGATTTTCAAATATGGTGACAATTATGTTTAATCACATCATAAATAACAAAAAAAAGAAAAAAAACATGTGATTTATTCCCCCTATAATCAATTTCATATTAAGAAAATTCCTAATATTTATTAATACTACCTTTATTATATACACAATAGAATAATAAATCATAAAATCCCACTACACATGCTCATAAATCGCAAGAGAACATGTATACCCTACCTCAAAAAATCTTTCTGAATCACTTTTCACAACTGAGTGAAGGGGAAGAAACCAAAGGAACACAAATGCATAAAGAAACCATGAATTAAATTTAACCAAACCAAGGGATAACAAAAAATTAAACCCAAATTGTTTTGAAAAAGAACAATACCACCATTGAGAATTAAAAAATTGAAACCATAAAATTAAATGGAGATAATGGGATTTACTCACCACAAAATGCTAAATATCAACCTCTATAATCCATGGATAAAATAAGGATGAAATAGGAACAAATATCCACTAAAAATTCTTAGGATTCACCCAAGTTTTGAGGGAAAAAATATAGAAAAAAACATAGGCAATGCCTGAAATTTATTAATATTATAGACCTTGGAACATTCAAAATGTGAAACACATATTCACATTGTGTGTTTTGATAAGGACGTATAATTAAGATTGTGATTCAACTTTAGGTGATGAACTCCCCAAACTCAAAACTAGATAAATATCCACTGACTTTCATGGAACCTTAGCCTAGAATTAATTAACATCATGGATTAATCTATCACATCCTGAGTTTCTTAGGTACAAAACATTCATCTGAACAATACACTATTAGTCACTGGACTCTAAGAAACAAAAATTCTCTCATATTTTGAAATCCCTTTCACATTCTGAATACCTAACTATAGTATAATTTCATCTCTAAACTCCATCAAGCCCTCCTCAAGCCTCCTTTGAACACCTTCATCTACAAGCCTAGAAATATAACAAGACAATAATGAAAATATCATTATATTTGATACCTCTAAAATGATTCTCATTCACATGAATCAAAACCAAACTAAAAGTAAAAGGAAGGGTATGAAAAACCATCCTATGAGATACCTCTCAGGGATATTGTTATACTCTAAATGATACCACTATCCAAACACATAAATACATTCCGAAACATTCAAAAAACACAACAAATAACCACATCACCATACTATACCAAGAATAAAACCATATTGCCTCACTCAAACCGCAATTAACCTCTATTATAAATAACCACTCGAAAACCCATTTAAACCTCTATATATACCAAGACATCAACCATGTATTACATCACACAACCCTTCCTCAAGAACATAAATCATCTAATATCCCCATCTATATATATATATTTTCCATTTTAGGTGTAACTAACTAACCTACATGGTTCTAAATTGTTTCAAAAATATAATGTATTTTTTTAAAAAGGGGATTTCACTTATATGTGTACTTAAAAATATAATAAATACCACAGGTGAGGGAAAAGAAACATATAAAAAATAAATAAGGTTCAAATATCATATCATCATTAAAAAAACAAGGAAAAAAATTAAATGAATCTCAATGTACTAGGAAAACTTCTATGTCTCACATTCCTGAGTACTCTCATCCATTGCAGTATACCTCCAGATTGAAAAACCATGGGGATTGTTCATTCAAAAAAAAAACTCTCTTGATTATCCTATATCTTTACTTTTCTATCCATGAATTTCATGTTTTCCTTGATATCTAACTATCCCCATTTAATTATGTGGGATTCATCATGAAGATACTAATCAAGATGGTACACATAGAAGGTTTCATGAATCTTTTCCATCATTAGTGGGATTTTGAATCAATATGTCACCTCTATAACACACCCTAGTACCTAAAAAGGTCTAATTAACTAGGGATAAATCTTACTCGGTCTCCCAAAACTCTACTACTCTCATTGAGAAGAGAATCTTAAGAGCACATGGACACTAACCTCAATATCTATAGGCCTCCTATTATGATAAAAATAATAATTATGATAGTCATTAACCACCATAATCCACTCTTGGACCATTTAGATATTATAAGTCATGATCAACACCACATCAGGACTGGAAACTACTGACTCCCCAACCTCGGTATGACATAATAGAGAATGAAATTACCTCCCATAAAATGCTATAAATAATTCCATTTAAATAGATGAGTGGTATCTATTATTGTAGTAAAAATAAATCACAGGGAGGTGATTCTCCTAGGATCTACCAAAGTCAAATACACAATATTGAAATATACCCTCTAGATTCTAGATGGTCCCATCCATCTGCCTATTTGTCTGAGGGTGGAAAGTAGTGCTAAGGCACAACTGGGAGACAACAGAATTATTTAATGACCTCTAGACCCCCAATGTAAAATTATTATACTAATTAGAGACAATGTTACTTAATACCCCATGAATACTAACCACATCATCTATTTATAGCCTTACTAAAATATCCCTGACACTCAATTCATGGATCACCAGAAAATGAGATGAATTTTCCAGTCATTCAAAAATCACCCAAAATACATCACATCATCCCTTATCCCATGGTAACCCAGTGATGAAATCCATCACCTCCACTAGAATAGATTCAAATCCAATCAACAGAATAAATATTTTAGGCACTTGTGGTCTTTGGGAAACATAAAAAACTCACCAACGAATTAATCCCTCTATAGTTAAGAAAAAACAAAACTTTCACCAACTACAGATCATGATTGGAATAGTTGTTCTCATGGGGATTTAACTAATTAGTCCCATAAGAGATCACCAAAATTTGTTTCATCAAGATTCATCCCAAGCATAGATATCATTCCTTTTAGAAAACCTAACAAATCACACCCTCCAAAAGAAAAAAAGCATTTGAGAACTGATTAACTTCCCCTTCCTATAAACAAAAACATTTTGACACTGCTCAATCCAAAAAAAGTCTGGTCGTTCCTGGTCAACCCTATCAGTGAGGTCAATATATGAAAGAAATTAGAAAAAAACAACCAATAATGGCTTGCATGACCAAGGAAATTGTAATACTCTTCCATGTTCTTGGGAAATTCCAATTAAATAAATACCTATAACTTTTACAGGCCCATGAACACACCCTATTGAGTCACCACTTACCCATGAAAGTGTACCTCTCACAAAAATAACTTACACATGGATAACTTTCCATAAATATGGTAGTGTTTAAGGACCTATAAGATATCTCTAACATTGTCAACATGATCCTCCTATTACTTCATGTAGATCAAGATATCATTGATTAACATGATGAAAAACTAATCATAGAACTCATATAATATGTTTTTTATGATCCCCCTAGAAACAACTAGTCTGTTAATAACACCTAATTCCATGAAAAAAAAATCTAAGTGTCTATATTTACATTTTAAGTATTCCTTTAGGATATTGTTATCTTCATACTCATCCAGTGAAATCCAGACTTCATGTTTATCTTTAAAATTCAACAGGACCCCTTCATCCGGTTGAACAGATTGTTAATTCTTGAAAGGGGTAACCGTTCATGACAATCAACTTATTCAAGCTCTACTAGTCTAAAAAAACCTCAGACTGGCATCTTTGTTTTTGAAAAAAAAAATACTAGAGGATCTCAATGAAATACATTGGGTTAGATGAAACCCCTTCAATATTAGACCATCAACATGCAGCCTCAACTTAGACAATTCTCTAGGCGCCATTTTATAAGGTTCCATCGAAATTAGAGATGTGTCAAATTACAGTTCTATCCCAAACTCAACTACATGTCATTGAGTCATTTAAATAGCCTCATATATAAAAATATCAAATAAATATTACAAAAACATTAGGACATAGATATATTGACGTTCTAATGATAGCTCCACCAATTCAGAAAAAGAGTCGCCACCTTCCTACCACCTATCTAATAACTCTACTCTCCAACAAACACCACTCGTTGGCCCTCCACTCGAGAAGAAAAAACTCTCCTCTAGAAATAGTATATGACTACATTATAATAACACAACCAATACATCCCAAGTATAAAATTATATTAATATATCTATAGTAAAATGAAATCTACCACTCGCTGGTGCTACCCTATCACCAAAAATCATCCCCAGTACACATAAAACAAAGCTATTGAACCTCATACTATTGTAGATAACATTAGCTGAACTGGAAAACTCTACATATCCAATCCCAGGGTATGAAATAAATTAGGATAAAAAAAAGGAGTTTGGGGATCCTGAATCAATAAATCCACAAGTGTGGTTAGATGATAAAATGATCATACCATAGACAACCTATGACCCTGTTGGAGTTGACCCATCTATCATATGCATCTAAATATGCTATGATCCTCTACCTCACTACTATCATCCTCTATGAACATGCTCTAAATTAGATCCCTTGTGAGGGAGACCATCACAAGGTTTCCCTATACCAACTACATTTACCCTCATATTCTAACCAAGTGATGGTGGTCTATACTAATATAACTTCTTCAAAGGTAGCAGTAGCTGTTGATAGAATACGGCCTTAACACCCATATAAAACTTTCCTCCCAGAGTGTTCCGAAACTAATCATGGTGATAGAAATTTCCTCCATATACATAGCAAGAAAATAGTAATCCCCTAGCTGGTTCTCAAAAATCACCAGTCCTGGAAGGATGCAAAGGGATCTTCCCTAGTCCATTTTCTATTGGCTGGGACACTAACTTCCTAGACATCTATAACTCGTATCCAAAATTCTTACCGCTAAAGAATCCTTTTTGGGAACTCTATTAAGGAACACCTCCAAGATAGTGCATCCAATCGATAACCTCCACCTTATTCTTCACCTCCAAGTATATAGAAATGTAAATAGGCCAACTGCATACCAGACCGTTGGGTGAAGTAACTCCTCCAGACAAAGCATTCTAGACTTCTAATCAAGGAAAAATCATTAGAAAAGTGTAAAGGGTCCTCAAATTTCATCCCAATCTTGTACACACTCAGGATAACCTTCTGAAGGGAGAGAAGTTCCTATTTATTTTCCTCCATCATTATCGATGATAGAAATTCCAATTGATTCCCCTTTTAAATGTCTATCCACAACACATCTATCTATTTGGGGTTTACTATGATTATGTGCTCATCACTCAAACTCTACTCCTCACATTTGACTAACTTTTAGTGGTAGCCAAAAATCATCCCAAAAATGAATTAGAATGAATGTGATCTCGATATTCTCCAACCATCACTATATATCTATACCCAATACACCCACCTCATACTTCCCCATACCCTACTAATGAAAGGTACACAATTCCATCTACCATGCCGCATCCTCCTTTTTCAGGATAATCCATCAAAGATTAATTGGATCATCTTACTAAACCTATTCCACTTTATCTACTTACAGATGATAACCAAAATCCAATTCTAAAAATCCAGGTGAATCCTTATTCCCAAAAGTATGCAATTCTATCAAGGTTTATTTAATTAATTTTATTTTTTATTTAAAAAAATCACCAATCTCAAACATGAATAGAATCACTCATGATGCATATATCTCTCTTATGTATCTACCCTACAAAAACGGATTCCATATTTTCTCATTAAATATACTAAGAGTCCTTGCATTAGATAATGTGTGGCCCAAAAATCACATGTCATAGATGTAGGTACCTGGGCATGCAACTAAAACATGTGGTCTCATGAATTGAAATTTTGATCTCCAATTGACATACCAATATTTCCCCTGGTGATGTGAATCCTTGCAAAAAAGTCCATAGATATCACATGAATTGATTTAAGTAAAACACAAAATAGGGCAATTACGTTGATTGATTTGATGTAATATTCATCAAACTCTCATCACTGACAACCATTGTTCAATGGAGCCGAATTTAGAACCCTCTATATTTACCACATGCGCTTTGGAAGTCTTCTAAAACATATATCATCTAAATTTTGGTGCTAGCATGGAGATTCAACAAATCCTTCAATGTCCAGAGTATCACTGTTATGTAAATCCTTTAATTTGTGAAGGATAACTAAGATCAGTTACTTATATTAAGGTATTATCTCTCTAGGATGTGGGAGATATGAGAAAGAGGCTCTCAAATTTATGTGATGAACAATTCTATGAATGAGATCCTCCTATTAATTGACCAGTGAATTACATAATATCTGTAATTGTCTCTCCATCCCTCAAATATGCATCACCCACTAAATGATCCAATAAAATGACATGTTATAATCAATAAATTGTGTCATAGGAAGCATTAATATTTTTATCACCTACTTAAAATAAAATCAATATATTATGTGATAAAAACGATCTATTAACTTCACTATATATCACAATAAATGTTAAATGAAACATTATTATTAAAATATATCTTATAATTAAATATTTTCTCATGAATTCACAAAAATACTTGTAAATAATTTAAATATTAAAATTATATACCAATTATTCTAAACTTAGATAATATGAATTTATTTATTCCATGGAAATCATTCAAACGGGTCATAAATCAGACCCCATGGTGGGTCCCATTATGTCCAAATAATCTATTCATTATAATATTCCCATAATTTTAAAGATGCAAAGTCTGTGGCCCTCTTGGACCATATCTTGATTGTAGTGAATACTATTAATCAAATAATAGAAGAATCTTGTAACCCATCAAGGACACAAAGGAGATAAGTAAAAGTCATAGAAATGATAAAAATTCTTATAAACACACATCATGTAATATAATATCTTTGTCTTAGGATATATCATAAAGTAGGATGAACACATCATGCCATCATCATTTCTCACTTTATTTTTCATTAACATTACCTGATTTAATTATCATCTTCTAACATGTCCATGGATTTAGTAAAGGTTTTACCATCCTAATTGACTAGGCACTAGATATCACTTCCATTTGGAAGTCATAAATTCTATATTGATTATTCAATAAATTTTATACAACCGAAGATACACTAAATATAAGTTACCTCACTATGAAATAAATATCATGGTTTTTATCTTACATAAATGTACATAGTCAAATAGTATACAATGAAAATAATCTCAAGTTAAGAGACTGTTGCACATGTTCAGTGATAAGAAATACTAATGGAAACTAAAACATACTATTTTTCTTATTTGGTGGGTAAGTCCTCATTTTCTCATGTAATGAAGATCAACAAGTGTGAACTTCTTTATAAGAAGTCTTAATTCTTATGATCTACAATAACTTGATAGTGAAACACCATATATTTCTAGTCAACATGTTTTATCTAAACCATAGAACATATATTTAAGATTACTACTATAGTGTCCCTAGGTATTAATTATAGCCTAAGAACAACTATAAACTTTGGATATGAAAAATAATATATAGACATTACTATGTAAATAGTGCACACACAAATATAAACACTTTAATTATATGTTTATATCATACATAACTGACTATATACATCTCACAATAATCACAAAATATTATTCAAGAAAGGTTTATGGAACCCACTTTTAAAAAAAATCCAACTTTCACTAGATCCATCTTGCAGGAAAACATTTCTTGTTATCATATGATTATATCACACTTCTACTGATTTATGGATTTACTCTTTGGGATTTCTATATCTTCATTATAAGGGTATTTTGATATATGTGAGTTTACCTCCTTGAATATTCTACACTTTCACTTTAGCTATATCAAAAGACCCTAAGTAGTCAATATTTTTAGATATGGATACCACTAGATTGGATTAGATTATCTTTCTCGTTACCTTAGACTTTATGCGATATTTGATCATATTTATCCAAAGGAAGACTAGTTTTTATCTCATTATAACTATTTTACCTTCCCCTCATAGTACTAGTAACATATCCCTTGTACTTTCTTAAGTTCAATTGGATAGTTCTAACTACTTCTATGTTGTTATCCTGGGCTTATCTGCTATTTTCCAACAAAAAACTAAATATTGGAAATATTATATATAGTATATAGTGTAGAAGCTGTGATCGATCCATTGATAGAGATTATGGAATTATACTCACTATTATGATGTCCTATTATGCCTTATTCATGTCTTCGTAGAGATATTCATACCTTGTGACATTGGAAACAATTGTCTCTCAAAATTTTCAACCTTTTTTTTCAATACCTAATCAATATATGTAATTTTACTTGTTATAAGAAAGCCAATAGATCCAACTCAGTAGAAAATATTTCCGATAAATTTGGATTCTACTTTAATTCAATCTTTTGGGACATAATTTTATCCTAGAGTTGACTAATTATAAGACAAACCACATTTTTTCATATATTATAAAACATGTTTTCCTTGTAAAGCTATGGAATTCCAACTAACCACTTATAAAAACATGGTGAAATTTCATTCTAAATAAATATTAAATTTTATTGTTTATTAAATAGATTGAAAATTATATTTTTGTAATTTGAACCCCTTTCGACAATCTATGACGTCAATAAATCTTTCTATTTACATTGTATATATACTTTCAAAGAAATATAGTTATGAAATATTTTTCCCAATATAATGATCATAGAAAGTAACTTTAACGATTATGATTATAATGGTATTTGGAATGATGAATTTCTATAACCGATCAAACCTTATTGGTGCCTCTCTTATACCACTCATGTACATTCTCTCTTGAATACCCACTAATATATTTACATCAATTGAATAAACTACCAAAATACAGACATTATTTTGGTATATGTACTATATTTCCCAAATTCATATAAAATTTTCAATCATAGCCCATTTTTTCTTGCTTATTCCATGTAGAATCCATTATTCTTGATGAAGAGTGTATCCATATATGTGGTGAATGTAAAAATACTACTACAGTTTTATACTTCCTATATAGTATGTGTCTTTGGAACATTCCTTTTCTAAAATCTCATAAAGAACCTATTCCTATTCCAACCACAAGTTTATCTCCGACAATGAGAAAAACCAAGTCAATCATGATTCAATTGTATCAAATATATATGGACACCCTTTCTCAGAATTATAGTCTATCACTTGACTATCACTTTTCTATCTTAGGTATTTATGTTATATCCTTATAAACATTTAAGATAATTACATTAGAATCACATTGATTTTTTTTTATGTAAGTTTGTTTATATCCTTAACAAAAACGTTTCATTTAAATATGTGTTTTTATGATATAATGGATTCATATCATACTATAAATAATTTTATATCCATTTTTAAATATAGTTTTCATATGGTAATGGCAAAACACTGCAATTTTATAAGCATTCATTTAAAATAATAGAAGTTTCTATAATTAATTTGTGTCTCAACATTGATGCTCTATTTACTTACATCATAAATTTTATGTGTAAAAGGAAATGTGAATTTAGTAATTTCACCAAGTCACATTTTAGTGATAAATTTTTGCATAAATGACATATTATTCATCTCATTTACTAACATTATTTATTTGATTTGTATAAGGAAATGTGAGTTCATGAATTAATCCAATCAATATTTTCATAATTGGTTTCTTGGTCAATATATTCTTTGGTACATGGGCCAGAAGTAACTCATATATTCTAACCATGAATATTACATACCTCAATTATAAATTTCTTAAAAAAATGAAAGGAAACTTATAAAGTATATAATTTTACCTCTATCTTAACCTTAGAATAGGTCATGCTCTCTATATGAGGAAATTATGAAATCATTGTGGATTACATTTATTTTTAATATATTATTTGTCTAAAACAATATAAGTAAATATGTTTATAATTCCTAGGGTTTTCAACTCCAAAGTTTCTAAATACCATAATGGGTATCTCCATGATAATTAATTTTAGTATTACTATATAAATAAATACATTTTGACAAATTAGTATTAGAGTATTAAATTTTTTACTTCATCAGGAATTTCCAATGATTCATGTGCTACTTATCTATTTTTTTGTGTATGAAATACCATAATTAAAATTATTGCATAAATTTTATGGTACCAATAAACAAAAAATTATAGTTTTACAAGACTCATTAACTTGGAAATAAATTCATGTGTTTCTCACTGCTAATGTTAATTTCAAACTTTCTCTACCACTTGAAGAACACACATTAAATTTTAGTAATGTTCCTTGAATTCTATGGTAACTATATTTATAAAAAAAATATGTAAGGAAATATTATATCAAATACCCAAATATTATAAATGAAATATTACATTTATTGATGAATATACCTGAATTAGAATATCGTTCATGTTTCTTCTTCAATTCATTACAATTTATCTTCCAAATGACCCATATTTCCACATGTAAAATAAAAATCCTCATATTCTATTCAATATTTTCTTATTTTTGGTTTCTTAGAAATACATTATAAAGGTTACTTTTATAATTTAATTGAAATTGGCATTTTATTCTTGTCTTTATTATTTTTTACCTTAATAATTAAATATTCTAATTACTTTAAAGTCTCATTATCTTGGTGAAACTATCCGAACAATTTTTAAAGTGATTTCTCCAAATTATTCAATAGAAAATCTTCAATGAAACTAGATAAAATGGGTGGTAAGAATAATATAATGAGATGAATTGAAAGGTAGTGATTCAACTTGAATCCCAATTCTACTTGTCATTTTGTGTACATTATCATCTTGAGTACATGAGAGATTATTTGAGTTTAATCATCCAATATATACGTGATCAATTAGATAATTATCTCATTTATTTATCAATTCACATTCTCCATGAATTATTCTTAGAGATGAGACAATATGGTATAACCATATATTTTTTCATGCTTCATTTGAAATTCTTTAAATATTGATGTCAGAATTATGTTATAAACATTAAATCTTTCATTCATGAGTCTTATGTATGCATATTTCTGATCCTAACTTTATTCATGGGGATTATGATTAGGTAGTAAGAAATCCAAAACATATAATTTTCTTTAATACTCTAGTATGATGTGAAAGTGCATGTATGACTCTTGGAAAAAATTTCCCAATGATAAAATGTTCTTTGTTCAATATGGATACTAATGTATCTATGGAATTTATTTCAATTTTATATAACTATTAACAAAATAAGATTATTATTTTTATAATGATTAATTATGAGAAATTATCAATTAAATCATTAAATGTATCTAACTATTTTATCAAACCATAGTATCCCTCACTACTAGATTTATAATAACCAGTCTCATGATCACATTAGTTGAAATGATCCCAACAACCTATCCTCTTTGTCCATGATTTGGATACACCACTACCCAGATAGTTTCAAGGAAATATTTACACTATCCAAAAAAATTAACTCATGGATCCTTGAACTATTGAGTAAATTCCAAGCTTATAGAAATTTTAAACATGTCTTACTCAACATTTTACATCTAAAGTTATAAAACGTTATCTATGGATACTTCTTTTCTATCCCATTTAGTTAATTCAAACCATTTATTTTACAAGAACTACACAACAATATAATGAACCCTAAACTAGGGAAACACTTATAACACTTATTTTTGTTCAAATTAAAGTGACACAAGGTTTCACAACTTAATATTTATTTGAGGGTTTTCTTATTTCTCAGAAAAATGAAATTATTTTTCATTAGATATGAAAGTACTATGTGACCTCACTCACAACATGATCATGAACAAAATTGAAAAAAATCATTACATATTTAATTTCACTAATATATTAATTTTATTTTATTATTTTATTTGATAACATAAACATGAATGTTCACCAAATATTAATAAACCATGCATAAATAAATAAAAGAAATTACTTTTTAGGAATATTTTTTATTGTTTGATCCATTGAGCATAAATGTATCAAATTATACTTGAGGGATATTTAACTGAGTCATGTTTGACTCATATAACATTTTCCACCCCAATAAATGTATTTACATGTTTTATGGAACTTCTCCTGACATTGGTGTGGTCTGCGTCTTCATTCATTTCATCATAATACATAAATACTATCACATGGGTGAGGGTATATTAGGAATTAATAATACACATGAAATATAGATCTTGTATACATGCATACACTTATATATATAATGAGAAATATAGATGATAAATATAATGTATAACTAATTAATTAATTAGTAAAAACATAAATGACATATAATAATTAATTAACAAATAAAACACAGACATACATTCGTTGGTCACCACTTATGACTAGTAAACACCCAAATTAAATGTATAATAAAATTAAATTTTAATAAATATATGTTGAGGGTAACCTAATGGATTAAAACATTTAATTATAATTTTAATTCATGTAATATATTTTAATTGATCCCAAATTAAATTTAGTTTTATTCCAAAAATTTCAAATTATTTTTTGAAAAGTATACAATTTTCCCCAAGATCCCAAGTGACTTTGGAAACCCGTTAAAAGGGATTCTAGACTTCTTTTAGGGATTTATGGGGTTAGGTTGGTTGAGAGAGGTCCAAACAAGAAAAATTATAGAGAGGCTTACATGGATGGGTTGCTGTGTCAGTTGGAGGGTCTAGTTTTTGGGTCTGACTAATTATGATGTGAGGTCGGCGGTGGGGGAAGAGGCGTTGCCACCCCAAGTTAACATTTTATATTTATTTTTTTCTGGTTGGTTATACATTCACTCAAAACTCTCTTTTTCACAATTTTAATATCTTATTATTGTTTTATTTACTGAGCATCATAACCAGTGCCTCAAAAAAATGTTTCTTTTAAAAAAATCTAATGGCTATTAGTAGCCTTTTACAATTGTACACAATTTTTTTAAAAAATTCCTTTCCAAAATAATTATTTCCTCGATGAAAATAATATATCTCGGTTGGAAAAAACTATTCCAACCACTAAAATTCTGAATGGAGTTTCGGGGATACTGAAATATGCCACCAAAAAATACAACTCGATCTAAAATAATTTTTTATTCCTCAAATATAGACCCACAAAAATTTGTTTTGATCAATATTTAAATCTTCATATATCTATATCTCATCCACCCATTTTTTTAATTGATTTACAAATTCAATTATGTGACTATAATGACTCCCTCTATAAGAATTTAATTAAAATATAATTTTTCCTTGGCATAAACCATTATGTGATCCATCTAAAACAAATTTTAGGTGCTTGGGTGTGCAGAGAAAGTAGATAGGATGAGGATTTATATTTTTATCACCAATCAATGTAACTATTAAATCTCATTTATGCATATCCTGATATAAAATTCTATGTATATCACATGAATTGGCTTAATCACAGAATAGAATTTATAAATTACATTGATCGATTTGTAGGTGTTCTAAAGAACAGCTCGTCGTCGGTGACTGCTTCTCAACGGAACCAATGTTGAAACCCTCTAGATGGTCCACAAAAACATTTAAAATCTATGTAAATGTCAATCATCCAAATTTGGGTGCTACCAAGGATATTTGATAAACCCTTCGATATTCCAATGATCATCACAATTCTGATCCTTAGATCCATATAGGAGAACTCTAATTAGTTATTTGGATCAAGAGATTCTCTCTATAAGATGTGGGAGAGATGTGAGAGAAGATCCCAAATTTTTATGATTAATTTTTTTATGAATAAGAGTTGTATCTTCCTTAACCAATGAAGTATATGATACCCAAAATTTGATCTCTAACCCCCAAATATGTATTACCCACTGAATATGATGAAGCCGACATGTTATGACCAATTAACTACGTAATAATTATCATTAAAATTTTTAGCACATAATTTTTATATAATAAATTTACTACATGATAAAATGATCCATTAAATCAACATGTTATTCAAATAAATATTAAACAAACCTTAAATATTAAAAAATAACCATTTGTAAAATATTTTCCCTTGTATTAACTTAATATATCATGTATAATTTTAATAAATTAATTCGATACCAATTATTCTAAACTCAAATAATATAAATTTAATTATTCATGGGTGATCACTAAAACTCAAACATCAATCAGACCATATGGTGGGGCATACCATGTACTAAACTCATATTCATTAGAATAGGCCAATAAATTGAAATATTCTAAGGGTGTAATCCTCTAGCCTCTTATCTCTATAGTATTGAATATTATTCATAGACCTAGAGTAGATTATAGCAACACAAAAAGGCTCCTAAAGAGATAAGGAAAATTTATAGAAATTACAACCTTTCCAAAAAAAACACATTCCATGTAATATAATCTCTTTGACTCAAGGTATCCCATAATGTTGGCTTCACACTTCATCATCCTTTATCACATTATTTTTCATTGACCTCACTGGATATACTTACCTTCTTCTACCATGGACATGGATTTATTGATGGTTCTACTATCTTTATTAACTAGGATATAGATATTACATCTTTTAGAAAGTAACAAATTATATCTTTAATATTAAATCAATATCATACAACCAAATATTCAGTAAATACAAGCTATCTCACTATGACATAAATATCTTGGTTTTTATTCATTCATCATTGTACGTAATCAAATAGTATACATTGATAATAACCTCACATTAGGATACCATTACATGTATTGGAATATAGGTACTAGAAATGACACCTAAAACATGTGGTGTTCACATTGATGAGTCAGTCTTCATGATCTCATCCACTCAAGATCACCAAGTGCGAACTTCATGGGGAGATATCTCAACAATTATGAGTCCCCAACAACTGATATCTATAAAACATATGTTCCTTGTCATCAAGATATATATAGACCATAGAATATATGTTTAATATTATTTATATGGTATCTCTAGATTCTCATTATATCTTGGGAACTTCTATGACTTTTGATATGATAAATAATATATAGAAATTCCCATGTAAATAGTGGACTAATAAATATCAACACTATTATAGTAGGTGTACTTCATGAATAACTAATTATTTACATGATATTTTAATATAAAATTAATTTTTAATTTTCGTTTAGGTCATCCCCTTTTACAACTATATCAAGTCTCCTTGGCATATGCCATGCACCAAGATCAATTGGAACAATTACCCTAACAACCCATGAAATCATCAGAGTTTCTAACTCCAAAATCCATCTTATCTATCAACCAAAACGTTTGAGACCACTATATCATTACATCCTCCATCAAAAGTTACCCCTCCTAGTCTGTAAATGAAGTAAGTGTGATAATAACCCCCATATCCCACCCCTAGTTGGCCCTTTGTTGGAAAAACATTGAGAATATAGAAATATCACATATAGAATGCATTACCCATTATAATAATATAGTATCAAAAAAATTATAATCAAACACCAATAAATAATAACACATAATATAATATTAAACCCAAACCATCCCACAAAACATGAACAATGACAACTAATATAATTAAAAATAATTATGTAAATACTAAAATCTAGTCCTATGGAAGCGACTGAACATTTGATAAAAAACATGGAATGTTATTGTCAATATCAGTCCTTGAATACCTCCTAGAATCCTGAAAAATAATGCATCAGGTGAGAATAACAGGTATACTTATTTGGAGCACACTGAAGGTCTCAAGTGCATATATGAAAATATAATACTATTGTACTAATGAAAAAAATACCAAAACGAACTTGAACATAACCATGTTAACTAACCAATCTGAGCCTCACACTGACTTGCTCACTAAATCAAACATCCAATAGAGTAACATCATACCAAAAGAACACACAACCTAGGAGCCCGATAACCACTTCCCCACTAATTTATCACTCTCATACCCCAACATCAAACATCATATGAAACCATCCCTTACATACACATCACATCACATATATTTTCCTCTTTGGTGTGGTCCAGGTCACATCCCTACCGACCCCACCATTTCATTATGAAGAATATGGTGCTAGAATCAGTCATCATCACATCACATTCTCATCACAACCACATTTCATAACCAGGGTATTTGTTTATCATGAATTTGAAGAAAATAAACCTTGTTCCCTTCACATATAACTCATGAACCCTACCACATATCAAATCCTCATCACCACTAGGTAATCTCCAACACCAACCGATATCATGATTGGGTAACATCCAGCACCAACCCATATTATCATTAGGTAATCTCCCACACCATCTCATATCAACACTAGGTAATATATAAAACCACATGATATCATCAGTTCTACCAAAAGAAAGTAGGGGAATATAGGGAAGTCGTCCATCCATATCACCACAAACATGGATATTGCAGAAAACACACAAAACCTGTATCTTTTGGTTATTGGTACGGTTATCCAACTCGGGCAAGGAACATATATAAATAATATAAAATACATGAATGACAGATATCAGAAAATACCTAAT
Source organism: Viscum album (assembly GCA_963277665.1). NCBI lineage: Eukaryota > Viridiplantae > Streptophyta > Magnoliopsida > Santalales > Viscaceae > Viscum > Viscum album. The sequence goes on from OY728157.1 coordinate 695,309,602, forward strand.
TCATATAAATTTCACTAGAATACTCTTAAACAAAACACCATTACACCATATTAAAGCCACCGAAACTCTCACCACCTCTATATTCACCACACCACACAACCGCCAAACATAACCACACCATTCCACTTCCTATTATAGGTTCCTACATTTTCCATATTCTAATTTGTTTCCACTAACATACATTTACTAATCCCTTAATTCATATTCAAAAATCCCGTTTATTAATCATTTAGTTTATTTAATCAAAACACATCACATCAATCTATCTCATTCACATATTCATTTAATAACCCCTGATATTTTTTTTCGACCATTAAAATATATTCGAGGGATAACTCAAAAACAAACACAACCACACAACAAAACTAGTCACCCATATCACACCAACCATTAATATAGAACTACGTGAACTAATACATGTCACTAAAATAACCACATGTCTCAACCACCACGCATTACAACCACCGGATGGCACAACCACCATACATCACCACCAGCACACATCACAACAACCACACTTCACAACAACCACACATCACTACCATTTCACAACCACCCATAGTTTATCCTATGTTAAAAAAACATCATATCACTACCCCACACATTACATACATAATAACTACCATCATTGCACAATATCCTACATTATACAAGGAAACACAACAAGAAAAACCACGCACACCACTACAACCTAGCTTCCACAATTTAGTTCCAAATGATTACATTACATTACATTACATCATTATTTATCATGGGAATTCTCATAAAAATTCCATAATTCCATACTCAATCAATTGATTTTCTAGATATATGTTACTAGACTTTTCATTTATGGTGATATAATGAAATCAATTAACAAGGATCTCACAACCATATTACCTACAACATAATAAAGGATCTCAATAATAATGACTTTCATCAATGGAAACCAGTGTTGGGAATGTATTGTATAAAGAATTTGTTGTGAATTTATTTCATTTTGACTCTCATAAATACCCTTGTTTGTTTTAAAAATAAAATCACCTTATGTGTTCTTTAGGATAATATTTCTTGAGAAATTTATCTTATTTATGGGTTATAGTTTTTTTCTAAAGTATATTGGAAATCATAAACTAGTCTGGAAACACTATTTATACCTTACGATTGTAAGCATAACATATGTTTTTTAAACCCAATGTTTGGAGTAAATATAACGACCCATACTTTACATAAATTGTTAGTACTTCAAAATTGAAGTGCATTTATTACAAAATATAACAAAACCATGAATGGACCGTATTGGTACAGTGTCTTTAGAAACAGGGAAACATAAACAACTGGTTCATAAAGCTTCTACTTTGTCTCCCATTTATTTCATCACATCTAGAGTCCCATTTGGAAAATCTTACTTAATAACCTTATTCCTGGCCTAGGGGAAAGAAAACATACAAAAGGGTGAGTTCAAATGCTCAGTAAGGGTAAACAAAAGAAAAATCAATCACATCATATTCATGAGAACATAACAATTTGGAAATCTTACCCTGTAAAAGAGATCATAATTTTATAACATGGGATAAATCATGGTAGTGAAATGTAATCACAATAATCATAACATAAAACATGAAGCTTTGTGGCATAAACACATAATCATAGAGAATCATTTCTTATTAGTCAAGACTCATTGCCAAGACTATCTTAGTGGGCAAATTCCATTTCTGAACCGAGTTCACTCCTCGTTTCAGTCCTGTTTCATTGAACCGGTTTAACCTGCCGTTCCAGCCAGGTCTATCTCATGAGATATAAAATCTTTACACAATTAATTGGAGGGAGATATAGGTCCCACCCATTTCATAATGATACCATTCTTATGTGTGCCACAAAATCATAAACCATACATCATAGCATAACCTATGTAATAAAAATGGGATTCTTAAACATCATAAAATCATAAAACAATTCATATAAGATGAAGGAATTCATAAAAATAATTCCATCACAATATAATCAAATCAATGTAATAATAGGGATAGAAACATAACCCTTTATTATCTTAGATGGAAAATAATTTTGATAAAACACTTGTACTCCATTCTTGAGGAAAATATCATTTCTACTTCAAAAACACTATCACTTTCTTAACATGTCATACAAGTAAAAAAGAATTTGATTAAAAATAAACTTGAAAACTTCTAAAGGAATCTTATTGGAAATAATTTTTTAAAAATCCATTCATGCCGTATAAGTTAAAAAAAACATTCTTCCCGTACTTTGGCCGGAAAAGTCAACAAGTATCTCGTACGAAAAACGACCAAAGATTCCTTTCATATCTTTTACTAAAAACTAACAGAAGGGTAAAATTGGATTTAAACAATTGTAGGTGGATGGAAATAATATTAAATATTGAGTAAACATGGATGTTGATGATAAAATACACCCCAGTAAATGCCAAAGTATAAACAATCTCTGATAAAAATGAGATTGTGATATTTTCCCTTACCTTAGGCCTGATTTTCTTCGTAAGTGTCCGAAAATCCTGTATAATGATTTAAATAATTTCATTGACTTATTCCAGAATAATACTCATTGTTATGATATCATATATGGTCATATTCGTAGCTTATTATTAGTAATATTTCATTGCTACTTGTTATTCGGGTGTTTATTACATTTTGATCTTATGCATGTTTTGTCGAATAAATTCTTATTCTTCTTTTTAGGTTATAGATACCTCATTTAAAGAATGGTATTAGTGTAGTATAAATCATATTTATTCACCCAATTCATTTATGTAATCATTATGCAATGAAAATCATGTAGAATGAGTCGCATCACATCGTGGAGACGGTATTCCGTACGTACGCACGAGCGATGATATCGTTCCCATGATTGTGGATTTGTATTGGAGTGTATGTATACTATTTAAGAATCAATATCACTTTACAATAATCATATATATTCATTATTTACACCATTATACCCATCCAAGTAAGGTGGTGGTGGAAAATAGATTACACCACGGCGTGGAGACGGTATTCCGTACGTACGCACGCGCGGTGATTTCGTTTTTCGTAGGATGGATAGATGGTGAAATAGAGTTGTTTCATAGTTATAATAACATATCGATATATGAGTGATACTGATTTTATTACATTATAATTAAACAACTAAATAAGAAGAAGTGGAAGAAGAAATAAAGTTGAAAGAATCGGTAACAAACATTACCTCTTCTTTGAAGCGCTTCTTTGAGACCACCTTTTAGGGCACTAAAATTCATCTTTGAAGAAGACCAGGACATATAGTATGTTTCTAGGGAAGTGGAGAGGATAAATCGTCAGGGGTTGGCTGAGATTGATGGCTAAAAGTGGTTTACGGAAGAGAGGGAGGAGGTTCCCTTTTATAAGGGAGGAGAGGGGCACCTTTGGAAATATAAGAAATATTAGCTTATATTAAATCCCAAACCCAGTTAAAAACTTAAAAAATGACTCATATCCAAATATTAGATGATATAGGGTTGTAATATCATCAAAAAATAAAATTTAGACAAGTTTAGGTCTCTATTTTAACCTTATCATTTTGATTTAACTTTAAGTTAAATAATTTTACTTTTACCGTGTCTTCTTGTTTTCTTACACTATAAGGTTAATAAACTTACTATAAGAAGCCAAAATAAGCCCAAGTTGTCTATTATTAAAATATATAACCTTATTTAAGAAATTTTTCTGAACCTCAGATTTTTAGGAATAAAATAACAATTAATAATGTAATATTTTTTTAAAAACCATTTTATGTCAATTTTAACACTATTTGGTAATTGATTTTTGTAAAACTTATAACAGGAAGATTAGTCAGAAAAAAGTTAATTAAATCAATACTAACATGTCATATTAACATAGAAAATTATTGGAATTCATAAAAAGTCTCAAATTACATTTATTTGGGTATTTATAACATCAATTATGTCAATATTTCATTAATAAGATAATTACTGCATCATCATTGTGTCATAAAAAATTTTACTTCTTTATTGTCTAAAAATTACAAATAAAATACCATTATGTTTGAAATATTTTTATCTGTCTAATGAATATTTATAGTCGAATTTATCTTATGTATAACCATATATTAAAAATGATTTACTTATTAAACATTGATTTTAACTATTTTAACCCTTCTTTAAATAAATTCATAATAAATGTCCTAATCTAATCCAAGTAAGCCTAAATGGTCATATGTTATTCCTAATGTTGTTTTGGGTCGAATTACACTTATCCAATAGAATTAGGACATGTGTTAGGGTAATAATAATATCAGTTTTACCTTTAATTAACCTATTTACTTTTAACCGTGCTAAATAAAAGTAAAAAGTTACTATTCACCAAAAATTATTTTCATCTCATTGAACCACATTTTACATACTGACATCAACCGTGTCTCACGTATTTTTGAAATTCCACTCACAAAAGCGGTAAAATTATGTTTTATGTAAATTTGCAAATTCTTCTAGGAGGAGGGTAAAAGACGGTGAAAAGTTCAATAAAATTTTTATATATCTAAAATTATTATAAAATGACTCCAATGAATTGAATTGAACTTATATAGGTATTATGTATCAATTTTTACCTAAAATAAATTTAAATAAAATAAATAATTATTTAAATAAAAAGTCGGTTTTTAAATAGTAACCCAGTGTTTTCACTATTCATAAAAAATTGAAAGTTTTCAGCAAAATACCAAAATTCCACCCTGGGCTGATTTCGATATTCAGAATCCAAAAATAAAGTCCATTTTGAAATATAAAATTTATAAAATTTCAAAAAGTGGGTATTAATAGTCATAACGGCTAGTTTTAATAATATTTTAATAGCATATCGTTGTTTAGTGAAACTCGGTATTACATACGACAAAAGCTATCGAGGAAGGCCGTGTTTGCACGTAAAGCAAGTCAAGATAGTGTTGTGTGTAGTAAAATATTCCTTTGATGATTTTTATAACATAAAACCAAAATATTTCTCATAAAAGTCTTGGGTGTTACAGTAAATGTATCGACCAAATACCTTGTACTTTTGTAAAAGTATGGATCATGAACCATATATTTAAGAAACAGTCATACTCTTGTGAAACTAATGTTTGATTCAACACCCCAAAATTATGAAGTTAACCATATGTTGTCAATTGTAATTTCAAAGTTAACCCTATGTTTGAATTGGTCAAGGAATGAGTTTGAATTCAAGATATTTTCTATATAGGTCTCAATGAAAGTAAATATCATTATAAAGATTCTTAATGATTGATTCAATGGATCTTGTTCAGTGAATTAAAATGATCCTATTTAAAAGGGAAGTTATTATTTTATTTCATTGTTTGAAATTCAAATAACTCAGGATTTGATTGGTGATATTTTTGAATCTATTTGATTGAAATAAAATCAAGTTTCTTCTATAAAATACCCAGATATTCTACTTCTAAAAGTTTTATATAGTAAAAAATTGAGAGAATATTTGGATAAAAAAATATCATCTATATTGTTATGAAAATATACACTTCGTAGGTATACATGCTACAATGTATTTTTGTTTAACTGATAAACTGTTGTTGTTACTGTGGTCATTTTGTTGCTATATTTATTGAAGATCCTTTGAAACCATGATCACTTTGAATCTATTCTTTTATTGAAGAATTGTATCTAAAAATAAGAAAATCAGTTTTTTTCAGTTTCAGGAGCAACTGTGATATGAATATGACTCTCAATCAAATCAATTAATCACGATTTCTTGGAGTATCAGTTACTTGTACTCAGTTATAGTGTAGTGTAATATTCTCATTCTAATCTATTGTTATTTTGGTTTTTTGTGAAATAATTATAATTCCATGTAAAATCCTTATTGTAATGGTGTCAAATTCTTGTACTTATTTATTGAGGCCTTATGATAATAGGATTTGTTTAGTGAAAATCACCAAGCTCACCGAGAGAGAATTGGTTGAGTTGACTATAGGATCTTTATTCCCTAAACTACTATAAAAACAACTATGTTCTTCTTCTCAATTTTTCTACTATATAAATTTGATTAAAGATTATAACATTTCATATCCTTACATTATACAAAATGGTTAAAAATTTAAATCCATATAGATTTGTAAAATAACCTTATTCATCCATCTGTGTATATTTATATTATTCCTACCTAATAATTGGTATCAAAGGATTAATTTATTAAAAAGATTGAAATGATGTATAAAACAGGAGTAAAAGGTGTATATAAAGATATAGGTTTATGATAAAATTAAAGGAATTTTTATGATCCATGCTCCATATTTTAATGTGATTAATTATAGTTTTTGGAAAACATATATGATCATATATTTTATGAATATTAGATTCAATGATTACAAGAATATTGTAAAATCTTATGAGATACATAAGGAATTCGAAAAATTGGATGCTTATAATGAAGCTGAGTATGATGTCAATTAAAGATCCATAAATATTGTTAATTTTGGACATGATTCTAATGAATTTAATCAAGTATATTAGTGTACTAATACCTATTAGATATGGAAAAAATAACTATTTCTTATTAAGGAACTGATAATGTCATGAAACTAATATAAAATAAATATAAAGATGAAATATGAAGCATTAAGAACATGTGATGTTGAAAGAATCACTTTGAAAAATGGAATATTATCTGAAATAGTCAATGGTGTTTCTGCATTGGGATATACAATTAAAAAATCAGATCAATGGTCAAAAGTAATAAGAGTCTTAACGTCTAAATAGAATGGAATATCTACTGCAATCATAGAATTTACTCTTGTCTCACAACTAACTATGAAATAATTTATTTTGACAATAATGATGTATGAAGTATAAATCCAAGATGAACATGAAGACCATATAAATGTAAAGAGACATAATACTGCCCCCAAAATTATTACTCCAAAATATTAAAAGAAATAAAAATAGGATTCAATACTAAAAAATTATTTTTAATTTTCATATTATGGTATATAACTAGATCTTTTTTCTAGAAGATTCATTAAATTTTATAAGAAGGTGAAAGGATTCAAAAATTCTTTCAATAGTATGATGAAATATGGTAAAGGAATTAAAGGAGTAAAATGAATGAATCGTAGAAAATGAGACATATGAGATATGATTATCCATGAATGAAATAAGAGAAATAAAATGGAAAATAAAAAATAAAGTATCATGTGAGAAATTGAAAATAAATATGCGCTTTATGGATAAAGAAGAAGAAGAGTTACATGGTTATTGTTCTTCTTCTTCTGATTCTGAAAGATTCTATAATAGTAAATTAGTTGTTTACTGTTCAATGTGAGAATAAAAGTGTGAATTATTAGTAAAAAATTATATATCAATGAAAAATATTCATGATGTTTTTTAGAATAAAATGATTCCATGTTAAACCAACCCTTGTATTTAAAATAAAAATCTAGTAAATCCACCTCAAACTATACTACTCATGAAAACAGAATTAAAGAGTTAGACGATGAAGTAGAGTAATTAACAAGTGGTACTAGTATATTGACTATGGGAGAAGAATATCTTAATCTAATTATAAGAAAAAATATAATCTAAAAAGGAAAAAATGTAATATGAAGCAATATTAAGAAATCAAAATTGTATAGAAATTATTTTTTACCTAGTTTTAAGAAAAAAGGTACATAAAAAGTCACATTTGTATATTGTTAAACTAGAGGACATTATTCAAATAATTATTGTTTAGGAAATACCCAAATTATTGGAATATAAAAATATTTGGTTTCTAAAAATATTTTCGAATATTGTCTGATAAATTTTTCAAAAATTAGTAAAATCTAGACACCCATATATTTTATTGCTGACACCATTGGACTCAATAATATTAGGGTAACAGAACCTAATTTTGGTTAAATATTTTGTAGGAAAAATATAACAAGAACAAAATTGTAGTCTGTTATATAGATATTGTCTAATCAAGAAACATGAGTGAACACTCTTCCAATTTTCATTCATAAAAAATTATATGGAAGGTTAGTTTCCTTTGGTGATAATAAAAAACAAAAATAGTTGTAGTTGGATCAATGGGAAATCCATAATCAATTTTGACCAATAAAGTACAATATTTTCAAGATTTGAAACAAAATATGATAATTATCAATTAAATATATAGTGATAGATTTTATGTTTATTTCTCTAAAAATGTATAATCTATTTTTAAATATAAATTGATTAAGTTTAGAGCACCCAGAACTAAAAATGCTTAAACTTATTATTATAATTCAATGTATGAACAAAAAGAAATTTGTTTAACTGTTGATCTAATTAAATCCTATATTTATCATTGGATAACAATACATTTTAATGTATTTACTATATATAATTTTTTTATTAAATATTTAGCTACTAATTTTCCTAGTCTTAAATTTGTTAAATTTAGATTTTATGATGCATGAAAAATAAGAAAGAAATAGAAGTCATCCTTAAAATATAGTAAAAAATTTGATACATCCAAACCAATATAACTTATCCATATTTATTTTTTCATTCATTTGAATTGGAAAGATTAGCTGACTGATTTTATGTTTTCTTTTTTTATTGATTATTTTTTTATATTTTCTTGGTTTCATTTTCTAAAACATAAATGTGAAGTTTTAACTAATTTTCTACTCTTTTTATAAAATTTTCATAATTAAAAAGATATCATTGATTAGTGATCATGGTGGAGAATTTTAGAATCAAGAATTTGATTATTTATCTCAAACCTAGGTATTAAACGTTCCATATATTTTCCTTGAACACATCAATAAAGTTGGGTTGTGAAAGAACAAATAATATAATTCAAGAAATGGAAAAAATATGAAAAATGGTTATAGTATTCATACCTATTTTTGATAAGAATCTGTTAACATAGATTTACATACCATGAAAAGTGTTTTATTAAGAGACTTTTTAAAAAGGAGGCCCCATGAACAATGGAATAATAGAAAACCTAAATTTAGATACTTTAATGTGTTTGGATGGACAATGTATATCTTGAATACTAAGAAAAAAATTTGTAAATTAGATCTAATGGCTGATGATGTCATATTTATGGGATACCCTTCTACTTATAAATATCATAGAGTGTGTAATAAAAAATCAAGAATAGTTGAAGAATCTGTTCATAAGAAGTTTGATGAAATTGGTCACTTTCATCACAACCAAAATCAAATAGATGAAGTTAAAAATTATCTGAACAATGTGAGACATTAATATGTTAATAAATTTTTGAAATTAAAAGGGAATATTATAAAATTCAGTTTATTCCAGAAGAACATAAAACTGTTGAACCCAAACATGCCTTTCCTGGATAGCATAGAACCTTAAAAACCAGCCTTTAGAAAATATAATAGGATGTCCAGCGAACTGAGTTAGTAAAACATTTTTTGTATAAAATTTCATTGAATTATCTACCTTTTATCTCAATTAGAACCTAAAAAGTAAATGAAGCTCAATATTATGAAAGTTGGATAATATCTATTCAAGAATTACTTAACAAATTTAAAATAAACAATTTTGAAGAATTGGTTAATAGGTAATCTAATCTTCTAGTAATAAGAACAAAAGGGGTTTTTAGAAATAAACAAGATTACCAAGTAATAATTACTAGAAATAAAGCTGGATTAGTTTCTAAAGGATAAAAAAATAATAAGGAATATATTATGATGAAATGTTTTCCCCTATTTCTATATTAGAAGAAATTATAATCCTTTTAGCTTTTTCATCATTTATGAATTTTAAATTATATTATATGGATGTAAAATCATATTTTTAAATGGATATTTAAGGGAGGAAGTTTTTATGGAACAACCATAACGTTCTGAAAATCCTCACCTAAAAAATTCAGATTTCAAACTTACTAATGCTCTTTAAGATTTAAAAAATAACCTAGATCCTAGTATAAAATATTAAGTTATTTTTTATTGTAAAACATATTTTCCATATTATCAAAATATTATAATCTCCTTAATAAAATTATTTGTTCTGATATTTTATTAGAACAAATTTATAAATATGATGTTATTTTTTGTTCAACTAATAAATATCTTTAAAATTATTTTTCAAAACTTTTGAAAAAAGAATTCAAAATGAGTGTAATGGATGAATTAAATTTCATTTTTAGTATTCAAATCTATCAAAAATATTATGGGAAGTTTTAAAACAAATTAAGTATGTTATTGATTTATTGAAAATGTTTAGACTATAAAACAATAAAAATTATACAAATCCTATGTGTACCAATAAAAAAATTGATTTGGATAAGGATAGAAAACCAATTAACAATAAGTTATATAGAGGTATGATTGGAAGTTTGTTATACCTTACAACTAGTAGACTAGAAATTATGTTTTCTATCTATCTTTTTTCATGATTTCAAATAAAAAAAAAATAATCCCATCATACTAATATTAAAATAATTTTTATATATTTAAATTTAAATATTTTTCTGTCTTTACATTATCCAAAAACATCATATTTTAATATAATATCTTATTTAGATTCTGATTTTGGAGGATATAGGTTTTATATAAATAGTACATCAGGAACATGTCTATTTTGAATAAAGTCCTTAGTTTCATTTTCAAGTAAGAAAAAAAATTAGTAGCTTTGTCAATAGATTAATAAGAATATATTTCTATTGGAAATAGTAGTTCATTAGTTTTGTAGAGAAAACAAATTCTACTAGATTATAGACTAAACTATAATAATATTCATATTTTATGAATCCATATAGGTGCAATTAATATTTCAAAAAATCTTGTAAGTAACTTAAGAACTAGGAATATTGATATAAGACATCATTTTTCAATATATCATGATCTAAAAAAGGATATATCATTAGAATTTGTTAAAAGTGGATATCAACTTGATAATATTTTTACTAAACCATTTCCCAATACTAGTTTTGAATTTATTAATGGGGGATGGGTATATTTAACTTTAAATAATTTTTTTAAGTTATTTTAATTTAAAATTTAAATATATTTTTTTATTTTTTATAAATTTTTAATTTAATTTTTATTCAAAATTTTTAAATATATTACTCTTTTTGAAAACATGTCTTTTCAAAATTAAAATTTATAATGATTACACTAAATATTTTTCCTTGAGAAACTGAACCGACATCAACTAAAATCATCAAAATCTCTCTCGTTCTCTATTTCTCTTATTACCATCTATCTTGAACTCTTTTTTAAATATCTCAATTTATTTTCCAAGCCCTATAATTTTAACCTCAAGCCTTCATATTTTATATAATAAGAAATAGAAAGAGAATATAAGAAGGTGGTGTGAGTGAAGCTATATTCCAACACACCTTAAGAGACAACCAATAATTTCTTCAAGGGATTTTTGTTTATTTTGAGTTGTAATTTAAAAAAATAATTTTAAAGAAAGCATTAAATTTTCAAGGTCTGGAATTTATTTTCATTGGAGAAAATACTGAGTATGTGTTAAAAAGATAATAGAAATAAATTAATGAAAATACCCCGTTTAGTTTTGGCAACAAAGAGAATGACATCGTTTCTAAGGTGAATGATATAGTGTTTTCAGTATCTTCTTTATAAATATATATGATATTTAAATGTCCCTATTAATGTGGTTTTTATTTTAAACTTTGTTCTACTAGATAGAGAAGAATAAATATAAGGATACTATGTATTTTTATTTTGGATCTACCCTGGTGAAAAAGATGTTTGTTAAAGATCTTGAGGCTTACTAGAAGGTACTGGTCAAATTCATTTAGTTTTTAATAGTATCAAGGATTTATAAATTGGAGAAAATTACCTTTCTATATTAGTATATAATGTTTTTAATGCTAAGTGAAACCATGATAAATTTCTGTAATACATGTTAAGGAATATGTTTCATTTTTTTAAAAAAGAGGAAAGAATTTCATTTTACCTTTATAGAAGGATTTTTTCTCTGATTCTATATAAAAATTAATAAGAATTGTGACATTGAGTTAGCCATAACATGTCATCACAATAATATTATTTCTGTTGGAACCTTATAACATCTTGGTTTATTTTAGACCAGTTCAAAAGGAAAGGTTATTCTTATTGGTGATGATGACTGAAAATAATATAATTCACATGCATAGGGGATAAGTAAACAAAAAAATGATCTTGATCAATGAACATTCATATTGAATATGTATGTGAATAAATAATAGAGGATTTTATTGAGACAATTAGGAAGATACTATAGGATTATGTTTTTTATATAACTTCAATATTAGTTGTTAATCATTATTATGATGAAACCTCGGAAGAAGGAAATAGTAATTATCTTGTAATAAGGCCTAGAAAAAGAGAATAAAATACATTTCTATCATAAGAATATGATGTTTATGTCATTGAAAAATACAAACAACCAATGTTTTTAGGAATTATAACTACTATTGTAGAAAAAGAAACTGATAATAGAGATGAGTATGAGGCTTATGTAGAAGATTGAGTTAAATAAAGTGCTCCAGATGGTTATCAAGTGAAACCATCAATGGTTTAATATACATAAATAATCGAATATAATATAGTTTTTGTTTTTGTAGAATCTGAGTACAAGGCTGTTTATGAATCTGGTGAGAAGATGAAATTTATTCTTCAATTCTCATTATCTTCTAGTGAGAAGAATAAAGGTCAGTACCTAGATATAGTTAAAGTTGGAAAAATATATATATTTAAAGACTAATAATCATACAATTCATTAAAAAATCAAATAAAATATTTTTTTGGTAAGTATAATTAGATGAAAGAAGAAAATTCAACCTTGGACTATGAGCAAGAATTTTCTAAAAAATATTTGGAAGATTTGAATGTTTCATTTATTCCCTGAATAGAATTAAACCAATCTCACCTACCCAACATTTATGGAAATTATATTCCAATAATATACTTTTATACATTTAAAATAGTAATTTTTTTATTGTATTTGGGATCTCAAAGAATAATCCGTTTCAAAACAATATTTTTGTGATTCAACAAAATACCTAAGAAGTCAATTTGAAATGTATCTGAATTGATGAAAGGGATTTTACTTCTAGTCATCAAACTTATATAGATATAATAATAATGTTTGAGTCTAATATTGTGGTTCCCTATTCGATAAATTAACAAATACAGTGCCTTCAATGCGATATTCCTTACTTCATGTTTGGTTTGATAATTAGAAATATATTATTGAAAAGTTTCATCTGATGAGCCTAGTACTAGATGACTTCTCAATTAGTTGAGTGAGATGTTAACGATGTTTGTACAGATTGTAGAGTCTGTTCATGAGGTTTTTTAAGAATAATTTGATTTAAAATTTAAAAATGGGATTGGACACAATGTAATTTATGAAATAGTGGGATTAGACGTTCAATCATAATTTTAAAGGAATGTTGGCATAGATCAAGGATGTTTATCATATTGTTGAAGTTCGTACACAACCAACACCTCTTCAGAAAAAAAACTTTTCCCTCATCTAATAATTCTTATTAACCTTTTTTATTAAAATATTTCCTTTAATAAGGGAAAAATCTTTAATTAACTTCTTTTATTCATTATAATTTTGTTTATATATTTTTTATTATCTATCTATCACTAGTGATTGAACATGAATAATTTTTTTCTTATCTTAGAAGAGAAATTACTACCAGTTCTATTCTATATTAATTATGTTATAAACCATTTATTGATAATTTATTTTTGATATCAAAAAAAGGTTGAGAAAATTTGGGAAATGTAAACAATGTTTTATTTTGACCATAATATAAATCTTTATAATTAAAAACAAATTTATTTATTTTGGTTAAAATAAACTTTTTATAATATTCCTTGTTTATTCATAGTTTATAAAACATTAAATGAGGACTATAATTTCCATTACATCATTTAAAGACTCTATATTTTTTGTGTTTACATTTCCTATATTTTCTTAAATTTTTTATATATGGGTTTTTTCATCATAAAAAAGGGAGTGATTGCAAGAAATATATTTTCTCAATAATACTCGAGGTTTTTTTTGTTTTTAATACTCAAAAATAACCTAGATGTTTTTACTAATAAAATGTCATTAAGTGTTTTTAGGATTATATTTATTGATAAATTTATATTATTTATGGGATAATGTTTTTATTTTAAGTGTTTTGGATATTTTTTAAAGTTGTATGAAAACACAGTTTATAAAATACATTTTTATGTGTGATATATGGTTTTCAAAACCTTCTATTGGAGTAAATGTATTGATTAGATACCGTACACTATTTCAAAAATTATTTATCAGGAAAAACACTTTTGAGAAACAACCTTACATTTTTTATCCTAATGTATGGTTTAATAACCCAATGTTATGAATCTAATCATACATTGTCAACCATATTTTCAAATTTAACCCTATGTTTTATTTAGTTAATCAATGAGTTTAAATTCAAGATATTTTCCATGTTTTCTTCATAATCCTTCCCAAAATTAAAAAACATATTAAATTTGATTGAATATTGATTTAGCGGATTTTGTTAAATGAATTAAATCATTCCAATTTCAAAAAAAAGTTGAGATTTTCTTTGAATTTTTAAAATTAAAATAACTCCTAATTTGGGAGGTGATATTTTTATATATGTTTGACTAAAATAAATTTGTGTTTATCCTATTAAATTTCCAAATATTTTTATTATGAAATATATATAGTTCAGAAAATTTAGATAATATTTTGATAAAAAAAGATCGTGTTCTGTATTCTGATATGCTACTATTTAGAGTCATACATATTATGATTTAGTAAGGTTTACCTGTTGTTATTACTGATGTTATTCTGTTGATATATTTATTGAACATAATTTTTAACAAGTGTATCCTCAAAGATTTTTTTTATTGATTCATTTTATATAAAAATAAGAAGATATATTTTTGTCAGTTATTGCTGCGAATGTGGGAAAAGTATGTCTCTTAATAAAATAGATTAATCTTGATTTCATAGAGTTTCAGCTACTCATACTTTGTCTTGGTGGATTACTAGATTACCATTCTAAGATATGGTTATTTTTGTTCCCTATAAAAGAACCTTAAGACCCAATGAAATCCTTTTTGTAATGGTGCAACTACCTATAATCTTTGGTGGAGTTGACTAGGTGATATTTGTTCCCTAGAACACTATAAAAACTGTTGTGTTCCTATTCTCTATTTTTCAACTGTATACCTTTGAATAATGAATAGAATGATATATATCTTCATATTATATAAATATGGAAAAATATTAAATCTATAATGATTTTTAAAAGAAAACAATTCACCCCCTTAAATATATCTTTTGATTATTCTGACCTAATAATAAAAATGCATAATATCATCAACAATAACATCAAAAGTAGCTAAACATGTAGTTTCTCCCCATTCCCATTAATTTAAGATTACTCAAATTCATCATCTTTATTAATATAAACATTACTATCTAAAAAATGGATTAAAAAAGCATTAAATCCCCACACATTCAAAAAAAAGGGAGATAATGAGGATCCCCATCCTAAAATGAGCTTTCAGAATCTTCACTGACAATAGAGAAAAGGAGAAACAACCTGACAAATAAAACTACACAAGGAAATCAAAAATCTTCCTAAACCATACCAAGGGATCATAAAAAATACATTTCAAACACTCCCAAACTAGAAAAACATCACTATAAAGAATTCCCAAATAGAAATAAAAAGAAATCGAGGGAGAAAATTGGATTTATTTATCATTGATTTCCAAAGATCAACCATCGAAAGACAAATATAAACGTCAAAGGAAAGGGGATGAAGGATCATAAAAAATGTGTTGGTTTAACCCCAGGTTTTAGAGAAATAAGAGAGAAATAAAATAAATTTAATGATCCAAATAATTTATAAACATGTTTTCCCTCCAAATTCAGAGAATGAAACACATATTCACATGAGTTTTCGTGAGGCCCTCAAATTCAGGTTGTGAATCTAATTCATATTGTGAACTTATTAAACTCAAAACCTAATGAACATACATTGATTTTCATGATGCCTCAGCCTATTATTAATTCATGTCGTGAATTAATCTTTCACATCATGGGTCTCATAGGTGTAAGACCATCATTCAGACTTCAATATGTGAATTGCCGACCAAAAATCCACGAATAACCTCTCACATCAAGAAATAAATTTCATGCTGTGAACCAATTACTACAACATAATTATAGATCCAAAGTCCAAAAAACCTCATTGATCATCCTCTGAACACACCAAACTCCCAAACCATCAATGTAATGGTTAAAAAATTCACAAGCTATTACATAACGGTTGGATGATGAATTATACGCTCCTCCCGTGCATTGGGTAAATCTTTAATTCATGAGAGTAAATATCAAATAGAATGGGGAGTGAACCCAATATATTATGAGACTATATCCATTATGAGACTCTATCCACATTCTTTTGTTGTTATGATTTAAGTAGTTTCCAAAAAAATTGATTCCATTAAATTATGATATCATTCCACTATTCAGTGTTTCCATGTTTATCTCACACTGTTCAATACCATAGTTCGACCCTCTATCAGCATGAAAAAAGGGCTTTAATAGAACTAAAAAATGTTTTTGTCCTCAACAATGTTATAGTGCGGGGGATTTATCAGTGATAAAACAGAAAATATAAGGGGATACCCTTTTATCAATGTTATAAATAGCATTAATAAAGGCCCTAGTTCTACAGTGTTCTATTTGAAAAAAATCACACTATAACAAATTCGCCTGAATATAGTTTTACTAAAATAAACTTCTATGAAAATACAAAATTTAATTAAAATAAAATCTACATAACAAATACAAAAAAAACTAAAATATACATTTCAAACAATTTTTTGTTATTGGATTATCAAATATTATCCATAATAATTTAATCAAACTAATGTTACATCATCTTGGGCACTTGTGACCCCTCTCAAAAAAGCCTAACCATGTATCAGTTGTAGAAAAAACAACCCCAACCCAAGAGAAAAACACCTATATAAGAACACAATATATATCTTATTAATATAATAAATAAATAAATTTAACATAAATATAAAATAATACATTAATAAAATGTCTATTTTAAATAAAAGGACACACTTAGAGTCATACTGGTCACATCGTTCATCAAATTGAGGTGGGCCTTATTTCTACAAATAAAAAATGACCTATGGATAATTTTACTAAATTATTGAAACAATATGAATATTTTTTCTTAGTTTTGAGTATGTCTCTTCTCTTTTTTAGAAAAATATCATTTTAAATTGCAAACATGTAATTTGAGTCATTCTGGTAACGTCATGTTTCAGTTTGATGTGAGAATAATTTTTACCCATCATAAATTAATTTTGAATCATTTTATAATGTATCAGTACAATCCAAGCACATTTTCTCAACTTTTTTAAGTGAAACACCATTTTAACTAAAATATAAATTTTATATTTATAACAGACACAATGAGTAATATCAGGAACAATATATATCAGATTGATGGGCGAATAATTCCTACACATCACAAATGACTTATGGATCATTATCTTAAATTATTAAAACAATATTATCTCTTATTATATATTTTGAGTAGTCACTTGTGTTTTTTATTAAAATTTCAATTTTAAATAAAAATATGTACTTGGAGTCATACCAGACACATCGTGCATTGGATTGAGGTGCAGTTCAGTCCTACTACTCAAAAATAAATTATGGATGTTTTTTATAATGTATCAAAAAATCCAAATGTAACACCCTGAACCCAGTTACCCAGAGCCGGTGCATTATTAAATAACATTGGTATGATCACAAGAATGATCAAGTCTCGAAAGACCGATTAGTTTAGTAGCCTTGGAATAACTAGATGCATTCATAAAGTTTACATTACATCATAAAGTAAAAAAACGACAACAACATCTTGTCTTAATATCCCCTCATACAATCACTGCAGGTCATTCATAAAATACTTCTTCACATCTTGGGAAAAATTAAAACATTGAAAGGGGTGCGCTCAGATGCTCAGTAAGGATAAAAATATAGCGGAAACATTCATAAATAATCATAATTATTTAAAGAAATGTATAACTCAAACAAAAGCCTTTTAAACTTGAACATCAACATAATATCGAAAAGATAAAATGAAATAATGCCATTTACTCATTCACATGAATATTATACTAGTTGAATAATGACATGCATTATCAAAAAACACTTTCATAATGATGGAATGCATAATTCTATACTATCATAACCACGTAGCCAAGGCCTCGTGCTAGGACTACAAATAAGATTTTGTCAGGGCCTCATGCCAAGACACTAGTTTGTCTCATGATACCTACTGATGAAATTTTTTAGAATATACTTACGTTTAAAATTGCTCAAATATACTCCAGTGTTTTTCTGAAAACATTATGTAAGCTTCTAAAAAAATAACTAATTCCAAGACTTCTTGACTAATTACAGGCCATGATGGGTCCATGCCCAATCCCGTCTTGTCTACCACACTCGAGATTCAGGTTTGCTAAAAAAATTTAAGATTGGGTTAAATAATTATACATTTTCATTGTATTTTCATATATTGGAGGGAAATATCTCTTTTCTTAATCATTTAAAAATCACAAAATTATTAAAGAAAACCTATATTTTGAAAATATATTTATAAGTGAGTAAGGGAAGCTTTAAATATTTTATAACGGTGTAAAATAGCTGCACCCACCATATAAGTTAAAAAAACATTCTTACCTTAATTTTGTCGAAAAGGTTAAAAAGAACATTGTTTGGAAAAGGATGAAAATATTACTTTATAAACCTCTTATAAAAAGTCAAACAAGGGTATAAATGTCTTTAACCCATATTATAGTAAATATTAAAAATGTTTTGAAATACATTTTTTAGAAACATGGATGTGGATGATAAAGAAGTCCCATTAGATTATTACGTATAAACAACCTCGGATAATGAAGAGGTTGTGAAATAAACCCTTACCAATTTGGTAACTTATGAAACATACATCCCATGAAAGAGGTATCATATGATTAATATGTAAATACACATAAATTAAATTGTATTAGACAATTAATACAATTATGGGAAGTACATACACCACACAAAGGTAATAGTGGCAATATGGAATGAATCTCACGGGAAAAAGGAGTGAGATGAAAACCCCTTACCAATTTGGTAACTTAAAAAACATACACCCCATGAAAGAGGTATCATACAATGATGATGTAAATATACATAAATTAAATTATATTAAACAATTAATACATACATGGGAAGTACACACACCACATGCAATAAATAAGTGGTGAATAATGGAAATCTCACAGAATTAAAAGTGAGATAAGAAACCCCTTACCTTGTACATTTCCTTGGTTGATGGTAGGTTAACCTCCTGTATAAGTGTGAAATAATTTTTATTAAACTATACAATAATCATATATATTAATATGACATCATATATGATCTTTTAACATTTCTTTGTTAATAAAATCTTAGTATTATCATCGTTTCGGGTGTTAACTTACACGTTTTCTTTTATATGATTAGTTACATAAGCCATGTTTTTTATGAATAGGTTGTATATTATTCAAATACAGAATGATTTAAAGTCCTTAAACATTATTTTTAATCATCAAATGGGAATTATACATTAATGGATACGATGGAGAATGAATCTCATCGCGTTCATGGAGACGGTAGTCCGTACATACGCACGAGCGACAATATCAATATTTTGATAATAAAATAATATATAATTGAATGGTATATCATATTTAAAGAATAATTATTATGTTATATTTATTAGTTACGTGAATTATACATCATTATTATACCCATCCAAATAATAATTTATTGAATAACAATTACACCACGACGTGGAGACGGTAAGCCGTATGTACGCACCTATAGTGACATGTCATTCAAAGGATGGATAGAATACTGAATATGGTTGTACCATATTTATAATAACATCACAATATATATAAGATACTTTTGTTATGATTTTATAATGGGAATAACAAAGAAAGAAGAAGTTGAAGAAGAAAGGAACTTGAAAAAGGGTGGTGAAATCATTACCTCTTCTTCAGGTTATTTCTTTTGATTCGATCAAAAGGGTTCCATAGGTTATATTTATGATCAAAATAAGGCCTATAGAATGTAGTGAGGGAAGTTGAGAGCCTATTTGAGAAGGGTTTGGCCGATCCAAGAGGCTTTGAATATGTGAATTAGTGAGAAGGGGGTGTGCCTTTATATAAGAGGGGTGAGGGGCACCTTTGGAAAAGCTAGAAATATTATTTTATAATAAATTCATATTCGGTTTCTAATGGCTACAAAGTGAATTATTTAAAGGTTAAGGTGGGGATTGGTAGAAAACCACTCAAATAATAGGTTTTAGACAGGTTTGGGTCACTATATTAACCTTATCCTTTAGTTTTATCTCTTTTTTAATTAGTTTCACATTTACCATGTCACCTTGTATTTTTATATTATATAGTTAATAAATATAATATATACATCCAAGAGACCCCAAAGTGGTAAATTAATGATACACCTATCATGATATAAGTATATTGGCATAACCTTAGATTTTTAAGAATTTAATATCAATTAATAATATAATATTTGTTTTAAAAACTCTTTTATGTCAATTTTGACACTATTTGGGAAATTGATTTTTGTGAAAATGATAACAGAATGATTAATTCGAAAAAAGTAAATTAAATCAATCCTAAAATTTTATATTAACCTATAAAATTAGTTTAATTTATAAAAAGTCTCAAATTATAGTTATTTAGGTATTTATAATATCAATCATTTTAATTTTTAACTATTATGGTAATTACTGCATCACCATTGTGTCATAAATAAATTAACTTATTTAATGTCTAAAAATTATAAATAAAATACCATTATGTAAGAAATATTTTTAGATTTATAATTAATATTTATAGTCGAAAATACAACATATATTACCCTATGTAAAAAAAATTTCTCTAAAAGATATATGATTATGTCATTTTTGTATTTATTTTAAGTTAATTAATATAAAGTGTCATTATCACTTACAAGTGAATCCATGGGGTCCCAAAATCGACCCAATGATTCCCAGGGTCGGAAATGTATCAACCAATAAGGTTAGGACACTTTTTTGGGTAATTTATTATTATTATAATATTATTTTTTTTACCCTTATTTACTGGATTTACCCATTAACCATGGTAAATAAAATATTTACCGAAGTAATTATTCAAAATGTATAAAAATAAAAGTTACCTATTTACACAATTTGGAAATATTGATTCCAAATATGGAATCCATTTTTCCAAATTCAAAACACATAAGTGGCAGAAATTAATTTAAAATTAATTCCCGTTGTTAAAACAAAAAGCGTGTTTTTAAGATATAATAACTATAAAAATATTGATACTTGTTTATGTCCGGTTTAATTGTGAAATTATGTCCAATGACCAAAATTTTATTAAATGGTAAAAATATATTCTAAATATACTTTAAAACCACTCAAATTCATAATTTATCACTACTATTTATTTTGATTAAAAAAGTTGTTTTTAATTAAAATTTAGTAATTTTCACTATTCATAAAAATATAAAAGTTATCCGAAAAGTACCAAAATTTCACCTTATGCTTAATTAGATACTCGGAATCCAAAAATGAAGTCTGTTTTGAGAGATAAAATTTTAAAAAGTAGGTATTACTATTCATAACGGCTAGTTTGATTAGTTGTGGTGTGTGTTAGAACTCGAAGTTGCGTACAACACACGCTACTGTATTATTCAAAGAGAAGTGTATTGTAGGATCTTGGGGTGATACACCAATTTTTTTTTCTTGATTTGGAATATGTCACTTGTGTTTTAAACTAAAATATCATTTTAAACTGAAAATATGTAGTTTGAGTTATACCGATCACATCATGTGTCAGTTTGACATGGGGATGATTACTACATATCACAAGTGACCCATGATTAATTTTCATAAGTTATCATGAAAATTAGAGCATGTTTTCTTGGTTATCATTGTGTGACATATAGTTGAACTAAAATGTCTATTTTAAATTGATAATGGTCACTTTGAGCCATATCAGGCACATAGTGTATCAGATTGAGGGGAGGTTGATTTGTTTACATAACCAATGAATTATATAGCATTTTACATATGTATAAACTAAATACTAATGTGTCTTCCCAGAATTAATAATGTCACTTTTCATTTTTACTAAAATTAATGTTAATTTTAAACAAAAATACACACTTGGAGTCATATCGGTCACACTATGGATCATATTGAGGTGTGATTTATTACTAACCTCAAAAATGACTTAAAGATAACTTTAATAATGTATAAAAAAATATGAATGTGTTTTCCCATTTTTGACTTTGTAACTTGTTCTTATTTCTAAAATTAATGTCAATTTATATAAAAGACACACTTGTAATCATATCGGTTACACCGTTCATCGAATTAAGTTTTGCCTGATTCCTACACATAAAAAATGACTTATAGATAATTTTATTAAACTATAAAAACAATATGAATATTTGCACACAATTATGAGTATTTTACTTTTATTTTTTACTAAAATATTTTTTGAAACTAAAAAAATGAGTTTTTAGTCATACAGGTCACATCGTGTGTTGGTTAGATGTGAGAATGATTCCTACAAGTCTCAAATGACTTAAGAAAAATTTTACTAAATTATATATAAAATTAAATTAATTTTTCTTAGTTTTTAGTCAGTGAAACACTTTTGAACTAAAATCCCTAATTTAAACTAATAATTGTCACTTTCAGTCATAACAG
The DNA here is from genome assembly GCA_963277665.1 of Viscum album. Classification (NCBI taxonomy): domain Eukaryota; kingdom Viridiplantae; phylum Streptophyta; class Magnoliopsida; order Santalales; family Viscaceae; genus Viscum; species Viscum album. The sequence continues at coordinate 695,332,437 of OY728157.1, forward strand.
TCACACCATGCTTTGGATTAAGGTACAACAGATTCCTACATGTAAGAAATGATTTATGGATCATTTTACTAAAGTATCAAAACAATATAAATTAATTTTAATGGTTTTGATTATATCAATTATGTTTTTACTAAAATTTTATTTTAAACTAAAACCACACAATTTGATTCATACCTGGTACACCATGTATCCGATTAAGGATTGGTTGATTCCACCAAGAATTTTTATCTTATAGTGCATGATCATAGTATATAATTGAATTATCATTGTTGAAGATTTAATTTCTTCATGATATCTGCGAAAATTAAAAAAATAATTATTATATAAAAATTATGAGGGATTAACAAAAAAAGAGAAAATTATGATAAAATAGAATAAATAAATAGAGGGAAGTAAATTATTCATGATATATGTATAAATTATGACACCAAGTATATTTCCCAGTCATTTATAAATTAATATTTTTTCTTCTTATGAATAATAGGACTATTTAAATTCATGGTAGTAATTCAATAATATTAATATACAATGGACTAATAAATATTTTAAATTAAATAGTAATTATCATTGAAAATACCTCGTCACATATTATAGTTTTTTTATGGTATATGATATCTCTCATATGATAACCCTGATTTTATTACAAACATAAACAAGATTTATTACATAAAACATCACTTGGTACAACAAAGAAGATCAATAGGTTTAGTGTATTTGGGGCTTATCATCATTACATAAAAACATAAAATATGAAATACAACATCTTTATTAAAAACTTCATTTACATGACCACTACATTCCCTCGTACTTAGCATTGCATGGGATAACCTGAGGACATGCATAAGAAAATGGTGTGCTATAAAGTCTGGTAAGGGAATACACATTGAATAACATGAGGAGTAAAATACATGTTAGACATTAGGAATATAAATAGAGAACAATTGAAACATGAACATAAAGGCATGATAAGGCATGATAATCAACACATGGAAATGTGGAAACAACACTTAACATGGAATTAGCATGAGCCAAGGCCCATTGCACATGGAGCATGAGTAAATCCTCATTGCACATGAAGCATGAGTAAACCCTCATTTCACTTGAATTTGCATGAGTCAACACTCATTGAACATGATGTATCATGATACTATACTTTACCCAATTCATTGGAGCGCTATAAGGGCACACCCTTCTTAAACATTTCATTTCATGCATAAGTGTGCCGCATGGATAATAAAACATGGATTCATAAAACATAATCATTTAATACATGATAAAGTAATGTTGAATTCATACATGAAACTTTATAATAAATAAGTAAATGTGCATAAAGGTGAATACCCTTGATGGAGAAATGGGCATGGTATTCCTTACACAATGGCATTGGCCTAGAAAATCGGTGCGATTTTGGCAGCGTAACGACGTGACGTAAGAATTCATAAAAAAGGTTGATGAGAGAGACAGGGGTGTCTCATAATATTTACATGAAATTGATAGTAAGGGGTTATATAGATACATGTCTAAACAATTGTAATGGAATTTAGATTCATGATACAAAAGTATTGCTTGAATGTAAAATAGGAGAGAGAAGTTCCTCTCGGAATTTTAGCATAGTAACGAGTGAACATGAGAGGCATTTAATGAGAGAGAAAGGGGTATCTCATAATTCAAAAAATAAGAGGGAAGTATGGGGGAGGTGAGAAACTATAACCTAGAATTTATAATTGAAATTAAAAGGGCATAACAATATGAAGAAAATTGGACAAAAATGAGAAAGGAAGAAAAACCCTTACTTGGAAGTGTGCTTCCAAAGGCTTGAGAGAGGCTTGAGAGAGGCTTCATGGGAGATTGGGGAACCTTGGGAGGATTATAGAGAGAGTAGGTCAGAGGTTGGACTAACTCCAATGGTTTTGAGTGAGGAGTAAGTGGGAGCTTCGGGGGGTTTATATAGGAAAGGTGAGGGAATTCTTTATTATTTAAGTTTGGGACCCCTTATATTAAATTAATCCAAACCACAAACCATCTCATGGTTTTTGCCCATGGTTTTTGGAAAAGGGAAGAGGAAAAAAATATTTTATAAGGCCAAAGTCCGAACTTCTTTAAATAATGAGGTTGCTTATGTGGAGGCGAGTCACACTCCCATGGAAAATAATTTAAAAGGACAAGATGTTTATTAAGTCTTGAGGGGTCCATTAATGCTTTGCAAAGTAGGTCAAACAAACCCAAAATCACATTATTTTAATGGTAAAACATATATTGGCCGAACATAAAGCTTATAGTATTTTATTACATTAATATTGGGTCATTATGATGTCATAAAACACATTATATAATTAAACGATATTTAATTTTTAACCAAAAATTTGAATGTCTTAGAAAATTATGAAAAATTCACCGTTGGATAATTTCGACATCCAGATTCTAGAAATAACACTTATTTTATCTAAATAATTTTTTAAATATATTAATTTTCACTTTTAAAATAAATACCGACATTTATAAAAAATTTACGAGTTTTGACAGACATGACTTTCAAACTTTAATAGAAATTATAATTCCATTCATTAAATTATAAGATCATTTATATTTAATAAAAATTAATTTAATAATAATAATTTTTAATTAAAATATTATTTATTTAAAAAATCCAGTAATTTAATAAAATAGATTTCTTAATTAAATAATAACTAAAAACACTATTTGTACTTTAAAAACTATTTACAATGTATCAATAATGACAAGAAAGTATATACATAATTATATACAAAAAATAATGTACGTGAACATAGTACTATAGATTTTCTACATAACCCCTTAAAACAGCCGCATAAGACCTAAGGGTAAGGTGTGCGATGGTGACAGAATGTTGGGGTGGCTCAGATAACATCACTCGAGTGGTAATTTCTATCAACTTACACATCTTCTGTAGATGGTCCCGTTCGAGCTTGACATGATGAAGCTCAGCTTGGGCTTGGTCAAGAGTGAATCCCAAGGATGCCACCTCTTTTCCGAGCTCCGACAAATGGGATTCATATGGAGAAATTCTACTAGATGAGGCCATCACTTCTTTTGTCTGAGTAAAATGGATTTGTTAAAGTCCTATATTTATACTAATCATGTGATCTCTGTTCAACGACTATATTAGCAATGATCAAAATTCATAACATAAAACCAAATAAGTTGACATTTTAGATAAACATAAAGAGACATTTAATTAGATCAAGTGGGATTTCCATTAATGAAACTTTGGGTCGTTACATCTCATAAATGTGAAAACTTAATAACCATAATATTTTCCATTGGTTTTTTTAATACATTAGAGAAACTTTGATAAAAATACATAATTTTTTTATATGTGTTTTGATAGTTAAATATTATTATATTTACCCTTATACTTATCTACTTGTAGATTCCGAAAGGATCTTTATATGCATGGACTATCCTCATTCTATGATTTTCATGATATTTAAACATCTCCCTATCATAATATAATTATCATTAAAAGAAAATATAAAATATAAAACATGATGTTTAGTTCTAAAAAATTGGATGTAGTGAATTATAAATTAAAAATTTTCATCACTTGTGGTCAGTTTTTTGGGAATCCATGCAGTAAATCCATAAAATAATTATTTGGAGCATCCAAATTGACTACAATGAGTACTAAATGTTATCTAAAATAAAAAAGGAATAAGTAATTAAAGGAATAAAAATTAATTTTATATGATTAAACTGTAGATTTTTACCCTAAATCATTGTTAATAAGAAGAGTTTTCTATCCATATGTTTTCTTTCAAATGTCATAGCTAGTTTTTGAACAATTACATAAATTTTGTTGATTATAGTTTGGTTAGTTATGTAGAAGTTATTTGAGGACTAATGAGTCCATATTTATGTTCATAGGTGTTACCTTAAAATAAAATTGATATATCCACTTGCAATAAATATGAATTATATTTGGTCACAATTAACATAGTATATCAACAATTGGAATTTTTTTTGAAAATACACCTCATGTATATATTTAAAACTAAGAATCATAACCATTCGTACTTGATGATTTTATTTTTGTTCTCAATATCAATGAAGATTTCAATGGCCTCCACATACATTTTTCATTCAAAATACACTATATGATTACTACCACTTTATAACCTTTAATCCACAAGTAAATTCAATGTTAGTAAATGAGGATATTGAACGAGTGAGGTAAAGGTGATTTGTGAATATCTTTTCAATTGGTTGGTTAATATTTTAGAATTTTTTATTATACCTTTCATTTCACCCCTTCCCTTTGTCCATCTATAATAAAATTCATTGATTTAGACCTTTTTTCATTAATTGTTCAAATTTTTTACATGAAAAATAAATTTGAAATGAATACCTCTTTGTCTACAATTTTTTACAATATATGAAAACCATACTATCAATGTTAAATATATGGTTTGATTATATATATATCTATGTCATCAAGTAGTATAGGCATCTTGGTGATTAGCACACGAGCTACGCTAATCTCCACTCTCACATGACCTATTGGATGTTTTCTATTGTGTAGATTATATTATTGGATATTAAACATGATAGCCCATGAAATAAAGTGATGAGTGGGTGTTCATAGATATAAATTCGATTCATTTATACTATATAAAATATCTGTACAAGAAATGTACCATTATATATGTGATTCAAATTTCACAGAAAAAAACTATGAGAATATTGATTACCTCATCTAAGACATCTCTTTGAGGGGAATGGATCTCCTCTAATCTGGTGGGGGTTTCATCATGAAGTGGTTATTCATGAGTTGTTTCTTCTTTTTTCTCATTTCCCATAACATTTTCTAGAAACTCATACTATCAATGAAATTTTTCTTCAAGAGTAGTTACTCATTCTTACATATATTCCATTTTTTATCATTACTATCATACTCTTTTTTTTTCTTAAAATATGTTTGGGGTGAAACCCCAAAACATGTACTACTGATGCGGCCAAACTATTTTGGCCAATTGAAGGCCACTAATAGTAGATGGTCATATGGTACAAATAATAATTATTATTGGGTCTTATTAAAGCAATAAATATAGAAAACTAAATAATCATTTTTATGTAAAAGATATTTATCTCAAAAAATATATTATGTCATACATACACTTGTTTAACACACATTTTATGTCATTTAATCAATCACTATTCAATATTTATTTACATATTCCACCTTCTATAACGCATAATATAAAATATAAGTGGGAATGGATTTAGATTCTTCAATCTGCATATAAATAACAGTATATAATTATGTTGTTATTTCATAACACATAAAAGGATTATGGAAGATTTAAAATATGTACCTGTTTTTTTTTTCAATTCATTTTTACACCATACTAGCTTTATATTAGAGGTATGTTGGTGTTTGTACCAATTTTTTATTTCCATCACATAGTTTTTGTTTCATAAAATAACAATTCTTTATCAAAGTGATTAATAGACCTATTTTTTTCTACATGAAATTTTGTCTCCTCATGATAGCTAATAAACCCATCCCATGCTTCATGGGTTATTAGGTGTATATGAAAATGTAGTGGGTCTAGGTTTAATTTCCCTTTATCTTATTTGAGATGAAAATTTGTTAAATTTTTTTGAAATCCATTGTGAGCCTTTCTAGAAGTCATTAATACAAATTTATTTTGAGATTCATCTATTATAAATGTACTCTTCAAGGGATAATGATGATTAAGTCAATGTTTTGTTATTATTTTTTAAGTAAAATAATGAATGTATTTCATAATTGTAACCTAATTTATTAACAAAATATTGTCTTAAGCATGGGAACAACATAGTTCCATGAATCTACATCAATATAAATGTGATATCGAGTGATGTTCCCACTGAAACTACTAGACATTTCATTGTTGGTCTTAATAGGTTGGCTGTATAATTTCTATCCAACCTCGAATTTGATGTGTTTATTTCCTTCCTTAATATTTTTTTTCTAACACCATCATGCTACAATGTTCTTTTATTTTCACGGACATCCTTTTTAACCACCTAAAATTTCCTTAGATTTAAAATTGTAAATATGTTGTTCCTCTAGATTGGTAGCATTAGCATGTGCAAAAGGTGTTTGTTCTTCTCTATTGGTATAACCATCAGGTTTAAAAAATGGCTTTTCCTTAGGATTAGGAGCATTGAAACATGAATAAGTCATTATCTATATAATTGGTTCAATATTTGATTTGTATTAAATAAATTTAGTAATGAAAAGATAATATCATGTGGTCCCATAATTTATAATACAAAAAAATATAACCATACTATTGAACCTTTTTTTAAAGGTTTACGGGATTTGACCCCTCTATCGTGTATAAAAATGCATTCATTTTGGTCTCACTTGACATAAAATGCCCCATCTACATTTTTAACACTATGAAAAAATTGTGACATCCCAATGAAAGGGTCATCCTCATTTAGATTTTAATCTGAACCATCAGTGGTTTTGGTCGATAGCAGAACAAAAGAACGTGTTCAGATTGTGGGATCTAGAATATAAAATACTTATAATAGCTATGATCCCATTATAAATGGTTCTAATATATACCCTTCCTTATTGAGAATCAATTTCATGAGTGACATTTAATTTAATTTAACAACACTTCTATTATCAACTCACATGCAATGAAATATCATCACATGTAATGTTATATAATTCAACTACCATATTTTTTATGATGCAGAAGTATGAAATATTCATATAAATTGGATTTTAGTCATTGGTACTAGATACATGCATCATTTCAACCATAAGTGTAACTCAAATATTTTTTTATGGTGGTTCCTTCATCTTGTTCATTTGTATAGAACATGTATCCATTAATTACCTAAAAATTATAAGATAATACATGCACACTTGGTCCATTATCTGGCCATAAAAGTTGTTCTAAAATTAAATACTTATTTTCATTTGACTCCATAAAAATATGATCATAAAACAATAATATAAACTAATGATTATTCATATTGGATATCCATTTTTCACCCCTTCACAGGTTCAAATTCCTAACAATTTCTTTTTGGGTTTCAATATATAGAGAAACAACTAAACTGTTATTAAAAATTAAAATATGGGCTTTCTCCCAATCTATAACAATGATTGTGATAAAATCTATTCCAAAATATTATTCAACTGTAGACCACCCAGGGTGATGATATTTTGGTAGAACAATTCTTTCCACACCATACGGGTATTCAATATAGAATTCAATGGCTTCTTCAACAATATATCACTCTGACCAAATTTTACATTTAAAGCACCCTTTAAGAATCTTCACATACCACTCAATAGGGATACATCCATATATAACATACAGTCCCCGGTATTCTAATATCTCTTACTAACTAAACCATCAAGTGAATCATCATATCAGGGAATGTTGTAGGGAAGAACATTTACAACTCACAAAATATGACAACAATTTAATATTCCATAGTTTGAAAGTTTTTTGGGTCTATAGATTTGTTCGATATAGATTTAAAAATAAATAGATATTTTTTTTAAATTTGATGGTAATTCTTGGGTAAAGTAAATGTAAAGATATAATTATTAGATCTTGTAGAAAAATATGAAAGTCAGGTGATTTCAGACACTTTAAGTTTAAATCATTCATTGACACAATATCCTTGATATTTGATGAATACCCCTCTTAAACCAACACATTAGTAAGGGAGTTTTAAAACTGATATATATCCTTCATATAAAGATTTTGATCAATTAGAAGAAGAGAATTACCAATTTATCCTTCACTCGGACCAAATCTTCTAGTATTCCAATGTAAATCATTTCCCACCTAGACTTAATTCCATACTCTATTTTTCCTGGTTAATTTGGTAATGTTCAAATGAAATTATCACATAATTATTTTTTTCAACATGCATAACATCATGAAATTTCTTATGATACAAATAATTCTAGTATGGTAATTTAAAAAACAGATATCTTTTTTCAAAAAGGGTTTTCATAATGTATTTTGAATTTTTTTACCAAAAGTAGTGTCCATATGTTTTTCTTTCTCAAACACTTTATCACTTATTAGTGGAGAAAATTTTTTATGTTTTTCTAAACTCCCATCAAATGATGTTATCCAAGACCAATACTTATTTCACTAGGGTAGAAATCTATGATATCCTAGAAACATAGACTTTGATGAATATTTCAACCTAATCGGATGTGTAAATTGGTCAAAAAATGGGACATAATTGAGTTTTTTTAATTTTATAACTTTATAAATTTCTAAAATAAATGATGTCATTTATCATTTTATAAAAGATGTTTCTCACTTTGAAATATCCATTTCTTTAAGAATCATAAGACATAACACATGTACCCCATAATAATTTTAAATCTTCGATCAATGGATCCAAATAAAAATCACTATCATTATCTAGTAGTTTTCATCCTATTATAAGACAAGATAACATAATTTATTTTCATTTCTGGAATAACCAGGGTGACAGGTTATAACTTACCAAATTAATCGACCATTTACTATGAATTATGGTTTGAAAACCAGATAGATTCACTCTATTTATAGATAGCATAAGAAAAAGGTCTCTTGGTTCATTTCCAAATTTTGGATACTCATGATAAATTTCGTTCTATTTAGAAGATTTTACTGGGTGATGAAGTTTCCCATCATTATTTATTATATAGTTGTTCTAGGTTAATTAAATTTAAGAATCCTCACTTCTATATAGGCACATAAAATTTGGAATTATTCCAAAGTTCCATAAAACTTCTATAGGACCTGATTCATCTATCGTATATCAAGAATCACCACACTCTTTCCATTCATTATGTAATTTTTACTCCTTATGAAAGAGTATACAACCATTTATACCTGAGTTTATTCTTTCAGAGATAATACCCATTGAACATAACATTATTTTAGCATCATATGTTTGGATCGAAAGATCATTATCTTCTAAGAGCATATTATTCAATAGATCAAGTAGTTCAATAAAGATGGAATCACTCCATCTATTTCCATCTTTCAAATTATACATCATTAGTATGGTTGGAAGTGCTGGGTATTTAGCACAATCTATATAAAATGGCGTCTTTAAAAAACTCTTCATCTTCTAAAACAATTTTTGGATAGTCATGAATTACATATTCAACTATTAATTTTATTTCCTCAATATCATCTTAATATTTATTTACACCTATAATCACATCCTCAATATGGTATTCTTCACTCTATAAACGTCTAATCATATTAGAAGATCCATAAAACAAATTATTATCCTAGTCACTAGCTATATTCATTTTTTATTAATATTTAGTCCATCATTTTAAAATTAAATTTATTCTATAGAAAATCAAGTTTTCTTCGGACTCCAAAAGACTAATTATTCTAGAATAAAAATAGTGTAAGAATAGAAAAAGTATTTGAGAAGGGCCATATTCATGATCTATTGAAAACATGATGAAATATTTTACACCATATTCATACTCTTTTTCATATGATTGGAAACCGCCCATTTTTTTATTCATATCCATATAATTTGATTCAGTAATATTAATATTTAAAAGAATAAAAAATACACAAAAGGGGACTTTCAAATAGGAGATACCCAATGTTAGGATATTACAAATAACTTCATCATGATTTGAAGGAAATGGGTAATTAAATTTTAGAAAAGAATACTTCACTAGTGGTAGGTTTTATCCTATAAATTAATCCATAGTTATCAATGGAACCTCATATAAGATGACTACCTCTCAGGGTAGTCCAAGCAACATAGGTGTATGTCCAAAAGAGATGTGTAGTGAATCTCACGAAACAATATTCAATAATAAATATTTGGGAGATAAATTTTATGAGGATTAAAGTTGTCCCCTTAAATCTAAATATTTTTATGTTGAGGAGTTGATGAAGCACCAAAAAAATTTCCTAGTTTTTTATCTGAAGATGAAAGAATCCACATCAATGGTTTGCTACCCATAAAGGGATCCTTGATTGGTGCGACCATGAGAAGGCTCATCTGGATGGCATTACATGCATTAATTCTGAGACAACCATTTCTATTTCAATATTAAATGTTGGCATTCAATTACTCCATGAAATGGAAAAGGATTTTGGTCTCAAGATTGAATTTCAGTAGCGCTTAGCTTCCTATAAGGGCAAGGTTGCAGGAGTGGGGTGAGGATGTATATACAATGGGTTGGATGGAGTTCTTAACATTCCCTTTATATGGTGTTATTATAAATATATATTATGTAATAGGTGAGATTATATGTATATAGTTGGACTATAAAAGTTAATATAATCATATAAATATAAACAAAACCCTTTTTTCTTACACATGTTTTCATTTATAAATATTTATACTACTCTTCCCATTGATAGATCATACTGCGTTATAACAAACCAATGAATCAATTCACTCTAATTTCCACTCATGAAACTCAATTTTAAGGTCATGTGAAATTTAAAAGATCTTTTGAGATCCAAAATGTCATCATCATTCAGAAAAATCATAGAAATACAATTTATTATCTTTCAAACCAATCATTCACCCTAAAAATAAAATTTAACAAAAACAAATTGAGGAATATTTTCCTAATAAATCATTGTGACGCTTTTTATTAGTTTTTAAAAATGGTTCTCTCCACTTAAAACATGTTAACAATTTTTAAAAAATAGATTTTAAAAATATTCTTAACCAATAAACATTCATTTGATGTCAAATAAAACACTGAATTTATTTTCAAACTACCTATGAAAACTCACTCACTACTTACAAAACCAAACCCTTTCCATTTTGAACCAAGGATTCAAGATTTTAACATTGGCCAACCAGATTTTCCACTCCTATTATTTCTATAAATATTTTACATACATTTATCTTTCAATATCTGTGAAGATATTATGTTTTATTTCAGATGAAATATTTCTTGTATCATTATCTAAACAATCTTGTACACAAATCCTTTACCAGATCAACTTTTCCATTAATCATTTTTGAGATATCCATTTTTAAACACATCTTGACATCTTTTTTCATGTATTGGAATACCATGACATCTATATAACTAAAATGAGAACATATTTTACAATAGTTTTGGAATCATCTATATTAGATATATTAATGTGTCAGAAACATCACATTCGAATGAAGTTTATCAGCACAAGTTCCAATATTTTTTAATTTTAGTGAAATGAAATAGAGTATTCTCTAGTTTGAAATATAGTTTATAATTATTAAATAATGATGGTATGGATATATCTAAGATAGATATGTTTAAATTATTGTGTTATATATATTTTCTATTTTGTTTTAATGTTATATTTAATAATTAACTTGAGTTTTTTATATTGATATTCATCTATACAAATAGAGTTTCAACTTTATTCAAGTGTCATATATTCTTTTTCCTGTTATTTTAAAATATTAATAATGATGGATGTGAGTGTTTGGTTGTAGATTCTTTTGAAATTTTTTATCGTATGTTGTAATTCTTGAGGTAATAGGATTTAATTAAAACGGACATATTGTCTTTGTCATCATAATATTGTTTTTCATGATTTTTTCAATTTTTAAATACATATGTGTTATTGAATTATTCTAAAATACAATAAAATTGATTCCTCCTAATAAAATAATTTTCTTCATGATACTCGCTTGTTTTAATTTTTAAAACATATGTAACTTTAGTATAGTTTAAAAAATGATCATAGAAATGGGGGAAAATAGTTTTTGTTTTAATTAAAAAACACTATAGTTTCAATTGAAATTAATTTTCAAAATATAATAACATTTTTTTGTTAAAAATGATAATCAACATAAATTTTTGAAAAGTAAGAAATGATTTTTTATAAAATTAAATTTTTTATGAATAAAGAAACAACAATTTCGAAAAAGTTTTTTTTATAATAAAAGACATTTTCATTGCTAAAAAATAATAAATAAATGGGTTCTAAAAATCTTTATAGAAACTAAAATATGTTTTAAATGATAAAACATTTTTATTTAACTCACAATCAATAATTTATTAAATTTTAAAATAAAAATGACAGAAGTAAAGAGATGTAAAATAATTGTATGCTTTGAATGATTTTCTTTATGAATTTAATTATAAATTTTATTTAAAAAACAAAACAACTATAAATTTAAAAAAAAATATTAGAGTAAAATAAATGGAATAAAATTTACAAAAAATATGTTTTTATTAACAGAATATATGGAAATATTTAAAATATTTAATATATTATGTAATACACATTATTATAGTGAATTAAAATATATAATTACAAAAAAATTGAGTAAATTTAGAAAATAAATTATTTTCATTCCACGCAAGTAACCCCACCATCACATCACCAATAGTGTCATGAAAGTTCAAGTGAGATATAATGTTTCACTTGGTTAAAACATGAAAATTATTTAACTCTGAAGAATATAATGAGTTATAGTCACACTATTCAAAATTTTAACAAGAAAATTTCATTACACTAATAAAATGTTTTTTATGAAAAATTCATGAAATCTTGAAAAGAGAATCACATCAATTAATATAGTAAAATTAAAAATATTTTATATCAAAAAGAATGGTGATTTATATGTTGAAACATGTTTAAAAAAATTATCTAGTAAACCATGTTAAAAATTCAATGTAAACAATATGAGTTTAAACAATCGAGTATGCATTCACTACTGGAATCCTAGTTTGGGGGGGGGGTCATCTTCTTGTTTTGGGGGTAAGATGATGGTGGTTGTTTTTGGGGCTATTAGTTCGATGGTTTTGTGTGTAAGAAATGATGTTATGTTGGGTGCATTCAGAGGTGATAATATGCGCAAGTTTTGACAAATAAAGATGTGAAGATGCATGAGGTGGTTGTTTTTTAGGAAAATTGTTCCATTCATTGAGTAGACAAGATAACGTGTGAGGTGAAACAAATAAATAAATGACTATGTTCGGAGGCACTATCCAAATAAATCAATGCATATCAGAGATTTGGAGAGATTGATTCATCGATAGTGTTAAGCAGTGGTAGCTGTAGGGTTCAGTGAGAGAAAGGGTAGCAATCTAGGTACCTCCAAGATTGAAGGTGCGAATGATGGTAGTAGTCTGTTAGGGATTTTTTATAAGAACACGTAAGGATTTTATTAGCACTTTTAAAAAATTCTTATAAAGATAGCCCTTTATGAGCGCTAAAAAAATTATGATAAAACAATTCTTTATCGGCACTAAAATTCAAATGCTGATATAAAGTAGTTATATCATCACTTTTTTAACACTAATAAAGAAACATCATTATCAATGATAAAAAGTGTTGTTAAATATATAATATTAATAATATATTTATATATTTAAAATTAAAATTATAAATAAGTACATTTAAAAATATTTCTATATATTTATAAATTTTTCTATATTTTTATAAATATATATACATAATTATATATTCATATTATTATGTATATTTATAAAATAATAAATATAATAAATATATTTTTTAATTAAATTTATTTCTTATTAATTTATATTTAATAAAATATGTATATAATATTTATAATTATAATTATAAATAAATATATTAATAAATATTTACATATAATTATAAATCTATTTATATATATGTATATAATTATATATATTTTTAATATATAATTACATATATTTAAAAAATATAACATATATTTTTTATTTCAGTATATTTATTGTAATTTTATAATTATTTAAATATGTATTTATTTATTTCTAATTATAATTGTAAATAAAAATATTCCAAATTGTCTAGGAGAAAGGAGAACCTGCTCCTACAGAAATTTATTAAAAAATAATAGATAGAACATGAGAGAGATAGAGAGAGAGGAAAGGGTCAAACAAAGGCAAACCCTCATTCGAAATAAAAAACTACAAATGAGCAGACTGAGGATAATCCTCATAACCATTGTCATAGATATCAAGAGTATATTCTCATTCTGATTACAAATTCTTCTTATTGAAGATAACATATTACTTTTCCTCGAGTTTATCCTACTCTAGAGTGAACTATTGGGGGAAGATCTTGTAGCTCGACTATTCCCACAAGTAGTAACCTCATCTCTAACCTAACCTTGGCCCCAGTTTTTTGGATGAAAACCCCATTTATATGTCATAGTTTTTTTTCCAAGCCTCTCCTGATTCCTCCCCCTAGGAGCTCTCAATGAGAGGCTTCCCCTTAGAGTCTAAAAGAGGATATGCCATGTGTGAAACATTCTTTATTGGGAGACATGAGTCTCCATTTTTCTCTTTTCATATCTTGATAAGGAGCGCTCTTGCACTAGTACCTCACCTACATCTTTCAGAGAAACCCTTTCAAAATCTGTTTGACCATGTTCAACAATACCAAGCACTAGATCTTCAGCTGTAATCTGAGCCCATGAATTTTTCCTTCATGCAACCTGTCTCTTCTTATCATCCCCAACTTGCTCAAGATCTGGTGATTTTTTATCAGTTTGAGCAGTTTTGAGGGATTAAGTCAACCATCGAAAGTACAACATTACCAGGATCCTAGAAATAAGTAAAGGATTCTATTGAATCTTCATCATACATACTATTGGGAACCTTATACTGATCAACCTTCTCAACAATAGCCTCAGAAGACTGAGTAGATGCAGCCCCAATTTAGTGAAGGAACTCAGAGCATGCAGTTGCAGAAGCTTTGGTTGGACCATTAAATGTTCTCAAGTGATTCTTATTATCCTTAACCATTTACGATCTAGGAAGAATACTCGAGGTAGCCTGATACTGCATGCCCTCTGAGACCACATTCTCACTATACTTCTTCCTACATTTTTCATCAGTGTGGCCAAAAGAACTGTAAAGATGACAAAATTCTAGGCATTTTTCAAATTTCACAGTGATATTAATATCCTCATAAGGGGTATAAAGGATCACCTTATCAATGAGAGTGGATCAGAGGTCAATCTCCCCTAGTATTTTTGCAAAATGCCCATGCCAGACATCCTCAGTTTCCTTATCCAACTGAATGGGCACACCAATTTCCGCAGTAATGTCATGTAAAATTTTAGGATGCTAAAGGATTCAATTCAGTCCATACAATCTCACCCATACTTGTGAAGAGAAGTTTCAAACCTTTTATGGATCAAAATCCATCATCTATTCCTAGAGATGCATTGTCCCGAGCTTCAGGGATAGAGAACCAGATATCTATGTGTGAGACTTGAGGTCATCTAAATAAAAAAGACTGTGGAAGAATCGTTTTCCTATAGAAACACACTTCGAGCTTGAGAACCCCCAAAGAATGGAGATGTGTCAGACAAGATTCTCAAGGCACCATGGCTTGAAACCCTTGGGAAGAACCAAACTCGCGAGTAAGGAGTTCTTACCTGAATAAAATCTTTCTGAAAGAGTGTCCATATTTGCATCAACATGAGATAAGGAGCCATTCTTCAAAATCATGTGGGAGGAAGAACCCTGAATGTGCCTAAATGATTCTGGCCAACACCACAATTTGAATCTGGAATCATCGGTCCAACATCCCGTGTCGAAGAAGAAACATCTCATGGATTGACACACAAAAACTTCATTAAAACCCTTTTCGAGGAAGAAGTGTCCAAACGATTCTAGCTGTCACCCCGATTCAGATCTGGAATCGACAGTCTGAAATCCTGAGTCGAGAAAACATTAGAACCCCATTGATGGACACACAGAATCAGATAAACAACATGAGGAAGCCCTCCTACAACAATCTTTGATACAAGAATGTGAAGAATCCGCATAGGAGATAAACCCTTGAAGCAATCCCCACTCCCTCAGCTGCTCCGCAGACCTACATCCTCAAATTTATCCTCAGTCTTATCCTCTTATAAATAAATATATTTAAAAATATTTCTATATAATTATATATATATATATATGTAATTATACCTTATGGTCTGCACCACTTTGGTATATCTATATAATTAGATATATTTATTTCAATTAATAAATAAACACACACACACATATATAATTATAAATATAATAGCTATATTTATTTATTTAAATTATTTTATTATTATTTCATAATAATTTAAATAAATAAATAAATAAATATTTATAGTTCTAATTATAAATAAATAAATCTAAAAAGTATTCATATATGATTATATATATATAATTATAAATATAATAAATATATTTATTATATAAATATATTTTATTAAAATTCTAAAATTTTATAAATATGTATGTATATATTTATAGTGATAATTATAAAGAAATATATTGAAAAAGTATTTATATATAATTATAAATATATCCATATAAATATATATATATATACTTAATATATTTATTATTTAAATATTTTTATTATAATTTTATAATTATTTAAATATATTAATTAACCATTTATAAATATTTAAATATATTTATTATAATTTTATAATTATTTAAATATTATTTATTTATAATTTCATAAATACTTTTTTTAAAATTATATATATTTATAATTTTATAAATAAATATTCATATTAAAAAAAATATCACAAAATAATTTAAATAGATTAATTATATAAATTTCAAAAATATATTAAATGTTAAAAATTAATAAATAAAAAAGAATAAATTTAATTCATAAAAATTACAAACATATTGAAAATATTATACGTATAGTAAATAAATATATTTATAAATAAATATTATAAAATGATTCAATATGTTTTTAACATTATTAGTGAATATATAATCACAAATGAATAAATTAAATTAAAAAATTAAAAAAATTCTATAAATCAAATTCATAGGATTTATGTGAATTACAAACATACAGATGTACACATACACATAGTCACACACACATATACATACACACATGTATATAAGAACATACACATACATACATGTAGTTATACATGTGCATATATTTTAAATTATTTGATATCAATATAAATATATATCTAACAAAATATATTCATTTATATATTATACAATTGTTTAAATAAAATGTTAGCATATTTTATTTATTTTTATTATATATACATTTTTTAATGAATGTATATAAATAAACTATTAATCATTTTGATGAATATTAATTTGATAATTTTTTATATATAAAATTAAGAAAATAAGATTCATTTTTTTAAAAGTTATGTAATTCATATTTATATATTACATTAGTATATATATATATATATAAACATTTATTGTAATATAAATCTTATTTAAAATATAAAAATTTATATTTATTTGTTAATAATTATAATTATAAATAAATATAAGTTTAAATATTTGTATATATTTATAAATATAATTATATAATTATATAATTTTATATATTTATATATTTATATATATTTATTAATATATACGTATATATAATAATAAATATAATAAATTTATATTATTTAAATATATTTAATATAATTTTATAATTATTTAAATATATATATATATATATATATTTATAATTCTAATTATAAATAAATATATTTATAAATATTTGTATATAAATGTAAATATATTTATATAATTATATAAATTTATATAATTATATATAATTATATATAATTATTTAACTATATATTTGTATATAATAATATATAATTATATAATTATATATATTTATTAATATAAATATATAATTATAAGTATAATAAAAAATATCTTTTGAATATATTTATTAATGTTTTATAATTATTTAAAGATATAATTATTTATTTATAATTTTATAAATACTTTTAAAAATACACTATATATGTATTTAAATTATTAAAAATATATATATTAAGATATCATTTTTATATTAATAATAAACATGTGATTTTTAATTAATGTATACAAATAAAAAATATTTTTTAAATATAAATATGATCATTTGGTATATATTAACAACATTTTTATCAAAAGTTTTATAAGTGCTAAGAATAGTGATGATAAAGATCAAATTTTATTAGAAAGAAAACAAGTGATGATAAATGGTACACCATTATCATCGCTTTTAGCTAGCACCAATAAAGGTAGCCCTTTTATGAGTGCTTTCTGTTTAGCACTAATTTAGGTAGCCATTTTATCAGTTCTTTCTATTTAGTAAAGATAAATGTAGGCACTGCTTATACTGTGATCTATGGTAGTTGTTAATCAATGGTGATGCTTGTTCATTTGATATTTAATGGTGCACTATTATGACTTTTGGAAAACTCTTGTTGTCCCATGTTCCATTTAATAAAAAATTTCCCCCTCCTCCGTTTTTTCTCATATTCTTATGATCTAACCCTTGATGATATGATTTAACTTATTTTCCATTTGAACTAACATATCTTATGATTTTATTCCCTATGTTATGAATATGTGTATAACTTATGGGAAGTCTAGATGAGGTTTTAGTGTGGATCAATTATAAAGAAATGATCACAAGTATTTCAAAATAATTTGCATGTGTAGAAAGTCCTAAAAGTCACTAAGCCTACCATTATTGGGAATATATTATTGTTTTTGAGATATAATGCTCTAATTATAAAAGTGATATAAAAGAAAGATATTATTATCATGTTACTTCTCAATTTTCATCAAATATAGTGCTTAAATAATTTTTTTAGAACCAGACCTGGTTGTGTTGGTTTCGGATGAAATATTTGGTATCAAAGAATGGTTTAGTTTTTTTGTGGATTAGAGTATTCTTTTTAGAGATTTGGATAAATTAAATTTAGTGAAAACCATAAGGATAAGTCTTGGTATATGAAAACATCCTGAAGTTTATATATATTCAAGATTGTGTTGTTTCCTAGAAATTATATCCTTATCTGGATAATGAAAAGTGGATGTAGCTATGACACATATGAAAAGGGGGTAATCACCCTAAAAAGGTGGGTTTAGTATCTACTCGAACTTAATTTGGTGCATAAAGAGTGTTCCTATGATTTACCACCTGCTTAGACACTCTCAATGGTTATTCATTGTTTAATAACTTTCTATTTGTGACCTGTTAAGAAGGATTTATTATGTTAAGGAATTAATATAAGAATTTTTAGAGAAAAAATATATAAAACCAAGGTTATAAAAAGAGCGATTTAGGTTGAACATAAAGATAATGTTGTAGATTTAAAGTGTATGTCATTTCATGGTTGAGTTCCTCATGACATTACTTATGATAATTATCTTATAATGTCAATTTTCATCACTTATTTTGACTGATTTTGGTTTTAGTAATCGTTTAGGCCTGAAGGAATCAATTTAACAATAAATTACAGAGACTATAAAAATATTGTACCAATGAAAAACATAACTGGATAATAACTAGATTGAGAAATATTATGATGATTCCAAACCAATAATATATAATTATAATTAAAAATGTTAAATTAGTTGAGTTTCCGATCATAATAATGAATAGAATGATGAAGCCTCATGTAATTTTAAGTGATGAAGATGATGAAGGAAAAAGGATTCAAATTAATTTTTATAAAAAGGTTGGAGAAGGGAACTAGGAGAATATCTCTAAGGAACTGGAAGATGTTTTATCTGTAGTATGGGTGAGGATCAAGAAATAAGATTCTGAGAAAAAAAAAGTATATTTAACACAATGGGTAAAAATAATGTTCTTTTTATGGAGACACCAACAATTATTTGTTTTATATGTTAGAAATTTTGGAACAATAAAAACTAGTTCACTAATATAAGGTATTAATATGGAAATCAATTACAAAAACCTCATTGACCATGGGAATAATAAAACCCAATAAAACACTATTATTGAAGTGGATGGTGAAAATTAAGTGTTTCTCGGTACACTAATTCACCAATCTAGATTTGAGGATTTCTTATATCATGAAATTTTCACTAGCTTTTATATATTGAAATAAAACACCTGGTGGTAGCATTATTGTATCCAAGGTATAAGAATATTCTTCACACCTTGTGGGATTATGATTCATGAAAGACATTTTATTAATCTTGTAGAAAACAATTATGCAATTTTGGGAAATGGATTTGTTTTATCTACTTATAAGAAAAACTTATTTATTGGAATAAGGAAATAAAATTTCATATCAAACAAGGATATTATATCAATACATGTATGGTTATGAACACCAGTTTGAAAAAAAATTTAAATAAAATAGATCTTAATACTGAATAAAGATAAATAGTTTGATCAAATGATTGGATAAAAAAACACAATATTTGAGAGAATCCTATTCTGAGGGAATGATATGTTTCTTTAGATTAAAGGATTCATATTTTTTAAGAAATTATATCTTGAGTAATTTATACAATTAAAATACTCTTATAAATCTTTATTAACAATAGGTAATTAAAATTGTGTGGATGTAATTTATTTAAGGTAGAAAATGTAATACCCTAATATTCTGGAAGTTAATTTCACTAAATTTATACTATATTTGATAAAAATTTTCACTTGCATCATCGAACTGAAATGAGTTGTGAAATATTTTATAAATTTTATTATTAAATACAATATTAATATAACCTCTGTTAAATAATAAAATTGTCATTAATTTAAAATACATAAAAAATATGATTAAGAACACTTAATGTTTTGAAAGAGAAATTTTCAATGAGTCTGGTTTTTATTTATACATTATATATTCATTTAAATGATAAATTTATAAAATTTATAAAAATAATTATAAAAATTAACATCATTTTTTGATTCATCATTTCAATATTAGTTTTGGATAAAATTTTGAGTTTTTTCTAAAATTATCGATTTTTAGATGAATAGTTCACAAATATGCTTTTTGCTAATACTATCACTTTTATGACCACAAAACAATTCAATAAGGACTTAAAAAATTTAAACATATTTTATACAATAATATATATATAAAGTAAAATAAATCATTTAAAATTACCGTTGGACCCATGTTGAATGTTTTGAAAACATAAGTAGTTTTTTATTTAAAAACTATTTTTATTCTATTATATTTAAAAGTAGGTTTAATCTCTTATAGATATAAAATAAAACAAAATATATTTCATATTTTATATAATAATTTCATTTTTATATTTATATATAACAGTATGATTACTAATATCAATGTTAATTACTTCTATAATGGTAAATGTGTTATTTTCAAAGATTTTTTAAAAAAATTGTGTAATTCTAATATAATAAAATAAATTAATATCTTATAATAGAGGAATATAATATATTTTTCGTAACTATATATAAATTTATTAACACTCATTAAATTTTAATAAATAATAAGTAACATAAAGAACACTTGATGATAAAAGATATTTTTTAACAAAACAATTTTTTTATACATTACATGTTTTAATTTAAAATTTAATTTGATATTATTTAAAAATTTAGTTTAATTATATGGATCGTAAATTTAGGTTTATGACATCAAAATTTATTAATAATTACTTCCTTATATTTTTAGGGAAATACAAATTAATAGGATAAAAACTTGTTACCACGGCAAAAACCAAAATAGTTAAAGTAAAAAACCCAATAGAAAAATACATAAAACATATAAGAAATGGATTTTAGAGATTTTATATACCTTAAAACATCCCTAATTCAAATATTTTCCATTTTTAATCCTTTTACCCATGAATAGTGACACACTATCATTGAAAAGTAATGGGTAGTTACAGATGTACCATTTTTTCACTTATAAATATGGATCACTTCCTCCACATTTCTACACCAATTAAAATGATCTCGATCCACCAGAAAATTTACCTACTATCTAGTAAACCCTATCCCCACATTTTATAAACCTTTTTATTCCCAAAATACCAAGCTATGTGAGAACATCTTAGGGGGGAACATGCAAATTTATAGGTAATGCTCTCAACTGAGCTCTCTTCGTTCAATTCTTTTTCTACCCCATAAAATAATTTCAATCAATGAAATATTGAGAAAATTAGTATGATTAAAATTAATAATTTAATTGTACAAAATTATTATTACTTTTATACCTCCCTATAAAACTATTAAAAAAATGAACATGTCATCATGTGTTTGTACTGACTACTGCCTCCATGAATGACATGTTCTATTTTTCACAACCACCTTACATGGATCATAAAAATTATTTACTTAATGATAATATATAATAATTATAAATTGATTAATATTATTAAATGATAATTATTTTATTTTTATACCCCCTTACAATTATATGAAAAATGAGAGTGTCGTCTGCGTACGTGATGACTACCGCCGCCATAGAATGATTTGTTTCATTATTTCCAATACCACATAACATGGATAACATTAAAATCATATTTAATGTACAATGACTGTATTTATTAAATAATTAAATTTTTTGAAAGATAATATTTTACATTCTATTAGTGATATTAAAAATTAATGGTCATAGTAAATATAACCGCCAAATAAATGAACACATTAATGAATATTTCATTATTTTAATCCATTTTAGGAAAACCAATGGAACTGTATAAAGGTTTTGGAAATGGAATAATAAGAGGCAAAAAAATAAAATATTTTTTATACTGTGAAGCTATTTTAGAACACATTAGAGCACAATGAATATATTGAATATTTTTCATAGAAATTGACCAAACTACCTCAAGTAACCAACATAAGTGAAAAAAATTTAACAAACAAATAATAAATAATAATAAATAGACCCTATAAAATTATATATAAATGTAAAAAATTATTAGGAAAGTTTTTATTAATATTAAATTAATTTTTCAGGTCTTTAGGTATGAAAAGCTAATTAATCAGGACCCAATGTATGGGTTTTTAATTCTCAATTTTATTTCATTAATATGTGATATATATTCACCACTTGTGTTATTTTGGGTTAATATATTGGAAATAAATTTATTTTTTTCAAACACTTTATAGAGTCAATGTTTTTTAAATATCTATCTCAAGTTCTCCCTTTTATTGATTTTAAATTTGAAATATTATATCACTGTAAGGGTTTTGTTTAACTCAATCTCCATTTATTTGTGTTATTATGTTTCATCTTAAAATTATTTATTCCATAATTGGTTCATTCCACCATAAGATTTTCATTCATGTGAAATTATATTTCTCTATTGGTATTTTTTTTGAAATTAAAATATTTTACCTTTATTAAGTTCTTCCTACAAAATTTAAATTATTGTTGAGAATATTTCTAATCCTCTTTAACGAGGGTTTACTATACATGTCTATATTTTTCTATTATTTCCATTATTATACTTTATATTTTCAAATATAATAAGTTGTTATTATTGAAAATGCATTGATTCAAAAATTTCCTTACTATTTTTGTTTTCATTCTCACAAACGCCGACATTTATTATATTAAAATTTCTTCTTTTAAGTGAATTTCAGGAAAATGATATTCGTTAAAATATTTATTTTTATTCATGAAGAATAAAAATCATACAAAACTCACTAATCCATGTGAAAATATATTTTTAATGTATTTATATCAAGTTTGAATGTATTTTGGAAAACATTATTCATACCCTATATTTGTAAGCATTTATTATAGTCTGGAAATCCCATATTTATAATAAAATGTGCGGATCTTGCACCCTATGCTATTGGAAAAGTATAGATAAACTACCATATATTTGGAAGAAAACCTTTATTTAATAGAATAAATGTACAGCACATAAAGCATTCTTTTGAAAAAAATACATTGTTAACCATACTTTTGCAGTTTATTACACCATTACTAAACCCTATGTTTGACTTGTGTTTTTGCAACAAACTTTTCAGAAGTAAATATATCATTACTGTTGTTTTATGACCAATTAAAAGGCTTGTATTCAATGAATTTAATCATTAATATTTACATGGGATGTTACAATTATATTTTAATGATTTTGAATTCAATTTTTTTTCACTTTAACATAATATATTTCTAGGGTAACTTTGACCTGGAGAAAATTTTGATCATCAAGATAAAAACATGGATATTCATTATCTGTAAATATGTAGATGTTGATCATAAAAAATATATATATAATATATATATATATATACACCCACACATAGACATGAAAAACAAGTTTTTTCTACTGATAGAGGCACACTTTGGATACATATATGTTTTGATAGTATTTATATTTTTTCTGTTTTTTTTCATTATTAAGTCATCTTCTATAATTTTAAAAATCATTTTATAGAGGAAAACTTTTATAAAATACTTATTTAAACATATTTTTGGTGTTTTCTCTACTACCTCTTAAAGATATTATATTTGACGTTGACTATTACTTTTCTTCTACTGTATGTTATTGAAGATCAATTACATCTCTCAGTCACAACTGAAACTATGAATCCAATTTTTTTTCACAATCAAATAAATATCTTTTGATTTTTTAGAGTTTTGGATTATCAGAATCAATAGTGGTGGTGAAGAAGTATCATCTTTTCAAACTAGGTTGTGGATTTATGTTTCATTATAAAATAACTGTAAGTCCATATAAAATTATTATGGTAAAGGTTTCAGATACAGTTACTCAGTTGTTAAGGTCTTGTGATAAGAGGACATATCCAGTGAAATTCCCCAAACATGTGGAGAGAGAGTTGGTGGAGTGGACTATGGGATATTTGTTCCCTAAACCACTATACATAATTGTGTTATTTTCCTTATTTATTTCCAATACTAACTCATCTTTTATATAGGAGGAAATATTTGATACATAACAGGAGAATTGTTTTTGATCTCTAAAATATTTCAAAGGATCACAATTCACCCCCCCTCTTATGTCTTCATCATAAATATTCCAACCTATTCTATCTAACAGATGGTATTAAATAAATGGATCTATTAGTATATTTTTCTTTTTTAAATCCTTGAAATTTTTTTTTCTATCCAATACTTACAAGTTTTATAAAATATAACTTATTGGCCTAAGAAGCCTGAATTAAAATATTTGGGTGAAGAAAAATCTCAAAATTGATTATATTATAGAAGGTTTGTAGAATATTCATTCCCCTTATATTAATGGTGATAATTATGGATTTTGTAAAGCTTTCATGATTATTTATTTGAAAAATAATGGAATAAAATTTTGTTTAAAGAATTTCAGGCCTTACGGAATTCTTCTAGAACATCTGTACAAATTGGATAATGATTAAGAAAAATAATATGATCTTAATTCAACAGTAATGAAAGCTATTTTCTATGGTTTAGGAACTAATGAGTTTAATAATGTTTCTCAAAGTTCTATTGCATATGAAATATGGGAAACAATTTTTGTTACCTATGAAGGAACTCAAAATATCATATAATTGAGATACATAACTGCAAAGTTAAAGTTTGATACATTCAAAATTCACAAAGATGAAAATATAACTCATATAAATGGAATATTAACAGAAATTTTCAATAATATTGTTGCTTTGAGAGATACAATTAAGTAATTGGATTTGGAACTGAAGGTTATCAGAGTAATATAATCTATGTGGAATGTAATATCTACTATTATATGATAATCCACACCTATTAAAGAATTAGTAACGAAATAACTTATTAGAACACTGATGATGTATGAAGTTGATATACTTAACAAAGCTGAAAATCATATCAAATATGAAGAAGTTTATCTCATAACTATTTTCTAAGAATTATCTAATTCATGTAATCCAGATATAGATAATGATTTATCCAATCTTATTGAACGGTTTTAAATACTATACAATGATAGAAAGAATGGTATTGAAGAGAATAGATGTTGTGAATGAAAAGATAAAGGTATTGAAAAGGTTAACCGTACTTAATATAAATCTGAAAGGAAATATGATTATAAAATAAAAGTAAAGATAATTATAAAGGCTACTTGGTGTGATTATTCTAGTTCAAATGATGAATCTTCTACTTATAGGATGAGTATAAAAAACAAATGGTATATCTTATTGATCATACTAATGAGGTGTAATATTCTCAGCCTCAAAACACTAACTCTGAAAAAAATTCTTATGATGAATTAAATAAGTATATCTTTATGCTATATTAGAAATTTTAATCCTTAAATAAGGATCATATAAAAATTTACAATTATTAGGATGTTATTTTATTAGATAAAAAAAATTTCGAAACAAATTAAATAATTAAAAAAAATTCTTATAAAATATATTGTGATTTTCATGAAACTATAATTAATGAATTATTTGATGAAGTTGAAACATTAAAAAAATATCTATTATTCTTATAAAAGGTGAAACATATTTGAATAAGATCCTTAGAAAAAATAAAATTCAGAAAATAAAACTTTGAATATGTTGTAATGGTGAATGAAAAAAATTATAGGAATTATTTTGTTCCTAGAAAAAATTGTGAAAGCATGTGAGTTGTTAAATGTTTTTATTCTGGTATAAATAGACATTATAAAAATGATTATTTCATTGTAAAACCTAAATTTTTTTGGTGTTAAGAATATTTATTATTCAAATTGATTATTTAATTATACTAACAGAATATCTACACAAAATAATCATATTTGGTTACCTAAAACCTTACATGATAACACTACCAGACCCAAAAGAATATGGATACCAAAAGACACTTTTATTTGATGTTTTGTAAGAATACAGCACTGAACATCATCATTAAATAATTAGTTAGATTTCTAACGAGTGTCTAGAAATATCTATCTTTTCAAATGAGTTGAAAACTCTAAAGCAGTTTGTTATCAAAAAATTGTTTGAACTAGAACTAATAACATATAATGTATGTTATTACTATTATCATATATATTTTTATTTGCATTAATTGTTTTAAATAGGTGGGGGAAGATCATTAATTATAAATTTGTTAAATCTTTCATTCCATATTGAATTAAACTATTAAAACTTTGTCCATATACATTTATAACTGAATTTATAAAATATTAAAATAGGTTTCTAAAAAATTATATACCATATTCAATTTTTAATCTTGTTATTTTATTTAAAATAAATTTTCTTAAAATTCATTTACATAATTTTTTCTTCATAAAATCTATCTTATGTAAAAAATCCTTTTCAAAAGTTAAAATTTGTAATGATTGTCTTGTGTTTCTGATGAAATAATGTGAAATTTTTCCATCACATTGTCAAAACAAAATGTGTAATATTATTTAAAAACCATAGAATCTTTTTCTTAAAACAACTTAAATTGTTTCTCCTTATTCTTATAAATATATTTTTTGAATAATTCTAAATACATTATACGAAAGATTAAGTGATCAAGAACATCATGTCTAGATAAGATTGTTTCTATGATGAAAATGAAAGGCAATCCTTCTTCTTGTATGTTAAGAGAATAGTCAATTTCATATGTTAAGGATTCATTTAATGAATCTTATAAAAGAGAAAAATATTTTCATAGTTTTAAAGAACAAGAAGTTTCATCATCTTAAAATATTAAAGGTAAAATGTATTTTGAAAAACTTCTGTTTAAATTCAATACATTGAATGAAGAGATTGTTATGTTTCTTGAAGATATGAATACTCCAAGGAAGTAATAATAAGAGTTACGAAAATCATTAGTTTCAAAAGTATTTTTTGATACACTTCAAATTTAGTATCACAATTTGAAAGAAATTTCAATTTAAAAAGAATAATTTTAATCATTTAAAGTAGAAATTTTAAGTCAGATGAGTTACTCAGAATGGATGATATTTCTAAGTTGGAACTTGATAGGATGAAAAATATTTTATTCAAACAGTTTTCATCTTCTTCATTATATCATTGATCTACTGATGTTCAAAATTAAATAGAACAATGTTCAAGAGTTTTAGGTAATTTAAGTGAAAAAATTTGATGTTTGGAAGGTGTTGATAATACAAATAATTATTCTTAACACCTCTAATTTTAATCTTATTTGTATTTTATTCAGTATATTATATATCATTTTTAAAACAAATATGTTTACTTCATATGTGTTATAAATTATTTCATAATTTTTTTATGAAGTTTATAATTTTAATTGTTATCTTACATATAAACATGTGCTTAATGAGTTAATATTTAATTACATGTGTATCAAATAAATAAATATTTTTTTTATCAATTATGACATATAAAAAATTAATTTTCCTTGAAAATATTTTACTTAATTACATTAAATATGTTCTGTCATAGGGGGATTTATTTTAAATATTTTTAAAGTATTATGTAATAAATTAAATTATTTAGTATATTCATTACAAATCCATATTATTTGTTGAATACTATTTTATATTCTCCCATGACTTCTTGATTATATCCCTCTTTCATGAATTATGGGGGAATTTATATTAATAAAATTTATTATAATATTTTTGATGTTATTAAAATGTTGAGAAATTTGCAAGTGAAAAATTTGTTAGAAATTGGTTGGGGAGAAATTTTTTTTCAGGTTGTTGAGTAGTTTATGAAGAAATTATATGAAAAAAGGGTTGTGATGAAAGTAATATGTATATTTTTATTAACTCTAATAGTACTTTTTTGGGTTTTGTAATCATAAAAAATGGGGAGATTATTGATCATGTGTTGAGTCAATAATTTTTTTTATTTTCTTTATCACAAATTCCCACATTTATATAACAAATAATGTTTCTTTTAATTGAATTTCAGGATAATGATATTCATTAGAATATTTATTTTGATTATATAAGCATAAAAAGCATGCACAAGTCACTGATCCATGGGAAATATTTTTTTAATCTATTCTGAAATGATTGAAAGTATTATAGAAAACACAATTCATACCCTATGTTTTTTAGTATAATGTATGGCTTGGGAAGCCTATGTTTGGAATAAAACATATTTATTGTACCCTACATTGTTGAAATTTTTTTTACCAACAACACAATATTTGGAAGAAACCCTACGTTTAATGGAATAAAAGTATGGATTATCAAAACAACTTTTGTAGACAAACATACATTTTCAACACCCCTTTTTAATTTTATTACTATATAGTTAAGAACTATGTTTGTATCAGTAAATGATAGATATTTAAATTAATGATATTATTTGTATTTTATGCAATGATCTTTGAAGAATAAAATATCTATTTAAATATGTTTTATGACCAATTTAAAGGATTGAATTAAATATATAAAAATTTTAGTATTTCTAATGGAATTTACAACTCTCTTTGAATTATTTTGAATTAAAATATTCCTGATTTATCATGCTATATTTCTGGAGATCTTTTGACTTGGATGAAAGTTTGATCATAGTGATAAATACTAGCATATTCATCATTAATAAATATGTAGATGGTTATTATTGGGAATATACAGATAAATATATATACTCAGAGAAGTGAAAAATGAGTTATTTCTTCTCCTAAAGATACACTTTGGTGGCATACATGTTATGATAGTCTTGTTTTTTCTCTTGTTGTGTTTCATTGTTAAATCTTCTTCTATGGTTTGAAAAATCCTTTCATGGAGATAAACCATGGAGAAATACATGTTTAAACATATAGATGGTGTTTTTTTGAAGATGGATAAGGAAGGACTATTTTATGTTGAATATTGTTTTTACTACTTTTGTATGTTATTGAAGATCAATTATATATGTATTTTTCTACTGTAATTGTGAATCAAAATATTTTTTATCAGTCAAATCAATATCTATTTATTTTTTGAAGTTTTGGATGATCAAACATAATCATGGTGGTGAAGGAATATAATATTCTCATACTAATATGTGGATTTATATTTCCCTATAAAATAACAAAAGGGACATGTAAAATCCTTATTGTAAAGATGTCAACAACCTATACTCATTTGTTAAAGTCTTGTGATATGATGATTTGTCTGGTGGAAATCACCATGCTCATGGAGAGATTGTTAGTGGAGTAGATTAGGAGTTATTTATTCCAAGAAACACTGTAAATCACCATGTCCTTTTCCTTATTCATTTTTTCTACTCAATTGTATTTAAGAGATAAGTAAAGGAGCATTTCATAATAATAGAATTGTTTTTTATCCTTCAAGGATTTTTAAAGGATCACAATTCACCCTTCCACCCTTTTATCTCTTATTCATTGTAATTTTAACCTATCCAAAATAAAATTTATCACATGTTAAATTAATATTTAACTTTAAATACTTTCAAAATAATGTTTCTATGAACCTTTTTTTAATGTGGGAATTTAAAAATTGAATATTAAAAAAAAAATAGATCTTCCAAACAGTCCTTGTTAATTTTAGGAGATGTATTGTCTTTATATTACCCACATTTCCAATATATTTTTTTCATGTATTTTTTTATAT
Source organism: Viscum album (assembly GCA_963277665.1). Taxonomy (NCBI): domain Eukaryota; kingdom Viridiplantae; phylum Streptophyta; class Magnoliopsida; order Santalales; family Viscaceae; genus Viscum; species Viscum album. Next base: position 695,362,633 of record OY728157.1, read on the forward strand.
TTTATATATTTTTTAATTAAATATAAACCCATATTAATTTTAAATCTTTATTGTGAATAATATATGTTTTTAGTAACCTTAGTAATTCTCTATTTTATATAATCCCGATTAAATGAAAGTTTCTAATTTATAATTTCATGTGAAGTACTAACCTCATAATATGTTTTCAACCATGAATATATTTTTAAACCCTTATTTATTTTATATAAATCTTTCTTGGTTTAATTTTTCTCAAAATGAAAATAAAAATCCCCTTCCAAAATTTAAAATATCTTTTACCCATTTCATAAATCATCACCTAACTGGTTTGTTTTTATTTTTGATTTTACAAACCTTACCATGAAGTTTTTTAGATTATAACTCCATGTTAAGATATTTTATTCATTATTAAAATGTGAACATCCAAAGTGACTGAATGTTTAATTCTATTATTTATCCTTATGATATATCATTATATTATACTTTAATACAATATTATGAAACTCACTTTATTTTCATGGGTCTTATCATTTTTATTCTTTATTTATGGTTTATTTTTATTATGTGGCACATGTATGAATGTTTATATTCTGACTTTAATTTTGTTATAGGTGTTCTTGGAATTATTTATCCCTCCAATGCATTTGGTAAAGCTTTATGTCCTGCGTGATCATATGAAATAGAATGGGGAGTGAACCCAATCATCCATTGAGATATATCCACTATGTTTATGGGAATGGGGTGAAATCCAAATCCATTATGGGGATATTTAAACAATAATAGTCTTATCAAGGATCATTGGCTTATGTTAATGATGTCATGCATTATGTTGTCTCTATATATTTATTATTCATGAAATTATGATATCATTCTATTATGCCATGTTTCTATTCTTATCTCACACTATTATTAAATGGTATATGTTTATTAATTTGAGATTACCTATAATTATATCATGACTTATGGATAAATATTATTGTTCCCAATTATTTTTAACATTAAATTTCTCCATTGGAAATTTTTTATATATTCTTTTGATTTAAACCTTGATAACATGATTTAACTTTCTAAGTGATTAAGCTCACCCCTTTCTTATGTTTCCTTTCCACAGGTTATGAAGAGGAGCATAACAGATGATAATTTTATAAGGGATTATAATGTGGATAAATTATTTTGAACAACTCATGGGTACTATAAAATAAATTTCATTCTTATCTAGTCCTCAAAGGCACTAATACTTTCATTCCTAGGATTCTGTGACCACTAAAAACATTCTTAAAACTAATCATAAAATTTTTTGACCTGTAAATAAATTCATTTATAGATAATTTTCTAAAATTAAGTATATTTTATATAATTTAGTTTTCGTTTCATTCACATTTTTTTATTTAATGAAATTGATGCACCACTACAATGGGGATTAACAAAAGATGATTTTATTTTGTCTAATGTCACACAAAGGTTGACCGAGGTTATCTCACAAGAGGAATAATGTCGTAGGTTCAATCACTAATTATATTCCACTAAATATAATTCTTTTCTTATTAATTTATGAAAAAAATTTAGCTTTAGGGTTTTTAGTTTTGAAAAATGATTGTATTTTAAGAAACTACATTGTCCTAACATGACGATGGAAACAAAATGAAGTTGGGGAAGAATGATCTTTGTCCTAGAGTTTGTTAAGGCGGTTTCCTTCATTTCAAAATCCAATTTTATTATAAATTACTTTCCATACTAGGATTTCTATTCCCTATACTAAGTGGGATTTTTGAAATACCCAAGAAACCACTTCATCAACCTAAACACCACATACCCTTGGTAGAAAATAGAAATGAATTTGAGATATAATACATGGTGGACCACCACCTAACCCATGTGATTATCAAAAATCCAACACAAATAGAATTAAAATATTTAATAATTAAAGAGAAATAATTAAGAACACTATGAATCCTCCCTGAGGAAAATACTTAGGTAAGTCACTTTCCATTTCTAAGGTAAAATATATAATAGTGGGAAGAGTGAAGAGAGGGAGGATGAAATTAGTGTTGGAAGAGATATAGATATAGAAGAATTAAAATATGGATAATGGGAAACTCTTTAATAAAAAAATAAATGTGTGATATGATATAAAGGAATAATAAAAGAAATAGAAAACATGAAAAAAATCCTAAACAATTTTATCCCAAAAATACAATATAGCAATAGATCCTTGGGAACTGATCTCTTCTCCTATAACCTGACCTAGTATTTACGGGGATTCTAGGTGACTGACCCATCATAAAGGGATTTATAAATGGGTCTATTATGGCCCCACAAATAAAAGTGTTATTTACTATTATTTATGTTAATGGATGCAGATTTTTGGACTATTAGATAATTTCATATTGTGAATAGTAATCATGATATGTAATGTTATTGGGATGACCTTTTTTCATGGGTTGTTTCATGCTTAAAATTATTCTCTTGATTTCATGTCATGAATGCAATTCATGGAGTATAATTTTTCTTTCCTTCTAGTTTAGTGAAATTTCAACTTTATTCTTCAGTTTTAAGCTCATGGAATGTGCCTCAACTTATCCTTTTCTATGGTAAATCTTGCTCATCATGGAATCATTATTTTTTAACATTTTTTACAAAAAATCTATTATGGATTCCATCTTCAATATTTTGGTTTGACTCCATGCTTCTTCACATCACGACACCATGTGTCTTCAGCCTAAATTATTCATTATCATTATTAATTTCCCAAACATTTTTGGTATCATGACATAAATAAAAAAACTATTAAATACAAGAAACAATAAAAAAACAATGTGTGTAAACATTTTGTTTTATATAAAAAATATGAAAAATATGACTGTCTTAGAAACCACCTCTTCATTGTGAGTTTTAATCCTATTTTCTCATTACTTGATACAAGTAATGAGGTCATTGTATTCCTCATTTTTTCCTTAATATTTATTTAATTCTTAGTATATTATTTAATAAATAATTTTATCTTCAAAAACCATTTATAGAAAATTATTTTTGGAAATTATTTGGCCAATATACATGAACAGTCATTTTATAGTCCACTAATAATCATATTTTTATTTCTTTAGGTAGCCAACTCCTCAAGTGCACCTTCGAGTTTGACCATTATGTTGATAACTTCATTGGGTTTATTTTCATCATTAATTCTGGATAGAGACTTCTCAATGATCACAACCATATTTTCCTTTGAATTTAATTTAAACTATATCTCACCCTCTTCAAATAAGACCTCATGATAAATCATTCTATTTGAAAACAAATATTTTTCATTAAATATTTATTCTGAATGTATTTTATAATTTTATGTTTTATTCAAAAGGAAATTTTATTTCGTATTTTTATTAGTAATTATATTCACCATCACTATGAATATTCTTTTAAAACATTTTATAAATTTTTCTGTCATTTCCACAAATAAAATAATCCAATGATATGTTTACTTGAAACCATCTAATACCTTATATCTTTACAGACATATCATATGAAACTAAGATACTTTGAAAATAATCTAAAGGATCTATTTTAAGTTCCTTTCTTCGAGTCTCAATACATTTTGAATATAAAAGGTAGTAATATCCTTATAATTATATTTATAATTTCAACATCTTTAATTTCATCTCTATGTTCATGAATATATCTTGTTAACTCAATGTTTCTGTTAATGTTTCCATTCATTTTTTTCACTTAAAAATATCTTCAAGTCATTAAATTTATTATTTAATATTTAAAACTTGTCTTCCTCCAATTTACTATGACCTTCAATTCATCAAAAAATTATTTAGAATTTGTTTATATGACCATTGTAATATGGATTTATTTATAGAATGTTGTAGAGAATTCACTTTATGCCTTTTCCTTTTTAATAAAATTTTCTTGTTCATTTTAATAAAAGACCATTCATGAGATATCTAATTTTAATTCCATGAACTATAGTGAATAAGTCACAATGTCTTAAGTTAGTTGGTTGTTATTAAATATAGTTCTTATATATATGATAATTATACCAACCAAATAGAGGAACACCTTTTGTATTCAAAATATTCTTCATGTCAAAACTTTTTACATGATAGATTTTCTGCGAATATGTAAATCCTACATAAACTTAATGAAGTATTTTCATTTAAAGGATTGGTTCTAGAGTATATTCATTTTGTAAATATGGAGTAATAAAACATTTTTACATCATTATTTTGGAAGGAGGGAAACTATAAGGATATGCTTTGTAAGGAGGTTCCTTCAATGGATCCAACACATGGGTGGCCTTATTTTAGAGGTTCTATTGGGCCTCCTAGAAGCTTTGAGTGTTTAGTTTTTCCATGTTTTATTTTCTACATTACCTAATGAAGTGGTCACCTTGGGGTTTTCTATAGGAGTTCAATATTGTGAATAGTGAAAAAATATTATTCAACTCTTCTATATGGTCGGTGCAATTGGGTGAAAAAAGTTACTCTATATAAATATTGGTTGAATCCACCTTTTTATAATTGAACTAAAATTTAGTGAAATTTTTTATTAAATTTTCTAATCAATCAAAGTGACTCATTAGTTTTAAAGTTATAATTTTTTTCTATAGAAATGAAATGCTTCAATGTTTCTCTTATGGGATGGTAATTTTAGACCAAACCATGTAAAACTAAAGTATTTATTTCATACATATATTTTATTTCATTTCACTAATAGTTTTTTTATATGTGTTATTTAATAAGTTTGAATTTTTTTTATATGAATTTGGTGATTTAGTTCAGATTTTTTCTTCCATGTTCTCGAACATTATGTTTGATGAGTTCTGTCTTCAAACTATTTCCACCAGTTGATTCAAAAAAGAATTAAGACTATTTTTTAGATGGAAAGTGTTAAAAATTACCAAAAAATGATATCAAAGGTAATGGTTATGAATAGATTTATTAGTTCTCATGTCAGTTCATGAAACATTATTTTTCCAATATTTGTTTCAAATTTTAGTGGGAGCCATTGTTTTTAGAATGATGACATCAGAATAATGAAAAGTATATATTAAAAAATTGTTGGACTATATTCCAGTTTTTTAAAAATTCAGATAAAAGACTATATCATTTAGAAAGATCTACATATTCCAATGAAGGATTTCAAATGAGAATTAATATAAAAATATGAATGTGAAAATCTATATTATAAGGAACTTCTGTGTTACCGATGTGTTTAGTATGAAATATAGATTTGAACATTTGAGAAAATAAATCCACAATATATTTTATGGAATCCCCTATATATATGTACAAGAAACCTACCCCATTGAATAAGGTGTTCTTAATAGAGAGGTTATTCAATATGTGGTTATTGGAAGGAATATCATATTTAGTTCTTTTGAAGGATTTCTACTTTATCTGGAGGCAGATAGATTCAGTAAAGTTTACATTCAAAAAATTTGTTTGGGATATTTTTTGTTTTCATCTCAATGAGAGTCATTGGAGGACATGGTTATAATTATGAGTGGTTCAATTGGAATAAACGTTTTGGTTCTCATTGATATTTGAAACTTGATCATAATGATGATCTTTAATGGAAAGAGTGTGAGAGATTTTCTAGTGATGTATTAAATACCAATGGAAGGGGATGATCACAACATAAAAAGAATTAGAAGAAATAAAAGAGGAATTCATGGGAGAAGAGATTATAGGACTCATCCAAAATTAAGATTGTTTTTTGGATTTTCATAAATAGAGGACACCTGAAGAAATATTGTCCTGATAGGAATAAAACCTTTTAAAGGGTCTCATTCAAAGAGTTGAGTGTGAAATTAAAGATTTTTGTAAATCTATTTGAAAATTTTTCAACAAAAATAGAATCATGGATCATAGATTTTGGAGCTTAAATCCATTACATAGGATAAAAGGGGTTCATATCAAATTATGTATCCAAAAAAATTGGAAGAGTGTATATTACTGAAGATGAATCTCTTCCAATTATGTTAAAGGGAGAACTAAAATTTCAGTTGGAGAATGAATTTTTTCTTATAATGATGTAAATTATAAATTTTATAAGACTTTAAAAGGACTTTATTTCTGTGGGTTAACTAGATAAAATATGTTTTAGAATGAGATTTGTAGAAATAGTATGGAAGATTACTCCAAGATATCTTATCATAGAAAACAATGTTAAATATTGGTCATTATATATGACCATAAGGGAAATATAAGCTAAAATTTCTGGAATGAAGTCTTACCGAATTTCATTACACTGGAATAATCAGTTTTTACACATTAGTGAGAATGGTATGATGATTTTATAAGATAGATTCATGCTAGAACTGGTCCACTTAGAACTTTTAATATGAAAGAGTTGTATACATAGAAAGTAACAGAATGTTTCATTCAATTTTTCTAAGAGAAAATTGAAATACCATAAGATTGAATTTAATAATATTGATAGTTAGGGACCTATACTAGTTCATTATTATAGAATATCAAGGTAAATTATTACATTTATTGATGATTCCATAAGAGATGTGTGGGCATAAATTTTGAAACATAAAATTGAAGTGTTTTTAATATTTGTTCAATGAAAGGATATTATGGATATGAAACCAGAAGAAAACTAAAATTTTTATGATCATAAAATAATGTTGAGTTTATTAGATGGATTTTTTCGAATTAATACAAGAAAAGATGAATCCATTATAGGAAGACTATCCCATGGACACATGAAAAAAATAATGTAGCTGAGAGAATGAATCAAATGTTGATAGAAAGAATAAAAAGTATGTTGTGACATTCCAGAATGTATAAATATTTTTGGGTCAAAGTAGATGGATTAATATCTTACATAATGAATATAATTCAATAAGAATGAATTAGACATCGGTTATTAGAATAAAATTGGTTTTGAAAAGTTTTAAATGTTTTTTTCTCACATAGTATTTGTATGTTTAGCCTTAATTCATGTGGAAAAAATAAGATAAATCGAAGAAAAATATTGTAAATTCATCTTTATAGGTTATAAAGATGAATTATTTGGTTTTCAACTTTGGTATGATGAAAATAAGAACGTTATCAAAACTTTGGATGTGATATTTATTGATAAAATCATGAGGAAATATCAGAACATGAGATTAAAGATAATGATACAAAATAAATTCTTGTTTACATGTCTTTAAAAGATTATATGTCTCTAAATATATGAAAGGTATCATAATTCAGAAGTATTTTTAAAGGTTAGTGGCGATTTTTTAGAATTTCAACAAACAATAGATATATATGAAAGGTCAAGAACAAGGTAATATTAGTTTAGTGTTTTAGAAGGATAAGATATGAATGTTATAGTTACATAACAAGATGAATAAAAGGATAATATTTAGATATATTCATGAAACAAAAGACTAGTGTGGAGTTGGAGATGATATGTTTTTCTTATATTTAATTGATATAGGATACCTATAGATTCTAGGAGAAGGAGCCACTCTGTGTGATTTCAAAAAGTGGGAGTTAACAATATACAAAGAGTTTTTTTATACAAGTGAATTACACATGGGAACTATTAGAAATACCACTATAGAAGAAATCACAATAGAACAAGTGGGTACTGTAGTTAAAAGAAGATGATGAAGAAATAATGTGATATTAAGAGGGGATGGTTTTAATAGTATTCTAGAAAAAGGAAGGTATTGACTTATCAAAGATATTATCTCTAGTTTTAAAACATGTTTTCATTTGAATAGTTTTATGTTTGTTTTGATTCAAAAACTTGTATCTTGAAAAACTGAATGTTATGATGGATTTATTTCATGTGTATTTGGAGGAATAAATTTATATTAAAGAAATGCATTGGTTTCATGGACAATCTAAATTAAATATTGATGTGAAAACATAAAAATATTTTCTATGGTTTGAAATAAGTACCAACCTGTTTGAATAAAAAGTTTGATTTTTTTTTCATGGAAGAGAAAGGTTTCAAATGAATTAACTCTGATCATTTATAATTCTATAATGATATTAGAAGAAATGACTTCATTAACTTACTTTTTAACGTGTATGATATACTATTGGTGGGTCTGAATATTTAGATGGTTTTAATGTATAATGTGGTCTTTTCTGAAATGTTCGATATGAATGTTATTGGTGATGCAAAGAAGGTCATAGGAATGTGTATTAAACATGACAGAAATGTTAGATGTTTGGTTTTCTCATAGAGTGATTCCATTTATTATATAATTGTGGTTTTTGGAATGGGAAGATGTAAAATGGTTTTAAATCCACTCACTGGTCACTTTATACTATCAAAGGATCAATCACCATAAATGGAAGAAGAAAATAAGTACATGGATAATGTTCCATATACCTCAGTGGTTAGAAGTTTTATTTATGCTATGGTTTGTAAACATCTAAAAATTTCTCATGCAGTGGGAGTGGTCAAGAGGTTCATTCAAAATATAAGGAAATTTTATTGTGGAGATGTTCTGTAGATTATTCTGTAGGAACAAGAGTTTTAATACTTAGTTTTAGTGATGATTATTTGTTACTTGGGTATGAATATGTAGGATTTGGGGGTGATTTAAATTCTTATAAGAGTACAACCAAATATGTTTATACTTTCAGTGGAACAATTTTTAGTTGCATGTCCAAGTTACAACTGACAATTTTATTTTCTAGAACAGAATAAGTGTATGTTACTGTTAATAAAAATATCAACAAGATGGTATGGTTGAGGTGTTTAGTTAAATTAGATAGATACATCTAGGATAATGGAATTACCTACTATGATAGTGAGAGTACAATTCAATTGGTTGAGAATATTGTGTTTCATTCAAGAACTAAACACATTGATCTGATTTACCATTATATATGAAATATACTAAAATATGGTGAGTTGGGATTACAGAAGGTAAATGATAAATATAATCCATAGGATATGGTTAAAAAGTGTTTTGGTCGACAAATAATGAGTCTATATAAATCTTATGCAGGGATTTGTTGAATATAAGGAGGGGGAGAATAATTTTATTCAACATAAGTATATTTTAAGAGAGTTAAAGGTGGTTCCATGGTTTTATCTAAAATATTATTTATGTTGAATATAGTTAGAAATGTGTGAATACTAAATTATTTTAATGAATTATATCAAATATAAATATTTATTATAAAATATTTTTTTATGTGGTGTATGTAGTAGTTTCTCCCATCCACATTTCAGAAGGATGTTTTCTAAAAGGAGGGGTTTTAGAAGGTGGTTCTTCCAATGGGTTCAGCCTAAAGAATTCTTTTTATAAAAGATAAGTTTTAGCTTTTGAAAGTTGGGGTGGTTAATTGTTCTATTATTTTTGTATTATTTTACCTCAGGAAGTGGTCACATTTTTTTTTATAGGATATCTATAGTGAAAAAAATATAACTGATGAAATCATATTTCTCTCAAATGTTGATGAACCAAGACTTTTAGAAGATAATCAATATAAATATATGGTGGTGATACCTTTTTTAATGATTTAGCTGTCATTTAGTAAAAATTTGGATTACTAGTTATAATAATTCATAGTCACTCATTATTCATAGTTTTGTACCTTTTTATTCTGAAGAGATGGAATGTTGTAATATTTACCCCATAGTAATAATAATTTCAGTTCGAACCACATAAAACAAAGTTGATATTTTATTTCCTACCTGAAATTTAATTATATGTATGTTTATTTATCTTTTGGTTTAAACATGGATGATGAATTTTTCGAATTAGTATAGTGATTTGGGAAAAAATTATATCTTTTAAATTCTGATGAAATAAGTTTAGATAGTTCAGTATAGAATTTCTTTCATCTACATGATTTAAAAATAAATGATTTTTATTGTTTCACAGAAGGGAATTGTAGAGGAATTCTCAAAAAGACACAACAATACTTAACATTGTGTATTTGATCCCACTTGTTGTGAATACATATCAAGATACAACCTAAGAATGGGGGGGTAAATTTTTAGTTTAATTTATTTATTAAACAAATAAATCTTATTTTCATATTGGAAATAATATATCAATCCATTTGGACTTGAGAAAAATATACACCATCCAAAAATATTAAAGTAAATGAAATGATATAATGATTTTACATGGCTCACCACTAAGGAATACATCCATGGAGTATACACATAGTGATGTGTTAGTGTCAAAAAATCAGTACTCATTATATTTGATTATAAAAATTTAGTTATGGATCACTATTATCACCCTCTAAATTAGCATATTCAAAATCAAAGAGGAAGAAATTCCTGAATATGGGTATTATTTTCCCTAAAAAATCAAGGAATAATAGGATGGATTAAGGCTTGTGAATCCTATAAGGTACACACCATTGCGTGACTATTTCAATGTCACACGAAGGCTCCATGCATGGAGCACTGCCCGTAGTAAGTCCTGTAGACCCCCTTCAACAAACCTACCAAATATTGTGAACACCCCCTGAATAATTGAATGAGTGTCCCCATGCCACATGGTTTTTCATTATCAAGTCCCAAAAAACCACCAAAAAACATTCAAAAATAAATAGGATAAATTTCAAAGGAAGTGACCCACCAATGGTCATAAAGCTCATGCAACAAATCGACATTGGGAAAAAAATCTCTTTGTGATATCTAATAAATCTCACATGATGTATGATACTTCATCACAAAAAATTAATGAAATGAATCGGACGAGGTGAGAGGGGTTCACGGTCCCTAAATGACATGCAACGCGCACCCTGATCAATCCACGAGACACCATGTCACCTTGTGTAAACCCTCTGTTCTATCAGCCTCACCACATGGAAGTCCTCGGGTGTGTCTAGATAACTCTATGATGCTCAAGGGAGAGAAGGATGGTTTTTTTACAATAAATTCTAGCATACCCTCATATTACCCATATTGGTCAGGTGAGAGACCATTGAAAAATTGAGTAAAAATCATAGATATTAATTATGATGACTAACATGATCCATGAACTTTGTAAAATAAAACAAGGGAGATAAAAATGGAGGTGGTGGGAGGGTTCATAGTAACTAAAAGATATGTGAAATTCCACTTATATAGCACCACGATACCTCGATGACATTCTCTCATTGTCTTGCGGAATCCCTTTAAATTTTCATACTAGTCTTCAAGACATGGAAAGCTCGCGCACCCCTGTGCGGACCATATTGTTCATGCAATGAATCTAAAAAAATAGAAGAAATATCATTGGCAACACACATGAAATCTTGTATGAATCCCGAAAATGTTTCATCAAACACAGGAGATCAAAAGGGAGGAGGTGAGAGGTGCTTGCGGTCACTGAATGGCATGCGATGCGCCCAGCGCACCCACAAAGTTATCCCACGAGATGCCAGGACAAGTCACCCAAGGTATTGTGAGTGTCTTCTCATATGCACTTGGATATTGAGAACACCCTCAGACATGTCAAAATGACAACATGAATTTCCTTTTATACACCCACATGATAAAACACATGATCTAATAATTGGGAATACTCCGATAAAGGAAGAGACTCACAATAACTGAAAATCAAGAGATGCACCCAAAGAAGTCTATGATAGAGACTCACAAAACCACCTGACACCAGACCCCCTTTGCTGGCTCCATCATGTACTCATGCCAGATACCCGACACAAATAAGTGAGTGCCCAGGGTGGTTAGTACTATAAATTCCTTTCCCAAGCAATAAGGAAGGGTTGGATTCTTGACCAATGATACGCACATCCAATGTCTAGACTCTGGAGAAATCATTTCTTGATATATAAAAACATCTCAGAGTGGTAGATCACATGACCAGATGGATTTCTGTTAGGTAATACTTCGGTGGATAGCTGGAGTATTATTTCACTATTCATAAATCACAAAGCATGATCATTCATAGATCACATGAATGATCTCTAGTAGGTAATGTAAAGAACATTCATCAATCCTACTAGATCACGAGATACTCCAAAAAATTTAAAATAAATGAAACAAATGCATTCTTAATGTAAATGACAGAACAAAGATCAAAGGTATAATAATTAAGAGAAAGACAATCTTTCTTCTCTACGTGCTTCACATGTGTCATCTGAAGACACATGACAGCACTTGGACACATTGCCCAGATCTCACGACACCCCTTAAATATGTCATCTGGGACATCCAAAGTCCTCCAAACATATGAGGGCACATCATATAGTTCCCCCTATAGGCACCTCTTCTATCTTGTGAACCCTATGGATCCATCACCTCAGAATTTCAATGTCCCTTGGACACATCACCTGAATCATGTAACAGTGTTCACTCATATCAGCTGAGTTTCACAAAACCACAATGACATGATAACCAATCTCCCATGACACCCTCTGAGCAAGTCAACTGAGACTCACAGTGCCATCCAGACTTGTTTCCCAGGTCTCCCACTGACTACTAGATGTTTTAGCTAAGATATGAGACACCCCTCAGATTGTGCCATAATGGCTCTGACGACACCATACATTTGTTATAAGCTAGGTCATTTGGTGGATCTCAGGACATGTCGAATGGGTCACATGACAACATCTATATAAGAAGGCCATGTCAATATGGAATCCTAGGAACTTACAATGTTGTATGTCCTCAGCATGTAATTTCAATCTATAGGTAAGACTCAATGTGTAAGCCCCAACATATATGAACTATGAGGACTCTGATTCCCACCATAACTGGGATACGTAAGACACATTCCCATGGCCTGTGCTCCATTTCCAACATCCGTAGGGAATGTCCCAATACACAAGTCTCATATCCAAATGCTTTGAGGTCAATCATTTCTTCCCCCTTGTTTCTCACACTACGTGTAGTTTACACAAGCTTAGGGGGTTGCAAAGAACATATCATTAGGCATCATAAATATCTGTAATATAGGGAAACCTAAATGTATATGTCCTAACATAAAGGGAACTATGATGACTCTAATTCCTTCCATATTAAGGATACATAGGCCACCTATCTCCAATGTTCCAACTCCATATTGATAATCCATGGAGGGACCAAAATATGAGTCCCTAGTTCAATGAAATAATATTTATTACTTGCAATACTTTGTTTATAAAAAAATAGCATGGATCATGTGGTATTAGTGAGTTGAAATGATCATATTATCTGCACTATAAACCCCTACAATGGTACATGGAAGCCTCAGTTCATAATCCCCAACATAAGCCGAACTATGACGACTCTGATGCCTACCATAGTCATGATATGTAGGACGCCTTCTCAATGCCTGAGAATCATACCAAACACCCAAGGAACCATCCTAGTACCCAATTACCATAAATGTTTTCCATGAGGATGATCATATACCCCTTTTTTGTCACACCAAGCATATCTCATGTGGGCTTAGTGAGATATGAAAGAACACCTCATTAAGCATCATGAATGAATACCCCTAATATAAGGAAATATTCCATGGGTCTATTACCAAGGGAATCATTAAACAATGTGGTTTTTTATTCTTGTAATTCCCAATATACATAGGATGCCTCATAATAGCCCAATATCCACCTCAGAATATTAACCACCTCCTCACATGGCAACACATTCTAAAGAACTTGGTCATACTGTTACAACACATAAAGCAGCTATTCTCTACTAGGGAATTGAATAAAGAACCTCAGATACATACAAATGGATTCATTAAAGAGACTCCCTTTCCACATATATTTGTATAATTAACCAATAAACCATTTCTTTAGGGTAACCCATCCCTTATCGGGTGTATTAAGAGATCTAGAAACATATTATGAATCTATATGAGAGTCTCGGAGTAGGAAATAATTTCCCTAAAAAGGTTATATGGGCATGAACTCCTATCCTTTCGACCAATTTGAGTCCCTAAGAGTCACCATCTATGAAAACATAGACGACTGATAGAATTTGGAAAGCTGGTTTGTACCCTTTATGTAACTACTCAAATTTTTACTAATGAAAATTCTTCTTGATTTGATTAAATATATTATTATGTAAAATGGTTATGTAAAACATTTTCAATTATTTGGTTTTATTATTTTTGATTTTAAAATACCATTAAATTTTTTTACAATTTCCAATATAGTCATTGAATAGTGTTCACATTATTAGTATAAATATAGGGCTTTACCAAGTCCAATTTTTTCAGACAATGGAATTTGATGCATGCCTATCATAGGGCATGGAAAAAGTGTATTTTTATGTTTTCCTAGTCCAGTATAGAGGCTGACTAGGGTCATCTCACTTGAGGGGGTATTTCAATTCATTTACTCACTTAATTTTATTCCCTTTAACTACTTATTTTTGGTTGTTTTTATTTAATATAGATTGGAATGAAATTTATGGAAATAAATTAAATGAAAAAAAATCAATTCAATTTTATATAAAATTCTAAACAAAATAGAATTAATAAAGAAAAGAAGTTCTCCTGAGATAACTTTCTGGGAGGACCTTCATTGACCAGCTTAAAATATTCTTAGTGAACACACTCTATCATATTTGTGCACACCTTAATCTACAATGATTATGAATGAAAAATCTATATAGAGATCGCCAATCACACCCTCCATCCACCACCTCAATTGAGGGAGAATTATAAATAGAGGTCCAACCCTCCTCATTTTGAAGGGATTTCAACACTTAGGGAAAATTAGAGATCTAGTCGCGTAGGTGTTTCGGTCGCGCAAGTGGTGGATTGGTAGTGTGAGTATAAAGATATTTAGAAGTTCTGTTCTAGTTGATAGTTGCGTTCCAATACTGATTTGTGCATAAAAGGGTGTGAGTCACCCAAGTTTAGAGTTGAAGAAGGGAGTGTCGCACAAGTGGTTAGGTGACTCATGCACTCCAGGATTGAATAAGCATGCCAGGTATTGAAGAAGTGTTCCAGGTATTAGAGAATCATGCCAGACATAGAGAAGAATGCTGATCATTCTAGGGTTTCATGGAATGTTGGAAGGTTTACTGGTACGTCCGTGGTAAAGTTTTATTCATCAGTGGATGAAAGTGGAACTTTAAAAGTGCATCTCCAAACAAAGAAAAATACATTCATTTGTGATAATAAAGGCACCTAAAATTCTTTAAACTGTGAGTAAATCTTCTGAAGAAGTAGTGAGATCACTTCAATTGAGAGAGCAGTTAGTTCTCAAATTGTGAGTGGTTGTAGACTAGAAGGAACAATGATTTCGATTCAAACTTGTAAACAAAAGTGCGCTTATAGTGGAATTGGTACATAGGCAAACTACCAGAGTATGATTCTTGGAAGTAGACTATTGAAGGTGATCCAAGTAAAAATTGTTGTGTTATGTGAATTCTTTATGATTTTTTCAAACTCTACAATGGGAAAGAGATAGAAGAGGGTTTTGTCTAATAGAAAAACAAGATCAAAAGGGGTAGTTGTTTTAAAACGGTCATACCCTTATTCACCCCTCTGAGGGTATCTAGCCTAGTGGAACTAACAAAAATAAATAATATCGTACATTTTATACAATAGGAATATCAATGGAGCATAGAATAACATGAATATAGTGTAATTGTATAGCATGATTATCATAACATGGAAATGTGGCAACAACATTTAACAAGATATTTGCATGAGCCAAAGCTAATTGAAAATGGAGCATGTGTAAATCCTCATTGCACTTGAATTAGAATGATTAAACCCTCATTAAACATGAATTAGAATTATTAAAACATAATTTCACTTGGCGTATCATGATACTAATCATTACACAATGCATTGGGGTGCAATCAGTGTGCACCCATCTTAATCATTTCGTTTCATACATATGTGTGCCACATGGATCATAAAACATGGAATCATTAAAAGTCATAATTTATTCCACAATAAAGTAATTTGGAATACTTATATAATCATTAATTAGATGTGTGTAAAGGTGAATACCCATGATAGGGAAATTGTCATGGTATTCACTACACAAAGACTTTGTCTTGGAAAATTGTTGTGCAAATTGGGAAGCATAACGGTGTGACATTAAAATTCATAAAAATGGTTGATGAGAGAGAAAGGGGTATCTCATAATATTTACAGTAAATGGAAAGTAAGGGGGTCATATAGATACATGTCCCAACATATGTAATGGAATTTAGATTTATAATATAAAATCATTGCTTGAATGTAAATGTGGAGAGAGAAATTCCATACAGAAGTTTTGTATGGTAACTGGTGTACATTCAGGAATTAATGAAGGAGGAAGAAATATATCATCATTAAAACATAAGGAGGTCATTATGGAGGATGTGTAAAATTATTCCCCAGCATTTTTAAATAAAATATGGTTTGACAACATTATGAAATTTTAACAAAAATGAGATAGGAAGAAATCCTTTACTTGGAAGTGTGATTCCAAAGGCATGAGAGAGGCTTGATAAGGGATTATTGGGATACTGGGGAACCTTGTGAGGATTTTGGAGAGATGAGATCAATGTTTGGTCAAACTCCAAAGGTTTTTAGTTAAGAGGAATGGGATATTTAGTGGGTTTATATAGGAAAGGAGAGATAATTCTTTATTATTTAGGTTTTGGACACCACATATTAAACTAATAAAATCCACTAACCATCCAATGATTTTTTCCCATAGTTTTTTCCAAAGTGGATTGAAAATAATTCATTTAAAATTCCAATGTACAAACCAATAAAAATATTAGGCTTTCTTATATTGAGGTGAGTTACACTCTCAAGGAAATCATTTTAAAATGTTAAAATGTTTTATAAGTCTTGGAGGGTCCCATAAGGATTTGTAAAATAAATAAAACAAACATAAAATCAAATTGTTTTAAAGTTAAAACATATATTGTCAAAAAATCTCATTTATTTTATTTCATTACATCACTATTGGGACATTATGATGTCATAAAACACAGTATATATTTAAATGGTATTTAATTTTTACCCAAAAATTTGACTATCGTAGAAAATTATGGAAAATTTACCGTTGGATAATTTAAACATCCTGATTCCAAAAATAATATTCATTTTATCTAAATAATCTTCTAGATATGTGAATTTTTACTTTAAAAATAAAAACCAAAATTTATCAAAAATTCATATGTTTTGACCAAAATAGCTTTCAAAAATTAATAAAAATTACAATTGTATTCATAAAAATTATATAATAATTTATATTTAATTAAAATTAATTTAGTAATAATGTTTTATTAAAATATTATTTAATTCAAAAATCTATTAATTCATCAAAATAGATTTCTTAATTGAATATTAACTAAAAATACTATTTTTTCATCAAAAACTATTCACAAAGTGACAATAATAAAATGAAAATATATTATTTACTCTATGAACATAAACATAGTGTTAGGGTCTTGTTACATATCCCCTTATAACACTTGCATAAGGCCTCAGGGTAGGGTGTGCGAGGGTGAAAGACTCTTGGGGTGGCTCGGTTAACATCGCTTGGGTGGTAATCTCTATCAACTTCCACTTCTCCTATTTGCGGTTCAATTCAAGCTTAACGTGTTGAATATCAGCTTTTTCGTAGTCTAGAGTGAAGCCCAATGACACCACCTCTCTTCAAGATCCAATAAATGGGCTTTGTATGGAGCAATTATAATGGATGAGGCCATTACTTCCTATGTCTAAGTAAATTGTATTGGTTAAAGCCCTATATTTATACTAATCATGAGATCATTGTTCAACGACTATATTTTCAATGTAAAAAAATCGTAATAGTATTTTAATATACTAAAACAAAAAACCAAATAATTTTAGATGTTTTATACAACTATTTAATATAAAAATACATTTAATCAAATCAAGAGGAATTTTCATTTATAAAAGTTTGGGTCATTACAATCTTCCCCCTTCAATAAATTTCTCCCTTGAAATTTTTGTTTCCCACACTAAAATTGATGAGGGTAAATCTTCTTCATCGCTTCCTCTGACTCTAATTTTGCATCAACAAACTTTTTGTTTCACCAGAACACCTTGACATGGGGCATTGTCTTATTTCATATAATTTTTTTCCTACAATCTAAGATCTTCACCCGCCCTCTTCATATGAGATTTGATTCTCCAATGGTAAAACCTCAAGATTGAGTACATGTGATGGGTTAGATATGTACATCCTCAAGAGTGCTACATGGAATACATAATGTACTTAGGAAAGGTTCGGTGGGAGTACTAGTTGAAAGGACACTGCTCCAATGCGATCAAGGATCTCAAAAGGGCTGATGTACCTTAGACCAACCCTTCCTTAATTGAAAATCACATAACTCTCTTCCATGGTGATATGAAGAGGAATAAAATGTATCCGAAATCAAACTACAGGTCTCATGGATGCTTATCACCATAGCTCTTTTATCGACTCTGAGTCGCTTTAAGGTGCTGCTAGATGGTCTTAACTTTCTCCACCATTTCTTCGACCATTTTTAGACCAAGGATTTTTTTCTCCCCCACATCATCCCAACATGTCGGTGTTCTGCACCTCTTCTCATAAAGGTCATAATAAGTATCCATTTGAATTCTTGAGTGGATACTATTATTGTAATATAACTCAACCAAACGAAGATGTTGATCCGGTCATACTTGGATGTCCATTGAGCAAGATCTCAACATGTCCTCAGGTGTTTGGATAGTCCGTTCAGATTGGCCATCAGTTTGAGGATGATAAGCCGTACTGAAGTTCAGCTCAAAATGTAGAGCATGTTAAATACTCTTCTAGAACTTAGAGGTGAAACATGGATCTCAATTGGATACAATAGATAGTGGTCCTCCATAAATCCTTACCACTTCTATGATGTATATCCATTCTTGTTGTTCTAATGAGAAATCATCCCAAATTGAAATTAAGAGTGCAGTATTTTTAAGATGAACCACAACAACATATATATAATTGTTTCTTTTGGATGTCTTTGGAAGTCTACTGTCAACGTTCATGGGGATTTTCTCCCATTTCCATACTATTATGGGTAATGGTTGCATCATCCCCTTAGACTACTTCCTCCTAGCCTTCACCTACTGACATACTAGGAACATTGATGTATACTCGGTGATATCATTCTTCAGGTTATCCCACTAATAATGCTCTTGGAGATCTCAGTTCATTATTTTGTCTCTAGGGTTAATGGAGAAATTAAAACTATTTTCATCATCCAAAAGTTCTTTATTTAACTATGGATTTTATAGAAGACATAGTCTTGACACAAATATCACAATTCCTTCTTTATTAACATTGAAATTTGAGGATTTTCCTTTTCTGATAGTTTCCACTTTCTTCTAAATTCCCACACAAACCTTCTGAGAATCCTTTAACCTTTACGAAAGAGATTGTTGCAAAATAATTTGTGAAAGGATTGATGATGTTCCCTTATTTATGATTTATATGTCCATCTTCATCAAATCTAAGAATATTCGATCCTTTTCAATTCTCATCAATGATAGAATCATTGGGTCCTTTCAACATAGAGAATTTGCCACCTTGTTCGCTTTCCCCGGGTGGTAATGGATTGAGAAGTCAAAGTCTTTGATTAGCTCTAAAAATATTTGTTGGTACATGTTCAACTCTTCTTGTGTCAATATATACACGAGGATTTTGTGATCTGTATATATTTCACACTTATCCCCAAATAGGTAATGTCACTGAATTTTTAACAATAATATTACTACATCCTAATATATATCATTTGTTAGATAGTTTTTCTCATGAAATTTCTATTACCTTGAAGCATAATAAATGACTTTGTCATTTTGCATCAACACACAACCCATTCCCTTCAAATTATCATCACTAAATACTACAAAAAGTTCCCCACTTGTGGGTAATATGAGTTCAGGAACAATGATAAGATTCATTTTCAACTCCTTGAATCTCTATTCGCATTCATCACTCTAATAAAACATGACTCCCTATCGAGTTATCTTAGTAAGAGGGGTTGAAAATCATAATAAATTTCTCACAAATCGGAGATAATATCCAGATAACCTTAAGAAGTTATGGATATATGACACTAATTTTGGCCTCAAACATCCCTCAATTGTAGTTTTCTTTGAGGGATCCATAGATATCCCATTTCTTGTGATGATATGACCCATTAATGAGACTTCCTTCAACCATAACTCACACTTTCTGAACTTTTCATAGAGCTTCCCCTTTCTCAAGGTCTCTAGTACAGTTCTTAGATGCTACTCATGCTTCACCTTGGTTTTGGAGTATATTAGAATATCATCTATAAAAACTACCACATATTTTTTGAGTTAATCTCTAACAACCCTATTCATCATGTTCATGAATATTTATAGAGCATTAGAGATTTTTAAAGGCATTACTATGAATTCCAAGTTCATGTATCTTGTACAAAAAGTAGTCTTGGTGATATCATCCTTCTTCACCCTTACATGGTAATATCCTAATCGCATATCCACCTTGATAAAGTATTATGCTGCACATAGCTGATCGAACATGTCATCAATTTGGGGTAGATGATAATTTTTCTTTATATTGATTTCGTTGAGATCATGATAATCAATACAAAGGTGCATTTAACCATCCTTCTTTTTGACGAAATGGACTGGTGCACCCCATGGTGAAGCACTTGGGCATATAAAACCTTTATTCAGATTCTCCTGTAGTTTTTTCAGCTCCTCAAGCTCCACAACAAACATTCTATACGGAGTCTTGGATATTGAAAATTCCCCAAGTATATGATCAATTGAGAATTCAACATCTCTTCTAGGAGGAAGACTAGAAAATTCCTGGGGAAACTCTTCAGTGAATTCCCTCACAATAGGCATGTCTTCAAGGATGGTTTATTCCTTAGACTCAATCATATTAGCAAGATATAGATGCTCATATGTTAGTAATATACACACGTGAGATGATGGTGCTAAAGAAGATTCATCCTCCTCCTTGCACTTGAATAAAATTGGGGGTCAATTCGCCATATAGAGATTCATTTCCCTCTCATAGCAATTTATATTGGCACTATACAAGGAATGAATATACATGACAAGAATTGCATAAAATTACACCAGAGGGATTATGAAAAGGTTCAATATGAATTTTAATCCACAAATTGTTACTAGGGAGGAGTTATATTCATGGTTTTCAATGATTTCCCCATTTTTCGTTCCCATCGACATTTCTACTCCTATAATTTTTTGTGATGCTAGGATTGTTCCACTAAATGTTTTAGATATAAAAGAATACATAGAACCATAATAAAAATGTATGTACACTATTCTTGAATGAATAACTAGGGTACCTGTCACCACTTCATTTTCAGGGTTCTCTTCAGTGGTAGTGATTGAAGAAACTCACCCTTGCTACCTTAGAGGTTGTTGGTTGCCTGAAAAATCCCTTGGAATAGGGAACTGGTTTGTAAAGTTCCCTAGTTATTTTTAGTTGAAGCAATGAACAATACATTGATGGTCGAACGGATTTTTCCTCTATTTTTCACATTATAGGGGTTTTCTTGTCAGCATTTAATGGCCCAGTGCCCTTCTCTTCCACACAACAATTCCTCGTCCCATTCAGGCAATTTCTGGGGTGCTTCTTTCCGCACCAATGGAAAGTGGGGTGCTGTAATTTCTAATAATTGTTTGATTTATCCATCCGACCACTAGAATTAAATTCCATCTTATACTTTTTATCCCGATGATGACCCTGAGATTCACTGATCTCTATTTTGACTTTCAGGGCACATTAGAAAATTTCCTCATAGCTCTCGAAGTCCTAGATTATTATAGATTTCCATAGGCTTGGTTTTATCCCACCAAATAAGGGGTAAACCTTGAATTCAGGGTAACCAAAAAGATAGAGGCATATCAAGGAAGCCTTGGGAAGTTTTCCTCATACACTCTAATGGATTCATCATCATGTTTCTTGAGGTCAAAGAAGTCTCTCTCCATCATAAGTCATAGGGTGTGGGGAAAATATTTATCAAATTTTTTTTGGAAATTATTCCATTATAATGCCTCGATCTCCTCCTCAGGCTTCAAATTTTTTATCAATGTATACCATTTAAAAAATTTACCCTCCATATGATTAGCAATAAGAATTACCTTCTCTTGTTCAGAACATTGAAGGATATATAAGATCATCTTAATGGAGTTGATCTATTTTTCGGTGATTACGGGATCAGATGATCCATTTAAAGTAAAATTACTTTATCTCATGAATCTCATGATTTTGTCTTGTTCTTGATTATGGGGGGTTGAATGTTCCTCTTTACATATGTTTCTATTAAAAACTGGAGTTAACTGAGAGAGTATCATGAAAAAGTTTGCGATTCTCTCTCCCATCAGTTTGGGAATCTCATTAGAAAAATCATCACAGTGATCTTCACATCGGTCGTCAGCCCGAGTCCTCCTATTACTAGCCATTGTCAGGAATAAAAGTATTATTAGGGGTAACACGTAAATGGGAATCCAATGAAAAAAAGCGATAACTTATAATTTACATTTATTTTCTTAACTTATCTATGTTATCCATGATCTACTTCCCAACATATATTCTTAGGGGAATTTTTTTAATTCCATTAATAATGATTCATACTAAGTTCATGAATTTACCCAAGCATATCCCCTAGGAGTGTCATAACCAAGAGTACAGCATGGCCCATTGTCATGCACCAGATCCTGTTCAAGTCTAGCTCTAAGTGGTGTTTTCAGGTTTTACCTTTAGATACATTTGTGCCAGATCTATATCAACCTGCTCATATCATGACATGGATGTATTTTATTGATAAACAACTTACTCAATAGTCACCTAAATTTAGGTATATTTTTATTATACTTAGTCTTATCCATAAGGATTTCACTAGGGTTTTCTAATCCTAATAACAAAAATAACTGAACCTATCCTCTGATACTAGCTATAACAACCCTACTCTTTATTAGACACATAAAAATGATTTGTTATATAAACTTTTACTTAAGATAACTTTGATGATCGAGAGTTATAATTTCTTGGTAAATTATAAACATTACATAAAAACTTATAACATAGAACACAACATATTTATTGAAAACTTCTTTTACATGACCACAACATTCCATCGTACTTAGCATTGCATGGGATAATCTAAGGACATGAATAAGAAAAGGGTGATATATAAATCCTAGTAATGGAGTAAAAAAGGCATATCATGAAGAATATAGTACATTTTAGGAAATAAGCATATCAATGGAGCATAAAATAAACATGAACATAAAGGTATGAAAGAGCATGATTATCTTAACATGGAAATGTGGAAACAACATTTAACATGATATTTTCAAGAGAGAAGTATAATTTAACATAGAGCATGAGTAAACCCTCATTGCACATGAATTATCATGAGTAAACCCTCATTGCACATGAATTATCATGAGTAAACCCTCATTGCACTGGACATATCATGATACTAATCTTTACCCAATGTATTGGAGAATAATACACTTAAAAAGATTTATTAGATAACATTTCACTTAAGAAAACTCTAAGGATTGAGGGGTATTATGTCTTGGTTAATTAAGAATATTACATAACAACTTATAACATAAAACCCAACATATTTATTGAATTATTCTTTTACCGGACCACAATATTCCTTAGTACTTAGCATTGAATGGGATAACCCGAGGGCATGCATTAGAAAAGGGTGAGCTATAAATCCCATTAAGGGAGAAAAAACATAATAACATGAAGAAATAATACATGTTACGAAATGTAAATATCAATGTAACACAATATAAACATAAACATAAAGGAATAATATAGCATGATTATCATAACATGTTAATATGGAAACAACGTTTAACATGATATTATCATGATCCAATGCTCATTTCACATGGATTAAGAGTAAACAATAATTTCACTTGAATTATAATGAGTAAACCCTCATTGCACTTGATGTATCATGATACTAATATTTACCAAATTCATTGGAGCACTATCAGGGAACACGCTTCTTAATCATTTCATTTCATGCATAATTGTTCCACATGGATCATACAAAATGGAATCATTCAACATCTTCATTTATTACAAGATAAAGTATGTGGAATTCTTATATAATAAATAAGTAAATTTTCATAATGTTGAATACCCTTGATAGAGAAATGATCATGGTATTCACTACACAAAGACTTTGTCTTGGAACACTGCGGTGCAAATTGGGTAGCATAACGGCATCACATAATAATTCACAAAAATGGTTGATGAGATATAAAGGGGTATCACATAATATTTACATGAAATTCATTTTAAGGTGGTAATATAGATACATTTCCCAACATATTTAATTGAATTTAGATTCATTATATAAAATAATTTTTTGAATGTAAATGAGGCAAGAGAAATTTCGTAAGGAATTTTACCATGGTAACAAGCGTACATGGAAGGAATTAAAGAGAGATGAAGAGGTATGTCATCATTAAAACATAATTAGAGAAGTACGGGGGAGGTGAAAAATCATACCCCAAATTTTTTAATTGAAAAAAAATTGAATAACAACATAATGAAATTTGGACAAAAATGAGAAAGGAAGAAATACATTACTTGGAAGTGTGATCCCAAAGGGTTGGGAGAAGCTTGAAAGAGGCTTATAAAAAGATTGTGGAGCCTTTGGAGGATTATACAGGGATGAGGGTATAGGTTGGTCGATCTTCAAATGTTTTGAGGGAAGAAGAATGTGATATTTAGTGGGTGTATATAGGAAAAGAGATGAAATTATTTATTATTTAGGTTTTGGACACCACACATTAAACTAATAAAAATCACAATCCATCCCAAGGGGTTTTCAAAAGTGGAGTGGAAAAAAATATTTTATAAGGCCAATACCTGAACCTATTAAAATATTAGGCGTCCTTATGTGGAGGTGAGTCACACTCTTAATGAAATCATTTTAAAATGTTAAAATGTTTTATAAGTCTTGGAGGGTCCACTAAGGCATTGTAAAATAAATCAAATAAGCCTATGATCACATTATTTTAATGGTAAAGTATATATTGGATGAAAATACCATTTATAGTATTTTATTATATCACTAATGGGTCATTATGATGTTATGAAACACAATATATATTTCAAAGGTATTTAGTTTTTACCCAAAATTTGTCTCGCTCAGAAAATTATGAAAAATTCACCATTATATAATTTCGAAATCCTAATTCCAAAAATAATATTCATTTTATATAAATAATTTTCTAAATAGGTGAATTTTTACTTTTAAAATAAATACCGACATTTATAAAAAAATCATGGGTTTTGACAAAAAGAGTTTTCAACCCTTAATAAAAATTACTATTGTATTCATAAAAATTATACAATAATTTATATTTAATAAAAAGTAATTTAGTAATAATATTTTAATAAAATATTATGTAATTCAAAAATCCATTGATTCATCAAAATAGATTTCTTAATTGAATATTAACTAAAAATACTATTTTTCCATTAAAAACAATTCACAAAGTAACAATAATAAAATGATGATATATTCATTTCTTTATAAAAATAAACATAGTGTTGGGTTCTTATTACATAAACCCTTATGACACCCACATAAGACCCAAGGGTAAGGTGTGTGATGGTGGCAGAATCTTGGGGTGGCTCAGATAACATCGCTCGGGTGGTAATCTCTATTAACTTCCACTTCTCTCGTAGAAGGTTCTATTCAAGCTTAATGTGTTGAATCTCGGCTTGGGATTGGTCAAGATAGAAGCTCAATGACACCACCTCCTTCCTTAGAACTAACAAATGAGATTCGTATGGAGAAATTCTACTGGATGAGGCCATCACTTCTAATAGAGCTAATATTTTCAATATTTTTTGTATGCAATTAAATTTTTTTAATCATACCAAATTATCATTTTGATCTTATATGAATAAATTTTGGATTTATGATTTTTTTTGAGAAAAAAGGTGAAAAATTCTTAATTTGGGATTTTTGGAATGATTTTTTACATCAAGGGTATTTTAGTCATTTATTGAAAAATATAATTCCAAATTGTGTGAATCTTATTTTGTTAGAGGTTTATTTTATTTCCTCCAATTATGACTTCGGGACCAGGAGCTGATTTGGCCATCTAAAGGGCCTAAAAATCAATTAAGTTAAATATTTTTCTTGGAGGACAGCATGGACCACACCACTATAACGGAACTACATCTCGGCCTACACACATTCAATAGGTGGTGCTTCCACCTAGGATAGAACAATGACACATAGGGTCGGATCTAAATCAAATTTGGGGAAGTTTTGAAGTCATTAAAACACACTAATGGAAAATGGAACTATCCCCACGGTTTTCCCCAAAACCGTGGGGATAGGTTTTGAAAATTTAACTATACCCATGGTTTTTAAAAACCGTGGGTATAGGGGTACCTATCCCCACAGTTTTGGGATAAACTGTGGGGATAGGTCTGGGATTAAAAACATATACCCCGGGTTTTGAAAAACCGTGGGTATAGGTTTCCCATGTGTGCGCGGGAATTTTTTTTTCGCGAGAAGGAATTTTTTTTGGTAGGAGGACTATATCCACAGTTCTTCCCTATATACCCACAGTTTATATAACTATATTTAACTAAATGTAAATATATATACACATAATTGATGGCAGGGTAGTGGTTAGACGTGGTACTTTGTAGCGAAGTGGTCGCGGGATCGAAACCCGCCTGTGACATTATTTTAGGATCTATACCCATGGTTTTGAAATCATGGCTAAAAACCATTGACACCATGGAAATTGGGAATGTTTTTTTTTTGACACGGTGGCAGAACTCCTATACCCACAGTTTTCCAAAACCGTGGGTATAGGCTGGGGACCTATACTGACGTCGTTCCAGCCCATGGTTCCCAAAACAGTGGGTATAGCCTATACCCACGGTTTTGGGGGCTATACCCACGGTATTGAATCGTGGGTATAGGTCATTTTTCCAGTATTGAAAACAGTTAGATGATATATTTTTGAAGCAATCTTCGTAGAACTCGCATCCAAAAAAAGAATCCTCCAATGAAAAATTCATAACTCATTCATCCAGTGTCCACATGAGCAGATATTTGTAGGGTGAATGGAAAAATCATTTATGAACAACTTTTAAGAAGGTGTCCACAATTGAATTGTCCATTTAATGGGCCACCAATGCACAATCGTTTGGATGATAGACTTCTACCTATAAAAGGAGGCCCTCACCTCCTTCCCAGATCATCCCATTCTCTGTCCATTACTTCAAGGCACCAAGGAAGAGATCTCCACCGAGGGAGTTCGACCGCAAATCATTCCCATTTATTTTTAATTAATTTCTTTTATTTATTTTTTATTTTTCAATTGTAATTTATATTTCTAATAAAATTCATTCATTGATCTTATTTCTATGCCCACCCATCCACCATATTTTCTTCTTATCATCTTATCATTGTGAACTATAATACTCATGATCATGAGTAACTAATCCAAGAAAAATCCTGCGGGATTAATCAGTTTCATATACCAAAGACCATGTTTTTAATATTCTGTGAGTTAATTCTAAGGATAATTTATAGTGGGTGTAATCCTAACTGTGGTTGTCTAATGTTTAACTTCTTAATCTTCAACCATTTCCCATAGATTATGGAGGAGGATGGTGGGTGTGCTTGGAAATCTCTAAGTAGTATTTTAATTCATAACCAGGTCAGATTAAGGTGTGCACACATATGATGGAGCGTGATCACCAAGAATATTTTAAGCTGGTTAATGAAGGTTCTCCCTAAAAATTCTCTCGAGAGAACTTCCTTTCTTTCGTAATAGCATTTTGTTTATCATTTCAAATAAAATTAAACTGAATTTTTGCATTTAATTTATTTTCAAAAATTCCATTCCATTCCTATATTAAGTAAAAACAAACAAAAACAAGTAGTTAAACTGAATTAGATTAAGTGATTGAACGAATTGAAAAAGCTTCTCAGGTGAGACGACCCCAGTCAGCCTCTATACCGCACTCAGAAAACAAAAAAAATACACTTTTTCGAAACCCTATGACAGGCGTGCGTCAAAACTGGAACCGTTTCTAGTGATCCAATCCGTAGTTTACTTATATTTTTCTATTTTCACACTGTATATAGATTTTCATTTAAAAAATCATAAATTTCAAAAAAAAAACATTAAAAAAACTATTTTTCATGATGTATTTCATTTCAAATTATTATTCATGAACTGAACAATCTCATATGCTAGAAAATGTTTGTAATGATCTTTATGATCAGTTTAAAAGGACTAGTGATAAATTAAAAAATCTAGATAGACAAATAGAATTAATTACTGAATATATATGCACATCCCAAGATCAACCTAACCCTTAACCAGAAAAATAACATAAGGTAGTGGTGGAACAAATTTGACCACTCATTATTGAAATTATTGAACCATAGGAGGTAAATTTTGAGATACCTAAAGATTCATTCATCCTTAATCAACCATTTATTGGAGATATTGATGAAAAGGGATTACCTACTGAGCTACATGAGGGATATAAACCAGAACTGGATGAATTTTGGAATGAATGTGGGGAACTACTTGATCTCCCCAAGTATTGCAAAGATGAAGAGCCATCAGCACTAAAGGAAGAAACCACCAGAGTGGTGGAATTTGAATTAAGGATGGAGGATCCCTACTACCTACCTCCATCCCATAAAGATCGACTCCAAGAGGAACTTTAAATTGAAGAGGATATTATTGTCAAACCAACTCAGGGAGATGATACATTATTGAACTCAAATTCCATAATTTTTTTTGAAACTAATTTGAGTATCTCTTTTAATTCTATTGAATTTTCAGATTTGTAAAACTCATACTATGACTTGGAGGATGATGTGGAAAATGATGAACCTATTGAAGAATTCCTGAATTTCTCTTAAGACCTTTGATATCTACTAGAGGAGCCCCGTCATGAAGAGATCCATGAAGACGTGCCTAAGGAAATTAGACAAGAGGCTGAAGCCCACATGATGCCAGCATTGGAAGACAAGATGGTTGCACAAGTTGAAAAAAAAGTAGAGGATAATCCCGACTTAATCCTACCCCATACATGCAAGATATACCACATTGTAAAGGGGAAAATCTGGTATACTCTGTCCATGGAGTCCTCCTCAACATGAACAATGAAATCCAAGCTAGGAAGACACACATGTTGTGGTTCAAGGAAAAGAAGCTTCATCGACCTACAGATTATGGATAAAAGGTGGTAATGCCCTCTGGAGGTAGTAAAAGATGTTAGGGCCCACTTGGGGGACCATACCAAGATTTATCCTTTACATGCTTTATATAACTTTAATTTTTAATATTAGGAATTTAGATTTCATATTCAGTATTAGGGATTAGTCAAGCATGATGCATACTCCCTCCTTTCATTTTGAGCTTAAATGAAATGATCCCTGTGATTACTTTAGTTGTTTTTATTTTTTAGGATCATGATGGAAGAAGGAATCCCCAATAAATAGAGGAATATGATCAAAGATGTAGTTCAAAAGGGAGTTCAATTTTTATGATTATCATTTAAACTCCTTACATTTCTTGGTCCAAAACATGATTTGATATTTGAAGATAAGAATCACATAGCCACACTCAAATTAACACTTAACCTAACTTATCTAGGAGACATGAATTTCTTAAGAATCCATTGATTCTATGTTTTAGATTTCAATGTTAATGAGATTGAATGATTAAAATGGAAATTTGAATGTTTAAGGTGAAGCATGGATATTGAAATGATGACTCATGATTTAAAGGAATTATTTGATTTATGTAAATGAAATTTCCCTACAATTTTTCATACATTGAATTTTTGAAATTCATGTAAATAATTTTTTTTATTATTGATCATGTCTGTACTGATTGTACAATATCATTTGTCTCATTCCCAAGAGGATTTCTAGACCAAGTACTTCATATTTATTCTTAATTATCTTTCTTGTGTGATCTTGGGACATGTCACCGACCAGAACTTGCATTTGAACTTGTCAAAGCTATAACAGTACAAAAACACATTTAAAATGGTTAAAGAATCTTTTGAAAAGCATGTTTCCTTAATGACCACCATTACATCAATCCATCTTTTAGCCCATAGAGACCATGAATGACCCTTATAGGTATGATCCATATTTTAATCCATTTTTATCCATTATTACCCAACTCTTGGTATTTGCATGATATTTTAAAGATGAAGTGTGGGGGTGAAGTGATTATTAGTGGAAGGGATGATATATATTATAAGTAAAATGTGTGGGGGTTTTTTTGTGGGAATTATAAAAGTTTTTGGAATCATTAATTATCCTATATTGTTTTTCCACTCGTGAATAAAAAAAATAAAAATGAAAAAACAATAAAAAATGAGATAAAAATGGGTTGTGATTTGGGAGAATGAAAAATTGTCATCTTCCAGACCGATGTTCTTCAAATTGTATGTGGTTAGATGATGGATGTGTGGTTTTATATAATCATAAATTTCAAAAAAAAATGAAAAAAATACAAAACTTTAAAAAAATCAAGAGGGTGCATTAATCATTAAATATACTTTACTTTGATAATGACCTTACTTTGAGTTATGGAGGAAGTGGGTGTTGGTAGATTAAAGGGGATAATTTCATTACTCTTTTTGATATCATGCATTGTTATTAAGAGATAAACCTCTTCCTTGGTCCATAATGCTGAAAATATTAAATCCTACCAACCTTAAGCCTCAGATTCATTTGAACCTTTATAGAAAAGTCCTCACGATTTTATGTGCCTTTTGTCTTTACAAAGTGGAGAAAGTAGTTCTTTTACAAGATTATAGACAAGGTGCATGTTCTTATGATATAAGGAAAACTCTACTTTAATTTCATCCTGAGATATAAGAGGAAGAATTTAAAGGTGAGGTAAATCAGGATGCGACATGCTTAACAATAATGAATTTGGAAGCTTGAATGAAAGAAAGAATAAGTTCCATTTTTTCAAAGGGGAAAAGTAAAATACAAGAATGAATTGTTTCTTTGAAAAATGTTAAAATAAACTGATATTTTATGTGTATTCTTTAATGTTTGATTTGACATTAAAAATTGTTAAATTTTATTACTTTGGAATTTGAATATTGGTAACCTTGGTGTCCTTTGAAATCCATGTTGAGATTTTATGCTTGAGAACAAGCATGGTTTAAGTGTGGGGGAATTGATAGAGCTAATAATTTCAATATTTTTTGTATGAATTCCAATTGTTTTAATCATCTAAAATTTTCATTTTGAGAATATATGAATCAATTTTGGATTTATGATGTGTTTTGAGCAAAATGGTTACAAGTGCTGAATTTTGGATTTTTGGACATAATTTTACATTAATGGGTATTTTATTAATTTATTGAAGAATATAAGTCCAAATTGAGTGAATATTGTTTTTTTTGGAATAAGTATTTTATTTTATCCAATTTTGTCTTCTGGACCAGGAGCTGATTTGGCCATCTAAATGGCCTAAAAAATCAATTATGTTAAATATTTTTCCTGGAGGATAGAGTGGACACCACCACTGTAACAGAACTACATATCGGCCAACACATGTTCAATTGAGGTGGTTCAACCTGGGAAAACATGAGGACACATAGGGTCAACTCTACATCAAATTTGGGGAAGTTTTGAAGTCATTAAATCTTCCATTGGATGTTATATTTTTGAATGAAGCTTAATGAAACCTATGTCTAGAAAAAGAAACCGCCAATGAAAAATTCATAACTCATTGATTCAGTGTCTATATGATCGATTATTTGGAGGGTGAATAGACAACACATTTATTAACTAATTTTAAGAATAGGTCCATGTGTGAAACAACAATTTGTTGGTCCAAACATGCAAAAACATTCAGAGGACATAATTCTGCCTATAAAAGAAGGCCCTTGCCTTCTTCCCAAATCATCCAATTCTCCATCCATTCCTTCAAGGAACCAATGAGGAGAGATCCACTGAGGGAGGTCGGCCAAAAATCTTTCCCCTTTATTTCTAATTTATTAATTTTTTTTATTTTTGTTTTAGTTTTCAATTGTATTTTAGATTTAAAATAAAATTCATGCATTGTTTTTATTTCTGTGCCCACCCATCCACCATCTTTTCTTCTTCTCATCTTAACATCGTGAACTATAATACTCATGATCTTGAGTAACAAATCTGAGAAATATCTTGAGGGATTAATCAGGTTCTTTTACCCAAGACCATGTTTTTAATATTCTTTGATTTAAATTTATGGATAATTTATTGTGGGTGTAATCCTTACTATGGTTGTCTAAAGTTTTACTTATTAATCTACAACTATGGGTGTCCATGTGTTGGGTTGGGTCGGGTCGTAGGCAGTTTTGGACCTGACACGTAATAATAAATTCTGGTCGGGTCAGGTTGGGTCACACACTACAAGACCAGATGACCCGACCCAACCCGACCCAACCCGACCCGTAGGGTCCATGTTGGGTGATTCATGGACAAAATGACCCAACCTAACCCAAAAATTTGTGGGTTAGGTCAAACAGCTCGAGATGAGTGGTCAGAAACGACCCAACCCGAGGGACGCACATCCAGACCTGACCCAACCTGAGAGTTACAACCCTAACCCGACCTAGAAGCTACCTAGCCCAGACCAACCTGACCCATTGCCCTATTGAGACCATAACCTATCCAACCCCAACCCAATGAATTTGGTTCCAAAAAATGCAGCAAAGAATGGATTAAAAAATATAGCAAATAATGGATGAAAAAAATGCATCAGAGAATGGATCCAAAAAAATGTAGCAGATCGGACATACCCTACCAAGTCCCAACCCAATGCAGTTTGTTCCAAAAAAAATGTAGGAAAGAATGGATCCAAAAAAATGTAGTAGATCAGATTGGTTCCAAGAAAGAAATTCCAAAAAAATGCATGAAAGAAGCACCTATAATTACAGTTCAACATGTATGGAATTATAAAATTAATGATGAGACAAATGAAATTTAAAAAGCCTCAGCATGAATATAAAAAATATAACATCACACACAATTTCAACATAGAATTGTAACTGAAGAACTTGAATCATATGATCATCGTATATGTCAATAAACATTACATTCATGATTTTTACCCCTAGCACACATCCAAACACATATAATGCAAACCATTAATGTCACAATGGATTGAAAATACAATTCAATAGGCATGTTATAAACATACCATGAATCAACCCAAGTTAGACAGGCATTGCTCGACATCCCAAAACATCAAAATCTGAATGTCCAACATGCAAATCATTCTTTAAATAGTGGAAACCCTATCATATCATTCCACAAGGCCATAATATTTCTCAATATATCACCAACAAATCATGTCTTTAAACAATAAACAAAAAATCATCGGTGTTTATCAAATCACTGGATCCAACCACTTCAATTTAAAAGGCCAATTCAAAATCAATGTTACTCAATAGATAATTCTAGTGATGTGAACCACCAATTAGGAGATGTGTGACATCATGGGCCTTTTAAGTGTTAGAAAATGAAAAGTGAAAATAAAAATAGGGGAATCTGTGAAAAAACTCAAATTCCAAGTTTATTTTGAGGATAAAAAACATTCGATAATACAATTATACTGAAATCTAGTCAATTTACCTTCATATAGCGTGAAAGAAGTACAAGATCATTAACATTGATTCCTACACTTAAATTAAATACTAAAATCAGAATGTATTTTTAGAATACCAGATATATAATTGCACTGACATTTACAGCATATTAAACACCATGTCCATCATAAAAATGTAAGTGAATTATAATGCACAAACCTTCATTAGATTCCCTAGAAGATAAATGAAATTTTATGCATGGGAAGAAGTTGATACAGTTATCCTCTGCTCTCATCAAATCAAAAACTATCAAGGTGAAAAAATTAGTAAATTACAAAAGGAAGTCCAAGAGAACAACAAGAGCTGCAACAATAAATAGGTTTCAGTTCAGGTTTTCAGTCTTTTTTTGAAAAACAGAACTAGAAGTCAATGAAGGTCCACATATCTTATCACAATAAAGAAATAAAACTAGTCAGATAAAATTGTTCCATTGAAATACATTAATTAAAATCTATCAAGATATTTCATAAGAGAGGCATATAAGGGTAATTTTTTTACAAGTTTGTAGTATAGATACTACGAAGCCTGATGATGTAACATATATCCAAGACCATGAATGGAATAACTTCAACAATGATTAATGTAGATTTCACTCCAATAGCACTGAAATACCCAACAAAACCTAACAGAGATACCATATCATCACTTTAGTTAGACATGAATAAACCACTATACAAATATAAACATTTTTCAAACAATACAAGAGCAATTAATAACCATTTATCACTATCAAGCATAAAATTTCTAAAAACCAAACAAAAGAAACATCCCATTTGAAACACAACAGAGAAGGGGAAACTAAAGTGAAATGTAGCGTGGAAGGTCAACCTCTCTAGCAACACCATTCATTATTTTTTGATAGTGACAATTTGATCATGATTTGTGGTGGATGATGGCATATCTAAAAAGCACAACAGAAGAAACAAAAAGTCAGTATTTTTATTTTTAAAACAGAGGTTTATAATTAATAAATGTGAAATGATAAAAAAAAATATTTTTAATGATACCTGATTCAACCAATTTAACTTATTATAGTTTCTTTCAAATGTCAATTGGTTTAGACTTTCTAAACCAATTTTGGGAGCAAATTAATGCTTCAATGTTATTGGGATTCAAAGAACTACTAAATGGATCAAGGACTCATCCTCTTGTACTAAATGTGGACTCTAAAGATACTATAGTTAAAGGAATTGCTAGAATATCTCTAGAAATGAATAAGAGAACATGATACTTTCTTGAATTTCCTTTCCACCAGCTTAATATATCAAATCCATCAAAATCATCCTGACAATCATCAATATCAAGATATCTTTCTAATTAATTTCTTTGTTGTGTCAATTGTCTTTTCCTTTTCGTTGATCTATAAGAATCTTTCCATTTTTCATCATCCTCACTACCTCTAGTGGAATCATGAATATGTGCATCTTGATGATAATAGGACTCGCATTGATCAACTAGGATGGGATATTTGAATTTATAAGCCTCAAAGAGTTTATTCAAAACATCTGTTAATTTACTGATCAACTCATTCTTGTCTTTATCGTCAAATATCATTTCAAAATTATCCTGAACATATTCTAATTTATATTGGGGATCAAGAACAACTGCGTCATGTAAGAGTGAATTAAAATTTGAACCAATACCCCAATATTTGTCCAACTTTACCTTCATTGCAATATCCATTGTACTCACAGTCGTATTAATACTCTTCATCCATTTCTTGATTTTTCTATATTTGTCACCAAGAGTGTGTAAGAAATTGTGACATGTCACATGCATAAAACCAGAAAATTCAATAGTCCAAGCATAAAATATCCTTAAAATTTGACAAATACATGAGAACGCTCCCAATCATATGTTTTTGGATCCCCACCTTCATAGAAAAGAGAACTCTTAAAGCTTGAATCCACCTCATGACGAATAAATACATTCTCATATTTTCATCAACATCCAACATAAAATAAAAATAATTTCACCTAGTAGGCACATTAAGAATTATAACCTTTTTACTATGAATTTTTAACTCCTCAGTAAATGCTCTTAAAATGAACTAACCTATAAGGGGACCTTCTCACAATTATACAAGAAAATCTGATTCTACCAATTGATGTTGATATTTCCTGTATCCCATCACTAACAACAAGGTTTAAAATATGTGCACAACATCTCATATGCATATACTCTCCTCTAAGAATAGACCCACTCCAATCATTAACTCTCCTCACCAAATAATTGATCGTTGTATTATTAGAACTAGCATTTTCCATGGTAACAGTATTAATCCTTTCAATCCCCCATTCTTTAAATGTCTGTTCTAATACTTGATCAATTTGTTTCCCCTTTATGATCTGAAAAATGACAAAACATGATTATTTTTTTATTCTGGATCCGATTATCATCAATAAAATATGCAGTAACACACATATAATTCAGATTCTGAATTGAAGCCCGTGTGTCAGTGGTAAGACATACCATATGAGAAAACGTATCAAACATGGACTTCAATTTATCTTTCTCATTAAAATATAACTGCAAGCAATCTCTAGCAACTGTTTGTCTGGACGGAACTTGAAATTGAGGTTGAACAACTTCAATAATTTCCCTAAATCCTTGATTCTCAACATATTTAAATGATAACTCATCAATTATTTTCATTTTAGCATGAGAAATTCTACACTCTTCTTGAATAAAATGAGCTATTGAAATTTTAATCATTCCATCATCCTCATCTTCACACTTCCTTCTAAGACCAAGAGTTGTTTGACTTTTCTCGATTTTTTTGTGAGGATTTTTTTTGCACTTTGTCAAATTCCTATTAAAATTACTAGTTCAATGCTAACCAGATATGCAATCATAATCTTTACCATAGTAATTTCAAATATCTCTTCCATTTTTCTTTTGAAAATGATCCAATGAATGAGAAACTATATAACTAGTAGAAGATTTATGAATTATTACCTTTTTAGGAGACTTATGAACTTCTGTTTCTTCAACTGGTTTGCTACAAATCCCCCTCCTATTTCTGTAATTGACTATGTTACAGACCCCATATGAATCTAAGTTCCAACTACGAGAACTGGGGTATTATAACCACTTTTTGTTGTTGCACCACCTTCCATATGAATGAATTTCTACCTACATCCAATAAAAATGTAAGAAATGGTAAATAGAATTATAGTGAATTAAATTGAAAAGCTCTTTATAATGGACTACTTTCACACTATACATTATGATTTCAATATTTAAAAAATACATTCTGATTTTAGTATTTTATAATGGACATGGCGCTTTATGATGGACTGCTTTCCCCCTTTTTAAACATGACAAATTTTGGAATAAAATTTTTCCCATGACAAAAAAATCTTCCTCAAATAAATTTGACAGCATTATAACATTGAATTTAATAATAATAGCTAAGACATTCCTCCTCTCCCTCACTTCTTAACCCAAGGTTAAAATTCGATGGAAAGAAGTCATGTAGCATGAAATTTCAACTCTTAAAACAAAATCCAAATGAGTTCCAATATATTGTGAATATGGAAAAAAATGAAAGCTAAGTACCACCACAAACTAAACCACACGCACCACACCACACTAGAAAGAGGTGGCGAATCAGATTCACGAAACCGACAAGAGGCGAGTCTGGGTGGGTGTTTTACCGGAGGTGCAAGCGAAAGGAGGCAGCAGGAGACGAGGATGGAGGAGTAGGGTTTTGCGAATGGAGAAGAGGCGAGTTTGGGTTTTCTAGTAAGTGGGGAATCTTGGGAGAGGAGGGTGTGAGGAAGAGGAGACCATGATTCATATGTCACTCATGAAGGAATGATGAGGAAGGAGGGTTTTGGCATGCAAGGGTAGGTCGGGGTTGGGTCAGGGGGGGAGAAGAAGAGGCCAGAGCGGGCTTCTTATCGTGAGGGAGGGAGGGAGGAGAGGAGGGAATGAAATGAGAAGGAGAGGAGTAGTCGGCCACCGAGCCGGTTGAGTTGAGGGTTTTTTCTCTTACTATCATTTCATCAGGAGAAAGGGTTGGGTTGGGTTGATATGCAACCAACCTGAGACCTGACCCAACACATTCTCAGTTCAACCTAGGAGAAACCCAACCTAGCTATTTTTAGTATAACCTGACCCGAACTGATCGGGTTGGGTCGGGTTATTCGGGTTGGGTAGGATATGGACACCAATAATTTATATATATTTTGGACACCCATATCATCGGTGTGAAAGTCCATCTTCCCTAGTCTCGGTCTCCCGAGTCACCTACGCACCCAAACCAAAACATGGGCGCCCATCTTTCCATTACCATATTTTGATGTTCTGATCTTGAAAAACATATGGGGCACAATTTTCATAGCTTCCAAGACACCGGCTTGCAAGTACCTTTTTCAAATACACTTTTCTCCATTTGTCAATTTTGAGGCCCCAAAATTTGGAAAACACTGGAAAAAGACGCCACCATAGATCTGTTCTTTTTATATTTCCTCAAAATCATTCATTACTTGATAGAGGTTCTTTAATCAATCATTTATTGTTGATAAAATCCCTTGAACTCAAAAACTAACCATGTAAACTCCCTTTGTCAACAAATTTATACATCATGGTCTTCTTTGTCAACAAATACAACATGGAGGACCGCTTTTTCAACAAAAACAATCACCTAAAAAATTCTTCAATGATTCCTTGAGGGATTTTTGCCCAAAAATTTTATTCCAGGTTTATTCCCTTACTAGTCTTTATAGCTCACCCTTTTTTATGCATGTCTTCAGGTTATCCCATGCAATAGTAAGAATAAAATAATGTTTTTTTATGTAAAATAATTTTTCAAAAAATATGTTGTGTTTTATGTTATATGTTTTTATGTAACATTTTTAGTTTCCCAAGACACTTGACATCTCGATCCTTAGAGTTGTATTATGTACAATTTTACGTAATAAATCATGTTTATGTGTGTAATATTGAGCTGTTTTTTTTAAAAATCTACAGATGGGTGAACCATTGGGAGTTTCTAGGAAAACTGACAATGGTATCCTGACGAGGAAAACCATTTCACACCATGAAATCCTGATGAAAAAATGGTGAAACTGACATGAATCTCTCTGATGAAAAAATGATTGGATTATAATGCATCATGCCACTTTTTTTTCAAACCGTATACAAACAATACAATAGGATCAACGTAGTCTTACAAATTATCCTCTATAACGGGTGTTCTCATAAGTCCATCTTTGTTTTGATATGTCCAAATGAGTGGAATGGATGGATCAAAAATAAATAAAAAATGAGTTAACCATGCATATCTGATTGAGCATATTATTCCTACGATACTGCACTAATGAGTAACCTTATTATTATTCATCTGCATAATTGTAGATATTACTTCAGTAGCCTAATTCGAGATGATATATGCAGCATCAAACATTCCTTCTGGAAAATCGTTCATAACTGCAACTTCTTCAATTCGTAAAACAATCTTAGGTGCACGATGACTCTAGTGGTAGGTAGAAAATATATTGGATAAATTGTACCACTAATATGGTCATATCCTGACCATGGAGGCATCTCATGAAGTCCTCCAGTCATGATGGTCGGTGAGTCTAAATCACCCAAAAAAGTTTTCTGCTAAACTTGTGGATCTCATCACCACAATCAACAACTTCATGAGCTTATTCCTAGAGCATAATAACTACCACCTTTTGTATCTAAGGATGTCGGACCAACAAGCCGGATATGGATCCCGTTAGGTTCCAGAGCTTCTCATAAGGCCTCTTACTAACCATTGTCACTGACACCATTCCTCCAGTACCCCTCAGTAACCTGTTGATGGTACCATCCAATACATACACCCTTCGAAGGCCATGCATGAGATTCAAGTAAAACTCATTGGAGAAGAAAGGCGTCAAATATCCAGAAGAGGGTGCATATCCCAAATCCTATCGATCATGACTTCCTGTATAATTTGGTAGGGAACATCCAGTTGAATCATATCTCTACTCATTCTAAACCTGTTTCAGGCATTTTTCCATAATAGGCAAGGGTGAGCTCATATTACTACCCCCATATATAAATCACATCGGCATACTCCGACGGAACAAAGAGAAATGAAGTGGGTGAATACCCCTTTTTTAATAGAATAAATCATTCAATTCACCATCGAGAGAGAAAATTTTTAGGCTCATTTACCTAGAAACACTTTTATAAAATGCCAATACATTTTAGCAATAGTTGAAGAACTCTGCCAGTATATTCCAGAACTATTTCAGGTGAAGGGATAGCTGCATAATCCAATACCAAAAACCAAGACATCACAACACTCTGATCATCTTAAGAAAGTGGTTGTACCAGAGCAAGCTCACACTCATGCTCCCGCTCAGGAGGCTTATCGGCATACTCCGATGAATGGTTAGGCATCAGATCGGGGTTATATTCCTATTCCAACTACGGAAAACTAGGTGAGAGGGGAACATGCCTCGGGATATGGGCATATTCATCTTGAAGAATTATGGAGGCATACTCTAATGGCCCAAGATCATGTATATATCCCCAATATAGCTGAGGATAACCATGTGGGATTGGCACATATTCTTGTCAATGGATATATCTATCATATTTTGGCAGATCATTAAAGTTAAGTTAAAATTCAAACTTCCACCAAAAAACAACTGTGCCAGCATCATTCCAAGGTAACACAGGGGAAGTCTCATATTACTTTTCCCATTACAGAGGTCTATCATCATTTTTTATGGGTAATTCATATTTGGATGAAGATCATATTCTTGATCCAACTCGGGCCAACCAGTTGAGAGCAGCACATGCCTCGAGATAGGAACATATTCATGATACAAAAGACTGACTGCATATCCCAATGGATCAGGATAGGGCTCATAATCTCATCCTGAACAAGGCTCTCCAAGTGAGAGTGGCACACTCTTTAGTATAAGCTCAGATTCCTGTCAATAATGAGATGGATCATCAGAATATTGTGGTTTCTTCTCAGTAGTAGGCCCATATCCCTATCATATTAGATGGTTACATACATGTTGCGGAAACCATCATATAGAAGGCACAATCAATTGAACAAATCCAAAAGGAAGGTCATCATATTTCAACAATGATGTAGACCATGACCCATATCCGTAATCTAATCAATGCCAATGTTTTTGAGGTCATTTGATACACATTCTCAAAACCACTAGGGTTCACTAACTCTTCTGCCAAAGAAGTAAAAGGAGTCCAATACCATGAGAGTCCTCCTCGTGGTAGTGTGGAGATGTATCACAAGGACTCAACTCCAAAAATCCATTGTGGTCAACCTCCCATGGAGATATCTCTCATGGACAAGGTAATCCTCCCATTTATTAGACACCTCCATATGGAGGGTTGTTCCAAATTCCTACACCTTTGTATAGATAGGTTCTTGAATCATGAGGGTCAACTGTATATGGTTCCCATCAACTTATAGTAGCACCCCATTCCTGTCAATAGAAAACCATCAAACCCATCCTCTATGGTCTAATCAGATGGAGGCAT
This sequence comes from Viscum album, assembly GCA_963277665.1. Taxonomy (NCBI): domain Eukaryota; kingdom Viridiplantae; phylum Streptophyta; class Magnoliopsida; order Santalales; family Viscaceae; genus Viscum; species Viscum album. The sequence goes on from OY728157.1 coordinate 695,403,726, forward strand.
GAATGTTTGATGAAGAGGAGGCCAACATTGAAATATGGAGAGAGATAGCCGAAAACAACCTAAAAATCATGGTTTTTCCCCTTTCTTCCATTGACCATGAGATCCCGTAGAATCTAGAGAAGGATTCCATAACTTATCTATGCTAAAATATGTGGGCCACTAATTAGTAAATAATGGCTCAACTCCTACCTTATCCATGATATGTATGTCACCTCCAGATGATCAATATACTTTATTGACAGCCAAACCCAGCTACTATCTCCATGGTCTGGGATCCAAAATTGGAAAATAACAACACAAATCTACAAAATGCTTTCTTCCATTGCACCATGTCTCTTCAACAGCTGATATTTAAACTATGGCAGGCATCTGTATTCGAGGAATGGGACTGTGTGCGGTATTACACTTTTCTTCTCCCATGGAACAACGGAGCCCTTCAGATATGGCATACTTCAATATTACAGCCTCTGGTGAGATCAAGGGATTGTGAAATGCTCGATCCAGTTGGTCTCTAAAACATAATACGTCTATTCCAATAGTGACCATACATTATGGACATAGAGGAAGGATAGCCAAAATGAATTCAAACTGGGCCCCTTGAAACAATAAAAAGATATTTCAAACACAGATACAAAAGTTTTGATCATTAGAACATCTTCCTCTAAGAAATGATTCTCATCATGGGTCTCCATCGCACCCAGTTCCAATGCAAGAATAATTATACCATATTAATTGGGAATCTATTGCAGTTGTGGTATCATCTCTCTAGGAGCAGGCCCAGACGACCATGGCTAGGGAATATATACTACCACCTTCACATCTCGGATCATCAATTCCTAAGAGAATTTGGGATTCATCGACTGTAGTTGTAAGAAAATCTCAGCATACTAGGATGGGGAAAATTGTATCTCAATCACCATCCCCAGGTTCATTATCCCTTGAGAGGACTCAGGAGACTTCACCAGTGATCTCAGAAGAACCCCACCCCACTAAGCTAGGGGAATTCATATCTTCATGTCCATCCTGGGATTTTTCCAATCCCCAACAAGATCCATTGGTTCATCAACAATTGAAAAAATTAGTGCTAACTATGGCCCTGAATGACTCCCACCCCATAGGGTAGGGGAATTTTAACCATCATCACCACTGAAGAGGGAATCAATATTCTCTAGATTTGGAGAAATGAATCAATGGTTAGCATCCCACCAACCGTGAGACACACCTCTACTGGTTGGGTCCAATTCAGCAAGCCCAACCAAAAACTCCCTTAGTATCACTATTCATAGACCAAAGAAAGGGTAACCTCTAGTGAGGACGGTTAAGATCCAATGGGGTTGCAAGCCAAAATGGACCAATAAGTCCAAGGGTTTGAATAATGACCCTGATGGAAGTTGTGTAGAATCATAATATTATGTCGAAATAAATGGCATGAACACCATTTCTTAATATGCCTATGTGAATTACTCAACTATGAACATGGAATATATTGATCACAATGCAAATAAATAGGGTCGCAATAGAAAAATCATTCCTCAAGAGGAGGGTGAACTAAATGAACCAAATGATGTTGCACACACTAGGAACTAAAGACGACTCCAAAATACAGAAATTTCGAATATCGAATTACCACCTCCTTAATAGAATGATTCTAAGGGGAAGGGTACAAATACATCCTAGTCACATCCCAAGAGGAGTGAGATTCCATCCCTATAAGACCCATTGTCACAATATGGGAGTGAATTACAAGATCTTAATCAACATAATGAGGAGTTACTTTGAGGAAATTTTCCTATTATGTATCATCTCCAAGGAGAGACAAATGTTCTCACTCCCATAACTGATCCATCATTAAGGGAGGATTCTGAATATTAGATTGTATCTGAGTCCAAGAAACCATATCAAATGAATGAGGAAGTAAAAAATGATCTTGACTTTCCTCTATTTTGAAAAAATCCTATCCCACATCAGGATAACCATCCAATCGAGGGTTTTATTGAAAATCAGCAAGAGATAAATATGGTTCCACATCATATATGCCCACCAACTCCCGATGGGTGGTAGACGGCCTTGGTAGTAGTGGCACCAGAGATCCTGAATGTCATTGAGTTCTTGGCTAATATAATGGAAGCCAAAGAAGGGTGGGGCATGCCTACATAGACTAAAAGGAAGCCATATCCCAAATGGGTTGATGATACCCCACTTATGTGTAACATTGGAAATCCTAACTTCTCCACCATAGATAGTGTAGGTGACAGAGTATCATCTCACACACTTCATGTCCTGATGCCGCCCAATAATGTTCCCTTGGGATCAACAGAAGGCAACCTAGCTAAGGTGTTTTGTACAGAATCTAACATGGCTATCCTTCATTTTGTATAGAAGCCTTCCAGTAGGATTGAGGTCAGAATGGGATGACCTCCATCATCAGTTACATTACAAATTCAGTTCTACACTGAGTAATATAATGTTCATCAACATAAAAAACTAAAAATAATGAAAAAACGAAGGGGTGTATAATTTCATAGAAAGGTGGAAGGATTTGACCTACTCGCTATGCCTCCCTCTCTCATAAGAGAAGCTTCTAAAAATCTATAAAAAAAATATTAGGGATGATTCGTAGACACCCTAGATTCTAATGAAATATCTAGGTGGATTCTACAAATTTTCTGAAACAACCCAACATTTTGAGGATTCCATTCATAAGACCCGGTCCAAAATCGCAACTCATACTGATGTCACAAGGTAAAGGGCTAGCCAGAATGGAAGCTGTAGTTATCACTCTCTGGCTAGCAGTGACACCTGTCCATATGCTTAGGTAAGCCCCAAACTACCCAAACCCACCTTTATAGTGGAAACAACAACAGAGTCTCCCTCAGTTTAAAGCATAAAGAAATAAGGGTCATCCGAGATTTAATGAATAAATGATTCAGGTGTACTTCTTCTAGAATGAACGGGTCCATGTTCATTTCGTGGCATCCATGGACAATAAACTTCTCACACATCAAAAATCTAGGATTCCCAATAATGTCAAGCTCACTGACTGACCCAATTACATCCCATTCCATAGAATTCTTGGTCATAATATCCATAATTGTTTCATCTTCAAATATGTCCTTCAAGACATGATCGATTCTAGAAAATTGGTGCTAGATAATTCCCCATATAACGTGTCTTTCATGACCATGGTCCAATGATAATAATAGGATGATTGGTAGAAGGTCCCAACTAGATGTGCATGAAAATTCAAAAACTGGATGGTCCAGAAGACGGTTGATTGAGCTCACGCCACTATGAGAGCATGAATTCACAGGCCAGTAGCACACCACCACCTAAGAAAGCGGAAACAGATGCACCTCCCAAATGTGTGTTTGACCACCAATGGAAGAATTAAACAGAAGAGGAAGAGTTATATTATCCTCTAAAGGAGGTGTAAACCCTCACTGATTTCTTCCCTCTGACATCTGCAAGATGAGCACTTCCCCACCAAACGAAATTCTCAAAAAATGAGGATATCATCATTGGTTATTTCCACACATAAAACTTGACATACCCCTTCACCAATAATGAATATCCCTTCAAATATTGTTTACCAATATATAAATAAAGAATGAGATGATTCATGCACTAGAGCCAAGGATATAAAAGACAGTGTGGAAATTTTTGGACTCAAAATTCTAGTCATGTCCCTATGGAGGACGTATATACAGCTGAGACTCGAAGGTAGGAACTCATGTAGGATCAAAGGATGTGGGGATGTTCCTTAAAGACCTCCAATAGTCTACCACAACTAATTGTCTTGCATGACCACATAGTGGGGGTCCAGTCTGATCAACCCTGGCTACAGGAATAGATGGAACAACCTGCATCGCTAGTAGAAGATACTCCCTTAACCTCACCAAAAGAATTAGGTCTTTCTAACTTAGATGCTCTAGCTCCCAAACCACATTCCAGGAGAAACCCCATATCATGAATCATCGAACATTGGTTAAAAGTATGATGTTATGAAATAGGTAGTTATGGACCCAACCAAGCTCTCAATCCTGGATTCACTCTATCTTTCAATAGAACTCGGGGAGGCACTCGTAAAATCCCTCTAAAGCCCACAAGAATTTAATATAGAAGTAAATTTAATATATGTATATTGAGGGGTGTGTATTTCTTTATGATACCATATTTCAATCTCATTTACTGATCAAGATCATGAGGAGGCCATACAAGGGCTCATCAAAACCATATTTGATTCTGGTAGACCCAATAATGTCAATGTCCAAAGGGTGATAATCAATATTGGATAAGGGATAAATCTTATCCCAGTCCAGAACCTCCAATAATTGGGGTAAAAAATGGGACTTGTTCCCTACCAATCTAACCATCTAGGGATATGATAAACATGAGAACCGGCCCCTTGGGAAGATCAAACCTAAATCCCAACTTTGGGATATCACATCTGATGTCGAGTTCATGGTTATCCAGTAGGATACCTCATATAATGTCCTACATGGAAGGCCCTGTCTCAATAGCCACCTTGCAGTACCATCCACATTCCATCAATGTATGAAGTACCCCATCAATGGAAAGGTTAGCATACTACATGGTGAAAACTCCCCCTTCGAGGCTTTTAGATCCATATATGATTTAGATAATTTCTACAAGAATGAATAAAGGAAACTGATAATGGAAAATGATATAAAGGTTTTAGCTCTTAATGGTTTAGGGACCACCCCTATCAATCCTTAGAGCCTTTTCTGTGATGATTATGTTCTCCCCATAAATATGGTAGAGGTAGAAAATCTGATCCTAGAGGTCCAAACCACTCTTTTCCTCAGTAAAAATCATCTATAGAATCTCCTTGGAACAACTCAGATGGAAGGGGATGGTGATATCTCTTTTAATTACCTCACTCACCCTAATATAGATATAAAGTCCCCCAGAGTACCATCATTGCCTGAATATGTCTTTGAAGACTTAGAAATGGATGAGGATGATCTTAGAAAATCTCCTCCATCATTTGATGAAGGATTCTTCACTACCATAGATGAGATCAGGTAGATAAATCTAGGGATAGATGAAGGCTTATGGACTAACTTGATTAGTGCCACCATGCCTGTCAAAGAGAATGATATGTACATTGCATTTCTAAAGCAGTACTGATATGTGTTCTCCTAGAATTACATAGAAATGCTCAGACTAAATCCAAATGTGGCTACACACCATCTTAGACTACTCGATAAGAATTAGGGCTTCAAGAAAGTATCCAAGAGAATACACCCCTCTCATTCTACCAATGTAGAGGTGGAAGTCGAGAAGTTGATCAAAGAACACATTTCTTTGAGAGGTGCGATACTTGAGATGATTTTCCAACATCATCCTTGTTAAGGATAAGAATAGTAAAACTAGGGTCTAAATTTACATCATATAACTTAATAAGAATTTACCAAATGATGATTTCCCATAATCGATCACAAAACATTTGATCGATTAACTGCTCGATTCCTAGCCCTTTATTTTAGGGATGGGTACTTCATGGTCCAATCAAATCAAGATATCCCTCAAGGATGAAGAATCCACTTCCTTCAGAACACCTCAAGGGATATTATGCTATCAAGTCATTCCCTTTGTATTAAATAATGAGGGATCCACATATTTTTGTTCCATGCATTGTATAATTAAGTCATTCTTGGTAAGGATAACTGAGTGTTTGGTTGAAGACATGGTCATTAAAACCTGACAGAGATGTGATCACCTTATGGATCTCTGAGAAATCTTTGACAGGATATGAAAACATAATACAAAGAATAATCCACTTAAACGTGCCTTCGATGTAAAATCAGGATAGTTCTCTGGATTTGTGGTATGGCACTATGGCATTGAGATTGAAACCGATAAGACTAGTTCTATTTAGGCAATGTAAGTACCCATGAACCTGAAATAAATAAGGGGAATCTAAGGGAACCTTGACTACATTCAATTATTCATAGATATCAAAGATGTAAAGGATCTCACCTTCACCAGGATAATGAATTAGGGAGTTATCTACCATTGGGATGATTAATGTTAGAAATCCTTCGAGTGTCATAAGTTCTACCTACTTCACCCACCGATTCTGGGGCCCCCGATGGAAGGAATTACACTCATCTTATATGTTACCACCATGGAAATATCATTGGGATCCTTTATCGTGTAGTAGAATGATGTGGGAAGCGAGAATATTTTCTACTACCTCATTTGGACCTTCCTAGGTACTGAGACTCTATATTATGATGTCAAGAAGAATTGCTCCACATTCATCTTCATAGTTCAAAATATGAGGCATTACATGCAACACCATTAGGTCCACCAGGTCTCTCGTATTGATCTTATCAAGTACATCCTTGGCCACCCCAGGTTGGATAGGAACTTGGCTCGATGGGTGGTCATTATTCATAAATATGACATCTGGTTTGTGTCATATAAGTTAATAAAAGGGAAATACCTCGATGGTTTCATTACAGCACACCCTTCCCCATAAAATACATCAGAAGACACTAAGCTCTCCAATGAAGATGTAATTTATTCCCATGAAACTTTCTAAACATGGGAGATGTGCTTTTATGGAGACTCCCAGAGTCCTGTCGGTACCAGAATGGAGAACCCAAAACTCAACTGGGTTGTTCTAGGGATTGTATTTGACTCCCCAAATAAAGAAGTTTTTCCTTACCAATTCTCAGTATCTGAAGATTGTAAAAATAATTAGGTAGAATACTAAGCACTCATAGCCAGATTAGAACTATTCCTAAAGTTGTACATAGCCTACATGAACGTCAAACAAGATTCAGATATATTGATAAATTAAGTCAATAGATAATATTCCATAAAAAATTAGGAACTTTCCCACCTCACTGGATATGTTAGGGGCTTTATGGCATAATTTCCCTTTGATACCACACTAAATTATATCCCCCGACCATAGAATGATTGTACCTATGCATTGTCCAATGCAACTATCATTCTATCCAACCCTGATTAGGAGGAAGACACCTTCGTATTACACATCGAATAATGGAATCATTAATCACCATATCTGATATGGAAGAGATCTAATAGGTTAGAACTAACCTAGATCATGATGAACCAAAAACCACCCCTCTATGGATGGATCTCATAATATGTTATCTTCAATATGGGACTCTCCAAACTGTTCATGCTGTAAGGGAACATATTCGGTGTTGGGACGTAAACTTCACTTTGCAGGATATACCAAATGGGAAAAAATATTATATAAGCAAGAATTTAATGGGATTCTACTAAGGTGCATGGTCGTCTAATAATTTATCACCATTTTGGAGGAAGTCGACACAGGCTCATGCGGCACCCATCAATCTGGGATTGATCTCTCACACCAGATCAAGAGGTTGTGATAGTACTGTAAAACAATGAGATGTGACTATGTAGAATTCACAAAGAAATGTCATGCATTCCAAATCAACGAAAATATCATTCTTCAGCCCCCAACATTGTTTTATACTGCTAAATATTACAAGCCATTCTCTGTTTGGAGGATGGATGTTGTGGGGCCATATCCCCAGCCACAGCCAAGAAGTTAAAGTGCATCCTTATTGTCACTGACTTCTTTTCCAAATGGGCTATGTCAATACCTCTCAAGGATGTCTTGATGAAGAATATCATCAACTTCATCAAACCTCATATCAACACCTTTCTCAGAGTCCCTCACTCAATATTGACAGATAATGACACCAAATTATATTCTACAGTGTTAAAGAATCCTTACCAAGAGTACAACATCGTGTCCAATCACTCATCCCTCTATCATGTATCGGAAAATGGGCAAATATAATCTATCAATAAGACCTTATCAAACATACTATAGAAGATGGTAAACCAGGTTAAGAAGAATTTTCTAGATAAATTCCTCCATGATTTCGAGGACAAATGTACCACTACGCTTACTATTACACAAGTAATTCCATACTCACTGGTGTATGAGACTGTGGTAGTTTTTCCCATATAGGTCAAGCTAACCTCACTCCGAATATCCATTTTCAGAAAGGTCTCAGATAAAAAAAAGTTATAGAAATGGTTGGATGAGTTGGAACAGGTATATGAAAAGAGGTTTTTCATGCTTTGCAACCTTTAAGACCACTATAATCAGATTGCAAGATCATTCAATTAAAAGTTTCACCTCCGCTCATTCTTTCCAGTAGAACTATGGTTGGCTCTCAGAACCCCATTGATACCAGGAAAGAAGCTCCCAAAATTGGATCCCATGCGGGAATAACCTTACGACATACAAATGTTTTAAAATAATGGAGCCTATTCAATAGCCATTATGGATGGGGATTGTGTCCCACCACCCACCAATGCGATATTTCTAAAAATAATAATTTTTCAATATACTAAGATAATAGGAATACACATTAGAGTAAGTCCCATCATTTATCATTAACACATGACATTGAGTTGTACGGAGTTCTACCTTACCACAAGACATTAAATTTTATGACCAATGTCCTTACCACATGATGTAAAAATTTTCAGATCGATAAATCCCCTTCCACATGACATTGGGTAATCCATCATCCTTGCTACATGACATAAAACTGCTTGACCTATGTCTTTTACACATGACATTAAACTGCATGGTTTCTATAGAACTACGTACGACTTAATAATCATTCCTAATGAGATATATAGAGACTCCATGATCCTGTATCTTGGTCTAGCCACTGAATCATAAAAATTGCCCATGTTATACCCTAGATTAGTCTCTATAATGTTGGGGAACTCATTCAACTCTTTATTTATCATAGAGATCATAACTCACATGAGCGGATGAATTATAGTAGGGACTTACAACCACAAGAAAGACATAGGGGTGCACAATGGATCAATTATGGTCCTGAGTGAAAGATCATAAAAGGAACGCCATAAGACCTTGAAGCTTGATGTTAAACTGCACGGTTGATATTCTTTCTGTGTGACATTTAATTGAAAATTACCCCAAGAACTATGTGTGTTTTGATTATCATCACCATGGGATGTGTAGTGATGCCCATGATTTTATCCTTGGGGTCAATTGTGATGTTCACACCAATTAACATCTATCCACCATTTCCCCCACCGAATTATGTTGAACCAGCTTTAACTTCATGAACTATGTGTAGATCTATTCCTTCCCATATAGTATACATAGTGATGCCTAGACCTCCAATCCTAGCCCCAGTTGCAACTGTCAATGAAAAGAAAACCCACCTATATGTATGCGTCATACCTATGTAAAGTATTTCTTTTTCTAGAAAAAATTGGTTCCTTGACTCTCATCTTCATGAGATACATAGTGACAACTATACATTTCATCTTCAGGTCCAGCCTTAGCCATAACCCTTTTGACCCATTGTCCTGAGTCTTCCTAGAAAGGTGTGTGGTGTGGTTAAGACTGGTTTGGTCCTCATTCACATCAGATTTCTTCATGGTACCACCCCATGCACCCCCATATTAGAAAATCCACCTTATGGTCAGACCCCCAGGATCCTAAACCATCTGAATATGTCCCTACAACATGATATTAAATTATGCCACATCATCCGAGCTGCATGACAATAAAATGCATTGAAACCTTCATCCTCACCGCATATTGTTAAACTATATGGAGTCCCCAGAACTATGTGTTTCTTGATTCTCTAATCCATATGGGATACTTAGTGATTCCCAAGTCTCTTTATTAATTCCCGACCGTGACATTCCCACACACTCATGTCAGTTCTTTCGTCCTTACCGCATGACATGAAACTACAGGGAAGTATTTCCTTACTATATGAATTTAAATTGTAAAACATGATTTCCTCATCACATGATATTAAACAGGTAGTATGAAAACACATCCCTACTACATGATAATAAACTATTCATACCATTTACAATTTCTCTCTTCTCATCAGAGGACCACAAGAGATATACCTTGGTCAACCAATGTACGAGGCACTTCCACCATCCTTTGAGAGTACCTTAAATCCATATACCACAATTCATGTCTTTAGAATATCAGGACCCTATCAAGCTTCCATGGCCTCTGGAAATGATATCCCACATTAGAGCCCCTTTTCTATACTTTTCATGCATGCTTATGGATCTTGCATATATGCCTATGGTTGTGAATCAAATGCATCACTCTGAAAAAGTACATTCCAATTCTCATGAGCCCTAACATCATCACAGAAGCACTCAACACCCCAGTGTGTCTGAATATCTTCTTTTATGAATGTGTCGTGTCATTACTCATGACCTACGAAACTCAAGACATGATTTGTGGCATTTTCATCCCATAGTCGAGAAGATTTTGGGGAACTATTGACCATAGGTATCATAATTTGGCTCTATTGTAATATCTTCTATAATAGGTCCATGAAATTCACGAACCTAAAAAAATCTGTGATTAGGTTAAATCTATGTGAATGTAAACTCTATCATATGATGTTCCAAATCCTAGGACTTTAAACTGCTAATAGAAGAGACACAAAACTTATCAGTATGAGAAACCACAAAGGGAAACCTGAGAAAAAGGTGATTCTCTACCCACTAAACTCATTATCCTCTTAGTTTAGGAAAAAATAGGGTGAAAACACAAGAGTCACAAATATCATAGGGTCCACAACCCTAGTAAAAGCCAGTTTATCCTTTTTAGACACACTAGCCCAAGAAATAGTTAGGGAAATATTTGTCACATATCCTCATATTGAGAATATGTTCACTAGGTAGTGACACAACCTTTAGGGTATTCAAACCCTCCTTATATTTTATATCTTTTTCAAACCAAATTTCATGATTTTGGGTGGATTGAATAACAATATCCTTATATATTTCTTTTAAAAGATATCTAGATTCAAAGGAAATTTTCTTGACCATGCATTCATTCCCATGGCTCTTCCATATGCACTTATGGACATCAACCTGATACGTCACTCTGAAAAAGGAAATTCAAATTCTCATGAGACCTGGCATCATACCAATTTCACTCAACACCCCAGTGTGTCTAAATTTCTCCCTGTATGACTATCCCAAAACATTCTATGGACTTGGGAACTCCATATTGTGAGTTATGGTCCCTATACCAAACTATCCAAGAGGATTTAATATCCTCAATGTTACATCACTATGTTATGTACCCTTCCTCAAGGACGGAAAATGACACTTCATTTCCTAGACTTTTATGTCCCACATCTTGTGATTAGAAACTACATGACATAGATATCGAGCTTCATTTTAAATGATAGTTTCCCTAGGGTGCTTTATCCCTTCTTGAATAGATTCCTTCCCATATCCAACATCATCATTTTGATGTTTCGGTCTTCTCAAATCATCCATAGCCCTCAAAAATATGTGGAGACTGCCTTTTCTTTTCCATGATACTAAGGAATAAGGTCCCAGAACTTCCAACTAAATGAATCCACTCCTTTCCATAAAGGATATTTAATCCATGAGATCCTTTTAAACACTGTGGTGAAACATGTAATTTTAAAATTTCAAGGGACATACCCGACATGTCTGAACATATCATATTTATGTACTGAAACTCTTAGATCTTTTTTATCCCTTGGATAAGATACTCGACTTCAAGGGACCCCTTTTATTGACTATGAACACATTCGCATGGCTCCTGCATATGTTCCTATGGCTTTCAACCAAGCGTATCACTTTGAAAAATTGAATTTTAATCCTTGTGAGCTTCAGCAACACCAGGGTAGAATCTAGCTGCTCAGAGTGTTTTAGGTCATTCCTAGAATGTATGCACCATATCCCATGCTCATAAAAAAGTTAAGATCTAAAATACCAAAACATAATGCGAAATAAGGTCTTAGCTAAAATGACATAAACTAAATGATATATATTCTAAGCTAAAAGACCCTAAACTAAAGCGATAGATGGTCCAAGCTAAAAGACACTAAACTAAATAAAGATAATGTCCAAGCTAAAAGACCCTAAACTAAATCAACAAATGGACCACGCTAAATGACCCTAAACTAAAGCGACATAAGGTCTGAGATAAAAGTCCCTAAACTAAAGTGATATATGGTCAATGATAAATGAATCTAAACTAAATAAAAATATGGTCTAACATAAAAACCATAAATTAGAGAAACATAATTTCTGGTCTAAAAGACCCTAAACTAATGAAATAGAATGTACGTGCTAAAAGATCCTAAACAAAAGAGACAGAAGGTCCGAGCTAAAATAACCTAAACTAAAGTGATAGATGGTATATGTTAAAAGATCCTAAATAAAAGAAATATAAGGTTCAATCTGAAAGACCCAAAACTAAATTGATAGAAGATATAAGATAAAAGATCGTAAACTAAAGTGATAGATGGTCCAATCTAAAAGCCACTAAACTAAATAAAGATAATGTCCAAGCTAAAAGACCCTAAACTAAATCAATAAAAGGACCGTGCTAAATGACCCTAGACTAAAGCGACATAAGGTTTGAGCTAAAATACCATAAACTAAAGTGATATATGGTCAATGATAAATGAATATAAACAAAAGAAAAATATGGTCTAACATAAAAACCCTAAACTAGAGAAACATAAGGTCTAATCTAAAAGACCTTAAACTAACGAAATAGAATGTAGATTCTAAAAGATCCTAAACTAAAGAGACAGATGGTCCGAGCTAAAATAACCTAAACTAAAGTGATAGATGGTCTAAGTTAAAAGACCCTAAATAGAAGAAATAGAAGTTCCAATCTAAAAGACCCTAATGTAAATTAATTTAAGATATAAGATAAAAGATCATAAACTAAAGCGATAGATAGTCGAATCTAAAAGACCCTAAAAATAAGCGATTGACTATCCAATCTATAAGACTCTAAACTAATGAAATAGATGTTACGAGCTAAAAGAACCTAAAATAAAGTGAAAGAAGGTACAATATAAAAGACCCAAAAAAATGAAACATTGGGCCCAAGTTAAAAGACACTAAACTGAAGTGATTTATGTTCTAAGGGAATAAACCCTAAACTAAATATATAGAAGGTATGAGTGTGACAACTGGGTCCCAGTGACAGCATAGACACCCCGCCTTATCATGGCCATCGACTCCTGGACTACCAGGTACCACCAGTTTCCCCAAAAACACATGGGACCCACCCCAGGGTCCAATCACGTGCCTGAATGGGTTGTCTGACTAATGACTATCTCCACAGGCCAAAACATGTCCTTTCCAGTGTGCTTTTTCCTCACACACACCCTAGGAAACTTCCCAGAAGTTCAACCATACTGATCGCTACTCCAGGCCAAGCACGCTTAACTGTGGAGTTCTAATCAGACAGGCTCCCGAAAAAGAAGGTGGACCTTGTTGACATGAGTCGTATCATTTAGTTATTTAACACTTTATAATTTGGGGGTGTTACAATCACCCCACTTTAGAGCACAACGTCCTCGTTGTGGGCCCAACATCTCATCCCAGGCAGTGCATCACACTTAAAGCTGGGTACCACCTCTGATACAAAATATAGCAACCCAGTCTATTCTTACAATACTATTACATAATTTTAAGGGTAAACAACATTATAGTATTACACACAGAGGATCCAAAATTTTAGTGTCTTTGGAAAACTAGGACCACACATAAAAATTACAACATCTAGAATAAACATTTATTTAATTTCTTCTTCTTTAGCTTCTTATTGGCACTTTTCATCTCCTTAATACATGTAGCCACCTGAGGATATAAATCAAAAAAGGGGGTGATCTAGAATCCCAGTAAGAGGATATATAAGAACAATATATCATGGGATTAGCATAATCATAACATAGGAAAAATATCATGAACATGAGAGGAGCATAAATAAAACACTTGAAATGTGGCAATGCATAAAAATGAAACCTCATGTCTTAGTGGTTAACTACCACACATACTTGTGAACCATTATATCATCTTGTTCACTCATCATTTCAAATTTAGTCATGAGATTCATAACTTTACCCAATTCATTGGACCGTTTTATAATTCTGGGCACACCCATCACATTTAAACATTCATATTGCCCTATATAATTCCAAGCGCACCCATCACATCATAAAATTATCACATATCATGAATGACACAATGAACATATATTAACATAATTAACCCATGAAAAGTAATGCGTTCCATCTCATAATAACATATTCATAAGCTTTGGGTTCCCAAAATTAATAGGGAATAACACACATGTTACAAGAACCGTCAGCTTTGAGTGAGAAGTAAAAGGGTTGTTTTTAAAAGAAGAGTTTTTTTGGAAAAAGGTTTGTTTGACATAAAAACCAATTAAAACATGTATATCCCAGAAAATTAAAGGAAATTATGAAAAAATGATCATTAAGTAGTAACCATATCAAAATTGGAGTGAAAGAGCGAGAATCCCGAAGGAAGAAATTGGGTTCAAGATTTCCCCTTACCTTGTATCTGAATGCTTCCTTCTCTTTAGTGTCCTTTATAATGACATTATATTCATTTATTAGAAATAAATAACCTTTAATATAGTTCATTATGGTTTCATTAAGTTATTTAATGTGTCTTTGTAGGAGTTATAGTGTTTGAAAACATTATTCGGGAATGTTTGTTTTTATGGTTTTCTTGAGTGATTCACTTGTATTCTTAAATTGATGTTTGTGTAGAACATGGGTAAACTTCCAGAACTGATATTACACAATATTAATGATATTATAGGAGTTTTGATGATCTTATAATGAATCAAATTATATCCATGTGGATGAATCATTAGATAAGAAGTAAATGGTGATTATTTGGGTTAATTTGGGCAGTTTTTCAATCATAATGAACTTGTTTTATTTTATCATATAGAAATATGATCATAATTTAGTTACGGATCTTTAAATTGGAGGTAATACATATAAAATGTTCTGTTTCAACCATAAAAATGGTTTCATGGCCAGATCTGATGGTAGAAATGGAAGAAGAAATCATGTCGTTCTTGAAGGTGAAAAATTAACACCTCACGAATAACATTCTCTTTAATAAAATAAATGGAAGAGGGAAAGGGGGTTGGATGATATAATATCACATTAGAATCATAAAATTACATTATATGTATAATACTGGAGTTAAAATACAATTCAGATGAATATAGGTGGGGAGAGATCAAGAAATGAACTTGAACTTGAAAGGAAATTAAAGGAGAAGAGGGAGAGAAATTACCTCTAGAATCCTCCTCTTGAGAACCTCCTTAAGGGCCTAATCTTGGTCTTTTGAGGAGACCAGAAGCTCTTGGACGTGGGGGAGGGGCTAGGGAAGTTGTTTGGGTAGATTTTAGAGAAGTCTTGGAGCTTGAGAGGTGTGAGGAAATGAGGGAGTGAAAGGTGGTATTTATAGAGGAGGGGAGATGGGTTTCCTTAATATAAAATTCACTAGTTTATTAATTTCCTCTAAGACAAGGAATAGTGATCCATCCATGACCAATAATAGCAAATAAGGTAGGTGAGTTCTATATTTGGGTTCTTACATAACTTGTGATGTCAGGAATAGTGGGTTTTAATTATAATGTATTTATATGGTAAATTAATGTATTTTACTATTCACCAAAAATTCAAGTATTTCAGAAAAATCCCAAAACATTACCCCAACAATTATTTGATGTGTAGAATCAAAAAATGAATTCCATTATTCAAAAATAATTTTCTAAATATTATTAATTTAATATTTAATTAAAATCATAATTTACTTCAAAAACAGTTTTTAAGATTAAAACTGATTTTATAGGGCTTTCAAAAATTACGTAGGGTCTTATAAAATTATCTAAAACCTATAATACATTGATTCAATAATTTATGAATACATTTTAGGGAAATAAATATTCTTTTATATCAATTAATTAATTATAATTAATTATTTATGACTTACAAAATACAAAAACGTTTACTAAGGTCAAATTGTCTCTTTCTAAGATGTCTAAATTTTATTTAATTATTCTTGGGTAAGGTTACTCTTATGTTGGATGATTTACTATTCATAAGGGCCATATTACTATTCATAAGGGTATGTTACTATTCATAAGGGTAGGTCACTATTCACCAAAAAATATTTTTGTTTCATTAGACTTAAAAAATCATCTTCAACACAACCATGTATGTCAAATTTTTGAAATTCCCAAGATAGAAGTGACAAACTAATGTTTAAAGGTCAATTAGCACTTAGTAGTTCATTATGTTGTGTTTTAATGTGATTTTATGACATAAAAATATGAAGGTAATTTCCATTGAAAAACTTTGGGTCGTTACATTCTTCCCCCTGAAGAAATTTCACTTTACACAAACAGGTGAGGATGTTTCTACTTCATTTCCTCTCCTGGTTCCCAAGTTACATCCTCAAACTTATGGTTACTCCACAATAATTTGAAAAGATGGGTTGTCTTATTGTTTAGAACCTTATCTCTTCGATCCAGAATCTTTACTGGATGCTCCTCATAGGAGAGATCATCTTCTAGCTGAACCACCTTTGAGTTTAGTAAAAATGAGGGGTATGGTATGTACTTCCTCAGTAGTGATACATGAAACAAATCATGAACCTGAGCCATATTCAGTGGAAGTTCAAGATGATAGGCTATGGCTCATATGCGTTCAAGGATCTCAAAGGGGCCAATGTATCTTGGGCTTAGCTTCCCTTTCATCCAAAATCACATGACTCTCTTCCATGGAGATATTCGAAGGAAAAATTTATCTCCGACATCGAACTCCAAGTCCCTTCGATGGTTGTCAGCATAGATCTTTTTCCGACTTTGACCAGCTTTGATGTGTTTCTGGATGAATTGAACCTTCTAGGTCATCTCTTGAACAAGATCGGGCCCATGTAGCTTTCTTTCTCCAACTTCATCCCAACAGGTTAGAGTTCTACTTCGATTCCCATAAAGAGCTTCATACAGAGACATATGAATACTTGAGTGGAAGCTATTGTTGTATGAGAACTCAACCAATGGGAGATGCTGATTCCAAACACCATTGAATTCTAGATAGCAGGCTCTTATCATATCTTCAAGCATCTGAATAGTCCTTTCAGACTGGCCATCAGTTTGGGGGTGATAGGTCGTGCTGAAATTTAATTCAGTACTCAAAGCATGTTGAAGGATCCTCCAGAACATTGATTTGAATCTTGGATCACAGTTAGAGACAATTGAGAGTGGAATACCATTCAGTCTCACCACTTTCTTCACATATATCATTGCAAGTTGTTCAAGTGAGAGATCTTCCCCAATAACGATAAAATGGGAAGTCTCGGTGAGTTGATCAACCACAACCCATATCGCATTATTTTCCTTTCACGTCTTCGGGAGACCCGTGACAAAGTCCATAGTAACATTTTCCCATTTCCACATGGGTATAGGCAATGGCTGCATCATACCTTTGGACTTTTTTTTCTCAGCTTTAACTTGATGACATACCAAGCACCTTGATATATATTCCTCAATCTCCATCTTCATGTTATCCCACCAGAATTGTTCTCAGAGACCACAATACATCTTGGTACTCCCTGGATGGATAGAGAAATTTGAGCTATGTGCATTATCCAATAGCTCCTTCTTTATCCCGAGTGATGAAGGCACACAAATCTGCATTCCAAAATGAATCACACCATCATCGTCGATATGGAACTCTTGAAGTTTCCCTTCCTTTATTGCATTCACCCTCTTTTGTATCTCCACATCATCCCTTTGTGCTTCCTTAATCTTCTCTTGGATGGATGGTTTCACAATCAATTGGGCAAGGTAGGATCTATCCCCTGCCCTTATGATTTCCAAATCCATTATTTTCATATCCAAGAAGATATGATCTTTCCCAATCCGCAACATGGATAGAGTAGCAGGTTCTTTTCTGATTAGAGAATCAGCTACCTTGTTCACCTTTCCAGGATGATAGTGAATAGAGCAATCATAATCCTTGATTAGCTCTAACCATATCATTTGACGCATGTTGAGTTCCTTTTGTGTGAATATATACATTAGGATCTTGTGTTCGGTGTATATGTCACACTTCTCGCCATAAAGGTAGTGCTGCTAGATTTTCAAGGAAAAAATCACGGCTGCCAGCTCTTGATCATGCGTCGAGTAGTTCTGTGCATGGATCTTCAACTACCGTGAGGCATAGGCTATCAAATTGTCATTTTTCATGATTACACAACTCAATTATTTCTTTGAATCATCATTGTATATCACAAAACATTCTCCACTTTTCGGTAGTGTGAGTACAGGTGCAGTGATCAGCCTTATCTTTAGCTCCGTGAATCTTCCCTCACATTCTTCCATCTAGACATACTTTACCCCTTTCTTTGTTAACATAGTTAGCATGCTTGAAAATCGTGACAATTTTATCACGAAACATTGTTAGTACCCAGCTAATCCATGAAAACTACAGATTTATGTGACAGTAGAGGTCCTAGGACATTCCTCAATCTCTTTTTTCTTTGAAGGATCCATAGAAATTCCCTCACTTATGATCACATGTCCCAAGAAAGTGACTTTCTTCATCCAAAAGTCACACTTGATAAACTTGGCATACAACTTCTCCTTTCTTAATGTCACCAAGACAAGTCTTAGATGTTCTTCATATTCCTCCTTTCTCCTGGAGTAGATGAGAATATCATCAATAAACACTAACAAAAATTTGTCGAGGTAATGTATAAAGACTCTATTCATAAAATCCATGATGACTACAGGGGAATTAGTAAGTCCAAAGGGCATCACCAAAAACTCACAGTGCCCATACCTTGTTCGGAAGGCAATATTTTGAATATATTCCTTCATCACCTTTACCTGATGATATTGAGAACGAAGATCCACCTTTGAGAAGTATTGAGAACCTCTTACCTAATCGAACAATTCTTCAATCCTTGGAAGAGGATACTTGTTCTTTATGGGGATCTTATTGAGTTCCTGATACTCAATTCAGAGCCACATTGTTCCATGCTTCTTCTTCACAAAGAGCATTGGCGCACCCCAAGGTGATGCACTAGGGCGTATGAACCCTTTGTCTAGATTCTCTTGCAGCTACTTCTTTAACTCATCCAGTTCAATAGGGGCCACCCTATAGGGACACATAAAGATTGGAGTAGCTACGGGCATGAGTTCAACTGAGAACTCTACATAACGATCTAGGGGAATTTCACATAACTCTTTGGTAAATACATCACCTTATTCCCTCATGATGGGAATTTCCTCAAGGTTGGCACTTTCCATCGACTCAACCATTTGGGAAAGGTATGCTTCTTTATAGGTAATCAACACCCACACCATTGAAGGATTTTTCAAAGGAGATTCATGATCTTCCTTGCATTTGTAGAGGATCATGGGATGGTTCAGAATATGAAAAGATATTTATTTTTCCCAATAGTTGATATGTGCTCTATATAACGAGAGCCAATCCATTCCCATTATAGCATTGAATTCCAACAAAGAAGTATTGCGAGATTTTCCGGAAGAATCTTCCCACATACGCCAACAGGAGAAGAGTTAAACACCTGGGTTGCAATGATTTCACCACTTGGTGTTTTTACATATATCTCTACATCAAGGTTTCGGGGATTCAATTATATAGTTCTAGAAAACTTTCAAGATATAAAGGAATGCATAGAACCAGAATCAAATAAGACTTTTTCCATTCTTGAGTGAATAGGAAGTGTACCTTGTACGACTTCATTATCATGCTCCACCTCCGCAGTGGTGATTGAATAAGAATTCCCTTGTTCCTTTGGCTTTGGTGGCTGCTGACGCTGATTACCCTTGAGAGCTCGAGTTTTAGTGCACTAGTTTGCATAGTTCCCTAGCTCCTTAGAGTTGTAGCATTGAACTGTGAGTGGTTCTCTCCTTTCATCGACTACATTCTCCTTCTTTTTCGTGTCTTTTCGACACTCTTGAGCATGGTGTCCTTATTTCCCACACTTGAAGAATTTCCCCATCCCTTTTAGGGATTTCCCATGGTGCAACTTCTCACATTTTTGGCATGTGGGTCATTGATTTTTCTTCCCGCCTTTTTCATTAGATCCACTAGCTTGAAACTCCATCTTTCTCTTCTTATCACCATAGCCATGGAACCATTCTCCAAACTCCATCTCCACATTGAGAGTACACCGAAAAACTTCTTCATAACTCTCAAAGTCTTGAATTTCAGGAGCCTTTCGAATGTGTGGTTTTATCCACTAAAAAATATATCAATTTTTCTATCATTGTTGATAACAAAACCCGAAGCATACCTTGTGAGCCTTGTGATATTAGCTTCATAGGTTGTGACAAATTCTGCTTCATTTTGCTTGAGCTCTATGAATTATCTCTCCATATTCGGGAAAAGAGTTCGTGGGAAGTACTTATTAAGAAACATTATCTTAAATTCATCCCATTATATCTCTTCAATTTCGTCCCTTGGTTTGGTGTTCTTAATCAAATCCCACCATTGATCGGATTCTCCATCTAGACGATAAACGACTAGGGTCACCTTCTCTATCTCAGAACAATGAAGAACATAAAAGATATTCTCCATGGAGTGGACCCACTGCTCCGCAACTAGCGGATCAGAAGATCCACCAAATGTCGGTGGTCATTGTCTCATAAAACATTCGATAGCCAGTTGATCCCTCTTTGGTGAAGGAGGATGTTCCCCATTATTATGGTTATTGTTCATAACCTGAGATAATTGGGTAAGCATCCCCATGAAGTTTTGAACTCCACCTCCCACATCATTGGGGATGTCTTTTGGGCAATCGTTGCATTGGACCTTGCACGAGTTGTTGGCCTGATTTCTCATGGTTCCCACCATTTACTAAAATAGAAAAGGTTAGAACAAAACATAAGTAAACAATTCATGAATAACTTATTCATTTAAACAATTTATACCAAAAACATAACATATGGCATCACAATGTAAATATTCTTGTGTGTATATTTGTACTTAGTCCCATTCTAGAGGCTTTCTCTATGGTTCACTAATCCTAATTCCCAAATTAACTAAACCTTTCATCTGATACCAAATGTGACAATCGGGTCCCAGTGACAGCACAGAAACCCCGTCTTAACATGGTCGTCAGGTCCTGGCCTACTAGGTACTACGAGTTACCCCCACAAATACGTGGGGCCCACCCCAGGGTCCACCCACATGCCCGAATGGGTTATCTGACTAATGACTGTCCCCACAAGCCAACACATGTCCTTTCCAGTGTGTTTTGTCCTCAATCACACACACCCTGGGAAACTCCCCAGAAGGTCATCCATCCTGATCGTTATTCCAGGCCAAGCACGCTTAACTGTGGAGTTCTAATCAGACAGTCTCCCGAAAAGGAAGGTGCACCTTTTTGACATGAGTCATATCATCTAGTCATTTAACCCTTTATCATTTTAGGGTGTTACAATCCCCTCCCCTTTAGAGAACAACGTCCTCATTGTGGGCCCTACATCTCAACCCAGGCAGTGCATCACACTTAAGGCTGGGTACCACCTCTGATACCAACTATAGCGACCCAGTCTTTTCTTACATTACTATTACATTATTTTAAGGGTAAAAAACATTATATTATTACATATAGAGGATCCAAAGGTTTAGTGTCTTGGTAAAACTAGGACCACACATAATAATTACAACATCAATAATAAACATTTATTTAATTTCTTCTTCTCTAGATTCTTATTGGCACTTTTCCTCTCCTTAGTACATGTAGACTCCTGAAGATATTCATAAAAAAGGGGGTGATCTAGAATCCCAGTAATAGGATAGATAATAACAATATATCATGGGGTGAGCATAATCATAACATAGGCAAAAGATCATGGAATGAGAGGATCATAAATAAAAGACTTGAAATGTGGCAGTGCATAAAAATGAAACATTATGTCTTAGTGCTTAACTACCACACATACTTGTGAACCAAGATAGAATCTTGTTCACACATCATTTCACATTTACTCATGATATTCATCACTTTATCTAATGCATTGGAGTACTGTATAATTCTGGGTTCACCCGTCATATTTAAACATTCATTTTGCGGTATATAATTCCGGGAGAACCCTTCACATCATAACATTATCACTTATCATGCATGACACAATGAAAATAAATTATCATAATGAACCCATGAACAGTAATGGGTTCCATCTCATAATAACACATTCATAAGCTTTGGGTTCCCAAAAGAAAGAGGGAATAACATACATGTTACAAGAACCGTCCACTTTGAGTGAGAAGTAAAAGGGTTGTTCTTAAAAGAAAAGTTCTTTTGGAAAACATTTTGTTGGACATAAAAACCAGTGACAAACATGTATATCCCAGAAAAGTAAAGGAAATTATTAACAAATTATCATTAAGTAGTAACCATATCAAAAATGGAGTAAAAGAGGGATAATATTGAAGGAAGAAATTGGGTTCGAGATTTCCCCTTACCTTGTATCCGAATGATTATTTCTCTTTAATGTCCTATATAATGACATTATATTCATTAATTAGAAATCTATAACCTTTAATATGTTTCATTATGGTTTCATTAAGTGATTTTATGTTTATTTTTATGAGTTATAGAGTTTGAAAACATTATTCGGCAATGTTTGTTTTTATGGTTTTCTTGAGTGATTCAATTATATTCTTAAATTGATGTTTGGGTAGAACATAAGTGAACATACAGAAATGATATTACATGTTATTAATTATATTAAACGATTTTTTATGATCTTATAATGAATCAAATTAGATCCACGTGGATGAATCAGTAGATAAGAATTAAATGATGATTATTTGGGTTAATTTGGGCGGTTTTTCGATCATAATGAACTTGTTTTATTTTATCACAAAGAAATATGATCATAAGTTAGTTACAGATCTTTAAATAGGATATAATACATATAACATGTTCTAGTTCAACCATAAAAATGGTTTCATGAACATATCTAAAGGTAGAAATGGAAGAAGAAAGCATGTCGTTCTTGAAGGTGAAAAATTAACACCTCACGAACAAAGTTCTCTTTAATAAAATAAATGGAAGAGGGAAAGGGCGTTGGATGATATAATATCCCATTAGAATCATAAAATTACATTATATTTATAATAATGGAGTTAAATTACAATTTAGATGAAGATAGGTGGGGAGAGATCAAGAAATGAAGTTGAACTTGAAATGAAATTAAAGGAGAAGAGGTAGAGAAATTACCTCTAGAATCCTCCTCTTGAAAACCTCATTAAGGGCCTAAGATTCGTCAATTGATGAGACCAGAAGCTCTTGGAAGTGGGGTGTGGGATAGGGAAGGTTTTTGGGCAGATTTTAGATAATTCTTGGAGCTTGGGATGTGTGAGTAAATGATGGAGTGAAAGGTGGTATTTATAGTGGAGGGGAGAGGGGTTTCTTTAATAAAAAATTCATTAGTTTATTAATTTCCCCTTATACAAGGAATAGTGAGACATCCATGACCAAGAATAGTAAATAAGGCACGTGAGTTCAAGATTTTGGTGCTTACATCACTTGTGATGTCATGAATAGTGGGTTTTAATTATAATGTATTTATATGGTAAATTAATGTATTTTACTTTTCACAAAAATTCAAGTATTTCAGAAAAATCCCAAAAATTTACCCCAACCATTTTTCGATGTTTATAATCCTAAAATGAAGTCAGTTTTTCAAAAATATTTTTCTAAATATTATTAATTTAATATTTAATTAAAATTGTAATTTACTTAAAAAAGGGTTTTTAAGATTAAAACTAATTTTATAGTGCTTTCCAAAATTATGCAGGGTCTTATAAAATTATCTAAAACTTATAAGACATTGATTCAATAATTTATGAATACATTTTAGGGAAATAAATATTATTTTAAATTAATTAAAAAATTATAATTAATTCTTTATGACTTACAAAATATCAAAACATCTACTAAGGTCAAATTGTCACTTTCTAAGATGTCTATATTTTATTCAATTATTCTTTGGTAAGGTTACTGTTATGTTGGATGATTTACTATTCATAAGGGTCATATTAATATTCATATGGGTATGTTACTATTTATAAGGGTAGGTCACTATTCACAAAAAATTATTTTTGTTTCATTAGACTCCAAAAATCATCTTGAACACAACCGTGTATGTTGAAGTTTTGAAATTCCTAACACAGAAGTGACCAACTTATGTTTAAAGGTCAATTAGCACTTAGTAGTTCATTATGTTGTGTTTTAATATGAGTTTATGACATATAAATAAGAAGGGAATTTCCATGGAAAAACATTGGGTCGTTATACTGAGCTTAAGGACCTTAAAATAAAATGATAGAAGGTCCATGCTAAAAGACCCTAAAATAGTGTGATAGATGGTCTGACCAAAAGACCCTAAACTAAAATGGTAGATGGTCCGATAAAAAAGACCCTAAACTAAAGCGACATATAGACTAAACTAAAAGGCCTTAAACTAATGCACATGTTAGTCATTGTGATTCCCCCTTGCATGGAATTATTATGGTGAAGCTTATTTCTAAATATATGAAAATAACTCATTTTACAAGACATATCTCTTTCCAAGAAGATCCCTATGCACATTAGGTGATTTCAAGATAACTGGAATATATTACCGATATAGAACCTCATATGGGGTAAGCTTTCAAAAGAATTACTCGAAGGAAATATTTCAGTATTTCAACATCCAATTCCAGGAATTCTTGACCATTTAATAAAAATTAGAGGATGGTAATTGACATCAAAGAATCAAAATATCGATATACCCCACAAGGTAAGAAATTGAATAGTATGAAAAAGAGGGATGAATTTACACATTTTGGAGTCTCTTTGAAACATCAACAAAAAAATAGAGTGTAATGAAAAATAATGTGATGTAATAGAAAAATATTCTTGAAAAAAGAAGGTAGGTAGTTCGAGCCAGGTTTTCAAGGGTCTGGAGGGAAGTGTTAATTGAGTGTTGGAGAGTCCCCTTCCCTGCTTCTTCTTCCAGTTCCTCTGGATGGAGAATTTCGAGCAGAGTATTAAATTCTTCATCATTCCTCTCAAAAGTGTCCAATGAGGTCAATAAAGTTGAAATTTTGGTATTCGTATGAGTTTTTATCTTCTCATGCTTCCATATCTATTCCATCCAATCATCCATTCGGCTTACAGTTCAGAAGACAACTGGTGACATTGCTCCAATGCCTCTACTACCACCCTCATTTGTTTGGAAATGGAAGCATTATACACTAGGTCAGGAAAACCCCTTTCCTACATGTCCAAACCTCTTTAGGTGAGGATGATCTGATGCATAATTTTCTATAGAGGCTTCCAATCAAAACAGTATGACCCTAGAGTATGAAATAAATGGCGATGCTGCTCACCTCGATGGAAGAATATCTCCAGAGGGGTCTCAAAAATCAATAAATGGATATACTCCCAGATCATCTTACAAAACGATTGAGCCTTAGTAGCCAATGAAGAGGTTATTGTAGAAGGATGACCAAATAGCTTAATAAATGGTAAAATAGGAGAAGAATCCCCCTATAACTCACTCTCAGTAGGCGTATCATCCATCGCATTCATGGGAAGACTGATATCTTCAATAGAATCAGACTTACAATCTAAATAAAAATAATAAGATCGAGGTCACTTCCTCTATTCCTCACCTAATTTCTCCCTAAACTTTATTAGTGCCACAAATTAGGGAATCATTGATGAAAAGATCATATTCGCATGGAAAACTAGTTATCCTAGCACCCCATTAGAATTTGTCATCGCCCAAGCATGGGCATAATCCCATGTGAGGAAAGTAAGAGTTTCAGTAGGTATAAATATGATCATCGATCCAATATATTCATAGTATTTTATCTTCCAAAATTATTAGATGATGCTAAGATTTTTTTCACCTCAGACACTAGCCAAAGTTATGGAGCAAGCTCCCTTAAAGTAGCCAAATTGGTAGAAAAATTGGTATATCATTTATGACTAAAAGATAATCATTTCATCTATCATGGAAATTAGTATCCCATCTCAAAGAGAGATCATATAAGATCTCTCATTAAGAGATCTGATGCTTTCATCAATAATAAAACTTCTCAATGCATAGAAAGAAGAAAATTCAAATATGTCAGATCGGTATAGTGCACATTTGGCTTTTATAGGGGTTAGATATATAGGACCAACCCTCTATATGTTAAAAAATTTAGGGATTAGAGATATTATAGTACTTATAAAAATGTAAGTACTCACCTATCTAGCCAAACAAAACCAAAGGGGAACCCCCATCCTATAGGGAGTGATTCTTTGTTGGATATGACCCAAAATCTGGTAGAGGCATGCAAGAACTAGTACCTCCAAGTTAAGGTGCTACCATTTCGCAAGACGTGAAACCATTACCAACATGATAAAGTCAATTCTCAAGAATGTATCCCAAGCTAGGAAGAGCCACTTATTTAGGAACATAGAAAGAAAACATGCCAGCCTAATGTTCAAATAAGCCTCTAGGTTCACCTGATTACCCCATGAGGTGTAATCCCCAGCTTCCAAAATGGCCCAATACGAGCCTATTTGGTTGTGTACTTTCTAGTAAGTGCATCAATGGGGGTATAAGAAATTGGGTCTCTCCCCTCTTCCACATAAAAAAATATTGATCCAGTCAGTGAAGGACATAAGAAAGCACAATGTCAACTCTCTCCCTATATTTTTCTTCACAATGGAAAGCATATACATCTATTGGACTAGAGTTTTTAGAGGATAATCCCATACATCCACTAAAGAAATAAATTCATCATATATATATCTCCAATAAGAGGTATGTCGCCCAACCAAAAGATATACCATAAACTGATACCCAGTATACCACGAGGAAGATAGAATGTGTTGGTACCATGACACAAGGGGATAATCATTTCCCAAAGTATTTTAGGCTGACAATAAATGATTAATTTATTCATACACATGGATTCATGAAGATGAACCATATATAGATCATCAAAAAATTCTAAACAGCTTTGCCTCACCCAAGATTGCAATACCCATTCATCGAAGAAATTT
This sequence comes from Viscum album, assembly GCA_963277665.1. NCBI lineage: Eukaryota > Viridiplantae > Streptophyta > Magnoliopsida > Santalales > Viscaceae > Viscum > Viscum album. The sequence continues at coordinate 695,430,723 of OY728157.1, forward strand.
CCACCAGGATGAAGATCCCATTTTTGGTACCATCTGCCACCAGAAGAGTCTAGAGAAGAGGTGAATATTGCTTGGATAACTCTGGGAAATTGGTTTTTGAGAAAATTCATGACCATATAGACTCAGATAAGAATTGGATAACAAATAAGACAAGCCCTGAGATTGGGATATAACCAGCAGACCATCCATGGTAATTATTTCTTGAATGGAGTTAGGGGAGCTAGGCACCTAGTGAAATGGTATGTTAATATCTGAGGGAGGTAAACAACATTGTATAGAAAACCAAAATTGTATAGTGTAAGTTGATCATATACGGGGAAATTTTGAAGGACGGATGAAGGTAACCTTTTCAATACCTCGTTTTTAGTACACACATGATAGTGGGGATCCACATTACGATTCCGAAGTAATCATGGTCCTTTGATTGGTAATAGAAGGGGAACCATGGTAAGAATTAGAATGAATCTGAAAATATGTAAGTGGTGCATCTCAAACAAGGAAAACCTAAAATCTTGTAAAAAATATGTGCATTAAAATTCTAGTGGTGTTATATGCATCACATGACTCAACAAGGGGTTCATGAACTACATAAAGAGTTCAGAAATCACCTGATCTCCAAAGGAATTGTGAGGTGAATAACTCTGGAAAGGCATCATGTGCATCACATGACCCCCTAGAGACTCGTGATCATGTGATCTGAACATGGTCACATGAATAGTCAATGATCAAATGATCATGAAAAAGGATCCCGTGAATCCCTCGTGGAAAAAGATATAACTCATAGCCAATGTATGAGGAATTACTAAAAATAAAGTTCATGGTCAGTGAAGATCAACACCCAAGCAAAAAAGAAATCTTATGAAAGGGCATTGGAAGAATAGGTTTGTAGAATAGACTTGAAGATAGGGTTCATGGTTTGGTTTTGTGTCAAGATCTTGTGATATGAGAAAAGGTGAGAATTCAGGGGAGAATAGGTGGCCAGTGTAATGAATTTTCCTCTACCGCCTATATATAGGTAGTTCATAGAATTCCAAAGGATTCTCGGTGGACCAAAATTCAATTGAAACATTGGTTCATGAAACCATCATGAAATATAGAGGGCATTTATTTTTCCTATAACTAATTCCTTTCCCCCACATACATTGCTCCTGGGGGGGATTTGTTGACACCCACCAAATAAGCATCAGAAAAGTCCTAAAGGAAGAGATACCTTAATATGGGTATTATTTTCCCCAAAAAAAGGAAAAATAGGATTTAAGAAGACTCGTGATGTCTCTAATATAGTCACAATCGTGTGAACATTTAAAGGTCACATAAAGGCTACACGTGTGGTGCACTACCCATGGTAAGTACCACAGATCCCCCTTTAACAAACCTTCCTACTCTCGTGAATTCCCCCTAGATAATCAAATGACTTCCCCAAGACACATGGCTTTTCATTGGAAAGTGCTTGGAAAACCACCAAAAATCCTTCCAAAATATGAAAAATGAAATTCAAAGGAAGAGACCCCCAATGGTCATGAATCTCATGTTCAAAATCATCATTGGGAAGAATAAAATATCTTTGTTATATCTAAGAAATATTGAATAATCATCAATACTTCATCAAATAAAATGATGGAAATAAATGGGAAGAGGTTAGAGGGGTTTGTAGTCACTGAAGGACATGCGACGTGCACCCCGAGTGATCTAAGAGTCACCACGTCACCTCATGGAAGCCCAATGTCTTATTATCCTCATTGCATGGAAGTCTTAAGGTGTGTTTAAGTAACTCTTTGATTCTCAAGGGACAAACATATGTGGTTTTCAATGAAATGCTTGTATACCCCCCTATGACCCGTATTGTTCATGTGAGACACCATAAAAATCATGAAAAAATCATAGATATTACTCAAACTAACACACATGATCCTTGGAATTTGTTAAATAAAACCAGGGATAAAAATGGAGAAGGTGAGAGGGGTTTGCGGTCACAAAAATACATGTCACGTGCCCCTGATAAGTCAGTTTGAACCCTCAGGGACATTATCACATTGTCTCACAAAATCCCTTTGGCTTATCATCCTTGTCTTCAGAACATGGAATTATTGTTAACCCCTATGAAACCCATATTGTTCATGTGATGAGTCTCTAAAAGATATAATAAATACCACTGACAACATACATGTAATCTTTAATGTCTTGCAACAGTTGTTACATCAAATGAAGGGGATCAAAAGGGAAGAGGCTAGAGTTTTTTGATGTCACTAGATGTCTTATGACACACCCAGTGCACTCACAGGGATGTCTTGTGAGACCCAATGATAAACCACCCAAGGTCTACAGAGTGTCTTCTCACAGGCACTTAGATCTTGCGAATTCCCTCAGACATTTCAACATGGAAACATGAATGTACTTTGACACTTTCACATGATAAAACAAGTATACAATAGTTTTAAATATTCTAATAAAGAAAGAGACTCATGATCGCTGAAAATTAAGTGATGGGGCTGATGTAGTCTAGGAAAAAGACACACGAAACCTTATGGAACTAGACCCCCTTTGTGAGCTCTAGCCTAGACTCACACCAGATATGCCGAAAAAAACCGGTGAGTACCAGATGGGGTGAGGCCTATAAATTCCCCACCCCGACATGATGAAAGGGTTGGATTCTTAAACAATCCTATGCATACTAAACATACAGACTCTAGAGAATTAGGATCTCAATATCTACAGACTTTTTAAATAGGCAGATCACACAAACGAATGGATTTCCATCAGTTAATACAAAGGAAAACAACCAGATTAGTCATGTTCTAGTCACAAATAACATTTCATGATCAATCGTAGATCACGTGAATGATCTTTGGTAGGTTATGTGAATAATGTTCTACAAGACCTCTAGATCACATGAGACTCAAGAAAAATTGACACTGAACAAAACGAGGAATTCACAATGCTAGGGTTTGAACAAAGATCAAATAAATAATACTTGATCAAAAGATTGGCACCATGCCCCTCATAAGATTCACATGTGTCATCTAAAGACACTCAACAACACAAAAACACATCACTCAGATCGCGCAAAACTCCTTTGACATGTCATATAAGACACGTGATGTCTTCCAGACACATTAGGGAACATCATATAGCCCCCCTCATGAGTGACTCTTCAATATTTCTAACCCTCTAGGTTCATCACCCAAATCTTGTGATGTCCCTCGGACACATCGGTTGACTCGTATAACGGTGTTCAATCATATCATCAGAGTTTCACGAAAGCACCTAGACTTGATAACCAATATCCCATGATAGCCTTCGGGCAAGTCAATTGAGACTCATAATACCCTCCAAATTTGCCTTCTCAATATCTCAGTGAATCTTAGAGGTTCCATACAAGATATGTGCCACCCCTAGAACTATTCCACACTAGATCTCATGAAAAATTACATGTCTTCTAATCTAGGTCATGCGGTGGCTCTCAGGACATGCCGAATGGGTCATGTGAAACCCACCAGTCAAGAAGTCCATGTCAATATGGCATCCCAGGAACTGACAATGCTGTCTATACTCATCATGTAATCCCCGATCAATAGGTCAACCTTAGTGTGTAAGCCCTATCATATATAAACTATGGGGAATCTGATTACCTCCATAATTGGGATATGTAGGATACCTTCCCAAGGTCTAAGATCCATGCCAAACATCCTTAGGGACTATCCCAATACACAAGTACTATTTCCATATGTTGTGAGTCTGATTATCTACTCCCCCTTATTTATCAAAGTGAGCGTAGCTCACGTGGGCTTAGGGGGATGCAACGAACACCTTATTAGGCATCATGAATCTCTATGATCTAGGGAAGCCTCAGTGTGTATGCCCCGATATAAATGAAACTTTTATGAATATAATTCCTACAATATTTAGGTTTTATAGGCCACCTCTCCCTGAGGTTTGAGATATATATTGATTGTCCATAGAGGGACCAACATACGAGTACCTGGTTCAAAGCAATTATATTGATTACTTCCTAACCCTTATTTCTCAAAAATGGGCATGGTTCATATGGGATTATCTAACACCACGACCCTAGTTATCCAGATTTGGTGCATTATTACATAACATTACCATGATAACACGAGATCAAGTCCCAAAATACTGATCAGTTTAGTAACATTGGAAGTACTAGATAAAAACATAAGTTTTACAATACATTATAAAATGAAGAAAACAACATTGTGTCTCCTTTGAACGCACTCATATCCTATTTCCAATATTTATAGGTCAATCATAAAATACTTCTTCAAATCTTGGGAAAAATAAAACATAAGAAATGGGTGATCTCATATGATCAGTAAGGATGATAATATAGTGGAAAAATTCATAAATAAGCATAAACATTGAAGGAAATGTATAATACTTAAACAAAAGAATTTTAAAATTAAACGTCAACATAATATAGAAAAGATAAATCAAATAATGACATTTAATTATCCACATGGATATTCTACTAGTCAAATAATCACATGTAATATCAATAGCTAATTTCATAACGATGGAATGCATAAGGACAGACATCAAAACCACATGGCCAAGGCCTCCTGCCAAGACTAAAAATTAGATTTTGTCAAGGACTTGTTCCAAGACACTAGTTTATATGATGAGACCTACCGATGCATCGAGGAGCTATATCGGGCTCCATCTATCACTTACTAAGTCCAATGCATTACTCATATGAAAATATTGAAACATAACATAAACATTCATATTAAAAATAGCATATAAAATGTTAATACTTTAACCATAAACCATGAATGGAATAAAAACAAAACATCCATAGTCCAACATATCACCAAACCTTCAGTACAATATGGAAGATTGTATCATAATAAATAAACTTCAAACAAGTGTAAAATCTATCAAAGGATGTTGACCTAGAAGAAATCAAAACTATATGAGAGAAATATATCTTCTTATTTTGAAATCATTTAAAAGACACATAATTATAAAAGAAAACATTTATTTTCGAAATATTTTTATAATGTTCTAAGGGAAGCTTCAAAGGTGTTATATTGGTAGAAAATAGGCACACCTTCCGTATAAGTAAAAAAAACATGCTTACCTTAATTTTTTGAAAAGGTCATAAAGTACCTTGTTTGGAAAATGAAGGAAATATTCCTTCAAAAATATTTTATATAAAGTCAAAAAAAGGATAGATATGACATTAAACCATATTATAGGAAATATTAAAAAAATTAAAAAATATTTTTAATTAATACAGATGTGGATGATAAAGAATTCCCAGAAGATACTTAGTATAAACAACCTCAGATAAGTAAAGTGATTGTAAAATTTATCATTACCTTGTACTTTTACTTAGTATAGGGTAAATTAACCTCTTGTATAATAGTTAAATAATTGTTATTAAATTAAAAAAGAACCACATACTTAAATATGATATCATATTTGATCATATAATATTTCTTTGTTAATAATATTTTAGTAGTATCATGGTTTTCGGCATTAAATGATTCATTTTTCATTATATGTCTTGTTAAATAAGTCATGTTTATTATGGATAGGATTTATTTTATTAATATCCAAAATTATTTGAAGTTCATAATCATTTTTTTAATCATAAAATAAAAATTATTCTTGAATGGTTACGAAGGAGAAATGAATCTTATCGCGTTTGTGGAGACGGTAATCCATATGTATGCATGAAAAACAATATCATCTTATTGATTGTAAAATTGTATATAATTGTATGTTATATCATATATATAGAATGATTAAGATGTTATATTTATTATTAAAATCAATTATACTCATTATTATACCCATCCAAATAATGAAGTTTTGATTAACAAACTACACCACGACGTGGAGACGGTAAGCCATACGTACACACGTGTGGTGACTTTGTCATTCATATGATGGATAGAATAATGAATATGGTTGTACCATATTTATAATAAAATTATAGTATTAATAAGGTACTGGATTTTTTATTTGGGTATGGAAAAATAGATGAAAGTGGAAGTGGAATAAGAAAAGAACTTTGAAAGATATGAGGAAATTATTACCTCTTCTTCGGATGATACCTTTTGATTGTTCAAAAGGGCTTCTTAGGTTGGATTTATAATAAATTTAAGGACTCTAGGATAAATTTAGGTTAGTTGTGAAGATATTTTTTCAGGTTTTTTCCGAGACTAATGCCTTTGGAGGTGTGTTTTTTAGAGAAGGAGAAGTACCCTTTTATAAGAGAGGTGAGGGTCACTTTTGGAAAAGCTTGAAATATTATTTTATTATAAAATCATTTTCAATTTATAATATCTCAAAATGGATTTATTTCTAGTATAAGGTGGGTATGATTTATAATCCTCTCAAACAATGGGTTTTTTACAAGTTTAGTTCACCATATTAATCTTATCTTTTAGATTGAACTCTTAGTTAAATAGTTTAACTTTTACAATGTCTTCTTGAATTTTTATATTACATTCTTAATAAACATACTCTAAAATTCCAATAGAACCCCAAGTGGTTAATTAATGACATATATATAATTATATAAGTCTTTTAGCTGAATCATAGATTTCTAGGAATATTATATCATTTAATAATATAGTATTTGTTTTAAAATCTAATTTATGTCAATTTTAACAGTATTTAGTATTTGGGTTTTGCGAAAGTCAAAAAAACATGATTACTTCAAAAAAATACATTAAATAAATCATGAAATGTCATATTAACCTAGAAAATTCGATAATTCATCATAAGTCTCAATTTACATTTATTTTTATATTTATAATTTAAATTATTTTAATCTTTAATTAATAAGGTAATTACATCATCTTCATTGTGTCATAAATAAATTTCATTATTTAATGTCAAAAAATTATAAATAAAATACCATTATCTAGTAAATAATTTAAGAATTATAATTAATATTTATATTTTAATTTATCTTATGTATAACCATATATTAAAAATGTTTTATTTATTAAAATTTGAATTTTACACTTTTAACTCCTCTTTAAATAAAATAATAATAAATGTCCTAATCTAATACAAGTGGATCAAAGAGGGTTATGTATTATTCCTAAGGTTGTTTTTGGTCGAAATACAGTTATCAAATAGAATTAAGACATGTGTTAGGGTAATTATAATATCATTTTTACCTTTAATTATGCTATTTTCTTTTAATCATGGAAAATAAAATCTAAAAGTTACTATTCATAAAAAATTATTTTCATCCCATTGAACCACATTTTTACTAATTGATGTAAACCATGTCTCTCAAATTTTTAAAATTCAATTCACAGAAGCAGTAAAATAATGTTTTTTGCAAAATTTCTAACGTGCCTAAAAGGAGGGTTAATGACGTTAAAAGGTTCAATAAAATTTTATACATATGATCTTATTATAAAATGACTCCAATGAATTACCATAAAATAATATAGGTATTAAGTAACTATTTTTAATTACAATAAATTTAAATAAAAAGTCTGTTTTAAAAAATAATGTAATGTTTTTTATTATTTATAAAAAATTGAAATTTTTCAAAAAAATACCAAAAATTCAACCTAAGCTAATTTCGATATCATGAATCCAAAAATGAAGTCCATTTAGAAAAATAAAATTTATAAAATTTCAAAAAGTGGGTATTAATATTTATAATAACTAGTTTGATTGGTCGTGGTGTGTTATAACTTGAAGTTACATATAGCGCAAGCTATTGTATTATTCAATGAAGAGCGTACCATGGAATCATGGGGTGTTACAGATTAGGGAGTTGCAATGATCATATCATCTAAAATATAAAACCCCACAACGGTACATGGAAGCCTCATTGTGTAAGCCCCAATATAAGACAAACTATGATGACTCTGATGCCTGCCATACTCAAGATACGTAGGATTCCTTCTCATGGCATGCGATTCATAAAAAACACCCCATGGACCATCCAAGTACACATGTCCCATACATATACTCAATAACGATGATCATATATCCCCTTTATTTCTCACACCCAGCATAGCCATTGGGGGCTTAGGTATATATGAATGAACACCTCATTCAGCATTATGAATGAATACCCCTCATATAAGGGAAAATACCTTCGGTCCAGTACGAAGAGAATCAATGAACTATGTGGTTTTTGATTCCATCAATATCCAAGATACATAGGATACCTCATAAAGGATCAATCCAATCCTCTGAATATTGACTGTCTCCTCACATGGAAGTACATTCCGAAGCACTTGGTTATATGGTTATAGCACATAAAGTAGTTATTCTCCAATTGGGAAATGGATTAAGAACCTCGTATACAAATAGTTTGATCCCTTAGAGAGACTCCCTTTCTTTATATACCAAGGGAATTAAACAATAAAACATTTTCCTAGGGTAATCAGTGTCATATAGAGATTAAAAATAGATCTTAGAACAAATCTTAAATATATAATAGAGTCATGAAGTAGCCAATAATTCCCCCCAAAAGGATGCAATGAGCCCAAAATCCCATCTGTAGGATATAAATAATGAATGTACATGCTCAATTACTAGAGTGGTGTAAATTGTATAATTTAAAAATTCATTTGGAACCATTAATGTTGGTATACAACTTTTTTTTTAACCTTGAGGATAATTATGTTTAACAATGTTAAACAAGGTAAATTAAAAAGACCTTTTAGTTCTAAAAACTTTCTAGGTTCTGGATATATGGTTCCAGAAATGAAACTTATGAAAAGATTACACGGAAAAAGGTTCTACCATAAAGCATATATAATCTTATTAATCATAGTATACAAGTACAAGAAAGTATTATATAGTTATAATTTCTTTATTAATCAAAATGCAGCTGAAAATAAACTTGAAACAATACAAGTAACAAGTATGAAAACTTTTATCCCAAAGAGTAGGGTATCCAAAAACCTTAGATAAAGGTCCCTTGATTTATACGTTCAAGAAAGTCTGTCTTATCCACACTAGAGTAAGACCTTGATAGGAATATCGGAGTCTATCTTACTATCCCCGCAAGACCTTGAAATTCAAGGTAGTTAGAAACTCCGTCTTCCTTATCAAGTAAGTCCTTGAAATTTAAGGTAGTCGATACCTCTGTCGTTCTATCTGTAGAAGTCCTCGATTATACACATCAACAATTAGAGTCGCATGAAGAAATCTGAACGAGATGTTCAGTATGAACAAAGCACGAGAGTCTCTCTCTCTAGAAATCACTTCAACAACATGTAATCTCTATAGTAATTGAGTTAGTAATGAGGTTTTTCAAATGATCTCATATTTATAGGAATTTATCCAATGGGCAACTCCCTCCTCCAATGGTCATATTTTTCCTTGAATCTCAGAGGGACATATACACTTGTCACTCAAACACTAGTTATTTAGAAATTGATTTTATGACATTGTTTCATAATAAAAACAATGACCAAATTTATTTTTTGGAGTCTAAGGGAAAAAAATGTTTGGAGTATTAGAAAATAAACATTCAGAGTTGATATTACATTGATATTCAGATTCTGTTTTTCAAGGAATTCAGAATCAGAACTCTAAAGACTTTTGAATATGAATTCTATGGAATTTAGAACCTAAATTTATAGTCTGAATTTCAGAGAATTCCAAGTCATACTTTTGGAAAATTCAGACTCAAAATTTTAGAGAATTTGGAGTCCGAATATTAATAAATTTGGAGTCTGAGTTCTAATGAATTCAGAGTCTGAATTATGAGAATTTGGAATCTAAATTTAGAGAATTTGTAGTCAGAATTCTGATCAAATCAGAATCATAATTTTTAGGAATTCGAAACCTGAATTCAGAACCTAAAAACAAAATAATCTATATCTAAATATTTATAAGATTCTATGGTTTTTAGATTTGAAACCAAATTTTACACTTAGAAATAAAAAGTTTTAGATTTAGAGAAATGAAGGCATGAACAATGAAAAAAAAGGTAAGGAGAAAATTTCCTTGGGGAAGTAAAATTTCCATATTAAAATAAATCTTCGGGGAAATAAAATTTTCCTTGAGATAGTGTGTTTGTGATTTTCAAAACATAAAATAATGAAAAATTCATAAGGAAACCTTATTGACTCAACAATCTACCCCTTTTCGGAAATCACACAATCCTTACTAAAAAGAATCTAATGACATTTAAATTTTATGGACATGAAAATAAAATACTTATCTACCTTTACTTATGGATCCTAGTGAATAGGAATAACTCCCCCTTAGGCTTTGAAATCCCCAAGGATCGTATTCTTGATTTCCTGAATATGATTTTTCATTTTATGGCATTCAAAAAAATTCATTGATAAAAACTTTCCAATAGATGAACTCCCCCTTAGTTAGGGAAATCTATTCTTTAATTTTTATTCATTTTATCATTCCATTCTCCCCTTTTGTGATTTTAAAAAATGATTAAAGGGAATGGAAAAATTGGTACCTGAAACATTAGTAATAAAAAAACAGAATCAAAATATATAAAGACAAAAAAAAATTTATTAATGTTAAATGAATTTGTAAAAGGAAAAGTACAAAAAAATATCAGAATGGAAAGAAATTATCCTTCTTTCCCCTTTAGCGTCAGCTTACCCACAATGTTTTTTAGCTTCTTGATCTCCTTGTGATCTTCTTGCATATTCTTGAGCAGTTGTTCCTGATCTTCATTCTTCTACTCCAAGTCTTTAATTTTTTCTTCCTGATCCTTAATACATTATTCTTGAGCTTTAAACACTTCTTCTTTATTAGTAAGCTTCTCTTCAATCTAAATTCTGAGATCCCTTTCCCTCTTCTAATTCATGGCCATAGGATTATTCTTTCCATTCATATCCTTAACTTCCTGCTTCTGAGTAGTCTATTCTATGCTTAAATTTTCCACAAAATAGTTTGTAAGATCCTGGATCATCCCATCTTCTGTGTCAAAAGCATCCATGATATTATCATGAAATTCATCTAAGATTGTCATTTCTTCGATTGTATTCTTTGACCAGCTTGTAATTTTTTTCAAGATATTTTATGAGCCTCATAACCAATGAGAAAATACTTGAAATCTACCTCTAGTCCAATACATTTTTTCATAACCATGGAAACTGAATCTGATTTCTGATTTATCATATGTTGAAGCAGTTGGCATCTTGATTATATGCTTGAGAATAAGGGAATAGTACCAACCATATTTTTTAATGATCGAACAACAAAATCATGTCCAAGGGAAGATGATTCTAAATCTGAGTGTTTGGTTGGTGAGGATTCTTTTTCAATGTCCTCAACTTTCCTCTTTGATGAAGCACCAAAATTTTTCTTCTTCACCACAGATTTACTATGTGTATCTACAACCACCTGATTTCCCTTATCAACTATTATAATGATCTCTTTTTCCTTGGGCGATTCATGCTAATTGTCATATAACTGAACAATTTTATCTTCCTCGACTTCCTCTTTCTCTACATCAGCCACTTTATCTTCTAGATGAATGAACTCATGATTGTTGCCTTCATCATATGTTGGCTTATTCACTTCTTCCTGACCCTTCTCTTCATTCCCTGGTGTAGAAATTTTTGAGGATTCGGCATGGGAAGTCTGAATTGATAATTTTACAGAGGGGCTTTCCTTCTCATGGTAATCTTCAACTTTCTATATGATATCATTAGTTTCATTCCCTTCTTCTTCGTCCCCGTATTCTTCTTCTATTTACTCTTCCACTTCTTCTTCAACTATTTCTTCTTTATGATGTTATTTAGGAATCACCACATTCTTTCCCAGAGTCTCTAGTAATAGTTCTAATAAAAAAGATTCTGGTACAGGAATTTGTTTAGATGCTTTCTTAGCATCCTTGAGAAGTTATTGAACTATCTCAGCCTCAAATATCTTCTTCTTTTGCTTCCTCTCCTTCTGTTGCTTCTCAATCTCTTAAACAGCCTTTATTTTTAAGGATTTTGCCTCAACAGTATCTAATCCAAACTTAGGCTCCCCTTCCTTCCAGTTTTTATTATCTTCTCTCCACATAGCCACTACTTCATCAAGATAAGATTTTTTCTTATTTGGTTTCGGTAGTGCTGACTGAGTTTCCTTAGCCATAAGAACTTTTTCTTTCTTTTTTGGCTCCTTCTCTATTCTCTTCATTCCACCTTTTTAGTGGTTTCAGCCACTTCTAGCTACTTTGACAAAGATTCTACTTCTTATTCAGTTAGATCGTAAAATTATCTGGATTCCTTAGAAAATTAAACCTTCATCCTCCTTAAGGTATCATCACCGAAAAACATTACCTTGTAATTTCTCAGCTTAAAACAACATGGAATTCTAAAATATTCTAAAAAATGAACTATAATCTTTGAGAGAATAACTGGATATATAATTATTTGAGATTTTAGATTTCCATTCTTGATATTCTCAATTTTTACCAATATATACATAACCAAGTTTATCTTCTTGAGGTTCACTATGAAATCCAATATATAGATATCACTCTTCTTTAGAGTATCCTTATCCCCTTTCCTTGGTATTATAAATCCTTTAACCCACAATTCAATAATCCTTAATTTTTTATATAGATGAAAAATATTTGGAGTCTTCACTATTTTCAAGACACAACACTCTATAGACTTCTCCTTATAAAAAGATCACGATACATCATGTAATTTGTGAGTACAAAATTTTATGTTTCCTTCGTAATTAATTCCAATCAGACTTGTTTCCTTACTGTAAGAAAGAGAGAAGGTATTTATGTAACACTTAAAAGAGAACTTGTCTCTAACTTCTTCCATGAAGAAACTTTCTATCTCATAGAACTCAATCAACATGATCGGATATACGAGATCATGTGCTTTTGGTTTCAATAGACAAACATTCTCCCGACCATTCAGCATGACATTCTTAGATATGATAGAGTCATACGTACCATAAAACTACAAATAGAACAACCTTTCTCTATATATATTCCACTCAGAGATTTCTTTAACAGTCGACATTTTTTCTGAGTAGAGGCTTTAGCAGACATTCGGAACTGATGAAACATTGGAGATTCAGAACGGCTTTAAGTACAGGGGAAGAGCTTTAGAATACGAAATCTTGACAAACTAAGGTATAACAACCATCATAGGGGCTTTATATAGGCAATTGAGGTGACATTTTAACTTCTATGGTGAATCCAATAGTTGAAAAACTTCAGATCAAATATGATGGTTGAGATGATAACTGACGAAGGATTTTGATAGGTTATGATCGTTTGAGTTTTTTTAATATAATCATTCGTATTTAAGGAAAATTAAATCTAAAATTTTTAAAAAAGAATGAAAATACCAGCAAGTGAAAATATGATTACGAAAACATAGGAAAGGAAACATAACTTTGAGATTACTTAGGGAAAATTATTCGTAATGAGGAAAATTCTTCCTGAAGAACTTTTGATTCCAATACAATTATTCTGAATACTTTGCTAAAAAAATTATTACCAAAAATATTGATTACAAAAAAAATTTATTACAAAAAATTTTAGATTACAAAAAAAAAAGACTGAAAAATTTTGACAATCAAAAATTTTGACTACAACAAATTGTGACTATGAAAAATATTGACTAATAAGCAAATGTACTCCCCATATAAAAAGGAGTTTCGTAATGTAAGGAGATAGGATTGAATAAGAAGTTAATATAGAATATTAACTTATGGTAATAATTCCTAACTTTTGTTTAATGTATTCAAATCTATCATAGGGTAATTATTTTTGTGAAAATATCAGCAAGTTAATCTTACATTATTATATATTTAAGAATGATATGTTTTTTTTTGTGATCCTTAAAAAAGTGATGCCTTGTGTAACAACCCAAACATTCATTAATAGAAATTCCTCTTGATCAAATTAAATGTCTTATTATGGTTATATAAAATTTGAACTTCATTGGTTTTATGTTTTTAGATTTTAAAATATCGTTATGAATTTTGATCATTTCTAATATAGCTGTTGAACAGTGATCACATTATTAGTATAAATATAGGGCTTAAAAAATTTCAATTTACTCAGAAAAAGGAAGCGATGGCCTCATCCAGTAGACTTGCCCCAAATGAAGCCCATTTTTCAGAGCTTGGAATGGATGTGGCATCTTTGGGATTCGCTCTTGACCAAGCCCAAGTCGAGATTGAACATGTTAATCTAGAGTGGAACCGACTACAGGAGAAGTGGAAGTTAATAAAGATGACCACCTGAGTGATGTTATCTGAGCCACCCTAATAGTCTGTCACCAGTGCACACCTTGCCCTTCAGTCTTATGTGGGTGTTATAAGGGGTTATGTAACAAGACCATCACATTATGATTATGTTCATTATTTTTTATATAATAATAAATATACATTCATTTTATTATTGTTACTATGTAAATTGTTTTTTAAAGAACAAATAGTATTTTTGTTAATATTCAACTAATAAATTTATTCGGATGAATTAATGGATTTTTGAATTAAATAATATTTTAAGAAAACATTATTATTGTTATTAAATTAATTTTTATTTAATATAATTTATCATATATTTTTATGAATGCAATTTAAAATTTTATTAAGGTTTGAAAGTAGTTTTTGTCAAAACCCCTGAATTTTCGATAAAAATTTGTTTTTATTTTAATAGTAAAAATTCACATATTTAGAAAACTATTTATATAAAATGAGTTTTATTTTGGAATCAAGATTTCGATATTATACAACGGTGAATCTTTCATAATTTTCTGAGATAGTCGAATTTTTTGGTAAAAATTAAATACCGTTTAATATATAATGTGTTTTATGACATCATAATGACCCAATAGTTATGTAATAAAATACTATAAACATTTTTTTGGCCAATATATATTTTAGAAATGAAATAATGTTATTTTATATTTTTTTTGATTTATTTTAGAAAGCTTTTGTGGACCCTTCAAGGCTTATAAAACATTTTGTCTTTTTAAATTGTTTTCCTTGAGAGTTTGACTCACCTCCACATAATATACCCTATTATTTTAATAATTTAGGCCATTTTACTTATAAAATATTGTTTTACACTCCACTTCGGAAGAAACCATGTGGGAAAAATGGGCTGTTTTTTTGTTTTGATTTGTTTAATGTAAGGTGTCTTAAACCTAAATAATAAAGAATTCCCTCTTTTTTCCTATATAAACCGACCCAAGATCCCACTTCCTCTTCACTCAAGGCCTCTGTAGTTTGTCCAACCTCTACCATCCTCTCTCTATAATCCTCCCAATGTTCCCCAAGCACCCAATAAGCCTCTCTCAAGCCTCTCCCAAACCTTTGGGATCACACATCCAAGTAAGGGTTTTCTTCTTTTCTCATTTTTCCCAATTTTCTTAAGTTTTTATGCCATTATATTTTCAATTAAAAATGTTGGGGTATGATTTAAAACATTCAACATAATTCCCTATTTATTTTCGATTAATGGGATACCCCTTTTTCTCTCATTAATGCCTCCCAAGTAGACCTGTTACCATGCTGAAATTTCGTGAGGGTTTTCTCTCTCCTCTTTTACATCCAAGTAATTCTTTTGTGTTATGAATCTAAAATCCATTAAATTTGTTGGAACACGTATCTATATGACCCCCTTACTTTCCATTTCATGAACATATGATGAGACGTCTTTTTCTCTCTCATCAACCATTTTCATGAATCCTTATGTAACACCGTTATGCTGCCGAAATTGCACCACGTTTTTCCAAGACAAGATAATTGTGTAGTGAATACCATACCCATGTCTCTATAAAATGTATTCACATTTATAAACATATACATATTGAATGGTAATTTCATGTATTACTTAATCATGTAATAACTTATGATGCAGATTGATTCGATGATCCATGTGGCACACTTATGCATGAAATGAAATGTTTAAGAAGGGTGCACCCTGATAGTGCTCCAATGCATTGGGTAAAGTATAGTATCATGATAAAAAATGTTCAATGGGTGTTGACTCATTCTAATTCAAGTAAAACAAGGTTTTACTCCTAATTCAAATGAAATGAGGGTTTACTCATGCTCTATGTGCAATGAACCTTGGATCATGCTAATTCCATGTAAAGTGTTGTCACATTTCCATGTTATGATTATCATACTTTTTCATGCATGTATGTTCATGTTTCCATTGTGCTCCACTGATAGGCATATATTTCTATCATGTATTTTATTCCTCATGTTATTCCATGTTTATTCCCTTACTAGGATTTATATCTCACCCTTTTCTTATGTATGTCCTCATTTTATCCCATGTAATTCTATGTATGAGGGAATGTAGTGGTCATGTAAAGGAAGTTTTCAAAAAATATGTTGTGTGTTTTATGTTATAAGCTGTTATATAATGTTACTATTCCCCAAAGACACTAGACCCCTAAATATTCTATGTTTTATCAAGTGAATATTTTATGTAGTAAATAAGGTTTAAGTGTGTAAAAAAAGCAGAGTTGTTATTGTTGGTATTAGAGGATAGGGTTAGTTATTTTTGGGATTAGGATTAGAAAACCCAAGTGAAACATTGGAGACAAGACTGAGTATAATTAAAAAATCCCTAAGATTTTGTGGGTATTGAGTAAGTGGTTTATCAAAAAAATACATCCTTGTCCGGATACGAGAAGATAGAGGTGGCTCTGGCACAGATGTACCGAGGAGTGAAAACCCCGACATGGATTTTTGGGCTTGACTCGGGGTATCCTGGTACACGACAACGGGCCTTGCTGCACTCTTGGTTACGACACTCCGGAGAGATATGCATTGATAAATTCATAATCTTATGATGAAAAATTATTATAAGAATAAAAAAATACCCAAAAGAATATATGTTAATAAATATATCAAGGATAACCTAGATTTAAACCTAAGGAGTCACAAATTTGGATATACATATCCATTACAACTTTGTACTTTTATGATCAAAGTTTCCTTTTTATGATCCATATCTAAGTAATAAAACCCCCTAATTGTACTCTTTTTTTCATAGTTAAAATATGGAATGAGGAAGATCATGAACAACTCTTCCCTCTCTTCCTGAAGAAAAACTACGAAAGATCATAGTGAAGTCATGCTCAAAGGACATTGAAACTTTTTCAAATGTCCATGTTACCTGCAAATAACTTTATGAGGCATCCGATACCTCTAATGTTTCACGATTCTTTCAAGAATCATGTATAGTCTATTGGGTAATTTGGCGCTCTCAACTTTCTTACCATGATAAGCATGGGAAGTACCATCAGGGTCTTTTCAAATTCTTCTCTATATTTGAAAATTATGAAGAAAAAAAAGATTTTCTATATGCTGCAAAATATTGAGACCTCCAAGAAGCCTATATGTATCAAATTATAGATTTTTTCCTTTGGGGAAATACAAAAAATAATTTACCAAAGCCCTATTTTGAAATATTTTTAAGATGAATCATTAAGATGTTTATATAAAAAACAAGTTCAAGAAGATATTTCAAAATTATATATTATAAATACCTTTTTAAAGACTTATCTATGCTTTCATTGATATAAACCAAGATGCATGGGGTGCTTTTGGGAAAAGGAATTAGATTATTTTGAAAATATCCTGAGGTAACATTGTAACACATGAACCTTTTATACATGAAAGCAATGATAATAGGAAATAATGAAGATGTCATTTGAGAAAATTAAGGAAAAGTACCCACACCTAGTTATTGATAAGAATGTAAAAGGAAATTTTGAGGGTGAAATTATTGAAGGATTGTAACGACCCAAAAAATCATTAATAGAAATTCTTTTTGATCTAATTAAATGTATTATTATGGTTATATAAAATGTGAACTTATTTGGTTTTATGTTTCTGGATTTTAAAATACCGTTATGAATTGTGACCGTTGCTAATATTGTCATGGATCGGTGATCACATGATTAGTATAAACATACGGCTTTAACAAATCCAATTTACTCAGACAAAGGAAGCGATGGCCTCATACAAAAGACTTGACCCATAAAAACCCATTTTTTGGAGCATAGAAAGGAGGTGACATCATTGGGCTTCACTATTTACCAAGCCCAAGATGATCTTGAACACGTTAAGCTTGAGCGGAACCAACTACAGGAGTAGTGGCAGTTAATAGAGATTACTACCCGATTGATGTTATCCGAGCCACCCCAAGAGTTTGTCACCATCGCACACCATACCCTTTGGTCATATGAGGGTGTTATTAGGGTTTATGCAACAAGACCTTAGCACTATGATTATGTGCATTATTTTGAATATAATAATAAACATACATTCATTTTATTATTGTTAATATGTAAAAAAAATTTAAAGCACAAATAGTATTTTTAGTTAATATTCAACTAAGAAGTTTATTTTCATGAATTAATGGATTTTTTAATTAAATAATATTTGAATAAAATATTATTACTATTAAATTAATTTCTATTAAATATAAGTGATCATTTAATTTTATGAATGCAATTGTAAATTTTATTAAGGTTTGAAAGCAGTTTTTGTCAAAACCCATGAATTTTTTATAAATATAGGTTTTTATTTTAAAAGTAAAAATTCTCATATTTAAAAAATTATTTAGGTAATATGAATATTATTTTGTAATTAGGACGTCAAAATTTTCTAATGGTGAATTTTTCATAATTTTCTAAGGCGGTCAAATTTTTGGGTAAAACTTAAATACAATTTAAATATATAATGTGTTTTATGACATCATAATGACCCAATAGTAATTTAATAAAATACTATAAACATTATTTTCGGTCAATATATGTTTTATAATTAAAATAATTTGATTTTAGATTTGTTTTATTAATTTTACAAAGCTTTAGTGGGCCCTTCATGGCTTATAAAACATCTTGTCTTTTTAAATAGTTTTCCTTGAAAGTGTGACTCACCTCCACATAAGAAACCCTATTATTTTAAAAAGTTAGTACATTGGCCTTATAATATATTTTTTTTCACTCCTCTTTGGAAAAGACATGGGAAATAACCATGGTCTGATTGGTGTTTTTGATTAGTTTAATGTGAGGGGTACCAAACCTAAATAATAAAGAATTCCCTCTCCTTTCCAATATAAACCCACCCAAGATCCCACTTTCTCTTCACTAAGAGACTTTGGAGTTCATCCCACATCTTCCCACATCTCTCTAGAATCCTCCCAGGGCACCCCAAGCGCCCAAGAATACTCTCTCAAGCCTCTCTCAAGCCTCTCTCAAGCCATTGTGATCACACTTCCAATTAAGGGATTTCTTCCTTTCTCGTTTTTTTCAATTTTAATTAAGTTGTTATGCCCTTTTGTTTTCAATTAAAAATATTGGGGAATGATTTCTCACCATACCCATATTTACATATTTATGTATGGATAATGGGATACCCCTTTCTCTCTCATTAATGCCTTCCATGTACACCTGTTACCATGCTGAAATTCTGTGAGGGATTTCTCTCTCTTATTTTACATCCATGTAATTCTTTTGTATTATGCATCTAAATTTCATTACTTTGGTTGGTAAATGTATCTATATGACCCCCTTAATGTCGATTTCATGTAAATATGATGAGACACCCTTTTAAATCTCATCAACAATTTTCATGAATCCTTATGTCACGCCGTTATGCTGCCAAAATTGCACCGTGTTTTTCCAAGCCAAGATCATTATGTATTGAATACCATACCCATATCTTTATCAAGGGTATTAATCTTTATACGCATAAAAATATTTAATGGTACTTTAATTTATTACTTAATCATGGAATAACTTATGATTTTGATTGATTCCACGATCCATGTTTCACACTTATGCGTGAAATTAAATGTTTAAGAAGGGTGCGACCTGATAGCGCTCCAATGCATTAGTTAAAGTATAGTATCATGATAAATCATGTGAAATTGGTGTTGACTCATGATAATAATGTTAAATGAGGTTTTACATTTTCATCATGTGTAATGAGGGTTTACTCATGCTCCATGTGCAATGAGCCTTGCCTCATGCTAATTCCATGTTTAGTGTTGTTGCCACATTTCAATGAAATGATTATCATGATTTATCATGCCTTTATGTTCATGTTTCTCTTGTGCTCCATTTATTTTCCTATTTTATAACATGTATTTTATTCCTCATTTATTTCCTTAGTGGGCTTTATCTCTCACCCTTTTCTTATGCATGTCCTCAGGTTATCCCATGCAATGCTAAGTACGCAGGAATGTAGTGGTCATGTAATGGAAGTTTTCAATAAAGATGTTGTGTATTTTATGTTATAAGATATTATATAATGTTCCTAATCCCCAAAGACACTATACCTATCAATCGTATATGTTTTATCAAGTGAATATTTTAAATAATAAATCAGTTTTAAGTGTGTAATAAAAAGAAGGGTTGTTATAGTTGGTATCAGAGGATTGGTTTAGTTATTTTTGGGGTTAGGATTAGAAAACCCTAGTGAAACCTTAGAGACAAGACTATGTATAATAAGAACATCCCTAAGATTTTTTGTGTATTTAGTAAGTGTATTATCAATAAAATACATACCTATCTGGATACGAGCAGGTAGTGGCTGCTCTGGCCCAGATGTACTTAGGAGTGAAAACCACGACAAGGAGTTTCGGGCATAACCTAGGGTATCTTGGTATGCGAAAATGGGCCTTGCTGCACTCTTGGTTTAGACACTCTTGTGGGATATGGATTGGTAAATTCATAAGATTACTATGAACCATTAGTATGGAAATAAAAAAATACCCATAAGGATATATGTTAATAAATAGGTCAAGGATAACCTAGATTTAAACCTAAGGAGTCACAGGTTAGGATATACTTATCTTATAAAATTTTTTCCTTTTATGTTCAATGTTTCCAATTTATGATCCATATCTAAGTACTCAATCCCCATAATTGTACTCCTTTTTTCATAGTTAAAATATGGTAGGGGGAATATCACAAACAACTCTCCTCTCTCTTCCGGAAAAACTACTAAGAAAGATCATCATGAAGTCATGCACAAATGAATTTGAAACTTATTCAAATGTCCATGTTACCTAAAAACAACTTTATGAGGAATCCAAGACCTCTACTATTTCAGGATTCTTTCAAGGATCACATACAGTCTATTGGGGAATACGATGCTCTCAACTTTCATACCATGCTAAGCATGGGAAGTACCATCAGGGTCTTTACAAATTCTTCTCTTTATTTGAAAATTATGAAGGACAATTTTTTTTATATGATGAAAAATATGGAGACCTCCAAGCACCCAATATGTATCAAATTATAGATTTTTTCCTTTGGTAAAATAAAAAAACTGATTTAACAAATCTCTATTTTGAAATATTTGAAGTTGAATTAGTAATACATTTATATAAAAAAAAGTTTATGAAGATATTTAAAAATTATATATAAGAAATACCTTTGTAATGTCTTATTGATGCCATCACCGATATAAACCAAGACACATGAGGTGTTTTTGGGAAAAATAATTAGACGATTTTGAAAATATCATGAGGTACCATTGTGATGCATGAACACTCTCTACCTGAAGGAAATGATAAAAGAAAATAATGATGATATCATCAAGAAAATAAAGGAAAAGTAGCCGCAACTGTTTATGGCTAAGAATGTAATGGGAAATTTCGAGGGTGAAATTTCTTAAGGGATGGAAGACTGTAACAACCCAAAAATTCATTAAAAGAAATTCTTCTTGATCTAATTAAATGTCTTTCATGGTTATATAAAATTTAAACATCATTGGTTTTATTTTTCTAGAGTTTAAAATACCATTATGAATTGTGACCATTGCAAATATAGTCATTGAGAAGTGATCACATGATTAGTATAAACACAGGGCTTTAACAAATCCAATTTACCTAGACAGAGGAAGTGATGGCCTCATCCAGTAGACTTTCCCCATATGAAGCCCATTTTTCGGATCTCATAAAGGAGGTGGCATAATTGGGCTCACTCTTGACCAAGACCAAGCCGAGCTTGAACATGTTAAGCTTGAGTGGAACTGACTACGAGAGAAGTAGAAGTTAATAGAGATTACCACCCGAGTGATGTTATCCCAACCACCCCAAGAGTCTGTCACCATCGCAAACCATACCCTTCGGTCTTATGTGGGTGTTATAAGGGGTTATGTAATAATACCTTAGCCCTATGATTATGTGAATTATTTTTTATATAATAATAAATATACATTCATTTTGTTATTGTTACTATGTAATTTTTTGTAAAGCACACATAATATTTTTAGTTAATATTAAACTAAGAAATTTATTTTGAGAAATTAATGGATTTTTGAATTAAATAATATTTTAATAAAATATTATTATTTTTATTGAATTACTTTTTATTAAATATAAATGATCATATAATTTTATGAATGCAATTGTAAATTTAATTAAGGTTTGAAAGTAGTTTTTGTCAAAACCCATAAATTTTCAATAAATGTCAATTTCTATTTTAAAAGTAAAAATTCACATATTTAGAAAAATATTTAGATAAAATCAATATTATTTTGGAGTCAGGATGTCAAAATTATCCAACAATGATTTTTTCATAATTTTCTGAGACAAACAAATTTTTGGGTAAAAAATAAATACCGTTTAAATATATAATGTGTTTTATGAAATAATAATGACCCAATAGTTTTGAAATAAAATACTATAAACATTATGTTTGGAAAATATATGTTTTAGCATTAAAATAATGTGATTTTAGATTTTATTGATTTATTTTACATTACTTTAGTGGACCCTTCAAGGCTTATAAAACATTTTGTCTTTTTAAACTGTTTTCCTTGAGAGTGTGACTAACCTCAACATAAGAAACCGTATTATTTTATGAATTTCGGCAATTGGACTTATAAAATATTATTTTCAAATCCTCTTGGTAAAAAACATGTGAAAAAAACATGGGCTAGTTTGTGGTTTTGATTAATTTAATATGAGGTGTCCCAAACATAAATAATAAAGAATTCCCTCTCCTTTCCTATATAAACCCACCCAAGCTCCAACTTCCTCTGCAACCAAAGCCTTTGGAGTCCGTCTAAACTCTACCCTCCTCTGTCTATAATCCCCCCAATTTCCCTAAGCTCCCAAGAAGCCTCTCTCAAGCCTCTCCCAATCCTTTGGGATCTCACTTCCAAGTAAGGGATATCTTCCTTTCTCATTTTGTCCAATTTTATTTAAGTTCTTGTGCCCTTTTGTTTTCAATTAAAAATGTTGGGGGTATGTTTTAAAACCACCCCCATACTTTCCTATTTATGTTTGGATAATGGTTGAACCCTTTCTATCTCATTAATTCCTCTCATGTAAACCCGTTACCTTGTTGAAATTCTGTGAGGTATTTCTCTCTCCTCTTTTACATACAAGTCATTATTCTGTATTATGCATCTAAATTCAATTAAATTTGTTGGTACATGTATCTATATGACCCCCTTATTTTTCATTTCATGTACATATGATGAGATTCTCTTTTCTCTCTCATAGAACATTTCCACAAATCCTTCTGTCACATTGTTATGCTGCCGAAACTGCACTGCGTGTTTCCAAGCCAATATCATTGTGCATTGAATACTGTAATAATGTATATATAAAGTTAATTCACCTTTATACACATATAAATATTGAATGGTACTTTCATTTAGTACTTAATAATGGAATATCTTATGACGTTGATTGATTCCATGATCCATGTGGCACACTTATGGATGAAATGAAATGTTTAAGAAGGGTGCACACTGATAGCGCTCAAATGCATTGGGTAAAGTATAGTATCATGATATGTCATGTGAAATGGGTGTTGACTAATGCTAATTCATGTGAAATGAGGTTTTACTCGTTCTTCATGTGTAATGAGGGTTTAATCATGCTCCTTGTTCAATGAGACTTGGATCATGCTAATTCCATGTTATGTGTTGTAGCCACATTTCCATGTTATGATTATCATGTTTTATCATGACTTTAAGTTCATGTTTCTATTGTGCTCCATTGATATGCCTATTGTCTAACATGTATTTTATTCCTCATGTTATTTCATGTTTATTCCCTTACTAGGCTTTATAGCTCACCATTTTATTATGCATGTCCTCGGGTTATCACATGCAATGCTAAGTACGTGGAAATGTAGTGGTCATGTAAAGGAATTTTTGTAACGCCCCGACCCCAGAAGCCCAGAGTTGGTGCATTATTATGTATCATTGTCATGATCACAAAATATCAAGTCTCAAAAGACTTATTAGATTAATAGTCTTGTAAGTACTATATACATTCATAAGGTTTACATTACATCATAAAATGGAAAACAACAACAACATTGTTTCCATAGAAAACATTGAGTTCCCTTAGACTACCCCAACAGGTCAGTCATAATATACTTCTTCACATCCTAGGAAAAATAAAACATAGGAAGGGATGACCTCAGATGCTCAGTAAGGATAACAATAGAGCAGAAACTTTCATAAATAAGCATAAACATTTAAAGTAATGTATAAAACTAAAACAAAATATTTTTAAACATACAATTCATCATAATATGGAAAATATAAATCAAAATAATTTCATTTACTTACTCACATGGATATTCTACTAGTCTAATAATCACATGTAATATCGATAGTCATTTTCATAATGATGGAATGCATAATGCCAGACTTTATAACCACATAGTCAATGCCTTGTTCCAAGACTACAAATAAGATTTTGTCAAGGCCTTGTACCAAGATACTAGTTTGTCAAATGAGACCTACTAATGCATCGTGGAGCTATAGCGGGCTCCACCTGTCACTTACTAAGTCCAATGAATTCTTCATATGAAAAGGTTTAAACATAACATAAACATTCGTATTAAAACTAGCATAAGAAATGTCAATACTTTATCCATAAATCATGAATGGTGTAAAAATAACACATCCACATTAAAACATATCATGAAACCTTCAATACAATATAGAAGTTTTCTATCATAATAAATCATCATCAAATAAGCTTAAAATCCATCAAAGGATGTTGACAGAGATGAAATAAAAACTTTCTTTAGAGAAATATATTTTTCTATTTTGAAATCATTTTAAAGTCATATAATTATAAAAGAAAACATTTTCTTTGAAAATATTAATATAAGCATGTAATGTAAGCTTTGACGATGTTATAATGGTGTAAAAAAGCAGCACCGCCCTTATAAGTTAAACAAATATTATTACCTTAATTTTGTCGAAAAGGCCATAAGGTACCTTGTTTGGAAAATGATATAAATATTTCTTTAAAATAATTTTATAAAATGTAAAACAAGGGTATAAATGAATTTAACCCATATTCTAGTAAATATTAAAAAAAATGGAATACATTTTTAAGGAACATGGTAGTGGATGATAAAGAGGTCCCAGTAGATAATTAGGTGAAAACTATCTCGAATAATAAAGAGATTGTGAAATTAACCCTTACCTTACACTTTTCCTTGGTTGAGGGTATATTAAACTATTTTATAATGGTGAAATAATTTTTATTAAATTATAAAATAATCATATATATTAATATGATATCATATATGATCTTTTAATATTTCTTTGTTAATAATATTTTAGTATTATCGTCGTTTCGAGTGTTAACTGATTTGTTTTCCTTTATTTGATTTGTTATGTAAGTAATGTTTGTTTTGGATAGGATGTATCTTATTCATATTCAGAATGATATCAAGTCCTTAAAATTATTTTTAATAATCTAATTAAAATTATTCTTGAACAGATACGATGGGGAATGAATTTCATCGTGTTCGTGGAGACGGTAATCCGTACATACGCTTGAGCGACAATATCATTTTAGTATATTAAAATCATATATAATTGGATGGTGTATCATATATATAGAATCATTATAATGTTATATTTATTATTTACATCATTTATACATCATTATTTTTCCCATCCAAATAATAATGTATTGAATAACAACTACACCCTGACGTGGAGACGGTAAGCCATACGTACACATGTATGGTGACATGTCATTCAAAGGATGGATAGAATAATAAATATGGTTGTACCATATTAATAGTAACATCACAGTATATAGAAAATACTGGATTTATTATTTTATAATGGAAACAACAAGGAAAGAAGAAGTGGAAGATGAAAAAACATGAAAGAGGTGGTGAGATCTTTACCTCTTCTTCGGGTTCTTCCTTTTTATTTGATCAAAATAACTCATTAGGTAGGATTTATAAATAAAGGAAGGCCTCTAGGATAAAAGGAGGAAATTTGAGAGGGTATTTGGGCTGGTTTTGGCTGAGACAAATGGCTTTGAAGGTGTATATTAGAGAGAAAGGGGAGTGCCCTTTTATAAGAGGGGTGAGGGGCACCTTAGGAAAAGATTGAAATATTATTTTATAATAAAATCATGTTCGGTTTATAATGGCTCCAAAATAAATTATTTAAATTATAAGTTGGGGATGGGTTGAAAAACACTCAACCAATAGATTGTAGATAGATTTGGGTCACTATATTAACCTTATCTTATAGATTTAACTCTTAGTTAAATAGTTTTACATTTACAATATCTCTTTGTATTTTTATATTATAAGGTTAATAAACATAATATAAACTTCCAAGCGAACCCCAAGTGGTTCATTAATGAAATATATAATATAATTTAATCCCTTTGGCTGAACCATAAATTTTTAGGAATATAATACCAATTAATAATATAATATTTGTTTTAAAAACTCTTTTATGTCAATTTTGACACTATTTGGTATTTTGTTTTTTCTAAATTCATAACAGCATTACTAATTCAATGAATAATCATTTAATCAACCATAAAATGTAATATTAACCTATAAAATTATTTTAATTCATAAAAGGTCTCAAAGTACATTTATTTTGGTATTTATAATATCAATTATTTTAATATTTCATTAATAAGGTAATTAATGCATCATCATTGTGTCATTAAAAAATTAAATGATTTAATTTTTAAAAACTATAAATAAAATAACATAATATAGAAAATATTTTTATCTTTCTAATGAATATTTATAATCTAATTTATCTTATGTATAACCCTATATTAAAAATGGTTTAGTTATTAAATTATGAATTTAAGACTTTTAACTCTTCTTTGAATTGAATAATAATAAATGTCCTAATCTAATCCTAGTGGACCTAAAGGATCATATTTTCTTTCTAAGGATGATTTTGGAAGAATTACACTTATCCAATAGAATTTCGACCTGTTTTAGGGTATTAATAAAAACATTTTGATGCTTAATTACCTTATTTACTTTTAACCACGGTAAATAAAATTAAAAAGTTAATATTCACCCAAAATTAATTTTATCTTATTGTACCATATTTTACTTACTGATATCAACCATGTCTCTCATATTTTAAAAATTAAATTCACATAAGCGGTAAAATCATGTTTTATGTAAATTTGTAAATGCTCCTAGGAGATGGGTAAAATATTGTAAAACTTTCAATAAAATATATATATATTTATATAATTATTTTAAACTAACTCCAATGAATTAAATTGAACTTATACAATTATTATGTATCTATTTTGACCTAAAATAAATTTAAATAAAATAAATATTTTTTTAAATCTTAATTCTGCTTCAAACTTTAACTTAGTGTTTTTCGCTATTCATCAAAAATTGAAAATTTTCATAAAAATACCAAAAATTAACCCTAAGCTAATTTTGATAATCTGAATCCAAAAATGAAATCCATTTTGAAAGATAAAATTTATAAAACTTTAAAAAGTGGGTATTACTATTCATAACGACTAGTTTAATTGGTTGTGGTGAGTTAGAACTCGAAGTCGCGTACAACACACACAATTGTATTATTCAAAGAGAAGCGTACTGTGGAAGACTGGGGTGTTACATTCTCCCCTCCTTTAAATAATTTTATCCTCAAAATTTCTAGAATATTATTTCATAAAAAGACTCGGGTGGTTCCTCATCATAATTTCCTCAGGTTCCCACGTTGCCTCTACCATCTTATGGTTTCTCCGTAGAAGTTTTACCAGAAAAGTCGTCTAGTCTCTCAGAACATGTTCTCTTGTATCAAGAACCTTGACATGCTCTTCACAATAAGACAGATCGGGTTCCAGTTCTAATTACTCAAAGGTGGGTACATGCATTGTGTCAGGAATTTATTTTCTCAACAGTGATACGTGGAACACATCATGAACTTTGGATAGGCTTGGTGGAATTTTCAAATGGTAAGCTACAACCCCAATTCATTCTAGAATTTTGAAAGGTTTGTTGTAAATTGGACTTAATTTTCTCTTCTTACTAAAACGTATAACACCCTTCCATGAACATACCATCAAGAAAACATGATATTCTACCTGAAATTCCAAATACTTTCATCAATTATCGACATAGATCTTCTACCTACTTTGAGATACTTTGATGTGGGTTTGGATTACCTTCACCTTTTCCATCGTTTCCTCCACAATTTCTGGGCCTATGAGTTTTATTTCACCAATATCATCCTAACAGGTTGGTGTGTGACATCTCTTTCCGTATAATGCTTCATATGGTTCCATCTAAATACTTGAATGGAAGATATTGTTATAGGAAGATTCTTCCAGAGGTAAATATTGATACCACATACCTTTAAAGTCAAGTGAGAATGATCACAACATATCTTCTTGGGTTTGAATAGTCCGTTCAGATTGTCCATCAGTTTGGGGGTGGTAGGCAGTGCTCAAACGAAGTTCAGTATCCATGTATTTCTGAAGACTTTTACAGAATCATGACGGAAAACATGGATCACGATAAGAAACAATTGATAGGGATACTCCATGAAGTCTCACAACTTCATTAATATATAGTCTTTCTAGATGTTCAAGTGGAAAATCTTCTATTACAACAAGAAAATGTGATGAATTGGTAAAATGATCAAAAATGACCTATATCGCATCATTCCTTCTAGGATTCCTTGGTAGTCCCATGACAATGTCCATAGTAATACTATCTCATTTCCACTCAGTTATGGGAAGAGGTTTCATGACTCCTCCAGGTTGTTTCCTTCCAGCTTTCACTTTGTAAGAACCCGGGTTTTGAGCATGTGATACTTTAAATTTATTTTCTTGATGTCATTCCAGAGTAGGGCGTTCAGATGGTGTGTCATTCTGAGCCCCTATGTGGCTGGAATTACATTTTAAATGCCTTCACACTAGACACACCAAATAAATAGAATAACTCTTAAATGGTTGCTCAAATGGGAAAACAGAGGGCACTGTTGAGTCCAGAGCGTGCTGTTTACCCTAAGAGGGGTGTAACTTTCCCGGGCTTGGCCCTTCTGTGGAAAAAGCCACCAGGGGCGTTTTCGTGATTTAGAAACCTCAAGCGTGAACTTTATAACTTCTGAACAGAGGCTCAGATTATAATTCTGAGACTTTTGTTGCGCTCAGAACGTGGATTTTACCCTATAGGCGGCTTAACCCGGACCCCACCGAATGTTCGGGTATGGGCCTGCTGGTGGGTGTTTAAGTGTGTTTCCCTACTTAAACACATCCACCCCCTTCCTCCTCCTTGGTTTTTCTCTGGATAAATATCTCCCAACAAGGTTGAAACCTTCTTCAATCTCCTCCTCCTCCCCAGTAAGGTGGTTGCGGCTTCGGCAGACCGTTCGTGAAGCGACGGGCTACGTCCGACGAGGTAGGTTCGTGTGTTTCATTTTTAAATTCCACATCTACCTCAAAATCAAATATTAGTGTCTAATTGTTGTTTATTTTTCGAGATAATTCCATAGATGTGTAGGGTTCAATACACGATTTCCAATGAGTCTTTCGAATCGAATTTTTGAGTCCCAGGGTGTCTGGGGTGACCCCGGGAATTTTTCCGACCAAAAATCCCCATTTCTGCCGATTCCAGGGCATTCTAGCAGGCGACAGCGGCGGTGTGGAAGGCTTCCCAGGTGGCGTTGTGTTGAGATCCTAGGTGGAAATGAGTGAGAAAGCGGTGGCACGGCGGTCTGGGCCATGGGAGGCTCACCGTCCGGCTTGGCCGTTCGGCATGCAGTGCACGAGACCAGGGTCGTCGCGACCACATTATCCGGTTGAGACCTACGCTTTGTGGGTCTCATGAAAAAGGGTCCAGACTGGCTCGTGTCGGTCCGAGTAAAGCCGCGTGGTGAACTGCGTGCCACAATGGAGCGAGTGGTCTGGGTGGCTGAGCCGCAGACCGGTCAAACCGGTCCGACCCACCCCGTCTCCGTCCATAGACGTTTAAACGCCCCTAATTTGCAAACCGAATTTCAGATATTCACGCCATTCATAGAGACGCAATCCTAGGATCGAGATGGATATTTTGAGATGGTTTTGGTGGTTTTTAATTACTGGTATAGGGGCTCGGTGGTGCGACATACCCGCTATGTATTGTTTAGCGCCTCGCCGGGGTTCTTCTTTCAGGTGGCAGGAGCACATCCGAAGTCCATTTTGGGCACCGTCAGTGGCATTGTAACCCAGGAATCAAGATGATGTAGTCTAGGTTGGTTTCAGTTGTTGATGTCAGGGTTCACGTGTGGGCTCCATGAGCCACCTTTTAAGCTGTGAGCAGCGTTTTGTGACTTTTTCATCAGACATTCGTTTTGGACGAATGAGTAGTCATTTTGGCGTGTTTTTCCGAGATCATCATGATGGTGCAGTTCTCCTGACCTTTTTTAGGACTGAGATGTGGTCCCCAAGAGACATATTATAGGTATAAAGCGATGTTGGATAAATTTTTCATCGGGATTCCATTTCAAGCGAGTAAATAGTCTATCTCGCGTGTTTTTCTGCGAGGAGTACAATGGTGTAAACTATTTGGGCGTGAAGAGCCTCTTTTGAGATCTCATTAAATGTGGAAACACGAAAGGGCATTGTTCTGAGGTTCCTTTTATGAACTCTGAACCAATGCATGGTAGAAATGTTAGTGACACCCAGAGATGGTATGGGAAGTACAGAGTTATCAGACCAGTTCTGGGTTTACACTAAAGTGGGGTTGGGTAGTGGGTTACCCACTGACGTATCAGGGTTTGCCCTTTTGTGAGGCTGGGCAATGGGTTAATCATTGACCTTAGGGTTTACCCTCCAGCAGGGTTGGGAAGTGGGTAACCTGTTGACTTTAGGGTTTAACCTCCAACAAGGCTGGGCAGTGGTTTACCCAATGACCTCTTAGGGTTTACCCTCTAGTTAGGCTGGGAAGTGGGTTACCCAGTGAATTCTTTTAGACTGATCCCCTTCTATGTTTCTAGTTAGTAACTTTTCATTGTGATTAGCAGAGCGGGACCCTTGGTTTTATGGTTTAGCGATGAGATATCTTTGGCATGCGGGATTTTTGGGCATTAGTGATGGATATCCTTAGAACTGTTGGCAACTTTTCATGGGCTGAGCTTGGAGATGAAGATCCCCTTATGCACTCATTCGAGTTTCTTGTTGAGCATATATATATATTTATACACCTTAATTTTGTTCTCATTCCTTGGGTTCAGTTACTTTCCTTCTAGGAGGGGCGAAGATGCGCTGGGTATGCCACATGCTTTCCGTGTCTAGATCCTCTTGGTTGGACGAGTCTAATTCATTCCTTCTATTGGGTTGAGCTTCACTCTCTCTATTTTAATCCTACATTTTTCTTTGTTCTGTCTACTGCCCTCCATTTTAGTACCTCTTTTGTTCCTCCATCAAGCTTTCGGGGCATCCTACTGAGTATCTTTATACTCACCCCTATTTGGGCTTTTCCCGCACTTGGTGTGCCCTTGCAGACGACAGACAGGTCGATCAAGACTATGGAAGAGCATAGTGAACAAATGAGCTTGGGCTTCATTCAGTGGGAATAGTAGGAATTTCAGGTGTGAGACTCACCAACTATTTATTTTTGTTTACCTGTTGCCGGGTTGTGGCACTATTCGGGTTGGATGTGTGTTTTTTCCTTTTTTTGTTCAGTTATCTTGTCAGTACTTTTCAGCACTTTACTTATTCTATTTAGAAGTTGATTCATGACTGTGGTTGGGTTATAGTTGGTTGTCCTTCAGTTTTCTTTTTACTCTAAACTTCTACTTCGAGTGGGCTGCATGTGTGTGTGTACAGATACTTAGGCCAAGGCCTCCCCGAGATCGTTACACCTTCGGCGCTTGTCACCATCCCCTGGCCTATGGAGGCGGACCTAGGGTAGTTGCGGCCTAAGACTAGCAGGTTCGGGTCATGAAAAAGTGGTGTCAAAGGTGGTTCATTCCTTGGGGTGTTGTTTGGATGTCCCTAAAAAGGAATTGGTTGGGATTTAGGGCAATAGTGTCGACGTGTCTCGAGAGAGGCTCTTAGGCCAGGGAGTCCAGTGATGGTACGAGAGCCAGACGTATCCATTCACTAGGACCCTAATAACCCTCTTGTTGACTCAGAACGATGATACATTTGTTGCAGGAAATTTGGAACATGCATCAGGTTGGATTGAGTCTTTGACGGTCCTTGTTGAGTTAGCTCCCCTTTGTGATTACTATTATATATATATATATATATATGTGTGTGTGTGTGTGTGTGTGTGTGTGTGATCATCTGATCATGATAATCCATGATAATTTTCAGGATTCCCCCACGACAGCAGTCAGCCAGGTTACCCTCTCCAGTTCGTGACGACGACCTGGAGAGCGATGAGGCATCAGTTTAGGGACCCTCAAGTGATCCCCTTCCACCCATTGCTTCATCAGTAGCCCCTCCACCTTGAGAGAGACAGATAGTTCTGACAGCACAGGTTGAGGTTGAGCGTAGGCTGAGTGCGCTCTGAGACTTCTAGCATTAGCGGCCACAAAAGTTCCATGGGGACCCAGATCCCCAGGCAGCAGAATACTGGCTAGAGTCCGTGGACTGACATTTTTGGATGGTACGAACACCAGTGGACTAGATGGTAGCTCTAGCTGATAGCCTTTTCCTCAGGATGGTCGGGCGTCGGTGGGGGTTGGTTACGCATACCCATGACGAGTCATCTCTCACATTGGATAGATTCTACCAGATCTTTCGATAAGAGTACTCCACCTATTGTTTACGCTCTGTTCGGATTCATGCGCTTCTGGAGATGAAGCAGGGGGGGTGACCATGGCACAGTACTCAACCTAATTTACCGATCTGACATGCTACTTACAGGATATGGTCCATGATAGTTACTTTTAGGTGGGGAAGTTTGAGCAGGGTCTTCTCAGGGAGATCCGTTCTAGGGTAGTACCACTGTGCATCCCTACTTATGTTAGGGTGCTAGAGGGGGAACTCGTGACAGAGATATTCTTGGATGAGGGATGCCAGCTGATAGGACCTAGCAGTGGCCACTTCAGAGAAGAGTCTTCGATAGCTGGTAGGTGGCAGAGAGCAGTGCCTCATTCGAGGATACCCTTCCATGAGAAGACACAGGGGCAGGGTCGTACATTGTAGTGGTGTCGTAGAGCATCGGAGAAGTCAGGAGAGAGTTGGTGTTATGCTTGTGACAGAAGGGGTCACCTAGCATGGGACTACCCGACTAGGCGTATCGAGTAGCCGTGGCATGCAGTGGGCACACCGCAGTGGTAGAGGCAGTGTCGTGACAAGGGATCCCCCAAGAAAGGACAGGGTGGTCCTCAAGGAGGCGGCGCATGCAAAGTGACATGGCCTAGATGTGGGGGATGGAATTTCGAGGTCCTTCCACCACCACAACTGGGTGGCCCATGCCAGGCTCAGGGAGATGGAAATAGGGGCTATGGGCAGCTTCAGGCTATGGGTGTCCGTGACCCCCCAGCACACGATATGGTCCAAGTTATGCTTTCTGTTTACTATACTCTTTCTTTGGTACTAGTAGACACAGGCGCCAACCACTATTTTCAATCGCTGAATTTGGTACGGGAGTTGGAGCTTCCAGTAGAGGCACTGAAACATGTGTTTAGCCTCGATGTTCTTTCGAGAAGTTCCTCATTGGTGACCTCTATCTGTAGTTAGTGCGAGCTATCATTCGGAAGATATAGTTTCACGTGGGACCTACTCCTCATCACGATTGAACCTTATGACATCATCATGGGCATGGATTGTCTTTCCATGGTTCACGCCCAGATTGATTGTAGGTGCAGACTAGTCATATGCGTCTATTCTGATGGGATGAGGTTCACCATCCTTAGTGAAAAAGACCTTGTGGCAATGAAGATGGGTACTCTGAGTAGGATACCACAACCCTTTTCTCACCAGTTGGCAAGAACGGCTCATGGAGCAGCATACGATACAGGCACCTGGATCCCAACCGTTGTAGAGGACTACATGGATGTCTTTCTTGAGGATGTCTCAGGACTACCTCTGAGGTGAGAGATGGAGTTATTCATTGATTTGCAGCCAGGGACAGCCCCGATATAATGTGCAACATATTGGATGGCACCCATAGAGCTTCAGGAGCTACGAATTCAGTTGGACGACCTTCGTGAGAAAGGATTCATTATTCCCAGTGTGTCCCCTTGGGCAGCTTCAGTTTTTTTGTGAAAAATACAGATGGGAGCCTACGGCTTTGTGTGGATTATCGTTGCCCAACTAGGCCATGATAAAGAACAAGTACCCTTTTCCAACGATTGACGATATCTTCAACTAGTTGAGGGGTGTGAAGTGGTTTTCCAAGATTGATCTTGGATCCATCTACCACCAGTTGCAGGTTTGTGAGGATGACATCCCGAAGTTGGCTTTCTTTTGTCGTCATGGGCATTACGAGTTTCTAGTGA
The DNA here is from genome assembly GCA_963277665.1 of Viscum album. Taxonomy (NCBI): domain Eukaryota; kingdom Viridiplantae; phylum Streptophyta; class Magnoliopsida; order Santalales; family Viscaceae; genus Viscum; species Viscum album. The sequence goes on from OY728157.1 coordinate 695,465,388, forward strand.
TACCATGTGGCGTGATGAATTCCCCCGCAGTTTTCATGGGTTTGATGAACCATATTTTCCATCCGTACATGGAATGGTTTGTGGTTATCTTTTTGACGACATACTCATCTACTCTGCAACGAAGGAGGATCATGCAAGGAATTTGAGGATGGTACTAGACTTACTCTTGGAGAACCAACTATTTGGGAAGTTCTCAAAGTGTCAGTTCTGGATTCATGAGGTTCACTTTCTAGGGAATGTCATTGTGGAACAGGGTTTGGCTGTAGATCCCACAAATATAGAGGTAGTACTTGCATTGGAGACACCCAAGAACTCATTAGAGGTGCAGAGCTTCCTTGGTTTGACAGGGTAATACAAGAGGTTCTTTGAATATTTCTCCAGTATTGCCACTCCTTTGACCACATTGATGCGGAAGGTACGACTGTTCACCTGGACTGATCAGTGCGAGAAGGCCTACGAGGAGTTGAGACAGAGTCTGACTAGTGCTCCAGTGTTGAGGCTTCTAGAGGAGGGCGTTGAGTTTATGGTGTACTGTGATGCTTCAGGAGCTAGGCTTAGGTGTGTGATGATGCAGCAGTGGGAAGTTATTGCATATGGTTCAATGAAGTTGAGTCCCCATGAAAAGAATTATGGTACTCGTGATTTAGAGCTGGTAGCAGTGGTCTTCTCCTTGAGGTTATGAAGACACTACCTTATGGGTGAGCATTTTGTGGTCTACTCAGACCACCAGAGCCTCAAGCACATCTTCACCTAGAGAGATCAGAATCTGAGGTAGAGGCGCTGGCTGGAGTTTCTACAGGACTATGATTTTGAGATATTCTATACTCCAGGGAAGGGAAATGTAGTAGCATATGCCCTTAGAATTACGTCTGAGGCTTGTCTAGTGTGGGAAGCTTCATAGCAGTTGGCTTCCCTATGGGTGACCTTGGTGGAGCAGGATGGTACGACCTTCCGGAAGTCGATGGTGTTGAATCCTTTGATCCTTGAGCATGTGAGAGAGTCCCAGCTGGAGGATGTTGACAGCGAGGTACTGCATGATCAGATATCCATGGGCGATGCACCCAATGGGTATTTTGAAGGAGGGAATCACAAGATCCAGTTCCAGGGGCGAGCTATAGTACGAGTGGAGATGACGGAGGAGGTGATGCGGGAGTTCCACACTTCTCCCTTGGATATACATCCTGGTGTGGGTAAAATGTATAGAGACCTTCAACAGCAGTTTTGGTGGTCTGGCATGAAGCAGAGCATAGCTGAGTTTGTTTCTTGGTGGCTTACCTATCAGCAGGTGAATGCAGAGCATCAGGTTCCGGAAGGGTTATTGCAGCCCCTTGATATCCCGGAGTAGAAGTGGGATGACATATCTATGGACATCGTCATTGGGATTCCATGCAGAAAAAAGGTCCATGACTCCATTTGGGTGATAGTGGACCGACTCACAAAGTCGACACACTTTTTTTCCATCAAGGAGTAGAGCTCAGTGGAGATTCTAGGGCAGCTGTACATTCGGGAGATCATCCTCCTTCATGGACTACCCTCAACGATCATCTTTGACCGTGACGCGTGGTTTATGTCGTGTTTTTGGTGAGGCCTACAGGAGTCATTTGAGACTAAGCTGCGGATGAGTACAAATTTTCACGCTAGACCGACGGGCAGAGAGAGTGAACTATCCAGGTGTAGGAGGATATGCTCAGGGCGTGCGTGTTAGACTTTGGCCTAAGCTAGCAGGATCACCTGCCCATGGTGGAGTTCACATACAAGAACAATTAATACTCTACTATCAGCATGAAACCTTTTGAGTCCCTCTACAGGAGACCCTGCTGGTCACCATTGTGCTGGATGAAGGTTGGGGAGACGTCCCTCATGGGCCCAGAGTTGTTGTGGGCGATGACGGAGATGGTTCAGGTCATATGTGAGAAGATGAGGACGGCTCAGAGCAGACTGAAGTCCTATGCAGACCATCGTTGTAGGCTTTTGTAGTTCGAGCAGGAGGACCATGTCTTTTTTAGAGTCTCCCCATGGCATGGAACATGGAGGTTCGGCCGTAGAGGCAATCTATCCCCGAGGTTCATCGGTCCTTTTGAGATCGCACGTAGGGTTGCCGAGGTTGCCTACCATATTTCTCTACCCCCACAGATGGAGAGGGTGCATGATGTTTTCCACATGTCGCAGCTGAGGAAATACGTGCACGACCACACACACATTATCTACTGGGGAGAGGTGGACATTGAAGATGGATCCACCTTTGCGGAGAACCCAGTGGTGAATGAGGACCAGTAAGAGCAGACACTGCGTGGATGGACCATTCCTTTGGTCCCTGTGTGGTGGTGGCATAGGAGGGTGTATGAGAGTACCTGGGAATGAGAGATCTAGATGAGGGCTCAGTATCCCAAGTTGGTTTTGTAGTTTTGTTTTTTGGGGAGGTAAAACACGATGGAGGGAATGATGTAAGAACCTCGGTTTTGAGCCTGTGAGACATTGATTTTTTTTCTTGATGTTATTCCAGAGCAGGGAATTCAGGCGGCCTGTGATTTCAAGCCCCGGTGTGGCCAGAATTAAATTTTAAGTGTATTCACACTAGACATGCCAAATAAACAAAATAACTCCTAAATGGTTGCTTGGATGTGAAAAATGAGGGCACCATTGAGTTCGGATCACGCCTTTTACCCTATGAGGGGTGTAACTTTCACGGGTGCAGCCCTTCTGTGGAAAATGCCACCAGGGGCGTTTTCATAATTTAGCGGCCTCAGGAATGAACATTATAACTTCTAAATGGAGGCTTAGATTAAAATTCTTAGACCGCCGTTTCACTTAGAACGTGGATTTTATCCTAGAGGCGGCTTAACCCCGACCCTGCCGAATGTTTGGGTACGGGCCTGCTGGTGGGTGGTTAAGTGTGTTTCCCTACTTAAACACATCCACACCCCTTTTTTCCTCCTTGGTTTTCCTCTCAATAAAGCTCTCTAAACAAGGGATAAACCTACTTCAATCTCTTCCTCCTCTCCAATAAGGTGGTTGCGGCTTCGGCAGACCGTTCATGAAGTGACGGGCTACACCCTGCGAGGTAGGTTCGTGTGTTTCATTTTTAAATTCCGCATCTAATTAGAACTCAAATATTAGTGTTGAATTATTTATCATTTGTCAAGATAATTCCATATATGTGTAGGGTACAATCTGAGATTTCAAACGAGTCTTTCAGATCAAATTTTTGAGTCTCGGGGTTTCCAGTGGGACCCTGGGATGTTTTCCGGCCAAAAATCCCCATTTCCGGAGGTTCTAGGGTGGTCCGGTGGGCGAAGGCGGCGGGCTCCTAGGCGGGGGCATGGTGGGCTTCCTAGGCGGAAGTGTGGTAGGATCCCAGGTGGCAGCGGGTGAGAAAATGGCGGCCTAGTGGTCTGGGTCGTGGGAGGCATGCTTGTCGGCTACACCAGTCGGCGTACAGTGCACGAAACCGGGGTCGTCGCGACCCCGAGAGCTGGCCGAGACCCGTGCTTTGTGGGTCTCATGGAAAGGGGGTCGGACCAGATTGTGATGGTCTTGGTAAATATGTGCGGCCCTCATGGTGAACCGGGGGCCGCAGTGGACCGGGTGGTCCCGGTGGCCGAGCCGCGAACCGCTGGTCTGAAGGGGGTGGATCGGCCGAACCAGTCCGGCCCACCCCATCTCCATCCAGAGGCGTTTACAAATGTAGAGACCCGAAGCTTAACGTACATAGACATTATATTACTTTTGCGGAATACTTAGTACATTACAAAAAACACACACACAAGGACCGTAATAGTTTAGTGTCTTTGGAAACTCGGAATATAATCTTCTAATCGTGGTGAAAGATCTTCAACATCTCCCATAAAGATCTTATTTTTTTTTACCTAAAACCTTTCTTTATATCCTGGGGAAAAGAAAACATAAACGGGTGAGCTCAAATGCTCAGTAAGGGTAAACAAAATAAATGTCATTCACATCATATACATAAGAACATAACTTTTGGAATTCTTAACCTGCAAAAGAAATCATAATTTCATAACATGGGATAAATCATAGTAGTGAAAGGTAAACCCCAATAATCATAACATAAAACATGAAAATTTGTGTCATACACACATAATCATAGAGAATCATTTCTTGTTAGTCAAGACTCATTGCCAAGACTATCTTAGTGGACAAAGTCCCTTTCTGAACCGAGTCACCCTCGTTTCAGTCCTATTTCACTGAACCAGTATAACCTACCGTTCCAGCCATGTCTATCTCATGAGATATAAAATCTTTACCCAATTCATTGGAGGGATATATAGGTCCCACTCATATCATAATGATACCATTCTTATGTGTGCCACAAAATCATAAATCATACATCATTGCATAACCCATGTAATAAAAATGGGATTCTCAAACAACATGACATCATAAAACCATTCATATAAGATAAAGGAATTCATAAACATAATTCCATAACAACATAGTCAAATAAATGTAAAAATATGTATAGAAACAGATTCCTTTATTATCTTAGATGGAAAATAATTTTGATAAAACACTTGAAATGAATTCTTGAGGAAAATATCCTTTCTTCTTCAAAATGAATTTCTTTTCACAAAACATCATGCAATTTTAAAATAAAGAGATTTCATTGAAAATAGTCATGAAATATTTTGGAGGAAGCTTCATGAAAATAAGGCTTTATAAAACCATAAAAATCCGTTCATACCGTTTAAGTTAAAAAAACATTCTTCTCGTACTTTTGTCAGAAAAGTTAAAAAGTACCTCGTACGAAAAACGACAAAAGATTCCTTTCATATCTTTTACTAAAAACACACCGAAGGGTAAAATTGGATATAAACTATCGTAGAAGGATGGAAATAAAATTACATATTTAGGGAACATGTATGTGGATGATAAAATACACCCCAGTAATTACCAAAGTAAAAACAATCTCGGATAAAAGTGAGATTGTGATATTTCCCTTACCTTAGGTCTGATTTGCTTCGTAAGTGTCCGAACCTCCTGTATAATGATTTAAATAATTTTATTTACTTATTAAAAAGTCATATTCATTGTTATGATATCATATATGGTTCACTTATGACTTTATATTACCCGTTCTTTTGTAAATTCCTTGTTAAAGAGCGCTTTGGTTAAAATTGTTTCATTTGCCGTCTGTGTTTTGACTTGTAATTATTCATATGATTACTTAGATCATGATTACTTAATTACAGAATATAAAACATGATTTATATATATATATATATATATATATATATATTCAGAATATACATATATATAATAAATCAGTAAATGGAATGAAATACACCGTTCATGGAGACGGTAGGCCGTACGTACGCATGAACGCTGTTTTCGTTTCCTTATTGAGTTGAACGGAATTAAGTAGATGACATAAATATATATACACATAAATCCAGTATCATTATTATGTCATATATTTCATGATTACTTATTATATATACTTTATAATCATTCATGAATGGTTAAAGTAGAGAATGAATCTCATCGCGTCGTGGAGACGGTAGTCCGTACGTACGCACGAGCGATGATATCGTTCTCATGATCGTGGGACTGTATTGGAGTGTATGTATACTATTTCAGAATCAATATCACTTTAAAATAATAATATATAGTTATTATTTACACCATTATACCCATCCAAGTAAGGTGGTGGTGGAAAATAGATTTCACCACGGAGTGGAGATGGTATTTCGTACGTACGCACGCGCGGTGATTTTGTTTTCCATAGGATGGATAAATGGTGAAATAGGATTGTTTAATAATTATAATAACATATCAGTATATGATTGATACTGATGTTATTACTTCATAATGAAACAACCTAAGAAGAAGAAGTGGAAAAAGAAATAAAGGTTAAATAATCGGTAACGGAAATTACCTCTTCTTTGAAGCGCCTCTTTGAGACCTCCTCTTAGGGCATTAAATTGGTCTTTGAGGAAGACCAGAACCTCTAGGATGTTTCTAGGGAAGTGGATAAGAGAATTTTTTAGGGGTTGGCCGAGCATGAAGGCTCAAAGTTGTGTGAGGAAGAGAGGGAGGAGGTTCCCTTTTATAAGGGAGGAGAGGGGCACCTTTGGAATAACTAAAAATATTATTTTATTATAAAGTCAAGTTCGGTTTTAAATAGCTTTAAATTGATTTATTTCGAGGCTAAGGTGTGGATGGGTCGAAATACTCTCATCCAATAGAATTTAGACAAGTTTATGTTCCTATTTTAACCTTATCATTTAGATTTAACATTAAGTTAAATAATTTTACTTTTACAGTGTCTTCTTGTGTTCTTACACTATAAGGTTAATAAACTTACTATAAGAAGACAAACGAACCACAAATTGTTTATTATTAATATATATAACTTTATATAAGTCATTTGGCCGAACCTTAGATTTTTAGGAATAAAATAACAATTAATAATATAATATTTGTTTTAAAAACTATTTTATGTCAATTTCGACACTATTTAGTAATTGATTTTTGTGAAAATCATAACAGAATTATAAGTTCAAAACAAGTTAATTAAATCAATACTAACATGTCCTATTAATCTAAAAAATTAGTGGAATTCATAAAAAGTCTTAAATTATATTTATTTGGGTATTTATAACATCAATTATGTCAATATTTTATTAATAAGATAATTACTGCATCATCATTGTGTCATAACTAAATTAAATTATTTAATGTCTAAAAATTAAAAATAAAATACCATTATGTAAGAAATCTGTTTAGATTTCTAATGAATATTTATAGTCGAATTTATCTTATGTATATCCCCATATTAAAAATGGATTAGTAAATAAACTTTGATTTTAACTCTTTTAACCCTTCTTTAAATAACTTAATAATAAATGTCCTAATCTAATCCAAGTGGGCCTAAATGGTCATATTTTATTCCTAAGTTTGTTTTTGGTCGAATTACACTTTTACAATAGAATTAGGACATGTGTTAGGGTAATAATAATATCATTTCTACCCTTAATTACCCTATTCACTTTTAACCGTGGTAAATAAAAGTAAAAAAGTTACTATTCACCAAAAATTATTTTCATCTCATTGAACCAAATTTTACTTACTGACATCAACCGTGTCTCTCGTATTTTTGAAATTCGACTCACAGAAGCAGTAAAATTAAGTTTTATGAAAAATTCAGTTTTTTTAACTACCACTTAGTGGTTTCACTATTCATCAAAAATTGAAAGTTTTCAGAAAAATACCAAAAATTAGCCCTAAGCTATATTTGATATTATGAACTCAAAAATGATTTCTATTTTACCAAATTCAAAATATATCAGTTGCATTAATTAATTTAAAAATTAATTCCCGTCGTCAAAACAAAAGGCATGTTTTTAAGAGATAATAACTATGAAAAGATTGACACTTGTTTATAACTGGTTTAAATGTGAAATTACATCCAATGAAAAACATTGTATTAAATTGTAAAAATATATTCTAAATATACTTTAAAACCACTAAAATTAATAATTTATCATTATTAATTATTTTGATTGAAAAAGTTGTTTTTAATTAAAATTTAGTAATTTCCACTATTCATCAAAATATGAAAGTTATCCGAAAATTACCAAAATTTCACCCTAAGCTAATTTCGATATTCGGAATCCAAAAATGAAGTCCATTTTGAAAGTGAAAATTTAAAAAATTTCAAAAAGTTGTTATTACTATTCATAACGGCTAGTTTTAATAATATTTTAATAGCATATCGTTGTTTAGTGAAACTCGGTATTGCGTACTACACACGCTATCGAGGAAGGTCGCGATTGCGTGTAATACAAGGCAAGTCAAGGATGTGTGTTGAGCAAGCTCCTTTTGGTGTAGTGTACAACACAAGACATTAATGAAATTAAAAAGAATATTTTTCATAAAATCTCAGGGTGTTACATTCTACACCCCTTAAAAGGAATTTCGTTCTCGAAATTCGTCGGGGTTATAAATGGTTTACTATTCGAAAATTTCGTTGATAGAAACCCACATCGTAAAAAGTAATACCAAAACTAATCTTTAAAAACAAAAGTATGAAAGTTAACGGTTACCCAAATAAACTAATCACTGGGTTTCCACATAGGTGAAAATATGGATATGGAAGAGAAATCTAACCATCATGTTCTGATGGAGAGTGGTAGAGAACATGGCTGTGGAAAAGCCAACAATCACAAATCCATAAATTTTTGACGATCTAAGGTACCATCTGATTAATCAGATATAATAGCACTAGGACAACATTTTAGGTTTTCAAGATCGTTTCCCTAAAGTTGAGGAATTTGAATTAGAATAAATACTTACTTTATTTTGGTACAATCTCACTATTGTTCGTGCCTTGAACAATTTCCACTTCATCTCTTAAATAAATGAAGTTGAATTTGTTATTCGTGAAGTGTTAGCAGATCATGTGATAGAATGACGGGTCATTCCATCTGTCTCAAACAAAAGGTTATCAAAAGTTATTAAATATACATAAGTCATTCTATAGTGAGATTAATCATATATGGTTCCTAAAATGGACTTATACTTCATATATCATACTGCTTAATATAATAAAACTAGTTTCTACTAACCAGGGACTTCCTGTAGGCCAGTGGTAGGCGATAAAGGCCAGTCACACTTTGGTTGTGGGTTCGATTCCCACAGCCTTGTCTGACGCGATGGGCTGTCGCCCGTCCTGCTGGTTGTCCTTTTTCTAAAACAATATTACTATAACATCCCATCAATAATATCGAAAAAACTTCTATCCTTAAACAATACTAACTTATGTCCAACATATTCCAATGTTTAGGCTTATCCATAATACTGTAGTCCGCTCTCATAATATAGTGAAAACGATTACCAGAGATTTAATACAATCGTTGATCCCCATATATCATAAGATATGTTTTGTTGGTCACATTCCAAACATTCAAAGGCCTTAATCATGTATTCTCTTGAATACCCATTGAACCTTAGTGAAAACATGAATGCAGTTAAAAGTGAACACTTTCCATAAACCAAAATCCTCAAAATTATTTATACTCAAACCATTATATCACTTAGTCCTTATATCAATCATGAGTTCATGAATACAATCAAACATCTCATTATCGTCTTATCCCTTCATTATGCGCATATCATCTACATTCCAAAAATATCTGAATAACCTTTCATGGATACTGGTACCATTAATCATACACTTTCAAAACTCAAGGAAAGACAACAGTGTAACAATCCTTAGATGTCTCTCTATTCCATAGTACCATGAGATTACTTATACAACGTTACACATGATAAACATGTAATCATTACACTACATTCTTAAAACATTGACCGAGCTTCAACAATTCTTTCATCTCACATATCATTTGTAGTCTCTTCATCATCATCAACATAAATACTACCCATACGACCATATTGATTCTCTTCATGAGACTTCCCCATAGGGCATTGGTTTGCATAATGCCCGTACATTCCACATTTAAAACATTTAACCATTGTTGATGTCGTAGAAATACCATTATCCTCATCCATGGTGTTAACTGAACCATTTCCTTTGCACTTACTGGATTTGTGTCCTTCTTTTCCACACCCAAAGCATCTTCCAGTTCCTTTGAAACATTCTCCTTCATGCCTCTTCCCACATGATTTACATAGGGGAAATTGAACATTCTTTCTTCTATGACCATCATGAAACTCCATCTTTCTCTTATTAGTCGAGTCAGGAAACTTACCAAATTTTAATTTATTGATCATATTATGAGATTGCTGATTCGGCATAATAATGATGTTTGGACTTCCAAATCCCATTTTATTTGGTTTCTCATGAAGAATATCATTCCATTGTCCATCATATCCTCCATTATCGTGAATCATCTTGTTTCCAGTCATTTTCTAAAACCCAAAAAGAATAGTGTGAGAGGAAAAAATCATGCTAGGGAAAACAACATAATAAAGGGGGAGTACCCTCAATATCTAACATCTTAGGTTAAATTCTAAGATAGTTAGCGCAATTATTGGACTATAACCTATACGTATACTTAACCTTAGAGACATCCCTAGACATACCTTAGAAATATCTCTAGGGATCTCACTAAAGTTCTCGCATCCTAGTTTCCAAAGGTTGACTAAACCTTTCCTATGATACCAACTATAGAGACCCGAAGCTTAACGTACATAGACATTATATTAATTTTGCGGAATACTTAGTACATTACAAAAACACACACACAAGGACCGTAATAGCTTAGTGTCTTTGGAAACTCGGAATATAATCTTCTAATCGTGGTGAAAGATCTTCAACATCTCCCATAAAGATCTTATTTTTTTCTTTTACCTAAAACCATTCTTTATATCCTGGGGAAAAGAAAAAATAAAAGGGTGAGCTCAAATGCTCAGTAAGGGTAAACAAAATAAATGTCATTCACATCATATACATAAGAACATAACTTTTGGAATTCTTAACCTGCAAAAGAAGTTATAATTTCATAACATGGGATAAATCATAGTAGTGAAAGGTAAACCCCAATAATCATAACATAAAACATGAAAATTTGTGGCATACACACATAATCATAGAGAATCATTTCTTGTTAGTCAAGACTCATGGCTAAGACTATCTTAGTGGACAAAGTCTCTTTCTGAACCGAGTCACCCTCGTTTCAGTCCTGTTTCACTGAACCGGTATAACCTACCGTTCCAGCCATGTCTATCTCATGAGATATAAAATCTTTACCCAATGCATTGGAGGGATATATAGGTCCCACCCATATCATAATGATACCATTCTTACGTGTGCCACAAAATCATAAATCATACATCATTGCATAACCCATGTAATAAAAAGGGGATTCTCAAACAACATGACATCATAAAACCATTCATATAAGATAAAGGAATTCATAAACATAATTCCATCACAACATAGTAAAATAAATGTGAAAATATGGATAGAAACAGAACCCTTTATTATCTTAGATGGAAAATAATTTTGATAAAACACTTGAAATGAATTCTTGAGGAAAATATCATCTCTTCTTCAAAATCAATTTATTTTCACAAAACATCATGCAATTTTAAAAGAAAGATATTTCATTGAAAATAGTCATGAAATCTTTTGGAGTAAGCTTCATGAAAATAAGGCTTTATAAAACCGTAAAAATCTGTTCGTTCCGTTTAAGTTAAAAAAACATTCTTCTCATACTTTTGTCGGAAAAGTCAAAAAGTACCTCGTACGAAAAACGAAAAAAGATTCATTTCATATCTTTTACTAAAAACACACCGAAGGGTAAAATTGGATATAAACTATTGTATAAGGATGGAAATAATATTACATATTGAGGTAACATGGATTTGGATGATAAAATACACCCCAGTAATTACCAAAGTAAAAACAATCTCGAATAAAAGTGAGATTGTGATATTTCCCTTACCTTAGGTCCGATTTGCTTCGTAAGTGTCCGAACCTCCATTATAATGATTTAAATAATGTCATTGACTTATTAAAGAATCATATTAATTGTTATGATATCATATATTGTTTACTTATGACTTTATATTACCCGTTCTTTTGTAAATTCCTTGTTAAAGAGCGTTTTGGGTAAAATTGTTTCATTTGTCATCCGTGTTTTGACTTGTAATTATTCATATGATTACCTAGATCATGATTACTTAATTACAGAATATAAAACATGATTTATATATATATATATATTCAGAATATACATATATATAATAAATCAATAAATGTAAAGAAATACACCGTTCATGGAGACGGTAGGTCATACGTACGCATGAACGTTGTTTTTGTTTCCGTATTGAGTTGAACGGAATTAAGTAGATGACATAAATATATATACACATAAATCCAGTATCATTATTATGTCATATATTTCATGATTACTTATTATATATACTTTATAATCATTCATGAATGGTTAAAGTAGAGAATGAATCTGATCACGTCGTGGAGACGGTAGTCCGTACGTACGCACGAGCGATGATATCGTTCTCATGATCGTGGGACTATATTGGAGTGTATGTATACTATTTCAGAATCAATATCACTTTAAAATAATAATATATAGTTATTATTTACACCATTATACCCATCCAAGTATTGTGGTGGTAGAAAATAGATTTCACCACGGCGTGGAGACGGTATTCTGTACGTACGCACGCGCGGTGATTTCGTTTTCCGTAGGATGGATAAATGGTGAAATAGGATTGTTTCATACTTATAATAACATATCAGTATCTGAATGATACTGATGTTATTACTTCATAATGAAACAACCTAAGAAGAATAAGTGGAAGAAGAAATAAAGGTGAAATAATCGGTAACGGAAATTACCTCTTCTTTGAAGCGCCTCTTTGAGACCTCCTCTTAGGGCACTAAAATTGGTCTTTGAGGAAGACCAGAACCTCTAGGATGTTTCTAGGGAAGTGGAGAAGAGAATTTGGCAGGGGTTGGCCGAGCTTGAAGGCTCAAAGTTGTGTGAGGAAGAGAGGGAGGAGGTGCCCTTTTATAAGGTAGGAGAGGGGCACCTTTGGAATAACTAAAAATATTATTTTATTATAAAGTCAAGTTCGGTTATAAATAGCTCCAAATTGATTTATTTCGAGGATAAGGTGGGTATGGGTCGAAATCCTCACATCCAATATAATTTAGACAAGTTTAGGTTCCTATTTTAACCTTATCATTTAGATTTAACATTAAGTTAAATAATTTTTCTTTTACCGTGTCTTCTTGTGTTCTTACACGATAAGGTTAATAAACTTATTATAAGAAGCCAAAAGAACCCCAAATTGTTTATTATTAATATATATAACCTTATATAAGTCATTTTTCCAAACCTTAGATTTTTAAGAATAGAATAACAATTAATAATATAATATTTGTTTTAAAAACTATTTTATGTCAATTTTGACACTATTTAGTAATTGATTTTTGTGAAAATCATAACAGAATGATAAGTTCGAAACAAGTTAATTAAGTCAATAATAACAGGTCCTATTAACCTATAAAATTATTGGAATTCATAAAAAGTCTCAAATTATATTTATTTGGTTATTTATAACATCAATTATGTCAATATTTCATTAATAAGATAATTACTGCATCATCGTTCTGTCATAACTAAATTAAAGTATTTGATGTCTAAAAATTACAAATAAAATACGATTATGTAGGAAACCTTTTTATATTTCTAATGAATATTTATAGTCTAATTTATATTATGTATAACCCCACATTAAAAATGTTTTAGTAAATAAACTTTGATTTTAACTCTTTTAACCCTTCATTAAATAACTTAATAATAAATGTCCTAATCTAATCCAAGTGGGCCTAAATGATCATATTTTATTCCTAAGTTTGTTTTTGGTCGAATTACACTTGTCCAATAGAATTAGGACATGTGTTAGGGTAATAATAATATCATTTCTACCCTTAATTACCCTATTTAATTTTAACCGTGGTAAATAAAAGTAAAAAGTTACTATTCACCAAAAATTATTTTCATCTCATTGAACCACATTTTACTTACTAAAATCAACCGTGTATCTCGGATTTTTGAAATTCCACTCACAAAAGCGGTAAAATTAAGTTTTATGAAAAATTCAGTTTTTTTTAACTACCACTTAGTGGTTTCACTATTCATCAAAAATTGAAAGTTGTAAGAAAAATACCAAAAATTAGGCCTAAGATATATTTGATATTATGAACTCAAAAATGATTTCTATTTTACCAAATTCAAAACATATCAGTTGCATTAATTAATTTAAAAATTAATTTCCGTCGTCAAAACAAAAGACATGTTTTTAAGAGATAATAACTATCAAAAGATTGACACTTGTTTATAACTGGTTTAAATGTGAAATTACATCCAATGACCAACATTGTATTAAATTGTAAAAAATATATTCTAAATATACTTTAAAACCACTAAAATTAATAATTTATCACTATTAATTATTTCGATTGAAAAAAGTTGTTTTTAATTAAAATTTAGTAATTTCAACTATTCATCAAAATATGAAAGTTATCCGAAAATTACCAAAATTTCACCCTAAGCAAATTTCGATATTCCGAATCCAAAAATGAAGTCCATTTTGAAAATTAAAATTTACAAAATTTCAAAAAGTGGTTATTACTATTCATAACAGCTAGTTTTAATAATATTTTAATAGCATATCGTTGTTTAGTGAAACTCGGTATTGCGTACTACACACGCTATCGAGGAAGGTCGTGATTGCGTGTAACACAAGGAAAGTCAAGGATGTGTGTTGATCAAGATCCTTTTGGTGTAGCGTACAACACAAGACATTAATGAAATTAAAAAAAAATATTTTTCATAAAATCTCGGGGTGTTACAACACACCCCTAATTTGCAAATTGAATGTCTGATTCGCGCACCGTCAATGGAGATGTGATCCTTAGCTTGAGATGGAGATTTTCAGATGGTCTTAGTGAATTTTAATTCTCAAGATGGTGTCTTGGTGGCTCGACACGCCCACTAAGTATTGTTTAGCGTCTCACCAGGATTCTTCTTTTGGATGGCACGAGCACATCTGGAGTCTGTTTTAGGAGCCGTTAGCAGTGTTGTAACCCTAGAATTGAGATGATGTAGTACATGGTGGTTTCGGGCATTGAATCCGAGGTTGAGGTGTGGGCCCAATGGGGTGTCTTTTAAGTTGTGAGCAGCGTTTTTCGACTTTTTCATCAGACATTCATTTCGGGCAAATGAGTAGTCATTTTCGCTTGTTTTTTTGAGGGAATAACAATGGCGCAGTTTTCACAACCTTTTTAAGATAGAGGTGTAGGCCCCATGAGACGTCGTATGGGTATAAAGCAGTGTTGAATAAATTTTTGTTCAGGAGTCCGTTTCAAGTAAGTAAATAGTCTATCAAGCGTGTTTTTTCACGAGCAGAACAATGGTGTAATTTTTTTGGGCATACGGAGCCTCTTTAGAGATCTCATTAAATGTGGAAACATGAAAGGTCATTGGTCAGAGGTTCCTTTGACACACTCTAAACCAACACACAATATAGATGTTAGTGACACCCATAGATGGTACAGGTAGTGCGGAGTTATCAGACCAGTTCCGGGTTTACCCTCTAGTGGGGCTGGGCAGTGGGTTACCCACCAGTGTATCAGGGTTTACCCTCCAGTGAGGTTGGTCAGTGGGTTACCCATAGACCTTAGGGTTTACCCTCCAGCGGGGCTGGGCAGTGGGTTACCCGATGACCTCTTAGGGTTTACCCTCCAGCTGGGCTGGGTAGTGGGTTACCCGATGACTTCTTTCAGACTCAGCCCTTTCTATGTGGCTAGTCTGTGACTTTTCTTCATGATTACCAGAGTGGGATCCTTTGTTGTATGATTTAGTGATGAGACAAATTTGATGTGATGGACTATTGGGCCTTAGTGGTGGATATCCTTAAAACTTTTGGCGACATTTCCTGGGCTAAGCATGGAGATGGAGGTCCCCTTACACACTCATTTGGGTTTCTTGTCGATAATATATATATATTTACACACCCTATGTGTGTTCCCATTCCGTGGGTTCAGTTAATTTCCTTCTATGAGGGGTGAAGACGGACGAGGTTTGCCATGTGATTTCCGTGTCTAGCTCTTCTTGGTTGGATGAGTCTACTTCCTTCATTCTATTGGGTTGAGCTGCACTATCTCTATTGTACTCTTAAACTATTATTTTTTCGGTCTACTGATCATCATTTTAGTACCTCCTTTGTTTCTTCCTCTAGCTTTTGGGGAATCCTAATAAGTATCTTTATACTCACCCCTACTTGGGATTTTCCCGCACATTGTGTGCCCTTGTAGATGACAGACATGTTGATCGAGACTACGGAAGATCGTAGAGGACACAGGAGCTTGGGATGTGTTTAGTGGTCGTAGTAGGACCTTCAGGTGTGAGACTCACCAGCTGTTTATTTTTGTTTACCTGTTGTCAGGTTGTGGAAACTTTCAGGGTGGGTGCATGTTTTTCCCTATTTCTGTTCAATTATCTTGTCAGTACTTTTCAGCACTTTACCTGTTCTATTTAGTAGTTGATGCATGACTGTGGTTGGGTTATAGTTGTTTGGCCTATGGTTTTCGTTTTTACTCTGCACTTCTGCATCGAGTTGGCTGTGTTTGTGTGTGTGTACAGGTACTTAGGTGAAGGCCTCCCCAATATCGTTGTGCCTTCAACGCTTGTCGCCAACCCATGGCCTATGAAGGCGGGTCTAGGGTAGTTGCGGCCCGAGACCAGCAGGGTCGGGTCGTCACACACTTATTGACAAACTATACATCTTGACACAAAATCAGCAATCTCCCTCTTCATTTTGTCCCACCAAAAATGTTCATTCAAGTCTCTATAAATCGTAGTGCTACCAGGGAGTATAGAGAAATTGGATCTATGAGCATCATCCAACAATTCCCTTTTCAGATCAGGTATGTTAGGAAAACAAAGTCTCTTCCCAAATTTCAAAATTCATTCTTCATACACAAAGTCACTCAATCTCCCATCATTCACATCTTTAATCTTCTTTTGAAACACTTCATCATTGGTCTGAGAACTCTTTATCCTTTATAGTAAATATGGTTTGGCAGCCATTTGAAAAAGTTTTGATGTTTCACTTTCCATGGTTATCCCCATGTCCAACTTTACTAGATCGTTATATATAGGATCCTTTTCAACTCTTATCTTGTTCATAAATCCATGACCCTTTTTACTCAAAGTATCTACCACCTTATTTTCCTTCCCCGTGTGGTAGAGTATGGTGAAATCATAATCCTTGAGTAGTTCATTCCATCTCCTTTGCCTCATGTTGAGTTCATTCTGTGACAAAATATATTTCAAACCCTTGTGATCAATATATATCTCAAATTTTTAACCATAGAGATAATATTTCCATATCTTCAAAGAAAAGATTACAACTGTTAACTCAAGATCATGAGTAGGATTGTTTTCTCATGAATTTTTAGTTGTCATGATACATAGGCAATAACCATATTATTCTATATAAGGACACAACCAAGTACTTTCTTTGATGCATCACTATAAATAACAAACCTATCATTCCTTGATGGTAGAGTCAAGATATGAGCATTGACTAATATTATCTTCAATTCTTCAAAACATTCATCACACTCTTTTTTCCAAAAAAACTAAACCCCTTTAAGTGTGAGCTTCTTTAATGGTTTAGCCAATCAGGAAAAATTCTGGACGAAATGTCGATAATAACCTACTAAACCAATAAAACTGTGTACCTCAGTTATACTCGTTGGTGATTGCCATTCTTGGATTTCCTTGGTCTTAGAAGGATCAAAATATATTCCATCCTTAGAGAAAATATGTCCAATAAAAGGAATCTCCAGTAGCCAGAATTCAAACTTGCTAAACTTCCCATATAATGCGCAAGTGATTTTCATGATCTTCATAGCTTTTATATTATACCAAAATATCATCAATACATACCACAACAAAGTCATCAAGATATTCCTTGAAAACTCTATTCATTAGATCCATGAAGACAGAGGGTGCATTAGTCAATCCAAAAGTAATTACTTTAAACTCGTAATGCTTATAACTGGATCGAAATACTGTTTTCGGAATGTATTCCTTTCTCACACACAACTGATGATATCTAGATCGAAGGTCAATCTTTAAAAAGTATTGAGATCCATGAAGTTGGTCGAATAAATCATCAATGTGAGGTAGGGGACACTTTTTTTTATTTTTATAGCATTGATCTCCCCGTAGTCAACACACAACCTCATAGATCCATATTTCTTATTTACAAAAAGAACAGGGGCTTCCATGGAGAAACACTGGGGAAAATAAATCCCTTGTAACTCAATTCCACTAGTTTTTTCTTTAGTTCCACTAATTCCACAGTGGCCATTCTATAAGGGGTTTTCGATATGGGCCTTGATCCATGAATTAAGTCAATGGAAAACACAATTTCTCACACTGGAGGATGTGTAGGTAAATCTTCTGGAAACACATCAATATATTATTTCACAATAGGTACATCCTCTATTTTAACATTCTTTTACTCACCCACAGTTAATTCATTCTCTTCCTCCCCAATAATTGAATTTAGTTGAGCTACTAGGGGTGGATCTAGATAAGAATTAGTTGGTGATTTTTCTACTCTAAATATCTACATCATCTTCAAAAATTTTAACCTCCTTATTCTTACAATAAATCTTCACATCATGGTCTGAAAGACAATCCATACCGAGGATTATATCAAATTCAATAATGGGTATGAAGATGAGATCAGAAGATAAAGAACATTTATATGCTCTAATGGGAACTAATTCACAAAACATTATTGCGATGACACTTCCCTTAGGAGTTTTGACTGAAAACTCCCTTGTTAAGTCAAATTGAAAATATTTAATATTCTTAGGAAACTGTGAAGATATGAAAATATGTGATGTTCTAGAATCAAATAAATCATTTTCTAAACTTGAGGAAACCATTAAATTACCTGCAACCACATCTTTTGGAGCTTCAACCTCAACAATAGTGATAATATAAGCTTGGCCTTTCTCCTTAGGTGTTTTCTGAGGTAAGTTTCCTTGGAACATAGGACATTCATTTGTATAATGCCCCCCTAGTCTACAATTGTATCATTCAACATTGACAGCCTCTTTATTCCCCTTCCAACCACAAGTTTGGTGGCCTTTTTCACTTCACTTGTAACATACTCCCATTCCCTTCAGACAAGTACCAGGGTGTTTCTTCCCACATTTACTACAAGATAGATATTCATCTTTTCCTTTATTCACCTTATTTCCATTTCCAGAGTGTTCAACAGATCTCTTCTTCTCTTGATTTTCTTTAAAGTCATATGACATTGAGAATTCTTTTTCTGTCTTGATAGCACATGAGACAATATCTTCATACGATGAGAAGGATTTTGAGACTAATGCTTGATGAAGAAATGGTTTTAACCCATTAATGAAATTAAAAATCTTACTCATTGGGTTACGTATATAATCTGTTGCATGCCTTGCTAACCTTGTATTGATATCCTTATACTTTGTGACATTCTCATCCTCCTTTTTCCTCATACCTAGAGATTGTATTTCCATATCCGCTCGATGGTCATGAGGAAAGTATTTATCTAAGAAAATTTCTTTAAACTACCTCCATTATATATTTGATAATTCATCATCTTCCTTGGTGTTTTGAATCAATGACCACTATTGATCAGCATCTCCAGTGAGGCGGTAAACTGTCATTACAACTTTTTCCATTTCTCTACTCCCCAAGGCGTGGAATATTTTCTCTAAAGAATTTATCCATTGCTCAGCTACTAATGGATTTCTACCCCCATTGAATGTTGGTGTATTTTTCTTCATGAAGAGATCTAACATTGATCCTCCACTCTGCGTATCTAGGTGCTCCATATGGGTAAGGTTATTATTCAATACCTGAGTGAGTTGTCCCAGTATAGTGATAAGCTGATCAGCACCAGTTGTATCACCAGCTCCACTATAATTATATTTAGTAGGAGGGAAATCCCTATATAGAGTGTGTCCATTGATACAGTTTCCATTCCTTCCACTAGGTGACATTTCTAAACAGTGTAATACACTATATTAGTTTATGAATTGTAATACATAATTCCAAACTTATAACATACTTAACATAAATTGAACATTTTATGGATATAATCCATAATCATAAAAAATGTTTTCTTTGAAGAGGTATATACTCATAAATCCTTCATAATGGTTTTTAAAGAAAATGAGAATTATCATAAGCATATCCCCTAGGAGTGTAATAAACAAGAGTGCAGTAAGGCCCGTTGTCGTGCACCAGTTCCCATTCGAGTCTAGCTCAAAGCGGTGTTTTTTTGTTTTACCCCTAGGTACACCTGTGTCATAGCTACCTCTACCTGCTCGTATCCAGACAAGGATGTATTTATCATAAAATACACAAAATCTCTACATTACCAAAATTCTAGTAATTTCTTCTATACTAATCCCCAAATACTTTCTTAGGGTATTGTACTCTAATCAGTGTTTTTCTAAATCTAGCTTCCAAGGTTTGTACTAAACTTCCTCTGATACCAACTATAACGCCCCAACCCTAGAAGCCCAGATTCGGTGCAATATTACGTATCATTGGAATGATCACAAAATATCAAGTCTCGAATGATCGATTAGTTTAGTATCCTTGGAAGTAATAGACACATTGATAAGGTTTACATTACATCATAAAATGGAAAACTAAAAAGACATTGTTTCCATAGAAAATACTAAGATCCCATATACAAACCCTAGAGGACAGTCATAATATACTTCTTCACATCCTGGGAAAAATAAAACATAGAAATGGGTGAGCTCAGATGCTCATTAAGGATAACAATATAGCAGAAACTTTCATAAATAAGCATAAACATTTAAAGCAATGTATTAAACTAAAACAAAATCATTTTGAACATAACCTTAATCATAATATGGAAAATATAAATCAAAATAATGTCATTTAATTACTCACATGGATATTCTACCAATAGAATAATCACATGCAATATCAATAGCCACTTTCAAAATAATGGAATACATAATGTCAGAATTCATAACCACATAGTCAAGGCCTTGTGCTAAGACTAAAAATAAGATTTTGTCAACGCCTTATTCCAAGACACTAGTTTGTCTCATGAGACCTACTGATGCATTGAGGAGCTATATAGGGCTCTAACCATCACTTACTAAGTCTAATGAATTCCTTATATAAAAAGGTTTAAATATAACATAAACATTCATATTAAAACTAGCATACGAAATGTCAATACTTGATCCATAAACCATGAATAGTGTCAAAATAACACATCCATTTTAAAACATATCACAAATCCTTCAATACAATTTGGAAGTTTTGTATCATAATAAATCAACTTCAAATATGCTCAAAATCCATCAAAGGATGTTGACATAGATGAAATCAAAACTTTTTTTTAGAGAAATATATCTTTGTATTTTGAAATCATTTAAAAGTCATATAAATATAAAAGAAAACATTTATTTTTAAAATATTTCTATAATATTGTAATGGAATCTTTGATGATGTTATAACGGTGGAAAATAGACACACCCGCCGTATAAGTTAAAAAAAACTTTCTAACCACAATTTTTTCAAAAAGGTCATAAGGTACCTTGTTTGGAAAAAGATGGAAGGATTCCTTTCAAAACATTTTATAGCAAGTCAAACTAGGGTATAAATGACTTTATCCTATATTATAGTAAATAGTAAAAAAAAATTTGTAATACATTTTTAAAAACAAGGATGTGTATGATAAAGAGGTCCCAGTAGATACTTACGTGAAAACAACCTCGAATAATAAAGATATTGTGAAATTAACACTTACCTTGTACTTTTACTTGTTGGAGGGTAGATTTACCTCATGTATAATTGTGAAATAATTTTTATTAAATTATAAAATAATCATATACATTTTTATGATATCAGATATTATCTTTTAATATTTCTTTTTTAATAATATTTTTTTTATTTTCGTCGTTTCGGGTGTTAACTGATTCGTTTTCCTTTGTATGATTTGTCATGTAAGTAATGTTTGTTATGGATAAGATGTATCTTATTCATATTCAGAATTATATTAAGTATTGAAACATTAGTTTTAATCATCTAATGAAAATTAGTCTTGAATGGATACGATGGGGAATTAATCTCATCGTGTTCTGGGAGACGGTAATCCGTACGTACGCACGAGGGAAAATATCATTATTTTGATATTAAAATCATATATAATTGGATTTTATATCATATATACATAATAATTATCATTTTATATTTATTATTTAAATCCTTTATACATCATTATTATACCCATCCATATAATATTGTATTGAATAACAACTATACCACGACGTGGAGATGGTAAGTCATATGTACGCACGTATGGTGAAATTCCATTCAAAGGAGGGATAGAATAATGAATGTGGTTATACCATATTTATAATAACTTAAATTTATATAGAATATACTGGATTTATTATTTTAGAATGTAAACAACAAGGAAAGAGGAAGTGGAATAAGAAAAAACATGAAAGAGGTGGTGAGATATTTACCTCTTCTTTGGGTTCTTCCTTTCGATTTGATCAAAAGGGATCCTTAGGTTGGATTTCTGACTAAAGGAATCCCTCTAGGATGAAGGGAGGACATTTAACAGGGTATTAGGTCAGGGATTGGCCACTCCAAAGGGCTTTGAAGGTTTGAATTAGAGAGAAGGGGAAGTTCCCTTTTATAAGAGGGGTGAGGGCCGCCTTAGGAAAAGATTGAAATATTATTTTATAATAAAATCATGTTCAGTTTATAAGGGATTAAAAATGATTTATTTAAAGGATAAGGTGGTTATGGGTCTAAAACCACTCAAACAATAGGTTTTATATAGTTTTGGGTCACTATATTAACCTTATCTTTTAGATTTAACTCTTAGTTAAATAGTTTGACATTTACAATGTCTCTTGTATTTTTATATTATATGGTCAATAAAATTACTATAAAGATCAAAGAAAACAACAAGTGGTTCATTAATGAAATATATAATATTATTTAATCCATTTTTATGAACCATATTTTTTTAGGAATATAATACCAATTAATAATAATTGTTTTTTGAAAAAACGCTTTTATTTTAATTTTTGACACTATTTGGTATTTTTCTTTTTCTAAATTTATAAAAGCATTATTACATCAAAAAAATCATTTAATCAACCCTAACATGTCATATTAAACTAGAAAATTAGTTTAATTCATAAAAAGGGTCAAATTACATTTATTTGGGTATTTATAATATCAATTATTTTAATATTTAATTAATAACGTAATTACTGCATCATCATTGTGTCATAAATAAATTAAATTATTTAATGTCTAAAAATTATAAATAAAATATCATTATGTAGGAAACATTTTTACCTTTCTAATTAATATTTATAATAGAATTTATCTTATGTATAACCCTATATTAAATTTTTTTTATTTATTAAACTTTGAATTTAACACTTTTAATTCTTCTTTGAATTGAATAATTATAAATGTCCTAATCTAAACCAAATGGACCTAAGGGATCATATTTTATTTATATGGTTGTCTTTTGTCCAATTAAATTTATCCAATTGAATTAGGACATGTGTTAGTGTAATAATAATATCATTTTTACTCTTAATTACCCCATATACTTTTAACCATGGTAAATAAAAGAAAAACGTTACTATTTAGAAAAAATTATTTTTTTTATTGTACCACATTTTACTTACTGATATCAACCGTGTCTCTCAAATTTTTTAAATTCAACTTAAATAAGCATTAAAATTATGTTTTATGTAAATTTTCAAATGCTCCTAGGAGGTGGTTAAAAGACGGTAAAAAGTTCAATAAAATTTTTATATATCCAAAAATTTTATAAACTCACTCCAGTGAATTACATTGAAATTATATAAGTATTATGTATCTATTTTGACCTAAAATAAATTTAAATAAAATAAATAATTATTTAAATAAAAATTTGGTTTTAAACTATAACTCAGTGTTTTTCACTATTCATTAAAAATTGAAAGTTTTTAGAAAAATACCAAAAAATCACGCTAAGCTAATTTTGATATTCGAAATCAAAAAATGAAGTCCATTTTGAAAGATAAAATTTATCAAATTTCAAAAAGTGGGTATTACTATTCATAACGGCTAGTTTGATTGGTTGTTGTGTGTTAGAACTCGAAGTTGTGTACAAAACACACTGTTGTATTATTCATAGAGAAGCGTACCTTGGAAGCTTGGTGTGTCACATTATCCCCTCCTTCAAATAATTTCTTCCTCGAAATTTCTAGAATATTATTTCATAAAAAGACTCGGGTGGTTCTTCATTATATGTTCCTCAGGTTCCCACATTTCCTCTACCATCTTATGGTTTCTCCATAGAACTTTGACCAGATGAGTCGTCCAGTTTCTCAACACTTGTTCTCTTGTATCAAGAACCTTGAAAGTATTTGGGGTTTGGCTTAGTGGTAAGCACCCCATAATCCTACAAGAAAAATGGGGGTTCAAAACCCATTGAGCATAGGTACTATATTTGTACTGGAGCGGTACTGTAGCAGTGGTGGTACTGTTCATCGACGAGCACTGTAGCGGCGGTGGGAACTGTAGCAGCGGTGGGTACTATAGTAGTCGGGTTACTATTCACTGAATGGGCCTTTGGGAAAAAAATTGGGCCTACGGGCTATGTAATGGGCTATATTCCCACTGGGCCTTCGGGCTATGTAATGGGTCTCCCTCTACCCAGTTAAAAGAGGTCTTTGCTTTGTTTTAATAATAAAATGAGGCTTCAGCCCCAACCTTTAAAAAGAAGAAGAAGAAGAACCTTGAAAGGATCTTCGCAATATGGCAGATCAGGTCCCCGTTCTAATTCCTCATAGGTGAGTACATGCCTTAGGTTAGGCTTGTATTTTCTCAACAGTGATACGTGGAACTCATCGTGAACTTTGGAGAGACTTGGCGACATTACTAAACGGTAAGCTATAGTCCCAATTTGTTCTAGAATTTTGAAAGGTCCGATTTACATTGGACTTAATTTTCCCTTCTTACCAAAATGTATAACAGCCTTCCATGGAGATACCTTCAAGAAAACATGATCTCTTACTTGAAATTCCAAATCCTTCCTTCGGTTATCGGCATTGATTTTCTCCCTAATTTGAGCTTCTTTGATGTGGGTTTAGATTACCTTCACATTTTCCATCGTTTCCTCCATATGTTCTAGGCCTATGAGTTTTCTTTCACTAACATTATCCCAATTAGTTGGTGTGTGACATCTCTTTCAGTATAATTCTTTATATGGTTCCATCTGAATACATTAATAGAAGTTATTATGATAAAAAAAATCTACCAGAGATAAATATTGATCCTATATACCTTGAAAGTCAAGTGAGAATGATCTCAACATGTCTTCTAGGGTTTTAATAGAGTGTCCATCAGTTTGGGGGTGGTAGTTAGTGCTCAAATGAAGTTTAGTATCCATGGATTTCTGGAGACTTTTATAGAATCTTGATGTAAAATGTGGATCACAATCAGAAAAAATCGATAGGGGTACTCCATGAAATCTCACAACTTCATTATTATATAGTCTTGTTTGACGTTTAGGTGGTAAATCTTCTCTTACTGCAAGAAAATGTGCTGACTTGGTAAGATGATCAACAATGAACCATATTGCATCGTTCCTTCTAAGTGTCTTTGGTAGTCCCATGAAAAAGTCCATCGTAATATTATCCCATTTCCACTCAGGTGTAGGAAGAGGTTTCAAGACTCCTCCAGGCTGTTGCCTTCCAGTTTTCAATTGTTGAAAAACCATACATCTTGACACAAAATCAGAAATCTCTCACTTCATGTTGTTCCACCAAAAATGTTCCTTCATGTCTCTATATATCATAGTGCTACTAGGGTGTATAGAGTAATTGGAACTATGAGAATCCTCCAACAATTCCCTTTTTAGATCAGGTATGTTTGGAACACAAATTATCTTCCCAAATTTCAAAATTCCATCTTCATACACAAGGTCACTCAATCTCCCATCATTCAAATATTTAATATTATTTTGAAACTCTTCATCATCGATTTGATAACTCTTTATCCTTTCTAGTAAATATGGTTTGGATACCATTTGAAAAAGTTTTGATGATTCACCTTCCATGGTAATCCCCATGTCCAACTTTACTAGATCTTTATATATATGATCCTTTTCAACTCTCATCTGGTTCAGAACTCCATAATCTTTTCTAATCAAATCATATGCCACCTTATTTTCCTTCCCCGGGTGGTAGTGTATGGTGCAATCATAATCCTTGAGTACTTCAAACCATCTCCTTTTCCACATGTTGATTTCTTTCTGTGAGAAAATATATTTCAAACTCTTGTGATCGGTATATATCTCACATTTTTCACCATAGAGATAATGTCTCCATATATAAAAAAAAATATTAAAGTTTCTAACTCAATATCATGAGTAGGATAGTTTTTTTCATGAATGTTTATCTGCCATGATGCATAAGAAATAACCCTATCATTCTGCATAAGGACACAACCACGTCCTTTCTTTGATGTGTCACTATGAATAACAAACCCATCATTCCCTGATGGTAGAGTCAAGATAGGAGCACTGAATAATCTTCTCTTCAATTCTTCAAAACGTTCTTCACACTCTTTTTTCCAAACATATTTAACCCATTTACATCTTATCTTCATTAATGGGTTAGCTAATAGGGCAAAATTCTTGACGAAACGCTGATAATAACCTGTTAAACCAATAAAACTGCATACCTCGGTTATACTCGTTGGTGTTGGCCATTCTTGGATTGCCCTGGTCTTAGAAGGATAAACAACGATTCCATACTTAGAGATAATATAGCCAAGAAAAGAAATCTCGTGTAGCTAGAATTCACACTTTCCAAACTTCCCATATAATTCATGTCTTCTATGAGTCTTTAGAATAATGCTCAAGTTATTTTCATGATCTTAGTAGATTTTAGAGTATACCAGAATATCAACAATAAATACCACTACAAATTCATCATGATATTACTTAAAAACTCTATTCATTAGATCCTAGAAGACAGAGGTTGCATTAGTCAATTGAAAAGGCATTACTGTAAACTCGTAATGCCCAAACCTAGTTCAAAATGCTGTTTTCGAAATGTCATCCTTCTTCACACACAACTGATGATATCCGGATGGATGTTCAATCTTTGAAAAGTATTGATATCTATGAAGTTGGTCGAATAAATCATCAATTCGAGGTAGGGGATACTGTTTCTTTATTGTTATAGCATTGATCTCCTGGTAGTCAATGCACAACCTCATAGATCCATCTTTCTTCTTAACAAAAAGAACAGGGGATCCCCATGGAGAAACACTAGAGAGAATAAATACCTTGTTAATAAATTTCTCTAGTTGTTTATTTAGTTCCACTAATTCCACAGTGACCATTCTATAAGGGTTTTTGATATGGGCCTTGAACCTGGAATTAAGTCAATGGAAAAATCAATTTCTCATTTTAGAGGATGTCGAGGTAAATCTTCTGAAAACACATTAACATATTCTTTCACAATTGGTACATCCCCTATTTGAACATTATTTTCCTCACCCACAGTTATTTAATTCTCTTCCTCCCCAATAATTGAATTTAGTTGATCTAATGGGGGTGGATCTAGATAAGAATTAAGTGGTGACATTTCTACTCTAAAGATAAGGTGTTATTTATCATCATCATAATAAATTGTAAACTCCTTCTTATTGAAAAAAATCTTAACATAATGGGATGAAATCCAATCCATACAAAGGATTATATCAAATTCAATCATGGATATGATGATGAGATCAGCAGATAATGAACATTTATATTCTCTAATTGGAACTGACTCACAAAACTTTGTTGCGATGATACTTCCCTTAAGAGTTTTGACGAACAACTCCCTTTTTAATTAAAATTTAAAATATCTAAGTTTCTTAGAAAACTAGGAAGATATGAAACAATGTTATGATCCATAATCAAATAAATAATTTTCTAAACTTGAAGAAACCATTAAATTACTTGCCTCTATGTATTTTGGAGCTTCAACCTCAGTAGTTTTGATAGAATATTCTTGGCCTTTCTCCCTAGGCCTTTTCTGAGGTAAGTCTCCTTGGATCTCAGGCCATTAATTTGCCTAATTACCCCTTTCTCTACAATTGTAGCATTCAACATTGACAGTATCTTTCTTCCCCTTACAATCACAAGATTGGTGGCCTTTTTTACCACACTTGTAACAGACTCTCATTCCCTTAAGACAAGTACAGAGATGTTTCCTCCCACATTTACTGCAAGATGGATATTCAACTTTTATCTTCCTTCTCTTGTTTACATTTCCTGAGTGTTCAGCAGATATCTTCTTCTCTTTCTTTGCTTTAAAGTAATAAGACTTAAATAATTGTTTTTCTGACTTGATAGCTCATGAGACAATATCTTCATATGACGAGAATGATTGAGAGAATAATGCTCGATGGAGAAATAGTTTTAACCCATAAAATAAATGATCAATATTACTGCTTGGGTTATATATATAATCTTCTGCATGACTTTCTATCCTTGTAAAGTTAGCCTCATACTTTGTGACATTCTCATCCTCCTTTTGACTTAGACTTATAAATTGTCTTTCCATATCTGATCGATGGTCATGAGGAAATTATTTTTCTATGAATTTTTTTTAAACTCCCTCCATTCCATATTTGATACTTCATCATCATAATTTGTGTTTTGAATCAATGACCACCATTGATCAATATCTCCAGTGAGGCAGTAAACTGCCATGAAAACTTTTTCCCTTTCGCTACTCCCTAAGGTGTGAAATATTTTCTCTAAAGAATTTATCCATTTCTCAACTACTAATGGATTTCTAGCCCCATTTAATGTTGGTGGTTGTTGCATCATGAAAATATCTAACTTTGATCCTCCACGTTGTAGATCAGGGTGCTCCATACAGGTAAGGTTACTATTCATAACCTGAGTTAGTTGTCCCTGTATAGTGATAAGCTGATCAGCACCAGTTGTATCACCATCTCCACTATAATTATCTTGAGCATGAGGGAAATCCGTAAATGGAGTGAGTGCATTGATATGGTTTCTATTCCTTCCACTAAGCGTCATTTCTATACAATGGCATACACTAGATTAATTTATGAATCACAATACATAATTACAAACTTATAACATACTTAACATAATTTGAACATTTTATGGACATAATCCATAATCATAAAAATTGTTTTATTTGAGGAGTTATATACTCATAAATAATTTATAATGTGTTGTAAAAAAATGAGAATTATCCAAATCATATCTCCCGAGAGTGTCGTAACCAAGAGTGAAGTAAGGCCTGTTGTCGTGCACCAGTTCTCGTTTGAGGCTAGCTCAATGCGGTGTTTTCAGGTTTTACCCCTTGGTACATCTATTCTAGAGCCACCTCTACCTGATCGTATCCATAGAGGGATGTATTTCTCAGAAGATACACAAAATCTCTACATTACCAAAATTTTAGGAATTTCTCCTATACTAATCCTCAAAGACTATCTTAGGGTAATCTGCTCTACTCAAAGTTTTTCTAAATCTTTTTTCCAAGGTTTGTACTAAACTTTCTCTGATACCAAATATAACTCCTTGACCCCACAATCCCATATTTAGTTCATTATTATGTATCATTGGCATGATCACAAAAGATCATGTCTCGAAAGACCAATTATTTTAGTAGCTTTGGAAGTACTAGATACATTCATAAGGTTTACATTACATCATAAAATGTAAAACTACAACACATTGTTTCCACAGACAACACTGAGATCTCATAGACTAACCCTGTAAGTCAATAATAATATACTTCTTCGCATCCTGGGAAAAATAAAATATAGAAAGGGGTGAGGTTAGATGCTCAGTAAGGATAACAATATAGCGGAAACTTTCATAAATAAGAATAAAAATTTAATTCAATGTATAAAACTAAAGCAAAATCATTTTCAACATAAAAATCATCATAATATGTCAAATATAAATCAAAATAATTCCATTTACTTACTCAAATAGATATTCTACACGTCGAATAATCAAATTCAATATTAATAGCCACTTTTATAATGAAATAAATCATAATGCCAGACTTCATAACCACATAGTCAAGGCCTTGTGCCAGTACTGGAAACAATATTTTTTCATTGTCTTGTTCCAAGACACTAGTTTGTCTTTTGAGACCTACTGATGCATCACAGAGCTATAGTGGGCTCCACCCATCACTTACTAAGTGCAATACATTCCTCATATGAAAAGGTTTAAAAATAACAAAAACATTCGTACTAATACTAGCTTACGAAATGTCAATACTTTATCCATAAACCATGAATGGTGTGAAAATAACACATACACAGTCAAACATGTCATAAAACCTTCAATTAAATTTGTAATATTTTTACCATAATAAATAAACTTCAAATAAGCTTAAAATCCATCAACGGATGTTGACATAGATGAAATCAAAACATTTTTTTAGAGAAATATCCCTTTTTATTTTGAAACCATTTAAAAGTCATATAATTATAAAATAACACATTTATTTTAAAAATAATCTTATAAGATTGTATGGAAAGCTTCGATGATGTTATAACGACAGAAAATAGCCGCACCCACTGTATAATTTAAAAAAACATTCTTACCTTAATTTTGTTGAAAAGGTCAAAAGGAACCTTATTTGGAAAACGACGGAAAGATTCCTTTAAAAACATTTTATAAAAAGTAAAACAAGGGTATAAATGAATTTAAACCATAGTCTAGAAAATATTAAAAAATGATTTGGAATACATTTTTAAGAAACATGGATGTGGATGATAAAATGGTCCCAGCAGATACTTACGTGAAAACAACCTCGAATAATAAAGAGATTGTGAAATTAACACTTACCTTGAAATTTTCCTTGGTTGAGGGTATATTATCCTCATTTATAATGGTAAAATAATTGTTATTAAATTATACAATAATAATATACATTAGTATGACATCATATATGATCTTTTAATATTTCTTTGTTAATAATATTTTAGTATTATCGTCGTTTCGGGTGTTAACGGATTTGTTTTCCTTTATATTATTTGTTATGTAAATAATGTTTTTTATGGATAGAAAGTATATTATTCATATTTAGAATTATATTAAGTTATTAAACATTATTTTTAATCATCTAATGAAAATTATTCTTGAACGGATATGATGAGGAATGAATCTCATTGTGTTTGTGGAGACGGTAATCCGTACGTACGCACGAGCGACAATATCATTTTTTGATATTAAAATCATATATAATTGGATGGTATATCATATATAGCAAATCATTATCATATTATATTTATTATTTACATCATTTATATATCATTATTATACCCATCCAAATAATAATGCATTGAATAACAACTACACCACGACGTGGAGACGATAAGCCGTACGTACGGACGTATGGTGAAATGAAATTCAAAGGATGGATAGAATAAAGAATATGGTTGTACCATATTTATAATAACATTATAGTATATATAATATACTGGATTTATTATTGTATAATGAAAACACCAAGGAAAGAAGAAGTGGAAAAAGAAAAAACATGAAAGAGGTGGTGATATGTTTACCTCTTCTTCGGGTTCTTCCTTTTTATTTGATCTAAATGGATCCATAGGTTGGGTTTATGACTAAATAAAGGCCTCTTGGATAAATGTAGGACCATTTAGAGGGTATTTGGGCAAAGTTTGGCCAAAAAAAAGGGATTTTAGGGTGTGAATTAGAGAGAAGAGGAAGTGCCCTTTTATAAGAGGGGTGAGGGGCACCTTAGGAAAAGATTGAAATATTATTTTATAATAAAATCATTTTAGCTTTATAATAGATAAAAATGAATTATTTAAAGTCTTTGGTGGTTATAGGTATAAAACCACTATACCAATAGGTTTTATAAAGTTTTGGGTCACTATTTTAACTATATCGTTTAGATTTAACTCTTAGTTAAATAGTTTGACATTTACAATGTCTCTTTGTATTTTTAAATTATATTGTTAATAAACGTACTATAAACTTCCAAGAAAACACCAAGTGGTTCATTTATGACATATATAATAATATTTAATCCCTTGGGCCGAACCATTGATTTTTAGGAATAGAATATCAATTAATAATATAATACTTGTTTTAAAAACTCTTTTATGTCAATTTTGACACTATTTGGTATTTTATTTTTTATATACTCATAACGGAATTATTATTTCGAAAAAAATTCCTTTAATCAACCCTAAAATATCATATTAACCTATAAAATTATTTTAATTCATAAAAAGTCTCAAATTACATTTTTTTGAGTATTTATAATATCAATTATTTTAATGTTTCATTAATAAGGTAATTACTACATCATCATTGTGTCATAAATAAATTAATGTATTTAATGTCTAAAAATTATAAATAAAATATAATTATGTAGAAAAACTTTTTATCTTACTAATTAGTATTTATAATCAAATTTCTCTTATGTATTACCCTATATTAAAAATGGTTTAGTTATTAAACATCGAATTTAACACTTTTAACACTTCTTTGAATTAAATAATTATAAATGTCCTAATCTAATCGAAGTGGAACTAAAGGATCATATTTTATTTATAAGGTTGTTTTTGGTAGAATTACACTTATACAATAGAATTAGGACATGTGTTAGGGTAATAATAATATCATTTTTACCCTTAATTACCCTATTTACATTTAACCGTAGTAAATAAAAGTAAAAAGTTACTATTCACCAAAAATTATTTTTTTCTTATTGATCCAAATTTAACTTACTGATATCAACCATATCTCTGGGATTTTTTAAATTCAACTCAAATAACCAGTAAAATCATGTTTTATGTAAATTTGCAAATGCTCATAGGATGTGGGTAAAAGACGGTAAAAAGTTCAATAAAATTTTTATATATCTAAAATTATTATAAAATGACTCCAATGAATGAAATTGAACTTATATAGGAATTATGTATCTATTTTAACCTAAAATAAATTTAAATGAAATAAATAATTATTTAAATAAAAATTCTGTTTTAAACTATAACTTAGTGTTTTTAACTTTTCATCAAAAATTGAAATTTTTCAAAAAAATACAAAAATTTTACCCTAAGATAATCTTGATATTCTGAATCCAAAAATGATGTCCATTTTGAAAGATAATATAAATAAAATTTCAAAAGGTGGGTATTACTATTCATAGCGACTAGTTTGATTGGTTGTGGTGTGTTAGAACTGGAAGTTGCGTATAACACACGCTATTGTATTATTTAAAGAGAAGCGTACCGTGGAAGCTTGGGGTGTTATAGTTTTTAATAGAGATGTTGTGTGTTTTATGTTCTATGTAGTTATGTAATGTTCCTAAGCCCCAAACACACTAGACCTCTTGATCATCTATGTTGTATCAGGTGAATATTTTTTGTAATAAATGAGGTTTAAGTGTGTATTAAAAAGAAGGGTTGTTATACCTACTGTCTATGTGTTTCTCACAAGAGTGATGTGTAGGGTTTTTACATAATGAAATTGTAATAGTATTATCACACTTTAATTTTGATTTGTTAAAACTCATACCATAGTCTGTTAGTGTGTGTTGCATCCACAATACTTGAGCACAACAACATCCTTCTGCTACATATTCAGCTTCAGTAGAGGAAAGCGCTACTGAGTGTTTCTTTTTTGCATGAACAAGAAACAAATGAATCTCCTATGAAATTACAAGTTCCATATGTACTTTTCTTAACCATTCTACATCAACCAAAGACATCATATGAAAATATTTTTAAAACAAAATCATTTCCAGAAGTATAAAAGAGTCTTAAATCTAGGGTTCCCTTTAAGTAGCGAAAAATACTTTTCACTTCCTTTAATTGATATTTCTTATGATTGGATTGATATTTTTCTCATAAGCATACTGTAAACATTAAGTCTGGATGACTATCTGTCATGTAAAGTATACTTCCTATCATACAACTAAAAGATTATTGATCTACTAGTTTCCCAACTTCATCAAGATCAAGTGAATTTGAGGTACCAATGGGAGTACTTATACTCTTATTGTTGTCATATCAATAATTTTTAAGAAGATATTTAATATAATTATTTTGGGATATAGAAATTCCTTCTAATTTTTGAGAAATTTGAGAACCAATGAAATATGTTAACTCATCCATCATACTCATTTCAAACTCAGATTTCATTAGATCCGTAAATGAATCAGTTAAAGATTGCTGAGTTGAACCAAATATAAAGTCATCAACATAAATTTGAACAATAAGAACATTTTTCTTATCTTTATTTATAAAAATTATTAGATCATAATTTCTCTTAATGTAATTGTTCTATAACAAAAATCATCTAAATATATCATACTAGGCTCTAGGGTCTTGTTTATGTCCATATAAAGCTTTTTAAAGTTTGAAAACATGTTCAGGATGTTTTGTGTCTTTAAAAAGAGGAAGTTGTTCAACTAAATCTTCATCTTGATCATAACCATTAAAGAAATCACATTTGAGATCCATTTGAAAAAGTTTGAAGTTAATGAATGCTGAAAAGGCAAGTAAAATATGAATAGATTCAAGTCTAGGTACTGGAGCATAGGTTTATTCACAGTCTATTCGTTCTTGTTGATTATAGCCTTTAGCCACCAATATAGCTTTATATCTTACTATGATTCCATTTTCATCACACTTATTCCAAAATACCAATTTTACTCCAATAATAGAAGTTTCCTTTGGTATTTCAACCAAGGTCCAGACATTATTCCTTTAGAATTAATTTAGCTCATCATGCATAGCTTTTATCCAATCATTATCACCCAAAGATTCATCAATGATTTAAGGTTCTAATTGAGAAAGAAATTCTAGATGTTATACTTCATTTCTTAAAAAACATCTACTCCTTACAGGTTTATTTACATCAATAATTATCCTATCACTGAGATTATTCTTAAGAAACAACTGATTTGTTTTTGTAAAACCTATTCATCAACATATGGTAGGAAAAATTATGGGATAAATGTCTCAGAAACAGTTTGTTAGAAATTTTCCTTATCAGAATAATCTTTTAACAATGGTTGATAATAAGTTTTTGAAATCACATCCGAAGATGTAGGTTGTGGTTGTTTAAAAACAAAAGGATAAGTTTCATCAAATTTAATATATATTGTTTCTTTAACAGTACAAGTATTTTTATTAAAAACATTATAAGCCTTAAAAGTTGTGGATTAGGCTAATAATATTCCTTCATTAGATTTGGGTGCAAATTTATGTACACTTTCTTTCGTATTAAGAATGAATACCTAGTAACCAAATACCATAAAGTAAGAAGGTATAGGTTTTCTACCATTCCATAACTCATAAGGGGTTTTGTTAACAAAATGTCAAATAAAAACTCGATTTATAGTATAACAAGCAGTACTTACATCTTCAACTCAAAAATGTTTGGCTATCAGATATTCAATCAACATGGTTCTTGTTATTTCTTGAAGAATTCAGTTTCTTTTTTCAACAACACCATTTTGTTGGGGAGTTCTTGGTGTTGAGAAGTTATTAGTAATGCCTTTTCTACTACAAAAAGTTTCAAAATCAGAATTTTGAAATTCTCCTCTATTATCATTATGAATAGTTACCAATGGATGGTTTTTCTCATTTTTAACTTGGGCTCTAAAAATTTTGAAATAAGAAAAAGCTTTAGATTTATTTGATTAAAAATATACCCATTTAAATCTAGAGTAATAATATACTAAGACAAATATATAATATTTTTCTCCAATGCTTCCTATTTGTGTTGGTCTAAAAAGATCCATATTCACCAACTGTAATGCATCCGTAGTTGAGACTTAACTGATTGATTTAAAATTTGATTTATGTTTCCTTCTATATTGACAAGGATAACAAAATTTTTAAGAATCAAATCTAAGATCTGGTAGATCCTTAACTAGTCTTCTCTTAGAGAGTTTTCATAGGTTCCTAAAGTTATAGTGTCCTAACCATCTATTCCATAACCAAGAATGATCTTCCATTTCACTAAGTCAAGGTAGTTCTTGGCTCCTAAGGTCTTCTATGTTTAGTGTGTCTACATTCCCTTGCCATTGGGAAAAAAGAATAAACTCTTCCTTGGAATTGTGTACTAAACATTTATCATTCCTAAAATTCACAAGGTAACCTTCATTACATAACTAACTTATGATAATAAGGCAATGCTTAAGACCCTTAATAAAAAAACATTCGAAATCAATGTTTTTCAAGAAGAATAGTGTTACCTATACAAATAATTTTCCCCTGAGCATTATCTCTGAAATTTACTTTTCCTCCTTTCGTCTTGATAATATTTTCAATGAAATTTTTGTTACCAGTCATGTTTTGGGAACATCCACTATCTATGTACCATGTATTTCTATTGGTACTTTCTTTATTTTTTTGAAAATATGAGTGTTAGACATTCTTAACCCAAACATTCTTGGATTAATAATCTTCAGAAAGAAAAATTTTAGGTATTCACATTTTCATATAAAAATGGTCTTTATGAAAACCTAAAGACTGAGTTTTGTTTCAAGAACAATTTTTTTCCCAATTCCCACCAAACAGACACATATTATAGAATAGAACAATTTGAGGAACAAAATAATTATTACTAAAAACTGGTATTGAATGAGTATAACCAAATCCAGAATTATTCCTTAAAGGTTGAATTTGGGAATACATCTTATCAAAGTTTTCCTTACTTTAGGTAAAGTTTGAAAAACACTTCCTCAAGGAAAATATTTCTGACTTCAGTTTAATAACTATGTTTTTATACTAAAAAACATTAGTTTTAGCACTAGAGTTAGTCTTTAAAATATTTTTCTTAGAAATTACATTTTCTAGATCCATTGAAATTTTATCCTTCTTAGAATTATCTTCCTCAAGGGTTTCTGAAATACTTTCAAAATCATAACATTTCTTATCAAGATCTTTAGAAATATCATATAATTATTTAGTAAGAATAGAAATTCTATAATTTTTCATATCATGTTTTTTCTTGACTTTAGAATTTTCATTCTCAAGAATCTTAGAAAACCACGAATCTTTTTCATAAGTAGGTATAATATTATATTCATTTGAAAAAATTATTTATTTAAAGATTTATAATATTTATTATCACTATAATTAGAATTCAAGGATACATTGGTTATAGATTTAGCATTGTGTACCTTGGCTACAAAATAATGATTTTCAATAGGCAATCTGGCTAGTAAACCAATATTCTTGTTATCAGAATATTCATACTTTGAGGATTCCTTTAGAAGAGTCTCCACCACTGGCACTCTAGGTGTCATTGGATTTCAAAACATTCTTATCATTATCTTTGTAGTACTTCTTTCTATTCTTATCAGAATGCATTTCCTTTCTATCCTTTCTCTTAATCATAGGACAATCAGGCCTTATATGCCCTGCTCTTTTTTATTCATAACAAGTGACTTCAGAGTCTTTCTTGTCTTTACTTACTTTCTTCTTATATCTATACTTAAAGTCTTTATTCCCAACTATCTTGTTCATCCTTCGAGCATGATTATCTAGTTCATTTTCAGAATGTTCACTTTGACTGGATTCAGATAGAACAGTTACATTCTTTTACTTGGATCTTGTAACCCCTTCAGGAGTCTTGACTTTAGTAGTTGTAAAGCCTAAACTTCAATTACCATTATTCTATTTATCCAAATCAACATCACTTTTCATTCTTTTCTCATGTTGAATAAGAGTTCCAAAAATCTCATCAAGAGTAATCTGAGATACATTCATATTCTCATCAATAGTTGTTCTCTTATATTCCCACTCATTAGGCATGATATCTATAATCTTGTCGGCAAGTGACTCGTCATCTAAAACATTCTCACCCATGGACTATAAACTATTAAAAAAAAGTCATATTCCTTTGTTGTACCTTACACACTGGTTCTCCATAAGTTAATAGAAATTCATGATATTCTTCTCTAAGAATAGCTTTTCTAGTTTCTATAACAATGGATGTACCAAAATGAGTAGCCTCCAATTTCTTCCAAATACTATTTGTAGCTTCACAAGAAGAAATATAACTATATATATTCCTGTTCATGGAACACAACAAAGTATTGTGTACCTTTTAGTTTAGTTGATATTCTAACTTTTCTTGATTAGTAAATGTTTTTAATTCCTTAATAGGAATCATGCAATCTCCAGTGAGCATAACAAAGTTTTCCACTCCAGTATTAATAACAAAAGTCTTCATATGATTTATCCAATATTCATAACCATTCCCATCAAATATAGGCATTCTATTAGGATTAACATTGTCAACCGAACCAACATTCATTCATACCTTCTAAAGGAAAATATATTTCCATATAAACTTGTTAATAGAAAAAGTTTGTAAACAAGGATAAAAATCCTAATCAAGGAAAATATATTTTGAACAATGAAAACTGAGTAAGAAAATTTATATGTGAATATAATTATTCCAGAGTCCTCCTTTGAAACCAATTGTAGGAGTAAAATAATGAATACAGATGCTCAATCACAAGTGGGGGATAAATTGTATACTTTATAAATTCACGTGTAACCTTTAAAGTTGGTATAAAACATTCATTTTTAACCTTGAGTAAAACTATGTTTAAAAAAGTTAAACAAGGAAAATTCAAAATACCTCTTAGTTCTACAAACTTTCTAGGTTCCAGATATATGGTTCCAGAAGTGAAACTTAAGAAAAGTTATCAAGGAAAATGATTCTATGTTAAAGTGTATAGAATCATACTAATCAAAGTATATAAGTACAAGAAAGTATAAGATAGTAATGCATTCCTTATTTATCAAAATGTAGTGGAAAATAAACTTGAAACAATACAAGTCATAATTATGAAATCTTTTAAACCAAAGAGTAGGGTATCTAACAACCTTGGATAAAGGTCCATTGATTTATACTTTCATGAAATTCTATCTTAACCACACTAGGGGAAGCCCTTAATAAGAACATCAGAGTCTGTCTTGATATCCCCACAAGACCCCGAACATCAAGGTAGTCATAACCTCAGTCTTTCTTATCAAGGAAGTACTTGAACATTAAGGTAGTAGACACCTATGTCTTCCTATCCCTGAATGTCCACAATTGGACACATCAACTATTGGAGTCACACGAAGAAATTTGAACAAGATGTTCAGTATGCACAAATCATGAGAGTCTTTCTCTCTAGAAATCAATTCAACACCATGTAATCTATAGAGTAATCGGGTCAGTAATGAGCTCATTCAAATGAGCTCTTATTTATAGGCATTTCTCTAACGTTCGACTCCCTCCTCCAACAGTAATATTTTATCTTGAATCTCAGAGGTATATGTACACGTATCACTCAAAAAACGGTTAGTAAGAAACGGATTGTACGAAATCATTTCATAACTAAAACCAGGGTAAGAAAAACATGGTTGCTTAAACAAATTAATTTTTTCAG
This sequence comes from Viscum album, assembly GCA_963277665.1. Classification (NCBI taxonomy): domain Eukaryota; kingdom Viridiplantae; phylum Streptophyta; class Magnoliopsida; order Santalales; family Viscaceae; genus Viscum; species Viscum album. The sequence continues at coordinate 695,504,482 of OY728157.1, forward strand.
AGTTTAAGGAAAAATAATGTTTGGAGGATGAGAAAATAAACATTCTAAGTCTATATTACATGGATATTCAGATTCTTTTTTTCAAGGAATTCGGAATCAGAACTCTATAGACTTCGGAATCTGAATTCTAAATAATTCAAAACCAGAATTCTGAGGAATTGGAAATCTAAATTTTGATAAATTCAGAGTCTGATTTCAGAGAATTCTGAGTCTGAATTTCGGAGAATTTAGAGTCTTAATATTAGAGAATTTGGCATCCTAATTTCAATAAATTCAGAGTCTGAGTTCTAATGAATTCAAAGTCTAAATTATGAGAATTCAGAATCCAAATTTAGGGAATTCAAAATCAGAATTCTGATCAATTCAGAATCAGAATTATTAGGAATTCAGACCCTAAATTCAAAACCTGAAAACAGAATACTCTATATCTAAGTATTTATAGTATTTTGAGGTTTTTAGATGTGAAACCAAATTTTACACTTTTAAATAAAAAGAGTTAGATTTAGAGAAACTATGACATGAACAATGAAAACAAAGGTAAGGAGAAAATTTCCTTGCATAAGGAAAATTTCCTTAATAAGATAAATCTTCGTGGAAATTTTTTTTCCTCGAGATAGATTGCTTGTGACTTTAAAAACATAAAGGAATGGAAAATTAATAATGAAACCTTATTGACTCAACACCATCCACTCGAACAATGTGATTCCCCATGATTCACTGGACCTGAAAACCAAAATGACCATCGACCATTTGAATGTAGGTCTATACCAAACTACATATGGGGGTACCATTGGGAGTTTCTAGGAAAAGTGAAAATGGTAGCCCGATGAGAAAAACCATTTCATGAAATGAAATCCTGATGAAATACTAATTACAAAACCACGGTCAAATTCTTTATTTTATATATCAACACACTACCTCAATATAGAAAATGAATGAATGGTCGATAAATAGGTCACTCATGATGATTATTAATAATATTTACTAAGTTATAATGGATATGATTTTTTCCTTTTACTACTCCATCAGATCAGATTAGAGTCTTCAATAACATTAATTTTTTTTACAACAAGCTCCTAAAGAAAATATCTAGTTTTTTAGAAGCTCTATATTCTATACTGACATGCCCGAAGACACCTGGGCCTCATCCCAAAGATACTTGGGAAACCGCCTACCTTCACACACCTGGGCCAACCACCACACTACCCTGCTCAAAGATTCTTGGGCTAATAATGGACTTCATGCCATCACAGCCTGCCCGAAGATACTTGGGTTATCCATGAAAGGGAGAATAAAGGAGGTAATTACCATCCAATAATATAAGTGTTAGGGAAAACACCATTCCCCATGAAATGGGGGTGTTCAGCACTAAGTTCTCAACATGGTTGGGGCACGAATAAGAAACACAAAAACTACAAGTATATATATAGGTTACAAGCACTCACCCAAATCTAGGTTTTTCTTCATCCAGCATAAAGAACACTATCTTTACCATTCATTCATAAGAGAAGAAAACTGCACCCATGGCCAAGTCACAACTCATACCAGACCAAAGCCCCATTTGTCCCTTCCTTGCTTTCATGTTCAGTAATAATGTTTCAATAAGTTTCTGCACTACTGGGCAACTAACAACATAAGCACAACCAAAGGAAAAAGTTACAGCCAACAACAATTTAAGCATTCACACCCGGTTCTCTTGTAAAAGCACACAAGAGAGACCCCTCCATGTATTTGAACAAAAGCAGGTCAAAGTGAGATACAGTCCCAAGTTCCCAGAACCATGAATAAGAAGGTTTCACAAAAAAAGAGGATCCCACCTCAATTTTTGATGCAAACAGAGGATCTCATCCTCACCCACATCACCCCAGCAATCTAAGACCCTATCTAAGAAAACCATAAGATCACTCTACTCGGCCCGGGGAGGAAACAACCAAACCAATACTACCAATACAAGGCAGACTCAATAGGTATTTTCAGATTTAAAATATTTAACACACTCCATGATTTCAATTCCATTGGTCTTAAACTGGGGTTATCATGGAAAAGAAGTCGATCATGGTGCTTCCAATTTATTTAGCTGGATATACATAATTAACCAATTTCCATTACACAGTGGGTTCACAAACAAAAATACAATCCATTAAACATTACAAGGGGTAAGGTTTTATTATTGCATAGAGAAAGACCACCAACGACCATGATTTTCAGTAGGCATAAGCCCGCACCATTCAGAAATCATTAATAATGAAAAGGAGAAAAACAGAGCAGCTAATCGATCACACCCCTCCCTTTATTCTTTATAATCCGTTTAATTATCTTCATTAAATTTGGGTTCATCCAATTTTATAGAAATAGTAGCGTACCTACCCTGTAAGATACACATAAAGGAGAGATGAAGGTGAAACCCCTACTTGGTTGATTAAGGATCGACATTAAGTCCTGATGTGGAAACTGGTCCGCAGAATGGGATAAGAAAAACATCGAAGGGGTATAGATCATCTGGAGGAAGGGTACTTCGAGCAAAGGATGATCGAGGAAATAACCCTATGGGGAAGACTTTGGGTTATAAAGGATGATAAGGGCTGACTCGCCCGCACGAGTTTAATTGCATCCACATTAATGCGGCACTGACTCGCCCGCACGAGTTTAACTGCATCCACATTAATGCGCCCTGATTAGCAGTCATGTTTTTTCCATCATCACATATTCGTTCACACACACACAGAGAGAATGGGGAATAGATCATCTTAAAAACAAGAATTTCATATATTAAAGCACAAGGGACAATATCTCAAGGATCAGAACAAAACATCAAGGAAGTCAAAAAAAATATGGGTACTGAACGCGTAACTGGGCCTCCCGCTACCATGTGCTATCTTCCAGTCCACCATGCCTCCACAGCACACAAACCAAGGGGATGTTTTATCCATGAAGCACATTCTATTTACGATACTCGATTCTGATTGGTCATTCTATGAAGGCCGCATCGTCTTCGATATTTAACTCTCCCCAATCAAAGACATGGGAGTCTTCGTGTCGATATCGACGAAGCTGGGACATATGTAACACATCGTGTATCCTCAGTAGCGGTGGTGGCAGTGCTAGCTGATAATCCACTTCATCGACCCGCCACAACACTTCGAAGGGTCTGATGAACCTGGGAGAAATCTTTCTTCCCCTGTCGAACCACTACTGTCCACGCCAAGGGGAGACCTTCAAGAACGCGTGGTCCCCGACCATGAACTCCAAGGGTCTCCTCCTATCATCGACATATGACTTCTGGCGGTCCTGAGCCGCCTTCATTCTTTCTCGTATAAGTTGAACCTTCTCTGTCGTGCTCTGCATCACCTCCGGTCCAAGAACACCTGCTTCCCCAACCTCAGTCCAGCACACGGGTGAGCGACACCGCCTTCTATATAGGTCTTCAAATGGATCCATGTCAATGGTAGAGTGATGGATATTAATGTAGGATAACTCTACCAGAGGCAAGTGTCACACCCATGATCCTGCAAAGTCTAGAATACATGCCCGCAGCATATCCTCCAACGTCTGGATGGTGCGCTCTATCTTCCCATCTGTCTTGGGGTGGAAAGAAGTGCTAAGACACAGTTGGGTGCCAAAAGAATGTTGTAAACCCTTCCATACTTGTGAGTTAAAACGTACATCCCTGTCCGAGACTATGGAACTCAGAACTTTATGCAACCACACTACCTCATTCACATACTTCCATGCTAGAGCATCCACTGCACTCGACTCCTTAATTGCTAGAAAGTGAGACGACTTCACCAAGCAGTCCACTACTACCCAGATGGTGTCGCATCCCTCTTGCACCTTGGGTAGTCCCATGACTAAATCAATTGAGATGTTGTCCCACTTCCACTTAGGGATATCTAAAGGTTGCAAAAACCCACTTGGGACATGGTGTTCAACCTTTACCTGCTGACACACTAGGCACTTGGCCATAATCTTTTCCACTGCTCGCTTTACTCCGGGCCGCCAAAGCTATCTCCTCAAACCCTGGTACATCTTGGAAACTCCTGGGTGTACCGCTAGGGGTGAGTTGTGGAACTCACTAAGAACCTTACCATGCATCACCTATGGAGAAAACATCCTTCCCCAAAAGATCATCTGATTTTGACCATCTTCCGTCCACCCTTCCGAAGCATCTCCCTGGTTAACTCGGTCGCACATCACTTCGCACTCTGGGTCTCCCCACTGAGACTCCTCCACTTGATATAATAGAGAAGACTGCACTATCATCTGATACAGGAAACCTCTACCACTATCCATCCTCACATCCAGGTGCAAGTCAGCCAACTCCTCCATCGCCTTCCAAGCGTCTTCCAACTCTAGGACTGCATCCTTCTGTGACCTCCTGCTCAAAGCATCAGCCACTACATTCCCTTTTCCCGAATTATAGGAAATCTCGAATTCGTAATCTTGGAGGAACTCCATCCACCTTCGCACTTGTAAGTTTAGGTCCTGATGGGAGAGACATACCTCAAGCTTTTGTGATCCGTGAAGTCCACAAAGAGTTCTCTGGTGAGGTAACGCCACCATAACTTTAGTGCGAAAAAGACCACTGAAAGCTCTAGGTCGTGTGCGGCATAATTACTCTCATGAGGGCGTAGCTACCTAGACCCATAAGAGATCACCCCTTGTCCCTGCATCAACACACATCTGAGGCCTTTCCCTGAAGCATCAAAGAACACCTCATACGCCGCCCCTTCTTCTGGTAATCTCAGCACTGGGGCACTAACCAACTTCTCCTTCAGATAGCTGAAGGCTGCCTCACACTGCTCACCCCACATGAAAACCTGGTCCTTCATGGGCAAGGCTGTCAAAGGCTCCATAACTTGAGAGAAGTTGGGTACGAACCTCCTGTAGTAACCTGCTGGCCCGAGGAAACTACGAACCTCTTCCATGTTCTTGGGTACTGCCCAAGAAACAACCGCCTCAACCTTTGATGGGTCCACTGCTACCCCTTTCCTATACACTACGTGCCCAAGGAAGTTCACCTCTCCCTTCTAGAACTTTCATTTCAACAACTTCCCATAGAGTTGGTGTTGTCAAAGGACCTCAATGACTATCCTCAGGTGCTCTGTGTGGACCTTCTCTGATCTTGTATAGATCCAGATGTCGTCAATGAACATGACTATGAACCGATCCAGATAATCTTGGAAGACAGAGTTCATAAGCCCCATGGAAATAGCTGGAACATTCATAATGCTGAAAGGCATATCCATAAACTCTAAGTGCCCATAAATGAACCTGAAGTCCATCTTCAAGATGTCACCCTCATTTACCCTCAACTGGTGATACCCAGAACGTAGGTCGATCTTCGAGAACCATCCTGCACCATTCAGCTGGTCAAAGAGATCCTCTATCCTTGGAAGAGGGTAGCGATTCTTGAATGTTACTGGATTCAGCCTCCTACAGTCTATGCACAACCTGATACCACTATCCGCCTTCTTGGAAAACAACACTGGAGCACCCCACGTTGACACACTTGGTCAAACATAACCCCTCTTCATTATATCATCAATCTAAATCCACAACTCCCGTAGCTCTGAAGGCACCATCTGGTAGTGATCCATCGAAATCGGACGATCACCAAGGTGCAAGTCTATCCCAAACTCGATATCACGTAGATGGGGTAGAGTCATCACCTCCTCAGGGAAGACATCCATAAACTCAATGACAATACCTAGTACTTCCACCATCTCAGCATCCACTGACTCTACTGAGAGTTTAGCTAACAAGGAGAGGAGGGGTTCCTCTCGCCTCCTGCCCTTCTTGCCACTCCGCTCACCGGTGAAAGTAACACGTCGGCCACCCATGTCTGAGAACACAACCCTTCCTCGGAAGCAGTCGATGATTGCACTCAAAGAGAACTGATGCAGCCTACTTCCTACTGGTCGGAACCTAGAGGATCCTAATGCTGGAGGTCTAGTACTGATGGCCTTTCCCTTTGATAGACCTAGATTAATCCCCTGTTGTGACACACTACCCAAAGCATTCATCCTCTCCACCACCTCTTCCTTCTTCTAGACCTCCAAGTATGTCTCCAAGGTGAAGGGGGTACCAGCATACTAGAGGGAGGGTCGGAGTGCCTCCCTGAAACGTCTCTCCCGAGACTCCTCATCCGGAAAGAGTTCTGGAGAAAAGTGAAGGAGATCCTTGAACTTGATCCCCAGCTCCCTTACCAACATACTCCCCTGCTAGAGGGAGAGTAGCTCTTGCCTCTTCTCTGCCTTCATCGTAGAAGAGAGTAATTCCACCCGGAACTCCCTCTCAAAATAATCCCATGCCACCTCAGCCTCTCTCCTCTCCCCCAAGTAGAGCGTCCACCACTGACGCGCTGCTCCCCGCATTCGGCTGACAACCAGAGGAACCCAGTACTCGGTCAGAGCCCGGATGAAGCCGAAGGCTATCACCAGATCCTTTAGCCAGCCCTCTGTCTTCATTTCAGAGGTTCTTCCCTTATACTTCTCGAGGGTCTGTCGTTGGAAGGCTTAAATCATCTTCTGCCACTAGTCTTCCTCCTCCTCTCGATCAGCCCTCTGTCGATCGGCCAAGTCAACCTCATGGGCCTTTATCGCCCTTACAATTCGTGGTCATCTCCCAGGTGCCATAGATGCAAGGTAATCAAGGAATTCCTAAGCCCAAGTAGTGCAGAATATCATTCTTAAAACTTATTAACTTATTATTTATTTCAAACTCCCAAAGCACCCCAGAAACATGAGAACACAAATCATTATGATGCATGCACCTTTCCTAGGGTCTCTACCCCTCAATTAGTGTGGCCTCACTTGGTCGTTCGGTAGGTCAAGATTCCTTGCATCGAATCACAGGGGGCCCCAAAATATCATGTCCTAACCGGTCTTCCCTTTCCTAATTCACGTACCAAGGTCACCCAACACTGTTTCGCTACCATCCCATGTAATCCTCATAGTTCCTAACTCCAAACTCCTTTCTAATATCTCAACCCAAAATTTGATACCATTCTGTTACGACCCCCCTTCACCAAAAGGAGGGAAGGGTCAGAAGATTTCCATGCCCTTCCTTATTTAAGTTGAAGGAGAGAAAATAACCCCTGAAACCAGCCTTCAAAAGGTCCCGGAGTGGAGACCAGCACCAAGGGTATAGAATCACACACTAAATAGAAGGCATTACCCTTTTTATTTTAATAGGATCGGGAGATAAGATAGTAAATACCACAACACCAAAGATGAAAGTGAAAATATGGCCGAAAATAAACCATTACCATTTGCATGTTACAAAAGTAAAAGATACAAGTCATGAAACTGCAAAGGTGAAAAGATACCAAGAAAGGGAAAACAACAACATCAACTGTCCCAAAGGTCCAAGCTAGTACGGCTCCGCACGATCCCTGAAGCCCTCATGGAAACCTGAAAACAGTTTTATATACATAGGGTGAGCATACAAGTATACTTATTAGGGAAAACCAAAGACTCTCGTGCACAAGTGGAGAGGCATGATAATGCCCCGTGGAAAAAGAGATAACCAAACACCTAATAAGGTAAACTATCCACCCAAGCCTCACCAGGGCACAGTCCCCAAATAACGCAAGTCAAGTAAAGTACAGTAATAGAACATTGATGTTTGGGTACCCTGCGCCACTTTCCCACTGGTTATTGAAGACATCCAATGCATCGGACTAATCAGGCCATTCTCATTGTAGTCCCACTGCCATACCCCGCACGCACACACATAGTCCACAACCACACATCCCGCCTGTAAACACCTGTGCCACAATCACTAACCCGCCCGCAGACACCTGGGCCACAACTGTCACACGTAACCACGCCTGCAAACACATAGGCCAAACCAACCACTGCCATGCCTGAAGACACCGGGGCTAAAAGAACTACTGCCACGGCCGACGACACCTAGGCCTCATCACAAAGATACTTGGGAACCCACCTTCCCGCACACACCTGGGCCAACCACCACACTACCCTTCCTGAATATTCTTGGGCTAATAATGGACTTTAGGCCATCACAGCCTGCACAAAGATACTTGGGTAATCTTGGAAATGGAGAAGAAATGAGCTAATAACTAGCCACTAATATAAGTTTTGGGAAAAACACCCTCCCCCATGAAATGGGGGTGTTTGGCAATAAGTTCTCAACATGGGTGGGGCACGAATAAGAAACACAAAAACTACAACTTTATATATAGGTAACAAGAACTCACCCAAATCGAGGTTTTTCTTCAGCCAGCCTAAAGAACACTATCTTTAACATTCATTCATAAGAGAAGAGAACTGCACCCATGCCCAAGTCACAACTCATACCAGACCAAAGCCCCATTTGTCCCATTCTTGCTTTCAGGTTCAGTAATAATGTTTAATAAGTTTCTGCACTAGTGTGTAACTAATAGCATAATCACAACCGAGGGAAAAAGTTACAGTCAACAACAATTTAAGCATTCACACCCGGTTCTCTTGTAAAAGCACACAAGAGAGACCCCTCCATGTATTGGAACCAAAGCAGGTCAAAGTGAGATACAGTCCCAAGTTCCCAAAACCATGAATTAGAAGGTTTCACAATAGAAGAGGATCCCACCCCAATTCATGATGAAAATAGAGGATCCCATCATCACCTACACCACCCCAGCAATATGAGCCCCTATCTAAGAAAACCATAACATCACCGTACTCGGCCCGAGGAGGAAACAACAAAACCAATACTACCAACACAAGGCAGACTAAACAGGTATTTTCAGATTTAAAATATTTAACACACTCCATGATTTCAATTCCACTGGGCTTACATCCGAGTTATCATAGAAAAGGAGTTGATCCTGGTGCTTCCAATTTAATTAGCAGGATATACGTAATTAACCAATTTCATTTACACATAGGGTTCACAAAAAACAATACAATCCATTAAACTTTAAAAGGGGTAAGGGTTTATTAGTGTACAGAGAAAGACCACCAACGGTAATGATTTTCAGTAGGCATAAGCCCGCACCATTCAGAAATCATTAATAATGAAAAGGAGAAAAACAGAGCAGCATCATCGATCACACCCCTCACTTCATTCTTTTGAATCCATTTAATTATCTTCATTAAAGTTTGGTTCATCCAATTATACAGAAATAGTAGCCTACCCACCCCGCAAGATACACCGAAAGGAGAGACGAAGGTGAAACCCCTACTTGGTTGATCAAGGATCGACGTTAAGTCCTCGTGTGGAAACTGGTCTGTAGAACGGGATAAGGAAAACTTCATAGGGGTAAGTCTCGTTTGGAGGAAGGCTACTCAGAGCGCAGGATGATCGAGAAAAGAACCCTTCAGGGAAGCCTTTGGGTTATAAAGGCTAATAAGGGATGAGATACAGTACTCCCAGGATGGTTAAGATACAGAGAAAAAGACTCCAAACCACAGATCGTGGGTTGACCATGCGGTTGGGACACCCCACACGTGATTAAAGGGTCCCTACCTTTCGAGGCAGTTTAAAACAGACTCACACCTCACCGACATTTAATTAAAACCCATTAATCGCTTTAAAGGGGGTCAAAACGCGGCTTAAAAGCCAATTTACGCAAAAAGAGGTGCCACTAGGAAAACCTGTGGTCACCAGTAGGCTAGGGATACCTGTAGGCCGAGTCACCAGTAAGATGAGACTACAAGTAGGTCAAGCTACCGGTAGACCGATCCAACGGTAAGCCGAGGCTACCAGTAGGCCAAGATATAGGTTGTCCAAAGCTACTGGTAGACCAGGACACCGGTAATCCATGGCTACTTGTGGCCGATCTACTGGTACGCCGAGCTACCGGTAGAACTAGCTACTGGTACACTGAGCTATCGATAGACCAAGCTACCGGTAGACCGAGCTACCGGTAGACCGAGCTACCGGTTGGCCGAGCTACCGGTAGACCGAACAACCTGTAGACTGAGCTACTGGTAGAACAAGCTACCAGTAGACCAAGCTACCTGTATGCTGAGCTACCTGTACGCCGAGCTACCACTAGACGGAGCTACCAGTAGAGGGAGCTACACGTAGACCGAGCTACCGGTAGACCGAGCAACCGGTAGGCCGAGCTACCGGTAGGCCTAGGATACCGTTACCGAGAAGCCGTGATAGCTTCCCAGACTGCCCCCTAATACCTCAACATCAAATTTTTACCAAGTAATGGACCCCAAAAACCTGGGCCATTACAACATATCTGATGTGTTTTAATCCATATACCTAACTATTTTTCTTTTCCATCTTTCATCTTAGCGTGACTATCAAGATGTTGTGAACTACCTTTCTATACCATTATAGACATTAATGAATCGTGGAATAACACACACAAATCTCATCATGATTTTTTTCAATCATATCTCTATATCCACTATACTATCAAATTACGGTGAGACATTTTTACTGTAACATATAGTAATGAAACACTTTGTCTTCTTTAAACCTTATATAACAACCATTAAAAATGTATAACATATAATCACAATATAATATTTAATATATTAATAATAAAATATAACTATTAAATATTATAGTGCGCACACACATTTCATAAGTTTTTATTCCTCTTTCACCAAATCTGTTCCAAAGCTCCATCAAACTTATTGAAACATAATCCAAGATGAAAAACATTTATAACTCACATAATGTGACATATTTCTAATAAATATGACCTATTTTACTTGTGATTCAAAAAATATCCTTATTTTCCCAACCAATCTACTGTTAAATAAATTTAATTCCATCACTCCATATAAATTAGATTCCAAAATTCTCTATGAATTATGTTTTAATAAATAATCAAGTGTAAGAATAAAGGATAAAAGTGGGAAGTTATTTAATTTGATATGGTGAGACAAAATCAAACAAACATGATAAACCAATGAGAGAATAATAATAGAATAAGTATAGTTGGATAAGTGTCCCTCACCTATTTTTTTGTCTTTGAATAAGAAACTATCATTGGGGTGTTTAGAAGAAGAATCCAAAAAGACAAAAATATACTTATTAAGAAAATGGTTTATGCACCATAGAGTACCTAGTGGATTTCAATGAACCACCCATTGGCTCACTATGACACCCCAATGTGAATCACTATATCTATGAAAAAGTGTCACATGAACTTATGTGTTCCCCCTGTTATAAAAGATGATACAAACAAGTGGATCGGGCCTAAGTGGCACCATATCGAGACTTTTCATTTGAAAATAGATAATAATCAATGTAAGGGATAATTGAAAAAAAACTGAGCATAAATTATATGAATAAAACTCAAATAAAATATTATATAATAATATGATCAACCCATGTTATAATAATATGATATTAACTATCCAGTGAAATAAGAAAATAGTTCCTCATATATATTAAATCTATAAATAATGAAAAAAATATAAAAATATAGTTGTATCTGAAAATAAAACTAGTGTTTTTCATGACATCACATTGACCATATTTTTCCTTAGGTATGACTAACCTATGTAGGGATGCTTCCCTCATCTAATGTCTATGTCAAAAGAGTATACCCATGAAATGAGATGACCATGTAGTGTGTGAACATAAAACCAAGTAGCGAACAACCATTTCATCCTTAATATAAGTAAAACATTTGAATATAAGTGTATGAAATTATAGAAATGTAAATGCACAAGTGAATATTCTTATTTTGGGTCATCATGCACTAACTAGGATTTCATGAGCCCCAAGCCTAAATTTTTTAGCTCTATAATAAAGGAAAAGTTATGTCTGGTTTCTATTAATCTTAGACCATAGAAAAAAGAAAATTTAAATATTGGATTCTTCCATAAGTTCATTATACATCGATTTAGGACACAAGGATATAATTTTCCACCAAATACATGTGGTCGTGCCACAAAACCTTTATGACCCACCAACTGTCTTAGATTAGGCCACATAGACATTATCCCCCACTACTAGTCTCAGGTCCTATCATCTACCAAGGAAGGCCCTACCTTAATCATCCCACATCAAGTCATACATGCTCTCCCTATATGTGAATAACCAATACATAAAGTTCCTATCTATCACATTAATACTAGATAATAAAAATTTATGACCCACACACACAGACACATATATATATATAAAAGAAATAACAAGAAAATACTTGAGAAATAGACACGCACAAGAATTTCATATCAAGAGAAGTATCATGAGGGATGCACACACACGCAATGAGTACATAATATCAAGAATGTTATCATGGGCCAAACACACACAAATACATGATAAATAATTTCATATCAAGATAGGTCTCATGGACCACACACAGACACTCTCATGTCATAGTATACCATTTACTATTTTCTATAACATGGTAACGAAATTCTTACCTTATGTATATCAAAACAGAACTTCATGATTCACCACTTAAATCAATCTCAGACACCAAAAAATTACTAGATCTATCCCGAAATAAATACATGAATATTCCAAATGATAATATCCATGAAGAATAATATGTCATATTGGGGATCAATTTAGACTTTCCTAGAAAGATCCAATAAGATTAATCAATCTAGATGAATCTGAGAATGATGAAAACAAACTTGGATCTCCTATTTTGTTTTCCACTTATATCTATAATAAGTCATGTTAGATCATATTGAAATTTCTAGATCTAGTTATGACATTTTAGATCTTGGGTCCTTGCAAAGGATAATTGTGAAAATATATTAAGAATAAAAATAACTGCTAATAAATGTTTATATACCTTGAAATTATTAGGGCTTACATATCTAGATCCAAAATAATTACTCTATAGAGGGGAATAATTTTCCCTGAACAACTGATAAAATCCATAGGTTCATGAGCCCTAGGTGTATAATAAATAAAAAGGGGTTTCAAGGATTTTCTATGTCAAAAATAAAACGTTTTTGATTAATTATTACTACATACATGGTTTAGTCACATGGTTTACCAAACCAAACACCAAATATGCACGGATCACTCCCTCCTCATAAAAACCACATGGTTAGGTAAACCATGTTCCAATCATGTTTTTTTATAAGTTACACAGTTACCTAGGAAATTTATAATAACTTGATCTAACCATTCACCAATCATGCAACATCAACTTTTCCTCTATAATAAGCCTCACATTTACTTAGGGAACCTGTATGGTTTCCAATAACTATGCTCAAACTAATTTAACCTTTAAAGGAATCCAAAACCCTCAAAAAACATCTCGAAATCTACCATGAAATCATTCAATAAATGAATAACACAAAAAATTAAATAATTGTTGAAAAAGTAATAGCACACATTGAAAGTATGAGGCCATTAAATTATCCTCCTATAAGGGATTATCATCCTTGAGAAGTGTCTCTATAGTTCCCACTTGAATAACTCATTGAAAGTTTCAGGTGTAGTGGAATTTCCATATGGGGTTTCCCAACATGGCCTTTTTTCATAATTGATTACCTATCTAAGATGTACATCAAAGATAAACATCATAAGAAAATAAATTGAGGAAAAGATTAATTTAGGAAATAACACCAAAACTAAATTCAATATTATAACATAATATATATAATAAATTTAAACATAAAATAATTACCTTGAAATGAATTATTTATTCATTAATGAATATGGATGCATCTATACATTGTATCGTCATTGTATTTTATGAATCAAGTACATATTCCCTTTAGTGGCGATCCACACATGCTCCTCAAACATATAAACATCACTACAGGAATATTTGGGTGCTAGCATAGTAGATCCTAATTCTTGTGTTGTTCAGCTTTGATCTCAAAGAGAATCACTTGAAGAAGTATTCTCTTTGATCTCTATAGAATCAAGAGTAGTGGTGGAGGAGGATCACTATCTTCTATTTAGAAAATTATAAGAGAATGGAGCTCTTTAGGACCTTGAGAGAATTCTCTATATATAGGTGTGCACAACAAAACAAATGGAATCCTCAAATAAGAAATAATATAATTATGTGTTTATACATATAGGGTTAGAAAATAATAATTTAACATGAACCCTTATTATTTCCTTAATGTATTCAGAACTTCTTTTTTATAATAGTCATATTATAATAATTTCTAGACATGTGCAAAACTCATGAAATAAATAGATGTTATTTTTTCAAATAATATTCAATATTTATTATTTCTCACCAGACAATTAAACTCGTTCCTCTGTTCCTGAAAAATATTCATTAATCCTTAAATAATGAGTATTTATTAAATAAATAGGCATAAAATTACTATTCACTAATAAATAAATTAATATTATATTCACTAAATAGAAAATTAATATTCATTTAATATGTTTCTCAGAAAATATTCTATTGAATAACTTGAGAACAAACATAGAAAATTCAGTAAACAAGACTAATTATTAATCCAGAATTAGGGATAATAATTATTCAACATGTTACATAATAAATAATACTTTTATTTAACAGAATTTTTGGATACAGATAGTGTGTGACTATCTATGTCTCTTTATTGGTGTCATTAGGAAAAGCAGACCAAAGTCCAAGATTAGCATCTAACAATACAACAATACACCCATATAGAAAGAAGATAATGTTGTAATGACCTAAAACCTCACACTAAAACATAATGTGTAATATGATCCCTTTATTGTGGTATCTCTAATCAATCAATTTTCATATTAGTTCCATCAAACAATGTTCTCGATGTATCTTTCTTTGACTTTATAGAAATTGAACCTAGATACAAAAAACCATGGACATGAGTTTATTTATGTTATATCATTTCTAAAAAAAAGACATGAGATATCAACATATTTTAAATAAAATATGATATATATCATTTATCACATTATTCATTAATGAAATATTCCTTAGGACGTACCCAGTGTATTTTAGTTCACTGCGAATATATGTTACCATGATTTTCATTAATACGTCAAAGTAAATGAGTCCTAATATCAATTAATAATAATATAAATTATAATGATCGAAACAAACATTCATATATAGTAACATCTAATAACGCATAGAAATGTAGCTCTCCTTATGATGGGTCTTGATCTCGTAATCTCCTATACTGAAAATTAGAAAGGGAACATAACATGAGAAGATGATTTAAAGTCCCATGAGTCTTCACCCCTAAAATCCTATATCATTTATGTCCCTCAAATGATTTCATATGACAATAATATTTATACAATAATGAAATCATGGATATTTTTGGGTTATCATCATAGAATATAACTGTAATGACAATTCATTGTGAGAACTAATCTTATAAAATTATCACATTCTATGTCACATAGAAGAATAATCATTATTTTGTAAGTAGTTTATTAATATTAAAAGCTAAGAATACATATAATAATAAAGTAAACATAATTTGGTTCTAGGTCACTAACTCCAACAGACTTCCACTTTCAGTAAATCCAACCACTAACAACCTTCATTCCACTATATATTACATGACAGTCATGATTCTACTAATATAATGATTTAGTCTAGGGTCCACCATGTTTTATTCTATGGAAACTATTCATACGGCAACTTAACCTCTCTAATAAAAAGTCCTCAATAGGTGATACTTCTTAAGTATGTTCTTTATCTATTGGTGTGATCATAACCATTTTAAAAGATATTCCACTGTATAATTATTGTAAAATAATGTGATAGAGTCTACTACTAGGTAAAAATGAATGCTTCTAAAAAAATATAACCAAATAGATTCTTTGGCTACATCAAAATCCACTATATACTAAGACTCCATTTTATAATTAGTGGAATTTGGTTGGTTTGAACTCTTCCAACTCACATATCCTTTTTTGAGGCTGAAAATATATCCTGACTAGGAATTAATATCATTATGATCTATTTGAAAACTAGCATAAGTATAAAACATGATTAATATGATATTATCTCCTCCATACACAAAGAACATATCCTTAATTATTCTTAGATACTTAAGGATATCATTAACAAAGACCAATTATGTTCACCTGGAACATCTTGATATCTTCCCTCAATGCTCAATTCCTAAGAAACATCATGTCTTGTAAAAAACATAAAATACATAATTAAACCTATCACTAAAGTTTACTAGATCTTACCCATTCTATCTTTCCCTGGTTTTGTCCAAGGATACATTATAAGGACCCGACCTTAAAGATTACTTATTATTTAATTAAATGAATAATTCAGATTGAGGATCTTTTCAGATTTAGAGTTTTAGAGAATTAGGACATAACTATTACATATCAATGGTTACAAAGTAGACACATCTACCCAGCTTCCATTTTTTCACAAAAATAAAAAACTCTTGAATAAAAGAGTCATGTCTAGTTTCTTGTTTTAGACAGCCTGACATTTCGTTGATCCCATCCGTGACCCTATTCAACTTTATGTCCTGTGAAAAACATTTCAAAAAAACATGGGATGAGTATGAAATGATCAGTAATGGTTATAACAATACGGAAAGAAAACATTAGTCCATGTATACATAAGAATCCATGAAATCATACTTTACTCATAAAGCATAAGCAATTTAACATACCTCATGAAATCATAAGATTTACGATTAAATCATAGAAATCATAAGACATAAAGGTAACTTGAGGAATTCATAACATTATTACGTAGGGAGTAACCCTCATGGTTACGTTTGGAATACCCATCACATTATATTCCCTAAATCTCTTTGGAGAAACCTTAATGTTTAACTCCTTCGCGTTACCCAATGCATTGGAGAGCTATATCTGGCTCACCTGCCCATAGTTTATCACGGAACCACCTGTCTTCATAAACAATGCCCATGAACCATAACATAGTCATAACACATAACTTAAGCATAAAGGAAAGATAACATTCCAAATGCAATAAACATATAACATTTTAAGATATTGAAAATAATGAATCCTTTCTAAAACCCATTTTCAAAACCATTTAAAACATTTCATAAAGAGATTTTTGAATCAAAGTGTCCCATACCGCCTTGAAGATTTTAACATTTTAAACCATTAATATCCATATAAATAAATCCATAAAACATTTTGAAAACATGGATATTAATGAGAAATATTTATAAGAAAAAATCATTAAAACATTTAAAGCGATATTTAGTTAAAGGGTTTTAACAAAATTTGAGACACTTGAATACAATAATTGAGGAATAACATTTAATCATAACTTTATAATATCATGAGAATGAATGGATTCATGATATAATATTCTAATGGATAGTATATACACCATATACGAGTGAATTGGTTCATAACAACAATGAAGTCTCAATAGAAATGTAAAATGAGATGAAATCCCTTATAAAGAAGGTATCCTTAAATTAAGGATAAATCAATCTCATAATTATGTGTGACAAATATAAATACACCACATATAAGTGGATATTAATTTTAAAACAATCAAAGTTCATTCACACATATTCAAAGGATGACATATTCAATGTTGAACCCAAAGAAATCAAAATCGGGTTAAAAAGTTCCCTTGGTAAAATTCGACAGCCTAATAGCGTCACTTTAAAATTCATAAAATTAGTTGATGAGAGAGAAAATTGTATCTCATCACTTGGACATAAAATTTACATCAATGAGGATATATAAGTACATATCCCAACATAAAAATATGGAAATTAAAAGACATAACAAAATAAGTATTTTTAAAAGAGGAGTGTGAAAGGTTCCCTTACCGATTTGGGCAACTTTCGAAACGTACACCCCATGAAATAAGGGTCATACAATGAAGATGTAACTACCCATAAATGAGATTATTTTATAAAAATAGTAAAATAATGGGCAGTACATACACCACACAAAATGAAATAGTGGCCAATGTAGCATGAATCCCACTGGAATAAAAAGTGAGATGAAAATCCCCTTATGAAAATTCGGCAGCCTAACAGCGCCACATAAAACTTCCAAAAATTGATTGATGAGATAAAATAGGGTCTCTCATAATAATAACATAAACGTTAAAGAAATAATAATATATAATAACATCCCCCAAAATAACAAATATGAGCTTAATGTAAGTTACATAAAAAGAGTACTTAAAAATAAAGAGAGAGGTAAGATCCCTTACGAAAATTTGGCAGCCTAACGGCGCCACTCAAAACTTCCAAAATGGATTGATAATAGGAAATAGGATCTCCCATAATATGAACATAAAAAGTACAGTAAGAGTAATATAAAATAAAATCCCAATCATAAGAAAGACGATCTTAAAAGGAATGGCATAAAAGAGTGTACTTAAAAAGAAAGATAGGGGTAGGATCCCTTACCTCAATTCCGAATTGTCTTGTTCATTTCTTTATATTCCTGAATAATAAACTTTTTTCAATTTATAATTTATCAAGGAAATCATTTAATTTTTTTATTAAATTAATATCCCATATTATAATGTTATAATAATTAGTTAATTGTGTGAGTTCATATCAAATGTTTTTGTCGATGTTTGGTATATGAGTCAAAAATGAACTTGTTTGAAATGAATTTTCCATGTAGTTATAAGTAAATCATCTCAAGAATATTATTAATAATTTAAATATAATATATATACAGTACATATTCATTTTATACTATTCCATAACATTTGGAGATAAAAAGAAATGAAATGCACCGTTCATGGAGACGGTAGGCCGTACGTACGCATGAACGCTACTTTCATTTCACTGACATATTAATGGAATTAAAGATAATTGAGAGATATATATTATAATTACCGTATAATATATATGTTATATAGGTAAAATAAGTTCATTAATTTCATTCTTTATACATTCCATGTATTGCATGAACGAGTCACATCACTTGAGGGGGCGGTAGTCTGCACTTTCTCATATGAAATTATCGCATCTGCACAACATGAAAAAAATAAAGGTATGATTTAAATATAAAATACAGAAGCATATATAAAACATAAATACCATATATATCATATATAAAATACAGTGACATCATAATGGCCACCTTTAAAGGTGTTTAAAGAATATTGAACAATCATCGTTTCGTGAGGTAGTAATTCGCCATCCATAGAAACAATATGTTCTTTAACCATTAGACTAATGTGTGTGTAAGTGTAGGTATAATACTTATTATAACAACATCCTATTATATTTATGATACTATTTTTGTTACAAAAGAAAGGAATAAAAATAGTTTAGGTGGTTGGAGAAACAAAATAAAACAAAAGAACATAAGAGAAGACATTACCTTTAAATCAGGTAAAGCTTTTTGATTTGAGCTCAAAGGCTTCCTTGGAAAGACTTATTCCCAATGTGAGGATTCTAGGAGTAATATAGGGATGTGTAGAGACAAAATGGGCTGGGTTATGCCAAGCCAAAGGCTTTAGAGGTGTGGGTAAGGTGGCAGAGGTGGGGGCCTTTTATAAGAGGAGAGAAGGGGCACTCTTGGAAAGTCTTGAAAAGTAACGTTATTATAAAATGTTTTTAGGATTTTAAAGGTCCCAAAATTATATATTTCAAGGATAAGGTGATAAGGGTTCGAAATATACTCATCAAATAGGTCTTTTCCAAGTTTACATATTATATTTTACATTATCTTTTCATTTTATTTAAATTGTTCATTAATGAGGTAATCGCTGCAGCATCATGATGTCATAAATAATTTAATTTATTTAATGTCTAAAAATTATAAAAAACTACTATGAAGTAGGAAATATTTTTAGCTTTCCAATGACTATTTATATACTTATATATCGTTTATTTAGACAAAATTAAAATTATTTTACTTAGGTGTTACACACTTTGGTTACATTTTCCTTTCATTAAAAAAATGATAAAAGGTCACTATCACACTAAAGTGATTCCATGGGGTCCCAAGGTTGGCACAAGGAATACTATTGTCTACCAAGACACCAATAATAGAATTAGGACACATTTTGGTGTCATTTTATATTTTTATGATATTATTTTCTTACCCTTAATTACCTGATTACTAATTAAACACGATAATTAAAGATAATTACCGTCGTTACTATTCATAATGTCCAAAAAACAAAAGAGTCTTAATTAAATAATTTGGACCTTCTGATTAAAAATATGGAATCCATTTTATCAAGTTAAAAACACATAAACTTTAGTAATTAATTTAAAATTAAATCTCGTTGTCAAAACAAAAGACGGGTTTTTAAGAAGTAAAATTTATCAAAAGATTTACTTGTTTTTACATCCAATTGAAAAGTGAAATTACATCCAATGAACAAAATTGTATTAAGTGATAAAATAATTCAATTATACATTAAAAAAATTAATATGAAAATCTAAATATATAAATAAATTGGATGAAAAGGAATTTTTGAATTAAAAACTGTATTTTTCACTATTCATTAAAAAAAAGAATTATCGGAAAAATACCAAAAATTAACCTTAAGCTATATTTGATATTTATAATTCAGAAATTATGTCCATTTTACCAAATTCAAAACATATAAGTTTCATTAATAAATCATATTGTTAATTCCCGATGTCAAAACAAATAGCGGGTTTTTTGGAAGCAATATCTATGAAAAGTTTGGCACTTGTTTATATCCATTTTCAAAGTGAAATTAATTATAATGAACACAATTGATTTAAATTGTAAAAATATATTCTATTTAAACTTTAAAACAAATTAAAAATATAATCTAACCATATATTTAAATTAGATGAAAAAGCAGTTTTGATGTAAAATGCAATATTTTTCATTATTCATTAAAAAAAATAAACATTGTTAGAAACATACCAAAAATTTATACAAAGTAAATTTAAATGTCCCAATCATAAAGGAATAAGTTTATTTTGAAAAATAGAGCTTATAAAATTGTCAAAAGTTACATTTAAAAAAGGTTCTCCATCAAAAGGCGACAAACCAATCTTTTAAAAATATTAGAGTGTTTATTATTAAAATTAGATTCATTTGTATTTTAAGCCTCTAAAATTTATTGGATAAATGTAAAAATATTTAATAAACATATATAATAATTTTGTAGTTATTTCTGTTCATTAACTCCCTTAAAACGGCTAGGTGTTAACTATTATTATATTATTATATTATTAGTGTGCAACGTAAGATTTCAAAGAAACTCGTTGTTGCGTATTGGGCACGCCATCGAGCATAGAATTCCCTTTAAAGTAGTATTAACATTTTATTCACAAATATTGATAATCCTTAGAATGTAATATTATTTATTTATCGGGGATGGTACATACATTTTATTTGAAATATATATATTATGTGACAGTAGAACCAATACCCTCATGGATTTTTATATACTAAATCTATTTAGCCAATTACTTAATTATTTTTAAACCCTTTATCCAATAGCTATTTTCTATAGGTAATTACTTTAACTTCCTTGTCAATGTTCCTTTTGTATACCCATTTTCACTCAACATGCATTACATCAATTGATTGATCGAATTAAACACAATCATTTTTCTAATACATGAAATCCATTTAACAATTCATTAATTCATTCCATTTATTTATTTTTGAGCTCTATACAACCTATTTTTAGGAGATAGGTTGATTAGTGTCAACCAATAATGAGTTGCCGTCTTTGGTGACTAGAAAACCATATCTCTCTAGTTCTCTTATCTCTCTAGAACTCATGTGCAGTACTTGTATTTCAAGAACTATTTCTTCCATGGAGACAAGTGGCATATATTATTATACTAAATTTTTTGTATCTTGAGTATCAATTTCATTGAGTTCAGTCTTACTCACACTATCCTTCTTGAAGAAGTTCTCCCTCCCAAGAAAGAAAGATTGACTATAAATGTTCTCTCTTTTTTCTAAGGTGCTTTATAGGTACTTTCCCTTTATTTCATTATGATACTCTATAAAGATATAATTTATTCCCTAGGGTGCTATTTTGTTTTTTGATATGGCCTTATAAAATTCATCACAACCCCATGAATGTGTATATGAAAAAATGTGTTACATTACACATTATTTGGTAATAGATTCAATGTGTATGCAACATTTAATAATGCATATACTTAAAAGTATAATGGAATATCTCCATGAATCTTCATCGACCTTACCATTCCTAGGAAGGTATGATTCCTCTTTTCACTAACATCGTTCCACTATGGTGTGTAAGGTGAAGTGAGTTGAAAAAGAATCCCAAACTCTCGTAAAAATTTGATAAACTCTTGGTTATGGTATTTGAATCCTGTATAATATTGAAGCTTCTTTATATTATTCCTAAGTTGATTCTCTACATCATTCTTGAATTGTTTGAATTTCTCAAAGGACTCAAACTTATACCACATCAAGTAGACATACCCATATCTATTCAAATCGTCAATAAAAGTTATGAATTAATAATACCCACCAATAGATTATAATATTAATATTCCACATACATTAATACGTAATAATCCAAGAAGATCCATGGACCTTTCCCCCTATCCATAAAATAAGAGTTTGGTCATTTTTCCTTGTAAAAAACCATGACATCTTAAAAGTATTTTTATCTCAAAACAGTCTAAATAACAATCTTTATAGAGATTTTACAAAAACTTATCATTTATATGACCATAGAAGTGATGATATAATTTGGTGTTATATAATCCATGTGAACATGTTTTTTAAAAATTTCAATACCTAGTTTTCATAATTCAATAGACAAATTCCATTATTATAATTTTTGATACCACGAATATGATATCATTGTAAAATAAAAATCTTTTATTTGAAACCTTGAAAAAACTATATTTATATAAGAAGGATATAAAAATAATGTTTTTGTTAATGGTTAGTACATAATAAAAATCACATAAAACAAATATCATTCACAGTTTAAATGAAATTTGGTAGTCTCTAATGGATAATGTAGATAGCCTTTCACAACTGGTAGCTCATAAATATGAATCTCCTATTGAAATATTTTGAAATATACTCAGATCATATTTTTGGATAAATATGTGAGCACCATAATTTTTATGTAATATCCAATGTGTTGATATTGAAACATTACACTTGATAATGAATGTACGTTTATCTTCCCCTTACTTCTAGGTACAATTCCTATTCTAGAGGAATTTCATTCCAAATAAAAAACATATTGCCTCTTTTTCCTTTTCTTGCCTTTGATATTCCACTTCTTGGAAGGATGTTTCTATGGATCTTTATAATTTTTAGGAGTCTTGGGCCCCTTTTCCTTATTCTTCCTTTTCGTATTCACCATAATGACCATGAGTTTTCTACACCCCATGTCCTTTCCCGCATGGAGAATGCGAGTAAGAAGCTTTGAAACATTCTTATTGTTATTTATCATGTTATAATTAATAATAAAAGTGGATAATGACATTGTTAATGAGAAATTTATGAGATCTATACAAAAATCATTTAGGAATTTAATCCCCAATATGTATAATAATTAAATAGAGCCAATAAGCTTGATTTCATGAGGACTAGTTTGCACTAATTATCCAATATTTCATGTCAATAAATTATTTGAGATCTCATAAATCTATTTTCTTACCTTCTCTTTATGGTACCATAATGTTGAGACAAAATACTCTATATATCTATGCCATTATTATTATTTATATTGTCATTGTCCATGTATAATAGCATTAAAAATTGAACATATGTTGCAACATTAAAAAAAATCATCTATAGAAAACTCTTCCTCAATATATGTTTGGCTAGGTGCTTCAGGAATAGAGTTATCTATCAAATATAATTTCCCTTCCTCACCAATATTATTTTTTTATTTTCAGAATAACCACTTTAAAGGGTAGTGGGGGACCCATACAGCTGATCAACCAGATACAAAACAACCGAATTATAATGATCAAAACAAAAAAATCAAATTGGAAAAACATAGACAGCCATTTCAAATTTCAAAATTCAGACCCTAGCAGGCACGTGAAGTGACTCCTTGGTCCCAAAACCGGCTTTATTCACCTTAATCCCATTACCAACTGCCTATCATCACAACTTCTCTCCATCAATATCATGCAACTCGTCTATACCAATAAGACTTCCTCCTTGCCGGAAAACCAGACCATTAACCAGCATCATCGACAATACATACCAGATGATCGTAAAAACAAAAAAAAACATAAGCAAAAACTTCACAGATGACATAGAAAAAACCAATGCAAAACCATAAAACAATCCCCATAATCAACTTCACATCACACCTTGGACACCAAACCACTTCGAAATAGACACTGAATACATCGTCAAGAATCTTCAATCAAAGCCACCACAAACACCATCGTTGACACTCAGAACCTCCACCAAAATCGTCAGCTCAGAACCTATTTCCTCCAAGAGAACCACCATCATCACCACATATAATCACCAAAAACCACCATTAAAAGAGAAGAACGCAACCGTCATGAGACACCATCCAATGTCACAAAGACAAGCCAATATTGTCTTCATCGTGCTACAGAAGAACATAATTATCGACATAATCCATGCCAATGAAAAACACCATGAAATATGAATGGTACAAAACACCAAAGAAACAACATTGACTGACAAAATCAGAAACCCGAAAGTGGAAACAAGAAAGAGGATTTGGTAAAAAAGCGGGACGAAAACCAGAAAGAGGATTTGGGAATGAAACCCTATAGGATAAACCCGAAAGAAAGTAAACTAGAAGACGATCCATAACCGGAAAAAACCAGAACAAGAAAAAGGAAATAAGGACGAAACCCAAAAAGAGCAAGGAGTTGAAAACCTAAAGAGATGGTCAAACTCTGGTGATTCATGGATATCTTTCATCTGCCAAAACACTAGCCCAAAACCTTGGTGCCTGCACTGATCCAAATCCAACCTGGAGAGGAACTAAGGAATGCAATATCAGAGAACAAAGAGGTGGCCAGAGAGAAAACCAGAGCACCAACATGTTGCTGGGATAGTTGAGTGAGAGGGAAAGAAAACAGAGAGACAACACAGCCCAGAGTGAGCGAGAGAGAAGAAAGAACCGGAGACGAGCAGTGTAGAGGAATCACCACCAGGGAAAACTGAAACCCTAGGAGAGTGTTGAGACCTCGTAGTGTCTAGGAAAGTGAGGCTCTATTCACTATAATTTCTATTCATTGTATACGATAAAACATAATTGACTTTTCCATTCTCACAAATTAGTGCTTATGAGAAGGTTATCCTTCTAAAGTATTGATCATATTTAACTGTTGGAATTCATATTTAATTTCATTTAAAAAACTAAGAAGATCGAAATTTTATTATTTTATCAGACAAAAAGTAGATAATAAATATTTTATTGTATTTACTAATCTCTCACTTTTTATTGAAAACAAATAGCCCTCACCATTCACCTTAAAATATCCTATTTCTTGGACATTCCAATAGAAAAGACCCATGTTTGCATTCTCATAACCCAAACATGGGCCTAATAAGTTATTTGAAGGGTTTTATAGGGGAATTAATAATTCCAACTACATTAACTCATAGTTCTTGATCTTCTTATTGGACTCCTAAATCTTGAATTCCTTAAATTGGATTTCCTCGATTTTCTCCTCTTAGTTATAACATGTCCTACTTGGTCAGTCCACCCTTCGTATGAACAGAGTTAATTCATCCCAAAATATCATGTTAGAATTCCTAAATAATTGAAATTACTTTGACTTGGGTTGGCCAAGTACACTGGACTATTATTTGATTATAATTTAATTAGTGGAAGGCTATACCAAGTTAATATATATTATTGAAGAATTTTACATTTATGAATAAATGTTTCATTTTTATATTTATTACATTCTTGTTAATATTAACTGGATTTACTAAATTGACTAACCATGTCTCAGATATAATTTATGTATAACAAATTTTATTTTAGTTCTATCTTTCATGCTCATTAATTCATTAATTCATGTAATCATCATAAAACATCCACAATAAAACTAACCATACATTTGAATGAAATAAAATAAAAATTTTGTATGATCATGAGATTTTAATAATGTTTAGTTTATCTAATGGATGAAAAATGGACCATTGACCTAGGGGAAAACACCTTGATCCATGACTTGGTCCATGTTATAACTTTTCACATACCCACCAATGTAACTCTATGAGTGGTTTTTCCATAGATCTAAAAATAAATCGCTTCAAATCGCTTAAGAGATGCATCCATTACATAATCTTTTACTACCACAAAGGTGAGGATAACCTAAGGATTGGTCAAGGGGTTTAAATAAAATGAAACTCTGGGCACACATACCATTAAATAATGGAAGAAAGGTTGAAGTGAAATCCATCCATTAATTTAATAATAAATTAAAAGAAAACCAATAACATACAAAATTTTGTTATTTGATCCCGATCTTACATTTACATGTAATGAACTACGCATTTAATAAAAATAGCATCCAATATTAAGTGTTTTTATTTAAGAAAAATTGTTCTCGAATCAATTAATTGTCTTTCTTTAATTAATTAATTATTTTATATTAATTATAATCCAAAATTTCTTGAGATTCTCATCCATCATAATTTTAACCAAATTAAATGATTTTATTTAAAATTAACTATGTATAAAAAATGTACATTAGAAGTAACACAATGAGTACCAATTCAAACTACCCATCATGGATTATATTCATATAAGTTTACTTAGATGGAATGTTAAACATAAGACTTATTATATAATTTCATGGCGTGTTCAAAGTTAAATAAATTAAACATAGAGTATATGTTATTTACATGGCTTGTTATGTTTCAATGTGCCTAGTGTAATGACTATATTTTGACTTATACCTAATATGAAGCTATAAATATTACATATAAATTAATTAGACATTTAATATATATATATATATATATTCATCTGGCTAGTGTATAGTCAAATAATTGACACCAAAAACACATGATGATAAAGTGAAAGTAGTATAATAAATTAATTTTTAATTCTTCACAATTTGGTAATATACATGAACTGTACTATCCAACTACATGACATGTATATATCTCATAGTCTATCTATGAACCATTCCTAGGGACTCAACATATAATCATTCCATAAAAAATTGGTGTATATAGAATATACAAGGGATGCACATCATGCAGTCTCTGAGTTACATGGTCACTAACCATGTAGTTCGGGTAAGAAAATACATGACATGTATTTGATTAAAGGGATATATGTCATGTATCGATGTTACATGTAATTTAGTCCATCTAACCGTGTTCTAGGGAGGCCCATTTAACACATGATGCATTAAATACACACCGTATATAATAAATTCACACAACTCAAATTAATTTTCAATTAATTATTGGTGAATTAAAAATAGGTATATAGTGTGTACCGAAATTCTGCATAGAATTTACTCTTATACGATCTGACCAGAATCCTCAAAACCTTCAGATGAGTTCCTTTAATGTTTTTAATTCATAATATTAATCAATTTTGATTATATTTTTGATAACTATGAGGAAAAATAACAAATATCATTATCCATATTAAATAATGATTAGATATGAATTTAAAACTAACGGTAAATGTGTAAATCTATAAATGATTTTTAAATAATTATAAATAATTTTGTGACCAATATGATACCACTTAAATGTTTCTAGAAAAGTAGTATGGATAGGTTATTCCAAACATATCTTGTTTCATAATCAATGATCAATCTAAGAAATAAGACGAAAATAAACACGATTACCAATATAATTGAGTCGATGATTAATTGAGGAGATATTATTAAATCCAAACACAGGATCATCAAATATTGTGTATAATTAATTTAAACATTTAGATAATTACATTGTGATGAATTCATTCTCTATTGAAGAATATAATAACATCTCTACATCATAAGGTCATTGCGTTGTATGAATCAAGTGTAGATTACCTCTAGTTGTGATCCAAACATGCTCCACAAAACTTCTAACATCATTATAAGAATCTCTGGGTGCTAGACTGGTAGATCCCAATTCTTGAGTATAAGAACTTTTATCACCATGAGAATCATTTTGAGAAGAATTATCTTGGATAACTTTAGAAAATAGATTGGTTGTGGAGGAGGATCACTCTCCATTCTTGAGAGTGATCCTCAAAAAGGTATCTCTATAGGGACATGAAAGAATTATCCAAATTTTTTTGGGCAAAAAAAATGGAATCCACTAATAAGATATAATACAATTGAATTTATATACTTCTACGGTCAGAAAATAATAATTCATCATGCACCCCTATTATTTCCATAATCTCTATGGAACCCCATGTCTAATAATATTATTATTTCTTAACATGTGGACAAATCAAAATTTAATTTAATAATATATATTTAAATAACATTCAGTATATATTATTTATCAATGTACCATTAAAATCGATCCTCCACTACTCTACAATATTTATCAGGCTTCAAATAATGACTATATATTTAATAAATAGATATCATTTCATTATTTTCCAATTTACAAATAAATATTATTTTCACTAAATAGAAAATAAATATTCATCAAATATTATACTCAAAAAATATTATCTCAAATAACTTGTGACGTAAGATATTCAATCAAACAAACATTAATAGTTATTAAACTAGACATAAGAATAATATTAATTCAACATGTTAAATTATAAATAATATTATTATTTAACTGGGGTTCTGTATACACTTAGTGTGTGACCCCATAGGACTCTTTCTCAGTAGAATTTGGTGAAACAACCCAGAGTATAAGGTTAGAATATAGAAATACACAAAGGCACCCATAGTGAAAGAATATAATGTCACAGTGACATAAAAACTCATATGGACAATTACTATGTAATTTAATCCCTTTTTCATTATCTCTATAATCAAGAAGGTTTCATATTGGTGCGATCAACCTATGTGATTGATGTGTACTTCTTGGAATTTCTATAAATTGAACTTACCTACATATCACCATGGTCAGGGATTTATTTATGCCATATCATTTCAATGAAAGGGTCTGAGATACAATCTTGTGTTAAATAATAGAAGGGAAAAATATTTTCTCATATTATTTATTAATTAAACATTATTCATGACTTACCCAACATATATTACTTCCCTACAAACATATGTTGTCACCATTTTCATCAATACATCAAAATACATGACTCATAATATTAATTAACAATAATATTAATGTAAATGTATCTATACACACATCCACATATAAGAAAATTCGATGGAACATATACAAGTGGATATCCTACATGCGAGTCTCATTCTCAAAATCTCCTACACTAGATATTTCCAAGGGTATACAACATGAGAAATTGCCTCAAATTCCTATGAGTATCCACCCATGCTAGCTTTTATCATTTTTTATCCTTAAATGATTTATTCTAGCTATGAAACAGATATTTAAGAATACTATCATGACACTTATGGGTTATCATGATAGTGGAGATCTTTTATGACCTTTCAAGGTGATGGATACTCTTAGAAATTATCACATATTATACCACACATGAGAACAATCATGATCTAATAATTAGTTTCTAAATATTCAAAACTATGAATATAGTTAATCATAAATTATACACAAGTTGGTTTTAAGGAACTGACCCATGGTTCAGGTTCACCTACACACCACTATCAAATTTCACTAAGAATCTCTATCAATATATAATCACAAGAACTAACATGTCCCACTATTAATCAAATTCTTGTACTCATAAGAATTACCAACAACCATCGAATAGGCTCACATCACCAAAACCAGTAGAATAACTCAATGACCCATCCACTCACTTAATAATGGATCTTTAACTTCGACCTACCACAACCTATCATCATTCTATTAATGACCAAAAGAATTACATACCTTTCATGCATGGTAGCTGATCATTAACCAAATTTCCAAACCACCGTATTGAGATAAAAACCCAAGATGGATTCCCAAACTCAGATTTAGTTACCACATTTCATGACCCTTAACAGTTCATAGGTCATTCTTCAGAAAAACTATTAATCTCATGCACCAACAACACCGTGACAAAAGGGTAAGTTCATTGCCACTTCATAGGGGCCTTTCCTCAATCATCCATTATATACAAACACCCAAGTCTTTTTTTATTAATCCTCACCAAATTAATCTATATTGTCAATTCAAAAAGTTGTATAACTGAT
Organism: Viscum album; assembly: GCA_963277665.1. Classification (NCBI taxonomy): domain Eukaryota; kingdom Viridiplantae; phylum Streptophyta; class Magnoliopsida; order Santalales; family Viscaceae; genus Viscum; species Viscum album. The sequence continues at coordinate 695,534,559 of OY728157.1, forward strand.
CCTCCACCTATTAGCCACCAAAATCATGGACAACCTCTACCACCATCACAAGACCCTAATCTATAGTATTCCTCTAGAACTAACAACTCCCCCTTTTGTGTTGAACCAGTATTAAACACCAAACTCCTAAATAACCATAAAATTACACAACTAAAAGTGGAATTACAACCCATTCCCACATAAGGTTACCGTACATGAGTCTTATTTTCACAATATAAACTACACAACTGCTTTTCTAAATACCTTTCACTCCAGATTACTATTTCATAGGGGACCACCTTATAAAATCATTGTCCAGAAACTCAATCACCACATCCTAGGGAATTAAATTTTAATTATAATTATGAAAATGGATCAATGAAACTAGCTTAAGGCATGGTAAACTCCAACCAGGGAGGAAAATTTAATTGGAATATTAGTCACCAACTACTAACCCACACATCCTAAGGATTCACTAAACAAAATCATGGTTCACTAATAGAGGAAGAAACAATCCATATAATAATAAATGCCTACCAAGGCCATGAAATTATTATTATCCCACCATTAACCATGGAAACTCAGGAACATGTAGGCTTCATTTTCCACACCTTAAGATCCACCAAAACCTCTTCTCTTTTAGCAATCCAAAATGATCGACCCCATATTTATCAAAAAAATCATGGTTGTCCTACGATTCTTCATGAGCCTAACACAAGATCAGTAGAAACTAGATGGTATGTAATTATATTACTCTATAAAGCTTAACCATAAATAGATCTATATATTCATGAGACATTCTCTCTTAGGTCATTTTTTAGGGAAATACCAAGTAGGTACACTCCCAATCACACTTAATGATCTAGAAGAAACCACCCAACAACATTGCTTTCCAAAGTCAACCAAATCACTCAAAGTACCTTATCCAAATAAGTTTTTGAAATCCTAAAGTTACCTATCCTGTAATAGAATCCATGAAGGTATTTCAACGTACTCTTGTAGAACACCACCTCTTAACAAGATCTAAAACCACCATGTTGCACATAGTTTTCATGACTATAAGGAACAAACAATGTAATCATCTCACTCTGAGGAATAGATTTTGTTTCTATACTAAAACAAATAGCTAAAAATTTTACCTTACCCTATACTAACCTTCTTAATAATGTAACTAGCATCTAAATTCCTTTCCCAAGCACTCGGTTCATGTTTTTTATTAGTGTATGTTGTTTTACCTCAACTGTTTTACATTACAATTCTTTCCAAACTCATCATCAAAAATACATTTAAAGCCTTGGGACCTAATTTTCACACCACTAATATCCTATCCTCAAAACATAACATTCACTTTCTACACATGGAAATCTGAAAAACCGCACTTACACACCTCCAAGTCCTTTAACACCGGATTGTCCCACTAATCATTATAGAAATAATGATTGTTGAGTGAATCCAACAACCTTACAATACTACTAGTAAAAATTTAATGTGGATAAAAACATATAAATGATCTACGGAGACATAACACACAAACCAATCTTACCGACAAGTCCCCACTAAAAACGACATGCCACTAGCTCAACTAGTGAAGGGGTTCACATCTCACTCATTTTTAACAAATAAACCTACTTCCCATAACCCACTCTAATCACTTTAAAGGGATCCACACAACCTTCACATGAAAAAATAAATAGAAAACCACTCGTTTCAAGGGTCTATAATAAACCAAGACTCTAACCAAAAATATCCAACCACTTATAAGGCTATACCCTAAGGGAATCTATTCACCAATAAATATATTCATAAAATCACTAATTGTTTCAAACAAAAATAAACAAAACGTATCCTTGGACCAAAATACACATCAAACACACCTTAAAAGAGGAAATAAATAGGGTTTTGTATGATCACCATAAAAAATAATGTTTAAAAGTGATAAATAGACCTCATAAAATCCCAGATCAGTACACAAAACAATTTAAAATTGTTTTAAAAACACATGTAGAAAATCATTCTCAACCACAAAAATATTTTGTAACCACTTTTAAATCCATTTAAAAACAATCCAAATTTAAATCCACTTTATCTAAGGAAATTTAAGAAAAAATTACCATTTTATCCAATGAAAGAATTTCATAAAAACCAGAAATCCCCCATGTTCACAACCTATTTAAGGGATAATAAATTTTTAAAATCACTATTACATTTAATCAACTCGTTGAAAACATTTGAAAAGTACTTATCATCCATTTTTTTCTAAAAACATACATCTTTTACAATACCTTTAGAAATGAAATCCATTGAAAAAAATTGAAACATTTTATGGTAAGTTAATTTCCCTTTTAAAAAAATTTAAAAAACTAAAAAAAATGACATACACATTAAAAACACATAAAATAAAATTACCTACTATAGAAGTCTCAAGTACATATCATGAACACATACATGTTGGTCACAATCAGAAATATATATATATATATATATATATATAAGTTTATAACATGATCAAGTCTTATCAATTATATTAAACATGTACATAACATATAAACCAATATTCTTATCCATGATATAGGAACTCACCCACCCTTAATAATCAAGCTAATAGAAAAATAGAATAAACCATAACTCCACAACAATGTGCATTCAAGGTGTAATAGGTAAATAGTAAAAGTGAAAACCAAAAAAAAAAATCTCACCCTTTAAAAAATATCCTTTCACTTATACGTGGGTTAAGCTTCTCCTAGGAATTAGTTCCTTACTATGTCTGAAAAACAATTTATCTTTTTCTACTATTCCAAAATAGTTATAAAAAATAAAAATAAAAAATCTTTTGATACCATTTTGAAATTCACCAACCTGAATCAAAGGGCCTGAGATGAAGTGTCAGATGACCTCATGCATACTACCCTATATGAAATAGGCTTCCAAATAAAGGTAAGGACCAAATTGGAACTATGGTGAGACTATTACATATTTAAAAAATCACAATCATAGTGCACAATAACAAAAATAATAATCTTAGTAAACAATAGGAATAAAAATTAAAAAAAAAGATCACACAACAATAATATCAACACATGTTATAATAATTTGACATAAAATATCCATACCAAGGAAAAATATATAAAAACATAGGTATCTAAATATTGGATCCCAAATTCTATTTCGATAGTGCCTCAACCATCTTGCAATTCTTGTAAAATTTACCTCAGTAGGGCCACTACCCTAATCTTAAATGCATGTCAAACGAGTATACACATTAACTGATATTCTTGTATAAGGTTTCATTATAAAAACATGTTGGACACAACCAATATATCCTTAACATAAGTTAAATAATTATATATAAGTGTTTGTTATAGAAAAATAGTAAACTCACAAGAAAAAAATCTCATTCTATGTCATTTTGTGCTAATTAGGATACCATGAACCCCAAACATGCATGATTTAACTCCATGCTATAGTAAAATTTATATCTAGTTTCCATAAATTTCACAGTATAAAACAAATAAAACATAATTCTTGGATCAAGTTGAATGTTCATCACACCTCAGGTCTGGTCACTAGGCCATCATGCCCCACCAACTATCTCAGGTTAGACCACAGGCCCATCATGCCTCACTAACTATCCCTAGTCCAGCCACACGACTATAATTTCTCACTACCAATATTAGGTAAGGCTATAATGACATCATACCTTTCCATATATCATTCAAGAGCCCACCGTAATCATTATGTGTTATGTCTCAAATTCTACCCTACAAGGGATTATCCGAGATATAAAGGGATCACCTATCACTTTGTTACTAGATAGTACATGTTTATGGTCCATATACATATATACATACTTAATATATAACAAGGAATGTCTTAAGATATATAGATACTCAAGTAGTTTATACCGTGAGAGGTGCCATGATCCACACACACATGCAGATTCATGTCATATCAAGAGAGTAATCACATGATACCTATACACACACAAGAATGTCATATTAATAGAGGTCGCGTGGTGTACACACACAATCATTTAATATCAATAGGGTTATCATGGGTCACACACACACACAACCATGACATAGTATACAATTTTATATAATTTTTTTATCATGGTTTGAAACATCCAACCTTAAGCATATTGAATCCTTATGCCAAGGTTCACCACCAAAATAAAAATGACACACTAAAGATTCCTATAACCAACCCAAATCACCAAATGAAGATTAAAGAGGGAAGATAAAAGAATAAAAACATGTAAATGAATATGATTGGTTTATAATTATCCAAAGAGATCCAATGTAATGAATGAAGCTTGATTAATTTGATAACAACCAAGAAAAACTCATCTTTCTACCTTTATTTTCCATAGTAATTTAGAAGGAATCAAATTAGATCATATCAAAATGAATATATCTTTCCATAATAGTCTTTATACAGGGTCTTTTATAAGGATAAAAAAGTTGATCCATCATGAATAATAATAATAATAGAGAAAAATGATCACTTACTTTTAAATCCCTTAGAATGATGTCTTTAGATCCAATGAAATTTATCTCTGGAGTGAAGTAAGTCACTAGAATTTTCCATTGAATTCCCTAGGATAAAGATCCCTATGTTAAAGGGGAATAATGAGGGGTTTCTTGGATTTTTCAGTTCAAAATAATATTGTTTGAATTAATTAATACCACATTCCTATTTTACAAAAATGTGTGCCAATCATGTGAGGCTTCCTACCTCTTCAGGGAACCTACATTTTTTGGATGCATGATTTAGTAAACAATGATCCAAATATTCTTTTGACTATATTCTGATTTATATGGTTACCTAATAAATTTTTGATTATTATCTCTACCCATGAACCAACCATGTATCTCACACTACTTCACTCCAATTAGTTTCATGGTTTCTTGGGAGAACCAACAAAGTTTATTTAAACCATGAACTAACCATTCACCCCTTTAGAGGATTCCCAAAACCTATTAAACCACCTAGATACTACAAAATACTTCACCCAATCAAATAATAACTCAATTTTTAAAAAAAATAATGGTTTGAAATATGGCATAAATCACATAGAATGTTCAATGCTGTAAAATCACTGAGTTTCTAATGGAACCCCTTGTCCAATTAGTAGGAATATTAGTGGTTCTACACTTCTAGATGGACAACAGATAAACAATGGAAAAATAGTTATTCTATACTACTCATTGGATATCAAATACCATGTGCAAATGTAATGGATACCTAGGGTATAGTTATACCATCTTTATTCAAACCATTTGTAATAACTATAATGACGTTACATAGGATCTGGATTGCTTATTAAAATACTAAAATTATCACTTTAAAATCTAAAAAATTCATAAAAATGATATCTATTTCAATTCATGTCAAAAGATTTGATCAAACCTAAATTTTCTTTATTTAGTTTCCCAATTATAATTTAAAAATCAAATTTTCAACCCAAATCCATATAAAATAAAATTTCCCAATATAAAATAATAACTAACCCAAATAGTAATAATGTGTGTCATTACATACACCATAAGAATATAAATGGAAATCATTAATGGGAGGATGCATATTTTACATGGAAACCCCCTATAATATTTGGTAAAACCCACCGGAAAGGAAAAGTGATTATACAATGGTAAAATTTGAGATAGAGATCAATATCTATTTATAAATAAATTACCAAGGTGGAAAAAATTATTCCAAACAAATCTTTTATATAATAGAAGAAAACCACCTTAAAACATTGAGATAAAATATTAGAAAACATAGGTTGTGTATCATAGACAACCTCTCTTAAAAATATATTTTATGATTTAGATTCTTTTATGGTATATCTTTTTTGATACCGTTGATGTTACCTCCATATAAACTAAACTATCACATCCACTACAATAATTTAATATTATAGCTCTATATATAACAAAAATAAAATAAGAACATTTATTACCTCTTTTATGATAATTAGAAATAATAATTTTATATGAGGAATAATAAAAAAGGTAAAATCATGAAATAAGACATTAATTATTTAAAATTATATATTATCCATTTATCCACACCATAAAATAATTTATTACATTAACAAAACTTCTAACTACTAGAAAGAATTATTATAAAAATAATATTATGATATTTTTTGTAATTTGTTCTAGAGATTTATACATTCATTCTACTATAAATTTTTTAATTATTTCAATTTAATTATATAGGAAATCAATATTTTATACTAATAAATAAAATTATGTATAACTTATAGAAATAGATATTTTTTTGTTAATATTTAACATATTTTTCATTCTAAATAAATGTGTTTATATTCATAAAATTACAGAATATTAATTTTCTCTTGTTCCTTGATTTTTTTTCAATCCTTAATTTGGTTGTTTATTTAATTTTAATTTTAATCTATTAAAATTATTCTAATTTTAAAAATTATATAAACTTAACATTATAATATATGGATCTCAAATAGAAATTATATAAAGGGAGTTTGATCCCCCCATCCCTCTCAAAAACATTGAATTTTCATGGTGTTTTTAAATGGTGGAAACAGTCATGTAATTGGGTGGGGTTTTTTCATGCAGATAGTGTCATTGGGATAGCACAGTGATTATGTGCCTGGAATTGTTATTGAGATATTACTATTGTTGTCCCAAGTAGATGTAGGTATGGTCAAATAGTGCATTTTTTAGAATTGTCTAGGGTATATAGGACACAAACTGGTGTAGGTGGATTAGAAGGTCATGCCTGGGTCCACAAAATATACTTGTAACACCCATACTGAATATGAATAAATCACTAAGGTGAAATTAAAAAAGGATTGAAGTGAACTCCATTATTACCAAAGGTTTATTACTAGTTCAGATGATCAAAGTGAATTTCATAGGGAGTGAATTACCTTATAATATATTGTTATATACAATATCAACAAGAAAAATTTAATATTCTTACACAGAGGAATAAAATTTTTGATATCATTACATGAATCTCTAAATAATATTAATAATTCTTATAAATGTCTTGAAAACAAAAAGAACACAAACCCTATACAAAGTCTACGCATCATAATGAAATAAATTTTAAATTTCCTGAAATAAAATGTTGAGACAAACATACTATATGACACCAATAAAACAACAAAATAGTATCCATGGTATTTCTATCCACAATCACCAATATATAAAGGACTCTTACAATTTAATTCATTGTGGAATGTGTAATCTATATACGCATGAAATGTGTAAGTTCATGGTGTAAATAATATATTAGTAGAAACCATTGTGACCCAAATTATCTTATGAATATATTAGATGTGTGATGTTATACTATATAATTAATTTAACATAATAAATATTAAAAGACACACACTCAATAAAAATATTCTTTCTTACTATTCCGCCCAATACAATGTTTACTAAATTAATCGAACGAAAGTGAATACTTAGAAAGTCTATCAGTCTATATCATTGAGAAACAGAGAGATCAAACTATCTCCTAACAAAGTATATGGAAAGATATATCACAACCTATCTCATGTAATATCTAATTAGATATCCCAACTATAGGATTATTTCATATCTTATCCTAACATAAGGTTGATCTGAACACATTTCTTAAGTCACATCATAGTTTAAGTGAAGGTTTATCCACCATTTTTAGTCAAACACATGGGGCTTGTAATTCAAAAACATATATATCACAATATCATAAATCAAAACATAAAATTTATAAAATCAATTAAATAATAATCAACTGATATATTATTTTATAATCTCTAATACCCCATTGAATAATCATTTGAAATTTCTTATCAATAAATGCTAATTCACTAATCAATGTGAACCATCTTTACTAAATAAATATAATCTAAAATTTCATTTCATTTACACAAAAATCACCATTATCATATTATAATCTCAAAAGTAATTAAACAATCTCAAAAACATTATTTAAGTGCATATATAAGTATTTAATTTGTTTTCAATTATTTAATATGTATTTTTAAACAATTATATTTATGAAAGGTGATACCTAGTAATTCAAATATCAAACAGGATCAAGTATTAATTATAATTTTATTGAATACCTTGACTTGTGTTTTGAATGAGAATTCAAATGAGTTCAAATGAATTTAGAGAGATGAAAATATCACTTCTGTATGTCAAAGAGTTCCTATAATCTGTTATGGAAATATTATTCATGATAAATATGTATTTATATATTAATAAGATATGAATAATAATTCCTGTGTGAGATCCAAATACAATAACTATTATGATTATATTTTTTTATCAATGGATATAACCTAATAGAATTCAATAGATCCTATAAATTGATGAATTTATGACTGAAAAAATTTTGAGTAGTCATTGTGATTAGTTATCAAAGTGAAAGTGATCAAGGTGAAGAGATTATCTAAAGGATAATGTGTAGACTTTAAAAGAACAAGGCTAACTATCTATATTTTGAAATTATATATTTGAATACCTATTCAAGTAGGAGTAAGAAAGAACCTTTGATAAATTTTGGGAGATAGAATAAATACCACACTGAGAGTTTGACAGAAGATTTTCCGGAGATATCTTCAATTGGTGGGAGGATAGTACATAAAAACCATTGGGTGTTGGTTTCTTTGAACACATTAAGACCTAAAACTTTGGGAGATTGTCTACTAGTTATTTTGGGATATTTTCCATCAATATTTTCAAGATATATATTTTATATTGTATTCAAGTTGATTTATAATGGATAATCTTGGTTATCATGCCTAGCAAGGAGTAGTCTCACATTGAGACTAAACCATATAAATTCTAGTTTACTTGACTTCATTTACATGATCACTCATGTAATTATCAGAGATTTTAGAAATGTAAGTATCCTATTTAACAAAACATAGATGTGTAATACTTAAGATATATTCGTTAAAATAAAAAGGACCATTGATTTATGCATCCCCCTCTCAATTATCTCATTAATTCATGAGATTCATTTTTGTTGCAATAAAATCCCAAAAACCCAAAAAATATAATTCCAATTAAATCACATCCAAATATTCTAAATCCTAATAAATATTTTTAGAACAACTAGACATCACAATATCACTCAATTTGGTTATTTATAGATTAGTAAAATTAATTTTAACATTTGATAAACAATTTCTTTGGCCTAAAATACCATTACATTCTCTCTTTAATCATTAAATTTCAAAATAATCCAATTAAAAAAAATTGTTTTAAAGAACCCAAAAACATTCATTTTTAAACTAAATTTTAATTCTATTACAACAATAAATTTTCAACAATAATCTCATTCCATAAATATTAATTTCATTCGAACACTCAACATTTTTCATTTAATAAATAATTATTCTAATTAAATATTGATATTAGGTCATGTCTCTACTAATATTGGAACATTAATCAATAAATTATATCATAATATAATCATTTATATCATATGAAATATTATACGAATTTTACTTCTCTACAAAACAAATAACACATCATCGTTGTGAAAAAACTATGGGTTAAAAAAATAAAATTAAATACCTCATAAAAATTCATTAATAATAATATTATAAGACACAACAACCATTAATAAATTATCTATTAATCATAATATCCTATTATTTTTTAATGTTAAATAATTCATTAACCATAAATATTATTAAATTTTACAATTCACATACTAATATATTTATCTAATGAGAAACACTACTCCAATATATTACTATTAATATAATAAATTCCAAATTAGTTAGAATTTCATTCAAAATCTATTTAGCTAACTGAAAGATAAAACCACACAAAAATTCATATAAAACACATAAAATCATTGAAATAAACTCAATATGAATATTGAGGTAATCTAAGTATTGATAAATCAATTATTCACATAAGTATAAATGTAATATAATTTCTTAATCACCAAAAATCAATGTTTTTCTAACATATCAAAGGAAAAAATGAGAAAATATTAAAATTTAAATGAAAAAATCATAGAAAGATACCATAGTGAATTGATCCTTTTATATTGATAATCACAATGAACTTTATGGATCTTGATTTCATAAATAAATAAAATAAATAATACCAAAATAAGAGAGGTAAATCTAGAGAGAATTTAGAGGTTTGTCTCCCTGTCTCAATCAAGATGTTGTATAGAAAACAAAACTTACCACAACAAAAACTAGAGGAAAAAGGATCCTATAATTTTTTTTACTCTAAGTTATAGCTATCCTCTTCATTAACAACTTGACATGGTTAATGGTCTATTGTAACAATATTAGCTTAATCAAAGATGACTCATTGAACTCTATTCTGTATAAGTCTAATTAACATTGCCTCTTATATAGGGAAAAGAACCGAACCATCTAAATCGATGATTTATATATATTTTAATATAAAAATTATACCAATTATTGATAATATGACCTATAACTACTAAAATCAAGAACATATGTACATGATATGTCCTATATAATCTAAATAGTATTTATAGGTTGACTATCGGTCTATTAATGATATTATATACATAACTTAACTTGAGTACCCAACTCCTTCATCTAGAACTACCAAAACAAAGTAGTCAATCTCATATCATGGTTAAATATTATACTAAAGGGTACACTATAATGAGTAAATATCTCGTGAATATACAAATTCTTCAAATCATTAATTATCTAAGCCTTTCTGATTGGAAGAAAATGAGTAGCATTCACTAGTAGATCAACTGTTACCCACAATACATCCCTCCATTTAGATGATCATGGATGTCTTATAAAAATAAAACATTACTTCACCCAATTTTCACGCTATAATTAGAAATGAATATTCTATACCCACTAGGTTCTGAATCACGATGTTTACATATTAAGAGCTAACACATCTCGATACAATTCTAACCATATCCCTCTTTATCCTTTGACACCAAAAATGTCCCCAAACACCATTATACATAATAATCTAAATATTATAGAATAAAAAATAAAAAATATGAAAATAACACATAATATATTATGAAATATGTAATAAAACCATATAAAATCCATGAAAATACGAGATAAAACCATCATCCATAGTCCATTAGGTATATAATCCCCACTATGACTTCTTTCATGAATTGTCCAATAATCATAATATGATCCTTGAATTTACTTCACCCACTTCTTTAAGTATGTAGTGATAGTTAAGGGTGATGAAACAATATAACCCTAATCCTTAGATATATCTTTATATAAATATTACCTAATATGATTATTATCCTTTGATTCATGTTGTAAAATACTTTCATACTTCCTTTTCAGTGCATCAAAAAAAATTTCTCTTTCCAAAACTGCACATTATCTCAATGTCAAATTAATAAATTTATTTTTCCCGTCTCCATTGTCAAAAATTCATATCCCATTGAGTGATATTATAATTCTGGATCTTTTGATCATTATAATCATGATTTTTTTTGTAAAAAAAGGCACAATAATTTGAGGAAGTGTAATACCATATCCAAATTAAGACCACAGTTTGAATAATTATTTTTGTATGGTATTTGAAAATAAAACCTATAAGACACAACCTAACCTTGCTACATTAGTCTGACCCCAAAACCTATATTGGACGTTTTAAGTAAGATTTATAAATATTACATGGATTAGGTAAGATATAAATATGTGTATATATCATTTCTCACTTTAATTCTTGAAATGTATTATAAAAATGACAATTAAATTCTAATTCAACTGCCTTCAAAGTTAGTTTCATAATTGACATTTAGTTAATAAAATATTGAATAAATTATTAATAATATCAAAGAATCACCAAAAAATATTAATCTCAATGTTATTATTATGTACTCCCCAATATATTACGTCCAATACATTATTAACCTAAATTGAAAATCCAAATTTTTACACGATATGTAAAAGAAAAATTACCTCTCTAATTCAAAAATAGAATTTCAAAATCATGTCCTGAAATTTATATTCCCTCATTTTCTTCAAAACAATAGCTAATATTTATAATGATCCTTTCAAGATCAGTAATATATAAAAATTTCATCAATAAACACACTCATAAAGTATTATATATATAGAAGAATGATATGGTTCATTAGACCCATAAACAAATATATAGAATTTTTTACCCTAAAAAATTTAACCAAGAACTCAAAATAGCCCTAAATATTATTGAAAATTATCTTTATCATATCTCCCATTTACACCCTAAGATGATGATAATCTTCCCATTTATTAATCTTTGAGAACCATCAAGACCAACAAAATTGATCAAATATATCATCAATCCATGTTAATAGATATGAATTTTTATAATAACAAGATTTAAAATTTAGTTATTTTTGGGACCCTTAAGGCACCCTAAGAGGGTGAGGGGGTAATCATGGTGTGCCTAATTTAAATTATTTTCAACATTTTTTTATTTTAAATTATGTAAATTCTTCTTACTTGCATCAGAACAATGTTCGATGTATTTTTTACCCATAAAATCACCAAATTCATTTAATAATGTATAGATTCAATGTATACAAGTACATTGTGATTTTTTACATGGTTTGACCACATTGGGATACCCCGAGGAGCATGTAATAGATATTGTGTTGATTCACTAATTAACCACTAGGACAACTAATTTTAGTAGTTATAAGGTTTTTTTATTCCACAACCAGGATCAATACCCTCACAAGGTTCTAGGTTAGATAACTACTACCCAAGGCTCATTGATTTTTAAGTACCACTTCCTACTTCATCCTCATTTATGCACTACTCCAATATAGGACTCCCAAAATCCTATTGTTCTCTCTTGCCCCATTAATTAATAGTATAGAGAAAGAAATATTACTCATTTTATAGAATTATAAGTCTGTATTTAACCAATATAATGGGAATGAATTAAATCCTTAGTATATATAGATTCATACTTTAACTACATTGTTACTACATCAATGAACTTATTTGAAATTACCTTTGGAAAACCACTTTCTTTTTCAATAATAATTCAAGAACATATTATTCACCACACACAAATATTTATACCTTATTACTCTATTTTATTTACAATATCATCCACCTTATTCTTTTGAGAATAAATATCTTCAATAAGGAAAATGGTTCTCTTCTTATTCTTAAGTCATTAATATTTTATTCAAACACACAACACAACCATACTCCTCTTCTTATTCCTTCAAGTGTTTAAATGAAAACTCATAGAGCTACCTCTTATACTCTTCTCATAGATTTATCAATGAATCATGGGAGAGTATTTTTTTCCATTATTGTATTATTATATTTAAAATATATAATACATCTATTGAGATCTCCTTTTTTAGTTCCTCAATCTCACTACAAAAGACGCAAGTATGTCTGTTTTCTACATATAAAAATTTAGAAAACTTTCTATATAGTGTCAAATGGTACTTCCCTTCATTAAATTATTTCTCTAGAATTCTCACACAATATAAAAATATTTTATTTAAAACATAGGAAATTCATTTTGTATCTACACCTATACATCTCTATATACTTTTATTCTTCATGTGTTTCATTGAAATTCTCAATCTCCCATGATACTTGATCTCCCAATATCTATGTTCATGGACTCCATACTTACAACATGGAAATATCCTTCCAACATTAATACATTTCATTTAATACATTACATATCACATGAAACATAATTCTTTATTCTTGGATTGGATCATCTTTCTCATTTTAAGTTTCATGATGTCGAATACATTCTTGATTGATCCTTCATCACATGAAGTAGTTTTATAATTATTTAATTGGAAGATCCTTACATTTTACAAGGTACATATTATTTTTAATTTTAGTTGTATCCCTTTTAAAATGGTTAATGAAATACTTCCTGGAATTAAGGAAGGTCTGTAGAGTGTCTTGGGGGTTCAAGACATGAAAAGATGGAAAATGGGCCATCCATTTCGCAGTGCACAATTGGTACATGGTTAGTAATAACCATGCACTAGAACCATATTCCTTATATAAGGGTATTCAGAGTTTTTAAATTATGCAAGGTGAGCCTAAGAACCATGAAAACCTGAAAAAAAACCAACTGCACAGCCTCCACACAGTTTTCAAACAGTGCTACCTCCCTAGAAAACCATGTTACCAATGAATCTTGTGGATATATGAGTCCCCATGATTTGAAAACTATGTGTTTAAACCGTACCACTTATTAAATGTGTGAAAATTACCATTTACCCTCCTTGCCTTAATTGTTTCGTCCACTATTTTTTCACTATTTATTCTCAAATAATAATGGGTATGAACCAATAAATCCATCCCTTTCAAAGGATTGTTCTCCTTTGTTTCATAGGTATTTGAAGTGTTGTTTAGTGAAAATCAAATACCTGGGTGAGTCTATGATCCCACATTATTCAATTTTAGGGGAGAATTAGTGTGTATTATTTTATCTTCTTATGAAGCTCATGAAACCTACCTTTAGATAGAATTATTAGCTTTCGTGCTAGTGGTTTTTTAAGATCATATAAATGGCCACGATTGTGTGAGATCTTGTCTAAATTCTGGGGGTAGGTGGTCTATGTGTTTTCTCCCATATTATAGCGATTTTTGATGTGTATGCTATGTGTGGAAATGTTCTAACAAGAATCAAATTTTCTTCTTGGTTAACATTGATAAATTTTGTTTTAGGATATTATGTGAGACCATTCATGGATCACATTGGGTCCATTGGATATTACAATATTGAACTTAATTTCCACCCAAGGGGTGTGCCCATTAATTTAAAAATGTAAATGTGGAATGTGAAAAAGGAAATGATGGGTTTATGGGATTATGTGAATACTTATATTTCATGGTGTGATAATGTGGCATGGGGGATTGTTTTTCATGACTATAATTAAAATGTTATAAGGCATGGAAAAGGGAAGTGATAATAAAAATAATAAAAATGGGCTTAAGTGTGAATTTTTAAATTATTTTAATAAATAAATCATTATTGTGCAGCACAAGTGAAATGTTGAACTGATCTTGTTTGGTAATATTGAAAATCATTATTTCTATCATGTATTAAAAATGTTAAGCATGTTGGAACTTAGAAATGGTTTTTGATTAATGTTTGAGATATGGTACATGATTCTCTCAACCCATGTGTATGTACATTGGACTTGGAGTTACTTTTATTTGGTTTAGGATGTCCATACATAGAATTCTGTATCCAAGTATTAGGGTGATAAGCATGGTTCCATGTACTCCTGATTTGTGTGTTGATATTATGATTCTGGAAAAAAAGTTCAACATGATGTTGTATCTTGGATAAAACTATTTTATTCCATAAATTTAATGATAAATAAAAACCCCCTTATTATTATGTAAATTGATGACACCTATAGTACATGGCCTAGACTTCCAAAGATTTAGTCCAATATGGTTAGTTGGTAATTGGTTGAATTAAAACTTTTTTACTTCATGTATTATATTTTTTATTCAATCACAATTTTTTTTATACTTATGTTTTGAATGGATATTTCTTTACACACCATTGGTGGTGACCAATTAATTTGTACTCTCACCCAACTCAGGATTACTATGGTACCCTTTTAGATATCATGATTGCGGGTATGGATTAGGTAAAAGGCCCTATATTAGATGGTTGAAATTGGGTGGAGCTTGGATGAGGGGACCATACTTGATTTTGAGGCCGAAATTGTGATATTTTTAGTGATTCTTTATTTTGAATTTTCCGTTGGTAGTTTCATATATCATCAAATTACATGTTTATTGTATCAGGTTTTTTTTACTTCCCCAGTATGGGAATTTTTGAAGTGACTTTTTTTTATTGATTATTATTGAATGATATTTTTTATATTTATTTTTTATTTTGGTGTACTCTAGTAAAGAAGGGATAGTATCCTCATGTATCTCATTATACCCTTGATGTTATTCAACAACCTTTGGAATACATTGAGGTGTGCCTGAGGTCACATAATGAACTGACTCGGATAACTAGTTCAGTGGAACCCAATATGGGACATTAAATTGTTGTACAAGAGGGTTTTTTCAGTTTCTTTATTAATTGGGAAAGGTTTACAGGTGAATAGGATGTGTCCAACATTGGATATAAGCTCATATATAGGAGTAACTAACCCATGTGTTGGTGAAAACCCATGTTACTGGGGTGGGATTATTGTTCTTGGTGTTTTTTTGTTATGGTTGGATGTTATTTCACCTTGGTGATACACTTATTGTGTGATTTTACAAATTTATGTGGTTCCAATTGTAGGATGACATAGAATGAGATCATGTATTCATGGATCATTTTTGGAACTCTAGGATTAATGTGAAATGCATCATGTTGGGCGCACATAGAAGAGCATGTGGGTTATGGTTAAAATAATACCTACTGAGTAACTTATAATTGTTTAGAAATTTAAATATGGTGAAATTGTGTCAAATGTAAAGTTTGAAATTTGGATGTTTGATTTACCCTATATTATCCATGGCCCTGTATAGGTATAGTTGAGTGTAGTGGTGATTCTTTGGAAATATTTTTTGAGATAGTGTATGTGGATTATTTTGTTTATGGATAGTTGTGATCGAAATTTTGTATAACAATGAAATGTATTATAATGGGTCCTAAAATTTTCATTTCATATTGTAGAATGCTTCCACTATGGAAATATTTTTAGGTAGGTAAACATGAAGTAATTTCTAAGAATGCACCTAGAGTAGATGGATAATAACCCCCAATGGTTCCAAAAAATAAGTAAGAAGAGATGGTTCACGATAAGTTCACACATTTAATATAGTTTATGGAGAGAGACCCAAGGTGGGAAACTCTATTTAAGGTTGATATAAAGAGTGAGTTTCAACTACAACACCCTTCTATGTTTTTGAAAGAGGGTGGACCAGAGGAATCAGAGTTCTGATTTGTGTCTATACAGATGATACTGAACCACTTAGGGATACCTTTAGGGAAAATATTCCTACTGGAATAATATATGTTATGAGTACTATTGAAGTGCGGGTGGGATATCCCAGCCCTAGATATATAGAAAGAGGGTATGGCATGGAAGAACATCCAAGAGAAGTTCTTAGAGCTTTTATGTCTAGATAACCTAAGGAAGGAAAGGTTTACAGAGTTCATGCATTTGACCTAGGGTAATATGTCAGTGAGGGATTATTCTTGCGACTCCACTGACATACAATGTTTTTTCCGGATGTTGGAAAGATATTAGTTAAGAAACATAAAAACCTTTCAATATGGTCTCAGTTGTGAGATTAGGTCGCAAGTAAATATATTGTGGTAGCATAAGTTTACTGATGTGGTGAATTATGCTCTCATTTCGAAGGGGGTCCAAAAAGAGGCCGCAAGTGATGGACACATGTTTTTAACTCGGTGATATTGTGTTATGTCTTTATAAGGTAGTAATAACTATTATGAGAACATCTATCAAGAAGGTGGTGAATAGGGAAACGAAGGGAGTGGACCAGACTCTCTTGGTAGTGGTCTTGTGGTTTTTTATAAGTGTGGTGAGCTAGTTCATATGAGAGTTTAGTTTATTTGATCGTCGGTGGTGTTTCAATCTTGCAGTAGGATGAGGAACTTGTAACGGCTTTGTTGGATCCCTTGATAGATAGGTAGTGATGGAGGACCTAGGCCAATGTAGAGCACTAACATGGGATCTTTTACTCCATACCAATAATGGAGTTGGAGTTCCATCAGCCATACCTGATGGGGTGGGGGATTTGGTACATTAGTGAAATATAATCCATATAACTAGAGACTCATAGTGAACATGAATCACACTAGATCACAGGGTAGAGGGATATGTTAGCTGCATTCTATTCAGCATACTCCTATCAGTATTGATGTTTTACTATCAACTATTTGAGGTGTTATCCTTCTGGTTTATAGGATTTCTAGTGCCTTATTTGATACAAAATCTTCACATTACTTTATACCGTGTCATATATTGAATGGTTTGGTTAAGATGGTGGAGTTTATGTATATCGTTATATTGATCAACATGCTATCAGGAGTGCGGTCATAGAGTATCTGATGTTGCAGAGAGTATACCCTTGAAGTCATTGAGTACTATATTCTTTGGGACTTTTTTCTACATGATATGTATCGGTTTGACCAAAAGGAAGGAATGAAATTATTCATTACATACTAGGATCCCATTTATTTTTATCATAGGATAGTGACTTTCACATCTCCAAATAGTGAAATTTATGTTCACCATGAAGAGTGCCATATACAGGTGGGTCAGGTGGGGGTAGTTTATTAAAGGTTAGGAGAGATCACAACCCAAGTGGTTATTTTGATGCTCAATAATGGGGGATTGGAGCATGATGTATCCTTCATATAGTGGATAAAGTTTAGGACATGTTTCTTTAGGTGTTTTTAGAATTTACACCTGAGAAATATATTGAGTTCACAGTTCAATTGATGATTGTAGTTGATCCAGTTTCTATTCCACGATATGGAATAGTACTAATAGACCTATAAGAGATTATGTCTTAGCTAGTGGAATTATAGGATTACGGGTTTATCCATATGATCATTTAACATTGGAGATCTCCATCTTTATTTTCCAAGAAGTCTAACAGATCCTTTCATTTGTGTGTTGATTACTAGAAATTTAACTAGATTACTATTAAGAATGGGTATCCTCTTCCACATATTAATGATTTCTTTTATCCACTAAGGGGTTACTATGTGTTCTTGGAAATCTATTTTATATTAGGGGATCATTGGGTGAGGGTAATACCTTTTGGTATACCTTGGGTTTCATTCAGAATTATGTATGGATTTTATAAGTTTGTGGTCATATTGATTGGGTAAACAAACATCTTCCATGCTCATGGATTTTATGAACCATATTTTTCACCCTTACATGTATCTATTTGTGCTCATATTAGTTGATGATATATTGGTGCAATCATAGACTTGTTGTGATCATGTCAAATATTTTTACATTTTTTCGATTATGATAATGAAGCATCAGTTGTACACTAATATATCTATGATTCATTCTTGGATCATCTAGTTAAATTTCTAGGGTTATATAATCTTAAATGAATGTGTTTCGGTGGACCCTGATAAGGTTCACAAAGATTTTTCTTATGATAAACAAAAAAATGTTTTTGATATCCAAATATTTTTTTGGTTTGGAGGGAGTTTACTAAAGGTTCCTGAATGACTTTTCTCACTTGTAAATGCCATCATCAGGCTTGAAAAAGAAGGGTATAATGTTTGAGTAGTATGAGTCATATTGTAATGCTTACTATTAGCTAAAGAGAAGTTTGACTACAACAAAAATAAGGATATTACCCAAACTAGGTGATTAATACACCTTATCTTATGGTGTATCTGAGATCGGACATGGGATAGTATTGATATAGGGTGATTGATTCAAATCTTATGGATCATAAAAGTTGATTCCAAATGAATTAAAAAACATACACACAATCTCATGTTATTTACATGTTTTTATGCCTTGAATTGTTGGCAGCATTACCTTTTGGGTGAGATTATTATTGTTTGTACTAATCAAGATCCTCCAATTTATATTTTCAAGCATTATTTAAACCTTCGGTAGTGGATATGGGTTGATTATATTAAGTACTTTTATTTCGAGTTAGTTTATATTTTGGGGAATATATGTAGTGTTTATAATAATTTTAGCTAGAAAAAAATAGACTCAAGTTGTAAAAAAACGTGTTTTGAGAAGAAAATGTTGTCCTTGTTCATTGAGATGCATGTAGGTGTTTAGGATAAATAGAAGAAGATTAACCTTGCATATTTATTTGATGAGATCCTTATTTTGAGATGGATAAATGAGATTTAGTATGTGGATCTACAATTTCTCACATTAATGTATCTTTTTGATGGTGGGTAGATACCTCCCAACTAGACCATTTATGACGATGAGATCATCCATGTTCATGGCTATGTTATTATGCTTACTTGTATTCGTGATAATGCATGGGTTTTATGCCTAGATGTGTGTGGTTTAGCATGGAAAAACTAAAATTTACCATGGCCATTGTAGATAATATTTTTGTTCATGAATAAAGAATTTGATCATAGGTTTTGTGACATGATACTACACATGTCAACAGGTGAAGGCTAATAATCAACAACCTGCAAGTATATTACAACATATTTGTCTTCGGAATAGAAGTGTGATGATATTATGATAGATTTTGTGGTGTGATAATAAATGAATCCATGGAAGAATGATGTGATAAGGTTAATTATTTATATGTTGAAATGGGTAGCATATTTCATACTGACCAGGGAGACATTCACTATTGACCAGTTGGGAGAATTTTATGTTTAGAAGATAATGTGTTTTCATGGGGTAACTCAGACTATTATTTCAGATAGAGACCCAAAAATTTACATCATTTTTTCAAAGATTTTAGAAGGCAATAGGTACCCACCAGTTTTTAGTATAGATTTTCAGCCATAGATCGATGGGTATTAGGGGAATAATATCTAGGTTCTAAAGAATAGTAAAAGAGAATGAATCCAAGATTTTTATTGAACATGAGATAAGAACCTAGTAATTTTAGTTTTTTCCAATAAAAAAATAATTATAAGAATACTTTTTAGATGAAAATATGGGAATCACTCTGTTTTTGGCCATATATCTCACGTTTTTATTGAATAGAATTGGTAGAATCTTGGTTTTTGGGACCGAGTATCAAACATGAGACGTTAGAGTAAGTTCAATTGATCCAAAATCGTATGGATACAACTCAAAGTAGAAATAATTCATATATCGATTAAAACCATCTAAATCGTGATTTTATAGTCAGGGATCATCTATTTATTTGGGTGTCACCATAATTAGGTCGCCATTGGATTCAAAAATTGGGAAAGTTAGTGGCCAAGTATGTGGGGTTTTTAGAGATTATGGATAGGATCAGACCGGTAGCATATTAGTTGGATATTATATAGTGGCAGAGTGTTTTTCTATATTTTTCTTGTGAAAAGCATGTATAGTATCACCAGAAACCTTTTCATGTGATTGATGTTGATGATATTGAGCTTGAGGTAGATGTGTCCCATGACGAGAATTTGATTCGCATTCTGAATCATGTAGACAAAATTATTCGGGGTGAGATTGTATCATTGGTAAGAATGTTGTGGCAGCATGGTTGTGTTCAAGTGGAAACATAAGTGTGGTAAGATGAAATGTGGGCCTTGTGTCCAGACCTTTTTACATTGGAATCTTAGTGATACAGGGGAGTCTGGCTCAAGGATGATCTATTATAAGGTGGGTAGGTTATAATAACCAGAATTTTATGAGGTACATTTTAATTTTAATTTTAATTGACTACCTATTTAAATGGTTAATAAAATTGTTCTCAAGAGTAAGGAAGGTATTAGGATTGTTTTAGTGGATCAGGATATGAAAAGAGGGGAAAGGGGGCATCTTGTGTATGGAACACCATTCATGCATGTTTAGTATTAACTGTGCAATAGAACTATGAATCCTAAATAAAGGGGATACATAGTTTGTAAAGCATTCAAGGGGTTCCTATGAACCATAAAGTATTAGATAAAACCAACCACATAACCTTAAAATATTTTTTCCAAACTATGAATACTCCATAGAAAACCATTTTACCCATTAATATCTTCAATTGAGAACGCCTCACGATTGACACATGGTTTCGAATACGATATAACCAAACCATGCTTCTCAGTAAAAATGGTAAAGTTACTATTTTTCCCTCCTAAACATAAATTCTTCATTATTAATTTTTCAACCCATTTCATCTTCTTTTTTCAACGGGTTTGAAAGTAGATCTCCCTCCCCCTCCAAGTATCATTTTCTATCATTTATTAGGAATTTGAAGCGTTGTTTAATTAAAATTTAATCCCTGAGTGAGTCTATGATTCCCCTTTACTCTATTTATTGAGAGAATAATTGTGAGTTATTTTCTATTACTATAATGATCATGAACCATAACATTATTGGTAATTCCTAGCATTGGTGTTAGTAGTTCATTTTGATCAAATCAAGTTCCATGGCTGGGTGAGTTCTTGTCTATGTGCTTGAGGTAGGTGTTAATGTTTTTTAAATTGTAAGTTGTAAAGACATAATTGTATCATACATGAATATTAAATCTTAATAGATGAATATTAATTATATAACATAATGATCCGCACTATAATCATATAAGTATAGTTCTTTTGGATCCATGGATAGACAAGCAACAGGTCTATAAGTGAGATACATCATCTCTAAATATGTTCATTATAAATAGGACCATTCTTAGTCATATCATAAATCATAACATTTATCATAACCCAAGGAAAGGAAACCTAAGAATGTCTAAGATCTGATGTTGAGTAAGGATAAATAATGGATAAATGAACATATCATGAGCATAGGGGCATGAGAATATGAGAATAACATTACAAAACCCAACCCTTTATATTAATGATCATAAACTTGAGTCATGGAATTAATATTATATGTTTATAAGAAATTAATAATAAAATAATCAAACAAAATAAACCCTAAGAACAAAAAATTTGTATAAGTTATAGTTTTTTGGAACACAAATAAGCACATAAAATCATTTCAATAGTAGTTCAATAATACAATAACAGTGGAATGGGTTCACTACCCTGACCATCAAAATAGTCAAGGATCACTCCCAAGAATATCATAGTGTAATAATTACATTACTAAACTGGGTTTACACATCATTCAAGTCCAATTTATCTCATGATACATCAATCTCAACCCTATGGATTGGAGGGAGTTATAGGTCCCACAAATCACATAATGAAAAGAATAAATAATTGGGCCACAAGATCATAAAACAATCATCATATCAAAACCCATGAAAATAAATTGTTTTCATTTAGTTTTGTTATTAAATAACATGTGTAAAATAAATAGTTTTTAGAATCATTTCATCATCACGTCAAAGCATTACCCATGGAAAAAGACGCGGGTTTTGTAAGATTTTATTAGGGTATAACCCGTGGAAGAGAAATGGGTTTCATAAAAATATTTTCATCATAAAAAAAACATAGAGTGAAATAATAAGAATGGTATCCTTTGATCATATGCCTATTCAATAATAAGTAACAACAATGGATGACATCTTGGATAGAAAATTATTTTCATATATCACATGGAACATTTCTTGAGGAAAATAAATTTTCTTTGAAAATAACTTTCCAAAACTAAAAATTGAAAAAATATTCCTTAACTAATTTTATTTGAAAATAAAAGTCAAAAAATATAAATTAGTCCTTAATACATTGATTTTTTATGATAGCAGGGAATTCTATACATTTTATACATGTTAAAACAAATATTCCTTTCACATTTTTGGTAAAATAGAAATGAGAATTTTTGGAAACAAAAATGGATATTACTTTAAATAAAATTAAAAAGTAAAAAATTAGTAAAAATGTATTTAATAAATAATTATTATAATATTAAAGGTATTTTTGAAATCATTTTCAGAAAACTTGGTTTTAGAAGAAATATTTTTTTGATCGAAGAGAGAAATAAAAATGAATTTTACTAAAAATATTTTTTTGAACTAATGAGTAAATAAAGAGAGGAAAATTAATTTAAAACATGTATTCTCATGAAATTACATGAGGGTAATAAAATTCAAGAGTTTCATGAGATATAGATCAAAATTTTATAGCATTGGAAGAATAAACATAAATAGTCTTGATAAATGATGCGATTGTATTACTAAAACCTACGACTGTGGTGACATTTAATAAAATTAAACATGAATGAATAATATTGAATAAAATAGAAAACACTTTAAGAAAAATAAATTAATGATTTTACTTTTAAAAGGGGTTGTATATATACCTAATAAATGAAAATAGGTGCATAATATAACGTTTTTCTTAAAGAAGACAAATTGATCCCTTTCCTTAAGTTCCTATTGCCTTGAAATCACTCCAGAATCATTTGTAATATATATATATTATAAATATATTATATGACTATCATAACATATATCATATCATATATGGTGTATTTATAACCTTTTGTTACCCGTTTAGTAACTACTCGATGTTAATGTCACGTTTCAGGCAATAACTGTATTGTTTTTCATGTATGTTTTGAATTTTCTTTTTTGTTCCTCCTACATTTATCACATTTCCATAATATATATAATTTTGAGATGATATAAATGTAATATATATTTATTATATATGTATATATTTTAATCCATAAAATTTAGATATAGAAAATTAAATACATAATTCACAGAGAAGGTAGGTCATATGTATGCATGAACAATGTTTTCATTTTCATTATTGATTGAAAGAAATATAGTTAAAAAATATAATATCCTTAAAGATTATTTTCATTAAACCCATCCATATTAAATTCCATATAAATCATGAATGAATCACATTACTTCACGAGGCAGTAGTCTATCATACATAGGATTAACGTTATCAGATTCCCACATAATTGAAATATTGGGAGGGATTTAAGGAAGATATTTGGATAGGCCAAACTCATTTGAGATATTGGGAGGGATTTAAGATCTATGTATGATAGACATCATATTGGGAACCAAATATCTTCCTTCTTACTTTCAATTACTGGACTAGACATCATATTGGGACCCAAATTAGAAGATTGTTATAGTTTTTATATTTTCCTTTATCACTTTATTCTATCATGAAAAGAAAAGATTATTATATCAGTTTGTGGGTACTTCCCCCATTTTGGAATGTGCTATATGATGTATGGTTATTTATTATTATTTCATGCTATTTTTTATATTCATTTATGCTATTGGATTACTCTGGAAAAGAGGGTATAATAACCCCATGTATCTCATTCAACTCTCATGACTATTTGTAGCCTCTATATTATGGGGATCCATGCTTGAGGTCATGTAATGAACTAGCATGGGGAACCAATTTAGTGAAACCAGTGTCTAGATGTCTCATTGATGTTCCTCAAAATTAGACTGGAGATATCTTCCACATCACTATATAATTCCCATACGTTAGGCCAAATTCAAATATATAGACAGATTGACCCATGTACTCTATCACATATTCAAATTTCCTACATAGTTGGATT
Source organism: Viscum album (assembly GCA_963277665.1). Classification (NCBI taxonomy): domain Eukaryota; kingdom Viridiplantae; phylum Streptophyta; class Magnoliopsida; order Santalales; family Viscaceae; genus Viscum; species Viscum album. The sequence continues at coordinate 695,559,654 of OY728157.1, forward strand.
TACATACTTGAACTTATTCATATAGATAGATTCACCTACATTTCCAATTTTGGAAATGTGATCACCCTTACATATCCAAATTCACTTTGGACATAATTTTCATAAGTGGGATTCCTTACATTACAAAATATTTGCACATCATTATAATTACTTTATGTGGATACTCAACATAACTTATTTCATATACATGGTTCTCTATCAAAATCATGTTCATGGAAAATACCATTCATGGATACTTAGGTAGGTTTTCAAAAAGCTAAATTATCATTCAAATATTTTGAAAATGATTTCGAATCTCTTTGATATGGTTTCTATCTTTCATATATCATCCAATAAACTCTTCAAGGGATGTCTCATGGCCTCTATAATACTTATGATCATTGTATCTTCTGGTTGATCTTTGTCACAACCCTTTGACCTACACATATCCTTTAAAAAACCCAATATATATATCTATAATTTTGATTTTCTAACTACTCCAATATCCTTCATGGCCACCATTCCTAGAAGTGTAACTCACTTTAGGGGTATCCATAAATCTACCCATCTTGTTAAAAAATCATATTGGGATATTCTAAACATTTTTTCAACAAATCCACCACAACCTAAGGGGTGCCCAATAATCTCCCCCTTTTTATTTTTTTGAAAATAAAATCATTCCAATATCTCTCCCCACTGTTAATTAAATACAATGGGGGTAACTATTAGAAGAATTGGTACTTTATTTTATCCCTATTAGTGTGTTCTCATATCTTCTCTCACTTAATGATAGTGTATTATTTTTCATATGGATCCTTATTTAAATGGGTATATCTTTTCTGTTTCAAATAGTAAGAGATTTATCTATCACATTCTCAATACTTGGGCTTCCTCAAAAATTTTCTACATTTAATGTGTGGGAAGAAAAACCAATAATACTCCACTCCCTGTTTGTACAAGATGTAATTCCTTACTGGATTTATTTTCTATCATTGAGGATAGGGAAGGATTATCTTACTATTTACACACCCAAATTTTTTATCCACATTATCATTTGACTTTGTTCTATATTTTTTATAACTTTTTAGTCAGATTAAAAAATTCTAGAATCACCGATTTTTATACACATCCACACTTTCATAAGAAAATTATTGAGTGAATTTACAACATATAACTCAAGTTATCAAAATTTATCTAAGCCTATTGATCCTGAGATCTATGTATGAAACAAGAGTTCCTAGAAAAAATAACCAAAGATGTACATATCACTCGTGATTTTAATAAAAATTCTTGCATCTTTAACTTTTAATTTCCTAAACTAACAACCTAGGATCTCCATCACACTTTCAAAACAAATAGTGACTACATTGAGTCAAAAAATAGTGATTGGGACATACAAATCCTTCATCTCCTCAGTGTTGGTTTGGTGTAGCCCAATCCATTTTGGATTATATTTGGGACAAATTATTGCAACATGTACTGTGACTAGGCCAAAATATTCATGGTTTGATCTCCATAGTTATCTCATTAGGGTTGTAGGGAGTAGTGTACCCCTTCTCCAGGGGTCGAATTCCCTCAGCCCAAACATTGGGGTTCTATAGAATCATTGACCACTATAACAGATTTGACCAATAGACACCCATAGGGCACTGTAGTAGTGTGGACTTTGGAGTCCATAGTACTATAACTCCTTGAACTATCAGCCTCCATCTACTGTATGACTTTTGACTTGGGGTGGGGGATCCTTTCATTGTAGTGATGGGGAATTCTTTTATGGTTGGTGGAATAGTGGATCATCTTCCTCCTTTTCTAGACCATTTTTGGCTAGGGTTTCATTTTTTAGAAACTTTGAGTGATCTCATATAAATTGTACTCCCGAATCATAGTGAAAATTATTCCTCTCCATGGACGTATGGATTATTCCCAAACCAGAAAAATCTATCTATTCTCGTTATTCTATTTTTTCCCTTATACTCTTCTGTGATATATTTTTACTTCATTTCTATTGAAATTTTCCACAACATTCAAAGGATTTGTTCTTAAGAAAATAAGGATTAACAACCCTTAAATTTCATCTTCAACTTATACTGAATTCCATTCTCGACTCTAGACACTTAATATAGAAATTGTGTTCACCACAAGTTTGTGTCCTGTTTGGGGAAATATCTCCTGGTTAGTAAAAATATATATACTATAAAAAATAGATTGAATATACCAATTATTAGAATAATAAAATAATTTATCATTATAAGAGTAATTTTGTTATAGTAGTCTTCAGGTCCTTCCTATTCATTTTAGTTGAATTCTTCCACTAATTTTAGAACATGATACCACTGCACTATACTCATCATGGGTCCAATGAATGTTTTTATCTTAACTAGAGTATTAAAACATATTTTCATCTCATTTCAGGCTCTTTTAATAATCGAATTTTTACATTTTAGAAAGAAGAATTTTAATTCCATATAATACTTTAGACTTGAGTAGGAAACTTATTTGTGAATTTTTTTAGTGAAAAACTAAATGATTGAAACCAATAGATGAGTCTAGTTCAATCACAACATATTTTTCAGGTTTTATACAAATATAGTCTTTAATTAGTCACAAATTTCCTTGTTTCATGCACCTTATAATTGTAGATAGATTTGTATCTAGGTTTTATTTCATGATATTATCAAGAACACTTACCCCATAGACTGTTTGTACACCATATGACTGGATCTAATCATGAATAGCTAAATATATTAATGCATGGGTAGATGGGTGACTTCAAACCTCATAAAATAGAGAAGTGGGGTGAGTCATGTTGGGCCTATCTATTTCATTCTTCTTTTTATTTCCCACTTTTCATTCTTTGGGAAAGGAATTATATATACTATTTGACAACATTTTCATCATCTTGGTCGTCTCTTACAACCAGCTTATTCAAACCTTTTCCAAGAAACCTTCTTTGTGTGAAACCTTTGACACACTTCTCTTCCTAGATGTGAGCATTAATATCCTTCCTTGTATTGGAATTTTTCATAAATTGTGGAATTGATTGTACTTGAGTATATTTTTCCTTATATTTCATTTTAATGAATCTTCCATCATGATTTATTCCCCCTTAAAGGACAATTCCTCCATGATTTTACACTTTCTTTTATTGATTTTTTGAGACAATTTATGTATGCTTTGTCATTAATGGCTATGAGTGTAATTGTGGAATCCATCTTCTTCTTAGGTATATTCTCATTCACTTTTTATTTCATTGTTCTTGTAGATGAAGTAACTTCTAGATTTTTTTTCTAGATTTTCTCTATATGTCAATATATTGGGGTGTATCATTATGTAATCTTTACCCTTCCATGCATTATTTCAAATGTTGTAACTTTCCATGTTACTAAGGTTAGAAAGAATAAATGATCTACAATTATAATTATACTTCATGTAGTCTCTCTTCAATAATGTGTTTGAAATTTGGATGTTCTTATTTCACTTTTTGGATTTCTGGCTTTGATACACATGACCATATTATTCACAAATCTTCTAAAAATTTATCACTTATTGGATACCTATTTCTAGATTTTGTATCTTTTAAATACATCCAGAATCATATATTTATTCAAAGATTATAAATTAATTTTATTTCAAAAATTGCGGATATGAAATTTTTAATCTATAGAAATATTTTAGAGCTACATTCTTTCTAGATATACATGTTGATATTTTCTTTGGGGGATTATAATTTTTTTATTTTTGGTGTTCATAATCTCCTCAAGTTACCTAATAATCTCATGTTTTTTCATTTATTTTGGCATCCATACTCTTTAATTTCTCCCCAACTTCTATACTGAAATATATTCTCTCTTCAAGTTGTGTCCTAATAGGAATTGTGTTTGCTTTTAGCTCCTTATCTATAGCCATTTTATTCCTCATTTCTTGGAATATCTCTATATGAAAATAAATTTGACATTTTATCTTTTCACTCATCTTCTTAATATCAATGTGCAAGTCCAGTTCAACTCTTTTTAGAATTTTATCTTCCATGTTCAATCATTATAATATGGAAAAATACAATTCATGTGTAATCTCATATATATCCACCTCTTCTAGGTGGATTCTTGAAAACTCCATAGATAAAAAAATTGACTTGATTTCCACCACACCAGATTCAAATATCCTTTTGATCCTTAATAGAGAGTCTAAAATTTCTATTATACAATCCTTCTATAAACCAAAGTTAGAAACAAAATTAACATCATGTTTATAAGATATTACCATAGTAAAAGAGCTCATTCTATAGGGAGACCTCCTCTTGTATTTCATACTCTTTCCTTTGGTCATATGTAAATTTTCATCTGGTATTTTAAAATGAATCTTACAATATAACACACATTATTTCAAAAAATGCTAGGATCAACGCAGTGACAAACAGATTATAGAAGATTAAAATGGAAAATAGAATGATAATAGAGAGTATTTACTTGGTTTTGGAATAATCCCTACGTTCACAGAAAGGAAGAATTTCACTATGATTCCATAGTAAATATTTACAGGGAGATTTAATAGGATTTCTGGCAACATGAAACCCTATCCCAAATGGGATACAAAAGGAGTAATACAAGCCAATGTTCCACCAACCGCACAAGAAGTCAATATCTCAATAGTGTAAGGTGGCCAACCAATTCAAAAGTTCTATAGTGGTTAATGGCATGAATTCCAAGGAGATACAACAGTATTGCCTCCGAAGTCTGACTTGCTATAGTACCCAATCAGGGTCTATGTTGGTCGGTCAGCTCTTATATAGTGGTTTGGGATTCTATAGAGACCAAAAATTTGGGTTGGGGGCCATCAACCCATGGTCCCACAAAGCAGGGTTTTGTTTTCCCCCTATAACATCCAACGAGATCACTATAGAGCTTGACCTGTGAAATTTGTGGACTGATACGTAGTAAAGGCTGCAAGAATTTAGTCCAAACATCATCCATAATGGATCGGGCTACATCAAACCAACAATCTCCCACATGGATCCTGATCAACAATGCTGAACTACAGCGATTACAATAACTAAAGAAACATACTTAATCTAAGATCTTCCTATTCTCTACCTACCTATATCATGATTTTCATTCAAAACATCAATTTCAAGCTTAAAATTCATGAATTACAAGCTATTTTCTTTTTTGATCCTATTGTGTCCTCCCTTATTCTGTTTCTCATCCTCCGTTCATCAGTAGAGACAAAAATAGTCATGGTTCTGCCTCAACTTCTGTATTACCATAAGCTTCGTTAACATGTCTGCCAAATTTTTGGTTCCAAAAATATTTTGCAATGTTATAAACCCATCCAATATCAAAACACTGATTAAATGATACTTTCGCTAAATGGTATTCATCTAGGTATGAAATATTGGGTTCTTCCCAAGATGTATCTCACTCTTATAATCAAAGTGCAATATATTCTCTTCTCTCTTTCTTCCCAACTCATCCAAGAAGTTCTTTAGCCAGGCCATCTCCTTCACAAATTTTGTTATAGCAATGTATTCTACCTCAATGGTGTATAAATCCACCAACTTATGTAATTTTGATATCTAGATTACCGAAGTTTCTCCATTGGTAAATACCTAACCATTCATACTCCTCCTACTGTCGAAGTCACCTTTAAGATCAACATCCAAGTACCCCTATAATGAATTTCCTTATCCAAAGCACAGAGATACCTCCTTGTTTTCCTTCAAATACAACAATATCCACTTAATAGCTTCCCAATGTTGTATTCCAAGGTTATCCATGTATTGACCTACAACATGTGTTTACCTTGAGTATAAAAAAATCCATTATATTATATATATGAACCATATATTTATTGTCATTATAGATATTTACTAGTGATATGATGCAAATTATGAAGGCTCAAAACGTACTCATAGATGCTGGTGGATGTGTAGACCTTATAATTTATGATATAGTCAATTAAAAGGTCCCTATGATATATGAAAGTAGTTATTGATGAGAAAATATGGAGCTAAAGATTGGGTAGATAGATAGAATCATACATTGTGTATTTTATTTATTTTATTATCATTATTATTATATATATGTGACTATACACTAGATCATTATTTATGGGAATCCTTGATCCGTTCGGGGTGATGAAATTCAGCATAATTTTATATTTTTATTTTGGTGAAGGATCATTTTGAAAATGGGTGGTTTGAGTGCTCATGTGAGATTCAATGAAGGACCAGGTGGTATGAGAGATGAAATTTCAGCTATTATATCCACTCATTCCATTAATCATGTGTTTCATGTCATGAATGGGATAGGAAGATAGAGGTGTATCTATTTCTCAAAGGTTTTATAGAATGAACATCGTATTCCCACCATGAATGATGTTGAGTGGCACTTCTTTGTGAGGGGAGGACCTGTAATTTCAGTATCATCCCCCACATTTTGGTCAAAAGAATACACAAGGAATGCCATATCTAGATATTCACCCTTTTCCTCTCTCAATTCCCCTTTATCAAGGGTCTTTTATAGGTTCTTTGTAGAGGTTATTTTTTGAATTATCTTTTTTCATATTACTCCTTTTTTTCTGTATCTTTTTCAACACTGATTTTGGTTCATTTTTTGTTATGGGTGCTAAAACAAAATGAAATCAGTAAATTTTCATACGTATTTTTTTCAACATATACATAATGTTTCACGATGATGTTTTTATGCTCTTTTTTAGTGTTTTAATTAAGTTATTCTATTATTTTATTTTATTAGGTTTTTTGATAAAATCATAGTAAAGTTTCCACAGAAATATAAATATAAATTGGGGATTTTTGTGGGTTCTATTTTGGTGTGTCACAGTACTAGACGACACCCTATCTCTCAAGGTTTTTGTGACAATTTATGGCCTCGTGTGTTTTTTGAAATTATAAATAATTTTATTAAAATTTTAAATTAACTATAAAATTAATTTTTTTATGAAATCAATTATAATTTTATTAAAATCAATTAATTTGGATGCATTGACATGATTTCGGGATAAATGGTGATGGGAGGTGGATTTTTAGACTTATATGAGCTCATATGATATTTTCAAGGTGATTATTAAAGGGAATAACTTTGTTATTAAGGTAGGTTATCCCTTGAACATTACATATTGTTAAATATATTTTACTTATATATGTTTGGAATGAGTTATGTTGCCTTTCCATTGAGAGTGGTCATTATTTTATTTAAAATAAATTGTTTATTTAAATTGAAATGCTAATGGATAAAAAACATCCAAGGGATATTATCAACCATTGTACACTGGATTGTTGGCCTCATCCCCTAAAGATCAATTAATTGATTATAATTGTGTTTATTGAAATATATATACCCTTGAGGTGTGTAATTAAATCATATAATCCTGTTTTTTCATAGTACATGGGCATTTTGATCTCTGAGTATAGGGATGTGACATGATGAGAATGAATAGACCTTTTAGGAATTAATATACCATTAAGATTCCAAAAATAATTAAATCCAGTTAAAATGAGAATTGGGGGATATTACTTTCACAAAAAAGATGAAATACATGGGTGTGTAAATCCTATGTAGATTGATGAGAGGATAAGTGAGTAGTCTGGATCAAGATAAATTGGGGAGAAAATGGGTCTCGTTCCATCTCTTGAGATTGATACTAATGAGGTTTTTACAATGAAGCTCATAAGTCTATGATGTGATTTTGATCATGTAAAGGGATGTCATTTCCTCTAAGTGATGAGACTGGCATGAATAATTAGTTTGAGATAATGGATCCCTTGTGGTTTCCTTTTCTCGGATGTTTCCTAGGGGACAAAATGAATTCACCAAAGATGTATCAACCCCTAATAGGGTCTTCCTAGGAATTTATATTGATGATTCTGGGTGACACCATAGAACCTAAATCAATTTTGATCCTAATTGTTATGGATTTCTTAGAAACTATAATTAGATCTAATTTTTTTTTCTAAAACTATGATTTCCTACGGTTACCCCTAGGAATCATCTCAGATCATAATGATATATATTACCTATGCTTATCCCTCTAGGAATCATCCATAAGCCTTAATGATAAGGATTACATATGACCATCCTCTTAGGGATCATCTTGGATCTTGATTAATATGTATCACCTAGGATTAACTCCTATGGATAAATGATGAAACATGGTGCTTTGGATTTCCAAGGATTGCCTCCAAGTGATTGTGGATAATGCATGATGATAAATATAACATAAGTACATCCCCATAGATATATATAAGAAGATTACTAATGACTATAGATCTCTTAGGATTGCATAAAAGGGGTTAAAGATGATTCTAGATTCTATGGGTTACTTAGGGTCATCCCTCTAGGGTGAAACAATGATTCCCAATGACTACTGGATTTTCTATTATCGCTGCTAGGGATAAAATATGATTCCTTATGATTATTAAAGTCATTGGTTTGACCCTAAAAATAGAATATATTTATGATACTATATTGGATGATTAGGGAGTGATAGTAGGATTCAGAGATTATGATTGATATAAATGGATGACTGTGGATATTTTTGAAAATATAGAGTTTAAAAAATATACTATATAGATATTAGGCCCAATATTAGTATGCATAATTACGTGATATGCTCAGAGACACTATAACACTAGAAAAAGTAGGTGTGGATCAATCTAGGCTATCATGTTAAAACCCAAGGATCAATGGTTGTAATTTTATTTAAATGACTAAACAATATTTACATATTTAGTTAAGCATGTCACTTTCACATACAATGTATTTTTGGTTATGTATGAGACCGCATTGGTGGTTCTTTATTGAGTTCTAATCAAACCTTTCTTGGGTATCCATGGATCTTGGGTACCCAAGAAGATATAATTGATCATAATTTTAATTTGGGAAGAGGACTAAAGTAGTTAGATCAAGTGGGATAGATGAGACAATAACTGTGACTGGGATAATTTAAGGCTCGATTATGATTGTAGAACCTCGGTTTCATTTTTTTCTTTTAATTATTTTTATATGTGATTATCCTAGTGTATAGAAATTTTTATGATTTAATGACCATGTGTCTATTTGACTATTTTATCCCAAATTTAAGTATTACTGATAATTATGTTTGTTAATTCTATGCACTCTGATGGTTATTATAATAGATGATGTTTAGTTTATTTTTATATTATTTTTCAATCATATATGGGAGATATTATTCTAATGTTATCACCATAGTCCAATATTTTATGTCAAAAACCTCTAAAATATGGGGAGGTGATTATAAAGTCATTGTGGCACCACTAGTTTGAAAAATAATGAGCATACACTAACTGGGGACATTAAAATGTTGTATAAAATTTTTTAGGTTATTGATTTCCTTGAATCTATTATATTTTAGTTTGAATTAATCTTTAGGGAGGTAGTAGATGGGTGATATAAAAATTTGTTGGAGATTCTGGTGGATATCATATTGGTGCACTGTAGGAAAACTTTATGGTAGAAAATATTGGTTATTATGTATCCAGGATTATTGTTCTTTGTTTCTGATTTAATGGTTGTATGATTTCACCTATCATGACATGCATATATTTTTTGGGTTTTGGATTTATTTTTTTCAGTTCATATCCCACTGGAAAGAGGATTATTTTCATACATTATGTTTTTAAGATAGGATTCACATGACATACATGTGATACTTGTGGCTGATATCACTGATTACAAGGTCTAGTAGTTTAATATACTAAAATTAACATACATAATGTTTTACCATATATCATATTGGTGAAATTATACTCATATCAACCGTAATTTATTTTATCTGATGATGGGTCATCTATCATTATTGTGATATGTTTCATAACGATGTATATGAAGTCATAATATGAAAAGGCGGAATAGTGACCCTGACTATATTGTATGTGAATATGATTAATTTTTATAAACATAATGTGGGTGATTATGATATTGGTTCTAGATAAGAAATAATTTTAGTTATTTAATGTGTCAGTAATAACCAACATGGTGTTTTACCATATAGATTAGTGATGATATTCTACTTAAACAAAACATAGGAATAAGGTCTTCCTGATAAAGATTTCCTATAGAAATTCAATTATATACATACAAACTGATATATTAGAATTCATTCCATGAGGGCACGAATCTTGAATACAGAGTCACAATGAGGTTCAATATGATATTTTTGATTCTCAAGTGGGTAGTCTCATATGAAAATTCCCAACAAGAATCAACATCCTTGTTGGTTGATAACATTGAATGTGTTTCCTGATATAGAAGGATATGCAAGACAAAAATTTTTGTGTTGACACATGAGTATCCAAAGGATATTAGAGAAAGGAACAAGGATTTTTCTTGTGGGATGTGACTTATAAGTGTCATAAACAATGTGTTAGGTTGGATAACCTAGTTTTTTTAATATATACATCAGGATATTGGTGATTCCGGTATTACTCTCAAGATGTGTTATGTGGATTGTTAACCAATGATCAGTGTTATATTGTGCTTCTAAGTTTTATATAGATGAGATTCATATATAGATACTTTGTGTTTTGAGATCGGTGCATTAGAGGTGCTAATGGGTACATGGTATATGCATTGTGGTTCCTTTATTGTTCAGGAAGATGAGAACCTTGAGTAAAATTTATTTGGTATCTAGGTTTGGTTTTGAAGTGAAGGAATACTTGAGTCCTAAAACCAATTTTATCAAGATGTGATTCTGATTTCATTGTGAGAGTATGAACATACTCCTCGGGTTAGTATCCATCCCCAATTTTTATTGACATGCTGGTGGAGCATTGTCAGTGGTTAGGGACATGATCCTAGGTGAGATAAGATGTGAATTGTGGGACCGTGAGTTAGGTATTGTGTCTAGGTGATTTAGGATCACACTCCCACTATGTTTGAATAAGATCTAGGTAGTGTGGATTGTTTATGTGTTGTGACATTTTTCTTATGAATTTGTGAGCGATTGGGTGCAAGAAGAGGCCAATGGCTTTGAATTAATGATTATTTTCATAGTTTCCCTGAGCATTAATGAGAAAATGGAGTGTTTCCCATATAATGCGATGATAATACCATGGATGGATTTTTTTAGAATCATTGGTATGGGTGGGAATTAATCTAGTGGAGAAACACATGAGAGATAATGAAACTTGTTGAGATTTCATTCTAGGAGTAGAATACGGAAATCCATACTGTGGGGAGTGCACCATCGGTCATTGGAGGGTATAACCCTCATTATAGATGAATTTCAATGAACTACAAGGGTGATGTTCTTAGTGATATAAGAAAGTATAGCTTTTTTGTTTGAAAATTGTGGTCGGTTATGTGTAGATAAGTCATGTTCAACAATTACCTATTACAATGGATGATTCCTGGGATATAGAGGAATGTAACTTTATTATTAAAGTCATGGGTGTGATGATATTGGTCCTTGGATAGTTGAGGTGTCACTTAGATGTCTGTGAGATGGTAAATCCAACTATATCTGCTTCCATGGAGAATACCATATTTGAGATTCAGATAATTTATTGTATAGAGTTTATGCATCGACACTAGGCTCGAAATGAATTTTATAATATCTGAGGGTGTGTCAAATTAGTGTTTTGAGAGTTCTACCACCAATATCATGGTATAGGTTTTCATTGGTCAAGGATTGAACCATGGAATTACTCCATAAATTTGGTTTTCAATCCAATGTGGGTGTTGTATGATCTCCAAACGTCTATGAGTTTTAGGGAATTGAGATTCTATGAGGTAACTAATGGTTAGAAAGAGGACTAACAACCATTTTTTCTAATTTTATTTTCATGAGGAAATAGGGAAACCACCACAAATGGGTAATTGGGCTATTTAGAATGAATTATAGTAGTTGATTTAAAAGGTGAGGATCAATATGTCTTTGGAATCTCCTCTCTTAGTAAAGAATTTTAGTGGGGATTACTATAAGACTTTTAAAAAATTGACTAATGAAATAATTGTGTATTAGGATATATTAGTGTGGGTAAGTTGAATATTTATGTTTTAGTGATGGTGAAAAGTGGTGGATCAGTTTTTGATAATATTGATCCTCGTTTATGGAGTTGTGTAGTGGTAGCTTATTTGGCATTACAAAGTATAATGCAGTGAATTGGGTGAAAATGTATGAATGGTGTGGGTTGGGATTAATGGTTAAATGATCAAAGAGAATTTTTAGGGAAAATAAGTGTTATTGTGGGGAGGTTGTAAAACATCAATCATTTATGAGTTATGAAATTTTAATAAATTTTTAATTATTTTAGACGGTTTTTAATTTTGAATATTGGGATTTGGTATTGATTTATGGGGGTTAAAATGTCTCAAGATATTTCTTTTTTACATTTATCTAGACTTAGTAGGTTGTATGAGTTCTTGAGTGATCATTAGAGAACGGTTAGGTTTCCCGATATCTTGAATTTCAGCTACTACAACCATTTACGCCATAGACCAAGAATTTTATTCCATGTAGGGGGTAGACCTAGTGGATGTACCTATTCCAAAATGATTTCACTATGTTAACCTTGGTTTATTATATGGATATAGTTTAGATGAAGGTGGGGGCCCTCTTATAGACTATTTCATGGAATGAAGGTCCATCTCACTCCTTCAATGGCCCGAAGGCCTTCATTTTTTATTGATTTTGATCATCCACCTTTCAAGGGGTGAGGTGGAACCCTTACAAGGCCCGTAGGTGTAAGTATTACATGGCATGTAGGCCTTAGAGGAATTCATTGCCAGTAGGCTTCAAACATTACATACAACCCTGACTAACTACTTAGAAATACTCATCCCCAGCATATTCATCATGAAATCAGCTCTCCACCTTTTCATGGCTGTTCGGATAGGCTTTCCTGTGCATCCACAGGCTTGTCCCGATGGTAGGTGCCATACCCTTTCATTCTTGCAATCTGTTTAGCTTATGCACTTGTGAAATTTCCTTTCTCATCCTTCTTTAGAAGCTTGTTCCATGTAGGTTGTCTGGTTTTCATCTTCACTTAAGGTGGCCTGAAGGCCTTGAGGTGGCCCAAAGGCCTTATTGACCCAAAGGCCTGGGTGGACTGAAGGCCTTAAAGGACTCGATGACCAAATCAGTGGCCCGAAGGCCCAAATGGGGGAATATTCCCAGCTGCTATAGTGACAAATAGTGCCTACTTAAGTTCCTTCTATTGTATCTGCAACAGTACTGCACAGTTCCGGCTACAGTATTTCTACTGTACCGGAAATTAGCCTCCGCTTGGATTTGATCATGGGTTGTCTGGACGCACTTAAGGAGTCCTCACCAACTGGGTTGAGGCTCATGTGCAACCTCTATTTCACACAATTAATGAGGTAGGGTGGCCTTTTTTAAGGGTAAACCTATAATTTTTTGGTCATCCCCCTCATTTTGGTTGAATAAATATGAAGATCTGGCCATTTCTAGATGGAACACCCCATCTATTTCTCTCTTATTTTCCCTTTAATATGTGGTGTTTTCTATGCATTTTTATAAGGACATGAGGTATGATCCTTGTAGTCTTTCTTTATATTGTTACTAATATTCATCCTCAATGATATTAGTTTAGTTTTGGTTTTGGGTTTTGTGATGATTTCACAAGATCATTGTTGAATCAATAGTTTTTATAGGAATTTTTCATTCAATAGATAGAGGATGTCTAGAGATAATTTTTGCATACCATTTCTCATTGTTTTGATTGAAGTACATTGACTTGTGATTTTTATTAATGTTTTTGAAAAAATTAAATAATTTATTACATTGAAATTGGAGTATAATTATATAATTTTTTGTGTCTTAGGTTTAGGTGTGTTTTAGGAGAATATTTCACCCTATTTCTAATGTGTTTAACTGTCAATCATGACCCTGTGGGTTTTTATAAAGTATGTATAATATAATTAAATTTTTAAATAATTATACGGTTAATTATAATTGTTTCAATAATTCAAATTTTATTATAATTAATTAATTCTTATGTTTTGTAATGAGTTAGGGCCTCGTAAAGATGGGTGGTGGCTGATTGGACTTGTATGATCTTGGAAGAGAGTTATTGGGAGGATATCAAATGCAATAACTCAATTATTATAGTAGGTGGTCCCCTGAACATTCCCAACTGATGTTATTTTTTTATTTTGTAATGATTGGATTGTGATATGTGATATCAAAACTATGGACTATTGGCATTTTATTGAAAATGAATTTTTTATTTGTAATTAAATTACATCAGAAAAAACATATGTGAAGGGCCATGATGGCCCCTTATGCACTACCTTATCTTCCTCAACTATTGATGGCCTCCTACATGATTATATACTTATTCATTTAGATACATAGACCCCTGAGGGTATGAATATATTATGTATGCATAGTGGCCCCCAACATAGGTTCCTTTTTGACATCCAAGTATAGGGATGTGAAAGAATGAGAATGAATGGGTGTATTAGGCCTTAGTGGATACTTGAGATGGATTAGAGCCATCAAGTGAGTATAAATGAGTGTTGGGAGAGTGTTCATATATTATAGAGATGATATTACCTATATTGGTAAACCCTTGGAATATTAATGATAGGTTCAATGGGTAGAATGTCCTAGGATGACTTGAGGAGTGAGATAACCATTATTCTATCTCTTGAGATTGATGTCAGTGAGGCTTTTCTATTGATTCTAATTAGGTTGTGATGTCATTATGATGATTATAAGGTTTTTATTCCCATAGAGTGATGGTATTTAATTGAGTAATGTGATTTAGATAATGGATCCCATATGGGTTCCCATGGAATGATGTGTCATAGGTGACCCTATGAGTACCCATTAAACAATCAACCATTGAGAGTGTGTGTGGGAATGGGAAGTTTTGATTATAGGTGACACCTTATCAAGAAAATAATTGTTGAGCTCGATACTTATTGATGTATTAGACATGATCCTTGAATTATATATTTATACATGCCACTATGATTTCCTTGGGTTATCTCCTAGGAATCAGCTTGGAACTAGATGACAAGGTTTTCCTAGGGAAATACCTCTAAGAAAAGGCTATATCCCATAATGATATCGATTTCCTAGTGTCGTACCCCTAGGAATAATCTTAGAGACGGATTATTACATATCACCAAGAATTTCCTCCTAGGGATTGATGAGGATTCTTGAGGATTTGGATCACCTAGGGTCATCCCCTAGGGATCAACGATGACACATGCTGAATGTGGATAACCTAGGATTAACTCTTAGTGATTATTGATGATTTCTATTGAAAAGTATCATTTAATCTCATCCCCATATAGATCAAAGATGATGTATAATTCCTACATTATCACATATAATCAGCCTTTTATAGGCCATTGAAGATTCCTAATGAATATTTGTTTCCTAGGGTTTATCCTAGGGATCGATGATGATGCCAAATACTATATTGGATGCCTAAGGAGTTCCCCTAGGATCCAAATATTACAACCAATACATATAAATTCCTTAGAATACTTACTAAGATTAAACACTTATTCCTACCACAATGTAGACAATGAGATTGATATTTATTAGAATTATTAGTTGGAATTCCTAGAGAAACTCCAGAACTAGTAGAAGAATATTTGGGTCGATCCCAAGTGTCATGTTATAACTTGAGGATTAACTCTGGTTATTTTATTCACACTTTTGATATGTATTTATATATTCATCTATGAATTCCACATATACATACCCAAAACTTTATAGTTATATATGGGACTATATTGGTGATTTAGTACTAATTTGTACTTTTACCTTGCTCATGAATCCATGGAACATGGGTACTCGGGTAGACATCACTAATTATAGGATTAGGTTGGGAAGAGGATTGAAGTAGTTAGATTGAATGGGATAACTCAAATGGGATAGAAGATCCATATGAGGTGATGATCAAGGATTCCAATAGATCCCCCAAATTAATTTATTTCTTTTATATATCTGTATATATGATCATTTATGATGGAATTCAATAGTATATTCTTGCATGACCATGAGTCTATCTGATTTATTTCTTCCATATTCATGTAATATGAATGATTATGTTTATTAATTACACACAGTCAGATGGTTGTATTATTGGTTGATTTTTTATTTATTTGTATATTATTGTACACTGTGATATGTGGGTGTAGTTTCCCTATAGTATCACCGAAGACATCAATTATTTTACACATAGTGAGGCATGCCTGATGACCTAGTAGTGACTTCTCCCTCATAAACATCATTTATTAGACACAAAATGAGCTGATAAGGTACAATAAATATATTGAATATGTATATATATATATCTTATGGAATTGTTAATGAAATTCTTATAAGTATGACTATTTTAGTTTTGAAATATTTTATTTAGTTTGTTCATTTGCTTGTATTGTAGAATTCTTAAAGATAGTGTGTTTTTATATTATTTTATGGTAAGAAAATTGATGGAATAGTCTCTACATAATATTTATTAGTCTGTAACCTTTTGTTGGAAAACTTTATTGTGTTGGAAGGCATGCCTAATGTGATGTGGTGACCATATTTTAGGTGTATATGTAAGGGGACTTTATATAGTGGTATCAGATCCCAATTTATAGTGTTGTGATTTTAGGATCATGGTATATTGAATATTGGGCTAGTTTGTATTATGATAGATGTTTTTTTATCTCTAGAAAAAATCTCTATAGTGGATGTTCAGGTTACCATGGTGGTATTAGATATAATTTTAAGTTTTATGAGCTATAATTTTGATGTTTATCTTTTTTTGTCATTCATTAAGGTTAGTAAATACAGTTTCATAGATAATGGTTGGTATATAGGAACAAAAGGCAAGCCTATTTTTATATATGATTATAAAATGACCTAATTGATGTATATAACTCTTGTTTGTTATGATACCCTTAATAAATCATGTAGTGTTTTATTATATAAACTACCAGTGGTGATTTAGTTTATTTGGGTCATATATGATGGTGTAATTGGTTTACGGTTATATATGTTGTCTCAAGTGATAGAGATTTATGTTGGGTTATCGTGATTGTAGGTATACAAGATTCAAAGACATGTTTTATAAGCAATGGGATTTATGGTTTTATGGGAAATGATTGATGTGTCTGATTCAATGTGATGTGAAATATAATTCCTATATTGTAATCCTATTTCATGGGATATTTATTTGTATTCATTATAAATAATCTCTTAGCTTAAAAGACACATGCCACCATAGTATAATCTAATGGAGTGATATGAGGGATATGAAGAGTATGCACTACCTAATGGATCTTGGAAATATCTAATGCATGAGAAGATAATTTTAACAAGATTTCAAATTATATAGTTAGTAGAAAAATAATACCCAATCATGTGGGCATCATATCTAATAATACTTAATGGGTTTAGGTAAAATATCCACCCTTTATAAGGATGATAGGGGAAATTTGTATATGGAGGAGTGTATTGAATAGATATAACACATATTTTAGTTGAATGGTACAATTGATGGTATTAGATAGGTATAATATAATACACAATGTTCATGACCTCTTCAAGGAGGGTCACTGTAAGGTCTTGATCAGGGTTTCACCAATATGTGTGGTGATGATGGTAGTTCAGGATTCTGGAGTCCATCATGGTGGTGGTAAAGTTCTTTTGGTATATATAAAAAGTAGTTGTTGGAAACAAGGATGTTTTTTTATGAAAAAGGAGCATGATTTGTGTTTTTATTAAAACTCTCATGGATGGTAGGGAATATTTTAAGGAAAGGGATCATATAGTTCAAGCTATAATCAGTTTTAAACGTGATGTCATTTCCCAGTGTTTTCCAAATTTTTGGGGTCCAAAATTTGGGAATGGAAATTATTGTGAAAAGTGGTTTTTCTTGAAGGTATCACGAGGATATAGAAAAGTTATGAGTATAAAATATATGGGATTCATGAAGTGTGTTTCGAGAAGGAATGAAATATTGTGATGATGTGCTCTAAAATTATTAGACTTTCTTTGCGAGTGGTGCTTTGTGGTAGTTCTTTGCAGCGGTGTGATGGCTTTTGATGGAGAGCTCTACATCTACAACAAACATTGTGAAGAGAGAGATGCACCATGAAGACATTATTGGCTGATATGGATTTCACTCCTAAAGAATATGAGATCTGAATTTGACCATTCCTATAAATAATAGGCCATCCCTCTTCATTCTAGACAATTTTTTAAAGAGAAAATTTGGGATTATTGTGACTTCGTGAAGAAAGGGGTTCTCTGCAAGTAGGATTTTCTACGTGAGCTTGAGCTTCTTGAAGAGAATTTTAATGTTTGGAATGATGCGAATGCTTCAAATAAATAAGAGAATCATGAAGATGTGTTGTTTTGCATTGGATCCATGATCTTAGTGAAGTAGATTGCTCTGTGAGGCAGTGTGCTTCGCGAAGGGTTGTGCTCTACGAGGCAACAAGCTCTATTAATGTTTGTGCTCTACGAAGGTGTGTGCTTTGCGATGTGGTCTTGTCTGTGAAGGTTTGAGAATTGAGAAGGGGATTTACAATGGATTGTATTGATTATAAGTGTTGAGTAGTTAGGGATTTCAGTGATCATCTAGTGAGGTCTTTGATTCAAGTAGTGTCACATACAGGGTAGATATAAAGACTGCAATGATTATTTATTGAAGTAACCTTCTAGTCGATAAACTGAGTTAGACTCCTCTCATAGAAGTGAGCTAGGGAGAGTTTATAGAATCATTTTTAGGGAATCTATTAGACACCCCATATCTTTTTTAAGGGTAGTGTTCCTTCCACAGAGTTATTTTGACTAAACTCCTGTACTCCACAACCGATTAGGATTAGTGGATTTAGGTATGACTGATACACTATCATCGTATGCTCCTTGGACTTATCCCTTTATGGTGAACCAAGTAAAGTGTTGTGTCATATCCTTGATTTCCTTTAACTAACATATTAAATAGGTTCCTACCGATGTGATAACAAGATCGACTACATTAAGAAGAAAAATTGGACACCCTAATTCACCCTCCCCTCTCAGGGTATTTCAGGGTCCTTTAGTAGTTTGATATTATATGTTTCTTAATGAGAAGGAATGGATATAAGTTATAGGAAAGATCCCATTAAACACATTGAATCCACCCATGAATTGTTAAGGTGACATTTTTTATCAATGTTATTTATTAAAAATAAGAAAAATGAAAATGTAAGATGAAAAATCATTAAAAATTAAAAGATCACTATCCATAAAATAATAAATTAGTAATGTAAAGAGTAAAATGATTATATAATATTTTTCCTAATTTTAAAGAATATACATGACTATAATAATAATGAAAAACAAATTCATTAAACAAAATAATGTATGATTATAAATAGATACAGGAAAAAATGCATGGATCAGAGAAACTATCTTGGGAGTGACCCTCATTAAACTAGATGTATTTGATTGAAAAAGTCATTATGAGTTGATTACCACCACAAACTTGATGAAATCACTCAAAAACCAATAATAATAGAACTCAATAGAATAAAATATTATAAATGAATGAATAGAGGAACACTGATAGAAGACTATAATATTTTATTAGGAAGATAGTTACTCATTGTTCTTGTTGAATATGTGATGATAGAGTTCTACTATTTATTAAAATCACCTTAATTTAAAAATTCATGGTGAAAAATACCCACTAGAACCAACATTTAGAGAGCCAAACATGGGTGGTAAGTGTACAAAAATCTAAAATAAACTCTTTCACTTCCTAGATTATATCTCTCTATCTCTTAGATTATAATTATTTCTATCATACTATGAAATTGAATCAATGTGTGAAATGTTATGGTATGACATAGGAATAAAAATAAGATGATTAAATCATGGAATGGAATAAGGGAAATTATCATTAGTAGTGGAAATAAAACTTGTTGTGTGGAGAGAAATGGAAAAACTATAAGTTTACCTTATAAGAAATCCCAAACAATGTTTGAAAAAGGTGGTATGTGGGGATATGAATCTAGAGAACCCATGAAGTTCAACGGAAACTATGAGGGTTATAAAGAACATGAATAAAACCCACCATGTAAAAATAGAGGATAATATAAAAATATATTTGATGAAAGAGATTAAGAATACAAAAAATAAAGAAGATCACCCTAGTACACACTAAAGGATTCATGGCCAGGAGAAATGTCATAAAAAGGAATGACCCACCAATCAAACCTGATAACATATTCTCAAATAAAAACACACATTACCATGATTTCCAGATAAAATATTTCCAATTTTTCTTAAATAAAAATATAAAACATAATTTTTTAATGAAAATTAATCCAAAATATTAAATTTTGATAATATAATATAGAAAATAAAAAAATACAATAACTTAATGTTTAACATAAAAAGGTTGAATTAAAAATTATTTTCCATATTAAATAAAATATAAATAAATTGGTGGTTTTCAATAAATTCCAACTGACCCTATAAACTTGTTCTAATAGTTTTCAATCTAGAAGAAATCCCAAAGTATGAAAATCATCAACCTAGTTTGATCATTTCCTTTTATTGTTTTATAGTGACACATATCATCATGTACCAATTCATAAAACACTATTAATTACTTAACACTTTCTCATTAAATAAGTATTAATCCAAGGAAATAAAAAATAAAAAGATCTTACCCCATTTATAAATGTGTATCCACCTGATTATGAAACAAAATTTTCCAAGAGACAAAGTTGATACTACAAATCAATAAAATAAAGATTAATTCCATTTATCATGATTGATTATAAAAAATAATAGATATGATAATGCTCAAATTTCATATAGTAAAGTAATATATCACAGAAGGAAGAAAAAGGTTGAAATTGGGGCATTTTTTCCGACTAAAACTTGAATAGATCTGGTACATCATAAAGGAGAAACCATTAATAAGACCAATAATGAATCCATCATTTTATTCAATAAAATCTAAATAACAATTTTACATTGAGTCATAGAATAAAAAATACTGAAAATAAGTAGATAAACCACTAATATACTTTAAGGGTAACTAGGAGGCTCAATGTTTATCCACACTATCAAAAATGGGATGTAACACATTGTACTGGGTTCCACCATCCCCAAGTGTATCTTTACAATTATAGTACATATTGATGGGATCAATTTTATCACACTAATAAAACCTAATGTTCATAAACCAATATCCATCCAACTTCTCCTTACCATTGTTTTTGGTTGACCCTCGTAATCATCAATTTGACCTTAAATCTCAACTTCAAACAATTGGTTTGAATCTCCCAAGATAACAATGTGGCCTTGAATTACTCAAGGATTATACAATACCTATTATAAATTATAGAATACTTTAATGTATTATATAATTTATCTAAGGTGTTCAGTGGATGATAGGCTAGTATTTATCACTAATCATTATATCTATATTATCTATATCATTCCTAATATTATTAAATTTATCAAGATAAACCTAGAAAGAGATTATATGTTACATTTTAATGTAATGAAGACTCTTATTATAATAAAATAAATCAATAATGGATTTAGTAATATAGAAGTTATTTAGTTTAATTCATATATTTAAGGAATTAGGTTCATGATTAAATTATTATAATTGTTTTCCTTTTAGGTATAAAAAATATTATTTTTTAAATAATATCATAGGTAAAATTAATATGAGAATTATTATTTTATTATTCATTGAACACTATGGTGGTGGATTTATTAACACCATAAAAATTATCTATGAGTATATTGGGGATAATTAGTGCATTAATCATAAGTTTGCATGAAATAGAATCATTCTCTCAATCAAACTACACAACTTTAAGCTTATCATGTGACAATATTAAAATTTCCCCATTATATGATAAAATTTTTTTTGGGAGGGATCCCATAAAACATTGTTCATCCACTCAATAATGGTAAAGATGATAAATTTAATTAATTTTCATTACTAAATGAAAATAAAATAAATAATTCAGAAGAAAAAAATGAAAATGAAGTTTAACACCTATTAAAAATTGAAATAAAAAAGAATCCCCCAGATAAAAAACATATTTTATATTCTTATTATTTATTTGGTACTAAATTTGTGGAAATAACACCTCCTCACAAAAAATAATTATTATAAAAAACAACTTAAGAGTAAATAAATATTCATTATTTAAAATATCAACACCAAAAAATTTATCTAAGGAGTGACCCTCATTAAACCTAGTGGATTTAATCCACAAAGGCTTGAGGAGTTAACTTCCATAAACTCTATGATATACTCTCTCAGTCAGCCAAGAGGAACTGAATACAAAATATTATTAGATAATAATTTTATAAATATAGAAACACATACATAATAAATGGTATGATTATCAAGAACCCAGTAACATGATTAAGATTTCAAATATTTTATGTTGAAGTTCCATTTCTATTTGAAATGATACTCATTAAGAACAGTAAGATACATTCTACCCACTAGAATATAATATAGATGAATCCAACTTGGGAAAAATTCTATAGAGATAACTAATTATTTTCTCCTCAACTTCATCTCTTCCTCTCTCTCTCTCTAAGGATCTCTCTATTTCACGTGGAAAATAAATAAGAAAATAATGAATGATGAGAGAATAATAAGGATCTAAATTTCATAAAAATAATATCCTAGAAGTGTTAGATCATCCATGGGAGAATAAAGGTCACATAGGTGCTAGAGAAATAATTTATGAAACGATAAGCTACCTAAATGAAAAATATAAAATTACCTCTAGATCAAGTCGCATGATTGGGTAAGATTTTGGGAAAACCATGTAGATCGTGGTAAACTCAAAGGTATAGGATGATCATGGTAAAAGCACACTGAGAAACACATAGTGTTGTTTGATCAATATAATTAATGGTAGATATCAGGCCTGAAAAATGTATAAGGATCTACCCAGCACCAACTAAATGAAACTAGGAAAATGAATATTTCATCTAATGTACAACCCATTAAGGATCCTAGTAATATACTCTCAGATATGATGGACTAAACTAATGTAATCATGCATGTAAAATACCCAAATAAATTATCATAATAAAATATGAAAAAATATTTTTCTGGAAAACTAATTCAACACATTAATGCAAGAATTTTTAACATGTAAAATGAAAAAAATTAAAAAATATATATAATTTATAATAAAAATCACAGGAACATCAAAATATATATTTGAGAATGTTTATTGACTATAGAAGGTATAATAATAGTGTTATTGATATCAAATAATGTATTATTTGATATGGGTGTGTCATACTCATTTATATCTTCTCCTTTGTTATATAATGTATCTCATGATATGGAGTAATTTTCAAGAGTTTTATAAATAATCATTAAGTAAATATGAAATAATGTATTAGAAGTAGATTAATGTGAACAGTCATTATTAGTAGTAATATCCCTCTATGGGGTTTTCTAGTTCTTGATATTACAATTTTGGAATCATCACCATGACGAAATAACTAGTATATTTTGAACTACATGTGGATTTATACTTAAATTGTGTGTTGTTTTCTTCTCTACAAGTTGATTATCATAGTTATATTGGAGAGTGATAATTATAAGAATGTATAGTGATAATTTCTTGAAAATATTTAGGATCCATCCAACATAGATTATTGGTATGGTTCTGGTATATATGGATGAAATATAATGGACTATCTCCTTGTAACGAGCTGAACTTTTGAATAATATTTGTTCCCTGAATTTGTGTATTATTTTATTTTATACTCAACAAAACTATATCCTTCAATAAATAAAGTGAGTATAATTAAAATAATATCAATGGGTTTCTACTATTATATGACCATTGGTCAATATAACCGTTGGTCAATATGACCGTTAGTCAATATGACCGTTGGTCAATATGACTATTGATCAATATATCTGTCGGTCAATATGACCTTTGGAAACTAAAATCTTAATGTTATGATTATTGTTTATAAATACAAGTGATCATGTTTAATAAATATAGAAAGAGGAGATGATGTCCACAACTAGTAGACTCAGGCCATACAAAGCACATATGTCAGATCTTGGGATGGAGGTTGCACCACCAGGCTTTTCTCTGGTCCAAGCCAAAGCTGAGCTTCAATATGTGAAGCTTGAACTGAATCTCCTACGGGAGAAGTTCAAGCTGATAGAAATCACCACTCAGGAAATGTTTTCCAAGTCGCCTAAAGATTCAATCCCCATTACACACCTTAATATTAAGTCATGTGCAGGTGTTACATTGGAATCCTCATGTATTAATCATGTTTTAATGATAACAAATCATATTCAGTCTATAAACCGTGTTAACTCTATGTAATCTATCTCCCATCAAATTCACAGTTGTTTAGTAAAAGCTATCCAAAGATCTTAAGTGCCATACACTCAGTTTTGTTACTATATACTATCTGTTGATCTACTTTATAATGAAATCTCTGATAATTGATTGAGTTTAATCCATTCCATAAATATCACTACCTAAGTCTGAATACAAATATTTTCTTAAGTCTGAGACACCGTGAACAAGCAGAAACCGTGACATTGAGACATCGTGAACAATCAGACACCATGACATCAAGACACCATGAACAAGCAGACACCATGACATCCAGATATCATGAACAAGCAGACACCATGACATCCAGATACCATGAACAAGAAGACACCATGAAATCCATACAACATGACCATGAGACACTGTGAACAATAACACACTACGACCACAAGACACCACGACCAATCCCAATGACGTGTGAAGGAGACATCGATTCCATGACATACTGTGACATCATTTCCTAATCTTTTTGTCGTATTTCAATTTAATCTCTAATAGTCATATTTGAAGATTTTAAGTGCACTAACATAATTAATGTTTTTTGTAGATATGTCATCTGATAGTACGAGGTACGAGGTGCAGAATACATGTAACCTGTCGGCTCAAACACATGCACTCAAAGATAAAAGAGTAGTGCATCCAAGAAACAAAAAAATACTGAAAAGTGAATCAAGTGGGTGGGCGTGAGCATGATAACGAAGAATACACTTATATAATTTTTTAAGAAATAATTGTCTCATGTAACTCAACGCTATTTAAGAACACATAAATCATACATGAATCCCAGAATCGAGATTATCTTTGCACTGTCAAACATCATGAAGAACACAAGTTGGATCCATATGACTTGCGACACTCTGTTTTCTATACGAGGACTTGATTTCGGCATCTTCTTCATCTCAGAAGTCCAGAGCAGCAAATACTAACATTCAGAGCATTTTAAAACTATCTCAATATTTATGCTCTGTTTTGTATCAATTTACTAGTTTTTTAGTAGTTTGTGTATCTGTATGAAAACACACTATGTCTATTCCATTAAACTAAAGGATACAATATATCCTTACTCAATCATCTTTCACACTTGTGTATACCCATAGATAAGTGTGGAAGAGGTCCCTCTGTGGCCTGGTTGTTTTTACCCACAAAGAATTATAGAAGAGGTCCCTGTGTGACCTGCATAGTCCTGTGTACTATTTTTAACCCCGATCTAGGGTGTGGATAATGTTTATTTATATAAAATACTTAGTGTCAAGTGATCACCAAGTGGAGTGGATTAGGTCTCAACTTGAGACTAAACCACTTGTTTTATATCCGTTGTGCTGTTTAATTTAGTCTTCTCTATTTTACTATTTTACTGTATAATTCATCAATCACTAAATTCACTTTGATATTAAATCTTTGAAAGACATTTTAATTGTCTTGTATTAGTATAATAACTTCAAAAGTAATATTACTAATTGATCATAATATTACTAAGAACTAATAAATATTCTAAGAAGTTATTTAAATATTCAAACTCTTATAATAGTATAACCTCTATTAATTGCGATATATTCAACCTTTTGGGGAAACCTTTTAAGAATAATTTTTAACCATAAATTTTATAAATACTCAATTCACCCCCGTCTTGATTAATATACTTCGACCAACATTTGGTATTAGATGGAAGCTTATTAAAACTCTATTTATATTTATTCAACTATGATTGTAGTTGTACTTTGAAGATATATAAATTCCTATCAATTATAAATTTCTAGCTCTTTAAAATTATTTCTGTATTGTGGATGATAGATTGGAAGGTGTTGCAACCAACATATCACCAATATTTAATGGAACCAACTATGATCAATGGAAAATTAAAATGAAAATGCATTTAGAAAGTATGGGTTTTGAAATTTGGTCCTCCATTATAGATTAATATAAGATTCCTACTACTGATAGAATGACATGGGATAAATATTTCAAGACTGCCTATAATAATAATTTCAAATCTATGAATTCTTTATACTTCTTTTTAGGAGATGATAAATTCAATAGAATTTCTACCTGTAAAACTGCCCATGAAATTTGGGATACCCTGTCTGTCTAAAATGAAGTAAAATCTAGGGTAAAATAAAAGAGACATAATACTTATACTATTAAATAAGATAACTTTAAAATTAAATCTTATGAGCCTATCTCTGACATGTATCTTAGGTTCAATTATATTTTCAACACAATGATTTCTATTATAAGAGAAGTCAATGACAAGGAACAGACCATGAGAATTGTCATATTTCTTCGTGATAGATGGAGAGGAACCTCTATTTCTATTAGAGAATCATGAGACATCAGCAAGATACCTATAAAAGTACTCATTGGTAAACTGATGATGTATGAAGAAGAGCTAAAAGTCGAAAAGGAAGATGAGTATGAACCAAAAATGAAATCTATTGCATTCAAAAAACACCACCTCTAAACACAAAGACAATGGGAAATTGGAAGCTTCTGTAGAAAGTTATATTAGTGAACAATCATCACCTACTAGTAATGATGCGATAGATCAATTACCCAAGAATATTCAAGAAATTTTACACAAAGAAGAATATTTTCCGAAAGCCCAACTTCAAGGGAAAATATGACCAAAAAGGAAGTTGGAAGAAGGATTGTAAAAGAATTTACAAGACTTATGAGATTGTCTACTATGAATGTAAGCATAAAGGACATATCAAGGCTAACTATCCAAAACTCAAGTAAAAAAAGAGATATGAGGACAAGGACATGAAGTATAAAAAGGCAATGAAAGAAACCTGGAGTGCTTCTAAGGATATTTTAATCAACTCAGAAACATTAAATGATGAAAAAGATAACAAATACAATATATGTTTTATGACAAACACATTGGAGGTAACACCAGACTCTCCTTTACATAATTCATACTATTCTAGAGATGAGAGTGACTCTTAAAATATGACTAATTAAGAAATTTTTGAATACAGTAACATGCTTTAGAAAACATGCAATGAACTAAAAGACAAATATGAATCATTGATGAAACAATATTCTCTTACTATGACTATTAAATATGAACTCACAACTGAAAAAGAGAAAAATTCTCAACTTCTCAAAGAGAACAATGAATTAAATTGTCTAATTAGAAATTGAAGAATGACCTAGAAAAGTTTACCAATGAGAAAAATACCATTACTCAAATGATATGTAAAAAAATTACACCCAAATACAACACTAGAATTGGTTATCAACCTGGAAAAAGAAACCTTGGTAGAACAAATTTTGTTTCCAAATATAGGACATATAGTTTTAATCCTAGTTCTGGACAAAAATCAACTAATTCGATTTATGAGACACTTTATATTGTTTCATGTTTTTTTGGACCAAATAGAGATTATTTTTCAAACACATTATATAACACTTATAGGAAACCCATGAGGAATATATAGGTTCCTATAGCACTTATTAATAATATTATTGGACTCAAACAAGCATGGGTAACAAAATCTGTTTTTGTTTAATCATTTTGTAGGAAAGCTGCTTAAAGAGTTCCTGTAAATGTTTATGGTACTTAGATAGTGGATGTTCAAGACACATGATCAGAGACTACTCATTCTTCAAGAACCTAATAAAATCGATGGAGGACATGTCACATTTGGTGACAATGAAGAAAGGAAATATTATTAGCCTTGGCGAAATCGGTAAATCTAACTCAGTTTTAATTTCCAAATTACTATTTGTTAATGGATTAAAATATAATCTTCTTATTATCTCACAATTATTTTATGATGGATTTCATGTTTGATTTAAAAAAATTTCTTTCAATGTCTTTAATTATAAAGAATAATTAGTGTTTTTTTCATTAAGAAATGAAAATGTTTACTCTATTAACTTAGATTCCTTAGCTTCTCAAAATGCTTCATGATTAAGTGTATTTCATAAAGAGTCTTGGCTCTTGAATATGTGACTAAGACACTGTAATATTCACTACCTTAGAAAGCTGACTAAAAAAATCTTAGTTAAAGACTTACCCAAACTTGAGTTTCCAAATGACAAAGTGTGTAATTATTGTGAAAAAGGAAAACAACACAAAATTTCCTTCAAATGGGAAGCACTATGTTTATGTTATTATAGATGAATTTTCTAGATATACTTTGACCTTCTTTCTGGCTCACAAAAGTGAAGCATGCTATCATTTTACTAAACATTCCAAGTCTACAGAAATTCTTAGTGGACTTCGAATAAAATCCTTAAGAAGTGATCATGGACATGAGTTTGAAAATCAAGAGTTTGAATCCTTTTGCTCAAAAAATGGTTATAGTCACAATTTCATTACCCCTAGAACACCTCAAGAAAATGGAGTTGTAGAAAGAAGAAATAGAACCCTACAAGAGAATTCTAGAACAATGCTTAGTGAATATGACCTACCTATTTATTTTTGGGCTGAAGCTGTCAATACAGCATGCTACATAATCAATAGAGTGTTGATCATACCTATTTTTAAAAGGACTCCTTATGAGTTATGGAACAATCGAAAACCC
The DNA here is from genome assembly GCA_963277665.1 of Viscum album. Lineage (NCBI taxonomy): Eukaryota > Viridiplantae > Streptophyta > Magnoliopsida > Santalales > Viscaceae > Viscum > Viscum album. Next base: position 695,588,536 of record OY728157.1, read on the forward strand.
AAGGTTAACTAATTCAAAGTATTTGGTTGAAAAGTCTATATGCTTAATACTAAGGACAATCTTGACAAATTTGCATCCAAGAGTGATGAAGGTATCTTTCTAGGATATTCCATCTCTAATAAAGCCTATAGAGTGTTAAATAAAAGAACTAAATGTGTAAAAGAATATTTCCATGTCAAATTAAATGAAACAGATCCACATGAGCCTAAAACCATTCTAGAGAACCTTGAGGATGATATATCAAATCTGAACCTTAATAAAAAAATCCTCAATCCTTTTTGTGAAAGAATCTGTGAAAACTTCCAATTCTGGAAATTCCTTAGACTCATGTCACAATGAACCTAAACCTATTGATGAACCTAAAATCACTATTCCCTCATTTTCTATAGCTGTTAGAACTTTTAAGAACCATCCTTTACATGATATTGTAGGAGACCTTGATAAAGGAACACAAACTAAACGTTCTCTTATAAATCAGGTTGAACATCAAGTCTTTTTGTCACAACTTGAACTGAAAAACATTAATGACGCTATCAATGATGAATTTTGGGTGATTTTTATGCAGGAAGAACTTAATCAGTTTGAAAGGAATAAAGTTTGAAAACATATTAAAAGACCTAAGGGAACATTCACCATAGGAACTAAATGGGTGTCTAGAAATAAGGTAGATGAATATGGTAACATAGTTAGTAAAAAGGACAAATTAGTTTCACATGGTTATAGCCATGAAGAAGGAATTTACTATGAGGAGACCTTTTCACCAGTAGCTAGACTTGAAGCCATTAGAATCCTGCTTTCTTATATTGCACATCTGAATTTCAAACTATATAAAATGGATGTTAAGAGTGCATTCTTAAATGGGTATATATCTAAGGATGTCTTTTTTGAACAACCCCCTCCCTTTACAAACCCCCATTTTCAAAATCATATTTTTAAATTATCAAAATACGTATATAGTTTAAAACAAGTTCAAAGAGCTTGGTATGATAGGTTGAGTACTTTTCTTATATCCAAAGGTTTTACAAAAGGAATAGCTGATCCAATCCTTTTTATAAAATGAATTTCTAATGACATTTTATTTGTTCAAATCTATGTAGATGAAATTATCTTTAGATCGTCAAGAAATTATTTATGTGTTGATTTTTCTAAAATGATGAAAAATGAATTTTAAATGAGTGTAATGGGTGAACTAAAATTCCCTATCAGATTTCGAATCTTTCAGAATGATGATTTTATTATTTTAACTCAATGTAAATATACTAGAGATCTTCTAAAACATTTTGTATTAGATATAACTAACAGTTGTGACACTCACATTAGTACCACTTGTAAGTTGGATATTGATGATGGTGGAAGATCTATTGATCAAACAACGTATAGAGGAATTATTGGAAGTTTACTTTAATTAACTGCTAGTCGACCAGACATTATGTTTAGAGTGTGTATGTGTTCTCATTTTCAAGAAAATCCTATGGAATCTCATTTACATGCTGTAAATAGAATTTTCAAATACCTTTAGCATAAAACCAATGTAGGAAATTTATATCCTAGAGGACAGTCATTTGAATTATTTAGTTATTCTAATACTGACTTTAGTTTCTGTAAGTTAGATAGAAAAAGAACCTCTAGAACATGTCACTTTTTAGGAAACTCACTAGTATCATGGTTTAGTAAGAAACACAATTCTGTTACATTATCTATTTCAAAAGTTGAATACATAGCTTCTGGAAATTGTTTTGCACAAATATTTTGGATGAAAGACACATTACTCGATTATGGATATCAATTCAGTCATGTACCTATAAATTGTGACAAAACAAGTGATATTAACATCTTGAAAAATCAGGTTTCACATTCTAGGACAAATCATATTGATGTAAGACATCACTTTTTGAGAGACCATTATCAAAAAGGTGATATCTCTTTGGAATTCATTGGTACTGAATATTAGATTTCTATTATATTCACTAAACCACTAAATTCTGAAATAATAGACTACATCATACATGAACTAGGCATGATAAACCTTAGGTAAATGTCTTACTATTTTATATGTTACTATTTCATGTTTATGGTATCACAGTTAGTATTTTGTGATTACTGTCTTACAGTCACTGTCTCACCATATGGATCAATCACTATCTCACTGTAAGGTTCAATCAATGTCACACTGTATAGTTTAATCACTGTCTCTCTATAAAGTTCAATCACTATCTCATTGTAAAGTTTAGTCAATGTCTCAACAAAAAATTCATTAACTGTCTCACCATAAAGACCTGATATAGTCTCACCGTAAAGATTCTATATGGGTTTTATTAACAAATTAAAAACCGTATCATGGTAATTATTCGTTTCACCTTTTTTACTTTCCTGTGTATTTATTTTTTGAGACATTTACTATTCCTAATGACAAAATAAAGTAATTATCACTTGTTCTTCACTTGATCGTTCTTTTATTCACTCAATTTGTAACCCTTATTCAAAACTGAAACCATTCTATCTCTCGAACCTTCGGTAAATTCCCAAAATGACACTCCCTTCATCTTCAACTCCTGAGAAATGTGGATCAAAGAAGACGAAGATTGCACCTAAGCTAGCACCCAAAGGTCCTCTAAATCCAAATATGGTGAACCGAGTAGTAGTATATAAGAAAGAGATATTCCCTAAGTGTATTATGTCGATTAAGTCTCTAGTTTTGAAAGTTCTAAAAGAGAAAGACTGGTTAGAATGGTTTTCAAAGAATGATAGACCAATCTACCCTGAGTTAGTGGCTCAATTTTATCAGTATGTTCAGTTCTCTTTTGATTTTGGTGATGGCTATGCTGTTAAAAGCTGGATAAATGGCCATAGATACACATTCTGTTTGAGGTAATGGGATGCATGCCTTAGGATACCTCATGAAGGCATCTGTGAGGACTATCAGAGAGGACCTCCACCTTCTAGTGAATTCTTTGTTTTGAAAGATGCTTTGAAAATCTTAACCAAAATAGCACCAAGAGGAGAGCCATCACTGCTAAACTAGATGGAGAATCTTGACTTCTATTTAAGTTTATTGAGAACTTTATTAGACCCATAGAAGGTGATTTTATGGTACTAAAATATCAGGATGTGTTTCTGATTCATATTATGAAAAATGGGCACAAGATCAACCTTTGTAATTACATCATACACCATATATGTGAGTTGATCAAAACCACATCCTAGTCAACCCCTATTTTATTCTCAACTTATATCTTCCATGCTTCATTCCAAAGGTATGGTTGGACCTAATAAAGAATCTATCAAAGATTGTGAGTTCTACCTTTCTAAAGTATTTATCAAGAGGTTGAAAATCAATTGGAATCCTTGGAAGAATGCATGGGTGGAAGACAATGATAGGATTTATGAAAAGTTCAATCCAGTAGAACATCCCTCAAGACAAAAAGGTATTTCTGATCTCGGTTTGGAACCAGATGAACTTGTTGAGTATTCTGAAGAAGAAGGAGTAAAGGTTATTGTGCCTTCTAGGGAAACTATTTCTAATATGGAAGACAATACTCCTTTTCCTCATGTAGTAATTGAAAAATAAGTCCCTGCTTCAAAATATATTGTTAATCTAGAAGATCAAACCGAAGATGAAACAAAATTTGTTGCCAAAAAACCCGAAAATAATGTTATAGAAGATCTTATAGAAGAATAATTACTTTTATGCAAGAACCTGGCCTTGAGGAACTCCCAATAGAAAAATCTGTTCCTGAAGTCATTACTTCTGCTGAGGAATGGATGGAGCTAGCTTTTCAGTTAGCTAGATAGGAAATGGGTGAGGAGCTAGGAGATGAATTCATGGAAATAGATCAAGACCATATGCCTCTCAGTCCTGAGAAGGATGAAACTATTAAGGGGGAGAAACCCCCAATTCTGGAATCTATTGAAGTACCAAACCTGATTGATTCAAGACCTGTAGACACTCGATATAAGTTCCCTAGTTTTTATGATGTGAATGACTCTCAGAAAGTCTCAGTAAAAGTATATGACCTTTCTACTATGTTAGAATTGAAATTTTTCTCTAATCTTTCCCCAGAAAAAGGACATGAGCCCACCTTAGTACCTATCTCTGAACCTTCACTAGAATAACCATCCTTGGTGAGTAAAGATGATCTGAAAGAATTTGGAGCCACCCTTTTGTCTAGAGTTGAAAAACTCTTGAATATACAACCATCTCTTGTAATAAATATAAGTGAGAGAGATTCCACACTATTTTTGGAAAATGTTATTTGGCAGATTCATCCCAAAATGCTTCATGAGATTCAGGAAGTAGGAGTTGAAAACAGACTGCTTAGTGATGAAGTAAAGACACTAAGAGGTATGATTGAAGACATACAGAAAGTGATGAATTTGATATCAGATCTTGCTTCTCATCCTGTGGAGGCTGTTGTTCCTCAAACTCTATAGAATATTTCCTGTCAGATTCAACCTCATTTAGCTTCCTTAGCTAAAAACTTCATAGAAAGAAACAAATATATTGTGAAAGAGATGTGAGATCTTTTTGTTAATCTTAACAAGCTCACTGATGAGTACACAGGGTGGCTTCAAAAAGTGCTAAATCAGCTGAAATCTATTACCTTAGCAGTCATTGCTTCTAAAGCATCTGGACAATCATATCAACCTTTCTTAGATAGTGACCTACTCAGAACAGTGGTCAAAGAAGAAATTCAGACTGTGGTTAGTGGTTTGAATAATGATTCTCCATATTAAGTTATCATGAACAATGACCGAGTTCTTGATCTGGCCCAAATCCATTAAAAAATTGCTAATGATGATCAGTAAGAAATTTCCAAGAAGGTGGATTTCTACTTCAACTGAATCTTCTCAAAGACTATCCTGACCTATCATTATAAATATCTTGTAGAAAATACGAGGATTCCTCCTGTTACTCAAGCTTTCAAGACTCAAGTCCAAAATCTCATAAATTTCACTCGTCTATTGGATAAGTTTATGGAAAACAAGGATGTCTTTGAGAAATCTATGTAGTATGTTGGAGAGATCATTTCTGATTTTATCAAGATTATGAGGCCCTATCTTCATGTACAAAGTACACCCATTGTTACTCCTGCAGCTGCACCTTCGAGACATAGTTTCCCTAAAATCACCTCTGCCTTATCCTCCACTTATATGTCTGTCAGTCAGGCACTGAGTTAGATCATGCTTGTGATCATTGATCAATAACTTCCTTGGTCTTCTACTATACCTACATTGGCTCCCTCTATCTTTGAAGGTCTTCCTTTACCATCTCTCTCAACCAGCTAACTCCCTTCTTCTACCTCAACCTCTACTCTTATGGTTTCCTCTTCTGCTGCAACTGCTAAGAGAAAAAAGAAGATCATGTAGTGAAGAAGAATAGTTCTTACTCTCTTTTGATAAGAATCTTGTTACATTTGTTTTACTTTTTGTAATTCCCCTCTTTTTATCTAATATATTATTCACTTTTCTTGTCTGTTTTGTATTTATTTTTCTTTCTACTGTTTGATAATCCCCAAAGGGGGATAAATCTCTATAGAAGAACACTCATTATATATATTTTATATAAACATTTGAACTATGTTGTTAGAAAAAATATACAGTCTAAATATAAATGATTTTTGATCATCAAAAAGGGGGATATTGTTGGAATCCTCGTGTATTAATCATGTTTTAATGGTCACAAATCCTATTAATTATATAAACCTTGTTAAATTTATGTAATCTGACTCACATCAAATGCATAGTTGTTTAGTAAAAGATGTCCAAAGCTCTTAAGTTATATACACTCAGTTTGGTTACTGTATACTATCTATTGATCTACTTTATATTGACTTCTCTGAAAACTGATTGCATTTAATCAATTCTATAAATATCACTGCTTAAGTTTGAATACATATATTTTCATACGTCTGAGACACTGTGACATCGAGACACCGTGAACAAGCACACACCGTGAAATCCAGACATCGGGAACAAGCAGAGACTGTGACATCCAGAAATCATGAACAAGCTGACACTGTGACGTCCAAACACCATGAACATGCAGACACTGTGACATCCAGACACTGTGACCATGAGACACTGTGAACAAGAAGAAACCGTGACCATAAGAAACCGTGACCAATCCAGATACCATGTGAAGGAGACACCATTTCCATGAAATACTATGACACCATTTCTTAATCTGTTTGTCATCTTTCAATTTAATCTCTAACGGTAATATTTGAAGATTTTAAATTCACTGACTTAATTAATGTTTCCTTGTAGACATCTCATATGAATGTTTGAGGTATGAGTTATAGAATACATGCAACCTATCAGCTCACACACATTCACTCCAAGATAAAAGAGTAGTGTGGATCAGAAACAAAAAAAACAGAAAAGTGAAACAAGTGGGTGAGAGTGAGCATGACAATGAAGAATACACTTAGAGAATTTTTGAAGAAATAATTGTCTCATGAAACTCAATGCTGCTGAATAACACATGAAGCATACTTGAATCCTAGAATCAAGAATATCTTCACACTATAAAAACATCACGAAGAACACATGCCAGATCTGTCTGAATTGCGACACTCTATTTTCCATACGAGGACTTGATTTCTGCATCTACTTCATCTCAGAAGTCCAAAGTTAAAAAGACTAACATTTAGAGCATTTCTAAACCTATCTCAATATTTTTTATCTGTTGTGTATCATTTTACTATTTTTTGAGTAGTGTGTGTATTTGTATAACTGCACACTCTGTCTCCCGCATTAAACTGAAGGATATAAGATATCCTTACTAAAACATCTTTTTACACTTGTGTATACCCACTGATAAGTATCGAAGAGGTCCCTGTGTGTCGTGGTTGTTTGTACCCACGAAGAACTATAGAATAGGTCTGAGTGTGACCTGGATAGTTCTATGTACTTTTGTTAACCCCGATCTAGGGTGTGAATCAAGTTTATTTATATAAACTGCTTGGTGGAAGGTGATCACCAAGTGGAGTGGATTAGGTCTCAGCTTGATATTGAACCACTTGTTTCAAATCTGTTGTGCTGTTAAATTTATTCTTCTCAGTTTTACTGCTTTACTATATAATTCAGCAATCACAAAATTCACTTTGATAGTTAATCTTGGAAAGAAGTTATAATTGTCTTGTCCTAGTAGAACAGCTTCGAAAGTAATATTAATAATTGATATTAAGATTACTGAGAACTAATCAATCTTTTAAGAAGTTATTTAATGAGTCAAACTCTTGTAATAGTATAACCTTGATTAACTAGGTTGTATTTAATCTTTTGGGGAAACCTTTTAAGAATTCTTTTTAACCAAATTTTTTTATAAATACTAATTTCACCCCCCTTGAGTAATCTACTCCGACCAACATGTTATAAGGGGACATATAATGAGGCCTTAGATACTTTGTATAATCCCTTGGTGTAAATAAAATTATTTTTACATCATTACTATTTTTGGAATAGATTTTCTTAAAAAATTATATGTTTAATTAAGAAAAATTTGATAAATTGATTTTAGAAGTAAAACATGCACTTTTTAAATATTTCTCACACATAGAGTATTATTATCATAAAATAAACATCATTTTTGAATTTGAAATGTGAAAATTAACCTATGCTGAATTTTTGGAAATTTTCTAAGGAGTTTCAATTTTATGAATAGTGTTTTATGAATAGAGTTCTTTTTATGAATAATATTTTATGAATAGTGTTTTCTGATGAATAGTATAAAAATATTTTATTACTAAATAACTTTTTCTCTTAAAAGATTTTTGAAAATAAAACATACATGGTTGTAATTAGGGTGAAAAATGTGGTTCAATAAGATAAAAAGATTTTTTTTGTGAATAATAACTTTACCCTTTGGAATAGTAATTTCACCCTTATGAATTATAATTTTACCAACAGCATAGTAGCATCACTAAGGAGGTATAAATATGTTTCAGTCATCTTAAGTGGTAATGTGATATAATTATATCATAGTATAAGTAAATAAATGTTTTAGAAATTATTAGTCAAATATTAGTATTTTATTTATTTAATTTAATGTAAAATGGAATTAATTTTTATAAAATGGAGTTCACTTTTGGATTCTTCACACCAAAAAATTGTTAGGGTGAATTCTTGGGATTTTTATGATATAGTTGAATTTTAAGTGAATAATAAAAATATAGTTTTGTGATTCGGTGTGTTTAATGAAATCATTAATGATGTAATAATTCTAGTAGACTTGTGAATAGTAAGATATGTTATGATATGTCCCTTGTGTCCAATACCATGGGAAAATACCATTGTAAATCCCATGGTTTTGCAAATACCACTAATGAGGTGTCCCTTGGAAATTAATAAAATATTCACTCTCTTTTGCTAAAAATTCCAACCCCTTCTGTCATTACTTTCATTCCAAATTCCTCCTAAAAAAATATCTGGTCATTTTACTTCTCATGGATTCATCCCAAGGTTCTCTCAAGCCCCTCAAGGTCCCAACATTCAAGCTTCCGAAGTTACTCTTCATGGTAAGGGAACCTTTCTCCCTCCTCTTTTATGTCATGAGTTTCATTTTGTTATGTCTTCTCATTTCCATTTTATTATGTGGGGGTATATTCTTATATATCCTCATTTATGAATTTTTTATGTCCAAATGTTTAAAGACCATTTCTTATCTCATAAACTAATTTTATAAATATTTATGTTACATCGTTAGGCTGCCGAATTTTTGTAAAAGAAATCACATCTTCTCTTTTCTTTCAAATTTCCTCTTCATGTGGTATGCCATTCAAATATCCATACCATGAAGTTATTTATATTTTATTATGTCCCTATATTGTATTATGAGTTATTTTTGAGTGGTTTAACCATGTTCTTTCTCTTTGTAATGGTTTCTAAAACCATGTTACGTAGCCATTATGCTGTAGAATTTTCATCTCAAAATCTCTCTCTTTTTATTAAGAAATTGTTGTATTTTATTTATGTGAATACCAAAATATATTTTTATTTCCATAGGTATTCACCAATAAATAAAATTTATATATTTTATTTTTGGAATTGACATGAATATAACCCTTATTCCCTTTCCAAGGGTTATAAATGACATAATGCTCTTGTTTTTAAGCACTTTTTAAAAACATCTATATTTTGATATGAAACACATTTATTTTATTATATTTGGGTTATTTTGGAAATTTTTTATTATGATCAATGTGGATCACATAAAAATAAAAGGTATATTAAGGGTGCGCCATGATAGCGCTCCAATGCATTGGGTAAAGAATTTAATCTCTTGAGATGACAAGTTTCACGATACCTTGGTGAATAACCTTGGTAATTTTTATGACACATTAGGGATGGACCTTGGTGATATGTTTGTGAATGTATAAATTAAATGTAGTATCTAAATTTTCATGTTATGTTTAATGTTTTTATTATTATGATATTACTTTTATCTTCAAGTTCTTATTGATATCATTCAAGATCACATGTAAATTGTTTCACTTGTTTTCCTTACTGGATCTTCTTCTCACCCTTTCCTTTGATGCATGTCTCTAGGTTATGAGACACAGTAATTGTACATAGAATGAACTTATGATGAATCCATAAAAGTGGATTATAAAAAATTTTATGTTTTTTTTCATGTATTTTGTTCCTGATTTCCAAGACACTAGACTTTAAAGATCCTCTATTTGTAAAATGTAATGATAAATTATGTAATTAAAAAGTGGGATGCCATAGTTAGTGTCGAAGGATAGTTTAGTTATTTATGGAAATAAGGCTATGAAAACATTAGGAATAACCCAATAGAAAATTCTAATTAGATGAAAACTTCCTGGTATTTTGGTGAAATATTAAGTGGCTTCCAAAAAAATAAATATCTGTCTGGATATGAACAAGTGGATGTGGCTCTATCCTAGATGTACCTAGGGGTGAAAACTCTAACAACAAGTTTTGAGATTTACCTAGTTTATTCTGGTAAATTACAACGTGCCTTATGGCACTCCTGGTTTGACACTCCTAGGGGATATGTTTGGTTAATAATATTATTTTTATGAATCATTTTGATGGATTTATAAAGAAATGTAATTATTTAAGAAGGAAGTTTTAAGACATAAATTCATTTATATTTAAAATATTCTGAAATGAAATAAGATTCTAACTATGTATTTATTATTTTAGAAAATTTTGGGCAATAGGAGGAACTGTGAAAATTGTGACCATAATGGACCATGTGCTGATGGCCCACTGATGGAAGACAGAATGGAATGTTTCATGAGAATGATGAACTAAGTGACTCAAGTTATGAGAAATAACTTAAATCAAGCTGATAGAACAATCTCAACACAAAGGGAATAACATTCTTTTGAGTCTTTTATGCATCAACCACCACCAACCTTCAGTGGATCTGCTGACCCATTGATTTCTGAACAATTGATTTGCTCTATCGAGAATATCTTTTCTGTGCTTCACTATTCGGAACAAGAGAAGGTCAACCTGAAGATTTACTAATTAGAGGGAGAAGTTGATCAGTGGTGGTAGCTTTCTAAAAACTCAAGGCCATGAGTGGAGGTAGAAGCTATGGAGTGGGAAGAGTTCAGAGGTATCTTCTTCAATAAGTATTTCTCTCGTTCTATGAGAACAAAGATAGAGAAGGAATTTATCTAGCTAAATCAGAAGGAGAATAAATCTATGGGAAGCTACGAGATGAACTTCAAATGTCTTTCACATAGCACCTCTAGCTTTGTCATGTATCTGAATGGTAAGGTTGATAGATTCTTCGGTGGACAAAGACCTCATCTGTAGAAGAATCTATCCAACTGAGACAATGATATCTATGAGGAGATATTGTGAAGTACGGTGAATGTTGAACTAGAGTTTTGTGAGATGCAGTGGTCTCATTAAACCAATGACAAGAAGAGATCAATGGACCTAATCATAAAGAGGATATTCGATCAAGGAAGAGGTGGAAAGCAAGTGCAACATCCCACTATAATAATTGTGGGAAGAAGCATCTAGGGAACTACCTACTCGGGAGCAGGAAGTTCTACAAGTGTTGATGAGATGGCCATATCTCATGGAATTTCCGTAGTGAGTTGAAGCTTAAACTTCTCAACACTAAAGATAAGGGGAAGATGGTGCAGGCCCTACCTGATGTCCAATGCTATATGTGTCAATAACTTGGGCACTTTTCCAATCATTTTTAAAATCCGAGGGTAATGGAGGTGAATCACCATCAGCCTCAGCAAAGTCCAAGGGAGCAAGGTTGTACTTTTGCAATCACTACGGCTGAATTTGATGAAACAAATTATGTGGTGGCAGGTACTCTTTCTATTCTCTTAAAGCTAGAAAGTACTTTTTTATTCTACTTATACTCATTCCTTTATTTCATTCATGTTTGTAATAAATTTAGAATCAACCCCTGAATTGCTAAAAGCATAGTTATCAGTTAAGACTCCTGGTGTGACTATTCCAGAATCATCAGTGTTTAGAGACTCTAGTATTTACTTTATTGAGCACAATCTTATCACAAATCTATTAGTCATTCCCATGATGGAATTTTATATTATACTAGGGATTGATTGGATATCAGATTATAATACTAAGATCAAATGTAGAAGTAAATAAATCTTAGTAGTATTGAATGGAAAACATGTGGTTATCTTCCAAGGAGAGATATCTCAACCTGATCTTTGTCTAGAAGAACATCTTATATCCTTCTTTATGGAGTCGATCAGTGATGAATATGAAGGAAATGAGAGTATAAGGATAGAAAATGTCCCAATCACCTAGGAATACATTGATGTATTTCCTGAGTAGTTACCTGGACCTCCCCCAGAAAGAGAGGTAGAGCACTTCATTCAACTTGTACCTGGATCTCATCTGATTTCAAAGACCCCTTATAGGATGGAAAATGTGGATGTGGAGGAATTAAAGAAACAACTCAATGATCATTGGGAGAAGGGTATTATCCAACCAAGTGTGTTTCATTTGGAGCACCTGTTATCATTGTGAAGAAGAAGGATGGATCAATGCATATATTCATTGATTATAGAGAACTAAATGGGATCACAATGAAGAAAAAAATACCATATTCCAATAATTGATGAATTATTTGACCAACTTTATGGGGCTCAATTATTCTATAAGATTGATCTTCATTCTGGTTATCGTCAATTAAGGGTAAAGAACGAAGATATTCTAAAAACTTTCTTCCGATCAAGATATGGGAATTATGAGTTTGTTGGTATGCCCTTCAGACTTAAAAATGCACCTTCTATTTTTATGGATTTTATGAATAGTGTATTTAATGACTACTTTTATAACATTTTGGTAGTTTTTATTTATGACATTCTTATATATTTCAAAATTAATTAGGAGCTTGAGGATCATCTAAGGGTTATTTTGAAAGCTCTACAGAAGGAGAGGCTTTATGGAATGTTTAGAAAATGTGAATTTTGGTTATAATAAGTTGCTTTCTTGGGGAATATTGTAACCAATGAAGGAATCATAGTTGACCATGCAAAGACAAAGGTTTTAGGTGAGTGGACTCAACCTAAAACAATAACAGAGATTCGTAGTTTTCTTGGTTTAACGAGATATTATATGAGGTTTGTGAAAAAAAATCCTGAATTTCTAATCCATTAACCAAGTTAACTAAAAAATGAGTCAAATTCATCTGGAAAAAGGAGTGCAATGAAATTTTCCAATAGCGGGAGAAGAGATTGGAAACTTCACCCGTGTTAACTCTTACCTCAAGTGGAAAAGGATTCGTTATTTTTAGCGATTCATTTCTAAAAGGTCGTGGGCGAGTCCTTATGGAAAATGTCAAAGTCATTACTTATGCATCTCAACAGTTGAAGAATCAACAACAGAACTATCCTATGCGTGATCTGGATATGGTTGCGGTCATTTTTTCTCTGAAGATATGGAGGCACTATCTTTATAGGGATAAATGTGATATATACACAGACCATCAATGTTTGAAGTATATTTTCATCCAAAAGTAATTGAACATGAGACAAAGGAGATGGTTATAACTTCTTAAAATTGTGATTGTTTAATTCACTATCATCCTAGAAGAGCAAACAATGTTTCTAATTCATTAGGCCTGAAAGAACTAGTTTTTTCCATGATGAGGATTCAAAGATATCATTTGATTAATGATCTAGTATAGTTGTGTAGGTTAATTATAAGGTAAGGGACGTCATCAACCCTAACCCAAATGATTCCTCAGCCGTCATTACTAGGGAAGATCAAGAAATCTCAGAAAGAGGTCCTTTTTTACAGAAGATGTTTGAGGCTATGAAGGATGGTATGTTTCTTGATTTCAATATTGATCAAGAAGGTGTACGAAAATATATTAAAATAAATTTTGTTCCATCTATTCCAGAAATAAAGAAGAAGTTGATGGATGAATCTCATAGCTCTACTTTCTTATACATCCGGGAAGAACGAAAATGTATAGGGACCTTCATGATCATTTTTGGAGGGATAATATGAAAAGGGAGATTGCTGACTACACTTCAAGGTGCCTGGTATGTCATTAAGTGAAGTAAAAGTGACAACTTCCTAATGGGGTATTGTAACCACTACCCATACCAGCATGGAAGTGGAACAATATCACAATGGACTTTTTCACGGGTCTCTAGAGAACTTCTAAAGGAAATAATGAAATATGGGTTATTATGGATCGTCTCACCAAGACTTCCCATTTTATCTCTTTTCGAGTAGATTTATCTCTTGATCCACTTGCTAGGATTTACGTGAAGGAAGTTGTAAGGCTACATAGAGTTCCACTTTCTATTATATCTGATCGTGATCCAAGGTTCACATAAAAATTATTGATAAGTCTTCAACATGTTGTGCATACCAAATTGAATTTCAGTACGACCTATCACCCCCAAACTGATGGCCAAATGGAATGTACTATTCAAAAAATCGAGGACATTCTAATAACATACTCAATGGAATTTAAAGGTGTATGGGATCAATATCTCACTTTAGTTGAGTTCTCTTACAATAACAGCTTCCACTCAAGCATTCAAATGGAACCTTATGAATATCTATAGGGGAAGCAATGTAGAACACCTACTTTTTGAGATGACGTTGGTGAGAGAAAGATTCTTGGGTTGGATCTTGTACAATATATGATAGAAAAAGTCCATGCCATCCAGCAACACATTAAGGATGCTCGGAGTCAGCAAAATAGCTATGCTGACAACCGTTGAAGGGACATGGAGTTTGATGTTGGTGAAAAATTCATTCTTCAAATTTCACCTTGTAAGAGATTCATGAGGTTTTGTAAGAATGAAAATCTCATCCCTAGGTACATTAGCCCCTATTAAATCCTTGATCGTGTAGGAGCAATGGCCTATCGTCTTTCACTTCCTCCAAATCTAGCACAAGTTCATGATGTGTTCTATGTATCTCTCTTGAGGAAGTACATACCTTACCCTTCACATGTACTAAATCTATTGGTGGTACAACTGGAACACAACCTCTTTTACTAGGATCTTCCAATGGATATCTAGGATCGTAGAGACAAGGTTATTCGCAACAAGAATACCCACCTTGTTAAGGTGTTGCGGAGGAACAAAAAATGTGAAGAAGCCACATGGGAACCGAAGGAGTCAATGAGGTAGAAGTACCCAAACATTTTCTTTTCAGAGGATAAGATTTCAAATTTTGAGGATGAAATTTCTTAAGGGGGAAAGAATATAACAACCCAAACTTTTGAATAATATTTGTTCCCTAAATTTGTGTATTATTTTATTTTATACTCAACAAAACTATATCCATTAATAAATTAAGTGAATAAAATTAAAATAATACCACTAGGTTTCGACTGTTATATGACCATTGGAAACTAACCTCTTAACATTATTATTATTGTTTATAAATACAGTTTATTAGGGTTAATTAATATAGAAAGAGGATTTGTTTCCCTCATCTAGTAAACTCAGGTCATACGAAGCCCATCTGTCGAAGCTCAATAAGGAGGCTGCATCACTAGGCTTTTCTCTGGATGAAGCCAAATATGAGCTTCAACTTGTGAAGATTGAATGGAATCACCTACATGAGAAGTTCAAGCTGATAGAAATCACCACTCGTTCAATGTTTTCTGAGCTGACTCAAGATTCTATCACCATTACACACCTTACTCTTACGTCCTATGAAGGTGTGATAAGCTGCTATGTAACGAGGACATAGATACTTTGTGTAATCCCTTGGTATAAGTAAAATGGTTATTTCATCATTCCTGTTTTTGGATTATATTTTCTTAATAGAGTATATGTTTAATTAAGAAAAATTTGATAAATTTATTTTAGAAGTAGACATTGAAATTTTCAAATATTTCTCATACATAGCGGATTATTATAGTAAAATAAACATCATTTTTTAATTTCAAATTTCAAAATTAACCTAGGATGAATTTCTGAAATTTCTATAAGAAGTTTCAATTTGATGAATAGTGTTTTCTGATTAATAGTGTTTTTAATGAATAATATAAAAATATTTTATTATTAAATATCTTTTACTGTGAAATGATTTTTAAAAATTAGACATACTTGGTTGTAATCAGGGTGAAAAATATATTTCAATATGATCAAAATAATTTTTTTGTGAATAGTAACTTTACCCTTTGGAATATTAATTTTACCATTATGAATGGAAATTTTACCAATAGAATATAAACATCATATAAGGAGTTATAAATATGTTTTATTCATCTTAAGTGGTAATGTGATATAATTATATCACAGTATAAATAAATAAATGTTATAGAAATTATTATTCAAGTATTAGTATTTTATTTATTTAATTTAATTTGAAATTAAATTAATTTTTATATAATGGAGTTCACTTTTGAATTCCACATGATGAAAAATGGTTATGGTGAATTTTTTGGATTTTTCTTGAAATAGTTGACTTTTTAGTGAATTGTAAAAATACAGTTTTGAGTTTTTGGGTGTTTAATGACATCATTAATGATGTAATCATGATTTAATAATTATGGTAGAATTTTTAATATTAATATATGTTATTATTTTTCCCATGTGGACAATACCAATGGAAATCCCATGGTTTTTCAAATACCACCGATGAGGTGTCCCTCAGAAATTAATAAAATATTACCTCACTTTTGCTATAAATACCAACCCATTCATTCATTAAATTATTTTTAAATTTCCCCTAAATTAAGCTCTGGTATTTTACCTCTCAAGGAGTCCTCCAAAGGTTCCCTCAATACCCCCAAGGTCCCAACCTTCAGGCTTTCGTAGTTACTTTTCTAGGTAAGGGAACCATTCACACTTCTTTTTAAATTCATGACTTTGTTTATATTATGTCTTCCTGTTTCCATTTAATTATGATGGGGTATGGTATTATATATCCTTATTGCTATCAATTTTATTTCTAAATGAATAGAGAGCCTTTCCACTCTCATAAATTAATTTTATGAATTTTTATGTGACATCGTTAGGCTGCCGATTTTTCATAAAAGAAATCACATCTTCTCTTTTCTTTCCGGTTTCCTTTTCATGTGGTATTTCATTCAAATATCCATACAATGAACTTTTATCTATTTTATTATTTCCATATAATTTATTATGAGTTATTTCTGATGGGTTGACCCTTGTACTCTCTCTTTTTAATATTTTCTAAAACTGTGTTACGTAGTCATTATGCTGTAGAATTTTCGTCTCAAAATCTCTCTCTTTTTTGAATAAATTATCTTGTTTTATTTATGTGAATACACAAATATATTTTTATTTCCATAGGTATTAATAAAAAAATTAAATTGATATATTTTATTTTATAACTGGAATTCATATAACCCTTATTCTCTTTCAATGGGTTATAAATGACATAATAATCTTGTTTTAAGCACTTTTTTAAAACATCATGATTTTGATACGAAACCCATTTATTTTATTCTATTTGGGTTATTTATGAAATTTTTTATTATGATATATGTGGATCACATGAAAATAAATACATATTAATGGTGCTCCCTGATAGTGATCTATTCCATTGGTTAAGGAATTTAATCTCTAGAGATGACATGTTTCAGGATACCTTGGTGAATAACCTTGGTAATTTATTTAACACCTTGGGGATGGAAATTGGTAATATGTTCATTAATGTCTATATTAAATTTTGTAGCCACATTTTCAATTTATGTTTGAAGTTTTTATTACTATGATATGCCTCTTTATCTTCATGTTCTTATTGATATCTTTGAAGATAACATGTAAATTATTTCACTTGTTTTCCTTACTAGTCGTTCTTCTCACCCTTTCCATTGATGTATGTCTCCGGGTAATGATATGTAATAATTGTACTTAAGATGAACTTATGATGAAGCTTTAAAAGTGGATTAGAAGAATTTTTTATGTTGTTCTCATTTATTTTTTCCATGAATTTAAAGACACTGGACTTTAAAGATCCTTTATTTGTAAAATGTAATTAAAATTTATGAAATTAAAAATGTGGGATACCATACTCTTCCCCAAATTTCAATCAGTTCTATATAGAAAAATAAAATTATTTTTAGGTTTAACTATTAATAAGAAGGTGGAGTTTACAAATGATCTAATTCTGGGATACAAGCCAATATCTATTCCCCCTTAACATATAGATCCTACTGATTAGATTGAGATAAAGGTCTATCTTGAGGTCCTTAAGGGAATGATATTTCTATGATAAAATAAATTTTCCTATGATAACTTGTATTTATTTCCATGATCACAGATGTGATATTTTAAATATACATGGGTTACCAAAATCAGAATCAAGATACGATTCAGAATTAGTATCATTTCTCTAGGATAGTTGATTACTTTGATCAACTATATGGTGATCACTCCTAAAAAATTAACCTATACTAATAGCTTAACACCATTTATTTATCCCATGGAAATATTGTTCTAGGATATACCAATGGTTGTACAAATTATCATTTTTTTGTGTTCCAGGATAGGCCTATAGGTATGGTTATATAGAAGCATTGGTATATGTTTTGTACCAATAGTTTACCATAACTTTTGGTATAGTGAGAATATTTATTGAACACACCCTTCACCCCTATAAATAATTTAAAAAAACAAAAACAAATAAAAAACATATTTCACATCCAATATTGGATATTTTTTATATATTTTTAATTTAATCAACTAATAATTTTAAGAAAATAACCCATATATAGACTCAATTTCCATCATATTACGACATCCACATGATTGGAAGTATCATAAATATATAGTAATTTATTAATTTGATTAGTATATCACTCTAAAAAATAGTTATCATGATCTATAATAAAATCATGGTTATCACTGTTAGCACCCTCATCACAAAGATCCTCACAAGCATCATCATCTTCAACAACATCATCACCATCACCACTCAAAAATTCATCACATTGAATACTAAAAAGAAAATAATTATCGTCTATAAAAATAATATATAAGGTGTAAACATACATGTATCAAAATAAAAATTAGTATCTAATGGATGTGATAGACATGAATGTTTTATAGTTTTCATAAGCTTCTTGGTGATCATTTTAATTCATCACATTCCAATACAAATATTTTTTTTCCTACATTTCTTCAATATGAGTATCTTGAAACTAAGTGAAACTGGTGGTGTCTTAGATTCCAAAATTAGGTCAGTACCAAGTTGAGAAGATACTCTTATCATGTCGATGAAAAACTCTCCCCTCGAACTCATCACATATTATTTATCAAAATTGATTATTTAACCCAAAGTTTAAATATTTATTCATATAAAGAGAATCTGAATCATGTTGTTGAAAATATAAATGATATATTTAGTTGTGAAATAGATATTATAATTTTAAAAAATAAGAATAAAACATTCAATATCTTATTTTTCTTCCATTGTGACAAAAATAACATTTATTTATTTAAATTTGAGGGAAAAAATTGCTCATGGAACATGCCATTTGATGATTAAATCATCCCACTATAAATGAAATTGTATGTAAAATATTATTCAATAATAATAGATTTATAAACAAAATTAACCCATTTTAACCAAATTTTAACAGACCAAAATTGAAACAAATTGAACTAAATTTCACCAAAATAAATTGTATAATCCCTAACTAAGTGAAACTAGAATATTTATTGTGAAAATGATAAAATTATGATCATTTTTGTCATGATGTATTCTATTTAGTTTTATTATTATTATATTGAATCATTTATGATGTTTTTAATTTATTTTAATTTAATTCATTTATGTTCATTTCTTTGGGTCAACTAGGTTTGTGAGAGTTTAGTTTGATTAATTATTGTTTTTGTCAACTTGGAACATTATGATACACTTCATTTTCTAGTTTAGTATTAAATAAAATATTTCAATTATTATTAGTTTAGGTTAATAATATTTATTTTAGCTTAGTCCAGTTTGGTTTAGATCAATTTGGTTTGGTTTATTTTGGTTGGGTTTAGTTTATAGGTGTTTTTTCTTGTTTAATTAAATCCATGATTGGAAGGATCTATTAAATTTGATTTAGTTTAGTTTAGTTAAAATTTACACATTTTTTGTTGGCTTAATCATGTGAAACTCCCCTTATGCTAGAGGATACTAACTAGCTACGAGGTTCTATGATGGTATAGTGGGAAGAATATATCCTCATGGTCAGAGTACTACACACCAATATAATAAAAGGATAAGAAATTGAAAAAAAAAATTTGTGTAACGACCCAAAAATTTATTAATGAAAATTCCTATAGGTATTTTCTAATGTCTTTTTATGGTTTTGTAAAATGTATGTACTTATTAGGTTTTATGTTTCATATTTTAATATATAGTTAAAAATTATGACCATTGCTAATATAGTCATTGAACAGTGATCACATGATTTGTATAAATATAGGGCTTTAACAAATCCAATTTACTCAAACAAACGAAGTGATGTCCTCATCTGGTAGACTTTCCCCATACGAAGCCCATTTTTTGGAGCTTGAAAAAGAGGTGTCATCATTGGGCTTCGCTCTTGACCAATCCCAAGCCGAGTTTTAATACATTAAGCTTGAGCGGAACTACTTACGAGAGAAGTGGATGTTGATAAAGATTACCACTCAAACAATGTCATCCGAGATACCCCAAGAGTCTGTCACCATCGCGCACCTTACCCTAAGGTATTATGTGGGTGTTTTAAAGGGGTTATGTAACAATACCCTAGTACTATGATTTTTTACATTATTCTTGTATAGAGAATATACATTCTTTTTATTATTTTTACTTTATAAATAGTTTTTAAAGCATAAATTTTATTTTTAGTTAATATTAAACTAAGAAATATATTTTAATGAATTAATGGATTTTTTTTAATTTAATAATAATTTAATAAATTTTTTTTATTATTATTAAATAAATTTTTATTAAATATAAATGAATGTATAATTTTATGATGCAATTGTAATTTTTATTATGGTTTGAAAGCCATTTTTGTCAAAACCCATGAATTTTCCAAAAATGTCGATTTTTATTTTAAAAATAAAAATTCACATATTTAGAAAATTATTTAGATAAAATTAATTTTATTTTTTGAATCAGTACGTTGAAATTATCCAACGGTGAATTTTTCATAATTTTTGGAGATAATCAAATTTTTGGGTAAAAAATAAAATACCGTTTAAATATATAATGTGTTTTATGACATCATAATTACCTAAAATTGATATAATAAAATACTATAAACATTATTTTGGGCCAATATGTGTTTCATCATAATGTGATTTTTTGATTTTTTGATTTATTTTACAAAGCTTTAGTGGTCCCTTCAAGATTTATAAAACATTTTGTCTTTTTAAATTGTTTTCCTAGAAAGTGTGACTCAACTCTACATAATCAACCCTATTATTTTAAAATTTTCGTCTATTTGGCATATAAAATATTATTTTCCACTCCCATTTGGAAAAAACCATGGGCAAAAACCATGGGATTATTTGTTGTTTTGATTCATTTAATGTGAGGTGTCCCAAACCTAAATAATAAAGAATTCCTTCTGCTTTTCTATATAAACCAACCCAAGCTCCCACTTCCTCTTTAGTCAAAGCCTTTGGACTTCAACCATCCTTAGACCTCCTATATCTATAATCCTACCAGGGTGCCCCAGGATCCCATGAATTCTCTCTCAATCCCTTCCCAAGCCTT
Organism: Viscum album; assembly: GCA_963277665.1. Taxonomy (NCBI): domain Eukaryota; kingdom Viridiplantae; phylum Streptophyta; class Magnoliopsida; order Santalales; family Viscaceae; genus Viscum; species Viscum album. Next base: position 695,609,722 of record OY728157.1, read on the forward strand.
TGGGATCACACTTCCAAGTAAGGGATTTTTTCCTTTCTCTTTTTATCAAAGTTTATTAATATTTTTATGACCTTTTATTTTCAGTTGTAAATGTTGGGGTATGATTTTGAACCTTCCCCATACAACCCTATTTATGTTCGAATGATGAGATACCCCTTTCTCCTGCATTTCCTCCCATGTACACCTGTTACTATGCCAAAATTCTGAAAGAATTTATCTCTACTCATTTACATTCAAGAAATTCTTTTGTATCATGAATATAAATTCGATTAAAATTGTTGGGACATGTTTATATATGACCCCCCTTATTGTCCATTTCATTTACATATGATGATACACCCCTTTCTCTCTCATCAACCATTTTTTTATTAATTCTTATGTCATGTCGGTATGCTGCCAAAATTGCACCACATTTTTCCAAGACAAAGTCATTGTGTAGTAAATACCATGCCCATATCTCTATCAAGGGTATTCACCTTTATTAACATTTATTTATTGATTATAGAGTTTCATGTATGAATTCCACATTACTTTATAGTGGAATAAACGATGATGCTTAATGAATCCACGTTTTATGATCCATGTGGCACACTTATTCATGAAATGAAATGTTTAAGAAGGGTGCACCCAAATAGCACTCCAATGAATTGGGTAATGTATAGTATCATGATAAGTCATGTGTGATGGTTGTTTACTCATTATAATTTAATTGAATCTAGTATTTAATCATTCTTCATGTGAAATGAGGGTTTACTCATGCTCCATGTGAAATAAGCCTTGGCTAATGGTAGTTCCATATTAAGTGTTGTTGACTCAATTATGTTATTATTATCAGGTTTTACCATGACTTTATGTTCATGTTTCTATTTTTCACCATTTATATTCCTATTTTATAACTTGTATTTTATTCCTTATGTTGTTAAAGGTTTATTACCTTACTGGGATTTATAGCTCACCCTTTTTTATACAGGTCTCAGGTTATCCTATGCGATGATATGTACGACAGAATGTAGTGGTCATTTAAGAAATTTTTCAATAAGATGTTGCATTATATGCTTTAAGTTGTTATGTAATGTTCCTAAGCCCCAATTAAACTAGGCCTCTCAATCTTCTATGTTTTATCAAGTGATGGTTTTATGTAATAAATCATGTTTATGTATGTAATAAAGAGCAGGGTTGTCATAATTATCCAGTGGAATTAATTAATCATCAAAAATTAATAGAAAGACTGAGATAAATAATGGATGAACCATATAAAATATCTTATACAAAAATGATAATCATGTCATGTTATGAAAAAGTGAGAGATACATGGGGAACAAATTAGTAGGAATATACAAAATTCTAAACAAGAGTACAAACAAATAATTTATCACCCCTAGCATCTTGAGAATATTTCTAGTCCTCAGATCCCATACTCCATATTAGTATATGAATCAGACATCTAAATATTGAACCTTACATTTGTTTCTATCTACAAAAATAAATTATGTCTCGTTTCTAAACGTCGACCCAAACAGGGTGTGAGATATACTTAATATGCCACAATTAAAAGTGTATATAATAAAGTTAGTTTATGTATATATGTTGTAATAGTGTGAAGGTATATCATAAATAAGGCATTAAATAAACAAGTGGTATAAATAAACTCTATAAGTAGATGATGTGACAAAAATAATATAATGAAAGGTAGTTATACAATGGAATTAACCATAATCTATGGCACACACCAGATGTATCAAGTATTTGGATTATGTGGGATAGATGTGTCATGTTCCAGACCTACGAGGGACAAGAATTAAGGACGTTGACTAGGGAATCCTCTTCATGTATATGGATCTCATCTAAATAATCCTCAGTGTATTTTAGACCTACATGATCCAGGCCCCAAGTCCATTGATTGTGGTGTCAACTTTGTGCCTATGGATATCATCCATATGAAACATGATAAAGACATTAGAGGACCCCAATTAGCTAGTCCATGGAAGTCCAAGAAATATAGATATGTGGGTATTATTTTGAGGCATCCCATATAAGTAAATATTCAGTTCCAAACTATGATGTTGGTTCCATACCATGATTTTGATGTCATACCATGATGTTGGTTCCAAACCGCGATGTTAGTGCTATATCATGATGTCAGTACCAAACCATGATGTCGATTCCATTTTATGATGTTAATTCTATACTAAATTATTCATAAATAATACTTTACAAATGATTAGAGGGAAATGTTAGTTTATATCCTTTTAGAAAATCTTATTCACAATATTTAGTTCATCTATCAATCCAATCAGAAGTGATAAAGAATGAGGGGCCATGTTAGTGACCATGCCACCTTTCCAATCATTTACGTTAAATGCAAAATTCAAGAGGTCGTCCAAATTAATTAATAATTCAAAACTAATCCATTTAATTATCCTATTTCATTTAAAAATGATGGGTTTTCATAATAGGTATTTAGACTATGAAATTCCATTTTTACTTATTTATGGCTTCCACTCATAGGTGGAAATTCCATCTCACCCTAAGGGTGGAATAATCATAGGTATTCAAAAGAATCCATTTAAATCGGTGGTTTGGATTATATTTGGTGACCTAAAACCATGTAAAAGGGGATAAGTTTCATCAAAAATATTTTTTAAAACATTTACATTATGTTATTTATCATTTTAGAATAAAATCACGGAAGTTCTAGTTTCTGGGGTTATGGTGTGAGCTATAAAAATCAACAATTTAATGGAAATGGTATAGAACGCCGAACTTAGATGTGTCATACTCTAATAATAAATTATTTACCTCTAATACAGGCTATAATAGGATAAATCAATGGAAAATATTAATGACTTAAAATAAGGCATATTAGCTCACACCAATTTGGCATTCCATAATGCAAGATAAAGAAAGAATGGAATGATGTGGATTTAAGAGATTACCACTATAGAGGAAATGTGACCAATAATGAAATATTCCTATGTTTTATGATATAGGAGGCTCAAAACCTAGTTTGGATGCATATGGCATCTCTCAGGTGATTGTGGAGGTTATGTGTGGGAAAGTGGTGGAAAACGTGGGGTTCAACTTTAAATAAGGTTGTAGAAAATTGTAAATTCTCCTTTTTCTAAATGGTTTGGCTATAAGGTTTAGAGAAATTACTTGAAAACAATGTGGGTCAACTACCTAAGTGGAACTACTCATGTATGTTAGGTTCATGGTTTGAAAAACCATGCACATCACATGCGGACCCCAGTGCAATTTCTCTACTACACCTCGTACGACTATTCAACCACCTATGCACAATAAATTTAACAATTGTACTACTCTTTCTGTGTTGTATTTTTGAGTTACATTGTTAGTACTAACCATATTTCAATAGTTTTTCTCAATATATTTCCCTAAAAAAATAGAGCTCTGGGCTATTAACAATCCCCAAAAGCTCTCAGAACCTCCCTTAAACCATAAATAACATCCATTGGAACAAGGAAAGAGGTTTAAACAAAAAATTAAAAAGATATATAAATCATAAAAAAAATTAGGACATTACAACCTCCAATACGTAAAACAAATCATCTATGAGTTTCTCTTCCGAGGTTGGTAGAATAATATATGAGAAATGCTCCAACCACTGGGCACATGCATCGACCTCTAGTTCCCAAGTGTTGTATTGTACATGAATATGATTCCATAAATCCCAAAATAGAGGAACCAACATTCCACATAGATCCATCATGATATAATAAATAATACATACATGACATACCTCAAAAGAATCATTTACATCCAAATCGATATCATTAGGATGAAAAACATGAGAGAGATCTGAATAGTAATACTGAAGCTGTGAACCATGGAAGACATATTTAGTGCATTGTTAACTCTTTTGAAACTATAAATAATAGGCTAGAAACTCAAATCTATCCAATAAACCTAAAGGGTCCCATGAACATAGGCACTGACTTCCCTTTCCACCAGAACCATCAATGCCCCTGTTTAGTTAATACTCGCTAGAAGGCATGATCCCCACCCTTGAACTCTAGAGGTCATCAACGATGCTTGACTTATGAATTTTTTATATACTAATATGTATACATTAATTTATTGATAATGTATACCTTATTTATATTTTACGGAAAGAGATGAAGTCTCATTATTACCCCCTCACCTTCCTCTAGCTAGCATAGTGTTGAACGACAAGACCTACCATACATGGCCTAATAAGGACCCATCTGTATAGTTTCCTAAAAGCTATTATTATATTAAAATTTAGTGAGTGGTAGCTGTTTTAACAAAACACCTCAAAAATAAATGACAAATTCCCAAATAATTTCCTCTAACATATGTATTATATGTCTAGACTGCCTTTCAGTCTATGGGTGATAAGCTATACTCAAAAGTACATGTCAACCTAGTGCCTTCTACACCCCCTTCAAGAACCATGAGATAAAGATTGAATCTCAATATGATATTATAATATAAGTAATTAAATAATTTTTTATGATCTCACTCACATTTATACTTCTTATTTTTTAAATTTAAAAGGTATCTAGTTTATGAAATAATTGAAAGACATTTTTTAACATGTCTAGTATCACCCATGAAATGTGTCTAACTTATGGTGACATAGGAAAACCCATCAAAAATGTACAGTTAATTAAAACCATTTCCACTTTGGAATGGTTTGTAGCTATAAAATCCCTTCTAGCTATTGGTGTTTCACCTTAACTTATAGATAGGGGAGAACCAAGTAAAAAATACAACTATATACCTCTCCATCCTTGATCACCATTGCTGGCGGCATATGTCATTGTACCTATTAGTATTTTTGTGATGTACTACCTTAGAAGAGGTATGCGATTCTTACATTAGTTCCTCACATATGTCTACAACAACCCATCAAGATCCATTAAGGAATGCGATCACATCCCCATCAACCACCCAACCAGGCGATGGGTCCTTACCTAAAGTACTATCATGTAGAACAAAGATCCCAGGATCAGAAATTTTCCTCATCAAAACCCTATCCTAGAGTGAATAGGTCGTTACCAATGATTTATGAATAGGATTACCGAGCATATTTTTAACCTCATAATGCATCTTAGAAAACAAGGATGTCAACTTCGACTCACCAATAGCATCCTAAACTTCATAAATACAAGTTTTCCATCTCAAAATATCAGTAATGGAATTTACATCACCCATCATATATGTAAGCTCAATGTTATAGGACTGTAGGTACTCAAATCATATTCACTACCTGATATTCAAATATCAATGTTTAATGATGTATTTGAGGTTTTGGTGGTTCATATACACTACAAAATGATATCCAAGAATGTAGTTCCTTTAACAATTTGCGGCATGAACCACAATTGTTAAGTCATGATCGTTCATCAGGTAATTCCACTCAAGAGATCTTAGAAGGAGATACACGTATACTATGAATCAATCTCCCTACATTATAATAACTCATATCCCAATACCAATTCATCAGAATTCCATTTTTAGCCTCTTCTAGGAATAAGTAGAATTAGGATTGACACTAAATTCAATCTCTCTTTCTGTTTATAAATGGATTTCTTACATGCTTCAAACGATAATAATTTCACACCCTTCTTTTTCAATTAAATTATAGATGATGAGAATATTTAGAAATCATAAATAAATCATTTTTAATAACCATACAACCCAAATAAACATTATGTGTCAAAGAAATTCATTGAATAATCCGAAGATATTATTGATCTCACCTTAACTAGGTCCATAGATACTCCTAATTCTAATATTAAATGTCCTATTAAGTTAACATTGTCAATCCTGATATTCAATTTACTGATCTTATAATACATCTAGTACTCTATTGGTGTATTTCGTGCTATCACAAGATGTTTTTAATGGTCATGTCGAGTGTGAGAATAAACCGAGATGTCGTCTTTGATGATTTACACAAATGAATCCCGATACAGGTGAAAAACCCAAGTCATCATAGAAAATAAAACTATGAGTACGTTCATGAGACTGAAAAACATGACAAAATACTCATACTATACATTTCTACTATGGAATGTTGTACATGACATATCTGATGGTCAAACTTGTACTTGATGGTAGCATAATCTCAAATCAATCTTTGAGAAAACCCTATATAATTGAAGATAGTCGGATAGGTCATCCATATGACGTAAAGGATATCAATTATTCCTAGTAGGATGGTTTAATATCTAGTAATTGGTACAAATTCGAAAGGACCCATCCACCTTCTTGGAGAAAAGCATTGGTGAATCACAAATAGAGGTATTGGGTCGTACAAAACCCTTATCTTCTATGTCCTCTTGCTACCTCTTATGCTCCAAAAACTCTATATTATCCATCCTTTAAGTAGAAAGAGATATTAGTGCTTCTCCTAGAACTAGATTAATTATAAACTCAAACTATCTATTAGGTTGTATCCTTGAAAAATTTTATGGGAAACCAAAATTGATACAAACCAACAAATGAGGGAAATATGCTTGAGGTATTCCATGATCATATAAAATGAGACTATCAATCTAGGTAGATACTCCACTCAACCTATGATGCTAGAGTCTATCATGACCCCTATGGATGTCCAATTAACCCTAATTTATATAGAAACCTCCCTCTAGTGATATAAAATACACCCTCTAGTAATAAAAATAATTGTACGCCTGATAAAGAACCAACCATTCTATCCTGAAAATGATTTCAAAACATATCATATTGAGAAAATAGAGGTTCCTTTTAAAACAATAGTCATCTAACTCAATGTGGAATTACTTGTACTAGAATACACATTATAATTGAATTCCCAATAACATATTAAGTTTTATCACCCAACAAAAATATAGAATCTCAAGCCCAAGGATTTCCATAATTTTTGCATATATAAAAGAGTTGGAAGCTCTCATTTATAATAAAACAGACCCCAATATAGTATCTACTAGAATAATACCTCAAACAGTTAAAGGACCCACACTTTTCTCCGTGGTTTTTAGATTAACTACATTTATCTAACCCAAATCGTGGCCCTGAGATATATCCTATCTACCTTTGGAATGTCGGATATAATGGAACTATAAATATAGTGCCTAGACCCCTCAACCACAATAACCTCCCCATAAAAAATGGTCGGTAGAACTCTGGAATCCTGCATTAATGGAGATACTTTATTTACTCTTGAACATGGAGTTAGTTTAGACCCCATCTCTCTGGTTATTAGAGGAAACATTCTGAAAAACTACTGAATATTCCCCATTCCACTGAAATATCGACACTAAACTAGGGTTGTATCACATTGGGGCCTCATAAGACCCTACTTACCACACATATAGAAGATCAAATAGATATCTGAGTGCATACTCTAGCTACTTATGTCTCCTAGGTAAATATCAAAATGTTTCTTTCTACTACTAGATGAACTATTTCTCTAACGATATACTAGAATTACCTCAACTACACCTCTAGATTCTCTAAGATTATTCTTAGTTATTAATGATTGATTTACTATATCAATGACTATAGTTAAATAAAAAAATTCTCCTAAGATTGGATTTCATATTTTATACCATCCATAAAATGCTGATCTCTTGATAACTCATCACTATAGAGAGCTAGAATGAAATACTAAAGATCCATAAAATGAGTTAAATAATCAATTAGAGAAAGAGTACAATATTCAAGTTGTATAAAATCCCCAGATCAATCAGTTGTCAGCATCTCCTGAAAGAAATAATTATAAAAGGCTACCAAGAAATCCCTCTAAACTATGTCCTGATGCTAGTCATCCTGGTTCAAAACATTCCATTGTCTCTTGAATGACTCTCTAAGAATACATACTGAAATATTGAACCTCCTATCAAGAGTACTATATAAATTGTCAAAGGTAGATAACATAGCCTCTATTAATGACTCAATAGCCTAAGGACCATCATACCTTGAAAATATAGGTGGATTTTGCTGCAAAAATTCATGCATTAACTTTTCCAAAGTTTGGGTAGGTCATAGGGATCCTCGCATGTCTTAAAGGAGTAATAGAAAATCCTCAAAACTCTGGTCATCAGTTCTCAATTTAGGTATAATAGGATGTGCCAAAGGTGGCACTGTATGAGGTAATAATGGTGGATTATGGCCCACTCCATCTAGATCATTGTAATCACTACCATATTGGTATAAAGATTTAGGCTATTGTGGTGACACATCACTATAATACAAAACACACATCTCATAATAGAATTTTATAACAAAAGAGATCATTATTAAAAGATAAATACATATAAAATACTTCCTATTCATATGTCACTCCCCGACTTCCTAGTTCAAAATCTAGTCCCATGTTTTATTGCAAATCATAACAGAACATAAGATAAACTCTTAACTACCCATTACTAAGGCCTTATCAAAGGCAAGTTCTCTGTTTCATTGAATGTTTCAATGCATGGAATATCAATTTCAAGTTATAATGGAAAACAACCTTAAGTTTCAATTTTCATCCCCATTTAACCTCAACCATTTTATTTAAATTACAAGAATAAATATTCTCATCTATGTATTTCATGTATATTTATATATCATGGTCTAATTAGATGAGTTACCATTCCGAAGTTATAAATTCTTAATCTTTATATGTTATAATTGGCCCATAATGTAACTATAACCAATCATTTATAATGGTTCATTCACATAGATCGCCATGATCAATTTATACAGACACATACACTCATTAAATTGTATTTTACATCTATATAAATGCAATAACTAGAATTTCAGATCAAGTGACTTATTAGTCCATGGATCAGCTAATATATACTTGGTTAATTAATGTGAATCGATCAATATATAAGGTAAGGCACAATATCAGTGGATGAAATAAAATTATTTTACTGAATATTTATCACAATTATCCTATAAAAATGTTTTTCAAATAAAATATACAAATTTCAGGACACTACAACATGTGAAAGAAATTTACATAGTAAAATAGATATGGAATATTCATGACATGTTAATTGTTGAGTTCCTAACATGATGCATGAATCTTTTCTTCCTTTAAAAACCATCCTAGGGGTAAGGATAACACCAAAGAAATAATGAATTCCAAAAATAATGTGTGTCACCCAATAGTTAAATCAATACAACTGTAATAGGAACAATACAGAACAACACTTTACTTCATAGGTAATTTGGATTTTCCCTATATGTGGGTTAGTTACTCCCATGATAATGTTAATTACCAAATTCTAAATCATTACTAGTAACCTATATAATAACCCATAATAGTAATAAAAAAAGTAAAAGGAACCCCTCTGATTCCACATGTAAAACATGGGTCCAGATCACTAGCATGTAACCAAGCCTTAGAGCCACCTTGCCTCAAGTGAGACTTATCCTATGCCAAAGGATTCCAAATACTTATTAGGGTATTTTATGTTATAATAGGGAGACTACACCATCATGGACAAAGTGTAACACATTAGTACAATAAAAGGATTAGAATACAAAACTAATATAATAATAAAGAAGAAAAATAAATAAACCCTCATACTATGATAAATAGGCCAACCTAAACGATGATTAAAAAATATCAAATTTATTTTACACAAATGATAATCATGTCATGATATTTATAAGTGTTAGATTAAAGGACAAGAAATCAGTAAAAATATACAACATTCTATACAAGAGTAAAAAAAGTCAAAAAAAATACCTCCAGTAGAATCGTGAAAATATGACCAGTCCTCTAGTCATATACTCCATCCTAGCATTAAAATAAGGTTTCCAATGTAAAACCCTTCCCTTTTTCCCTTACAACAACCATAACATCTATCTGGGTACCAATCGATGGCCCAAACAGCGTGTGAGATATACTCACCAGGCCACCACAAAATGTGTCTATAACAAGTCTAGTCTATTCAAATAAGCTATAATATTGTGCATGTATATCATAAATAAGGATATAAATAAACAAGAGGTGGAACCCATAAATACAACTATATGTTATTTCACATAGTTTATAATTAAAGGTAGCTGTGAAAAATATTAAGGAATTAGATATAGAATGTGACAAATGTATCATGTATCAGGACTACATGGGCCAGGCATATCAAGTATGAGACATATGAGGTACATGAAAAATGGAAACTGACTAAGTCATGCTCTTTAATCCAACAGATCTCATCTATAACAAACTTAATGTAATTTATACCGACATGGGCCATGAACCAGGGCCATCGACGAAGGTTCTCTCTTCAATTCAAGGGATCTCATCCATATAAAACTTGACAAAGACATGGGAGGAGCCCACAGAGCTATTCCAATGTGGTCTAAGAAAGCCAGATCCAAGAATAATAATATGATGTATCCAAAATAAGTAAATCATCAATTCCATACTATGATGTTTGTTTCATATTGTGATGTTGGTTCACTATTTGGATGTCTGTTCTATACTGCGACGTTGTTGTTATACCGTGATTTCAATACCATTTTCTGATGTCATTTATATACCGTGATATCAGTGCCATAACAAATTATTCATCATAAACCAATTTACATTGGGATTAATGTACATGTTATTTTTCATTACTTTGATAAAAACTTACTCATCATATTTTTTTTCATTTATTAATTCACTCAGAAGTGAAAAAGGGATAGGGTCCTTGTTAGTTTACACGCCACATTACCAATCATTTACATTAAATGTATATGATAATAGGGAATCCACCAAAATTAAAAATTAAAAATTAGTCCATTTATTTATACCCTTTATTTTACTAATTAAAAGGATTAGTAAAAGGTATTTAACATTTTATATTCAATATTTATTCATACATGTATTCCACTCAAAGGTGGCAGGCCTAGCTCACCCCAAGGGTGGAATAATATTAGGAATTTAAATGAACCCACTTAAATGGGTATTTTAGGTTGAGGTTATTGACCTATAACTAAGTAAATGTGGATAAGGTATATAAAAACATTTTTAAAAACATTTAAATTTATGGGAATTATCATTTTAGAAGAAACAAAATAAAGGTCCAATGTGTAGTACTATGACATGAGTTATAAACATCAAGTCATTAAGGGAAGAGTTATAGACCACCTACCTTAAATGGGTTGTACTATCCTCATATTTTATTGAACTTTTATATATAATAGAATTGGAGAAATTAAAATAAATTGTTAACACTACGAATATAGGGAATATTAACTTTCATATATTTAGCATTCCATATGAAGGGATAACTGATAAAAGGAACGAAGAGGATTGAAGATAATATTGGTGTAGATCTGACATGAGAAATGATGAAGGATTATTATTTCTTATGATTTATGATGTTAAAATCCTTTCTTAGATATTCCTGATAGCTCTCAAGAATTTTTGGAGTCTCTTCATGTGAAATGGAAGGAAAATAAGGGTTTAACATTGAAGAAGTCAGGGGTGAAATTGTAAATTTAACCTATTTTAAAGGGAACACAGTTTGGTTGAATAGTATGTACAAATCATGTGACAACCATAAGATCCAATAACTATGTGGAACTACCTATGTAGTCTAGGTGAATTATTTGAAAATGTTTTTGAAACAAATGCAGATCCCATATTAAATTTATCTGCAGCTCCACACACAACCTTGCAACATACACAGTATGGTTAGTTTAACTGTGAGCCTCCTATTACTCGGTTTCATGGTTGAGCCACACAATTAATAATAACAATTAAAAAAATGCTCATGATATTTGTTATAAAACTAGATCTCTGGGTCCTAAACAAGCCTAAGATACTCCTGGACCCTTCCTTAAACCATTAAGAACTTCCATCAATAGAAGGCAAGAGGTTCCAAATGAAAAGTAAAAAGAATCATGCCCCATAAAAAATTTAAGAAATTATATATATGTTGTTATTAAATGAATCTAATTGAATGTTTATATATTAATATTAACTAACACATATATATATTTCTACAGTGTAGAGTTTACATGTTTATATGTAAACGGTTTATATGTTTACATCTTCATATAATTTATATTTTTAAATGATTAAATGTTAATATTAAATGAATTTATTTTCATGTTTATATGTTAATATTATATGATATTTTTTATACTATATAAAATAAAACATTTATTGATTATATCAATGTCATATCATGAGATTTTAAAAAAGTACACTATGCTCGATATTGTATATGACACACCACAACAACTGTAAATGAATAGGGAAATATTATTATTTAAATGTGACCATTTTAATATAGTCATTAAAATATAGTTATTTGTATTGGATCAAATACATTTTGAAATATATATAATGGTTCTAATCAAAAAAAATTATAGATTAATTCATAGGAAATAAGCACTTAATTTCTAGTAAATCAACTTTACTCGGCAAAGATAGTTTTCTCTAAAATTGATGTTTTGGTGGAATAATATATTTAATCTATGGAAATTTTAAAAAATTTCTTTTATAAAATAAATATATTTTTTTAAATCAGTATGTTAATATTATCATATGGTGAATGTTTGAAATATTTCTCAAAGGTTTGATTTTTCAGTCAATAGTGAAAAATATTAATTTTTTTCAAAATTGTATTTTTTTCATTTATAAAAAGTAAAATAATATTTTGGATTATTTTTTAAAGTTAAATAGTTGGTTTTCATTTAAAATAATTCAACTTTTCAAAGTAATTTTTTAATTGAATTTAATATAAGAACATTTTATACTTGAAAAGGCATTAATTTGAGTAACTGTTTTTCATCATGTTTTGTCAATTTAATTTTAAAATAAATTATTCCACTAATATGTTTAATGTTCTGAAAAATTTATTAAATATTTATAATTAGTGGGTAAAAATTTGTTACATATTAAGATTTTATTTTTTGTCAATATTAATAATCACCTTTTTAATTTTTTACCACAATAAAGGGAGAATCTGGTAATTAAAGATAAAAATAAAATGATAAGGACTAAAATGACCCTAAAACTTGAATTAATTTTATTGGATGAGTTTATTTATTTTATAAACATACTTTATTTTAATATATATCATTTTGTTTCCATTTGGGTTAGATTACAACCTTAATAATATTTTATGTACTGCAAATTAAAAAATGTCACACTCTTCTTTTTAATAACTGTAATATTATTAACATGGGGATAAACAAAAGATATATTCAGTTATAAATATAAATTTGAAATATAAATGGTTAATCTTCATAATTATTATTTATTTTTAATTTTTAGTGAATAAGTAATTACCTTAAATTCCTACATAAAGTTATCACAGTAATAATTCCATTAATGGAAAATCATATAAATGATATTGAAAATATTAAAGTTAAAATAATTAGAGATAATTAATGTAGTAAATTAATTTTATTGATTAATTTCACTATTTGGGGATGTAATAATTTTATCTCCTAATTTAATTCGTTTTCATGATGTTATTAAATTCAATGTAATGATTTTTTTTCTAAAAAGTGACATTAACGATATTTTATATCAAGTAATATATTATTAATTGAAATAAAACACCTAAAAATATTAGAATCAGAAATTTTACTTGGATATGGTTAATAATATCAATCATGATCCATTTATGTGATGTTTTTTTTGATTTATATTAATTATCATGTCCCTCAAAGTGTAAAAAACCTTATTGTCACTATAAGTGTTAAAGGGGATAACAGGGGGTTAAAACAGAAAATAATGGTAAAAATATATTTATAAAAATTGTAATTATTTAAGTGAGTATTTATACCCATAATCATCATATATTAAAAATAAATCAATTCTCATCCATTTGGAAATGAAAATTAATTTATATTAATTTAATATATTGAGAAATTCAAGGTGTTATCCTCCCCTCACTTATAACAGGGAACATATTATTCTATTTTATTTAAACTTTAAAAAACTTTTATTTCATCCAATTAATTCACAAATAAATTAACTAAATATCCACTCACATCCTATAGGCCCTGGTTTGATCAAAAAATAATCCTAAGGATGTTTTTGGTGTAAACCATAAGGGGATGTCTGAAGAAGATGTGTCATTCTTAACCAATTATTTTTCTTTTATTTCTTATTCCATTTCATAACCAAGTAAATATAAAAAAAATATTATATACAATTATATTTTATTATGTTAATTTTATAACATATACTCATCTCCAACCTCCATCAAATGGGAATTTAATCCATCAATCATGTGTTTAGAGTACTACCACCTCACATATAAATGTAATACGTTTTCCATCATAACCTCTCACAACTGGCTATAATGATGGATTTAACGTATAGATTTTAGAATAATGAAATATTTATCATTTTTTGAAGATAATATAACCTCGATATTTTTACATTTTAATTCATTAAAAAATGATAACAACTTTCATGGTTACTTGTGAACTATCACCTCCATGAAGCGATGTGGCTCATTTTTCATCACTAAATTACTTGGATAATATATATAATCTTATTTAATGAAATAAAATTTCATTTATAATATTTTTATCATTTTCTAAATATATCATAATTCTTAACTTCTTTAAATATTGATCATTAAATAATGGAAATTTTACTCATGCATATGTATGACCTACAGTCTCCCTAATTGAATTGTAGTTTATTTTTAATAACCATATTTAGTGGTTGGATTCGAAAATATAATTAGTGCATAAAAACTATAATTATCATAATATAATTATTTTTTTGATTATGGAATAATGAACCATTTTCCCATGGTCAAAACACCGAATTCATTTTGAAACCGAACATCCTCAAAACACCATACGTGGAATTAACTGATTAAGTAATTAAATATATAATTTTAATAACATACAAATGGTTTAATAATAAGGTACTAATCTATGAAAAATTTTTTAAGAACTAAAATAATTTATATAAGTCTATTATATTGGTGTAGAAGGAAATATATAGCAAGTGTAGACTCGAGGTAAGGTATTTTATCTCAATTTTCCTTCATTATTGAATATTTTATTTTTATACACCTAATTTATTTTATATTGTGTATATTATAACATTTTAAAAGTTATATCATGAATAATTAATTTTCCATGATATTTTACATTTCTATTTTAATTATTTTATCCAAGTGTGATAGTTACAAATTAGTAATGGATTTCTTAACTCAATTTCCTATAATCGAGTTATAACTCTTCTTCATTGACTTTGTTATACCATTATTGTGTTTTAATTGATATATAAAATATTTTATTCCATATAAACACTTTATTTTTTTGTATTTATAATTTTTAAATATAATCTCACAAATTATTAATTCTGAATCCAATGATATGATATTTTTTAGGGTTATTCATCTCAAATTTTATTTCTTTAGGACACATGATGGCATTAAGCACCTAAATTATTTTATGAGGTGCATATGTTACACCTTTAACATGATATATAATGAGCTACTTATGCTCATGAAATTATAGTATTCATTTTATGTTTTTCTTTCTAGGCTTACGAATAAAGAGTTACTAAATTGGTAATGGCCTTATGTTACAATCTCTTTTCCTTTCAAGATTTTCTATGTTCAAGGTTCCTTGGGGGAAAATAATAAGATATTATTTTTTTAAGCACATCTCTTTTATTATCATCTATTTATGAATCTTTTTATATGTATAATTTCACTTTCCTCCCTTATTTATTAAATAAACATCAAGAATGTTGTTTGTTAGTGATATCCTTTAAAGATCAAGGGTGATCCTGATATTTCTTACATGATGGGTGTGCATAGATAGTGTTACAATTCATTGGGTAATGATTATGTTCTCTGGAGAATTATATTGAAGGTTAACCATATGTTTATTCCAATTTTAAGGGTTCTTCAAGGGTTCTATGATGATTATGACCCATGGTACCTAAATATTTTTATTATTCATGCTATAAATTATAAAAGTTTCCTTTGATCATTGTTGGAATCACATTTCTCATGATTATTGATTGTTTTGAAACTTTTACTATAGTAAATATTTACAACATGTTTCATGATTGATGATTTCGGTATTTATTGGTATGAATTATCTTATTTTATGCTCAAGAACTTTGATTAAGTCATCATACACTTAATCTCATGTTACTATCACAGTTTAAATTCAATTGTTAATTGTTATGTTTACCCATACCAAGCACTTTAGCCCACCCTTACTCTTTTTCATTTTCACCTGGTTATTAATAAGGATAAAAAATTATTCGTTTCTAGATAGGTTTCATATATGGAGAATTTATGTGAGATATTAAAGAGATAATGTTGTAAATGAAAAGCTGGGTATAGTTGGAGAGATACTCTCTGGAAGTCACGAGTGTTGTTTATGTAAGATTTTGTTATAATTCTCTAAAACTATATACATAAAATGTACTTTGGTATGCAGGTGATCCAATATTTTCTTTTGATTATTTAAGGTTTGTATAGAAAAAATTGCACCACATTTATTAGTATCAAATACATAAATGTAAAGCTTATGTTTTTAACAGCAAATTTTGGAGTATAGGTTCATGGTTGTTACAGTTGGAATCAAATCAGGGTTTATATAAGTTTATAGATTATGATGTTTTCATATAAGATTACATTAAGAGTTATGGATACCATTATGGTTTTATAATATTAACGTGGTTTATAAGTTCAAAGGCTTATACCCAACTTTTGTGGTTCTTTGTGGTTGAATTTTAAGGTGACAACAATTATTTTTTGAAATGTATTATTAGGTTGAGGTATATGTGACCCATATGTTTAACATGAAGTATTATTTTACAAATATGTTATTACACTTATGGGAATTGTAGATGAAGGGTATGAGATAACCTTTGAGATAGTGATTTAAATTGACTAAAGGATGAAATTATACTTGTCAACTATGTATATTTTCATATAATATTTTTAGATATATAAAGGAATTCATCAAATATAGGAAAGATATATTAAAAATATGTTATCCTACAAATTTATCTTCCAATTAATCAATGGAATTTTTAACACCACTTTGGTATATGGTTTTGTGGTCTCTAACTTTATCATGATCATTCACTTTCATGTCATTAATGATCCCTATGAGCCTCGATCATTATTTAAAAATTATAATTTTATTTCATGTCCATATTTTCACTACACAATAATTTTTTTCCTTTATATAAATATAGTTATAAATTACTCGAGAAGCCTTCATATTTCCCATTACCACTTATCAAGAGGATGTTTTATTAACACTTTTTATAATATGGGATTTCAATAAAGGTATTTTAAAATATGAGCATGTGATTAATTATATTGATTTATAAAATTTTATGATGAAATTTCTTAATCAGGGAAGGGGAGGGGGTTTATAATATCCCATGATTTCAATATAAAGACATTATATTCAATAACATGTATGATATATAACACAAATTGTAAATGAACCAAAAAATATTATTATTTCAATGTGACTAATATTAAATAATTTTTAAAATATTTATAATGTTTCTACTCAAAATAAATAAATTTATTAATAAAAAAAATAATTACTTAATTTTAGAAAACAATTTTATTCTTCAAAGATTTTTTTCTTCAAAAAATTGGTTTTTATTAAGTGTATAATATTATCTATTTATAAAAATTTTAGAAATTTTATTTTATAATATTTATTTATTTATTTATTTAAATCAAAATATCAAAATTTTCCGATGGTATAATTTCAAAAAATTTTCAAATAAGTTTTATTTTTCAGTAAATAGTTAAAATTAATGATTTTAATTGATTTTTTTTTATTTTAAAGTATTTACAAAGTAAAATTAAAGTTTGGATTAATTCTAAAATTTAAATTGTTTTTTTGGATTTAAAATAATTAAATTATTATTTTTAAATTAATCTTATACTTTAATTTAGTGTAAAAACATTTTATACTTAAAAATACATTTTTTTGAAAATTATTTTTCGTCACATTTTTTCAATTTAATTTTAAATTAAATTATCAAACTTATGAATTTTGAATTTTAAAAAATGAATTAAATATTATAAATTAGTGGGTTTATATTTTCTAAAATTGTCCCTTTTAATTTTGGTTAATAAGAATAGTTACCTTTGTAATTTTGTTAAAATAGTAAAGGGTTATTCAGGTAATTAAAGTAAAATTTTAAATTATAAGGGATAAAAAGGTCCCTAACACTTGATTTAATTTAATTTTATGACTCCAATTTTCCTATAATCATCAAAGATTCTATTATATTTTACCTTTTCTATTTGGGAGTGATTATGACATTTATAATATTTTATGTTAAAAAAGACAAAAATGCCTCACTCTTTTTTATAACGGTAATATTTTTATCATGGAATAAAAAAATATACATTATATTATAAATATTAAATATATATTTATATATTATATTCATCAATAAAATTAATTTTTAATTTTTTTTGAATAAATTGTTACATTAAATTATTATATAATGTTGATGTATTTATTATTCAATTAATAGATAAATCAAATAAATGATAATAAAATTATTAAAAGTAATATAATTTCAAATAATTAATATGATCTATGAATTTTAAATGTTAATATAATGTGTTAGGAATGCAATGAAATATTTTTAAAAATTTATTTGTTATGTTGATGTTATTAAATTCAAAGTAATGAGTAATTATAAAAATTAAAATTAATGATTTTTTATAATAAATAATATATTATTAAATGATATAAAATTCAAAAAATTATTATATTAATAATATTTATTAGGAAATGGTTTATAGTATTAACCACATTCTACTTATCACCTATTTCTCCATTTATAGTAACTATCTTGACCCTCAAATAGTAATAATCCTTATGATGATAAGTGTGAAATTAGTTAAATATGAGATAAAACAAAAATTCAAGTGTAAAAACATTGTAAAATTATGTAAAATTTTTATTAGAAGATATTTTTGACCCATAATCGTTATATATTCAAAATAAATCAGTTTCAAACCATTTTAAGTTGGTAAAATTTAATATTAATTTTACATTTTGAGATATTTCAAGAGAGACCCTCACCACATATTAGAGTAATTTTTTATAAAAAAACAAACTAGGGAATATTTTTGTGTAAGCCTTGAGAGGTTATCCTAAGAAGATGTATTGTTCTCAACTGACTGTATTTGTTTTATTTGTTCTTAAACTTCCTTCAAATATTGTATAACTGTGATGATATAAAAACATAACTGTATCACATATAATTTGATGTTATTATGTTAATTTAATATCTTATTTCTATCTCCAACCTCTATTAAATGGGAAATGAATCCATCACTCGTGTGTATGATAGACTGTCACCTCACGGACTAATTTAATTCATTATCCATCACCACCTCTCACTGCTGGTTATAATGATGGATTTAATATATATATATATATGTGATATTAATGACATATTTATAATTTTATGAAGATAAAATAACACCTATTTTCTTACCATTCCATTCACTAAAAAAATGAAAATGTCATTTGTGCGTATGTGTGGACTACCACCCCATGAAGCGATGCGATCCATTTTTCATCACAATATTAAATGGATGATATATATATGTTTATTTAACAAAATAATATTTTATTTTATTTATTTTTACCATTAATTGATTATATAATAATAATTACCTTTATTCTAGAATAATCATTGAAAAGTGGAAGCATTACTCATGCATATGTACGACCTTCCCTCTCCGTGATTATAACACAGTTAATTTTTTATATAAAATAATTTAAGGTTATATTTAAATGTTTAATTAAATTATAAAAATTATTATTATTTAATGATTATTATTCTGGAGAATATTTAATAACTAATCAATTGAACTTAGTCAACATACCAAATCCGTTTTGAAATGATGGACCGAACATCCCCAAAAAACCTGATTTGGAATAAACCAATTATTTAATATAATTTATTTATCTATTCATTTTTTTTAATAAATCATATAATTTACATGAGTCTATTATATAGGTGTTGAAGGATATATATATCATGTTTGTACTTGAGGTAAGGGATTCTGTCTCAATATTCCTTCACTGAGGCACATTTTTATGTTATACACCTAATTTATTTTATGTGGTGTCTATAGTACCTTTTTACATGTTATATCATGAATAATTCATAATTGATGATATTTCTTTTCAATTTGAGTAATTTTAACAAAGGGTGTTTGACTTAAATGTCACCAAGTAATGAAGTGTTTCATAACTCAATTTCTATTCATTAGGTTGTAACACTTCTTCATTAACAATTTTATGAAATGATTTTGTGTGAATTGATATACAAATTTTTTTATTCAATATTCACAATTTTTTCATATAAATTATTAAATGTATTATCCCAATTGATAAATTCTAAATTCAATGATATGATCTTTGTAAGAGTTATTCATCTCAACTTCTCATTCTTTGGGACATATATTACTGTTAAGAACATAAATCCTTTTATGAGGTGAATATATTGCCCCTTTTAAATTATATATTGTAAATATACTAATTTTTATGAAATTGAATGTTTTATTTTATTTTATTATTTCATATTTTATGACTGAAGAGTTACGAAAGAAGAAAAAGCTTTGTGTTTCAAAATCTTTTCATTTCAGGAATGTTTTTATTAAGGTTCCTCATAGGGAAATAATATGGTATTATTTTATTAAAAAAAAATTTGATTCAACTATAGTTATGAATTTTCTTTAATTGTTTAATTTCCATTTCCTCCCTTATTGAATAAAGAATCATCAATAATGTCATTTGTAATTTATGTCTATCTTGTATCTTCCTTTAGATCCAGAATCCTTCTCTTAAATATTAATTTTATCTAAACGTTTAAAAAAATATTATTTTATAAAAATAAATTATTTCTTAAATCTAGTTTACATTATCCTTTTTACTTATTTTAAAATTTATTGAAAATGAAATTTCATAACGTTTTCCAAATGGTTAAATTTTGACTCATTTGAATTTTTTTTGAAAATAATGTTTATTTTTAACATTTAAAAATAAACACATTTTCCCAATTTATGGAACATTATTTTATATTAATATCCCTTTATAAGTTATAATTTTTAATTTATAAAAAAATATTCTTAAAAAAAATTATGAATTTTTAGTTTATAAAATTTATTTTCAAAGTGAAAATGATATTTTCCACAATAATTTTTCTAATGATATTTAAATGGTATTCCCAATCATCAATACTAATAAACCTTGATGTAAATTATTTTCTCATAGGGATATTTTTCATTAATACCATACCCATTATTTATATAGATGGAATATGATTATTTTAAATATATTTTCATGAAACATGTTTCTTTTCCATGGATTAATCAAGTTATGAAAGGAATAGTGGATTTTTCTTTAAGATTTATATTAATATGCATGCTCTGGGTACATTATTCATGTTGTTGTTTTAGGATATTTTTTTATAAAGGGTTGATCCACGTTATATATTAAATATGAGCCTAATGTAGCTTATATGATGGGTGTGCCTGGATAGCACACCAATGCACTAGGTTATGATTATTTTGTCTAGAAAATATTATTGGAAGTCTGTTGTATGATTATTTAAATTGTAAGTATTCTAGATAGTTCTATGAATATGATTTATCAGGGTACCAAAACATTTTATTTGTGCTTGATATGGGTTATAAATTTTTCCTTTAAACAAGGTTGACATCATATTTCTCAAAAATATTGATTTTCATAAAACTTTTCTTATGGTAATTCTTTACTCAATGTTTCCTAAATGATGATACAAGTATTCATTAGTATGAATTATTTAATCAAAATTTCCTTATTATCATCTTATTCTCACTGATGAAATTTCATAGTTAATTATTATATTTACCCTTATTGAGTATTTGTGATCACCCTTGTTATGTTACCTTTTACCCAAGTTATAGAGATTGATGAAAAATGATTTTATTCTAGAATGGATTCATATATTGAAAATTTTATTATAGATATTGAAGAATTAATATTGAATATGAGAAGCTGGGTATAGTGGGAGAAATAGTCTCGAATTCATGAATTTTGTTTATATAAGAGTTTTTCCTAATTCTATAAAAGTATAAAAATAAATGGTCTTTGGGTATGTAAGTGATGAAATATTTAATTGTGATGTCAGAAGTTTTGGATGGAAACAATTGGGCCACATTTATCAGGATCAAATCCAAAAATAGTAACATTATAGTTTTAGAATCTGATCAAGTAGTGGGGGTTTGTGGTTATTACAATAAAACTATTTATACTATTTAACTATTTATATGTTAATATATTGTTATATATTAATGTGTAAAAAATATTAATAAGTTAACTATTTTTCCATTAATATAATTTTCATTCTATTTTTAGAATATCTATTGTATTTTTTCTACCCATAATAAATAAATTGATTCATTTATTTCTACTTATGTGATTATTTCTTCCATTAGTTCCCTTTTTTTGTGAGTAAGACCAACATATAATTCAATATTTCATTAACCAAATTTATTTTTTCATAAAATTGATCAGGAATAAAAATTTTATCTTAGTAATAGTTATTCATGTTTTCATTACAAAAAAAATTTATGGCATGTTCATATTAATCCATAAAAACTCTTAACTAATGGCCTCAATCTATGATTAATATTTTTAATAATAATTAAAATATTTTAGAAGCACGTGAGATAAAATATTTTTTATTAAAATGTTGTTCAATATCATAGTTTGAGTTGTTTATATGTTTTAAATTAAGATGTTGTATTCATTAATATTGGATCTTATTTATTGGTTTCATATTTTAGTTATTGAATAATTAAGCACAACTTCATAATCATTGTATAATTTATTTTAAAAAAACCTATTTATATTGTTTATATATAATTTAATAATTTTTTGAATAATGGCCTCCATTATCTTATTATATTTTCTCCATAATAGGGTAATTAAATAATTGTCAATTTTTTTATTAATAATATTCATATAAACTTTAATTTTTTATTGTTTATATATAAACTATAACTAAAAAACATTTTCTAGTTTACAAATATGATGAAAATAGATTACAAATTAAAAACTATTTAAAAATAGTTTAAAAAATGAAAATAGTGTAAAAACAATATATAGTTTACAAAAAATATACAAAATATAGGTAGTATTCAAATTTTATACTCTTTATAGTTTACTTGTAAACCTTAGACATTTAATATTCTATTTTGAATTTATTTTTTCGGTTTAATTTGATTATTTTTATGTTAGTTTTTATTCATTGAATTCATTTCATTTTAGTTCTATTTTATTTCACAATGTATGGTTTTTTATTATTTTTTATTTGATTTAATCTAATTCTATTCAATTTATCTCTATTCATATTAGTTTCTTTTGAGATATTTCATGTAGGTTTAGGTTATTTTATATATATTTTTATCCCATCATATCTGTTTAATTTAAATTGGAATGGGTTAGTTCAGTTTGATTTAAGATGGGTCAATTCTTCCTAGGTAAAGTTGGTTTATATAATCTTTTTTTGGTTTTTTATTTTTGTTTACTTCAATTTAATTTATATTTGTTTGATTATGTCATTTCATTTCAGGTGTGGTAGGTGTAACACCCATTTTGGAATATAGTTTTCAAAATTAATACTATATTCAATAGCCTTTATAACATGAAACCCCAATCTAATATGGGATATGAAATATTGGAAAAATATTATTTAAAAAGTTTAAGAATGGTAATACATATAGTAAATAAAAGATATTTTTATCAACTAAAAATTAATAAAAATGGGATTTGTATGACTTGTTTTTATAAAAGAGTGTTTTTCAATCATTGATTTTTTAATTTATATGTTGTATTATCATGTAAAATATAGATTATGTATTTTAGAAATTGAATTTTTTTAAAATTAATTTAATTTTTGAATTCAGTATATCATATTTAGAAAGAGTTTAAATTTTATAATTATAAAAAATAGTTGGCTTTTGGTGAATAGTTAAATATGTAGTTTTTATTGAAATCATGGCATTTATGACTATATTAAGATGTAAGTATAACTAAAAAACCTATAAAACAACTTTAATGATAAAATATTTATTTAAGGATAAAAAATATGCATTTTTAAATAATATTATGAATTTATAAAACATATTTTTAATAATTTATGAACTAAAGAAATATTTTCCCATAAAAAAAATTGATTTTGAAATTTTGTTTTAATTAAATATTAATTTTTTTAAAATTTTGATTTATATTTCTATAAATATAAATAATATTTCATATTTTAAAATTAACTAATTTATATTATGAACATAAAATACATGGTTAATTTTACCCTAAACATAATTTTAATCCTAAAAATACTCTTTCTAGTTATAGGGTTTTAGGCATTACTTGGGCTAATGTTAAAAATTATTTTCCTTACATATATAAATTTTATCAGATAAATGTTATCTCATAATTATATTTAGTAGGAATTTTTTTTAAGGTTTATTTTATTTTTATACAGTAAAAGTATGTTACTCACTTGAAAATAAATTACCATAGTGAAATTAAAAAAAGATAAACCTGAAAATTATTAGAGTAGTGGACTTAAAAACATGTTTACAACATGAGTGAAAATGAATGGGGTGATATAGTATTGACCTTATATCTACCCCAAATCCAATATTGTCTATTTTTTAGTATTATTAATATATAAAGAATTTTATCTCTTTATATTTAGTTAAAATATTTATAAAATTCTATTCTTAAAACATATAATAGTGTCTTTTTACCACCCCTTAGATACCACTAAAAGAATTTAGTTTCCTATTTAAAATATTCCTTATTTTTTCCCAAAAAAAATGATTCCTTTTAATTGAGCCTCTAGTATGAGTATATTCTCTCAAGGCCTCTATTTTAGAGGAATCATCCAAGGGAAATGAAAAGATTATAATGTGGTTACTCATTTTTGCATAACCACTTTATTTCATTATTAAATCCCAAAAATATAATTATATAATTCTTGTATATGTAAATAATATTTTTTATACTGAATTTTATTATTTTATGGTAATAAATATTATCCACCTTTCCCCATTTCTATTAGAGAAACAAAATATTTATTCATTTACTGTAAATATTACCACCTCTACGAAGCGGAAACTTTCTTTTCTCACCACCACCTAATATCACATATTATAAGTTGAAATTGGAGAATAAATTTCACATATATAATATAATTATTATTATGAAGATATAAATTATAGTAGACCTTATTTCCCACTAATTCTTTGGGAAATAAAAATGTTATCAGTGTGTTGTGTGGACTACTGACTCCGTGAAGTAACATTTCTTGTCTTTCATATTGATTCATTCTTATTTTTTTAAATATCCTTAAATATTATTCACCAAAATAAAAATATCTGAGTAATTTAATTATTATTATTTTATAATGATATTATTCCCAAAGAAAAAAACTTTTATAATTATAATCATCCATTAATGAAGATATGTTCATGTTTGGGCTGGTATAGCCTCCTACATGAAAAAAATATACGATAATATCATGGATGACTATGAGAACTTAATTACTAATACTATATGATATAAATAAATAAATATTTTTTTTAATTTTGATATTAATGTTAAACACATTAATTTAGATAATATCAATTGTTTGTCAAAAATCACTGAAACATGATATTCATCGACTTCATCTTTGGGGATCATAACAAAAACTCTCATAGAATGAAATTATAATATTATAAATAATTATAAAGAATCTATTATTGTTCCATGTATGATGGGGTAGTGATGAACTTTGGGAGATGAATGAATAACAACACTGCTATTATGAAGCCAGTTTAAAATGATTCAAATTACTCATACATGATATTGAAAATGTATAATAACTAACACATATACACATAGAAAATAATTATAAATAAATATTATAAAATTATATATATATACATATATATATATTAATTAGGTTATTTAATAGTTGATTATGATATATATTTTTATTATATATGAAATTCTTGTTCTGTAGTGGAAGTTCAAAATTATGGTAAGGGTTTCTTGTCTCAAATTTAATTTCATGTGACATATGTCTTATTATACAAAATTATTTCTTTAGAATTATGTACCTACAACAAATTTAATATTTTAAAATCATGATACTCCCATTATTTATGATATTTAATATTTGATTTGAAAATATATCAAACAAGGGGGTTTGATTAAAATGTTTCTAAAGTAAAAAATGGGTTTTTGTATCAAATTTAATTGTTTTAGACATATTTATTATTTTTCACCATGGAATATTTGATATAGTGTGATTATTACATAATTAATTTATTTTACCATGTTCATGTAATTGATGGGGTTTGAATTATAACGACTGATGTATTTATAGAATAATACATTTCCATATCTATTAATATTTATGAATAAGATATTAATTTTATGTTAAAGTGGACAATTTTTTTGATATAGTACTCAACGTGAAACAATAGGTCTCTTTGAAATATTATGTTACACACAACTTTGAGTTATACCGAAAAATATTATTATTATTATTTTAAATGGTAGTTAATGCATAGCCATTGTATTTATGATAATGAGCATAAATAACTACATTATGATTTCACATGTTTTTTTAAATTTATTGAATTTTATGAAATAAATTTTAGAGTCTTAAAATAATAATGAATCTTATTTTAAGCATTAAATACTGTGTTATTCTTTAAACTGTCGATTTACAACCTTTTAATGGTGAACCCTTGGTAAATATGGTTTTTTCACTTTTATATGTTTAATTTGGAAAAATAAACTACTAATTTAGAAGTGGGGAATCAAATTTACTTTGGGTAAATTTATGGTATTTTTATGATAAAGTTCTTTTTTTATGAATAGTGAAAAATACTGCATTTTAGGTCAAAACTATCTTTTTATCTAATTTATTTATATGATCAGATTATCCTTTTAATTGGTTTCAAAGTGTAATTAGATTATATTTTTATCATTTGATTCAATTTTGGTCATTATATGTAAATTCACTTTGAAATTTGACAAAAACACATGTTAATCTTTTGGTAGTTTTTACTTCTTAAAAACACACTTTTTATTTTTGACAACATGAATTACTTTTAAATTAATTTCTGAAACTTTTATTTTTTGAATTTGGAAAAATGGATCCCATATTTTAAATCATTATGTATAAATTTTGTAAATAGGTAACATTTATTTTTAGACATTATGAATAGTTACTTCAGTAAATATTTTATTTACCATGGTTAAAGGGTAAATCTTGTAAATAAGGGTAAAAAAGAATAATATAATAATATTAAATGACCCAAACATGTGTCCTAACATAACTGGATGATACATTTCCGACCATGGGAATCCTTGGGTCATTTTTGTGACCCCATGGAGCCACTTTTAAGTGAAAATGGCATTTTATTATAATTAATTTATAGTTAAAAAAAATATAACATAAACATATATTTTTTTTGTAAAAATTTTTTTATATGGGTTTATATATGTTGTTTTTTCAACTATAAATATTCATTATAAATATAAAAAGATTTAAAATATCCGGAAATTTTATTTATAATTTTTAGACATCCTACAAATAAAATTAATTATGAAACAATGTTTATGTAGTGATTACCTTATTAATGGAATATTTAAATAAACGAGATTATAAATATTAAAATAAATTTATCTTCAGAATTTTTATTCCATACACGAATATTATTGACAACTATAACTTGTTATATTTGTATTAATTTATGTTTTTAGAAATAATAATGTTGTTATATATTTGTTTAGAATTCTTGATATGAATAGTTTATAAATTGGCATAAATGAGTTCTTAAAATAAATATTATTTTATTAAATAACAAAATAATTCTTAAAAAATAATATTTGGACAACTCATATATATGATGTTAAAAATGTCATTAATGATCCATTTTTTGGTCTCTTTTCATTCTATAGTAAATATATTAACCATATAGTATGAATATACAAGAAGACATGGTTAAAGTTAAATTAGTTGTCTAAAGGATAAAACTAAACGATAATGTTAAATTTAAATCCCAAACTTGTCTAAAAACCATTGGTTGAGAGGATTTTGAACAATACTAAATTTATCTTAAAATTAAATTATTTGAGGGCCTTTTGAAATCGAAATTCAATTTATAATAAAATAAAATTTTCAAACTTTCTTAAAGTGCCCCTCCTCCCCCTTATAAAAGGACACCTCATATAACCCATTACTCAAACCTCTCAAGCCCCTTTTCTCATCCAAAATATGATCCAAAAGCTCCAAAATCCCTATATTTATATCATAATCTTTCCCCTAGCATAATTAAATTCAATAAGGCCTTTTATCTTAAACCAAAATGAGTTACCCGATTTAAAGGTAACATCTTTTCTCAAGTTATTTTTTTTATTTTCCTCCTCCACCCCCGATGATATTCTTGTTATTTGTTTAAATAACCGAAATAGTATCCTAAATATAATATAATTATTTTATGATAATGATTCTAGATACACTTACACACACCTCCATCTAATGGGTATAAAACATAATGTTTCTGTGGATGGTGAACTATTGCCTCACAAAATGATGATTGTTCAATCTTCTCCTACCACCTATCATGGTGGAAATTATGATGGAACTATCATTATATATGATATATATTATATTTATTGTATTTATATGCTTCTTCCATTCTCATTTAGATAATACCTATATGCTTTTAATGTTTTATAAATACGATTATTTCATTTGGGGAAGTGCAGACTACCACCCCCTCAAAATGATATAACTCATTCATTCCATACATGGAACATATAAAGTATTGTGTTAATGAAATTATGCGACATATATAAAATATGATATTATAATATAATAATAATATACATATATATCATTCAGTTTTTATTCCTTTCAATATGAAAAAAAATTGAAAGTAGCGTTCATGCGTACATACGACTTGTCGTCTCCAGGAATGGTGCATTTAATTTCTTATATCCAAATGATATGGATTATTATAAATAAATATATACTAGAGATATATGATATATATATTTTATATAAAGAATTAATATGACTTTGGAGATAGTTTAATTTTTACCACATAGAAAATTTATAATTATAATAAGTTCATTTTTGACTCATGTTCCGAACATCGACAAAATGGTTGATATGAACTCAAATAATTAACTAATTGTTATATAAAGGTATTAATAGATATAAAATGAATAATAAACTTGAAAAAGGATATGAATCAAGTAGAAGTTAACTTATATTTATTATTTAGTAAGATCAAGTAACATACAAGTGAAGTCAAACACGAGGTAAGGGAACTTCTTAACCCAGTTTCCATTCTTTGGGTTAATAGTCTACTTCTTGTTTATGTCGTGTCATGATTATGTGAGAAATTAATTTTAATATCTTATCTTTTATTTGTACATGATTTATGTATTCTTATAGTGAATACGCATAATAAATCTATTTAATTTACAAAATTATCTTTGTAAGGGACTTTGTCTCAATCTCTTTTCATTGAGGCATATTTTTATTTATACACAACATTCTTTTACATGGTGTATAATAAACCCCTTTGACTTTTAATTTCAATCAAATGGAATATTTTTTCTATGAAGCATTTCACTAAACGGAAAAAGGAATTTTTTTAATCTATGTGGTGACAATGACCTCTCTACCACCATAATCATTATTTTCCTTCCTCTATAAGCCTCAATGTTTTAAAAAGAAAAAAGAAACCCCTTATTCCATTTTCGGTTGTTTTGGTATTGAAAACGGTGTTTGAAATTTATTGAGTATTTCAATATCTTGAAATGATTTATTGAGATTTCAAATGAAATGTAATTAGTGAAATATTGATATTTGCAATATTTTATGTGTTGTGATTATGTAATGGTACTTAGACATTTGACAGGTGGTTATATGATAAACCAAATGACAGGTGGTTTCGTGATAAAACAAGGATGGGTGGTTACTTTATCACCTTCAATGCTTTGGGTATGGAAGTCATCCATATGGCTATTCCATTTAGTGATATGTGTGGAAGTTGACTGTATGGTTATTTCATTTATATATGTTTTTGTACCAAGTTACCTTTATATGCTATACATTTTTTTCTAAGGGCTATATGGTAATTATTGGGTTACAAAAAGGTTATGAAATGAGCTTACATTCAGTGAAGTTTTTTTGATACTTTTTTATTGTGAAATGTATTAATTTATTATAATGTTTTCATGGTTTACATGTTTTTTGAAAAACTAATAGTTTTCCTTCTTTATATATCCTTTACTGAGCTTTTTATGCCCATCCCATGTTTTTGAAATGTTTTTCACAGTACTTAAACTATAATAGAGTCAAGTATGAGATCAAGGAAAAGTCAGGGTATCTAAAAATTGATCTCGTCCTATTTCTTTTTTTAAGTGTTTTTGTTTTATGAAAAAAATGGATAGTGACTAGAAGTGTCTACATATAATATTCATGTTGTTATGTATAAGTTACGACATAATTCTGTGAAGCTATAAACTTGAAAATATTCTCAATTTGAATTATTAACTTAATTGAATATTATGTAATGTTTAAGGTTGGGGCCTTATTGTTGGTATCAGAGGTCGGTTTAGATAACTTTAGAGGTTAGGGTATCATTTAAGAATATGTGACATAAACATAATGGTTAGAATATTAGAAAGTTTCAAAGTTATTTTAGATAAATTAAATGAGTTTAATATAACATGAATTTGTATATCTTATTGTTTACCCTCCTCATAATATATTATATGATGATTTTACTGATATACTCATGCTGACCTTTTTGGTTATAATAAATGGATGGATCTAGTAGCCACCAATGTAACAATGGTTGTGAAGAAAACTGTGGTGGTTTTCTGAATAACAAACCTAATGAAATATGAGCTAAAAAAGAACTCTTGTGGTTATTCTCAACCAACTATCTAGAGTCATGATTGACCACCTAAACCTTGGTGATTTTTAAATGGAATTATCTATGAGAGAAACAAATACCTACAGAAAATCTGATAATAATCATAAATGAAAGTAAATTAAAACCCCTATATTTTAAGGTTATTGAAAGAAACAACAATTAAATGCTTCAAAGTTATGGGAAGATTCTATATATGTGGTAATTAAGGCCATAAAGTAAGAGCCTTCCATGGAAAAAGGAAGAATCTTGTTGAATCCCAAAAAGGGGAAAAATCTGAAGGATCAATTGAATGTTTTAAATGTAGTGTGCATTGTAATTATACAAATAGATATCCTATGAAGAAGGTTTGGGAATGGGATGAGAAGGACCATACAAATTTATGTTTACTAATACCTAATTCCATTCTAATTGAGGATGAGGAATCGTAAAATGACCTATGAAAGGTATTGATTATTTCATAGTTGATGTTTTTATATTATTTAATCTTATCATATGATTCATGACTTTGTTTATAGGAAATAATTATTAAGGAATAAGTTAGAAAAAATGATTAATGGATCATGGATAACGTTGAATGAGTATGAACTCTATATATAATGGATTCAAGAGTTATTGTAGATTTTAGGATGATGAAATGCTTAAAAATATTAAGGCTCTTTTGATGATGGGATAACTTTTAAGACATTTTATAGTATGTGTAACTCTGAAGTTTGATATGTGAAAATTTTATTCAATAAAGAATTATCTTTTCTACTGTGGACATAATGGACACCCTTATGGTTTTATTTGATCTATTTTTTTGAGGTGATTAGTGGTTATTATATTTTGGGATGTAAAATGAAAGGTATTAGATAACATTTGGGGATAAAATATGTTCTGGTTATTTTTTTGGAATTTATATCATTTTTTGAATGTTATAAAATGATATGGTTTTAGAAAAAGGGAAACCCGCTGGATGGGTGAAAACCCATCACGTTCAGTAAGGCCATGGGAATCGAACCCATAAGAAAAGTGCGACTAGGATTTCTCACCTACCACTAACCTACATGAAGTCCATGGTTAGTATGAATAATTATTTATAGTTAAATGATTCTATGAATCAAGAATAATTTTATTTTGGAACTTATGTTTTATCAAATGGATATCCTTAGTATAGGAAGATGAATTGGTGATTAAGTGATAAAGGTTTGTTTGGAAGACATTCTATCTTTTGGGGAAACACTATATACCTATGAAAAATAGAATACTATGGGATTTCATTTGTTGAGTATTGTTTGAAATTTTATTTTTGAAGAATATATGTTTTTATTGTGGACATATGGATATTTGGGTTATTTATTGAAATTATTAAACTATCATAGTGAATATGTGGTTTGGTTAATTGCACTTTAGAATGAGATTATAAGATTAGTCGATGTTATTTGGAGATAAATGTTATGATTTAATGTGGAAGAGTATGAGATTAAATTATTCTGAGTTTAGGGTTTAAATCTTAGTTTTTTATTATATTGAATCATTTTAACGAAAATTGTTTATTTAATGGTCTTTGTTGAACTTTGGGTATTGTTTGGTCAATTTTGGAGATTAAGAGTACTATTTCTTTATGAGGATTATCTGATCTCGTACTAACCATTTTGGATGTGATTAATGTTTAAATATAGGGGAAATATATAGTTCATCTTTTGTGGATTATTTGATTCTCTTGAAGTTGATTCTAGCACTTCAGGTGTTACTAAGTCATCTTTAATACTCATCGTTTGGAGAAAAGATGAGTTTTTGGTAGAAACTTATTAAAGGATGAAACTCTACTTGAAAAGTAACTATATTTTCTTATATACTTAGTCAATCGCATAAATAAATTCTCTATAATTATGAAATATAACTTAAAACAAAAAAAAATCTATTTAATTTTCCTACTGGGAAACCAATGACCATTTAACCCATCACATGTTTTTCATTTTCTTGTGGTTAAATTTCTCCTGATATGTTTTCTAACACTCCCCATCAGAACTTGACAGTTAGTTTCTCTTCTATATCCATGTTTTCCTACATGGAATCCTAGTATATGATATATTGGGTGGACTTTTTACCTCTCTTTATTGTTTTAAAGTGATATTTTTATTGACTCTTTTTCCAATGTTGGACTTTCAATGGTTTTTCCAAGCCAAATTTTAAAATTGTAAGGACATGATTTCCAAAAGGGGGGAAGGATGTAAAGACGCAGGTACTTATAGAATAATAAATTTTCATATCTATTAATATTTATGAATAAGATATTAATTTTAGGTTAATGTGGACACTTTTTTCAATAACGTACTCAACACACAACATTGGGTTTCTTTGAAATCTTATGTTGCACATAATTTTGAGTTATACCGAAAAATATTATTATTATTATTCTAAACGGTAGTTAACACATAGTCATTATATTTTTTAGAATTAATATAACAATATAAAGTTTTATTTCACATGTTCTTTAAATGTCTTTACATTTATTCAATAAATTTTATTGGCTTAATGTAAGAATAAATCCAATTTTAGGCATAAAATAATCTAATATTCTTTTAAAAAACCATTTACCGCATTTTGATGGTGAACCCTTTTTAAATATAGTTTTTTTCACTTTTATATGTTCCATTTAACAAAATATACTTCTTATTTAGAATCGTGACATAAAAATTTACTTTGGGTAAATTTTTATTATTTTTAAGATAAAGTTCATTTTTTAATGAATAGTGAAAAATATTGCATTTTAAGTCAAAACTGTTTTTTCATCTAATTTATTTACATGGTTATATTATAATTTTAATTTGTTTTAAAGTGTTATTATATTATATTTTTATATTTTAATTCAATTTGGGTCATTATAAGTAATTTCACTTTGAAATTGGACATAAACACATGTCAATCTTTTGGTAGTTTTTATTTCTTAAAAACACGCTTTTGGTTTTGGCAACGGTTATTGATTTTAAATTAATTTCTAAAACTTATATTTTTTGAATTTGGAAAAATAGATTAAATATTTGTAATCATAAGGTACAAATTGTGTAAATATTTAACTTTTATTAATAGTCATTATGAATAGTAACTTCAATAAATATTTTATTTACCATGGTTAAAGAGTAAATCTCATAAATAAGGATAAAAACTAATATTATAATAACATTAAATTGCCATAACATGTGTTATAATTTAATTTGATGATAAATTTCCAATCATGTTCATCCTTGTGTCGATTTTGGGACCCCATGGAGCCCCTTGTAAGTGAAAATGACATTTTATAAAAATTAATTTAAAGTTAAGGAAAATGTAACATAAACATATATCATTTAGTAAAAAACTTTTTATATGGGGTTATATAAGTTATCTTTTAGAATATAAATATTAATTAGAAATATAAAAATATTTCCTAAAACATGATATTTTATTTATAATTTTTATACAATAGATAAATAAAAGTATTCATGATACAATGTTGATGTAGTGATTACCATATTAATGAATGATTTAGATAAAAGAGATTATAAATATTAAGATAATTTTTTTTTTGAAACTTTTTATGAAATAAAATAATTTTAGGGATAATTATAAATTGTTATATTTGAATTAATGTAGGTTTTTTTAAGAAAAGTGATGTTATATATTTTTTTAAAAGTGTTGATATGAATAGTTTGTAAATTGACATAAATGAGTTTTTAAAATAAATACTATTTTATTAAAATATAAAATAATTCTAAAAACCTATGATTCATCCAAATTACATATATAATGTTAAAAGTTTCATTTATGATCAATTTTTGGGTCTTTTTCTATTTTTTAGTAAATATATTAACCATATAGTATGAATATACAAGAGGACATAGTAAAAGTTAAATTAGTTATCTTAAGGTTAAAGCAAAAAAGATAAGGTTTATTATATTCCATAAACTTGTATAAAACCCATTTTATGAGATTATTTCAAACAATAATCACCTTATATTTGAATTAAAAGAGTTTTGGACCTTTTTAAAATTAAATTTAGTTTATAATAAAATAATACATTCAAACTTTCCTAAAGTGCCTCTCCTCCACCTTATAAAAGGAAACCACCTCTAACCCATTACTCACACCTCTCAAGCCCCCTAGATCATCCAAAATATCTTCTAATAAGCTCCCAAAATCCATATATTATTCTTTTAATCATTACCCTAGGATGAAGGAAATTCAGTAAGGCCTTTTAGCTTAAATCAATAGGAGTTGCCCAATTTAAGGATAAAGTCTTCTCTCAAGTTCTTTTCTTTTATTTTCCTTTTCCACCCCCTATGATCTACTTATTCTTTCTTTACATAACAACACCAGTATCCTAAATATACTTGGTTGTTTTTATGAGAATTATTTGAACAAAAATGATACACACTTCCGTCTAATGGGTATAGAACATACTATCTATGTGGATGGAAAACTACTACCTCACGAAATGATGATTATTCAATCTTCTCATACCACCGCTCATGGTGGCCATAATGAAGGAAATGTAATTATATATGATATTTATGATATTTATTTTATCTCTATTCTTCTTTAATTCTCATTTATAACATTCCTTTATTCTTCTCATTTATTGTAAATATGATAATTTCATTTGTGGAACTGTGGACTACCACCCCCTCAAAGTGATATGACTTGTTGATGCCATACATGGAATGTATAAAGGATGGTGTTAAAGAAATAATGTAACATATATAAAATATTATATTATACTGGAATTATAATATACCTATTTATCATTTAGTTTTCATTCCTTTTAATATGAAAATGAAATGAAAGTAGCGTTCATGTGTACGTACGACTTACCGTCTCCATGAATGGTGCATTTCATTTCTCATATCCAAATGTTATAGACTATTATAAATAGATATATAATCGAAATATATGATATATATGATATATAAATCATGAATATCATTATATAGATAATGTAATTTTGACTACATGGACAATTTATAATTATAAAATGTTCATTTTTTACTCAAGTTCCGAGCATCGACAAAATTTCTTATATGAACTCAAATAATTAACTAATTGTTATAAAAAGGTAATAATTGTTATAAAAAGAATAATATTGTTGAAAAGGCTCTAAATAAATCATAAATTAACTTAATTTTATTATTCAGGAATAACAGGGAACATACTAGTGAAGTCAGACACGAGGTGAGGGAAATTCTTAACCTAGTTTCCATTCTTTTCACTACTAGAAAAACAACCTACTGTCATAGACCTGTAGCCCCAGTTTTAAAATCATGGATATAGGTGGATATGGAAACGGTTATGTGGCTTATATCCAAAATTTTAATATCATGGCTATAGTTATTTTTTTCATGGGCTATAACAATCATTTTCAAAACTGTGGCTATAGCCCACACCTATATCCATGATTATGTGGCCTATAGCGACGGTTTTGAAAACTGTGGATATATGCCCTTTTTTGAAGTTCTATATCCAAGGTTTTGAAAACCATGGATATAGGTCTCTCACCCTTGCATGGGAGAAAAAAAATTCCCACCAAAAAAGTGGCAGGAAAGTATATTTCCACAGTTCTCAGGATAGTTCCAAGGTTTTTAATAATATATATAACATATTATATATATATACACAAAATAAATGATGGTGTAGTGTTTAGGAAACTAAATCATGAAAGGAAGGTTCTGGGATCAAATCTAGCTTGGCATAAATTATTTTTAGGCTATTGCCACGATTTTCTAGGGCTATAGCCATGGTTAAAACCATAGAAATAGGCCACATATTGCCACGGTTGAAGATGTATAAAACTATTGCCACAGTTTTGAAAATTGTGGCACTAGGCTGCCTATTTCCATGGTTAAAACTATGGCCA
This sequence comes from Viscum album, assembly GCA_963277665.1. Lineage (NCBI taxonomy): Eukaryota > Viridiplantae > Streptophyta > Magnoliopsida > Santalales > Viscaceae > Viscum > Viscum album. The sequence goes on from OY728157.1 coordinate 695,646,571, forward strand.
TAGGTCAGACCCAACTTCCATGGTGATAGCTCCCATGGTTGGGAAAACCGTGGCCCTAGCCTACAACCATGGTTTTGGACCCCCATTATCACGGTTTTGAACTGTGGCAATAGCCCTTTTTTCTCATTGTGTTGGGTAAATATTTTAGTTCTTTTTTATGTCGCTTTATGATTATGTGGGAAATGAATTTGTGTATCTTATATTGTATTTATACTTGATTAATGTGTGCTTATAGTGAATACACATAATCAATCTATTTTTTTACAAAATGATCTTTGTAAGGGACTTTGTCTCAATATCATTTCATTGAGGCATATTTTGATTTATAATCAACTTTCTTTTATATAGTGTATAATAAACCCCTTTTATTTTTTCTTTCATTTAAAGGGAATATTTTTTCTATGAAGCATTTTACTAAAAAAAACAAATTTTTTAATAAATGTGGCGACTGTGACCTCTCTACCACTGTAATCATTATTTGGCTTCCTATATAAGCCTTAATGTTTATAATAGAGAAAAGAAACCCCTTATTCCGTTTTTTCTGTTTTGGTATTGAAAATGGTTTTTGAAATGGATTGAGTATTTTAATATCTTGAAATGATTTCTTAAGATTAAAAATGAAATTTTATTAGTGAAATTTTGATATTTTTAATATTTTATGTGTTATGATTATGTAATGGTACTTAGACATTTGATAGGTGGTTACATGATAAACCAAATTATGGGTGGTTCCGTGGTAAACCAAGGATGGGTAGTTACGTAATAACCTTCAATACATTTGGTATGTAAGTAGGACATATGGCTATTCGATTTAGTGAAATGTGTGGAAGTCGACCGTATGGTTATTCCATTTCAGTATGTTTATGTCCCAAGTTACCTTTATATGCTATATGTTGTTATCTATGAACTTTATGGTAATATTTTGGTTAAAAAAAGGGTATGCAATGAGCATATATTTAGTGAAGTGTTTTTATACTTCTTTATGGTGAAAATTATTAACTTCTGGTAAAGTATTCATGGTTTTCATGTTCTTTTGAAAAAATAATAGTTTTCCTTCTTTATGTACCCTTTAATGAGATTTTTATGCTCATCCCATGTTTCTGAAATGTGTTTCGCAATAATTAAAGTATAATAGGGTCAACGATGGGATCAAGGAAAATTTATGTTGTCTAAAACATGGAACTAGACATGTTTATTTTTTTAAGAGTTTTTGTTTTATGAAAAAAATGGATAGTGTGTAGAAGTGTCTACTTATGATATTCATGTTCTTATGTATAAGTTATAACCCAATTATTTGATGTTATAAACCTAAAAAGAACATCAATTTGAATTATTCACTTAATTAAAGATTATGTTGTCACGACCTGTCCTCGGGGCCCGTGGCGTGACTACCCCAAGTCCGCCTTCCATAGGCCAGGGGCTAGCGACTAGAACCTAAGGCGTAAATCCCAATAAAAAGGGAAGGAATTGCCTTTATGAAACGAAAACACACACAAACAGAGTACAAAAAGAAGCTACACTAAGTAAAGCAGTAAAACAAATATGTTGAAAGTACAAGGGGATGGAAATACAAGGCCAAAAGAAGGGTACATCTACAACTGAAAGTAATGTACAACTCAAAGGACAACAACTGAAAGGTGAAAAGAAGCTCTTAGATCGTCCTCCAGCTTCCTACCTAAAGGGTAGGTACATATGTCTTCATCAGCACTCCACGTCCGTCCGTCTCCTCGGGGTACCGACTCGTCGTGAGATCCACCTCCGGGTACTGAATCATCATGAGATCCACCTCCGGGTACCGACTCGTCCTGGGATCCACCTCCGGGTACCGTCCAGCTCTACAATCCTCAACCACGATCAGTGATTTCTGTCATCTGTAACTAACACAACGAGTTGCGGGTATAGTCCGTGCATGGTTGAGTATACGATACTCAGTATGGACCCCGAGACCCTGAATGTCTCACTAAAATACAACAAGGATATTCATTAAGAAAGTTCTCAACAGATAATCCTTACTTAGGTATAAGACCATACTTATACCTAAGTTATCAATTAACCCTTCTCAATCACAAGAAGAAACACAAAGGTCATTGACTCAGCTCAAACCAGGATTTTCATTATCAAAACCGCAACTACTGAAGAGCTCCATCTCTGATGAGTACAGTGAACCTGTCACAACTCTGAGGCACTGCTCACTAACCTAAAACTGCTGAGGTACTCCTCCTGTCGAGTACCGCGTGTCAGCCACCCAAACACAGTAGTGCTCCCTGCCAGGGTCTGCCACCCAAACATAGTAGTGAACCCCACCTAATAGCCTGCAGAGGTACTCCTCCCGTCGAGTACCGCGGGTCTGCCACCCAAACACAGTATTGCTCCCCACCCGTGGGTCTGCCACCCAAACACAGTAGTGCTCCCCATTGGGCTATACAAGTCACTCCGACTCGAATCGGACAAGCAGTCATCAGGTCTCAGCTAGCTACAAGGTCTCCGTACTCCGTACGCTCATCTCCGGGAGGGTCCTCTCCATGAGCTACAGGTCGATACTCCAAGTATCACAAAGTCTCATGAAGAAGTATCTCAAAGGACCGCCTAGTCATAGGGGTCTCAATGCAACAGACGACGCGTCAATCAGACGCTCGGTCTGTAAGTTATTAACATTTCTGTTCCCGGGGACCGGTTGGATTTCAGGTACAATTCAACCAGGCCTTACTCCAACTGCGTCCAAACCTCAGGTGTAGTATTCCAAAAGAACCTTCTCATCAAGAGGAATCCAAAAAAGTCGACGGCACATCAATCGGATTTCCGGAGCTCATGTTATAAGCATTTTCACTCCGAGGGACCAGTTGGTTTCGGGTTCGTACCAACCCGACCGTAGTTCAAATGACACCGGCTAACCAAACCGGTCACATCATTGTGATCCATACCGAAAAAAACACGAGATGGATTGCCCATTGGTCCAAAATGGATAGTCGGTGAAAAAGTTGCATTTCACCGCAACACGTGCGAACCGGGCCTCGTGGGGCCCACGCCTCGACCACGACATAAATCGCCAAAAATTCCCTTGAAATTTTTGGGACTTTACATTACTCCCACCTCAGGTATTTACGTCTCGGTAAAGCTACACCACACGTTAGGGAAAACAAAAATGGTAATGATCACGCATCTGAGCCTTCCACTCCCATGTGCTCTCCTGGAGGTTCCCGTACTGCCAACATATGTGCACTAGAGGAATCCACCGTCCCCGTAGAACCCACTCTTGTCGACCCTCGATCTCTACTGAAACCTCCGTGAATGTCACCCCGTCATTGATGTCCAGCTTCCTATGGTCGATGGTGTGTGAAGGGTCATGCACATATCTCTTCAACTGAGATATGTGGAAGACATCGTGCACCTAGTGCAACTGTGGTTGAAAGGTCAAGCGGTAAACCACCTCGCCTACTCTGCTGGGAACCTGGAAAGGTCCGATGAAACGCGGAGTTAACTTGCCACCTCGGAAAAAACTCTGTATAACTCATCGAGGTGAGACCCATATAAAAAAACGTGGTCGCCATCCTCAAACTCTAGAGGCCTCTGTTCCCTGTTACGAACTGAAAACTCAAAACTCCTACTGCTACAAGGGTAAGGTTGGCCGTCTCCAGAGTAATCGGCCGAACCCTCCTATGCATGAGTTTATCCTGTGCTGCCAGGGGTTTCCTTTTCGCCGACCAAGGAAAACCCATCCCATCGTTGTAGTTAAACCACACCCTTTTTTCCTACTACAATCAATCTGTGTATGAACTGTGGTTTCTTAGTCCATACCCAAACTAACGTCTTTAGGCCTCGACGCTGCCACCAAGAGGTTCCAACCGAATCTCTCACCTCAAGGGTCAGATCACACCGTCGGCGTAAGCATGATTATCGAGTCTCTCCCAAAGGTATCTACATGTAACACCCCAACCTTCTACGGTACGTTTCTCTTTGAATAATGCGATAGCGTGTGTTGTACGCAACATCGAGTTCTAACACATCACAACCGATCAAACTAGCCGTTATGAATAGTAATACCTACTTTCTAAAATTTTATAAATTCTATCTCTCAAAATGGACTTCATATTTAGATTTGGAATATCGAAATTATCCTAGGGTGAAATTTGGGTACTTTTCAGATAACTTTCATATTTTGATGAATAGTGAAAATTACTAAATTTTAATTAAAAACAACATTTTTAATCGAAATAATTAATATTGATAAATTATGAATTTGAGTGGTTTTAAAGTATCTTTATAATATATTTTTACCATTTAATTCAATTTTTGTCATTGGACATAATTTCACAATTAAACCAGACATAAACAAGTGCCAATCTTTTGATAGTTATTATCTTTTAAAAACACGCTTTTGTTTTGACAGCGGGAATTAATTTTAAATTAATTTCTGCCACTTCTGTGTTTTGAATTAGGAAAAATGGATTCCATATTTTGAATCAGGATGTTCAAATTGTGTAAATAGGTAACATTTATTTTTATACATTTTGAATAATTACTTCAGTAAATATTTTATTTACTATGGTTTAAGGGTAAATCCGGTAAATGAGGGTTAACAAATAATATTATAATAATAAAAAATTACCCTAAAACGTGTCCTAACCTTATTGGTTGATACATGTGCGACCATGGGCATCTTTGGGTCGATTTGGGGACCCCATGGTGCCACTTGTAAGTGATAGGGACACATTATTTTAATTAAGTTAAAATGAATACAAAAATGACACACGCATATATCTTTTAGAAAAACAATTTTTACATAGGGTTATATATGCTGGATTTTCGACTATAAATATTAATTAGAAAGATAAATCGATTTACTAAAAAATGGAAGTTTATTTATAATTTTTAGACATTAAATAATTTAATTTATATATGACACAATGGTGATGCAGTAATTAACATAATAGAGAAAAATTAAAATAATTGATATTGTAGATACCCAAATAAATATAATTTTAGACTTTTTATAAATTACACTAATTTTATAGGTTAATATGAAATGTTAGTAATTATATAATTAACCTTTATCGAAGTAATCATTCTTTTATGATTTTAACAAAAATTAACTATTGAATAGTGTCAAAATTGACATAAAAGAGTTTTTAAAACAAATATTATATTATTAATTGATATTAAATTCCTAAAAATCTAATGTTCATCCAAGAGACTTATATCATGACAGATATATCATTAATGGGCCACTTGGGGTTCTATGAGATGTATATAGTAAGTTTATTAACCATATAATATAAAAATACAAAGAGACTTTGTAAAAGTGAAACTAATTAACTAAGAGTTAATAGTTAAAGATAAGGTTAATATAATGATCCAAACCTGTCTAAATTATATTGGTTGAGTTTTTTTCGACCTATCACCACCTTAAACTTTAAATAATCATATTTTTAGCCATTATAAACCGAATATGAATTTATTATAAAATAATATTTCTAGATTTTCCAAAGGTGCCCCTCACCCCTCTTATAAAAGGAAACTCTCCCTTCTCATTAACTCACACCTTGAAAGCCTTTTGGTTAGGCCAACCTCTGCCCAAATACTCTCTCAAATTTTCTCACTACAACCTAGTGGACTTAGTTTGATCAGAAATCCAACGTAAGATCCCTTTTGATCAAATAAAAAGGAAGAACCCGAAGAAGAGGTAATAATTTCACCACCCTTTTTCATGTTCCTTTATTCTTCCATTTCATCTTGATTTGTTATTTCTATTATAATAACTCCAGTATATTCTATATACTATGATGTTATTATAAAAATGGTACAATCATATTCAGTATTATATCCATCCTTTGAATGACATGTCACCATACGTGCGTACGTACGGCTTACCGTCTCCACGTCGTGGTGTAATTGTCATTCAATAAATTATTATTTGGATTGGTATAATAATGATGTGTAATTCATGTAAATAATAAATATAACATGATAATTATTCTGTCTATATGATATAACATCCAATTATATATTATTTTAACGTCAAAAGAATGATATTTTCTCTTGTGCGTACGTACGGACTACTATCTCCACGAAAGCGATGAGATTCATTATCCATCGTATCCATTCAAGTATAATTATCATTTTAGGATTTAAAAATAATTTTTTAAAGGACTTGATATAATTCTGGATATGAATAAGATACAACCTATCCATAACAAACATGGCTTACGTAACAAAGAATATAAAGGAAAACGAGTAAGTTAACACTCGAAATGACAATAATACTAAGATATTATTAACAAATCAATGTTAAAAGATCATATATGATATCATATTAATGTAAATTATCATTTTATAATTCAATAACAATTTTTTCAGCATTATAATGGTGGTTAACCTACCGTCGACCGACGAAAAAGTACAAAGTAAGGTGTTTCTTATCTCACTTTTAATTCTGTGAGAATTCCATTGTTCACCACTTATTTATTTCATGTGGTGTGAGTACTGCCCATGTTTGTATTCATTGTGTAATATAATTTAATTCATTTATATTTACATCATCATTGTATGATCCTTATTTCATGGGTGTATGTTTTTTATGTTACCAAATCAATAAGGTAATTTGAAACTTCAATTTCCACTCATTCGGCTTTACGCATACTTCATTAATTATTTTACCCCAAGATTATGTGTGGAATAACTCTTCATTTGATTATGTCATAATTTCCACTCCCTTTTCTTTGGATATACGTTTTATACACATAGTCACTCCATTGATAAATTCTCAAGTCATCGGTATGAACTTGATAAGAGTGATTTTTACTCAATCTCGATTTGTTGAGATAAACATCAAATTCATTGGTGTTGTTTTTACAAGAATATGTGTGAATGTCCTTTGATGGTTTTACACTGAAGATCCAATCATATTTAGTGTATTTATATTTTTCACACATAATTATGTCGTTGATTTATCCTTAACCTAAGGATACATCCTTTATGAGAGATTTCATCTCAATTTACATTCCATTGAGACTTCGTTGTTGTTATACACCAAATCACTTTTATGTGGTGTATATACTGTACTTTGACATAGTATATCATGAATCCCTTTATTCTCATGATATTAAAAAGTTTTGATTACCTCAATTATTTGTATTCAAGTGTATCTCTTTTGGTTAGAAACTCTTACTAAAATACCAATTTTAAATGTTTTAAAGACTTATTCTTCTAAATCTTTCTCATTAATGTCCATGTTCTAAAACTGGTTTTAAGGATTTATCTATATGGACATTACAGTTTTAAAACTAAAACTCCTTTTAAAAGTTTAAAAGTGGTATGGGACACTTTGATTCAAAAATTTATTATTAAATGGCTTCTTGAAAAATAGTGTGAATTTTAAATGATTTCAAGAAAAAGGGGGATATTTCTCTCAAATAGTTTTGATGATTATTTTCATCTATGTCAATATCCTTCATTATTATCGATTGAGGTTAATATGATACAATAAAATCTTCTATATTGTTTAGAATGAGTTATGTTTGACTGTGGATGTGGTATTTTTATACCATTCATGGTTTGTGGATAAGTATTGACATTTCGTATACTAGTTTTAATATAAATATTTATGTTATGTTTAAAAATTTTCATATGAGGAATACATTGGACGTAGTAAGTGACGGGTGGAGCCCGCTATAGCTCCTCGATGCATCAGTAGGTCTCATTAAAAAAACTAGTGTCTTGGCACAAGGCTTTGGAAAAATCTTATTTGTAGTCTTGGCACGAGGCCTTGGCTATGTGGTTATGATAGTCTGGTATTATGCATTCCATCATTATGAAAGTGGTTATTGATATTGCATGTGATTGTTCCACTAGTAGAATATCCATGTGAATAAGTAAATGGCATTATTTCATTTTATCTTTGCCATATTATGCTGAAGTCCAAGTTTAAAAAGGCTTTTGTTTTAGTTACAAATTTCTTTAAGTGTTTATTCTTATCTACGAAAGCTTCGGCTATATTGTTATCCATACTGAGCATCTGAGCTCACCCCCTTCAATGTTTTATCTTTTCCCAGGATGTGAAGAAGTAATTTATGAATGACCTGTAGGGATAGTATGAGGGGATATGAAGACAATATGTTGTTGTAGTTTTTTTTACCTTATAATGTAATGTAATACTTATAAATATATCTAGTGTTTACAAGACTACTAAACTAATCGGTCTTTCAAGACTTGATCCTTTGTGATCATGCCAATGTTATGTAATAATGCAACGACTCTGGGTATCTATGGTCAGGGTGTTACAGTTGGTATCAGAGGAAGTTTAGTACAAACCTTGGAAGTTAGATTTAGATAATCTCTGATTAAATCACATAGACCTAAGATGAACTTTGAGGATTAATATAGAAGAACTTCCTATAATTTTGGTATTGTAGAGATTTTGTGAGTTTTCCAAGCAATACATCCTTGTTTGGATACGAGCAGGTAGAGGCGGCTCTGGCACAGATGTACCTCGGGGTAAAACCCGAAAACACCGCTTTGAGCTAGACTCGAACTGGAACTGGTGCACGACAACGGGCCTTGCTTCACTCTTGGTTATGACACTCCCAGGGGATATTCTTAGGATAATTTAAATTTTCTTTCCTAACCGATTTGAAGTATTATATATAAGATGAGAGTAAATGATCTTGGATAATCCTAATGTGTTTCAAATTGAGAATATGGTGACATGTTAATCTCTAAATGATTTTATGAATACTGTTACTCACACAATTCTTTCTGGTTTTAGTCAATGACTAGATTCCAAGGAAGTTATAGTGACTTTGAGAATGATGTACAAGGTGGGAATGGTGGTGTAAATGAGCAACAAAATGGAATGTTGATAGGCGTAAAAGATATTGACTTTATGCCAAATCAATTTTCCAAAAATATGATCAACATTATATATATTAACCAATTCCTGGACTCAACAAAGAAGAGAAAGGTGATAAATGATAAGAGCTCTAGCAGTGGAGACCATGGAGAAAGGAATCCCCAATTTCCATCATGCAGGAAATGTGGAAGGAGACACCCAGGAAAGTGTCTCCATGGGACAAAGAAATGCTTTACGTGCGGGAAGGAAGGACATAATGTGAAGAATTTCTGAAGAAAAATGAAGAGTACTATGGAAGAAGATAAAAATGGTCCCATGAATCCATTTACTGTCATTTTCCGTAAATGTAGGGGACATGTCCATTGCCTGAGTGAATTCCCTATTCTATAGGATATTTTCTCGGTCAAAGAAGAAGCTATGTGGAAATAAATGGTTGGAGAAATGTTTAAAAAGTATTAGTGCTCCTTGTTGATGGGTTTACTTTGGAATAATTTTCTCTTATATTTTTAACCCTGCATTTTTTCATGTGAGAATGATATTTAAGGAAGAATTATCTTTTCTCTTGTAGATATAGTTATAAATAACCATTTGGTTTTATATGATCGTTGGGTTTGAGGCAATTATAATTTATTATAATTTGGGATGAAAATGCAAGGTATGAGATAAGATTTGTGGTTAAATTATGTTATGGTTATTTTGAGGAATTTATCTCATTTTGGTAATATTATAAAATATAGTTTTTGAAAAAGGACAACATGCAGACCGTGTGACAAACCGTCGTGTTAGACAAAGCTATGGGAATCGAACCCACAACCAAAGTGCGATTGGGATTTATCGCCTACCACTAGACTACGTGAATTCCCTGGTTAGTGTGACTATTATTTTTAGTTGGATGATTTTATTGATCGATAATAATTTGATTTGGGATCTTGTGTCTTATCAAATGAATACCCTTATTATAGGAAAATGATTTGGTGATTAAGTAATAAATGTTATTTTGGAAGTTGTTCGCTTTGTTGTGAACACTATATGCCCAAGGAAAATAAAATATTATGGGATTTCATTTGAGGAGTAATGGTGCATTTTTATCTATGTTTTTATTGTGGATTTATAGTGATTTGGGTTATTTATGGAAATGATTAGGTTAATTACTTTTAAGTATGTGACATTAAGAGTAATTAATGTCATTTGGAGATTCAATTTAATGTGGAAGACTACATTCTTATAAGTTTTGGGTTTCAATATTAGTTTGGATTATATTGAAGGATTTTAAGGACAATTGATTATTGAATGGTATTTATTTAACTTTGGGGTATTGATGGTTTAATTTTAGAAATTAAGATTAGTGTTTTTTTCTCTAATGGAATATCCATTTGGGGGATCATCCGATATTATACTAACCATTTAGGTTTTGATTAATCTTTAAAGACAAGGTAAATATATAGTTTATCCTACGTGGATCATGTATTTGTATAAAATTTTGTTCTAGCTCTTCCATTGTGACCAAGTCTTCTTGAATACTCATTGTTAAAAAAATGAGTTAGTGGTAAAAAGTTATTAAATAATGATTCTCTACATAAAAATTAAGTATATCTCTTTATGTTCTTAGTCAATATCATAAATGAATTCCTTGTCCTTAGGTAATGTAACTTAAAACAAAAAAATGTTGTCCGTTTACTTTTCCTACTGGGAGACTAAGGACCGTTTGTCCCAACACAAGTTTGTGATTTTTTTATTGTTAACTTTCTCCTGATCACGTTTTATATCCCTCTCCATGAAAACTTAACACTTAGTTTATCGTCCATATCCATTTTTTTCCTACATGGAATCCTAGTATGGGTTATCCCAGGTGACCTTTGTACTTATCTTTCTTTCTTTTAAAGTGATAGTTTTATTGACTCTTTTTCCGATGTGGGACTTTCCATTATATTCCCAAGACCAATTTTAAAAATTGCGAGAACACAATTTATTGAAGGAGGGGAGAATGTGACACCCCAAGCTTCTACAGTACGTTTCTCGTTGAATAATGCGATAGCGTGTGTTGTACGCAACATCGAGTTTTAACAAACCACAACCAATCAAACTAGCCGTTATGAATAGTAATACCTACTTTTGGAAATTTTATAAATTCTATCTCTCAAAATGGACTTCATTTTTGGATTCGGAATATCGAAATTAGCTTAGGGTGAAATTTGGGTACTTTTCGGATAACTTTCATATTTTGATGAATAGTGAAAATTACTAAATTTTAATTAAAAACAACCATTTTAATAGAAATAATTAATATTGATAAATTATGAATTTTAGTTGTTTTAAAGTATATTTAGAATATATTTTTACCATTTAATTCAATTTTTGTCATTGGACATAATTTCACAATTAAACCAGACATAAACAAGTGCCAATCTTTTGATAGTTATTATCTCTTAAAAACACGCTTTTTATTTTTACAGCGGGAATTAATTTTAAATTAATTTCTGCCACTTCTATGTTTTGAATTTGGAAAAATGGATTCCATATTTGGAATCAGTATGTTCAAATTGTGTAAATAGGTAACTTTTAATTCTAGACATTTTGAATAATTATTTCGGTAAATATTTTATTTACCATAGATAAAGGGTAAATCTGGTAAATGAGGGTTAAAAATAATATTATAATAATACCAAATTATCCTAAAACGTGTCCTAACCTTATTGGTTGATACATGTCTGACCATGGGCATCTTTGGGTCTATTTTGGGACCCCATGGTGCCACTTGTAAGTGATAGGGACACTTTATTTTAATTAAGTTAAAATGAATACAAAAATGACACAAGCATATATCTTTTAGAAAAACAATTTTTACATAGAGTTATAAATGTTGGAATTTCTACTATAAATATTAATTATAAAGTTAAATAGATTTAATATATAATGGTATTTTATTTATAATTTTTAGACATTAAATAATTTAATTTATATATGACACAATGGTGATGCAGTAATTACCATAATAGTGAAAAATTAAAAGAATTGATATTGTAGATACCCAAATAAATATAATTTGAGACTTTTTATGAATTAAACTAATTTTATAGGTTAATATGACATTCTAGGAATGGTTTAATTAACTTTGTTCGAAGTAATAATTGTGTTATGATTTTTACAAAAATCAACTATTGAATAGTTTCAAAATTGACATAAAATAGTCTTGAAAACAAATATTATATTATTAATTGATATTAAATTTCAAAAAATATAATTTTTGGCCAAGAGACTAATATAATGATAGTTGTATCATTAATGGACCACTTGTGGGGGATCTTGTATGTATAAAGTATGTTTATTAACCATATAATATAAAAATACAAAGAGGCATTATAAAAGTGAAACTAATTAACTAAGAGTTAATACTTAAAGAAAAGGTTAATATAATGACCCAAACCTATCTAAATTCTTTTGGTTGAGTGGTTTTCGACCTATCCCCACCTTAACCTTTAAATAATCCACTTTTGAGCCATTAAAAACCGAATATGAATTTATTATAAAATAATATTTCTAGCTTTTCCAAAGGTGCCCCTCACCCCTCTTATAAAAGGGCACTCTCCCTTTTCATTAACTCACACCTTCAAAGCCTTTTGGTTTGGCCAAACACTGCCCGAATACTCTCTAAAATTCATTCAATACAACCTGGAGGCATTAGTTTGATCAGAAAGCCAACCTATGATCCCTTTTGATCAAATCAAAAGGATGAACCCGAAGAAGAGGTAATAATTTCACCACCCTTTTTCAAGTTCCTTTCTTCTTCCACTTCTTCTTGATTTGTTATTTCTATTATAATAACTACAGTATCTTTTATATACTGTGATGTTATTATAAGTATGGTACAATCATATTCATCATTCTATCCATCCGTTGAATGACATGTCACCATACGTGCGTACGTACGGCTTACCGTCTCCATGTCGTGGTGTAATTGTCATTCAATAAATTATTATTTGGATGGGTATAATAATGATGTGTAATTCATGTAAATAATAAATATAACATGATAATTATTCTGTCTATTTGATATAACATCTAATTATATATTATTTTTACATCAAAAGAATGATATTGTCGCTCGTGCGTACGTACGGACTACTGTCTCCACGAAAGCGATGAGATTCATTCTCCATCGTATCCATTCAAGTATAATTATCATTTTATGATTTCAAAATAATTTATAAGTACTGGATATAATTCTGGATATGAATAAAATACAACATATCCATAACAAACACGGCTTACGTAACAAAGAATATAAAGGAAAACGAGTAAGTTAACACCTGAAATGGCGATAATACTAAGATATTATTAACAAATAAATGTTAAAAGATCATATATGATATCATATTAATGTAAATGATCCTTTTATAATTCAATAACAATTATTTCACCATTATACAGGAGGTTAACCTATCGTCGACCAAGGAAAATGTACAAAGTAAGGGGTTTCTTATCTCACTTTTAATTTCGTGAGAATTCCATTGTTCACCACTTATTTATTGCATGTGGTGTGAGTACTGTCCATATTTGTATTCATTGTGTAATACACATTAATTCATGTATATTTACATCATCATTGTATGGTCCTTCTTTCATGGGTGTATGTTTTGTATGTTACCAAATCAATAAGGGAATTTGAAACTTCAATTTCCACTCATTCGGCTTTACACATACTTCATTGATTATTTTACTCCAAGATTATGTGTGGAATAACTCTTTATTTGATTATGTCATAATTTCCAATCCCCTTTCCGTGGATATACTTTTTATACACATAGTCACTCCATTTATAAATTCTCAAGTCATCAGTATGAACTTGATCAGAGTGATTTTTACTCAATCTCGATTTGTTGAGATAAACATCCAATTCATTGGTATTTTTTTACAAGAATATGTGTGAATGTACTTTTATTGTTTTACACTGAATATCCAATAATATTTAGTGTATTTATATTTTTCACACATAATTATGCCGTTGATTCATCCTTAACCTAAGGATACAGCCTTTATGAGAGATTTCATCTCAATTTACATTCCATTGAGACTTCTTTGTTGTTGTACACCAAATCACTTTTATGTGGTGTATATAATGTACTTTGACATAGTATATCATTAATCCCTTTATTCTCATGATATTAAAAAGATTTGATTACCTCAATTATTTGTACTCAAGTGTATCTCTTTTGGTTAGAAACTCTAACTAAAATACCAATTTTAAATGTTTTAAAGACTTATTCTTCTAAATCTTTCTCATTAATGTCCATGTTCTAAAACTGGTTTTAAGGATTTATCTATATGGACATTATAGATTTAAAACTAAAACTCCTTTTAAAAGTTTAAAAGTGGTATGGGACACTTTGATTCAAAAATTTATTATTAAATGGCTTCTTGAAAAATAGTGTGAATTTTAAATGATTTCAATAAAAAGGGGGATATTTCTCTCAAATAGTTTTGATGATTATTTTCATCTATGTCAATATCCTTCATTATTCTCGATTGAGGTTAATATGATACAATAAAATCTTCTATATTGTTTCGAATGAGTTATGTTTGACTGTGGATGTGCTATTTTTATACCATTCATGGTTTGTGGATAAGTATTGACATTTCGTATGCTAGTTTTAATATAAATATTTATGTCATGTTTAAAAATTTTCATATGAGGAATGCATTGGACGTAGTAAGTGACGGGTGGAGCCCGCTATAGCTCCTCGATGCATCGGTATCTCTCATGAGAAAAACTAGTGTCTTGGCACAAGGCTTTGGAAAAATCTTATTTGTAGTCTTGGCACGAGGCCTTGGCTATGTGGTTATGATAGTCTGGTATTATGAATTCCATCATTATGAAAGTGGTTATTGATATTGCATGTGATTGTTCAACTAGTAGAATATCCATGTGAATAAGTAAATGGAATTATTTCATTTTATCTTTTCCATAATATGCTGAAGTTCAAGTTTAAAAAGGCTTTTGTTTTAGTTACAAATTGCTTTAAGTGTTTATTCTTATCTACGAAAGCTTCGGCTATATTGTTATCCTTACTGAGCATCTGATCTCACCCCTTTCAATGTTTTATCTTTTCCCAGGATGTGAAGAAGTAATTTATGAATGACCTGCAGGGATAGTATGAGGGGATATGAAGACAATATGTTGTTGTATTTTTTTTACCTTATAATGTAATGTAATACTTATAAATATATCCAGTGTTTACAAGACTACTAAACTAATCGGTCTTTCAAGACTTGATCCTTTGTGATCATGCCAATGTTATGTAATAATGCACTGACTCTGGGTATCTAGGGTTGGGGCGTTACACTCTAGATTAGAGGGTCAAGTCAATAGTTTCACCGGAAACTCTAGGTCTGGAACCAGATTTGTGGAAGGAAGGAATGATTGGTACCTATGTATATTGATATGGAAGCTTGTAGTAGACACATACCGTACCACAAATCATTCTTAGAGCCCTTGGGTCACACTCCTTGACCGCATGCAGCTGTTTTCTTCCCCTACCTTCTAGCTCCTTGAGCCTAGCGGGGACTACAAAGGCGGGTGGTTGTAACATGTCGAAATGTACACCACCTCATGCTGCACTCCTATATCTGCTTCCACATCTGATTCTCTGCAGATTCATATGTCCATAACACTTCCTCTTCTTGAAACATTTTACACACCCAAGTCTATGAGACTGGCACCAATTCCATGCTCTTCTACTGCTAACATTCTCTAGCTGTACCTGTTCAGCCAAAGAACATTCAACCACAAATGTCTTCTCTAGATCTGTGGTCAGAGCTCTAAAGCGCTGATATTATCGTAGTCATCAAGTACTAGGAATGATCGGTACGCCTCGATGAATACTCAGCTACCGACATGTCATCCTGCCGAAGATGTATAAGCTCTAGAAAACTCTCAGCCACCTCCTCAAGCCAGTCCTCATCCGCCTATGAGTCACGTTCGCCTCGAAAAATGAGGCGTATCTGGTGCGGAATCACATGTAAGGCACTAAGCCTACAAGTGTCATCTACCGGTACCGCCGGTTGTAACTGCTGACCAACAGGTAGTGATGTATAGCTGACACACTACCCGAAGACACTATCTCAGGCATCATTCCACATACTGAAGCCTCATCACTATGCGGACCATCCTCATGGCCACTCAGTGGAAAACACTAGTATCCAAGTCTACCATCCAATCCACTGGTGTCTCAGCTAGGCGGAAAACTCTCGAAATCACCTCCAGCTAGTCCTCTACTGTCTAGGAATCTGCCTCGCCTTGTAACCTCGGAGGCCTATGCTGCTAAAACTCTTGCAATGCACTCTACCAGTGTTCATCGTCCACTGGTACGGCTGGTGGCATCTTCTACCCAACAGGTGGTGGTGCTGCTGGTACACAACCCGAGGGTTCCAACATAGAAAAAAGGGCCCCGCACCAGAGCCTCGTCGCTCGGTGGGCCGTCATCGTGTACTATCTCAGAACTCCAACTGACTCTCTGCGTGGAGACATCCTGAACAGATGTGACACAATAAATGATTTATACCTGGTGAGCTTACCTGCTTTGAGCTGAATTTAAAACTTTTGGAAACACACATGCAATCAGTGTTTTTGTGTGCTAAGTCGGAAACTAGTAGTCAGGGTCCTGGTGTATGGATACGTCGGTCGCCGCACCAACACTAGACTCCATGAACTGAAGACCACACTCGGTACCCATAACACTATTGCTTCAAAAAGAGGAATGATCAAAGTCATGTGCTCTGTGGTAGAACCGACTACTCTGATACCAATTTGTCACGACCCGTCCTCGGGGCCCGTGTCGTGACTACCCAAAGCCCACCTTCCATATGCCAGGGGCTGACGACTAGCACCTAAGGCGTAAATCCCAATAAAAAGGGAAGTCATTTCCATTATGAAACGAAAACACACACAAACAGAGTACAAGCAGAAGCTACACTAAGTAAAGAAGTAAAACAAACGTGCAGAAAGTACAAGGGGCCAGAAATACAAGGCTAAAAGAAATGTACAGCTACAACTGAAAGTAAAGTAGAACTCAAAGGACAACAGCTAAAAGGTGACAAGAAGCTCCCGGATCATCCTCCGGCTTCCTACCTGAAGGGTAGGTACATATGTCCTCCTCAGCACTCCACGTCCGTCTATCTCCTCTGGGTGCTGACTCGTCATGAGATCCACCTCTGGGTACCGACTCGTCGTGAGATCCACCTCTGGGTACCGACTCGTCGTGGAATCCACCACCGAGTACCATCCAGCTCTACAATCCCCAACCACGATTAGTGATGTTCGTCGTCTGCAACCAACACAATGAGGTGCACGAATATCCCATGCAGAGGTGAGTATACGATACTCAGTAGGGACCCCGAGACCCTCAAGGTCTCACTAAAATCCAACAAGGATATTCAAAAAGAAAGTTCTCAATAGCTAACCCTTACTTAGGTATAATCTCATACTTATACATAAGTTATAAAGTAACCCATCCCAATCACAAGGAGAAACACAAAGGCCATTGACTCAGCTCAAACTAGGATTTTCATTATCGAAACCGCAACTGCTGAAGAGCTCCATCTCTGACAAGTACAGTGAACCTGTCACAACTCTGAGGCACTGCTCACTAACCTAAGACTACTGAGGTACTCCTCCTGTCGAGTACCGCGGGTCAGCCACCCAAACACAGTATTGCTCCCCACCAGGGTCTACCACCCAAACACAGTAGTGAACCCCACCTAATAGCCTGCAGAGGTACTCCTCCTATCAAGTACCACGGGTCTACCACCCAAACACAGTATTTCTCCCCACCGTGGGTCTGCCACCCAAACACAGTAGTGCTCCCCACTGGGCTATACAAGTCACTTTGACTCGAATCGGACAAGCAGTCATCAGGTCTCAGCCAGCTACACGGTCTCTGTACTCCGTACGCTTGTCTCCGGGAGGATCCGCTCCACGAACTACAGGTCGATACTCCAAGTATCACAAAGTCTCACAAAGAAGTATCTCAAAGGACCGCCTCTTCATAGGGGTCTCAACGCAACAGAAGAAGCGTTAATCGGACGCCCGGTCTATAAGTTATTAACATTTCTGTTCCAGGGGCCCGGTTGGATTTCGGGTACAATCCAACCCGGCCTTACTCCAACTGTGTCCAAACCTTAGTTCAAGTATTCCAAATTATCCATCTCATCAAGAGGAATCCATCAAAGTCGACGGAACGTCAATCGGACGTCCAGTCCTCAAGTTATAAGCATTTTCACTCCGAGGGCTCGGTTGGTTTCGGGTTCGAACCAACCCGGCCGTACTTCAAATGACACCGGTTAACCAAACTAGTCACATCATTGTGATACATACTGAAAAACACACTAGATGGATTACCCATTGGTCCAAAATGGATAGCCGGTGAAAAAGTTGAATTTCACCGCAACACGCGCGAACCGGGCCTCATGGGGCCCACGCCTCGACCTCGACTTAAATCTCCAAAAATTCCCTTGAAATTTCTGGGAAATTACATATGTAATGTTTAAGGATGGTTCCTTATATGAATAACCATTTCATTTTATTTTTTAAATGGATTTTGATTCAAAGAATACCAGGGTTGTAAGGGTTTTCGAAAACATTAGTCCCTTTAAATTAATAAAATGCATTTTCTAAAAAAAATTCTTTCAATGTTTGGTTGATCCCAACCAATGATTTTTTCATGTTACCTAATCATACACTATATGGAGAATTAATTTTTAATTTAAATATTTTACATTGATGAATTCATTCCTCAAAAAATCATATAATTGTTAAGAACAATATACAGCCTCTTTAATGATGGTTTCTTATCTATGTCTATATTTTTCGTTCCCAAATATTCTATTTATATTATATAGAAATAAAATTTTATATATATATATATCATGTTTCCTTCATATTTTCCTTCTTATTCAAATGGATTTTTTACTATTTTTACGATATGTGTTTTCAAAAAATGTATTTTCAAACATGTTTACATCTTTCAAAATCAAATTCTTTTTCTTAAACTCAAATTTTTTTGATAAAAATTGTTATTTAAACAAAATTATTAATTTTTTAAATATTTGTTTTCTAGAAGTTACAATTTTTAATCTGAATCCTTTATATATTTTGAAGTCTAATTTATTGAATATTCTTTTTCAAAGTTAAAAGTTTTCCAAAATATTTTCAATTTATATTTGTAAAACTTTTATGCATTATGTGAAGATTTATTATTGAGTTTTATTTCTAAATCAATAATTTTTTAAAAAATTTATTATCAATTTATATGAAGTTGCATTTTCAAAAATAAATTCTATTATTTTTCTTCAATTTTCTATTTTTCTGAAAAAGATTTATTAAAAATGGAGATATTTTTCATGAATAGCCCTCTAACTGCTTAATTTTAGGGTAACTCGGTGTTGGGTATCAATAGTTTACATTCATGAGGTTAATTTTAGTGATACAATCTTAAAATTTTGTGCAACCCATTTTTGTGTCCATAGGTTATTTATGATTTAATGCGTGAAACCGATTTTCTCCCATAGATTTTCACGATATGTTGAATGATTGATATCTTATGGAACATATATGTATGGTTTTATATTTTTTGATGTTTGATCCCTAGATGTATATTAAATTCATTGGATACAGATTTATATCTCATAAAATAAATATAAATGAGTTATGATTCTTGATCTAACAAGTTAAACATGTGATTGAATCCAAATACACCAAGGGAAACAAGTGCGTAAAGGCTGATCCTCCAAGGAAAGCTATTGATTGAATCCAAGTCCACATAGGGAAATAGGTAGTTATTTATAATCCACTATTTTATGATTTATATTACCATGTTTGATCCATATTCTTATATTTTTTAACACTATTTCATTATGATTGTTCATGTATTTTTTCCCTTGATTATTTGGGTATGTTTTCTAAATGTTATGGTCATGGATCTTGTTTATGCTTTCATACTCATATACTTATATTTTTATCATTATGATCATCATTGTTCATCTTATTTATTTTTAATAATTATCATATGAGGTCCCCAATTTCTTCTTTTTCATTCTCAATTATATGAATATGGGTATTACATGTGGGATGTTTAAAAGGTGTTTTAGGGTTGAGCGGCTATGAATAAACATTGATGAGTGTTTTAAATTTTTTGATTATATAGCTAATATTACAAGACACTAAACCATAGGTTCTTATGTTTTTTTGACTATTTGTGATACGGAATGATTAATCATGTACAATAATGTAATAAATGTGTTTATTTAGCTTGGGTCACCTCTGTTTACTTCAGAGGAGGGGTTGGATATTTTTTGAGAAAATATTAATTATTTTGGGGATTAGTTAAAATAATTTTTTGAAAATAGTAGGGATGAGTTTAAGGGAGAATTATCCATATAAGATAAAATATTAATATTTAAGTAAAGTACATATTGTGTGGTTTTACTAGAAATTAAATCTTTTTTCAGATACTACTAGTAGATTCAAGATCTTGAAAAAATGTACGTAAGGGTAATATTGCAAAAAGAGTGTGTTGGGTATCAAATAAATAATCACCCAATGAATGATAATGAGTCACAACCACACACCTTTAATGAAACTCCATGTGGATAATATTTGGTTATTTATAATCTCCTTATAATACATAATGAACCTACAATGGATTCCAATCCAATGGATGCTCGAACATTCCCTAGAATAGCCCAAAGGGTGTCCCTGATCCCCATAGATAGAAAACTAGAGTCTGGGTATCTTAGGAACAATCTTGGGAATAGTTTCTCCAGATAATTATAGTGTACGTAAAAACAATATTATAATAATAATATATCATGCCCCATCCATATATCTGATGTGAAAACAGAAACAAAGAGGCATGAATAAAAAAATTTGAATATAAGGAAAGAGGTAAACAATATAAGAACCAAAAAACCCTCTCACCACACAAGTATTCCTCTCAAGTAAACAAAATATACCAAATAAATTCCTACCCTTATACAAAAAAATTTCACTACACCTACAACCATAGAAATCAATAAAAGCATAATTGGACAAATTAAATTATGTAAATGGAAAAGATGGCCATAAACTCTATAAAAGTAAAGCAGATCCTACTAAATTATTTAATAGGAATAGTTGTCTAAATATATTAAAATGAATACAAACCTCATAAATACCAATGCTAACAATATAACATAGGTAACTAAACTAGTAACCTATAAATGAGATAATAATATAGGCTTGAGAAAATAAGAACTTAATCGGCCACCACACCCCACTAAACCCAAGGATGCACTTTTATATTGCATCCTAGAACATCTAGTTTGATAAAAAATTAAAGTGATAAAAAATTTATATAAAGTTTAAAAAAATAAGAAATAACATGTAACAAGTGGTCTAAAAACTATTTTTGATGAATTTTTCATTTAAATGAAAAAAAATTGTTAGAAAACATCTTTTCCCCATGAAAAGTCTCTCGACCAAAACATGATTTAAGGTTCCACTTTAAAATCATTTCATAAACAATTTTTTATGAATTCATATTTCAAAACTCAAATATGTTTCTATCCATCGTATAGTTTTCTAAAACACGATTGAAAACCAACTATTTTTATAAATATGGATAACAGCCTGAAATTATGTTTCAAAACTCATTATTAAAAATAGTTTAAAAACACATAAAAACCATGATTTCCTTTTTTTCCTTCTTCAGTACCTTCAACAATACCTTTTCAGACCATTTTAATAGAAATCCATATAAGTATAAAGAAAGAACATAGGTAGGAATCAGTATATTAAGAAATAAAATAAGGGATAAAAATGAAAACAACATATGTGACAATTAATAAATGAATAATTGTTGATATAATTTATACACAAAGTTAAATCCTCTAAATGATCCTAAAATAGATCCAATTTTTGTAGGAATCATAAATAGGATGTAGTAATAAACTGTAACATCCCATGTTTAATATCGAGGTAAAATTCAGTGGAAATGTTAATTTTGGCGGTTACTAGATGGGTTATTTTTATAACTGACATTTAGAACATAAATTCCAGAGTTTGAACACTCCTAAATGTTATTTTTGGACTTGGGTGAAGGTATGAGAAGTTTCATGGGATCCACAGTGAGTTTAGGGAGTTTATAATTGGGAAAAATGTATTGAATGACCTACATAGGGCACACGGGTTTTCTGAAACTTTGTGGCACATAGCAGAAATTCATGCGGTTATTGCAAGTAAACAAAGGATGTCGCATGTGTTGATCACAGTTTACCAAACCATGTGCCAAGCCTGGATGGTTTGTTGTAGAGGCATTACCTAAACACTATTCACCACATGGTCGATGCACAATTTCTAAACTATATATCCATCCTATGTGGGGTGCCCCATATGCCCAGTAAAGGGTGCATAGTTGGCACACAGTATTCTAAACCATGCAGCCAAAAATGTACATGATAACCTATTTAAAAATTTGAATTAATTTAAATTAAATTAATAAGAAATAAAATAAAAACTAAACACTCCCTCTCCTCCATCTCACTCATGTGATACCCTCTCCCCTGTTCCCTAACCACGTGTGATGAACCCCCTACTCAACTCCTCCTAGTTTTGAGGATTGTTCTTGGATTTCATCATGTTCTTCATATGAATATTTGGGTTAAGCTATTTGGTCCCCATTTTTCTCATTTGTATCTCATTTTTTCGTTTCCCTATCACCCAGTGAGGTGTGGCCGAACCTAGGGTTTGCGATAACCCGATGATTTCAATTTTATTTTGATTTTAGGTTGTGTGAATGGTCTCTCAAGACCTATTCATGTAGATTTTGGAAATCGTCATCGAAGGGGAAGTGGTTCAGATTATTTTGGATCACCACCATCATTTTGGGGTAATATTTATATCCACTGCATGGTATCCCTTATTTTATTTAGGGTCTCTATGTGGTTTTAAGGTTCCTGATTTTAACTATAGAGTTTTTGGTGGCTCCTCAGAGTGGTGTACACTCATAAAAGGCACGTGAATACATATGTATATATTTATCTCTCTTTTTCATGTTCCCTCATGGAAATAGGAATGTGTATATGGGTTTAAAGGGTATAAATATATAGGAATGTATGTGTGAGAAAAGGTGAACAGATCGTTGCCGTTGTCAAATCGTCGGGTGTCGAGTGTTTGACTTGGTTCCTCTTCGATGTAGGATCCCTTTCCTTGAAATTTTATTTTAAAATACAATTGTTTCATTCTTATTTCACTTTTTAAGAATTAAATTGAGATTGTTGATAAAATTATTAGTTCTGATAAATTTTTTTTAAATAAATAAAAATTAGGGTTTTATTAAAACACCCCTCTAATGGAGGTGTGTTTTCTTCAAAAAATCATGATGATGAATTATGATTCCTAGCATGATTTCCTTATTGCATTGATCTTATTATCTGTTTGTTGAATTTTTTATGGAATGTTTTATTGCCTTTTTAGAACACGTACCATATAAATATTCTTAAATGAGTTGACTTTTTATAGGAAGTCTCACATGTGATAGATTTAATTTCCTTGAAATAATCTAAATAGAATTTATTAGGATAGAATAAATGAGATAGTGGAATCCTTTATTTGATATGTCCATGACCAATGAACCTTAAAACAATTATCTATGTTCTGTAAAATTGAGTAACATGACCTTGAGTAAGATGGATTATACCCAATGGCATGTTTTTCATAAAAATGTATTAAGTGGAAAATGTACAATGGTTATTTTCATTATAATGAAATAAACCAAATTGTTAACAAATGAAATGGTACCTTGGGATGGTAAGACAATTCCCCATTATTTATGTCTTATGAAATGATTCTTTTGAAATTTAATGTTATAAATGGAATGTAAATTAATTAAAGGAACACATGATATTTTTTTCCTCATGTGTCATACAATTTAATTGATCATGCATTGGTCATTTTGAAAGGATTGATGGCATGACATAAAAGGTAATTCTATATAATCATCTTTTAAATTGTGATCACGATTATACTATATAACTGTAATATATAAATGATTATGGATGTGAGGAATTTCCCCATGATAATTATACATGTTATATACCTTTATAGGGGCTGAGAATGATGGTGAGGGAGGTTTGATGAACATGGACAATAAACGCTCCATTACATAAATGTGATGAATGATGGTAAGGGATGTCCATTGAGAATGGAGAATCTAAACTCTATTACAATGGTGTTCAAAAATAATTTAAAGGGAGGTCCGATGAGCATGAAGACACAATGCTCCTTTACATCGGGATGTCAGGCTTACTACCCTGTGACTAGAGCTTATCAGCTCATAGACTAGTAGTGGATGCCTATGTGTATATCCCAGTCCACTCCATTATATATATATATATATCAAAATATATGATATACATACATAAATATATATATATATATATATACTGATGACATGTTCATACTTATTCCGGGTATGATCGGAAGTAGGTATACTCGATAGGTTTTCCTTATGAACCTGGACTGGTGGTTATTTATTTATTCATCTTTGTTATTATTTTGATATACTTTCACACTAGTTTAATTTATATTGAACTGTATAGATTTGTCTAGACACCACGGATGATATCCTACCAATATTTTATCTCACACCCTACTCAGGTACCCTTGGAACTCGAGTAGACCTTATTTTTGCAGGATCTTGGTTATTTTATGTATTCCTTGTACCTGGAAGGTTGGAGTAATGGACTGATCTGGAGCTTAGGATGCTCATGGAGATCACCCTTGATGATTTTCTGGCATTTCAATATTTTTTAATCTTATTGAGAATCATGTTGTATGTATAATTTGTTCTATTATGTGTCATCAACAGTACATGCATCCTTTGTATAAAATAGAATATGGAAATTTTATTAAACTGAATTTAATCGTCTTCAACTGTAGCCTTTCAATTATTTAATATTTCTAAAACTATATATTAATTTATAGATGATAATACAACTATAAATCTTTGATAAGAGGGTATAGTCTCCCTACTATTACCTCTGAGACCCTTGCAACTCGTTGGAAACCTCTGATGTATGAGGAGATGCACTTGAGGCCATGTGACCCATCAATTTGACTTCTGGTTTGATGGTAAACTGGGTCAGGACATTACGAAGTGCTATAAAGGATAAATTTTTCCCTTTGTCTTACTATTTTGGGTTTGTAGATAATATACTAGGAATGTGTCAGAGGTCGTGCCTAGTACTGATCACCCCATGTACAAGAAATGACAATGTTTTTTGGGATGAGATTAATATTCATGCTATTTGACATTACGGTTGATATGACTTCACCTTGAGTGAATGGATTATTTTCCACTACTTAAGATTTATGTATTTTTTTTTATTTTACACTTGGACTAGTTTGGAAAGGATGAAGCATAGCATGCATCATATTTGACACATGGTAATTCACATGACATACATATTCAATGCCATTTAGTTTCATATGTAGGTTGATTGTTTATTTGGATTGTGTGCCTTTCATTTTAATCCATGATCTTGATTTAATTAGGATTCATGTTTATATACCATCTACCTAATCTATTCTGCATGCTTCAATTGTATATATATTCTATACTTATGTGTTATTATCATGATTCTGTATTTACTTACATAAATATCATGGAAGTTTTTTTAATATGAAAATGGTTGCATGGTTGGGAAATATGCGGGTTGTGAATAAATAGGAACTAGTTTTCAATTGTAAGGTGTATGGGGGCATTATAATTTAGAATGGTTAACATATAGATTCAATCCATTTAGTTCTTAATTTAAATATATATTATATTCTATTTTTAAATTGGAAATGGTTCCATGTTTTAAATGCAAAGGTAAATTGGTTAGTAAATGGGAGCCAAATACAAAACTATAATGTGTATGGGTTATTTTTAGGTTGGTATATGGACACTCATATAACTGAACTGTTATATATTTTGGTAGTTTATAATATGATATAGAATTTTTTTCGCTAAATGGGAGCCAATTTTCAATCCATGAAGTGTATGGGTACTTTGTGAATTAGAAAATGGAAAACTATATTAAATGTAAACTGTTATTTAATTTTGGTATAAAATCAAATGGTTAACTGTTAAAGGAACAACTCGACCCAATTAGTTCAATTGGGGTATGTTTTTATGAGATGAATCCGTACGGGTGTTCAAAACATTAATAATTAAGAAATTGTTATTTTGTTTCTTTCTAGAGAACCCTTGTTGTCTCAGTTAGACCCTCATTGGTCGCCTTATTTTTTAAAAATGATTTTAGTAATAAATTTAATAATAAGGACTAGATTCCAATGAATTTTTAAAGATTTAAAAGCATGTTTTTTTGAAAATTTCCTTTTTTCCCTTATTGAATTGGTTAAAATCAAGTACCATGTATTTTTTGTTTTGAAAAATGGTACCTTATGTTTGGATTGAATATTTAGATGATTTAATGTTAAATGTGATTAAAGGAAAAGGGCCTATAAATAGAAATTATAGTGATATAATCTATTTAAAACCCTCATGTATGGGTATTTTGAGTAACTCCTTAAGTTGACTTGGGATAGAATCGTAGGCATTATTTTCATTCGAAATGATGAAGATGATCAGATTTTGAGCCTAGTGAATTCTGTTAGTGTGACCTGGTGTTATGTTCGATGTTTTAGTTTTCCTAAGGGGATGGCCCAAGGTAGGTAGTTCCCTTAGAATAAGAATTCCATGCATTTTCCGAGAGTTTTTTGACATTTCGTGTCATTTTCCCCTTTAGGAATTTTATATTCTAATGGAACATTTATTCAGATGGGTGGTATTTTTGTTATGTGCCTTTGTTATGGGATTGAGCATCGAGCAATAATCAGTTTCCATAGGTTATACATACCTCGAGCTTAGTTGGATGCTTCATAGGTTATTTTACACCTTTTCTTTTTCTGGGGTAGTGTGTGTTGATATACACAATACTATAGAATGTTGATTTTGGTAATGAACCAGTCGAGTTTGGTGAATTATTTGAGGCTTGTGCTGTTGAGTACATTCTCAGGTCATCTCTATAGTAGAGTGACCTCTGATTTATAGAATTATGTTTCTCCCAATGCTCTAGAGAAATATCCAGAGAATATAGTGTTATGACATTCCAATCATTTAAATTTTAGTTTCAACTAGGCTTTGACCTTATTTTTATGCCTTGACATTGTGATTGTGCCATAGGGGAGAGTCACGCGTTCATTAAAGGTGTTTTTGATCTAGCATTCTCGTGAATAGTAAGTTTATCTTCTTTATCATCGACTAGGAAACTCCACAGTGGAGATAATCACATCATTTATAGTGGTTAAATGCCCTTCTAAGTATAGGGAACTCCAAATAGGACCATTGAAAGGTGTCTGTTCTGTTTGAATGCATTTGGAGCTTATGAGTCTTGAATTGTGACAGTCATTTCTTGGTGGCTCAACGTTGTTCTGGTTGCAGTGTATGCAACCCTCGTGAAACATTATCAGTATTGGATGGACATCAGTGGTAATATGAATGATCACTAAATTCATTTCATAGTAAAGGCATGTGTTCAGTTAAATTTTGTTGTACCGGTAGGTAAATTTGAGTTTTCTTCAAGGAAAGATGACCAGTTTTGGTTCGACCATTCTTATTTCTAGTAATTGAGTATGATTAAGTGAAAACCATTTCAATCCTCTTAGTGTATTCTTCTTATAGATTATCATGTCCTCTACCATGAATTCTTCCTATATTTTATATGAATGTGTCAGTATTATACCATGATGAAGTTTTAAATGATGATGGGATTTTTAGTGTGGAATATTTTGGGTATTACATGTTGGATGATGGGTTTGGTAAAAAACATCACTGAAACATGGGTATGTACTTTAATGGAAATGTTCTTGGGGAATAAGAGATTCCTTGGGAGGAGGTATTTCAGTTCTTCTTATATAATACTGACCATCTAAGATGAGTTTCCACTTGAATGGTTGGCTAAAGTAGATTTACTAATTGCCACTCTTCTTCAGTGAATAATATTGGGGATGAACCATTTTAAAGCATGTCTTCAGGTGAAAACGAGTGCGGTATGTGTCAGATTGGGCCTTCAAATAAAATCTAGATTGAATTTTCTAAGTGATTTTAATTGGGAATCGACCATTTTGTTAGCTCAAAATCTTGATAGGAGCATCGTAAAATGCATGGAGCGTGCTTGTAAAAGAAATTCTAATGGTGGAGATGTCATTGTTTCAAAATTTTAACTTTCAAACATTAAATCATAAGGTGGTAAGTTCCTTTGGATGAATGTTTAACAAGATGATTATGTAATAATTTATCTCAATCGACATGTCTGGGTAAGTACAATTTTGGTGGTTCAACTAGAAAATGAGTGTTTGGTCAAGTTTTGATGGATTAAGTGTTGTATGCTTAAGAAATGATTGCAGGTGCATTGAGAATTTGGAAATGAAATGTGACCATTTTAATGACTCTTCACAACCCTCATAGGTCAGGTGAAGGGTTAATTATTCTTGAATCCTTCTCAAAGATGGGAAGTTCTATTTTGGGGAGGTTTCAGTGTCCTGCATTTAAAGATGAGGTGAAATTCAAGGGGAAATTTGGATTTTGGTGGTTATTAGATGGGCTATTTTTAAAAACATTATTCAGAACATGAATTTGAGAGTTGGAACACTCCAAAGTGTTTTTTTAGACTTGGGTAATGGTCCAAGAAGTATCTTGGTTTCCATG
This sequence comes from Viscum album, assembly GCA_963277665.1. Lineage (NCBI taxonomy): Eukaryota > Viridiplantae > Streptophyta > Magnoliopsida > Santalales > Viscaceae > Viscum > Viscum album. The sequence goes on from OY728157.1 coordinate 695,675,200, forward strand.
GTGAGTTTCGGGAGAGTTGGACTGGAAAAACTAGGCTTCTAAGGACCCACAAAGGGAACACGGTTTGTCTAAAATCATACGATGCACAACAAGACTCCATGTAGATTATTGTAGGTTGAAAAAGGCTATCATAGGGGATTCATATAGTTAGTGTCATAGGTAGTACCTAAACACTATTAGCCGCACGATCATCATACAGTTACCAAACAATGCTATTAGCCCATGTGGGGTGCCCTAACTACCTAGTAAAGGGCGCACGGTTGGCTCACAGTTTTCTAAACCGTGCGGGCCAAACCGTTCATGATCCATTTATTTAAAAATAACATTAATTTAAATTTAAATAAATATAAATAAAATAAAACCAAAAAAACATATACTCATCCCTATCAATCAAGGGATTCCCTCCCCCTGGTGCCCTAGTAATGCACGATGAACTGCCTCCTCATCTTCTCCAGGTTTTTTCGATTCCACCCATATTTCTTCACACTATTCATCTAAATCGTTAGGGTAAGGTCTTTAATCCCACTTCCTCTCATTTTTAGCTGATTTTCAATCTCTCGGTTTCCCAGTGAGGTGCGGAAAAACCTTGGGTTCAGGCTAAACTGGTGATTTTTGTTTTCTTTCGATTTAAGGTTGTGTGAAGGGTCTATCGAGACCTATTCATGTGGATTCCAAAACACACCACTAAAGGAAAAGCAGTTCAGATAGTTTTGGAACGGCTCCATTGTTTTGGGGTAAGATTTATATCCTTTTATTGGTATCACCTATTTTATTTTGGGTCCCTATGTGGTTTTAAGGTTCTTGGGTTTATCTATAGATTGTCTAGTGGCTCCTCAGAGTCTTTTTCACACATACACAGGAACATGTATACATATGTATATATATATATATCCCCATTTTACATGTTCCCTCAGGGAAAATGGAATGTCTATAGGGGTTTAATGGGTATATATAAAGGAATGTATGTGTGTACAAGGGTGAAGATATCATTTCCATTGTAAAATAGTCGGGTGCCAAGTGTTCGGGTTGGTTCATCTATGAGGTATGATCCCTTTCCTTTCCCTTTTAATTTAAAAAACATTATTTTTCTACTTAAGTGACTCTGTTAAATTAAATTGTGATTATTGATAAATTTATTTGTTCTGATGAATGTTTTGTTTGATAAAAAAATCATGGTTTTATAATAAAACCCCTCCAATAGATGTTTTATGTCTTCAAAAACTCACAAGGATGAATTATGATTCCTAGCATGCTTGGATTATTGAATTGGCCTTCCTCTATGCTTATTGCCTTCATTAGGGAATTGTTTGTATCATGTTTAGAAAATGACCCTTATAGATGTTCCTAATTGAGTTCACTTTGTATAGTAAGGCTCACATATAATAGATTTCATTTTCTTTAAGTAATCCGAAAGAAATTTATTAGGATGGTTTAAATGAGATAGTCTCATCCTTTAATTGAAATGACAGTGACACTTGTACCTTATATCAATTTTCCATGTTTACCCAAATTGGGTAAGATGATATTGAGTAGGATGGATTCTACCAATTGGATTTTTTTATTGAAATGTATTATATGGATAAAGTGGGATGGTTGCTTCAAATATAATGAAATTAACCAAATGGTTCTCAAATAAAATTGTTCCTTAAGATCATAATACCATGTCCGTTTATTTAATTTTTATAAAATTATTCTTCTGAAATATAATGTTTTAAAAGGAATGGAACTTAATTAAATGGATACATGAGAGATTTTTTCTCATGCGTCATGAAATTTACTTGATCCTTCCTTGGTCATTTCGGAGGGCCTGATTACATGGAAAAGGAGGTAATGGATTTTTACCAAATTATAAATTTTGATCACGGTTATACTATATAATTGAACTATATAAATGAGTATGGATGGGAGGTATTTCCACATGCTAGTTATAAATGTTATATACCTTTACATAGGCTAAGAATGATGGTAGGGGAGGCCTGATAAGGATGGTGACTCAATTGACCTTTACATCGATGTCAATAATGATGCTAAGGGAGGTACAACGAGCATGGAGACTCGACTCTCCAATACATCATTGTCAATAATGATGGTAAGGTAGTTTTGATGAGAATGGTGACTCAACGCTCCACTACATTGATGTTAATAATTATGGTATGGGAGGTCTGATGAGCATGGCGACTTAACACTCCTCTACATCATTGTCAATAATGATGGTATGGGAGATCTAATGAGTTTGAAGATTCTATTTTCCTTTACATTAGCGTTGAAAATAATGGTAAGGGTGTTCTGTGAGCCTGGTGATTCGACACTCCTTTACATAGCTTTTTCAAAATTTCTACTTTGTGAGTAGAGCTTATCTTCTCATAGAATGGTAGTGGATGCCTACGTGTACGTCCCGGTCCACTCCAAAATATATATATATATATATATATATATTGATGATATGTTTTTAATTATTTTGACTATGAGATGAAGTAGTTATACCCATCAAGTGTCCCCTAGGAACCTGGACGAGTGATTATTTATTTATTCATATTTTTTGTTGTCTTTTTATACCTTCACACAACTTTAATCTATGTGGAACTGTCTATATTGTTCTAGACATCATGGGTGCCAACCTAATGTGATTTTATCTCACACCCTACTTAGGTACCCTTAATACCTGAGTTGAACTTATATTTTTAGGATATAGGTTTTTTTTTGGATTTCTTGTACCTAGGAGTTACGAACAAAGGACCATGTTGAATATTAGGACCAATAGGGGCCTATATACCCTAAGAGGCGGGATGAATCAGGGTATGGATATTATTTTTCAAAATTCTTCCTGCCTAATTGGATCTTGACCTCTTTATTACAAGGGTCACTTTGTTTTCACTTGTGTATTTATTATGACCACTTATTTTATTCTTTATCTAATGATGATTCTTTGAATGCAATGCACAGAAGCAAGCAGACAGACACATAGATTTTTACTTGGTTCACCCTCACTGGGTTACATCCAAGGAGCACACAATGGAAATGTGTCGCTGTACCAAATCCATTAAGGATCACTACCAATAATGTTCGGGCTAGATCACTTCTATGCCCATGATCACTGCCTTTACAAATTTTAGGGTCATCTCAGTGCTTTTCCAAGGGTCACTCCCTATTTCTCTTTCACTAGATCACTGCCGGTAGAAAGTATTACCTTCTTCCTCTTTCTTAGCTCACTGCACTTGGAAGGGATCCACTCACAGTTTATGGACCTATAGGTCTCTTAATTTTCATGAATGGATGCATCTTCAACTGTTGATAGATGCTCAGTTGAAGTCCAACTTTCATCCATAGATTAATACACCTTTTCCTCTTAAACACTGGGAAATTCCTTTGGAAATACCTCCACAAAGCACCCTACTTCACGAGGCTCCCAATTTCACGAAGCTCAAACAAGCCTTCGCGAAGCTCCTGCCTTTTTGTGAAGCACTCTCATGAAGAACTATCGCGAAGCACTATCGCAAATCTCAAGTCATCGTAGAGAAACTTACCTCATGAAACTAACTAATCCATCGTGGATCTCACAACATCCGCGGAGCTAGAATAGTTTCCGTGAAGCTCCTCTCTTTCGCGAAGAACACTGCCTTTGCAAAATACCTTCACGAACCTAGAGTAAATAATCTTCTTCTAAAATTCTCTATACTTATCTCCAGGGGGTCGACCTCTATTTATAGGTGATTTCCCTGACCCTCAATCCTTCAGAGAAAATTCAACGCCACCTCATCCCAAATCGCGAAGCTCCAATGTTTCTGCAGAAATTCTCTCAAAATCGTGAAGCACCATGTCAATTTTAAAATTGTGGAGCTCTTTGTAATCATGGAGCATCACCATCAACATTATTTATCTCCTTCACCATGAAGCACCCTCACAATTCCCTTCACCACTGCGATGCACTTCAACCTCTGCTATTCGCAAAGCTTTGATGTAATCGCGAAGAATCACCACAATCATTTTTAAGGTCTTCACGAATTCCAAACCCTGAAGCCTCTCTTCGCCAAATTCATGCCTTTTCCATATTAAAATTTGATCTTCATGGAAATCCTATTTTCACGATGCTCACCAACCTCTAAATTTTAGACCCAAAAAATTTGTCAAATACTAGAAAACGGTGCCACCTTGTACTGCTCTTTTGTACCGCCTCCAGATCATCCTTTCCTTTTTCATTGTTCTTTGTCAACATAGATTGTCAACAACTTCTTTGGAACTCGATAATTCACAATAGAAACCTACCTTTTCAACAAACACAATCAACCCAAAAATGCTGTAATATTACCTTGAGGGATTTTTTCCCAACAATCTTCCCCTTCAGGTTTGTTGACAACTCTTCACAACTCTTCTCAAAATGATTTTCTGCACGTTGATACCTCACCAAGCCTTCTTCTAGACACTACCACAATTCACCTCTTGCGATTCTGATAGCGTTCAAGGATTCACATAACACGTACTCTAAGCCCACATGAGAAATGCTTGGTTTGATAAACAAGAGTAGTATGAAAAGTTCATCGTTGAATCACTTCATATTAGAAAAAATTGTCGATTCCAAACTGATACCAATTGCAAAATTGATACCAATTGTTGAACCACACTGATACCAATTGGTGATAGCTGCAAAAATTCTCTCACCATTCCAACATCATTATTCTTCTTTTATCACAATCCTCATCTATCGTGATATCTATGCTTTGATCGATCACTTCTAGAATCGTCAGATTTAAAACGCTCCCCCTATCTCATTGCTCTCCCCGTATCTTGTTGCTCCACCTGTCAGCTTCTCCCTGTGTCTTTTACTAAGACATTTTCTCCCTTCCTTAGCCATAGAGTCTCCCCCTTGAGAAGTCAATATTTCTCCCCCTTTTTCAACTAACCCAAAGGTCACCCCTTTGCTGTTTGTAACATTGGAAGGAACACAGATTAGCACATTAGAGAAAAACACACAATACCTCAAGGAGAGGGGGGTTTCACATCCACACTCTTTTAAGTGTGGGGAGTCGACTGAACTCCCAGAGCCAGTTGATTCCTTTCAAACTCTTCCTTGGGTAAGGTATTTGTTAGAATATCTACAACTTGTAGCTCTGTAGGCACATACTATTAAGACCAAGCTGAAGGAAGAGATAGTTTGCATGCATTGTCTTTTGTTGATCTTAAGGAAGTTTTCATAATGGAAAGACAACTTGAATTTCTAAGAATTTGGAAGCTGGAAGTTTGAAGATTTGGAACCAAGAATTTGAGAAATTCGAAACCAGTTTTCGGAACCCAGTTTTCAGAACCTAGAGGCGGTTGAACTCAAGAATTTTTCTGTTTTGCGATGAGAAGTCACTAAGACTTCAATACAAATTGTGACAATGATTTTCTGTTTTGTAACTCTATGATTATGAGTATATGAAAGTACTCATGATTCAAAACAAAAGATGGTTAGAGAAGTCACTCCGAGAATAGAAGAAGTGATTCTAAGAATTGGAGAAGTCCCTCCGAGAAATGAAGAAGTGATACTGGGAACCAAAAGCCGTTTCGAGAATCAGGAAGAGCCATCACGAGAACCAAAAGTTCGGTGTCGACTTGCTAAAGAATAAGTTCATAGCGGGAAGTTCGGAGTCAACTTACAGAACCTGAAGTTCATAGCAGAAAGAAAGTTCGGAGTATACTTGCTGAACCTGAAGTTCATAGCGGTAAGTTGAGAGTACAATTGATAAATCTGATGTTCATAGTGAAGAAGTTTGGAGTACACTTCCTAAACCTGAAGTTCATAGCTAGAAGTGCGAAGTCATGCCAAGAATTTGTGAATTCGTACTGAGAAGTAATGAAGAGTCATACCGAGAATTGAAGTGGTGTCATACTGAAGTCTCAAGAAGAGTGAATATGAGAAAGTGATGGAGAAGTCTCAAGAAGAGTGAATCCGAGAAAGTGATGCTGAAGTCTCAAGAAGAGTGAATCCATGAATGTGATACCGAGAAGCCAGAAGAGTGGATCTGAGAAAGTGATACCAAGAATCTTGTGTAACAAAAGTCAGATCCGGAAAAGGCCAAAGTTCTAAATCAAGGGAAGGAGATGAAGATTCAAGAAGATTCTAGAAGCGTTGATAAATTCGTAATTGCTCTGATATTTTAGGAGAAATTAAGATTTGGATGAATTTAAGTGAGCGGGAAAATATTTTGGTTTCCCACCTAAGCACACATTGGATCACCTATAAAAGGATTTCAGTGCACTAAGTGGTTTGTTGATGATGTTTTAGTGAGAGAAGCTCTGATAATTTAGAGAGAGAGAAAAGAAGTGTTGGTCAACCGAGTTTCATTGCAGCTTCAATCGTGATGAGAATTTGATACCGGTTAATGCCGTATTGAGTTTCTTGGATTGAATAATTCAGAGTGAAGTATTCGGAGTGGATATTAGGAATAGGGAATCAGTACTAGCTGTCACCATATTGAGTTTCTCAGACTGAGGAAGACTCGAATTGAAGAATCAGAGTGAAGAAGAAAATGCAGAGTGAAGAATTCAGAGTGGATATTCAGAATGGAGAATCAGTAATGGCTGTCACCGTATTGAGTTTCTCAGACTGAGGAAGAATTGTATTGAAGAATCGGAGTGAAGAACAAATATCGGAGTGGATATTTCAGAGTGGAGATTTGGAGTGGGTAAGTTCGGACTGTAATTGATCTATCTCATGTGCAAGGTGTCCTTGCATCTCTTCTAGGTATGGAAGTAAAGATTTGTGCTGAACTTGCATACACTTGTGTTTTTGAAAGGGAGTGTGGGTTACATAAGTTGTTACAAGAAAAGAGACTTTTCCCTATTTTGCTAAGAGGGTACCACTCACTGGAGTGATTGTTTCACAGTGCTTCACGAGTGTAATGGTATATTCTACTCGTTTTAATCCAAGGATTGTTTTCTTAGTGGATTGTATGGTGTCATATTGTTTCCAACCATACCAATGACGTGGCTATTCTTTTTGAATAGTGAACCTTGTAAATTGATTTGTTCCTTTGGATGTGTGCTTGTTTGTTTCTCAACAGGGAAGTATATATTTAATAGGAGACAAAGGTTGTTATCTTTTAAGGGAACATAAAAAGTGGAAAAGGGGTACCACTGATTCACCCCCCCCCCCCTCGCAGTGGTTCATTACTCCAACTGGGTCCTTACAAGTGGTAACAGAGGGAGGTTTCCTTTGTTTTACTTGCTGATGGAGAATCAAAATTGTGTGAACAGTAAAGGTATTCTGGTATTTGATGTAATAAATATCACATATGGAAGCATAGAATGCTACTGTATCTAATTTCTATTTGTTATGAAGTTCTTGAAGCTGCAATAGTTGGGTTCCCCCCCCCCATTGAAGACAATGTTCCACTTACACCTGTGGAAAAGATGTTTCTTGAGAATGATGGAAGAGAAAAGAATGATATATTGTATTCACTTTCTAAAAGTGAATTATTGAGAGTAAAAGGAGTGGCCACAGCTAAAGGTATATGGGAGAAACTGAAAAAAAAAATATGAAGGCAAAAAAAAAGTCAAGAAGGCAAAACTTCAAATCTAGAGATTGAAGTATGAAGACTTGAATATGGGAGAGCATGAATCTGTTGAGGATTTCTTCACCAGGGTAAACGATATTGTTAGTACCATCAGATGTCATGGTGAAGAGTTGAAAGACTCTACTATGGTGGAAAAGATCTTGAGGATTCTTCCAGATAAATTTTATGTGAAGTTATCTTCATTAGAAGACAGAGACTCAGAGACTCTATCTCTTGATGATTTGAATAGAACACTCATTACTTACAAGATGAGAAGGGAAAAGGCTATGAAGACCCAGACAAAGTTTGATAGAGAATTATCTTTCAAATCCATGAAGAAGGAAAAGTCTAAGAAGATCTTGATTGAAGAATATGGTGGTGACTCTGACTCTGAAAGCGAGGTATGTAAAAATCTTAACGATATTTTATCCTTGTTTTCAAAAAATGTTAAAAGCGGAATAGGTAAATGCATGGGAAAACTTCCCTTGAAGTGTTTTGAATGTGGAGGCATTGGCCACTTTAAGGATAACTGTCCTTGAAGGGAGAATGAAGAAGACAACGATGAATAACAAAGAATGTCAAGAATGTTATAGAAGAATCAGGGTGGTAAAGGAATGTCAAGGAGAGAAAATAAGTTCTTCAAATCCAAGAGAAAAAGTTTTCTATCCGTAAATGAAGAAGATGAAGAAAGTGATGCTAAATCCAAAAAATCAGTTTATCATGGTGTGGAAAATACTTTCATTGCAATAGTAAATGATGAAGATTTCGGGAGCAACAGCTCGGAAGAAGAAGAAACTCATCTTGAGATGCATGTGAAAGAAGAATTGAAGGAATGTTTAAAGAAGATCAGAAGGATGGAGAAGCTTAAAAAAATTGGAAGATGAATGTTCCTCATCATCCAATCAAGCCAATGATAAAGAAGAACTTTTGAAATAGCTTGAAGACATGAAGAAGTCTCTTGAATGTGAGATAAATCAAAATGAGCACATGAGAGTAAAGCTGAAGGCAAAAGAGGAATAATTAGAGCTTGTTCAAAAGAATCTCTCAGAAGTTGAATAAAAAACATTTTTTTTCAAAACTCAACTAATGATGTTGGTGAAATATCTCAACAAGCACATTCTGAGAAAATTCAGTAGATGAATGAAGTGGTTGCTATGAAGAAGAAAGCTGAGAAAGTTGCTTATGTGGTCAAGACCAGCGTTATTGAGAACACTGATGTTTCAAGGAAACCTAAGTCTAACACCAGTGAAAAACAAACAAAATTAGAGAAGGCAGAATTCTAGAATCACAATCCTGCTAACAAAATAATGGTTGGTGGGGCTGAAGAAAGAGCAATAAAGAAGTATCATAACAAAAGCTTTAGAGGAAGGTACTCCTTCTATGGGTATTGTTGGTATTGTGGTGGATTCGTGAATACAATGAATATGTGTTGGTTCAATCAACATTATTACCACCACCCCACAAGTTATGAAAGGCAAGGATTTAGGGGGATTCAATATCCTCTAAGGAATAAGGGTGGGAAGGTTTTCTTGAAGAATGTTGAGAAGAATGAAGTCAAGATAGAAAATAGGGTCCAACTTCTAGAGACCATTTGTGAAAGCAGTGAACAAAATGGAAACCTTAAAAAATTATGTCTTCTGCTGTTACTAGCTCAACAAAAAGTTTTTAATTCTCAAAATCTGAAGGAGAAGAAAGAAGTGAACGAAGAAAAAGATCTTTTTATTGAAACTACTCTAAAAGTTACAAAGGAATAACGACCTTGGATACTTGATAGTTGGTGTTCTTCACATATGATAGGAGACTTGAAGTTTATAAAGAATATGAAGAAGTTTAAAGAAGGAACAGTGACATTTGGAAATGATTAATATTTAAAGATCAAAGGTGTTGGATTAGCCATCATTGGGAAGGAAAAATTGAAGTCCAAGAAACAATTGTATGTTGATGGGCTGAAGCACAACTTGCTGAGTGTATCACAATTGTGTGATGAGGGTAAGAAATTTATCTTCAAGAAAGATGGATTTATTGTGAAAAGTGAAGGAGGTGGGAAGATTGTTATAAGAGGCCAACGAACCAAAGGAAATCTGTTTCAGGTTGGAAATTCACAAAACTCTTGTTACATGAGCATAGTAGAAGAAAATCAGTTATGGAACAGAAGACTTGGGAACATGTGTCAGAGAAATATGAGCAAGTTATCTCAAATGTATAGTGTTCAAGATATTCCAGAATTTCCAAGAAGAAGAGATTAGTGTTTCACTACCTGTCAGAAAGGAAAGATTACAAGTGTTTTGCATAAGAAGGTTGAAATTTGTTCTAAACAACCCCTTGAACTAACACATTCTAATATATGTGGGTCAATGAGAAAACAATCAAAAAATTGAGAAAAGTACATCATCACTTTCATTGATGATTTTACTCACATTACATGTGTTATGTTTACAAAGAACAAATCAGATGCCTTCAAAATGTTTAAAAGCTTCAGAAGGAAAGCTGAGAAAGAGTGTGAGTACTCTGTGAAGAAGTTGAGAACAGATAATGGTGGTGAGTATAGAAGCTAATATTTTGAAGACTATCTTGAGAAGTATGGGATTCAGCATGAATATAGTGCTCCATATACACCCCAAAAAAATGGGGTTGTGGAAAGGAATAACATAAGCTTAGTGGAAATGGGAAGAACCGTGTTACTTGAACATGGCCTTACTCATTACTTTTGGAGGCAAGCTACAAGTACAACTGTTTATATTTAAAATCGTTGTTTCTATAGGCCTCAATCAAACAAGACTCCATATGAAATTTTTTATGGAATTAATCCAAGTATGAAGCATGATAATGTTTTTGGGAGCCCATGCTTCATAAAGAAGAAAGGTGGAAGCAGTGGAAAATTTGAGCAGAAAGGAGAAGATGGAATTTTTCTTGGTTATGCACTAGAAGGAAGAGGTTATAGATGCTTCAACAAAGAAATAGGAATAATGGTAGATACAGTTGATGTAAAATTCATTGAAAACCCGTGGAAAGATAAGCATGTTCAGACAAACAAGGAAGATGAAGAAGAAAAAGTTGATGATTTTGATAAGGATGTAATGAATTGTAATCCTAATAAAGATGAAGAATCGGATTCAGCCATATCAAGTGATGAGGAAGGCACATGAAAAACATATCCAAGGCTGATGAAACAAGTGAAAGCTCAGAATATAATTGGTGATCAATGTCACACAGTTCAAACAAGAAGAACATGAAATTCCATATCACATACTTCCTTGTATTCCAAAGTGGAACCAAATGATGTTAAAGAAGCTTTTGAGAATCCAAAATGGGTTTAGGCCATGAATGAAGAATTAGATCAGATTGAAAATAATGACACATGGGAACTCATACCCAAGCCTGAGAATTAGAATATTTTTGGCACCAAATGGGTCTTCTGGAACAAGTTGAATGAAGAAGGTGAAGTTATCAGAAATAAAGCAAGATCGGTTTACAAAGGCTACTCTCAGATTGAAGGAATTGACTTTGAAGAAACTTTTTCTCCAGTGTCCAGATTAGAAACTATCCGAATCATTCTTGCTATTTCTGCACAACAAGGCGACAAAATCTTTCAAATGGATGTAAAATCTTCATTTTTTAATGGTGATCTTAATGAATAAGTTTATATTGAGCAACCATGTGGCTTTGTTGTTGGGAAGAATTAAAGTTATGTGTGTAGGTTGAAGAAATCCATGTATGGGATAAAGTAAGACCCATGAGCATGGTATTCCAAACTGGATACTTTCTTAAAGAAGATGAACTTCAAGAAAGGACGAGTTGATAGAAATCTGTACATCAGGGAAAGTCAAGATCTTTCACTCATTGTTATTGCCTATATTGATGATAATATTTTTTCTGGGAATGATGAAGGAAGCGGTGAAAGGTTGGCTGAATAAATGAGGAATGTCTTTGAGATTTCCATGTTGGGTGAGATGAGATAGTTTCTTGGGTTACAAATCTTGCAACAGAAAGACTTCATTTTCCTCTCCCAAGAAAAGTATTCTAAGGAACTTCTCAAGATGATTGGCATGGAAAACTCAAAACCTGTATCAACTCCTATTTCAGTGGGAATGAAGCTAAGCAAAGATGATGAAGGAAAAAAAGTTGATTAGAACGACTATCGAAAGCTGATTGGAAGTTTGTTGTACCTAACAACATCAAGACCAGATATTGTTTTTTCTGTTACCTTATGAGCAAGATTCCAGAGTGCTCCTAAAGAATCGCATCTTATTGCTAGAAAAAGAATTCTTAGATACATAAAAGGCATAGAAGAATTCGGAGTCAAGTATAGTGGTTCAAATAACATTTATTTTTTTGGATCTTCAGATGAAGATTGGGCAGGAAATGATGATGATAGAATATCCACATCTAGTAGAGTGTTCTTTATGGGAAAAAGTTGTTTTGGATGGCACTCGAAGAAGAAAAATTCTATGACACTTAGTACGGCTGAAGCTGAATATGTTGTCACCACCATGGATGCCACTTAACTTATCTAGATGAAGACACAGTTGTAAGATTTGTTAGTTGAAGTGACGTTGCCCTTGCTCTTGGGCTGTGATAATCAAAGAACAATTAATCTTACCAAAAATCCAGTCCAACATTCTCTTTCGAAGCATATTGACATCAAATATCATTTAATCAAAGAGCATGTGGAAAAGAATGAACCTAATCTTGAATATGTTTCATCTGCTGAACAAGTTGCTGATATTTTCAAGAAACCCTCACCAAAGGAACCATTCTCAAGATTGAGGTTGAACATGGGTGTCCAACCTCTTTCCCTTCCAGGCTAAGGTATGTTGTTTCATCCCCTCTCTCTTCTTACCTTTGGATTGTTTTTTCAAGGGGGAGAAGTTGTTCGTATCATAAATCTATTGTTTAAAGAGAGAGTTGTGGGTAAGATGTGAACTCAGCACTGCTTGTGTATGTGAACTATTCTAACTGTTTATTGGAGTGGTTGTAGGAAAGAACTTGAAGTTGTTTACAGGATGTATGAAGCTGAAGATGTATGAAGTTGAAGATGTCATTTTCACTATCTATGGACAACATGGTTTTGTTTTCAATGATTCTTCTTTCCTAAAATGAGTTAGCTCATGTAGGATTATAATTATTTATAAGTAATCCATTGCTTGAGGTTACAATGTTTAGTGATTTATGAAAACATGGTTGAAAACAAAATCCAAAGGGGGATATTGTTAAGACCAAGATGAAGGAAGAGATGGTTTTGATGGATTTTCTTTTGTTGATCTTAAGGAAGTTTTTATAAATGAAAGATACCTTGAATTTCAAATAATTCAGAAGCTGGAAGTTTGATGATTAGGAACCAAGAATTTAAGAAATTCGGAACCAGTTTTCGGAACCCAGTTTTCAGAACCTGGAGGTGGTTGAACTCAGAAGTTTTCTATTTGGTGGTGAGAAGTCACTAAGACTTCAATAAAAATTGTGATGATGCTTTGCTGTTTTGTAACTCTAAGATTATGAGTATATTCAACTACTCGTGATGCAAGAAAAAGATGGTTGGAGAAGTCACTCCGAGAATAGAAGAATTGATTCTGAGAATTGGAGAAGTCCCTACGAGAATTGAAGAAGTGATACCAGGAACCAAAAGCCATTACGAGAATCAGGAAGAGCCCTCATGAGAACTAGAAGTTCAGAGTCGACTTGCTAAAGCAAAAGTTCATAGTGGGATGTTTGGAGTTGACTTGCTGAACCTGAAGTTCATATCAGAAAGAATGTTCGGAGTCGACTTGCTGAACCTGAAGTTTATAGCGGGAAGTTCCGAGTCAACTTGCTAAATCTGAAGTTCGTAGTGAAGAACTCCAGAGTCGACTTCCTGAACCTGAATTTCATAGCCAGAAGTGCGGAGTCAGGCCGAGAATTGGTGAATTCATACCGAGAAGCGATGAAGAGTCATACCGATAATTGAAGTGGTGTCATACTGAAGTCTCAAGAAGAGTGAATCAGAGAATGTGATGTCAAAGTCTCAAGAAGAGTGAATCCGATAAGTGATGCTGAAGTATCAAGAAGGGTGAATCCAAGAATGTGATACAGATAAGCCAGAAGAGTGGATCTGAGAAAGTGATACTGAGAATCTTGTGTAACAAAAGTTAGATTCAGAAAAGACCAAAGTCCTAAATCAAGAGAAGGAGATGAATATTCGAGAAGATTATAGAAGCGTTGACAAAGTCATAATTGCTCCGAGATTTCAGGAGAAATTAAGATTTCGATGAATTTAAGTGAGTGAGAAAATATTTTAGCTTCTGCCTAACCACACTTTGGATAACCTATAAAAGGAGGTCAGCGCACTAAGTGGTTTCTTGATGATTATATAGTGAGAGAATCTATGATAATCTAGAGAGAGAAAGAAGAAGTGTTGGTCGACTGAGTTTCATTTCAGTTTCAATCATGAAGATAATTTGATACCAGTTGACACCGTATTGAGTTTCTAGGATTGAAGAATTCAGAGTGAAGTATTCAGAGTGGATATTAGGAATGCGGAATCAGTATTGGATATCACCGTATTGAGTTTCTTAGACTGATGAAGACTCGAATTGAAGAATCAGAGTGAAGAAGAAAATACAGAGTGAAGAATTCATAGTGGATATTCAGAATGGGGAATCAGTACTGGCTGTCCCCGTATTGAGTTTCTCAGGCTGAGGAAGACTCGCATTGAAGAATCGGAGTGAAGAAGAAATATCGATGTAGAGATTTTGGAGTGGATATTCGGAGTGGGGAAGTTCGGACTGTAATTGATCTATCTCAAGTCCAAGGAGTAATTTCCTCTCTTCTGGGTAAGGAAGTGAGGATTTGTGTTGAACTTGCTTACACTTGTGTTTTTGAAAGGAAGTGTAGGTAACATATGTTGTTACAAGAAAAGAGACTTTTCCCTATTGTGCTAAGAGGGTGCACACGCACTGGAGTGATTGTTTCATAGTGCTTCACGAGTTTAGGGGTATATCATACTCGTTGTAATCCAACGATTGTTTTCATAGTGGATTTTATGGTGTTGGATTGTTTCCAACCATACCAAGGATGTAGCTATTCTTTTTGAATGTGAACCTTGTAAATTGATGTGTTCCTTTGGATGTGTGCTTGTTTTTTTTATCAGCAGGGAAGTATATCTTTAACCGGAGACAATGGTTGTTCTCTTTTAAGGGAACTTAAAAAGTGGAAAAGGGGTACCACTGATTCACCCCCCCCCCCAAGTGGTTCATTACTCTAACTGGGTCCTTACACATACTCCAACTTCACAAGCCCTTTCTCCACTTTCTCCTTGATAAAATGATACTTTACCTCAATGTGATTTGTCCTTGAGTGATGGATGGGGTTTTTGATAAGATTGATTTCACTTGAGTTATCGAACTAGATTCCGATCGGATACTTAACTTCAACTCCCATATCTTCAAGCTACGACTTCATCCATAATAATTTTGTGCAAGCCTGAGTGGCAGAAATATACTCAGATTTCGCGGTTCTCAATGAAATGCAATCTTGCTTCTTCCTTAGCCAAGAAATACACAATACACCAAGATAGAATGCACCCTCTGACATTGATTTTCTGTCATCTGCTAATCCAGCCCAATCTGCATCTATATAACCCAATAAACCTGATTGAAATTTATCATTATACATCAGACTGAAATCTACAGTGCCTTTGATATACCGAAGTATTCTTTTCACTGCAAGCATATGGATTTCCTTGGGATTACTCTGATATATTGCTGCTTGGAATGCGGTGAAAACAATGTCAGGCCTTATTGCGGTCAAGTACAGTAAACTTCCAATAATTTTCCAGTATTCTGTGATATTAATTTCCTTACCATCCTCATCTTTTGAATAGTTTCATCCAGGTAGCAACTGAAGTCTTCATATCCTTGGAATTTTCCATTTCAAATCTTCTTAGAACATCCTTGGCATAGTTGGATTGAGAAATGAATGTTCCATTCCTTAATTTTGTCACCATTAGACCAAGGAAAAATGTTATCTCTCCAATCATTGACATTTCAAACTCACTTGTCATGAATTTAGAAAACTGTCTACACTAAGCTTCATCTGATCTGCCAAATATTATGTCATCGACATAAACCAGTACCAACTTCCTTTGATTACTATTGTGGTTGAAATAGATATTGTAATCAACTCCACCACACTGGAGACCATGTTTCTTCAAATACTGATCAATCCTTAAGTAACATGCTCTTGGTGGTTGTTCCAGCGCATATAAAGCCTTCTTCAACAGAAAAACTTTATTCTCATTCTCATGAATAAGAAAACCATATGGATTCTTGGTATGCACTTCTTCCTCAAAATCTCCATTCAATAATGCAGATTTGACATCGATCTGGAACAATTTGAACTTCTATTGCACTGTAATGGCTTGGAATAATCTGATTGTCTCCATCGTTGAAACCGGTGAAAATGTCTCATCAGCATCTATTTCATCTATCTGGGAGTATCCTTTGAACACTAGTCGTGCTTTGTTTTGAAACATTGTTCCATCTTAGTTCATCTTGTTTTTAAATACCCATTTAGTCCTGATGTTGTTCTTATCTGCTGACCTCGAAACAATCTCCCAAGTCTGATTCTTCACAATCTGATCTAGCTCTTTATTTATGGCCTACTCCCAGTTTTCATCTTCAGTTGCATCAGAAAAGAATTCCGGCTCAACCTGAGAGACAAAAGATGTTTGCTGCAGTGATTTCATTCTCTATGTTTGAGCTAGAGCTGACTAGTCACCAATGATATTCTTCCTATCAATTTCATCTCGACTCTTTGACTTTTGTGCAGATGAGGATTTTACTTCCTCATACTCACCATCAGTATCTTCTTCTGAATCAACTTCAGCCACTTCTGCTCTCCCTGATCCTCTTTCCACTTCATTACTTTCAATAGACAACTAATCATTATGTCATTGATCAATTACTTCATTTCATTCAACTAATTTTCTGATCTTCTTGTTGACACATTGTTGATACTCTCTCGCAGCTTCTTGGTATACTGAAAACAGTCAGCTGATACCACTTTGTTATAATGAAGTAGATAACCATGAGATACATGATTATTGTTGCTTCTCCCATGGTTTCTTTCTTCCCTCGATAGGCACCACCTGATCTAATTCATCCAATTAATTCTTTTATGTGATCTTGTATGTGATTTTGTTATTGAATGCCCCCTATGTTCTACAACACTTTCTGTGGTTAGGCCCACTGTTTAAACCCATAACCATTCTTCTCTACTTGCATCATTTATACTAATATGGCACTCAACATAGAGCCATTATCAAAATCTCTAAGCCTATTGAGTTGGAACTTGATGTAGGAAACAATAGATAAAATTAATAACACAATCACTTCCTATTGTTCTTTGTTGCTCCCATTCTACTTCAACTTTGTTACCTAATTTGAGTCAATTTAAACTCTGAATATTATCACTTCTTCTCTTTACATCTTTAGATGCCACTTCCCCTTGGATTGTATCTCCCTAAAAATTGAAACACTTGAATCATCAGTTAATTGAATTTATATACATAGGGAGAGGGGTTCTTCTAGAATCCTCAAGACGAGGATTGTTGTTGATCCTGATGAGTCAACCCTTTGATTATTTCTTGCAGTGCATTACACTCTTTCCTTGCTTCTTCTAGCTTCCTTTCCAACATCAACTGCTCTTGACATATAACTAAGAATTAATTACCTACATGATAAGTATTTTTCTGATATGAAGATTCTGCAGGCCTGGCCTTTCTCACCATTTGGTGTTTAAACCCACGAGTACACATTTTTGTCTTTGATGTTCCACCAAAATTCCATTTCCCTTGATTCCTTCTTCGAGCAGGAATATCTTTTCATGTCATTTTCCCTTGATCCTTCCTCCATTGCAGGGATCTTCCTCTTTCCTATACTTCTTGTGGTGGCACATGACATGCAACTTCTTCAATACATTCTTTGTTTATTTTTCTTTTATCATATTTCTGAGTTGACCCACTATTTATCATTGGTGTTGGGTCATCCACTGAACGTACATTCTCCTTACTCACAACTTTAGCATCTCCTCCCTTCTTCTTCTAGATTTGTTCATGTTCTTTCTTAAAGGATGATTGTGAGTGTGACAGAGAAGGTGATAGATACAACTTTCGTTCAGCTCCATGTGATTCCCATGAGGCTCTGAGCCTATTCTCCAGCTTTCCACTTTGTCTCCCAATGTAATATTTCTCTTTATACATCACTAAAGTCAAGAATCTCTTTTTGGGCTCCTTTTACTTTCTCACATTCTTCTTGCTGAAATATCTTTCCAAATTCCCATGATTAGAATATATGAAACATCTTCCATTAAAGGCATACCTTATTTCATTATCTCTCAGCAGAGATGTTGATGCAGCTTGAGTTCTTCCACTGAAAATGAGCTCCTGAGCTTCCTGACACATATTCATGGTGTGTCCCATTGTTCCACAGTAATAGCATCTAATTAATGCTTTCCTCTAGGAGACTCTTCTCTCTGATTTCTCATGATGCTTCTTCTTATTCTCAGATTTTTCAAAGTTTCTATTATCACATCCTGAAATGTATTCCAGAGCCTCTGAACAGAATCTTGATGTGTGGCCATGAATCCCGCAGAATTAGAACATGTCGTCACTTCTTTTTGTAACTATCCTCTTAGGCCTATCTCTAGCACCTACAAGTTTTTTATTACCTCTGGATATTTTCACTACAATTTTTCTATCACGCATAGGAGTGAGATCATCATATCTAATTACAGATTTTCCTAAAATAGATGGCCTTTGGTATGATAAAATCCTTTCATGATTCTCCTATGATTTAGCATATTTCGCTTTCATTTTATCATCACCTACCGAAGGATAATCAAATAATAAGTGCAATGCATCCATCAACTTGGTCTTCTCTTTGGATTTAGATTTCTCCATTTCTTTCTTGACTGGTTCTATTTCTTCCTCCAGTTGCTGAGTCTTTTTATCTCTTAATTCAAGTTAAGAGTCAATTTCTCTCTTGAGAAGCTTTCCTCTACTCATCTCATCTTCCAATTCATGTGTCATCTTATCCACCATGCCACCTTTCTCCTTTACTTTCAATTTTTCTTGAGAAAAAGATTCAGATAAGAATGCATTCTCTTGTTGTAGCCTTTGATTCTTCTGAACTAGCTTAGATAGCTGTGTAGTAAGATCAACATTTCTGGCTTTCAAAATATGAATTTCATCTATGTCCAGATTCATTCCCTTAAAATCAGCTTTGAGATTTTCACTCATTATAGACAGCTTTTGTATTTCTTCGTCTTGAGAATCATTTATCTTCCTTAGATCAGTGGCCACATCAAGAATCCTTTGATTTAATCTCTTAGTTTTTTAACCTCAATTTCCATTGCTTGGATATTTATTTCATTAGATTTTATCTCTTCATCCAATTTCTGATCCATTTCCTTTGCCTTGTGGAAAACTTATACTTTTTGACTTCTTAGTGTTTCTTCATCTTCAGTGGTTCCAACATCACTTGGAATATCAGGTTCTTCACTCATTCCTTCAGCATCATTGAATGAGTAAGTATTTTCATAGCATGATTCATCCAAACCATTCTTCTGTTCACTAAATGATTCCTTTAACTAAATCACACTCTTTCTATTGACACTTCCACATTGGGTAATTTCACCAGACTTCTGCTTCTTGTTTGAAGTTCTTCCCTTTTCCATGCCATAATATGATTAGAGCAGACTGGATCTTTAACTTGAGTAATTGACTTAGCCAAGTTAGAGAAAACAAATTTGATAAAAGAAATCTGGCTCCGATACCAATTGTTAGGACCAATAGGGGCCTATATACCCTGAGAGGGGGGTGAATCAGGGTATGGATATTCCTTTTCAAAATTCTTCCTGCCCCACTGGATCGTGACCTCTATATTACAAGGGTCACTTTGTTTGCACTTGTGTGTTTATTATGACCACTTATTTTCTTCTTTATCCGATAATGATGCTTTGAATGAAATCCAGGGAAGCAAGGATGCAGAAACAAAGATTTTTACTTGGTTCTCCCTCACTGTGTTACGTCCAGGGAGCATTCAATGACAATGTGCCACTATACCAAATCCATTAAGGCTCACTACCAATAATTTTTGGGCTAGATCACTTCTATGCCCAGGAACACTACCTTTACAAAGTTTAGGGTCAGCTCACTGCTTTCCCAAGGGTCACTCCCTATTTCTCTTTCACTGGCTCACTGCAGGTAGAAAGGATTACCTTCTTCCTCTTCCTTTTCTTACTACACTTGGAAGGTACCCTCTCACAGTTTATAGACATGTAGGTCTCTTCATTTTCATGAATGAATGCATCTTTAACTATTGATAGATGATCTGTTTAATTCCAAATTTCATCCACAGATGAATACCCCTTTGCCTCTTAAACCCTGGGCAATTCCTTTGGAAATACCTTTTCAAAGAACCCTACTTCATGAGGTTCCCAATTTTGCGAAGCTCAAACAAGCCTTCGCGAAGCTCCTGCCTTTTCGCGAAGCACTCTCGTGAAGAACTATCACGAACCACCCTCATGAACCTCATGTCTTTGCAGAGTTACTTCCCTCACGAATCTCACTGAGCCAATGCGGAGCTCGCAACATTCGCAGAGCTAGAATAGTCGTCGTGGAGCTCCTCATTTTTGTGAAGCACACTGCCTTCGCGAACTACCTTCGCAAATCGAGAGAAAATAATCTTCTTCAAAAATTATCTCTACTTCTCTCCAGGGGGTCGAAATTTATTTATAGGTGATTCCCTCAACCCTTGATCCTTCCACGCGAAGTCAACGCCACGTCATCACAAATCACAAAGCTCCGAAGTTTCTGCCAAAATTCTCTCAAAATCGCAAAGCACCACGTCAATTTTCCAATCTCGGAGCTCATCGTAATCGTGGAGCATCACCATCAACATTATTTCTCACCATCACCACGAAGAACCCTCGCAAATCCCTTCACCACCGTGATGCACTTCAACCTCTACTGTTCGTGAAACTTTGACGTAATCACGAAGAATCACCACCATCATTTTTTCGATCTTCGCAAATTCCAAAACATGAAGCCTCTCTTCATGAAATTCATGCCTTTTCCATGTTAAACTATGATCTTCATAGAAATCCTATTTTCGTGATGCTCACCAACCTCCAAATTTTGGACCCCAAAAATTTGGCAAACACCAGAAAATGGCGCCACCTTTTACTGCTCTTTTGTACCACCTCCAGATCATCCATTCCTTTGTCATTGTTCTTTGTCAACATGGATTATCAACAACTTCTCTGGAACTCAACAATTCACAATGGAAACCTGCTTTGTCAACAAACACATTCTACCCAAAAATAATGCAATATTACCTTGAGGGATTTTTTCCCCAACAATGAAGTTTTGGATGATCAAGGAGATCGCCCTTGGGGATTTTATCTCATTTGTTTTTTTATTCAATATATTAAGAAGCATGTTAAATTTATATCATTTTCTGTTATGTTTCATAAACTATAAATTCATCCTTTGTATAAACTAGCATTGGCCACTTTTATTAAATTGTTATTAATTACCTTTTGATGCTACCTTTCAATTTTTTTATAATTTTTGTTATTGTCTATTATTTCATATCTGATAACACTTTTGAGCATCTCTGATAAGAGGGTATAGTATCCCCACTATCAACTCTGAGACCCTCACTGCTAGTCATCAGCCTTTGACATAAGGGGAGATGTGCTTGAGCCATGTGACCCACTAGTGCGGCTACCAATTTGATGTTAAGCTCGGTCGAGACATTACATAAAATGACCTAATTTATAGATAAGGAACCATGTATGACACTATTGAACTTTTGACTATCACTAGGGTCCTCACAAAACTACCCATTATAATATCCAAGGAATGCATGCATCCATGATAATAGGTTAATTTTTTCACTAAGATGCATTCACCCATTGGACCAACAATTGGGTGACCCAGGGTATCCTTTCCCACATGAATATAAAAAATAATTTTCTAGTTTTAGGGCCTGACACTCCTTCCTAATTAACCATATTTTTTTGTCCTTGATGGGGTACCCTTGGTAACCCATCAACATACTAGGATTTTCCCTTAGAAAAGTCTTATACAATAGACCTAGGACACCAATGACAATTCAAAAGGGTGGTGACAAGAATTAATTAACAACATGCATCACAGGAAATGAATTAAAAGTAAAACACACATTTTTACCCACACCCTCATAGGAAAAGGGACACAAAATCAACAAGAATGATAAGAACCTACAATGAATCAAAATGCACATCCCATCATGGGATCAAAAACCATCATAGGCACACAATAATGAAAAGGGGCTCAAGAGGGTTTTACACCTTTCATAAAAACTCACATTCATAAAATGAAATTTTTTCCTCATATTAAAAAAACATGGATTTAAAATACATTTCATCTTTTATAAAATCTATCTCAATCTACTCTTGAGACATAGTTTGAAAAAAATAATTCTTCAAACAATTTTGAAATACATAATTCATTTAAAAAACATTGAAATTTTTCAAAACCATGTAGAAGTTTAAAAATAACATCGACATGGGATAAAAAAACATTTAAAATTTTGAAACCAATGTTAAACCTTTTAAAAACCCATGAACATGGTTTAAAAACCAAATAACATAAGGATAAATTTCTATAAACATTAGATCGGTGATCTCCACTACTTTAAAACAAAATAATCATTAAAGTAAACCCAAAATTTTCAAAAACACTTAGCATGGATTCACATCCCATGACATTGTAGAAGAAAAATTCATATCAAATTGGACCCTCATGCATCATTCATATAGGAATAATTAAAATAAAAAACATTTTCAAATAGAAAATCTATTTAATTTAATGTTATAGAAAGTGAAAATAAAGAAACATCTACATCAAATCCACGAAGAGAGAACCATAATGGTCCAAAACAAATATCCTTCAGTATATAACTCTCAAAATTGCAATAAAGTTACCAAAGAGGGCCATCACAGATCCCGAAAAATAATAAATAAAAAAATTGTGTCAAACCCCTTAATATAGTGTTCATCCAAAAAAACGGGGTGATAGAGAGAAGAGAAATCACCAAAATATGGAGGAAGAATGTCTATAGAGACCAAACCCTATTGGATCGAACATAACTCTAGAAGAAATACAATGAAAATTAATAATGATAGGAGGCCTCAATGGGGAGTCCATGCATTCCAAGGAGGGAGGGTAATTAAGTGATAAAGGATTTACATAGGGGGTGTGTACAATAAGAGGAGGGGGATTGGTGAGTAATTATGTTTTAGGGGTTTTAATTGAACATGAATCAAAAATAAAAATAAAAATAATTTTTTAAAAAAATAGATTAGAACATATGGTTAGGCCACACAGTTTACCTAACCATGCACCAAGCATTCTCAAGGTGTTAACCAGTGGAAAAACTCAAATAGTTACTCTAAGGTGCCACATGGTTGGACTAACCATTCTCCAACCAAGCCAAATAACACTTTCCCATTGACATACCACTATGAATGGTTTACAAAAAGTTAATCATAATCTTTAACAAATAATTCATTGTAAAAAATGCCTAAATTGTTTCAAAACATAATCTCTAGGCCTGAAAAAATTTTAATTATTCAGAATTAAATTAAAATGATTTATAAACAACACCAAAGTGACACATTGGGTGCCAAACACTACACACTATGGAACTTTATACACTAAAAAAGTATCTTGGGTGAGTATAGGTTAAAAAAATTAGGAACTATAACGAAAAATATAAGAAAAAATGATTCCTCATGTAACTGAGCATTCTAAATAAACCCAAAATAAAATGGGTCCACAAAACACATGAAGAAACTATGAAGAAATGGAGAAAAAGAGTTTCTCTCCCCACTATTTATAAAATAAATAAAATTATTGAAGAACCAAAAACATATTCCCAAAGAATAATTGAATTTCATAAATAAACCACATTCTTGAAATACATAAGTGGAATCACACAACTCCACAGGCCAAAGCCAACCACGAGGAACTATTTCAAATCTATAGGAACTGCACTACTAAAAAGAACATCCAAGAGGGTAAATAAACTAGATCACCAAATCTAATAACCCCTAAACAGGAACCTATAAAACAGAAAACATTCCTTGATAAGATAAAATATAGATATAAGCTAAAGTACTCAATTCAAATATAAGGGGGTTATAAATAAAACTCTCCAGAATATTGTCCCAAGGTATTTTGATTAGAAAAACAACCTAGTGGAATTAAAAACCTAAAAGAAAAAAAAACATACCAATTTTACAATAATTCACCGTAGTTCCTTCCCATTATCAAAAAATAAAAAAATATCCCATCATTCACACCATATAAATAAAAAAATACCTTAAAACAATGAAAAACAAAAAACCCTCAATAGGAACACTGCCCGCAATAGAAAAACAAAGGAAGACCCAAGAAAACACCTTCTAAGGCCATCTCATGAAAAAAATTCTCTAAACTCCACGATCTTATATTCCAAAATGGGTCTTCATCCAAAATAGATGCAATAAACACAAAAATATTTCCCCAAATAATTTCTAATCATCCATCAAACCTCAAACATCTCCAAAAATACCCAGGGAAATATTCCCAACCAAAACTCACTCAAGAGTCTCTAGGAAAACTAATTCTCACTAATCCATCCATAAAGCCCACACTTACGGGTCAAAACTACTTGAACCAAAAATATTCAAACGGGATACCAAATAAAAACTTCCTCAGATAAAACCAAAGCATGAAACTTTGAAAAAGTAAATCACACATGACACCCCATTCATATTTTAGGAAGTGTTAAATAAAAGGAGAAAGGACCCCTAAAATAAACACTCTTATTTTATAGTATACCTTTCTAGGGAGAAGGGGGATATCAAAAAATATGAGACATAGATTCTTACATAGTTATCTATCTAAAATCACACCAAGATTTCCTAAAGAACAAATAGAATCAAACTAAACACTAGATTAATTAAAACAAGTCATGCTTTTTTTTCAAAAACACATTCTAAAAACCAAGTAATCATTGATATTTTTCCATATTCCATTAAAATATAAATAGAATCCATTGTAAAAATTTAGACCCCAAAAAATTATATCAATTAGATAATTTTAAAATATATACAAAAATTATTTCAAAAGAAACACCGCTTGTTTTAAAACCAAAACACAATTCTAGGTTTCAAAAGAAAACACTTTTATTTTTGAAACTATATTCAAATCACTTAAAATTTTAACATATATAGAATAAGGATAAAATCCAAAATTTGAAAATATTGGATTCCCTTAAAACTGGAATCAATTATTTTAAAACATTTTTTCAAATTCCAAAGGGAACCATATTTTAAAAAAATATAGGGAAAAATTAATTTAACAAAAAATCCCTAAATAAATTCTCTATAAATAAAAATATTTTCTAATGAAATCTATTTTTCACCAACACAAATGAACTTCACATCAAATTCATTAAGGAATAAAGAAATTAATAACATGAGCCTTAATAAAAAATGCCAATATATCATAAGATTTAATGTGACTCGTATCCCATCTCCTTCACACACGTTAGAAAATACAAGGGTCAAGTGGTCTAAAAAATCAACTAGAATGTGGAACCATGCCCGATATGGATACCTAGTATAAAAACCCATGTTAGTCATGAATTAATCCCTAAAATATTATAGGCATTGAGTGTTTTGTTTATATATGATTTTTTGGACCTATAACACAATCTCATGCTTTGATTCCCCTTTTTTCCATCATCATCTGAACACCAAACATGAATTTCTAAGGAAAAAAATACATTCCCTTGAGGATAAAACACCACCCCCATTTCAATCAGCCATAATATTAAAACTCCATAAAAAACCATATTCAAGGGAAAAACCTTAAATGTCTATAGAATCTTGAGTTTTAAGGTGGAAAGAATCTCACAACACCCTCCGAGTACTTACCACCTGAGTCCTAATTAAAAATTCTTACACGATATTACCGTGTCACCCCAAATAACAAATGAAATTACAAAGTATTAGGATTATTTATAAAAAACAACTCAAAACTCTAGTACCATTTGAAATGAACCATCCCTATACATCCATTTAATGGATGTTCGAACCAACCTGCCACTTTCCTAAAGGGTATTAATAATCACCACAGTTTGGGAACTAGTTCTTATGAATTAGAGGAATATACATGGAAATAGTTTCACCCAATAATATGAGTAAATGGGATATCAATAATATAACAAATAATTTTCATTACCCATCCATATATTAAATGTTCATTCTAAAACAAATAGTGAGATATAAACAGCACATATTATATGGACCATAGTAAACCGAAAAAGATCCAAAACCCCCCGAAACACACCAGTTTCACTATCATTGAAAGAAGATATTCCCACAAAATTCATATCCTCAACCATTATAATATCTTTACAAATCCAACCATAGAAAGTAATGATATCTTAATTGTCCAATGTAAATCACGTTAAGGGAATAGCTGACTGAACACACTATATAAGTATTGTAGGCCTAGAAAATTTTGTAATAAGAATATATGGATGTATGAAGTAAATTAAATACTAAACATAGATAATCCAATGTTCTAAAAATCAGCTAGGTAACTGAACTGGGATCCTATATTTGATATAATAATATAGTCATGAGAACATAAACACTCTATATTCCACCAAAACCCATTAAGTCTAAGAATAAAATTTCTTATTACATCTTATAAATTCTAGTTTTAAATATAATAGAATGATTAAAATTTCATATATAGTTTCAAAAAATTAGGAATATAGGTCACAATTATCTTAAAAAATATTTTTGAAGATTTTTTATTTAAATGAAAATAATTTCTTATAAAATAAGTTTTCATTGTACAACACCTCTTGACCAAAATAAAATTTTAATTTTCCACATTAAAAACATTTCATAAACACCTCTTTTAGAAATAACCATATCAATATTGAAATTGGTTTCTATCCATAAAAATAATTTCCAAAACATGGCTAGAAACTAACCATTTATTAAACCAGGAATAATGGCCTAAAACCATACTTTCAAAACTCATTACTAAAAGTAGTTTTAAAAAACTATAAATCCACAAGATTATTTTTTTTCTTATTTAGCACCTTTCGTAATCCCTTTTCAAACCAATAAAAAAAATTCAACACAAGAATGAAGAAATCACATAGGTAGGCAAACTATATCAAGTCATACACCAATGGATAACAAACAAAAAGTATATATGTTTCAAGAATGAAAATAATATTAGAGGATATAATCAATACAAAAATGAATTTCCACATAAAAATCCTTAAAGGGATCTTAGTTTCAAGAGAATAATCCTTATGAACTATTAATAAATGGGCAAGAAAGGGAAATAGGGAACCTATGATGACACAACTAAAACTATCAACATCACTAGGAATTTTACCTTCACCAACCACACCCTCACAAGTAAAGTTCCCCAAAATAAACAAGCATGATTATTACATACAAGAAAACAAAATACAGATCCACTCATGGTATCACAAGCTACCAAGATCAGACAGTAATCCAAAGGGTATCAATATGGTTTTATAACATTAATGAAAACTCATTTCCATAAAATGAAAAGTGGACCATCTCTTAAAGACCAACTTGGAATGACAATCAATTTTATCTTTTAAAAACGAAATATCAATCTAATCTTGAGAAAATTTTTGATAAAATAATTCATGAAACCATTTTCAAATGCACACATCCTTTATAAAAACATTTAAATTATTTGAATCCATGAAAATGTTTCTAAATACCATTTTCATGGGATAAAACATCCATTTAAAACTATGCAACCCAATTCAAACATTTTAAACAAAGAAACACTTGGTTTGAAAACCAATTATCATAAGGATACATTTTTTTTAAAAATATAGTTTGGTTATCACCCTAACTTTTAAAACCAAAACATTATTTAAAATTTGATCAACGGTATTGAAAAACACTTGGAATGGATTCACATCACATGAAGAAGTTTAGATTATATTGTATATAAAGACATTACCTTATGGGTCATACATAGAGGTATAATTAAAATTCAAAACATTTTCAAAACATCTAGAATTAATGACATTTAATAGAAAAAATGGAAAATAAACACCATCCTTAAATTGATGGTGGGAGAACCAAAATGGTCCAAAATGTATAGACCTTGGTGTAGGATTACCCAATACACAAAAAGTTAATTTGAAAGACCCATTGAATAACCTAAAAAATAGTAATTCTTAAAAACAAGGTTAAATCCTTTGAAATGATGTTTATCTAAATGAATAGGGCGACATGGAGAAAATAAACCACCAAAATTTGGAGGAATGAGGGAGGTGGAGACCTTATCTTCACGGATTAGCCTTAAATTTTGAAATAATCTAGTGAAACACATTAGAGGAGGAGGCCAAAAGGGAGAGGTTGTGTGAACCAAGGGGGGGTGCTTATCTTGAGGAGGAATTATCACATGGGAGTGTCATGCGATATGGAGGATAGGGTGGGGTGAGTGAATATATTTTAGGGGTTTTAATTAAAAATTGAAATAAAAATAAGTTAAAATTATTTTAAAAATATAGTTAGAACTCATTATTAATCAATATGGATTTCCAAACCATGTGAAAACTATGTGAAACAAATTTCGTAGCCAAAAAACTCTCAATATTTCTCTAGGCATAACTTAGTTAGACAGATTGTGCTCTAACTATTCCAAATGGCACTTTCCCATTGATATACTCACACACACGGTTTCCACATGTTTCCTTCTAACCATGAGAAACCTGTGGATAATATAAAATCCATAAATTTCATTAAAACATAATTCTGACACAATAAAAATTTTTAATTATCCCATATAAAATTAAAATAATTTCTAAAAAAACAAAAAAGTGACACTGTGGGTGTGACATGTGGCATTATGAAGGATTTATTATCATAAATAATTAAGATAATAATTTTGACAGAACCCAATCTAATGAAACCTAGATGGACCCAAGAGTGATATGGGTTGAACTAAACAAATCTTATTCCTAATTTGGTTTATATTATACATTTCTACAAGGTATTATTATGAATTGTATATTTTTTACTCTGATTAAATTTAGATATTAATGATCACATAATACTAATTTTTTTGTTTTATTTGATGACTAGAGATAACAGGCAGCTAATTACATTGTAATTAGATAGTAGGTAGTTCATTTAATTTTTTATTTCAATCGATTATAGATCTATTATCATGATGGAAAAAATGAAATAACACACAACTATTCTATACCACCCATATTATTTCATTATAATCATTATTATAAAATCTTGTTTGAGTGATCCTACCACAATTTTTTAGAATTAAAATCACATTCAAGTTACTTTACAAAATATCAACCGCTCTTTATATTCTAGGATATTTTGATGGGGATTTTGATTCTTTTTTCCATATTTTAAAGAAAAAAATTTCTCATATTAATCAATTTTGGAATTACGACAATGTAATTTATTGATATTTCAAAAAGTGAAAATTTTAAAGCGGTTTTACAATCCATTATAAGGCTATAGAGGAGGGTGATAACTAGGTAATATATATTTTTCTTATTTAACCAATTCTGTGATGTTTCACATAATTATTAAACCAACCATGTTTTCATCCATTCTAGTCGGATCATATTCATAGGTTTTATGGAAAAAAAGTCATAAATGACATTACAATACTACATTTTAAAAATAAAAAAATGACAAAATTAATTTCTCATTTATTTCACTAATATCAACAATGATGTCACTTTTTTTCATGGGCATATGAATTTAGGGAATTTAAAAACATTATGATGCATAGTTCTAACTCATGTATGAGACCTGATGCAATATTGAGCCTCCAAAAGGGACAACCGAATTTGAGTACATCGTGATCCTCATTTTAATAATTTATGAATCTAGAAACTCTTATGGATCACAACCTAAAGGAATCATATTGATCCTAAATGTTTGAAAATATTAATATATAAATTAATTGACATGAATAATGTGTTTCATTATTATACCTAAAATAATAAGGTGGACACCTCAATTGAAATTATATATTGAGTTATGTTATTATTTTAGAAATCATTAACTAATTTACATTAGTATGTGATAAATAAAATTCTGAGGAATCAATTTATTTAACAGGGGATAATTTAACACCTCAATATTTTGGAAAATATTTTTTTAAATTAATTATATGTTCATTAACATTCTCTACACACAACACTGAACTAAAACGACACACGACATATTAGATTATTATTATTAGGATATTTTAAAAATAATAAATTCCTTAATAAATAAAAAAGTCAGTAATAAATTATAAATTCCTAAAAATTAGGATTAAGAATACGTAATGTTTTAAAACGACATATTCTATAAAAATAGTTTTCCTATATGTATTGTATTTTCATTTAAAATATAATTTCAAAACTTTTATGGATTTATTTTCCGAAATTAATTTAATTATTAAATTTAGAGTTTTAAAATTATCCACTAATCAATTTTTTATATTTTTATAAAATAATTTTCTTTTAGGTGAGTTGTCAAAAATAATGATTTTTCGAAAACCATATTATTTATCATTATAACAAGAATTAAGTATAGCATAAAAACATATAAATATTTTCCATGGTAAAATATGTATTTAAGATGTAAAAATACACATATAAAATACTATAATGAATTTATAAAACTTATGTTGAACCATTTATTAACTAAATTAATATTTTCAAATATAAAAATTCTTTTTAGTATTTATTTAAATTGAATTCCATTTTTTGGTAAACATTTATTTTTTATTACTTTTAAAGAAACATATCATTTTTTGAACCAATTTATATCTTGAAAATAAAATACATGTATAATTTTACCCTATATATAAATTTTAAGTATTAAAATACTGTTTTTCTACGATCTAGGTTTTATGCTTTACATCATTCAATGATAGAATTGATTTTTTAGAAACATATAATATTTTTCAAATAAAATTGATATCATATTTGGAATCATTATATCCAAATTATTCAATTAGTTATATTTTCTATAAACTAAAATTAAATTACTTTTCTAGAAATTAGTTACCATAGTGAAACCAAAAACGATATAAATAAAAATACTGAAACTAAAAGACTATAAAAAATGTTTGAAATCTATGCGTGAATATATTTTTGATATATGATCGACCTTATATCATATATAACCCTATTATTATCCTTTTTTATGTCTACTTCATGTGTGAAACATGAGATATCTTTATATTAATTTGAAATATTTATAAAAATCCAATATCTCCACTTATATAAGGGGCCTATAAACCCTAGTGAAGACCACACAATGAATTAGGTTTAATAATTTAACTATTATATTTTTACTCCCTAATATTAATTTTCCTTGATTCTGTGCTCATAATATATTTTCTTGAGACCTCCTTCTCTGGGGAATCCTCGATGGAAAATGGAAATATTACAACGTGTGTACTCATTTTTTCCTAACATATTTTATTTTAATTTTTAATTTCAAAAATATGATTTCATAATTAATATATAATGAAATAATATAAGATTATATAATTAATTTTATTTTTTGAGGGAATAAATAATAACTACCTTTCCCCTTTTTTATTAAAAAAATGAAATTATCATTCACATGTTATGCATATTACCTTCTTCATAAAGTAATGACTTCAATTTTTCACCACCACATCTCTTCACATATTTTAAGGGATAAATTGAAGAATAAATGTGAAATTTGCAATATAATTATTATTATTGATAGATAAATTATTCTCCAACATATTTAATTCTAATTCGTAGAGAAATGAGAACATAATTTATTTGGTTAGAGTACCATCGCCTCCATGAAGTAACATATCTTGTTTTTCGTGTACTGTATTTATTATTTTTTAAAATATATTAAAATATTATAAAAAACCTTAAAAGTATATAAATAAAATTATTATTATTATTTGTAACAATTAAATAATTCCAAAATAATCAAATTTCATAATAATAATCATCCATTAATTTAGGTATGTTCGTGTTTGGATAAATCTAATCAACTACTTGAACAATGCTATAAGATAATATCAATGGATTGCTACAAAAAATTAATTACAGATAAAATATGTTATAAATAATTAAAGATTGATTTTATTTTGGTTTTTTATTATTAATGTTAATGTAAATCTAATTTATTATTATACTAATGCATGTTTATTAAAAATCATTGAAACATTCTATTAAAATATTTAAAATTTAAAAATCATAACCAAAACTCCAATAGAAAAAATTATAAAATTATAAATAAATATACATAATCAATTCCATAACGTTGTATTATATCATAATGATGAAATTTTGGAGATTAATTAAGAACAACACCACTCTTATGAGACCAGTTCAAAATAATCAAGGTTATTAATATATAATATTGAAAATAGTTAATAATTAACTAATATACTTATAGATAATTAGTAAAAAAATTATTAAAGTTAATCGATATGAATAATTTTATGAATTAAGTTGTCTTGATAATTATTTTTTTACACATGATATTCAATCAGTTTAGTGGAAGTCAAAAATTAAGGCAAAGTTTTATTGTTTAAAATTTAATCTATTATGACACATTTCTTATTATACATCTTGTTTTATTTTGAATAGTATATATAATTATGAATTAATATTTCATATGATAATACTCTCATTATTCATGATATTTAATGTTTCATAAGAAACTTTATTTTTCAATGGGTTTTTATTTGATTGTTTCTAATGTAGTAATGGAGTTATTTGTCTTAAATTTAATTTTTTGAGACATATTTATTAGTGTGAATGATGACATCTTTTAAATGGTGTGGTTAATTCTTAATGAATATATTTTACCATATTAATTTAATTTGTGGGGTTTTAAGAGCCATATAATTTACTTTCATTTAATGGGTTTTGGTTCAAGTGACACTAAGGTTGTAAGGGTTTTTGATAATTGAACTCCATTATTTGAGTAAAAATGTTTCTTCATGAACTTATTTATTGCATTTTTTATTTATAAAATACAGAGATTCTATTTCATGATACTTTATACTCATCTCTAGTGATAATAAATTTTTAATTCACATATTTTACATTGATTAATCTCTTTTTCAAAAAGTTTTTCAATGTTATGAATAATCCATATCATCTTTAATGGTAGTTTCTCTATCATATATATATTTAAATTCCTCAAAAATGTTTTACTTTATATTAGGAAACCCAATTAAATTGTATCTCATGAAACTTTCATACTTACCTTATAATATTTTCAAACAAATCTTATAATTTTTATATTGTGGGGTTTCAATAATTGGTTTTTCAAAATATTTTTTCATGAATTCAAAATAAATTTTCTATTACCATCTCTAAATTTCATTTTATAACCTGTTGGTCTTTTCATGGATATATTATGGAGGTTTATTTTTCAAAATTATGTGTTTTTGAATTCATTAACTTCCCAATTTGAATCCATTTTTTCTTTTTAAGGCTTCCACATTGAAGATTAATTTTTAAAATTAAGAGTTATTAAAAAAACTTCACTTCATATTTTTGAAAACTATATGTAATTTCAAGAATTAATTATTGATATTTATTTAAAAATAATGTTTTTAAAATTATAATGTTCCAATTTCTCAAAATTGGCATTCCTGAAACTAACTTTTCAAAGTGACTAATATTTCATCTTTTATAATATATATAAAATAATTTTTTAGAAAAAAATTTATGACTTTTATACCATTTTTATTTTTGGATAAATCATTTATTTCCTTGTGAAATATATTTTTATGAATCACCCTCTAAATATTCTTAGTAAATTTTTACATGATTTGGATGTGGGTATCAACCATTTACATTCTTGAGGTTAATTTTTGTGATACCATCTAGAAATTTTATGGAACCAATTTTTCATTCTATGAGTTCCTTATGATGTGATAAATGAGACCCATTTCTCCCATGGTTTTTTGTGATATTTTGAATGATTGATATCTTATAGCACACATTTTCATGGTTTTTCATTAAGTTATGGTAGGGACCTATATAGACCTCCAATGCACTGGGTAATGCATTATAGGTCCTAAAATAGTGGGAAATGATTTGTGATGCCCGATCCTCCAAGTGAAAAAGGTGAGTGAACTATGATCCACTAAGATAAACACGTGAGTGAACTCTTATCCACCAAGGTAAATAGGTTGTGATGCCTAATCGACTATTTTTTGATTCAGATACTCTTGTTTATTCCGTATTTTATGATTTTAAATGTACTTATGTTATTATTGCTCATGTATTTTTACATATATTTTATCTAGGTATGTTTTCATAATTTTATATAAATGGATATTGTTTATGTTATCATCCCTATATGCTTATCTCTTTCTCACTTATGATAATTATTGGTCATCTATTATGTTTCCCTTAATAATAATATAATCTCACTGCTTTCTTAGGTTTCTTTTACCAGGATAAGATGGTAGGTTTTTCATGTTAGATATTTAGAATGGGGTATAGAGTTGAGAAGTTATAAATAAATGTTGTTCAGAGTTATAAAATATGTAGTTTATATAGATAATCTTCTATGAAGGTAACTCGAAATCTCTATTTTTTATTTGAATATTTGTAAAATGGAATGATGGTTCATTTAAAATAAATAAATAAATGTGTTTATTTAGAAATGATTTCCTATGTAGGATTGATTTTATTTATTTTAGTTTTTCTGCTTCCTAATTAAACTCAGTTGTATATGTTAAATACTAGTTTTTTTGAACATGTATAGTAGTTCACCCCAACGTTTGGATATACATCACAAATATCATGTTTTTTATTTGATTATAATGAATCCTAAATAAATATAATAATATGAAATAAATTATTAATAAAAATCATAATACTTTTCTATAAAAAACTACTAAATTTGAATAACACCTTAAAATCATTAGTCTTCTGATAATAATCAATTTCATGGATTTCTGTTACTCGACCCTCATGGATGGTTGGAATACACATTAAATTTGTTACAAATAAACAAGACCATCCATTATATAACTCCTTATTATATTATATATATATCCCACTTAATTCATCAAGTCATATAGTCCTCCTAGCTTTATTATCAGAAAG
Source organism: Viscum album (assembly GCA_963277665.1). NCBI lineage: Eukaryota > Viridiplantae > Streptophyta > Magnoliopsida > Santalales > Viscaceae > Viscum > Viscum album. The sequence goes on from OY728157.1 coordinate 695,709,977, forward strand.
AATTATAATAAATCTATAGAAAAATATTAATTAATATAATTAAAATAATAATATAAAATACAATCTAATAAATTTTCATACCCATATATAAACACATGAATTATATATTATTTAGTCTCTAATGTTTCTCTAAGATGATAGTTGAATGTGAATGATACCACTATAATTGTAAATTGTCTCTAGAAAAATCATAAATTCTTTCATAGATATACAAATCGTAGAAATTTATTTTTTTGTAGTTGATGATTACGTGTTCATTTTAGTTCCATAATTCACATATAAAGTAATCCCACACCCCCTAATAGTAGTAGATAGAGATGTGAAAGAATAAAATAAAAAGTTAAAATTAATACATGTAATAATAGAATAAATTTGGCCACATATTTTTTTAGGGTTGTATACATATACTCTAGGTAAACTGATTAGTGTGTTCTAATTGTTTTTACCTGATGAAGGACCAGTATCCAATATTATTCTAGTGGGTCCCAATTTATGTCGTGAAGATTGGATGTATAGGATGATTATAATTCATTAGATAATAATTCAAAGGATCATGAAAAATAAAGACCCTAGAGAATAGAGAAATGGTAAGTGAAGGTATCATACAATTAAATGGAATTGAATAATAATGATGTAGAGTGGGAGACTACATTATATTAGGTCATTTTGTCCATTTTTTGGTTAGGTAATTTTGTTTTTTTGGGGTTAGGTTATTTTTTTATTTATACATTTATTAATTTGGTCATTTTATATAGAAATTTTTTTCATTTCATGTCAGTTAATTAGATTAATTTTTTGGTTAGGTTATTGAATTTATTTTGATCACTTGTTTAATTTTGGTCAAATAATAGAAAAAAACATGAACTAAATTGAACCAAACCAATGAATCATAAATGAAATGAAATGGAATTAAAATAAAATAAATAACACCTAATTTAATAGAAACACTATATTATTTTATCATTGAAAAAAAATTTATTCATTTCTTTATATGTGCTACAACACATTATATTTATATAATCTTTTAAAAATTATTTAAATTGGTCTTAGTGAATTTTATATCATTTTAAATATATTTTAGTGATATTTGAATCTATTTTAAGAAAGTTTAGTGGTGTTTAATTTGAATTTAGGTTGTTCTACATGAATTATATTTATAGTTTACATGTAAAAATTTTTTATAGTTTATGTGTAAACGGTATATTTTTACATGTCAAAAGTGTTAATTATTTTCTTGTACTTCAATAATGAAAAATAAAAAACCCAAATAAAAAATCAATATTTTTAAATGCATAGAACAATGATTTATATATTTTATGTTTGATCCAAGCATGTATAACCAATATAGTTATAAAATAAATCAGTTTTATTAACTCCAAATCATAAAATATCCTCTTAAAATAGTCCCAAAACCCATAAATATAGAAGTATTTCAGAAATAAAATCTAAAATAAGATTAAAATAATTTTTAGCTCAAAATATAAGATTATAGAATAGTTTCAAAACCATGATTTCATAAAAGAGTATATATATCCACTAATGTTCAAACATAGTTTATCCTTTCCATGAGGATCTCAAAGATCATTATGTTTAATTGATATGAACATATTATTTTTAAAAATTAACACAAAGATCAAATTCATGTATATTAATGGGATTTAAAAATAACTATAAGAAAATGAAAATATACAATTCAAATCACATTACATCGTATGGAATAAAAACACACAATATAATATTTTTGTTTTTATAGAATAAAACCCATAAATTCATCTTTATAAAATATATTTTTTATTTGAAATGTAAAAACTTATACAATATTAAATGAAAAAAATAAAATTATTTAAAATTTATAATAATATAAAATAATATGTATTGTGCCTTAATAGTACTATTAATCTATTTTAACCTCTATAATGTGTATACAGAAAAAATTAAAATAAAAAAAATTCAGTAATAAATTGATTTCAAACCTGAAATAAAACATATTATTTAAGTTCCTAGTGCACATAAAATTCAACAACCAAATTTTTCATTAGGAAAATATTTATCCAATTAATGTTCCATTAGTATAGTTTTATTGAAAAACAAACTCAACAATTCAATTTTAGTGTATACACTTATAATTATTTATAAACACCCATATTCGATCAAATTTTAGTTGTTTGAATATTTAATTGGAGAATGAGAAACCAAAAAATAAAAAAAAAATTTAGTATAGACCTTATATGGAATTAGTTATTGTGAATTAAAACTTACAGAATTTATGATAGTAACTATAGAAATGGTTCAATACATACCATAATAGTTGTGAAGAAATTTAAAAAATACATAGCTGAGAAATACTACAGGAACAAATTTGTTCTATTAAAATAATTTAAAAGAAACCACATTTATGAAACATTTTTATTAAAGTAAAACATCCTCTATAGAATTTTTTATAAGTAATTTCAGAAAAAAATTCATGATAACTACTATATAATGATATTACTAATGTAAAATTAACGTATAATAAAAAAGAAATTATATAAACATTACATTATTATTATACCATCATGAGAGTATAATGTAATAGAAATAAAAAAGTGGTATACAAAAAAATAATTATATAAAGGTGAAATGTGAAACAGTAAGAACATCTTGTTGTCATTTGTGGAGATGGACTCGATGATTGTTCTTAATTATCTTCAAGGTCAGATAAATATTCCCTGGTCAATCATTTATCTCATCCTAAGATGGAATGCTCTCATTGAGGATCACACTACCCTTCTTCACACATATCATTAAGGGAATCAAGCTGTGGATTTTTTTTGATTCTCTATTAAACCTAGAGGTCTCTTGTATTTGGATATATTTCTATTGGCTGAGTAGAAATTGTTAGGGATGATGCTTGTGGGATTCATCATTTTAGGGCCCCTTGATCATGTGTATTTTCTTCCTTCCTTAAAATATTTTTTATTTGAAGGAATGAAATATTTGATTTCTTTTTTTATTGATCTCATATATATTTAAATTTACTTCGAATATATGTAATAAATGTTTTTAAAATAATATATTATAGATATTTTTAAACAAATTATTTGTTTCTAAAATTAAATTATTCCGGTAAAATAAATCCAAACCAAAAAAACAAACCAAACATACCCATTAAAAATGAAGATAACATAAAAAACAAGAACCATCCAAAGATAATTAAAAAAACCAATTTAATGAAATATTAATAGTATAAATGTAAAATAACAAAGTTGAGATAATCTATATGGACTGATACCACACATTATTACTTCGATGTATTACCCACTACTTCTTCATATTTACAACCATCTCGGATACTTGATTTATTTGAGTCATTATACAAAATATATTGATGAGGACCAATAGGGGATATGAAGGGTTAAATTTTAATAACACTATCATCAGAAAAATTTATTGGGATCACTTCAGTAATGACAAAAAATTATAATATTAGAGGATTTTTTAAATAAAACAGTTGTTTATCCATTAATTTGAAAAAAAAATATAGTTCATAAATAGCCAATAATCTATTCATGTCAATAAATATAAGTTCACATTCATAAATAAATGTTCCATTTCATGTCATTTAATCAGATCACTTTAATTTTATAATTGTGACATGATGATGGAAGTAATGATCCAGTATTATTGTTTTCTAAAATACTCTATAACAAGACACATTTTCATACCAAGGCCATCTATCTGATTTAGTGGCATAATTTTATATCATTATAGTTAACATAACACTGTAATTTGGAAATCTCATGTTCTCTGATTGATCAATTATAAAAAAATAACCACTGATCACCAGTGATATTCATTCATGAACCAATATATTGGGACTAAAATCCAATATTCTTATTTCTTATGAGATAGAGTCAACAAGTAAACTTAATAACACAATTATAGTAGTAATAATTATTTATTTAATAATACAAAAATTAATACATTTAATTTAAACCAAATATTAAACTCTTTTCTATGAGTAATCTATATCATTTTCAAAGATATCAATAAAATATGTCTACTTATAATTTTTTTATGTTCCCTACCTATAAAGATAATAAAAATTTAATAAATATGTTTTACTACATGGTATATGATAAAAAAAAATATATGTTCCAATTTATTAATTAATGTATTTTTCAGGAAAATAATCATTAAATAAGTCTATATGATGTGTCATGTCTTACTCCTCAAGGATCAGTATATCTTATGTATATGATCCATGAATTCATTATTTTTGGGGAAAATAATGGGATAGTGGCTCAATTTTCTCATTTTTTACATCTCCATTTTTTATTGGAAGGTTACATATCATGCATACGTCATCCAATAAATTGAACAGAAATATATATATTCTTGAAATAAATAACATTTCCCAATGGAAATATTATAATTATTCCTATTCTGGAAATAAGAATTCATTGAGTACATATTTGATTCAGTTGTATACATCTAAAAAAATAAACCTTCGCTTATATGTACTTTTGTTGGAATATAGGTAGTTAGATATAGCATAAAATTGAAAAAATATAGAGAAATATTTTATATAAATTCCACAAAATTTATTTTGACTTTTCTAGAATTTTAATTAAGAAATAATTGAATAAAATTTTAGTGAAAATAAATTTTAAAAATGGTAAAATAAAATCCCCATCATCCATATACTATTGAAAAAAATGAAATATTTATATAAGATTTAATTTCTAAATAAGGGTATGATAGTCTTGTATTTTAATAGTCTTTTTTTAATATATCTTATGTTTACACATTTTCCTATGTTTCTAGAATATCCAAAATATTTTTTTAGTTACCAGTTCTTAGAAAAAAACAATTTACGGAAGGTGTCATCACATATGAAACACAAGTAACTTTCCATTTTTTACGCTAATATATAAAGGATGAAGTTTAGGTTTGATAGCCCATCAATCATGTCTTATTGAGATCATAAATAATATTTATTATTGTCATGACCCGTCCTAGTGGGGCCCGCACAATGACTCCCCAAGCCCTCCTCCAATATTCCAGGGGCTAGTGACTAGCACTGAGTAGGCATATTACTAACATGGGAGGCATTGCCTATTTACCTGTACACACGCACACATCTCCAAGACCAAAACACTGAAATGTAAAGAAAACCACTAAGGAACAAAAAATGAATGCATACAACTAAACCCAACCAACAAAGTACGATGAAAGGTAGAGTACTAAAAAGTAAACTGGGCTAGAATAAAAGCCCACCAAAAACAAGAGAGTCTAAAAACTGCAAATTCCAACCTGTAAACACAAAAGGTACTTGGACAACTACTCGTAGCCATAGGAACACCTCGGCTTGTAGGGAATTCAGAATTCTTGGTCCTTTCCTAGTCTTCCCTAGACATTGTCAAAAGGCTTCTCGTCTGCACAAGACACCAGACGTGCATGCAAATCCTGTGCAGGGTTGAGTATAACAATACTCAGTAGAGGACTCAGAAACCCATAAAACAATAAACAAAGTAAAGGTACAATTATCTATGCACATTGTATATATATATAGAACATATAGAACAAACCAGATATACTCCAAACCCAGACCTGTGGTCTATAGACAAGTCACACAACCCCATACCCCTGTTAGGTATTCAGTTTGAAGATTCTGTGAAGCACTCGTCCCAGGAGAACACACTCCACGAGCCTTACAGCTCTGATGATGTCCGTCTGAGAAGTACCGTTCATCGGGAACTGTCGCAACTGGTATTCACACTCATTATAGGAGACACACTCTTGAGTGGGAATATTTCTGATAGATAGAAGCACTCATTATAGGAGAAACACTTCTGAGTGGGAAAGATCACGATACATAGATGAGGATCACTACCAGGGCTATGGTGGATACCACGCCTCATCTGGATTCACCAATTAGGTGATACACCATCTAGGTAGAGGATCAACACTTAGTATTGTTTTTCACGTCGATTCCTGAGTCTAACTAGGCTCATGAATGGATAGAGGATCTCAATCTGGGCCTCTCGAATGGATGCCTGACTCTATCATAGAAAGTCCTTCTGAAGGGATCATACTCCGGTGTGAGGAAATGATGCCTGAACATCAGGGGAATGAGAAGAAGGGGCACTAACCCAAACGAAAGATGTCCAAGATACAGTGAACAAGAGGACCATGCTGTTTTCCAAAAAGTACACGGCGTGTAGAAAGGTTACACGACGTGTTGTCTGACCCTAGGTACTGCCTATGTAGAACGGCCCTTGTCATGAGGCTGGTCATGTAGAAGAACTGGGTACACGGCATGTAGTACGATGTACACGCCTTTTTGATTAACTGGGGTAGGATCCATGTACGCTGTCCATGTGCTCGTACACGGTCATCAACCTGTGTACTCTAACCCATGTAATCAGTACACGGGGTGACCTGTGTTACCGGCCTCGCTTGGTCGTGTGATGGAGTACACGGTCGTGTACTCCATCCCATGTTCTTGGAACTCCAAAAATTCATGCCAAGCTTCAGGGAAAGTCTGACATGCCGTGTGACTAGGGTCACATGCCATGTGACTCCTCTCTGACCCACAAAACCCTATCCTCCGCCAGTACTACAGGGCATGTTCATCGGAAGTACACGTCGTGTATTCTAGAAATTTCCAGAAACACGGACTTTTGCCGACGCGCCTCCTGAGCTACTCCGATCATTGATCCGGAATTCTGATCTCCATGAAACCTTTAGTTTTTGGTCACCCCAACACCAAGAAGCTGCTCCCAATGTTTTTGTACCTCTGATCGTCTCCGAAAACATGATTTGATCTTCCCTCAAAGAGAACGCTCGAAGAACACCTTTTTCCGATCTAGTCTGATTCGTCGTCCGCCATCGTCGTCGCACCTCTTCAAGGTATTTGTGGTGCCAAACCTTCGATTTGGGATCATTTCATTTCAGAACGGATGCACAGTGATACGTTGTTCGTCGCTCCACGAAGAACACGAAGAACACGCGAGAAAATAAAGGGGGGTGGGGAATCTAATAAAACAACATGTTGAACGAACCTTCGCCGTCATTCCTCATAGTATTGATCCACTCCCATCAATAGTCTTAAACAGATCAGGATCAAACAATAATAAAACAACATGGATCATTTCCCCGAATCATCCCGATAAAACCAGAATGAACGGATCCGCGGATCAACTTGTTCGTGGTTGATCTGCGTTCATCGTTTAAAATCAAAAACGGGGAAAATAATTCAAATAACAAACCCCTACCTCAGCTGGGATCGATCACTTATGAAGGTTTCGCGCTGCCACCATCTTTGAGATCCTTCAACGTCATTGGCGCAACGATTCTCAACTTTGATCTGTCGTCGTTCGTCGTTGAGGTTTCGCTCTAGCGCTCCATGGATCCTCCAGCGATTTCTCCCAAAAATTTTTCAACGACCACCAATCGCTTAATCCATTAAAAAGGGAAACATGATTGGCATTTAATATACGATGTGGTATTAATGACTCCATCTTTCCATTCTTGTTTCATTATGACATGCCATTAATTATGGAAATAGTCGCCCCGTTGTCGCCCTTCAGTGAATGTTTCCATAAAAGAAATAAAATAAACTTGTGAATTTATTTTATTTTATTTTATTCTACTTAAAATGTCTGAAAATTAACTTTTTTGCTCGACCCATACCGGTCGAGGATAGGATCCTTCCTAGGTAAATTCATCACCTTGGATATAATGGTGCCCTCATCTTTTTAATCTGGACATCCATTTGGAAACCGCCACAACTGCGCACTAGTGTTGACTCACTTGACTTAAAAAAGTTCAAGCCACCATTCCGGGCTCACTGGACCTCAGAATGATGTGTCGTCTTCATTCTTGGTATTTAAATAATTCCAAATAATATTTAAAAGTAATACACAGAAAATCCGAGACATTACATTCTCCCTACCATGTGTCTTTATGTCCCCGAAAAGCCAAAACAAAGGCTACTCAAAAAGATGTGGGTACTGGGCATGAACCTGGGCCTCCCGCTCCCACGTGCTCTCTTGAAGATTCATGTGCTACCACCACATGCGCACCAAGGGACTTGATCATCCACAAGGGATCCTCTCCTACCGATCCTCGATCTCCATCAGATACTTAGTAAAGGTCACTCCATCCTTGATGTCCAGCTCTCCCCAGTCGAAGACGTATGACGGGTCATGCACATACCTCCTAAGTTGTGACACGTGGAAGACATCATGTGCCCGATGCAACTGTGGTGGTAGAGCTAGGCGGTACACCACCTCACCAACTCTGCACATTATCTGGAAGGGTCCGATGAACCTCAGAGATAGCTTGCCTCCTCGGCCAAATCTTCGTAACCCTCATCGAGGCGAGACCCGAAGGAAGACGTGGTCTCCCTCTTCGAACTCCAGAGGCCTCCATCGTCTATCAGCATAGGACTTCTATCGGATTTGTGCAGTCTTCATCCGTTCATAGATGATTTTCACCTTCTCTGTGGTAGCTCACACCATCTCAGCACCCATGAGTACTGATTCTCCGGGGTCGGTCCAGCAAAGCGGTGACTGACAGGGTCTCTCGTACAAGGCCTCGAATGGTGCCATACCAATGGTGGAGTGGTAGTTGTTGTTGTACGCAAACTCCACCAGTGGTAGGTGGTCCTCCCAAATGTAACAAAAGTCCAAGATACAAGCTCACAACATATCCTCGAGAACCTGAATGTTCCTCTCTATCTGACCATCATTCTGGGGATGAAATGCTGTTCTCAAGCGTAGCTGAGTCCCAAAAGCCTCCTGCAATCCCTTCCACAACCGAGATGTGAAGCGAGCATCTCAATATAATACTATAGTCAAGGGGACGCCATGAAGCCGAACTATCTCATGCACGTATAGTTTTCCCGAGCTCTCTACAGAACTCAGCTCCCTGATAGCTAGAAAGTAGGCCGACTTGGTGATTCGTTCAATGTTCACCCAGATGGAATCATGCCCCTTAGACGTCTATGGTAAGAATGTCATGGAGTCCATCCATATTCCATCCCAATTCCACACTGGAACGTCCAGGGGTGATCTAATCCCGCTGGAACCTGGTGCTCAGCCTTCACCTGCTGGCATATGAGGCATCGAGAAATGAACTCCGCTACTGCTTTCTTCATGCCTGACCACCAGAAATGTCATCGGAGATCCTGGTACATCTTTTCCACCCCAGGATGTACCGCCAAAGGATATGTATGAAACTCCCTGAGGACCTCTTTCTACAATTCCAATGGTACAACAGTGCGTCCTATGAAAAGAAGTACGTTCTCCCCACCTTGTGAATATCCATCAGGAGCATGTCATGTGGATAACTGAGCATGTAAATCCACACAGTTGACATCCCCAAGCTCTGCCTCCCTAACTCACTGTAAGAGTGGAGTTGTGACAACCATCGACTGTAGGTAAGCTGTATCCTCTCCATCCACAAAGGATAACTGCAACGTGACTAACTATTGTGTCGCCTAACTTAATAGTTGTGAGCTCGACCTTCTACTAAGAGCATCCACAACCTTTTTCCCCATTCTAAGAGTATAGATGGTCTCAAAAACATAGTACTGGAGAAACTCTATCCATCTTCTCTACCAAAAATTCAGATATTTCTGTGAAAAGATATACATGAGGCTCTTGTGGCCAGAGTAGATGATAAATCGCTCGCCCATCAAGTAGTGTCGCCACATATTCAATACGAAGACTACCGCCGCCAACTCAAGATCATGGGTCGCATAGTTATAACCATGTTTCCTAAGCTGGAATGAACCATAAGAAATCATTTCATACCACATAATCAGGACATAGCTGAGCCCAGTCCCTGATGCATCACAGAAAACTACGTACTCGACACCCTCCTCCAGAAATCTTAAGACGGGGAGCTCGTCAAACTCTGTCTCAGCCGCTAAAAAACTTGCTGACACTTCTCCTTCCATATTAAGGGTTTCCCCTTCTTGGTCAAGGCCGTAATTGGTGCTGATATCCAACAAAAATCAGGAATGAATGTTCGGTAATATCCTGCCAACCCAAGGAAGCTCCGCACCTCCGTCACGCTCTGAGGTGGCTCCCATGCTAACACAGCCTCCACCATGGCTAGGTCCACAGCTACTCCATATGATGAGATGACATGTCCCAGAAAGTGGACCTCTTGAATCCAGAACTGGCACTTAGAGAGCTTCCCATAATGCTGGTGCTCCCGGAGTACGTCCAGAACCATCTGCAGGTGTCTCGCGTGCTCCTCCTCTGACGCCGAGTACACAAGGATGTCATCGATGAAGACCACTACGAACCGGTACAAGTATGGCTGGAAGATCCATTTCATCAGTCCCATGAACACTTTGGGGGATTTCGTCATGCCAAAAGGAATCACCAAGTACTCATAGTGACCGTATCGGTATCTGAAATCCATCTTCTATATATCCTTGTCCCGCACTCATAGTTGGTGATCGCCTGGTTGAAGGTCAACCATCGAGAACCATTATGCCCCTCTTAGCTGATCTAAGAGTTCATCGATTCTCGACAGTGGATACTAGTTCTTCACCGTCACCTAGTACAGGCGACGGTAATCCATGCAAAACCTCAAACTCCCGTCTGCCTTCTTGGAAAACAAGATTGGGTCCGCCCAGGGTGAGATGTTGGGTCTCACAAAACCCTTGCTCTGCAAATCCTCAAAATTCACCCTCATATCACGAAGCTCCGAGGGATCCATCCGATATGATAATGAGGAAATCGGTTCCGTCCCAGGGTGTAAGTCGATGCAGAAGTCGATCTCCTGGCAGGGAGGTAATCCTGGAACTTCTTTGGGAAAGACGTCCTCATACTCCGCCACTACTGCAGGGAACTGGGAGCGCACAACATCTACTGCTCTGAGGGAAATGATAGCCAACTCATGAGTGATTTTATGCACCCTACTATATATAAGTCCATTCTGTTCTATCTGGGTTTCCTTTTCTCAAACAAAGTAAAACCTCGTTCCATCACTGCGGACACACCACACTCTTCACTAAAAATAGTCAATCTGGGTATGGACCGAAGATAACCAATACATACTGAGAATGACATCATAAGGCCTCGACGCTACCACCAAGAGTTTCCAACCAAAACTTTAGCCTCCAAGGGTAATATCACACTATCTACAAAGGTGCATGATCGTCGAGTCTCCTCCCGTAGGTGTCTCCAAACGTAAGGATCGAGTCAACAGTTCTAATAGAGTCTCGAGGTTTCGTGCAAGACATGTGGCTATAAAGGAATGACTAGAACTTGTGTCTATAATCATGGTAGCTAAGGTAGAGGAGACACAGATCATACCTTGCATCATCCTTGGAGTCCCTGTGTCGTATGCCTCGACCGCATGCAGCTGTCCCTGCCCCTGTCCCCCAGCTCCCTGAGCATGGTGCGGACCTCCTGGGGGTGGTGGTGGAAGTAAGTCAAAGTGTATGCAACCACCTATAGCTCTCCCTGCTCCTCTACCATGTCCTCCGCCTGGTGGGTCTTCCTGTTCCGTTCTCTGCCTCTACCTCGGTGGTCCGTCCACCGCTTCCCTATCAGCTGCTCGCCGGTTCGAGAAATCTCTAGAGAGATGTCCCCTACCTTCGCATGCATAGCATGGATTCTCCCTAGGATTACTGGATCTAGAATAGGAGCCCTGGACTATCTATCCCTGTTAATGGGTCCTCCTATGAAGTTTCCCACATCCAGGTCCCTGTGACTTATGTCAGCTCCTTGCTGCCGGGGTCTCTGCACCTATCTGCCTGCTGCTGACTGTCGACGGCTTTCTCTGCGCCACCAAGAAGCTCTCGATCACGAAGGCCTACTCGAGCACTCCAGCATAAGTAGATATGCATAGAGGGAAAAAACTATCTTGGATGTCTCATCGTAGACCTCACTCGATGGTCCGAGCTTTGAAGTACTGATCTCTGACCATATCCATCGAGTACCTGGTGAGGTTGGTGAACCTTGATAAATAGTCAGCTACTATCATACTGCCCTGCTGGAGCTGAACAAGCTTCTGGATGCATACATATCTCAGCATAATCGGAGATAACTCCTCCCTGAAGAGTCGCTCAAACTCCATCCATGAAAGGTTCTCCTTGTCGTGAGTCTTTGTGGTCAGACTCCAACATCGTCCCGCCGAACCCTGAAGAAGGATTTCTCCAAGGATCACCATCTGGTCTGCTGGCATCCTCACTAGATGGAAAAATCTAGTCATTGCCTCAAGACAGTCCTCATCCACCTAAGGGTCGGGCTCGCCTCGGAACCTGAGGGGTCTCTGTCTCGAGAACTCATGGAGCGTGATAAGCTTGTGCTCCTCACCGTTCGGTATTGCAGGTACCACTGGCTGCTCCACTAGTGGTGGCATAACTGGTGCACCACCTGGTGGAAATGCCTAGGGAACTGGTCCCTGTATCGCAGCCTCGTCACTGAGGGGGTCATCCTCGTGATTGTGCTGCTGAATCCTAGAGGGCATGCATCGCGGAGGCATCCTGTATGGAAACAGGATATACCATGGTCAAAGAGTATATTTGGATAGTTGACATAAAGTATATGGAATACACAAACCATTCCTAAATGATGCATGTACCCTTTATTCCCCAGCAACCCGTGTTATCGTGTATCGAGTCAAAAAGAAGGTTATTATAGTCCTGGTGTATGGATACGTCGGTCGTTGCACCAACACTGGAGTCTCTGGCCTGAAATCCAAACCCGAGACACTCAATATTATTGCCCCAAACCAATCTCAGAGGCTCTTGGTCCTAATGTAGAACCGACCACCTCTGATTCCACTCTGTCATGACCTGTCCTAGTGGGGCCCATGCCGTGACTCCCCAAGCCCGCCTCCAACAGGCCAGGGGATGGTTACTAGCATTGAGTAGGAATGTTACTAACATGGGAGGCATTGCCTATGTATCTGTACACATGCACACATCTCCAAGCCCAAAATGCTGAAATGTAAAGAAAACCACTAAGGAAAAAAATTCATGCATACAACTAAACCCAACCAAAAGAGTAAGATGAAAGGTAGAGTACTAAAAAGTAAACTAGACTAGAATACAAGCCCACAAAAAACAACAGAGTTTGAAAACGGAAAAGTCCAAACTATAAACACAAACGGTACTGGGACTGCTGCTCGTAGTCGTAGGGATTCCTCGGCCTGTAGGTAACTCAGAAGGATCGGTCATGTCCTGGTCTGCCCTGGACACTTTCAAAAGGCTACTCGTCTGCACAAGACACCAGACGTGTGGGAAAAGCCCGTGCAGGGGTGAGTATAACAATACTCAGTAGAGGACCTAGAAACCCACAAAACAGTACACAAAGTAAAGGTACAGTCAGCTATGCACAGTGTATGTCTATAGAACATATATAACAAACCATATATACTCCAAACCCAGACTTGTGGTCTAGAGACAAGTCACGCAACCCCATACCATCGTTAGGGATTCAGTTCGATGATTCCGCGAAGCACTCGTCCCGGGAGAACACACTCCACGAGTCTTACAGCTCTGATGAGGTCCGTCCAAGAAGTACCGCTGGTCGGGAACCACCATGAGAGGTAGTCACACTCATTATGGGAGACTCACTCTTGAGTGGGAATATTTTCAATAAGTAGAAGCACCCATTATGGGATACACACTCTTGAGTGGGAAAGATCACGATTCATAGATGAGGATCACTACCAGGGCCATGGCGGATACCGCGACTCATTCGGATTCACCAGTTAGGTGATAAACCATCTAGGTAGAGGATCAACGCCTGGTAGAGTTGGTCATGTCGATACCTGACTCTACCTAGGGTCAGTAATGGATAGAGGATCTCGATCCAGCCCTTTCGAATGGATGTCTGACTCTATTATCGAAAGTCATGTTGAAGGGATCATACTCCCGTGTGAGGAAATGATGCCTGACCTTCAGGGGAACAAGAAGAATGGGCACTAACCCAAACAAAGGATGTCCAAGATACAGTGAACAAGAGGACCATTACGTTTTCAAAAAATTACATAGTGTGTAGAAAGGTTACACACCGAGTTTTCTGACCCCGGGTACTGCTCGTGTACAACGGCCCGTGTCGTGAGGCTGGTCGTGTAGAAGAAATGGGTACACGGTGTGTAGTATGATGTACACGCCATGTCTGAGTAACTGAGGTTGGATCCGTTTACGATTTCCATGTGCTTGTACATGGTCATCAATCTGTGTACTCCAACCTGTGTAATCGATACACGGGGTGACCCACGATACCGGCCTCGCTTCGCTGTGTTACGGATTACAGGGTCGTGTACTCCATCCCGTGTCTGTGTACTTCCCAAAATACATGCTGAACGTTGGGGAAATTCCAACACATCGTGTGACCAGGGTCACACACCGTGTAATTCCTCTCTGACCCCCAAAACCCTAGCCGCCGCCAGTACCACATGGCATGTTCTTCGAAAGTGCACGCTGTGTATTCTGGAAATTTCCAGAAACACAGACATCCACCGGCGCGCCTCCCAAGGTGTTCCAAATGTTGATCCGACCGTATAATCACCACGAAACCTTTAGGTTTTGGTTCCTCTGACCCCACGAAGCTGATCCTGATGTTTTCGGACCTCCGATCGGCTCCGAGAACATAATTTGATCTTCCCACGTGGAGAATGCTCGAAGAACTCCCTTTTCTGATCCGGTCTGATTCGTCATCTGCCATCATCACCACACCTCTACAAGGTTGTTGCGGTGTGGAACCTTTGGTTTAGGATCTTTGCGTCGCAGAACAAATGCTCAACGATCCGTTGTTCGTCGCTCCACGAAGAACACAAAGAACGCGTGAGAAAAGAATGGGGGGAAATCCAATAAAACAACATGAGGAATGAACATCTATTGTTGTTCATCACAACATTGATCTTCTCCCATTTTTAGGCTCAAATGGAGTAGGATAAAACAATAAAAAACAACATGGATCAATTCCTTGAATCACCCCGATAAAACCCTCCCGCAAGAATGAACGAATCCGTGGATCAACTTGTTCGTGGTGGATCCACGTTCGTCGTTTAAAATCAAAAATGGAGAAAATAATTCAAATAACAAACCCCTACCCCAGTTGGGATCGATCGATGATGAAGGTTTCATGTTTCCACCGTCGTCGAGATCCTTCAACATCGTTGGCACAACGATTCTCAACTTCTTTCCATCGTCGTTCGCCATTATGGGTTTGCTCCAGTGCTTCGCGGATCCTCCAGCGATTTCTCCCAAATGTTCGCCAACGACCACCAATCGCTTAACCCATTAAAAAAGGAAACATGATTTTCATTTTAGATACGTTGCGGTATTAATGACTCTATCTTTCCATTCTTGAGTCATTATGATGAACCATTAATTATGGAAACAACTACCTTGTTGTTTCCCTACAGCGGATGTTTCCATAAAAGAAATAAAATAAACCTGCGAATTTATATTATTTTATTTTACTTAAAACATCCGAAAATTAACTTTTTCTCTCGACCCGTGCCGGTCGAGGTTAGGCTCATTCTTAGGTAAAGTCATCTCCCTGGACGTAATGGTGCCCTCATATTTTTAATCCGAGCATCCATTAGGAAACCGCCACAACCGCGCACCAGTGTCGACTCACTTAACTTTAAAAAAGTTCAAACCACTATTTCTGGCTCACTGGCCCTCAAGATTTTGTGCCGTATTTGCGCCCGGTTTCAAAATAATTCCATATAATATTTAAAAATAATACATGGAAAATATGAGACATTACAATTATTCCCCTTACCATTTAGAATTATTTAAAGTGATACTTCACACATATTTTTCTCAAGGTGCATTATTTCTCGACAATGACATAAAAAACTTAATGATCACTAAGAAGAATAAATGAGAATAATTTTCTTAATCCAATTATAATTATATTTATTAGAAAAATTCATTTGCTTTTTAGAATCCACCTAACCATTCTCGAATGAAATACTTACATATTGTAATTTATTAATAACATCAATTATAGAAATATGATAAGGTGGCATCCATGTATTAACGATATTTTCAAATCCTTAATGGCTTCAATGTATGGATAATCTACATAAAAAAATTATAGATGTTCCCTAAAATTGAAATTGGGAAGATATTTAAGCCTTATGGATCATTCGTTATTAATAAAAATATGGAAAGAAAGTTTATCCTTTATGATATAACCAAAAATCACCAGATAATAAGTAAAATAAATTATCACCCACTTAAGTGAATTATACATTTGAATTATCTTCTTTGAAAAATAATCATCTATGTTCACACCCAAATTCACAAACTAAAATTTTATTATATATTTATCTTTGAATAAATTATATGTGATTGATAACTTGTTTTACATGAAGCAACAAACTAAAATGAAATATTTTATATTATTGACATAATATTGTTAAATGTGACCATTTTCACATAGTCAATGAATTGGTGGGTAAAAATAGAAGTCAAAAGAATATGAAATATAAATAGAAATCAAAATAAGTGGAATTAATTCCTAATGTTATTCTTTTTTAAGATCATTTTGTGAGCTTGTAAATGAGGTAATGTCGCTATGGTCTTCTTTAGATCAAGTCCATTCTAAATTTCCACAAGTGAATCTTTAGTGAAAATCCACTATGGGTGATGTCAAATTTCATAGAAATTATTATGATATCCATGATATCTAAATCACTAAATGTGATTTCCAGTATTTATTATATTTCCCCTAGATCTTATATAGAGTTCTTGAGGGGGTTTTCAAGTAGAATGTTGGATGATAGAAACCTGTAATTATTAATAAATTTTATACATATTACAAATTTTTTATGTAGATATTTTATAGAATTTAAATTTAAAATTAATATAAAAGTGATTCAATTATAAAAAAGTATTGATAAAATTTAGTTTCCAATTATTAAACAACTAATTAATCTTAATAAATTGGGAATAAAATCTATTAATGTTTAAAGGACTATTTTTTGAAGAATTTTATTTCTCTATATATTATGTATTTCTTTCTTAATAATATAAATTGATTATTATTATTAATGAATTTTAAGAATTTTATTTTCAATTTATATAAACAAAAAAACTAACATTAATTTAATTATTTATACTTGGCTAGTAATATGAATAAATGCATTTTATTTTAAAAAATATACACATTTTTATTTTTTTACCATATTATGGATTTTATTTTATAATTTATTTTAATAACTTTTATAAATTTTTTTAAAAAAAATTTCATATTAGGTATCATTATTTTCTAATCAATTAATAGGTACATTTTCATTTTTTTCATAAAAATATGTTACCAAGGTAAATGTAACAAACCACCCCAGGTCGACCCTGAACCGGTCAACCTAACCGGCCCGCGACATGTCACGAAGGGTGTTCTAGGTCCCCTAGGATGGTAACTAGTGTCAAGCATCAAACTAAATTAGATGGAATGATTTGGATCATAAAAGAAAGACAAATAAATTAATAAAAACTAAACAAAGAAAGAGAAAACTAGCAGCGACAAGAAAAAAAGACTCCACATACCTCCATGTGACCTATTGGTCACCTCCAACAACTGAAAACATGCCTCATAAGGTAGAAGAAATAAGAACCTGAACCTGCATCTGGAATGGTAGGATAGGCGTGCGCATTAAAATACTCAGTAGAGATGCCAAAGTGAACCACATTATCCATGCATTTCCAAATTCCAAAACTTTCCAATAATACTAATTTGAACTACAGTTATAAAGATATGGTTTTCATATATAAAATTCATTTTGAAAACTAACAATCAGAATTCCATTGCTTTTATAATTAAAAAATAAGGAAAATAAATAAAGAGGGGCACACACAGATTTTTATAAAACAAATACTTTGAAATCCTTTTAAAAAACGACCATGTATACAATGTTTTCTAAGAAAATACCAATACCAAGGTCAAGATTATGATTCTACAAACAAAAAAGGAAATGGAACAAATAGTGATTTTATCAAAGTATCACGGAAAACCTATGAACTCAGAAGAATACAATAGCATACTAATACCTGTGACTGCATCCCCAGTAGCATTCCACACACAATAGAATCAAACACAAAATGCCTAACCACCCTTTATCAGGTTAGAGTGAGGGGAAAAATCCCATAGCAATAATCCATAATGTCTACCTATTATGGGCCACTCAGTCTGACCTGAGAAAGGATGGCTGGGTGTTAGGGATTTTGATTATGTCGTGTGTGGCATGCTACCGGGGATGGAGTCTAATGTATTAGTATGTTCTCGTCTACCTCTGAGTTCGTAGGTTTTATTGATCCTTTGATACTAGAACTATTTGTACTATTTCCCTTATTGTGTTTAGAATTATAATCTTGACCTTAGCTTTGGTATTTTCATTGAAAACTTTGTATGCATGGTTGGTTTTAAAAAGGATTTCAATGTAGTTGTTCCAGAAAAGTTTGTGTGTGCCCCTTTTTATTTATTTTCTTTTTTTTTAAATTATAATGGCCATGGAATTGTGATTGATAGTTTTCAAAATGAATTGTATATATGAAAAACTTATATTTATAATTTTAGTTCAAACTATAATTATTGGAATGTTTTGGAATTTTAAAATGCATGGATTATGTGGTTCACTTTGGAATCCCTAAAGAGAATTTTAATGCTCAATTCTATCCTACACTTAAATATGTAGGTTTAGTTCCATAGTTTAGGTTCTTGTTTCATCTGCCATGAAAGTATGGTTTTAGTTGTTGGAGGTGACCAAGAGGTCGTACGGAGGAATGTACAGTCTTGTTCTCTTACCACTGGTAGCTTTATTTTTATTTGTCTTGTTCTTATTAATTTATTTTTCTTTATTTTATGGGCCAAATGATTCCCACATGTTTAGTTTTTTCGAAACTAGTTTCCATCACTGGGGGATTGAGAACGCTCTTCTAGAGATGTCACGGGGCAGCTCGGGTGACCGATTTAGGGTCGACCTGGGCTGGTTCATACAAATATGGTATCAGAGGGACCCTTTATATTTGGGATGTTTTTTATATAGAGATTTGTATTTTTTAGGCTTAGGAGGTAGGTTACAGGTTGGTGCCTGATCACCATTGTTCGTGATGAGACTTGAGTTACCAGGGGTATTATGGGTTTTGAGTATTTTTTTCATGGGTTGTTTTGGATTGAGGGATGAAAATGGAGGTGAATAGGTTCACCTTGTGGCCTCACATGGGGTAGTGACCCATGTGAATCCCGAGTGCTCAACACAAGTTCCCCATAGTTTTATGCCTTACTTAGGGCATGGATCACCACCATGTCACCATGTTTGGAATATGAACTAGTTCCTCATTCCAGTGGGTTGTTGTTGTTTGTGTTTAATTTTAATATTAGTTGATGTGAGTTTGTGTTAAAAGTTAAATCGATTCTGAAATGGAAAAGTGTTTCTTTTAAATTGTTTTGAAATTAGTGAAGTGGGTTTCTAAAGGGAAAGTGTTTCAATTTGGAAAAACATTTGGTGTGTGTTTTGATTTGATAAGAGAAGGATATGTTTGAACCTTGGAATTATTTATGGAGGGTCACGTGTGCATGGGTATGTGAAGAGAGTGCATGGGGGGATTTTCTGTAGATGATGTAAGTGTAATTGAATGAACAGACATGTGACGGTTCATAATTTAACATAGGTGGGTTCTAAAAAAATTAAAATAAATAGCAGTTTTTGGAAAAGAAATTTTTACATTTGTTTGTTTATGTTTGGATTGTGTTCCTATTTCCCTTGGCTTGGGTTGTTGCTTTTATTGATCTTTGGATTGATGTTGATCGCAGTTTTATTTTTTGTGTTGTTCTGAGTATGTTATCAAGAAAGGTCTCTAAGGTTCCCAATGAGTCATGCACAATTTTTGGTTATTTTTTGTGTATCCTATCTATCGAGGTAATCAAAGTCTGTTAGAGGTAGTTGTGCAATTAGAAAAGTTAGACTGGGTCTTTGGGTTGTTGGTAACTTTTGAGGGTGTTAAAGTTTGCACTGTCCTAGAGTTATTTGAGGGTTTAGTTCTAGACAAGTAAATATGAGATGTCTCATCTTCATTAGATTTTTGGGCGTTCTTAATGGTGGTTGACTTTTTCAAAGGTTCTCCATCTGATAAGAGGTGAATGTTTGAGGACACTTTCTCCAAGAAACCATCCTCGTTGATCCTGGCACCAAGTTTCTCAGACAGTTACCTTGCATGCCACCAGTATGGTCAGTTCTAGCATTCTACACTGTCTCTTTGAATCCCTTTGAAAACATACAACCATTGTGGTAGTCTGAATCATCATGAGGAAGAAGGGGTTGGGGACTGGAGGATACAAATGCCTGACTGTGAGGCAGGAGATGCTTCAAGAATCAGGGCCCTAACCATAGGTCTCCAGGTGAATCTCGGGCATAGTTATTAGTTTTCAAGGGTGTGTGGAACTTCAGTTTGGATCATGTTTTTAGAAATGGGAAGAGAAATATCCAAATTTTTATTATTCTATTTTTGTCGTTGTGGTAAGATCATCTTTGTTAGGTTGGTGTGATTAACTTATTCTACAGCAATCCAAGCATCCTTATCTTCTCTTTCCATGGATTCTAAGTCAATTAGATTCCTTGAAGGAGTATTGGTCATGTGAATGAATGGAAAATTTCTAATTTTGAGTTTGGTTTCAGTTGTGTTTGTTAGAAAGATGTTTGGTGAAATCAATGGGTGTTGTCTTTGGGTAATTTCTAAGTTCGGGTGTCTCTCTGAGTTTTCCTCCAGTGTGTTTTGGTTTTGTGGGGGATTCCTCTATTCTAGTGTATCAGTGTATCAGTTGGACTCTTAAAGGTTTTGTATCTTAGTTCTTATGGTGTAACTTTTTCTCTTGTGCTATAGAAGATAGGTTGTATTAGTTGGACATTCATGCGTGGTTCTTTCCCACATCATCGAGGTGGTATGTTTGGATTTTTCTTTTCACGTTAGTGGAATCCTTATTGTGGGGAGATCCATCTCGGGTTCCCCACTTTTTTTGAGTGTGGTTTCATTTGGGTTGGTCGGGTGTGAATTGGGGAATAAGTAGTAACCCAGAAACTTCTTGTTTCTTCTAGATGCATTCGAGCATGGACTCAATTATTGGCTATCTTTGGGCTTTGTGACTTTTTGGGGGCAGAAAGTGTATGTGGTGGGGAGAATTGTCACACCCTGACTCTATTGATTAATCTTTTTAAATTATTTTAATTATTATTTTCTGTTTTGGGACCTTTTCCATCATTGTGCGGTTAGTCTACACCGTTAAGGGTAATTGTGTGGCACCCGCATGGATTCCAAAGTGGGTCTAATTCATGACATGTGAATTTCAAATGAATTATTGGCACCACTTGACATGCATGAAACTTAACCATATATGTATTCAGTGTTGGGAGGCACAGTTTGAGCATGGTTCTCTTAACCGCGCGCTTGATGACACGTGACCTGTGCGGTTGTCTAACGTCTAAAATAAATAAAATTTTATGTAAAAAAGATAAGAAAAATATTTATACCATAGTAGTAGTATTTTAATTTCAAATATGATATTATTATTATTATTAAAATTTTAATAATTCTATTGTTATTGAAGTGTTATTAATGATATTATTATTAAATATGTGTTAATGTTATTAACATTAATATATTTTTCAAATATTCAATACTATTTTTATTTAAAAGAATACAATTATTATTAGAATTATAATCATGTTATTATTATTATTATTAATATATGAAAATGATACAAAACAAGAAAAAAATTAATCGAAACCCTAAGGGGGAGGCGTATCCCCCCTGTTCCTCCTCCATGAGATGGTTGTACAAGCGCAACCCTCCCCTCCCGCTCGGCCTACAATACGGCACTACCATCCCCTCTCCTCATGATTTGGCCGGCCACAACCCTCTCCGACGAACCCAATCCCAACATCCATCTCTCCCTCTTCGCTCCTCCTCTGTGTGTCGTTCCTTGACCACTACACTACTCTCTTCTGGTGGTGGTCTGACTACCCTCTTTTTGGCCAGCCAGTTCTGGCCACCCTCACACCAACTTCTCTGGAAAACCCAACCCCCTGGACTGGTAGTATTCTGGTGTGAACCCGAAGCTCCTTCGTGGCACCTCCGCCTCCCCACCGGCATGCATACTCCTCCCTTATGGTGTGTTCATCCTCTGATTTTTTGTTATTCCTTAATATTTATCAAAACCTTGTTTTAGGTTTAAGTTTTGTTTGTTTTTTCTCCATGTTTTAAGTGTGCATCTAGTTTTAAGGGTGTTGTTCCTCATTCCATTGAGGTTTCGTTGCTTCTGCTCTTTCTTTGAGGTAGGAACCCCATTTCAGAAACTATTAAATTAAGTTTTCTTTGTTTTCCTATTTTTTCTCACAATTCATAATCTTTAATTAGACAATTTATTTTTGTAAATTAATTTTATCCTGTGAACTTATTTAGTTTCCCCTTGACTATATGTTGTTTTGGAATTGTGGAGAGGTTTATCTTTCTTGGTGTTTGGGAAAATATCATGGTTGTCCCTTTAAGGTGAAAAGTGATTTATAACGGCATGGTATGATTTTTGTAAACTTGTTTTGAAGTTAAAATAGTGAATTGAATTTTTAAATGGGGTTCTTTCATGAAATGATTGATAATTAAGGTCCTTTGGATTTGTAAAAGTGTTTTTTTAATGGTGTCTTATAAATGTGTTCTTGATTTGAATGATGTGTTGGATCATTAAAATGATTTTCAATTTGGTTGTAAAAGTGGTTGGCGTATAGTATGTTATGAAATAAATTATTTTTTGAGAATGATGTAAAGCCCATTTGGAACCTTCAGATGTTCTATGTGTTTTGGATATAAATATTTTTGGTAGCAGTTGATTGTGTTTTATGTCTTTTCCATTTGGTTTTTGTGAGTCACTGGTACTTTTTGTTCATGTTTTGGTATTTTCTACCTTAATTTGGGTATCTTTTGTTGTTATAGTGAATTTTTGGCCAATGATAGAGGGCGCACACACATATACTTAAGGTATGTATATATATAATATATATATATTTTCCACCAAGTACACATTCCATCATGGAGCAAGGAATACATGCATTGGATTATGGATATATGTGTATATATATATTTGTGTGCGTGTGTGTGTGCGAGTGCGAGACTATTACGAGTGGTCACTACCTTTTTCGTCACGTTTTAATGTGTTCAGCATGACTCGGTTCCTCTTTAAGGTGGTCGAATCCATGCAGTTTTTCATTCCATTTTATGTCTTTTGATTCTTGGTTTTTCAAATTAATTTATTAAATTTTTTTGCACCTCTATAGTACCTCTAGTTAGTCTATTATGACATTTTCATGTTGAATGATTGTATAAGAAATAGTATTTTACATGAAACATGACATAAGATCTTGTGTGTTTGTGAGAAAAGTGTTTAGTGTAATCTGGAATGAACTTTTAAAGGTAATTTGGAAGGGTGAGTGGTGTTTTCCCCATTTAAATATTTGGTTAAGTTTGTTTGGAACATGGTTTGGGTTTTATATGCGAAATTAGGTGTTTTACTTTGATGTGTTTTGTAACTTGATTTTGAACGAGCTTCTTGATTTGGAGACATGTTGTTTTTTATAAATGAGTGAAATGGGTGGTTTTGGGTGGAAAGTAAATAGTGTATTTACAAAATTAGATTTAAAATGATTTAATCAGTTTCAGAGTGTCCCATTGGATGAAGGCACAACCATGTATGTATTAGGTGCACACATGGTTATGAAATCAAATGAAAATGGAACTATAGAGCTAGTCTCCCTCATGAGTACCTCTTCTCCCCTTCTTTTTATTTTCCCTAAAATTCTTCCTTGTTTTCAAAAAAATGGGGATGTTTTACTCTGTGTGTTCCTAAAATATCCTCAAATGGGTTCCTAGGGTTTGTCCCGGATGGCCTTAAAACGTGGTTGGGTTTGTGTGTGTTTAGAAGCTAAGGGCTGTTTGGTATTTTGTGAACGTTTGGTGTGTTTTAATTTGGTTTTAAAAATCACTTGATCGCCTTTGGGGAATGCTTGATTTAAGGGCATGTTTGGCCACTTTTGTATAAAGATGGTATTTGGGGTTGTTTTGAAATGGTTAATTAATGTTTTCATAAAAGGTTGATCATTGTGAAGATAAATCCATAGATGGAATTTTTAATTGGTTGTTTATAAAAGTTATGATGTGTGGTATTTATATGAGGCCTGTTTGGAATCATTGAAATGTTATGTTTGGAAAACCCCTCTTCAGTTATGTCTCTCACCTCAGTTGTTGATCATGAGATAGGAGGTTACTCGATATAGATACTCCTTTGGGTAATTAATATTTAAGGTAGGGGACTAACCATGAGGTGGTCAGGTGGTGTCGGATTTTGTAGTGTGCTTGGTTTGATATGAGGTTTGTTGTTTTAATGGGCGGAACATCTCTTCGTGAACATAGCACATAAACGTGGCTCAGTAAGGAGGTTTACTGAGAACGATTGTTGTACTAGAATTTCATGTACTGTCCAGTGGCCCATAGTAGGTCGGACATTTGGGATTAGTACTATGTGACTGGGCCCCTCAGTCTTACCTAAGAAATGGTGGATGGGCATTAAGGCATTTGATTATGTCATGTGTGGCATGCTACTAGGGATGGAGTCGAATGTATTAGTATGTTCTAGTCTTCCTCTGAGTTCTTAGGTTTTTTTATCCGCTGATATGAGCACTATTAGTACCATTTCCTTTATTGTGTGTAGAATCATAATCTTGACCTTGGTTTTGGTTTTGGTTTTTTCTTGGAAAACCTGTTATGCATGATTGGTTTTAAAAAGGAATCCAAAGTAGCTATTTCAGAAATGTTTGTGTGTGCCCCACTTTATTTCTTTTCCATGTTTTTTAATTTTAAGGGAAATAAAATTGTGATTCTTAGTTTTCAAAAATATATATATATGAAAACCTTATTTTTATAATTGTAGTTCAAAATAGTATTATTGGAATATTTTGGAATTTGGAAATTCATGGATTATGTGGTTCCCCTTGGCATCCCTACTGAGAATTTTAATGCTCACACCTATCCTACACTTCAATATGCTGGTTAATTTTTTTGTTTATGTTCTTTTTTTCTACCATGCTAGGTAGGTTTTTAGTTTTTGGAGGTGACCAAGAGGTCACATGGAGGTATGTGAAGTCTTTTTTTCTTGACACTGCTAACTTTATTTTTCTTTTTTTAGTTTTTATTAATTTCTTGGTCTTGCTTTTATTGGGAAAATCGTTCCCACCTATTTTTTTATTCCTGAAACATGTTTCCATCCTGGGGGGATCAGGAATTCCCTTCGGGACATGTCATGGGCTGGCTCGGGTGATCGATTTTGGGTCGACCCGGGCTAGTTCGTGATAGTAAAAGTTAGTCAGCGTGGTAAAGTCTAAAATAAGGTAAAAGCATTAAATCAAGTGTTAAAATAATAAAATATCATAATAACTTATTCTTAAGAGTTTATGATGGATTTAGAGACCTATTCTCATCTTATATTAATAATTTTTTTATATTTGGATATAATTTCTTTGAATACAAAATTACATTTATATTTAGAAATTAATATTTATAAAAATTCTAGTCCTATAACATATAAAAGGACCTCTCCACCATCCCTCTAAATCCATAACTAAAATTAGGATTACCCACCCTAATTATTCATATTTCATTCTATAATAATCCTATCAAACATTATCTTACATTTGGTCTCTATCTATTTCAAAAATTTCTTCAAAACATAGAAGCAAACTCATAATAGATACAACATATTCTTTGAAAGTAATAACTTCTAATAATTATTTTTAATATATATTCTTTTGTAAAACTATTCTAAATTATTATTTATCTATTTAATAAATTATAAGTAATATCATAATACATATGTAATGATGGTATTATAATAAAATCACTTCATAATCATACACATATTTCGATCATAGTATGTTCTTTTTTGGGTAAGTCTAACCAGCAATATGAATGATGATATAAATTTTTATCTCTACTGGTTATAGAAACTTAATTTCTATATTAAATGAAATTAATAGGTAAATCATGTTTTTTTGTATTTTATGGTCTCATTATTAATATAGAACCTTGTAATCATTAAAAATTATTTGAACATGTGTGTTATGGATTTAATCTTTCTAAACCATACCCAAAACTCCCATATAATACACTTGGAAAATTATAAATAATTAATAAACTTATATTCTAGTAACTAAAATAATTTTTAGTAAATTTACTCATAAACATGGAATGATAACCAAAACTGATATATCAAAATAGAAAAGGAACTGTTAAAATTACTAACACTAATGATTAATATCAGATAAAAATATGTAATAAATATATAATAAAAGATATAAAATATTAATAAAAGAGGAAATAAATATCAATAATTTTCTAGAAAATATTTTTATTAAGTCTACTATTATAATACAAGAGGATATAGGGTGTCTGACCAAGATCTAATGCAAGGTATGGGTTTTGTAACCCCAATTTTCTTTTCGTTGGGTCATAAAATTTCATCCCAGACTATAATCTTAAACATTTATTTTATTTTGTCACTTATATATTATATAGGATATTTTCTCTTTTTCTTTAGGTAAATTACCTATTAACATCAAAATATTATTAGATGATTTATTTCACTCTATTTAAAACTATATTGTTGTTAAGAATAATTCTCATCCTTTCAAGTGGTTCTTTATCCTTTATTCCCATATTATTTATAATGATTAATAAATTATTTCCTTTATAATCCAATGGCTGTTTAATTTCCTTTACGATTTCCTTGAATTTACTTAAAATTATTTAAAATAAATTTTACTATTGTTTTCCAAATGGGTAATTTTTTGATTTTCTTTACAAAAGTGAGAAAAGAGTCTCATTTTTAACACTTACCACATGGGTACCATTTCCATATTTTATAACAATTTATCTTAATGAAAATTTATCTTTATGTTTTCATGGATTCCACATGTAATTTATATTCCCATTATTTTATCAAAATTTTTTTAAAGAATGTTTATTATTATTTTTTACGATAAATAAAGGTATTTCATTCCACTTATGTATATTTTTATCTTCTAATCTATATTTATTATCATTTAACATAGTCTCATTTCAGAGTTATGATATTTGGAATTATTTTAATATTTTGGTTTTTAATGTTCTCTATTAATACCACTAATTTTTATTTAAATAAAATATAATTGTATTATTATTACTGTGTTAAAAAAAGATTTATAAAATTTTATTTCTCCCTTTTTCCTCTCTATCATCTATTAGTCTACCTACAATGGTACAATTTTCAAAATCAACCTCTAAATTAATTTATATTCATTCTTTTCTATTGAATTTTATATATTTATTAAAATATTTTACTGTTAGGTTATGTGATAACTTTCAAAAGTTACATGAAATTTTTTTTATTTCCATTCTTTCATGATAATGGGATTGATTGCTTTCATGTTATAAGATCTGTTGTTTTTGATCGAGTTGGAAATTCCATGGGAATTTTAGTTTTTCATTTTTTTGGACTGGAAAATTTTCAAACCAATATACGTAAGGGAATTATGAGAGTTATAACACATTAAAGTGGTATTTTTAAATGGGGTTTAAGGCTTGATAAGAGTCTCAAGAGCGTAGATGATTTTTAAGACTGTTAGGATTTGAATGCTCGGTTTTGAGAGAGACAACCCTAGGCACACAGTTGAAACATGATTATTATTAACCATGAATCCACACTGTGTTTCCTTTTTTATGGGGACATGGATAGTTTTAACTATGTGGGGTATCCTAGAAAGCCTTACAGTTCAGTGTAGTGGTGAAATGGAATCTGAATGGTTGGCACATGATTTTATAAATCGTGAACTATAACCATCCAGTTGGTTGGTTATTGGGTAGTGAGACCTACATAGTTGGCACAAATTTTTAATAAATGTGTGTCATAACCATGAACCTTATTAAAAGGTGAAATAATTACCATTTTCCCCTCTGATTATAAATGGTGTTTTACACCATTTCTTCCTCATTCACACCCCACAACCCCCATCACACAACCTCCCCTTTCTCCTTACTCCATGGGTGGTTATCCTTTACTCTTGGTCTGATTTGATTGTTGTTGGATGTGTTGGAATCCTAGAGATGAGTCTATGATTCATCTTACCTATTTTTTTACATTTGATTCTTCTTTTTATTGTGATCGTTATGAGTGATAATATGCCATATTTTTTAGGCGTTCATCTATTTTTTTGTTTTCACACTTTTTGGATTGAATCAATTCCTGATAATGGATGAATGTATATTTCTTAGTATAATTTAGGTTGTATATATTTCTTTCTCTTAGATTTTCATCATTTATAAATTTCTTATTTTGAGGTGCATTATAACATACCAACCAAGAAAAGTTTTTTCCATAATACTTGAGCTATCCCTGATATATCCCAAAGGTAATTCTCAATCCAAATCGATTGGTTTCATGAACATAGAATCATGAAAAAATAAATGGGGAATTAATTTTTCAAAAAACAATGTAATTATAAATATACAAGTTAGTATTCTCAATACTAGGAATGGTGAAAGTACAAAAAATAACCTGGTAAAAAAATACAAAAATAGTATATCATTAACAGACACAACATCTACCAAGGTAACAGCTTAGAAATGTCCCATGTAACTAGTGGATCTCATCTACACCGTTCACCTCCATCACTCCGGGTCCCAAGGATCAAGAACATCCATAACCTTAAAGTAGAGTTTTCCCTTTTCATGGAATTGGAATAAGATAATCTTTAAACACCTGAAGGAAAATGTATTGTGAGTGATAAATAGCCCAATAGGGTCTCACCAAGGTTCCATAATCAATTCCACAATAATTAAAATAAATGTGCTTTCAATTTAAATAAAACAATGCATGTCATGGAATTTACATATTTTCAACAAAATATTCTTTCTAAATCAAAATATGGAAGATATATCAAAAGGGGCTAAAATGAACATTTTATACAAAACATTTATATATAAGTTGGAAGTATTAAAACATATCAATAACAAATTTAATGAAATAATCAAATGAAACATATCATAGAACCATTTAATAAACCTTGTGGTGCATTATTTCTCTAAATAGGACCCTCACACTACAAAAAATGTGATCTCAACATAATTTTTGAATACATCCCATGAATTAGGCATTTGACACTCAACTAAAAATTTGGAAAATTTATGCTGCAGTATGTTTATATTAGTGTTTTCATCATCAATATGATTCTTGGGGGGTCAGTTGCTAGTGTGTTTGTTCTTATTACCGACTAACTACCCTTGATCACATGCACTTCAGTCAATCAACCAATCAGTCATCTCAAATCAGTTGAAAATGAAGATTCCCAATTTTTAGTTTTCAATAATATTTTCTCATTTTAAAATTAAATCATAGGTTTTTATCATTTTATTCTTTGTAAAATTATATCAATTTAATCCATATTTCTCTAGTTTCTACATTAAATCATTTCATCAAATCAAATTCCAAATCAAGCCATCCATTTTCTAAAATCCACAAAAAAATATTAAAATCCAATGAAATTCAGTTTATTTTCACATATTTCATGACCTTTCAAAAATCATACATCAATGATATCAAATTAGGTGTTTTAAATTATTTAAAAACTCATTTCAAATTAATCAAGAAATTTAAGGATTCAATTATGGGGAAAATTTATATGAAACCACCCAAATTTCATCAAAGATCAAATTAGAATACACAAATGGAACAAAAAATTAAGAATAAAGGTGAGGGTGGTAAAAAAAGGTAATAATAGATCACATACCACCAATATCCAACTCTAATTAAGTCAAAAAATAGGATATCACACTGCTTCCAAAGAGGGATGGCAGAGAAGAGAAAACTAAACTAGGTAAATTCATTATGGAAAAAAATGCCAACCTGAGATGCATGAAGGGGTATAAATCATAAAAAATATAATGGTGTATCTCTAGGGGTTTTATGGAGGAGGATTCACGCGGACTGCAATGATTTTAGGCTAGAGTGCCCAAAAACCCACTCGACATGAGGAATTCATGACCTGATACCTTGATCTGTGATTTGAATATCATGGGTTTCATATACATTAAAAATGGAACAACCTCAGGTTAAAAATCCCAATATCAACATCATAACATCATGTAACAAAATCATGAAATATATATGTTCCACATCATGAAACTATTTCTGGGATTCATCCAAGTGATTGATTCACATTTTGAATTGCATTCAAGACATGAATCTGTCTTGCAGACAGTGCACAACCAGTTCTTGTAGAAAATTACCATAATTCTCTAATGACCTAATAACCTAAGTAAAATCACCCTCTAATTTATTAGACACATTTATAGTTAGACTCCAGTAATTCAAACAAACATACATCCTTGAATTTTAGGTTGTTTTCCCAGAAAGTTTCTCTCTATCCTTGAAAGGCCTAAAATGAACCAAAAAATGAAATCAAAAAAATAGTCATTAATTACCTAAAATAAGGTTAGGATAAGTAAAACCTTTATATTTTATAAAATATTTCTCTTTAAATAATTATATTTCTTTGATGTTCTGTGCTACACGCAACAATGAGCTTAAACAAACTATGATACACTATTAAAATATTATTATTTAATGTGATACTTATAAGCTTGCCATTAATTTTTTGGGTATGAATATGATTAAATAATACATGAATTATATATAAATTTCCTACCCAATATAAACGTATTGATATATTTTTAAGAAAATAATAATTCCATTTTTAGTAAAATCATTTTATTCATCCAAAATATGTTTTCTCCAAAATGGTTTTTCTTATGAGTGAATATTATAAATAATTTCTGAATGTTTTAAAATATTTATTTGAAAAAATAAATTTCATTTTTGAGTTAAAAATTTCTAAATTATCTTATATTGAACTTTAATATTTTTTTAAAAAGATTTATTTTACAAGGAATAATTAAGAATACTAAATTTTATTAAGAAATATTTTTTTCTATTAAATTATTTAAAAATTCAAATTATATCTTGGATTATTATAAAAATTTATATAGTAAAATTTTATATTAAATAATTTAATTATGTTTTTTCAAATATATTTTATACATTGATTTATTATGAAAAACATTGCATATTTAAAAATGGTAATTTTTTGAAAAACTATTTTTTCATAACATTTTGGATATTTAATTTTAAATAAAATTATTCCACTTTTGTTTTTTGAATTTGTTAAAATGGATTAAGTATTTTTAATTATCAATTAAAAATTTAGTAAATAGGTCAATTTTATTTTTATCAATATGAATAGTAAACTTAGTAATTTTTGTTACCATGGTAAATTGTAAATCAAGTAATTAAAGGATAAAAATAAAATTTTAAGGAATATAAATTTCCTTAAAACTTTAATAAATATTAACTTTTGATTATATATAATATATAACTATCAATATTTTGAATTTATGTTCTTTTGGGCCACTTGTAAGAGAGTTTTACTTTTATAACATTTGTTCAATGAAAAGTCAAACATATCACCCTCTTGTTTTTAATAAATAAAATATTATTAAAATGGGGTAATAGAGAGCAATTTCTTGAATATAAAGATTTTTTTAATATTAATTATTTATCTTTATCATGGTTTTTAATTTTTTTTTGGAAGAAATGACTACCTTAAATACTTGCATATTGCTGACATAATAATTATTCAATTAATGGAAAATAAAATTAATGACATTAAAATTATTAAAATTATTATAAAATAAGATAATTTATGTGATACATGAATTTTATATATGAAAACGTCATGTTAGGGATGTATTAGAATATTTTATTTATAATTTGTATTATTTTATAGATGTTATTAATGTCAAAGTATTGAATAGTGTCAAAATTGACAATAATAATATTTTATAAAAATAATACTTTACTAAATAATATAAATATAAAAAAAATAAAAAAATAAGGACAAGAATAATAATATATGGTATAAAAATTCATCATATGTGTATTTATTGGACATTTGGAAGCATTTGGATTGAGAATAGTCTTATTATAATTTAGTCTTCTGAGAAATTCTTAAAGTAAACCTCACCTAAATTATAAAAAGAAACCTCTCACCTCATGTGTTTACACAAAATTTAGCATCCTAGGTTGACCATACCCTACCAAAATCTCTTCTTAAATTAATTTTTCAAATTTTTGATTTGTTGGTATTTCCAAAAGACCAACCCTAGAGCCCTTTAGAGGAGATCTAAAGGAGTCGTTTCGAATAAGGGGAAATCGGACAAACTGATCACTTTATTTTGATAATATTCTTTATGAACTATAAATTTATGATTTTTGTCCTAAAATAATAACACTATTATAATCAATATGAATAAATGTTATTAGGATTATGAAAATACTATCATGCACTCTCTTTCCCATCAAACAAGAAATTAAAACATCACTCCGGCATACATACAACATATCATCTCCATGTAGCGATAAAATTCATTTTTTACACCATATTTTATGGATGGATATTATGATGGGTTAAATTATTTTAAAAATTTATTATTATTCTTAAATAATAATATAATATGTACCTTCTTACCTTCTAAATTAATGGAAAATTATAATGTCGCTCATGCGTACGTGTGGACTACAAACTCCATGATGTGATATGATTCATTTTTCATTTCTATTTTAGTTAGATGGTATAGAGGATAAGAATAAATAATATATATGTTATTATAATTATTATGGAATAATTAATTATTGTTTTCCTTTATTTCATTCCATCATTCAAAAATTGAATATGGTATTCTTTCGTACATATGACCTACCATATCTATGAATAATATAAATCTTTTTCTATCTCCATCACTGTGGATGTGTTTAAATATATATATATATAT
Organism: Viscum album; assembly: GCA_963277665.1. NCBI lineage: Eukaryota > Viridiplantae > Streptophyta > Magnoliopsida > Santalales > Viscaceae > Viscum > Viscum album. Next base: position 695,742,912 of record OY728157.1, read on the forward strand.
TTAATATATATGATATAGTAATAATTTAAATTAATTTTTATTTATTTATAATAAATTTAAATCTATAATACCCATGGTTAATGTACTTTCAAATAAAGTTAGACCAAACATAATGGATTTTGTCTCACATTTGTTCATATGGGACATATTTTCCTATATACTGATTGTTTTTTGTGGCATATAGACTACACATGAATGTATTATATAATTATTATCATTAAAATTATTGTATTTGAATTTCTATATATGTTTATTTTTTTCATGGTGATTATGATTGAAATGATACTAAAGTGGTAAGGGTTTATTTCATAATATCATCATTATTTGGTATTATATATATTTAAGAGAATATTGGTCTTCCATGTCCATGTTTTATAATATTTTTTTTACAAATTGTTCCTAATATTGTCATAAAATCCTTTAAAATATTTTTTAACCATGCTTTACTTGTTAAAAAATTATTTGAGAGGAATAATTTTATCACTTACCAAATAATGTACATTGTGACCTTTCCAACAAAAACATGAAATGAATGTTTTTTAACTTATATGAACATATAATATTTTACCATTTTCATGAAATCTCAATATTTTGAATCTTTATTGTTATGTTTACAATTTTATTTTCAAATGAAATTTATTTATTTATAAATGTGCATCGTTTTATAAGAGAAGTGATTTTAAATTGGAAAAGTTATTTTTCTCAATAATTATTCCTGGTGATCATTCAAAATAATTTTCCATCTAATATGACATCCTTTGATGACTCTTAAAATTTAATGGGGATATGATCATAGGATAACATCCGTATAATTTTTTTTGGATGGTTTATGTTTGTGATTATAATATGTTGTTGAAACCCATTCCCTTTTCCATAGGTCATACATTAATGAGATTTTTATGAAATTAGTTTCTTATCATGAGTTCTGGTATGATTAATGTTTTATGATATTTTGACACACATATAAATGATTTTAATTATTTTATAGGTGAGACCAATATCTACTTTTAATTCTTTGGGTAAATATAGATAACTCATGATATAAATATGTTATGAGTCATCCTCATTTCATGTTCACAATTTCATGCGTGGACCTAGTTTTCATGTCCAATTTTTTTTGAATGGATTTGGATTTCATGTTCATAAGTTTATGAATGTATATGGTTTTAATTTCCTTAATATTATTCTAGTACCATGTTTCATGTACATAATTTTATGAGGTGTTTTGATTTCTTGTCCTTAACTTGATGAGTGAAAATGTTTCAATTTATACATGTTCAAAAAGTTATATTTTTATGTGTGTGCCAAAAATTCCATTTCTTATGCCAATGTTATGGTGTTATAGATCATGTAAATTGATTCTTTTATAATTAATGTCTTATTAAGAGATATGATTTATTCCATGACTCATGTATATCATATATGATATGTAGGGTGTAAATTTACTTTGTTAAGGTCATGTTATCATAACCTTATGTTCATGTAATTCTTATGTGATCAAGGATATCTTCCATTTTTACCAATAATGTGCAAATAATATCACCCTTTCTTATGTTTACGTTCCATAGGCTATTAGAATGGTTCTACAAATGCCATTTTTAAGAAGGGTGCTAGTAAAAAAGATCATAGTGTGAGATGATATAGATCTTTTATGAGCCAATTGTTTATGTGTCCATGATTCCATTGGAACTAGAACAATATGATTCTTATATAAATCATAATGTTATGTAATGAATATTCATATAATTAGATGTAATATCTATGTATAAAATTATGGGTTTCAATAGATGGTATCATAGCAGGGTTTAGTTATCCTTTAGAAACTAGGATAAGAAAACTTTAGTCAGAACCCTAGGGAAAAGTCTAAGTATATAATAAAATACAAAATTATTGGTAATGATCATGAAATACTAAGGTAAAACCTAAGTTTTCATAAAATAATGTTTCATGATTTAGGAATCAATTAAATTATTTTTCATGATGATGTGATTTTTCAGTGTGATTATTGTTGATAACGCTATGATTTTGGTTTTTAATCAATGTTTGAAACCCAAAGAAATTATCTTAATATTGAATGCGATGATCTAGGGAATGGCTTCCCTCATGAACTACCAATTGAAATATGAGATGGAATTTTAAATCGTGTGATTATTAATAATCACCTATGTAACACCCCAAGCTTCCACGGTACGTTTTCCTTTGAATAATGCAATAGCTTGCATGGTACACAGCATCGAGATTCTAACACACCATAGCCAATGAAACTAGCCATTATGAATAGAAATACCCACTTTTTTAAATATTATATATTTTAAGTTTCAAAATGGAATTCATTTTCGGATTCAGAATAACAAAATTAGCTTAGGGTGAATTTTGGGTATTTTTCTGAGAACTTTCAATTTTTGATGAATAGTGAAAAACACATCATTATTGTTTAAAACTGACTTTTTATTTAAATAATTTGTTATTTTATTTTAATTTATTTTAGGTCAAAATAGATAAATAATACCTATATATGTTCAATGTAATTAATTGGAGTAGTTTTATAATAAGATGAGACACATAAAATTTTATTGAACCTTTTACCGTCTTTTACCCAACTTCTAGGAGCATTTACAAATTTTCATAAAACATAATTTTACCGCTTTTGTGAGTTGAATTTTAAAATATAGAGAGACACGGTTGATATCCGTATGTAAAATTTTGTTCAATAAGATGAAAATATTTTTTTTGAATAGTAACTTTTGACTTTTATTTACCACGGTTAAAAGTAAATAGGGTAATTAATGGTAAAAATGGTAACATAATTACCCTAACACAAGTCCTAATTCTATTGGATAAGTATAATTTGACCAAAAAACCTTATTAATAAAATATTATCCTCTTTGGTCAACATGGATTAGATTAGGACATTTATTATTATTTTATTTAAAGAAGAGTTAAAAGAGTTAAATTAAAAGTTTAATAACTAAACCATTTATAGTATAGGGTTACACACAATGTAAATTAGACTATAAATATTTATTATAAATATAAAAGTATTTTATACATAATGGTATTTTATTTATAATTTTAAGATGTTGGATCGAATATGTATATATGTATGTCTATTAGATGGAACAATACAAGAGGGGGGTGAATTGTAGGTTTAAAAACGTTTGAGTTTTAGCAACTAAGAGAATAGTTTAAATGATCTTAAACTAATACAAATACAAACACCCAAAAATGTATTGAATATAAAACGGTATGATGTATTGTAATACTAATGTAATATAAAACAATTGTATTCAAGATGAAGACAATAATCAGAGTAATACAAAGATGAATGATTCTACCTTAATGCGTATAGAATCAATCAATACAATATATAATAGAATGATTGTAATTGAAACAATTACAATTGAATAAGTAAAGAAGAAAGGAAACAATACAAATTCCTTTCTAATACAAGTAACAGCGGAAATTTAAATAATTACAATTCTTTTAACCCAAAGAGAAGGATTATCCTTTCACCTAGGATAAAAGGTTTGTCTCACCAACACCTTGGTGAGCCCTCAATACAATGATCGGCACGTCTGTCTGCCTATCCCCGGCATCCCTTGATACGATGATCGACACGTCTGTCTGCCTATCCCCGGCAGCCCTCGATACGATGATCGGAACGTCTGTCTGCCTATCCCCGGCAGCCCTTAGTTTTGTAGGTAATCGACACCTCTGTCTTTCAATTACTTGAAAGCCCTCGATACGATGATCGGACACACAAAGCAGATGATAGAATTCACAGCATCTCTCTCTAGAATCTTGATTGAATCAAAGCATCACAGTTGTTCCACAACGTCTCATTCGTTCTTTTTCTTAGCTTCAAATGACCTCCTATTTATAGGCCTCAGGTTCCAACGGTCATGTTTCCTCCAATGGTCATATTTCTCTGAAAAACTCAGAGGGACTTGGACACCTGGCATCATAACGGTCATATTAAAATAGAAAGCACGACATCATTTTGATTAGTTTATAACTAACTCAACGACATCGTATTGGTTAAAACATGATATATATTGATGATAAGAAATGATACGAGTCATATGAAACAAGTGTTTTTGTATAAGTACCAAAACAAGTAATGAACATATGAATAGCAGTCAGTGCAATACATTCGATAGAGTCAGTACGATACGATTGACAAAGTCAGTACGATACGATTGACAGAGTTAGTATGGTACGATTGACTGAGTCAGTACGGTACGATTGACAGAGTCAGTACGGTACGATTGACAGAGTCAGTACGGTATGATTGACAGATTCAGTACGATACGATTAAAAAGACAGTTGTGATTTCCAAAACAAAATATAGAAGTCAAAAGATAACATTTGACTCAACATAAGATATTATATAATTTAATTTATTTATGACACAATGATGATGCACTAATTACCTTATTAGTGAAATATTAAAATAAATGATATTGTAAATATAAAAATAAATGTAAATTGAGACTTATAATGAATTACACTAATTTTTTAGGATAATATGACATGTTAGGGTTGATTAAATAAATTTCATTCTCAGTGATAATGTTTTTAATGATTTCAAAAAAAATCAAATACTAAATAGTTTCAAAATTGACACAATTGAGTTTTTAAAACAAATACTATATTATTAATTGATATAATATTCTTAAAAATCTAAGTTTCTGCCAATGGACTTATATAAGGGTATATATATTAATAATGAACCGAATGGGGTTATTTTGGCTTGTTATTTTGATTTTATTAACCATGTAATATAAAAATACAAAGAGACATGGTAAATGTCAAACTATTTAACTAAGAGTTAAATATAAAAGATAAGGTTAATAATATGATCTAAAACTATCTAAAACCTATTGGTTGAGATTTTTTAGACCCATCCCCACCTTATCCTCTAAATAATTCAATTTCGATCCATTAAAAATCGGAAATGATTTTATTATAATATAATATTTCAAAAATTTCTTAAAGTGACACTCGCCTCTCTTATAAAAGGGCACTTCCCCTTATCTTAATTTCACTCGTCCAAAGCCTTTCAAATTGGCTAACCCATACCCAAATATCCTCCCAACCTTCTTCCTTTAATCCTAGAGGCATTAATTTGGTCATAAATCCAACCTAAGGAGCCCTTTTGATAAAATTAAAAGGAAGACCTGAAGAAGAGGTAAATATTCCATCACCTCTTTCAAGTTCTTTTATTCTTCCAATTCCACTTTCTTTGTTGTTTCCATACAAAAATATTAAATCCAATACCTTATATATACTTTAATGTTAATATAAATATGATACAACCATATTTGTTATTTTATCCATCGTATAAATGATAAAGTCACCATACATGCATACGTACGGATTACCATCTCCACATCGTGGTGTAGTTTGTTATTCATACACTTCATTATTTGGATGGAAATAATAATGGTTATAGATCATGTAAATAATAAATATAACATGTTAATTATTCTCTATATATGATATACCATCCAATTACATATGATTTCACCATCAACATAATGATATTGTCTCTCATGCGTATGTACGGATTACCCTCTCCACGAACGCGATAAGATTCATTCCCCATCGTAATAATTCAAGAATAATTTTCATTATATGATTAAAAATAATGTTTATGAACATAATATAAATCTTTATATGAATCAAATACATCCTATTCATAACTAAAATCAGTTACATAACCAAGCATATAAAGGAAAACGAATCAGTTAACACCCGAAATGATGATACTACTGAAATATTATTAACAAAAAATATTATAGGATAATATATGATATAATATTTTTGTATATAGTTCATGTATAATTTAATAAAAAAAATTAACTATTATAATGCAGTTTAACATACCATCGACAAAAGAAAATTACAAGTTAACGGTTAATTCCACAATCTCTTTATTATCCAAGGTTTTTTTTAAATAAGTATCTACTAGGGCCTCTTTATCATCCACATCCATGTTTCATAAAAATTTATTTCAAAGAAAAATTAATATTTACTAGAATATATGTTAAATTCATTTATACCCTTATTTAAATTTTTATAAAATGGTTTTAACGGAATATTTATGTTGTTTTCCGAACAAGATACTTTATGAATTTTCAAGAAAATTAAGGTAAGAATGCCTTTTTTAACCTATAAGGTGGGTGTGGCTATTTTCCACTGTTATATCATCATCGAAGCTTTCCATACAATCTTATAAGAGTATTTTCAAAATAAATGTTTTCTTTTATAATTATGTTACTCTTAAATGATTTCAAAATAGAAAGAGGTATTTATTTCAAATAGTATTCATTTCATCTATGTAAACATCATTTAATGGATTTTAAACTAATTTGAAGTTGATTTATTATGATACAAATATTCCATATTGTATTGATGTTTTTGTAATTTTTTGACTCTGTATGTGTTATTTTTACACCATTCATTATTTATGCATAAAGTATTGAAATTTCGTATGCTAGTTTTAATTCTAATGTTTATGTTATGTTTAAACCTTTTCATATGAGGAATGCATTGGACTTAGTAAGTGATGGGTGGAGCCCGCTATAGCTCCTCGATGCATCAGTAGGTCTCATGAGACAAACTAGTGTCTTGGCACAAGGCCTTAACAGAATCTTATTTGTAGTCTAGGCACAAGGCCTTGACTATGTGGTTATGAAGTCTAGTATTATGCATTCCATCATTATAAAAGAGGATATTAATATTGCATGTGATTATTTGACTAGTAGAATATCCATGTGAATAAGTAAATGGAAATATTTTATTTTATCTTTTCCATATTATGCTTCAGTTTAAGTATAAAAGGCTTTTGTTTTAATCTTATACAATGCCTTAAATGTTTATGATTATTTATGAATGTTTCTGCTATACTCTTATCCTTACTAAGCATCTGAGCTTACCCCTTTCTAAGTCTTATTTTTTACAGGATGTGAAGAATTATTTTATGGTTAAACTACATGGATAGGCTAAGGATATAAGTGTGTTCAAAAGGGGAGAAAATTTTGTTGATGTTTTTATTTCATGATGTAATGTAAATCGTATGAATGTATCTAGAACTTCCAAGGATACCAAATAGATCGGTCTTTAGGGACATGATTCCTTGTATCATGCCAATGTAATGTAATAATACACCAACTATGGACAACTGGGGGCAAGGTGTTACAGTTGGTGTCATAGGAAGTTTAGTACAAACCTTGGAAACTAGATTTAGAAAAACTCTGATTAGAGAACACTACCCTAAGATAGACATTGAGGATTAGTATAGAAGAACTTCCTAGAATTTTGGTACTATAGAGATTTTGTGAGTTTTCTAAGAAATAAATCACTATCTGGATATGATCAAGTAGAGGCGGCTCTAGCATAGATGTACCTGGGGATAGAACCTGAAAACACCACTTTGAGCTTGACTCGAACAGGAACGGGTGCATGAAAATGGGCCTTGTGGCACTCTTGGTTACGGCACTCTAGGGGGATATGCTTAGAATAATTATCATTTTATTTACAAACCATTATGAATTATTTATGAGTATATAATTCCTGAAATAATTTTTTTTATGATTATGGATTATATCCATAAATTTTTCATTTTATGTTAACTATTTTACAAGTTTGGAATTATGTATTGCGATTCATAAACTAATCTAGTGTATGCCATTGTTTAGAAATGGAACCTAGTATATGGAATAGAAACTGTATCAACGCATGTAATCCATGTAGGGATTTCCCTCCTACTCAATATAATTATAGTAGAGCTAGTGATGAAACTGGTGTTGATCAGCTTATCACCATACATAGACAACTCACTTAGGTTATGAATAATAACCTTACCCGTATGGAGAACCCTTATCCAAAATGCAGAAGATCAATGTTAGACCACTTAATGAGGTAAAAACCACCCACATTCAATAGGATTACAAATACATTAGTAGTTGAGAAAAAGATATATTCCTTAGAAAAAATATTTCATTCATTGGGGAGTAGCAAAAGGGGAAAAGCTATCATGGCAGTTTATCTCCACGCAGGAGATGCATATCAATGGTGATCATTTATAAAAAACACAAAGGAAGATAAATAAGTATCTAACATGGAATTGAGGGTGTTTAAAGATATTTTCAAAAAAAAAAAATACTTTCCTCATAACCATTGAGCGGATATGGAAAGACAATTTTTGAGTCTAAGGAAAAAGAAGGATGAGAATGTTGCAAAGTATGAGGCTAACTATACAAGGTTAGAAAGGCATGCAGCAGATTATATACGTAACCCAAGGAGTAATATTGATCAATAATTTTATGGGTTAAAACCATTTCTCTGTTGATCATTAGTCACACAATCCTTCTCATCATATGAAGATATAATCTCATGCGCTATCAAGACAAAAAAGGAATTCTATTAGTATTATGACTTTAAAGAAAAGAAAGAGAAAAAGAGATCTACTAAACACTCTATAAATGAAAATAAGGGGAAGAAAGAAAAATTTGAATATCCATCCTCTGGTAAATGTGGGAAGAAACACCTCGGTACTTGCCTGAAGGGAATGGGAGTCTATTACAAGTGTGGTGAAAAAGCCACCAATATCGTGATTTCAAGGGGAAGAAAGATACTATCAATGTTGAATACTACAATTTTAGAGAAATGGGGTATTATGTAAATGAATATCCAATTCACCAAGAAAACTTACCCTAGAAAAGGTCAAGGGAGTAAGGGAAAGCTCATGTGATCACTACTGCTAAGGTTGAAGCCCTGAAAGATGTGGTGGAAGGTAATTTAATGGTTTACTCATGTTTAGACAATGCTTTATTTATTTATGGATCATCTCATTGTTTCATATCTTCCTAGATTGCTATGAAAATTAGAAATTTCCAATTTGACTTAACAAGTGAGTTGTCAATCAAAACTCCTAAGGGAAGTATCATTGCAACAATGTTTTGTTAACCAGTTCCCATTAGGGAATATAAATTTTCTTTATTTGATGATATCATTGTCATATCCATGATTTAATTTGATATAATCCTTGCTATGTATTGGATTTCATACCATGATGTGAAAATTTATTATAAGAAGAAGGAGGTTACAATTCTTGATGATGATAAATAGTACCTTATCTTTAGAGGAGAAATGTCACCACCTGATTCTTATCTAGATCCACCCCCAGTAGCTCAACAAAATTCAATTATTGTGGAGTAAGAGAATGAAATAACTATAGGTGATGAAAGGAATATTCAAATATAGGATTTACCTATTGTTCAAGAATATGTTGATGTATTTCTAGAGGATTTACCTGGACATCCTCCAGAATGAGAAATTGAGATTTCTATTGATTTAATTCCCGATTCAAGGCGCATATCAAAGACCCCTTATAGAATGGCCAATGTGGAATTAGTGGAACTAAAGAAACAACTAGATTAATTGAGTAACAAGTGATTTATTCACCCTAGGGTTTCTCCATGGGGAGCCCATATTCTTTTTGTTAAGAAGAAAGATGGATCTATGAGGTTGTTCATTTACTACAGGGAGATAAATGGTTTAATAATAAAGAACAAGTATCCCCTACCTCGCATTAATGATTTATTCAATAAACTTCATGGAGTTCAATATTTTTCAAAGATTTACCTTTGATTTGGATATCACTAGTTGTATGTGAATAAGGAAGGCATTCTGAAAACTGCATTTTGAACCAGGTACAGGCATTATGAGTTTACTGTAATGCCTTTTGAAATGACTAATCCACCCTCTGTTTTCATGGATCTAATGAACAGAGTTTTCATGGAATATATTGATGAATTTTTAGTGGTATTTATTGATGATATCCTGGTATACTCCAAAATCAATGAAGATCATGAAAATCACTTGCGCATTATCCTAAAGACTTTTAAAAGAAATGAATTGTATGTGATGTTTAGAAAGTGTGAATTCTAGCTTCAAGAGATTTGCTTTCATAGAAATATTTTCTCTAAGGATAGAATCTCTATTAATCTTTCACAAGACCAAGGCAATCCAAGTATGTCCAGCACCAATGAGTATAACTGAGGTACACAATTTTATTTTTTAGTAGGCTATTATCAGCATTTTGTCCAAGATTTTTCCCAATTGGAAAACCCATTAACCAAGATCACGCATAAAGGGGTTAAATTTGTTTGAAAAAAGAGTCGGAAGAATGTTTCGAAGAACTCAAGAGAATATTAGTCAATTATCCTATATTTACTCTACCATCGGGAAATGATGGGTTTTTTATTTACAATGATGCTTCAATGAAAGGACTTGGTTATGTCCTTATGCAGAATGACAGAGTTATTACTTATGCATTACAATAGCTAAAATTTCATGAACAGAACTATCCCACTCATGATCTTGAGTTATCAGCTATAATCTTTTCTTTGAAGATATGGAGACACTATCTCTATAGTGAAAAATGTGAGATATATACTGATCACAAGAGTTTGAAGTATATTTTCGCACAGAAAGAACTCAAGATGAGGCTAAGATGATGGATTGAACTACTCAATGATTATGATTGCACTATACACTACCACCTGAGGAAGGAAAATAAGGTGAAAGATTCTTTGAGTATAAATGATTATGGAGTTTTGAACAAGATGATAGTTGAAAGGGATCCTATTTTTATGGATCTAGTAAAGATGGATATGGGAATAACCATGGAAGGTAAAACATAAATACTTTTTCAAATCTTTTCCAAAACATCTTTACTAGTAAGGATAAACAGTTATTAGACTGATGATGAGGAGTTTCAAAAGAATATTAAAACTGTGAATGATAGGACATTGAGTGACTTCATATATGAAGATGCAATTTTGAAATTTTGAAAGAGACTTTGTGTTCCTACATACCTGATCTAAAAATGGAATTGTTAAATGATTCTCATAGCTCCAATTTCTCTATACACCCTTATAGCACAATGATGTATTGGGATTTGAATGAACATTTTTGGTGGGACAATATGAAGAGAGATATTGCTGATTTTGTGTCGAGGTGTATGGTTTTTTAACAAGTGAAAGCTATAAGACAACATCTTAGAGGAGTCATGCAACCTCTTCCCATACCTGAGTGGAAATGATATGATATTATGATGGACTTTGTCAGGGAGCTACCTAAGACTCCTATAAGGAATGATACAATATGGGTCATTGTTGACCGTCTTATCAAGTCAGCACATTTTCTTGCTATAAGATAAGATTTACCACTTGAACATTTAGAAAGACTATATATTAATGAATTTTTCAGACTACATAGAGTAACCCTATCAATTTTTTCTGATCGTGATCCCCATTTTACATCATAATTCTGGAAAAGTCCTCAGAAGGCCCTGGATACTGAACTTTGTTTGAGCACTGCTTACCACCCTCAAATCGATGGACAATCAGAACAGACTATTCAAACCTTAGAAGACATGTTGAGATCTTGTTCACTTGACTTTCAAGGTATGTGGGATCAATATTTTCCTTTTTTATAATTTTTATCTAACAATAGCTTTCATTCAAGTATTCAGATAGAACCATATGAAGCGTTATACAGAAAGAGATGTCGCACACCAACTTATTGGGATGATGTTGGTGAAAGAAAACTCATAGGCCCAAAACTTGTTGAGGATACAATGGAAATAGTGAAGGTTATCCAAACCCACATCAATTCATCCCAAAGTAGGCAAAATAGTTATACTTATAACCAAGGAAAGATTTCGAATTTCAGGTAGGATATCATGTTTTCTTGAAGGTATCTCCATGGAAGGGAGTTATATGATTCAGTAAGAAGGGTAAATTAAATCCCAGGTACATTAGGCCTTTTGAAATTCTAGAACTAATTGGGGTTGTAGCTTACCGTTTGGAAATGCTGCCAAGTCTCTTTAAAGATCACAATGCGTTCCACGTATCACAGTTGACAAAATACATGCTTGACCCAACAAATGTACTCACCTATGTTGAAATTGAACCAATACATGATCCGCCTTATTGTAAAGATCCTTCTAAGATTCTTGATACAAAAGAACAAGTGTTGAGAAGCCGAACTACTCGTTTGGTAAACATTTTATGGAGAAACCATAAGATGGAAGAGCCAATATGGGAACCCAAGGAATATTTGATGAAGAACTACCCGAATAGTTTTGTGTGGTAGTATTCTAGAAATTTCTGGGATGAAATTATTTGAAGGAGGATAGAATGTAACACCCAATGATTCCATGGTACGTTTCCCTTTGAATAATGCAATAGCTTGCATTGTACGCAACTTCGAGATTCAAACACACCACGACCAAGGAAACTAGCCGTTATGAATAGAAATATGTACTTATTGAAAATTTATAAACTTTAATTTTCAAAATGGACTTCATTTTTGGATTCATAATACCAAAATTACCTTAGGGATAATTTTTGGTATTTTTCTAAGAACTTTCAATTTATGATAAATAGTGAAAAACACTGTGTTATTGTTTAAAACCAAATTTTTATTTAAATAATTAATTATTTTATTTTATTTTATTTTAGGTCAAAATAGATACATAATACCTATATATTTTCATTTTAATACATTGGATTCATTTTATAATAAGTTTAGATAAATAAAATTTTATTGAACTTTTTACCAACTTTTACCCACCTTCTAGAAGCATTTACAAATTTGCATAAAACATAGTTTTACCGCTTTTATGATTTGAATTTCAAAAATCTGAGAGACATGGTTGATATCAGTAAGTAAAATTTGGTTCAATAAAATAAAAATATTTTTTGTGAATAGTAGCTTTTGACATTTATTAACCAAGGTTAAAAGTAAATATGGTAATTAAGGGTAAAAATGATATCATAATTATCATAACACATGACCTAATTCTATTGGATAAGTATAATTAGACCAAAAAAACCTTAGGAATAAAATATGATCCTCTTTGGTCCACTTAGATAAGATTAGGACATTTATTATTATTTTATTTAAAGAAGAGTTAAAAGAGTTAACTTCCATGTTTAATAACTAAACCATTTTTAGTATAGAGTTACTCACAATATAAATTCCACTATAAATATTCATTAAAAATATAAAATTATTTCCTACATAATGGTATTTTTTTTAAAATTTTTAGACATTAAATAATTTAATTTATATATGACACAATGATGATGCGGTCATTACCTTATTAATGAAATATTAAAATAATTGATATTATAAATATAAAAATAAATATAAATTGAGACTTATGATGAATTAAACTAATTTTAATGGTTAATATGTCATGTTAGGGTTGGTTAAATAAATTTTATTCTATGTGATAAAGTTTTTATGGCTCTCAAAAAAATCAAATACTAAATAGTGTCAAAATTGACATAATTGAGTTTTTAAAAAAAATACTATATTATTAATTGATATAATATTCGTAAAAATATAAGGTTCAGACAACGTACTTAGATAAGGTTATATATATTAATCACTAATCACATGGGGTTTTCTTGTCTTGTTATAGTAAGTTTATTAACCATGTTATATAAAAATACAAAGAGACATGGTAAATGTCAAACTATTTAACTATGAGTTAAATATAAAACATAAGGTTAATATGATGACCTAAACCTGTCTAAAACCTATTATTTGAGGGTTTTTGGACCCATCCCCACCTTATAATATAAATAATTCATTTTGTAGCCTCTATAAACCAAAAATTATTTTATTGTAAAATAATATTTCAATCTTTTCCTAAAGTGACCCTCACCTCTCCTATAAAATGTCACTACCCCTTCTCCTAACTTCACACCTCCAAAGACTTTTTTCTTGGCCAAAACCTACACAAATATCCTCCCAACTTTCCTCTATTCATCCTATAGGCCTTCTTTTGGTCATAAATCCAACCTAAGGATCCTTTTTGGTCAAATCAATAAGAAGAACCCAAAGAAAATGTAAATATTTCATCACCTATTTCAAGTTTTTTCTTCTTCCACTTCCTCTTTCTTTGTTGTTTCCATACCAATAAAATAATTCCAGTTCCTTTGTATATAATGTGATGTTTATATAAATGTGGTATAACCATATTCATTATTCTATCCATCCTATAAATGACAAAGTCACCATACGTGGGTACATACAGATTTTCATCTCTACGTCGTGGTGTAGTTTGTTACTCAAACACTTCATTATTTGAATGGGTATAAATATGAGTATAACTGATGTAAATAATAAATATAACATTTTAAATATTATTTATATATTATTTAACATCCAATTACATACTATTTTTCCATCAATATAATGATATTGTCACTCATGCGTACATACGGATTATCGTCGCCACAAACGCGATGAGATTCATTCCCCATCGTAATTATTCCAGAATAATTTTCATTTTATGATAAAAATAATGTTTTTGGACATAATATCATTATTTATATGAATCAAATACATACTATCCATAATAAAAATGGTTTATGTAACCAAAAATATAAAGAAAAACGAATCAGTTAACACCTAAAACAATGACACTACTGAATTATTATTAACAAAGAAATATTAGAGGATAATATATGATATCATATATATGTATATATTTCGTGTATAATTTAATAAAAATGTTAAACTATTATATAGGAGGATAAAATACCATCGACTAAAGAAAAGTACTCGGTAGGGGAATTTCACAATCTCTTTATTATTCGAGGTTGTATTTACATAAGTATCTACTGGGACCTCTTTATCATCCACATCCATGTTTCTTAAAAAGGTATTTCAAAACATTTTTAAATATTTACTAGAATATGGGTTAAAGTAATTTATACCATTGTTTGACTATTTATATAATATTTTTATAGGAATATTTCCATCATTTTCAAAACAAGGTACTTTTTTATCTTTCTGACAAAATTAAGGTAAGAATGTATTTTTTTAACTTATACGGCGGGTGTGGCTATTTTCTGCCGTTATATCATTATCAAAGATTCGTATACAATCTTATTAAAATATTTCCAAAATAAATTTTTTCTTTTATAATTATGTGATTTTTAAATGATTTCAAAATAAAAAGATGAATTTATTTCAAATAGTTTTCATTTCATCTATGTCAACATCCTTTGATATATTTTAAACTTTTTTGAAGTTGATTTATTATGATATAAATCTTCCATATTGTATTGAAGGTTTTGTGATATGTTTGACTGTCGATGTGTTATTTTTACATCATTCATGGTTTATGGATAAAGTATTGACATTTCATATGCTAGTATTAATACAAATGTTTAAGTTATGTTTAAACCTTTTCATATGATCAATGCATTGAACTTAGTAAGTGACGGGTGGAGCCTGTTATAGATCTTCGATGCATCGGTCGGTCTCATGAGACAAACTAGTGTCTTGGCACAAGGACTTGACAAAATCTTATTTGTAGTATTGACACAAGGCCTTGACTATGTGGTTATGAAGTCTAGCATTATGCATTGCATCATTATGAAAGTGGTTGTTGATATGCATGTGATTATTTGACTAGTAGAATATCTATGTGAGTAAGTAAATGGAATTATTTGATTTTATATTTTCCATATAATTCTAAATTTTAAGTTTAAAAGGCTTTTGGTTTAGTCTTATAAATTTCCTTGAATGTTTATGCTTATTTATGAAAGTTTATGTTATATTGTTATCCTTATTGAGAATATGACCTCACCCATTTCTATGTTTTATTTTTCCCAATATATGAAGAAGAATTTTATGGTTGACCTATAGGGATAAGATAATGATATAAGTGTGTTCAAAAGAGGAAAAAATGTTGTTGATGTTATTATTTCATGATGTAATGTAAAACTTATGAATGTATCTTGTACTTCCAAGGATACTAAACTTATTGGTCTTTCGGGACATGATTCCTTGTATCATGCCAATGTTATGTAATAATGCACTGACTCTGGGTAACTGGGGTTGGGGCATTACAACCTATCTCGATATATGATTAACAATATAAACCATGGTGAGTTTCATTACAAACCTAATAAGAGAAAAATAAAGTTTCATATAAAACATCGGGGAAGAAGATTCATTTTCCAACATTTCTAAAATGTGGTATGAGCACTCAGATGAATGTCTCAGAGTAACAGGAATATGTTTTGAGTTTTTAAAACAATTATACCGAATGTGTAATTTATAAGGAAAAATGAAAAATTTGGTTAATGAAATAGAAGATAATATTAGTATCCCTAAGGAATCCTAAATGGTTGAATTTTTTAAATATAGATATTATTTTCATTATGAAAATAAATTTCCCAAGGGAAAGGTTCATATGAGAAATGGTTTTATCAATGGTGACAAAGACCCTATAAATGATGGATGGATGTCATGGACAATTTTAACAATACTTATTATGTTAAATGTAATAATTATTATTAATTAATCTTAAATCATGATTCAAAATTCATATTATGGGAAAGAAGCACTAAGGAATAATATGATGAAGCTTAGTTAAAGGTTTTATAAGTAAGATGTACAATTTAAGAGGTTATGTATTTAGATTCAATAATTATGTTGTATAATTGTTATACTACTGATATTCTTGTTATAAAAATCATGAAACATTTAATTGTTCTGTAGTAGTTTTTCATTAAGGATTTGAAATCATATTTTTAAGGGTTCTAATGACCAAAAAGGTGATTTATTAGTAAGGTAAAAATTTATAGAGTGAATTATTTAGAAAAGATAAAACTTAATATATATCTAAGGTTGGGTTAATAATGTTTATTTGGTATAAATAAATGATTGATGATGATAAAGTAAATTGAATAATATTGATAAACATAGAATTGGTTTGCAATTTTGATGAAAATTTTATCATTAATTATGTTTATTAAATTTTGAATTTATAGAATATATTCTATTGATTATGATTTTATTTGATGAATAAGAAAAATTTTAACTTCTGGAAGCATGTATGTTTCCATTAATATTTTATGGTAATTTAGATTATACCATGTTTCAAGAGAATATTTGATCAACATGTTAACATATTAGGTATGTGACATTAAGATAAAATTCTTGGGATTAATTTCATACTGATGTTGGAATCTTAGTGAAAATATTTCTAAATCTAGGGTCTGTAATTTGGTCAGACATATTTTGGAGGTGTTTTATTATTAACTAATTATAAGTTGGATTAAGATAAAACTAGAGCATTATTGTTAACATTTTAGAAATTATTATATTTATCCATACTGGATAAATTTTACTAACCATTTTAGTTTTGGTTAATCTTTAATGATAAGAGGAGAATATTGTTTTACTTTTTTATATTATGTGATTCATCAGGTGTTGATCTTAGTGATTGAGGAATGAAATATTCATCTTGACTATTCATCTTTTATATAATAAATGAGATTCTAGTGAAGATTGATTAAAGGATGAATTTTTATTATTCCTGTTATTATATGTACTTATGTTGAAAGTATAGATGGTAAATATATACCTTAAATAATGGAAAAGGTTATTTGGAAGAAAATGTTGTCCTATAATCTTTAATTTTAATGAATTGGTGGTTTTTTACACATATATGGTTTACCCTAAATGGCCTGAGGGCCTTCTTTTTAATTTATTTTTGGATAAACCCCCTTTTAAGGGTTGATGGGGAACCCTTAAAAGACCCATAGGACCAAGGGAAAAGGGTCTTACACAACCTATTACATGACCTTACAGGCCAAAGACCTAACACTCTTGAAATACCCATACCCCAGCATCTACATATTGAATGAACCTAGCTCCCCACCTCACATGGATGATCAGATAACATTATCCTATGTAGATTGGTATGATGCCTAGACCTGATGGAAGTTTCCATACCCTCTAATTCTTCCAATCCTGTTTTCTCTACTCCGGTGGTTTCTATTTTTTCTCTGAATCCTTGTCTAGGCCTACTCCTTTGTGTTTTCCCATGCTTCTTTCTCTTTTCTGTAGCGCAAAGTCCCTGTGGCCTGAAGGAAGTTGGTGGCCCAAGGACAAACAGCCCAAATGCCCTGTGGCCCTTTTCCTTTGGTGGCCTAAAGGCCCTGAGACACGTATTCCTAAAACAATTTCCCAAAGTCCCAAATCACATGAATATTGTCGATTGCTATAGTTGTTGAATAGTACCTGCAATAGTAACTGCTATAATACTGATATAGTAACCCAAAAATTCACCCTAACTCGGATTTTATCCTCTTTCTCTTTGATGCCAAGAAGCAGCATCTACAACTTGAGTACAGGCTCATTATCCCACATTTATGGTTTACTATTTTTTGATTGTTACCTTTCTCAAGATAATTCAATTTATTATAATCAATGATCTCTAGACATTACATTTCTTACATATTCATATCTTCACTTCCCACTAATTTTCCTCTATTTGGTATCCTAGTATGTGTAATCCAGGATGACCTTCATTCTTCCCTTTCCCACCTTTCAAGAGAATGTTTTTTACATTTTTTGCAATGTGGATATCTACAAAGGAATTTTCAAATGTCAAAGCATTAATTACCGAGCATGAGTTCAAATTATGAGGACACAATTTATCAAATGGGGTGATGTAACACCATGATATTTAATAAAATATTTCTCTTTAAATAACATTTTTTTGATGGTTTCAGTTACATGCCACACTGAGTTTGAACACATCATGATTGATGGTTAAAATATTATTATTTAATGTGACATTTATAACCTAGCCATTATTTTTTAATGTATTCATATGATTAAATAATTTAATAAATATAAATAAATGTACTAAAAAATATAAATGTATTGATAAATTCTATGTATGTAATCATTAATTTTTTAGCAAAGTCATTTTATCCTTTAAAAATATATTTTCACCAAAAATTATTTTTCTTGTCATTGAATATTATAAACAATTTCAGAATTTTTTATAAAATTTATTTTAAAAAATTAAATTCATTTTTAAATTCATTATGTAAAAATTATCTCAATATAAGATTTTGATAATTTTCTGAAAGAATGAATTTTTAATGAATAGTGAAAATAATGAGTTTTACTACAACTTTAATTTTCATTTAATGAATTTAAAAAGTAATATTAAATTTTTGATTAGTATTTAAATTTAATTGTTTTATTTTAATTAAAAATCACTAAATTATTGTTTTTAAGTTGAATTTATACATGAATTTATTAAAAACATAATATTTTAAATGGTCAATTTTCTAGAAAGCAGTTTTTCATAGATTTTTAATTATTTATTTTTAAATCAATTTTTTCAAATTTTATACTTTGAATTTTGAAAAATGGATTCTTTATTTGGAACCATATATTCCAATTCAATTAAATAGGTATTTTTTTTTAAATTATGAATAGTAAACATGTCATTTTTTGTTACCATTGTAAATTGTAAATTGAGTAATTAAAGGTTGAAAATAAATTGATAAGGAGCATAAATTTAAAACAGGACTTGAATAAATCTTATTAAGTGCATATATATCATCAATAATCACAAAAAGGTTTAATTTTTGACCTTTTGGGGCTAGTAGGATGATATTATGACTTATAATATTTTATTTTAAGAAAAGACAAACATGTTGCCCTCTTGTTTTTCATCACTAATTTTTTTAACATGGTTTTATCTAGAATAAATTCTAGAAAATAACTATTATTTTGAAATCTAATGTATTTTTATTTATCATGGTGATTTATTTTTTATTTTTAGAGAATAAATAATTACCAAAAATGCATACACAACGTTAATAGAGTCACAATCCAATTTATGGAAAAATAAAATAAATGATATTAAAAACATTATAGGTTTTATAATTTTAGATAATTTATCTGATAAATTAATATTATAGATGAAAATGATATTTTATAAATCTATTAAAATATTTTTTTTTTGAAAATAATTTTTTTTCATAATGTTATTAATGTTAATGTAATGAATGGTGTCAAAATTGAAAATAATGATATTTTATAAAACTAATATTTTATTAAATTATTTAAAAATTATAAAAAAATATTAAATAAGAAAAATTCGGATAATATATGGTCTAAAATTTAATCCCTTATTCATTCATTGTCCATTTTGGAGACTTTAGATCTATAATAGTCTTATTATAATTTATTTTTCTTAGAAATTCCAAAAGTGACCCTCAACTCAATTATAAAAGACTCATCCACCATCACTCTTTTCCACAAAATTGAGCCCTATATATTTACCATACCTAAAAACTTATCTTATAAATATTATTTTTCATATTTTTAAGCTCATTTTCTTCCCAAAAGACCAATCCTACATTCCTTAAGAGTAGATCTCAAGGAGTTGTTTCGAAGAAGAGGTAATTGCACTAATCAATAACTTTATTTTTCTAATCCTCTTTACCACTCTCTTTTTTTATATTTATCTTGAAATAATAACTTCAATTTCCTAAATATGCTAAAATGTTTTTATTATTATGAAAATACTATAACACATCCACTTCCCCATAAAATAAGAAATGAAAGTAGCACTTGTGAATATGTACGACTAACCTCTCCACATAGCGATACAATTCATTTTCCATCACTATATTTTATAGATGAATATTTTGATCTATTTAATGTTTATATATGATAATTTTAATTTTTAATTCTAAATATAATATTTACCTTTTTACCTTTTAAACCATTAGTAAATGATAATGTCACTCATGCATATGTATTAACTACCACCTCCACAAAGCAATGTGATTCATTTTTCATTTCTATTTTACTTGGATGGTAAGGAGGGTGGATATGATGAATATATATGATTTAAAAACGATTATATAATTTTGAACTATTATTTACCTTTATTTGATTACATCCTTCAAAAAATTAATACAATTTTCATGCATATGTATGACTTACCGTCTCCACGAATGATGTAATTCATTTTCTATAACTATAATTATGGATGACTTAATATATATATATATATATATATATATATATAATGAATATATATTCTTTAATAATCATGTAAATTATTCTGGTATATAATTATAATAAATTTAAAAATATTATATAGGAGTTTAAATAACATTCAAAAGAAGTCGGACCCAAGGTAAGGGATGTTTATCTCACTTTTAATCCCATGGGACATATGACATATATACCGCTTGTTTTTTTGGGTTGTAAATACACCCCAAAAATTTATTTTAAATCACTATAATTAAAATAATGAGATTTATATTTCTTTCTATGTTTATATTTATCATGTATCTTATGATTGAAGTGATACTAAAGTAGTAAGGGATTATTTTACAATCTCTTCATTATTTAGGATTATTTATGTTTAAGTCCCCATTTTGGATTATTTTTCTTCCATGTACATTATTAATAACAGCATATTCAAATATATTTTTAATATTCTCCTATATTTTTTTGAAATCATTTTTACCCATGTTTTTCTTTTTACAACACGGTTTCAATGGAAATTTTTTATCATTTTCCAAAAAATGTACTTTGTGACTTTTCTAAAAAAAATACATATGGAATGTTCTTTTAACTTATAAATAATGAGAAAATCCCCCCCCCCTTAATAATTCCTCAATGTTTTGAATCTTCCTTTTATAAGTTTACAATTTTATTTTCAAAGAAAATGTTTTCATTTATAAGTACACAAATTTCTAATAGAGAAGTAATTTTTAGAAGGAAAATTTATTGTCCTCAATAGTTATTCCTTGGGATATTTCAAAACAATTTTTCCATCTAATATAACATCCTTTGATGATACTAAATCTTTATTGGGGATATGATCCAAGGATACCATTATTATTCTTTTTTTAGATGTATTATTCTTGTGATTATAAGATGTTGATGAAACTTATTCCCTTTTCCATGGGTAATAGTTTGATGAAATGTTTACTAGAGTCATTTATTTTCATTAGCTTTAAGATGATTAATGTTTTATGATATTTTTTAATAGATATGTATTATTTTATTTAAGTGAAAGGTGGGACCTATATCTCCCTAAAATACATTGGGTAAATTGGATAACTCATGAGTTAAATATATCAAGAGTGAACCTGATTTTTTATTACCAATTTCATGTGTGGACCAAGTTTTCATGTCCATAAGTTTATGTGTGGATCCAGATTTCATGTTAATATGATTTTCATAGACATGAATTATATGTTTATAAGATCATGCATGGACCTGGTTTAATTCCCTTAAGTTTATACGAGGGAAAGACATCATGTCCTTAACTTAATGAGTAAACTTGTTTCTATTTATACATGTCCACAAAGTAATATGTTTATGTGTTTTTTATAATAACATGACTTATGTAAATTTTATGATCTCATGTCTGATTTTATTTTATTCTTTTCGAATTCATGTCTCATAAACTACCAATATTTATTTCATTGATAAAGTTTATGATCTATGATATGCAATATGAAGATTTCAAATGTTAATCTCATGATCTCATACCATTGTGCTCATGTTATTCATATGTTATCATTGATATCTCCCATTATTACCCATACTAAGAATATGATCTCACAATTTCTTATTTTTCATTTCCAATGGTTATGAAGAATGGTTTTATAAATTATGTATCTAAGAAGTGTTCTATTTATGAAGAACATAGTGGGATATGATATCGATCATTTATAAAATAGTTGTTTATGTGTCCACCATTCCAATGTCACTAGAACTATACGATTATGGTGTGAATCAAAATGCTATGTAATGAATATTCATCAAATTAGATATAATATCTATGTATGAAAAGGTTGGGTTCCTATAGTTGGTATTAAAGAAAATTTTTGTTGACCTTTGGAAAGTAGGATGAGGAAATATTAGTCCTAACCCTAGGGATGAGTCTTAGTATAGGGTGAAATATTTATGTCTTGGTTGTGATCATGAATGACCATGGTTAAAAATTTTGTTTAATAAATGAAGTTTTAATTATTTAGACATCCTTTAAATTGTTTTTGATGATTATCTGGTTTCTCACTATTATTATTGTTTCTCACACTCTACTTTTTAATTTTAGTGAATGGATGTAACCTAAAAGAAATATTATAATTTTGAATTTTACATTCTATGGATTACATGTACTCATGAAAAATCAATTGAAATAAGAGATGGAATGAAAAACCTTGTGATTATACCTAAACATAAATCTTGGTATATGATTAACAATCTCAGCCATGTTGACTTTCATGAAACACCTAATTAGTGTAAAATGGAGTTTCATAATGACCATAATGGAAAGAATATTCATTTTCCAACATGTTTATAATGTGGTAAGAACACTAAAATAAATTTATTAGAGGAATGGTAATAAGTTTTGAGTGTGGAAAAGATAGACACAAATCAAGTAATTTGTGAGGAAAAATGAGTATTTTTTATAATGAAATGGATGAGAATAATGGTCTCCCATAGGTATCCTCAGCGGATGAATTTTTTAAATTTAGAAAGTATAGAGATTATGAAAATTTATTTCCTATTGGTAATGATCATATGATTAATGGTTTTACCGATGATATTGAAGAGACAACAAATGACATGTGAATGGAATGAGTTGTTTTAACAGTATTTATTATGTTAAAAGTAAGAATATTGGTTAATTAATATTAAGACATGATTTATTTTCCATATTATAGGATAAATATATTATGTAACAAGATAATGAAGCACAATTAATTATTTAAGATGTACGTGGGATGATTGAAGTGTTTATGTATTTTGGTTTAAGATTTATATTGAGTAAGTTTTATACTAATGATATTCTAGTTATAAAAATCATGAAACATAAAAGGATTATTTTAAATTATTTTTATTTAATGGTTTTGAAACATATTTTGAATCGTACTAAAAACAATAAAGGTGATTTAGTAGTAAGGGGATTTTTTTAGATTACATGATTAATGGAAATATAAAACTTTATATCTGTCTAATGTTGAGTTAATATTGTTTAGTTGGGCTAATGAGATGATTGACATTGATAAAGTTAATTGAATAGTATTTATGACCTTTTAATTTGTTATTGATTTTATGATAAAGTTATCTTTGATTAATTTTATTACATATTGGGTTTATGTAATATATTAAATTATCTTTGATTTTATTTGAGGAATAAGTACAATGTCAATATTTGGAAGCATGCATATTTTCATTGAGGTTTTATGGTAATTTATGTTATTACCATGTCTCAAGAGAATATATGACCAAGGTGTTCCCATATTAGGTTTGTGACATTAAGAGATACTTTTGCGAATTAATTTTAAGTTGTACTTGTAATCTTGATAACCTTATTGTTCTGTTTTGGGTCTTGAATTTGGTCAGACAAATTTTAGAGGATTTTTATGATTATCAACTTATGTAATGGATTAATAAAACCCCTTTTAATTATTTTTTTGGTTTGATAAATTAATTAATTTATCCATATTGGATAAATTTTACTAACCATTTTGATTTTGGTTAATATATAATGATAGGAGTTGTATCTTGGTGTCCATTTGTAGATTATGTGATCCTTTAGAAGTTGATCTTAGTGCATGAGCCATGAATTATTCATCTTAAATATTCAACTTTTGGATAAAACGATTTTATTGTGGTTGAAATTGATTAACAGATGAAATTATACTAGTTAAGTAAGTATATTTCTTTATGTTCCTAGTATAAATGGTAACGGAATTAATTAACTTTTGTAAAAGGAGCTTAAGATAAAAAAATTGTCCTATAACCATCAATTCCAACGAATTGATCGTATTTTCTACAGCTATGGTTTATGGTTTTTGAATTTTTATCTTTTACAATATCTTTCACTTTATTATAATCAATGATCTCTAAACATTACGTTTCTTCCATGTATATATCTTCACTTCTCACTAATTTTCTTCTATTTGTAATCCTAGTATATTTAAACCCATTGGACCTTTGTACTTTCGATTCTCTGTTTTCAAGGGAAATATTTATTTACCATTTATGCGATGAGGATTTTTAAAAAGGTATTATCAAATGTTAAACTTTTGATTATAAGGCACAATTCAGAATTAAGTGTGAATAATTTTTTAAGGGGTGTGGAGGATAATGTAACAACCCATGATTTTGGAAAACATTTATCTTGAAATAATTTTACTTCTTTTATTGTTTTTGTTACACGCAACATTGAGTTTAAACGAACCGTTATACACTGTTAAAATATTATTAAATTATGTAATAATATTAACTTAGTCATTAATTTGGTTTGTATGAATATAATTAACTACTTTATAAAATATATACATTAATATTTTACTCAATATAATTGTATTGATAAATTCTTTGTAAATAATCATTAAATTGTTTGTAAAGTCATTTTATTCTTCAAAAATATGTTCTCACCCAAAAAGGTTTTCTTATGACTGAATATTATAATTACTTTATATTAGTTTTATAAAATATATTTGGAAAAAATAATTTCATTTTTGAATTTATCATGTCAAAATTAAATTAAGATGAAATTTTGATAATTTTGTGACATAATTTATTTTTCAGGGAATAATGAAAAATATTGATCGTTATTTGAAATAGTATTTTTATTTTAAATTATTTATAAATTTAAATTATATTTACTATTGTAATTAAAAATAAAATAGTTTATTTTTTTAATAATTAAATTATGATTTTTAAATATATTTAATACTTTAATTTAGTATAAAAACATATTATATTTAAAAGGGTTATTTTTTGAAAACCCATTTTTATTAGCATTTTTCATATTATATATTAAATTAAATTATTCCAATTATTTTTTTTTAAATTTTTAAAAATTGATTCCATATTTATAATTAGTGAATCCAAATTTAGTAAATAGTTTCATTTTAAATGTGATAAAAATGATATGTAAATTTAGTTATTTTTGTTACTATGGTCAAGGGTAAATCAGTTAAAGAAAGGTTAAAAATAAAATGATAATGATGATAAAATTAACATAATAATTCCCTACAAAAATTTGGATGGTTATATCTCGTCCATAATCATCCAAAATTCAAATTTATGACTTTTTTGTGCGGCTTAGATGAGATTATGAATTATATAATATTTTATTTAAAGAAAAGTCAAACATGTCACCTTCTTGTTTTTAATAACTAAAAAATTTTTAAAATCAGATTATCTTGAGTACATTCTTCAATATATATATTATTTTTAAATATAATATGTTTTTCTTCATCATGGAAATTTATATTTAATTTTTACTGAATAAATAATTAACATAAATTCTTACACAACGCTAACACATTAATTATTAAATTAATAGAAAAAAATATAAAAAAATATTAAAAGTATAATAATTTGAGATAATTTAGGTGATCAATGAATTTTACCTATTAACATGACATGTTAGATATGTATTACAATATTTTTTTTAAAAATTTGTATTATTGTGTTGATGTTGTTAATCTCAAAGTAATGAATAGTGTCAAAATTGACAAAAAAGATATTTTATGAAAATAATATATAATTAAATTATTTAAAAATAATAAGAAGAATAAATATTGGAAAAGGTGATATTTAATAGACTAAAATTTCATCCAATGTTCATTAATAAGATATTTTGATTCATTTGAATCTAAAATGGTGTTATTATAATTTAATCTTCTAAGAAATTCAAAAGGTGACCCTCATCTCAATTATAAAACAGACCCTACTCATTACTTATTTACACCACTTTTAGCCTTATAGATCAACCAAAACCTATAGAAATATCTTTAATAAATATTCCGAAACATTTTGGAGCTTTAGTTATATCCAAAATATAATCCATAGAGCCCTTTGGAGGAGATGTATAAAGTCATTTCGAAAAAGGGGTAATCAACCTAACCGGTAACTTTATTTTTATACTATTCATTACCATCCTGAAAATTATGATATTTATTATAAAATAAAAATTTATTTTTAATAAGCCGTCATAAATGTTATTATTATTATGAAACCACCGCTATAAACCCTCTTTCCCATCAAATAAGAAGTGAATGTATCGCTCATATGGAGATACGACTTACCATATCCATACAGCGATAAAATTTATTTTTTATCAGTATATTTTATGGATTAATCTTATGGTGGATTTAATGTTTATATATAATTATTATACTTCTTAAATGATATTATTGTATACAGTTTATTACCTTCCAAACCTATGTAAGAAGATAACGCCGCTCGTGCGTACATATGGATTACCATCTAAACAAAGTGATGCGATTTGTTTTTCATTGATACTTTACATTGATAAAAAAGAGGTTCGATATGATGAATATATATATGATATAATAATGATTTTTTAATGTTTAATTATTATTTACCTTTCTTTATTTCCATCCTTCAAAAATCCAATACAATGTTCATGTGTATGTATGACCTCCCATCTTCATGAATGGTGTAATTCATTTTCTATATCTATCATTATGGATGGCTTGAATTATATATATATATATATAATGAATATATATGTGATATAATTTTCATGTACATTATTATAATATATATGTATAATAAATTTGAATTTCTTATACATTATGTTAATGAACTTTCAAAGGAAGTTGGACCTAAGGTAAGGGGTTTTTGTTTCACTTTTATCCATGTGGGACATATGTCTTATATACCACTTGTTTTTTGTGTGTGTTGTGTATATACTTCACATGAATGTCTTTTATGGTACATATTATGAAAATTATCAGATTTAAATATCTCTCTATGTTTTTTATTTCATGGGGCTTATGATTTAAATGACACCCAAGTGATAAAGGATTATTTCACAATATCACCATTATTTGGTATTGTTTATGTTTAAGTATTGTATAAGAAATATTTCCCTCCCATGTACATGTTTTATAACCTTTTTCAATTTATTTCTATTATCCTAAAATTGTTTAATATAATTTTTACAAATGTTTTACTATTTACAAAATAGATTGAAAGTAAAATTTTTATCATTTTCCAAACAATGGACTTTATTAATTTTTTGAAAAAAAATATGGAAGGTATTTTTTTAAAACTTATATGCCATAATATGATTTCTTCATGACCCAAAATAAGTCAAGGATAGACCTGTAACTACTACAAGCCTACCTTCATAGGCTTGGTTGTGTAGGCCGGTGTCGAAGGCATATCAAACCTGGGGAGGCCTTTTACCTATTACTTGTACGCACAAACACAACTATATCGATGAAGAAGAGATGAGGAAGTAACAGTAAAAGAAGAAAAAATATAAAGAACAAAAATTCATGAAAGGCATCTAGACACTATAAGAGAATAATAGTGTAAACTGAAATCTAAAGGGAAAAAATACAAACCAACCCAGAAATACATCCCAATATGACAAAAATTGGAAAAGTAAATAGCTGAGAGAGCCTAGATCTTGAATCCCAAGAAACAACCACCATATGGGGTCCAAACAACCCGAAATCCCTAAGAACCTATGAAATCACCACTGACCTGTCTATCATCTGCAAAAGATATAACACATGTGGGTAAATCCCATGCAGGGGTACAGAAAGTTAAAGGGGGTCATTAAGAGATACAAATGGAAAAGAAAGAAAATAGGTTCATGATATTGTTAAAGAGGGAAGCTCAACAGAAACTAAGAGAAATAAACCTTTTCCTTGAGTAGATGAACTACACGTTGAGTGTTCACTAGCAATAGTATGAGAGTAGACTCATCAAACCATGAGAAACTAGACACATAAAGCATGTAGCATACCTCACGTCTTCTCCTCTCATGGAATGATAGTCACCATAATACAAGGTGTGGATACATAAGAATATTTATATTATTATTAAAAATAATTCCAATGAGAGAGTAAGGGGATATCCATATCCCAACTCAACCCAAGAATAATAGAATACAATAGTTCCAAAAGTCCATTAATGATGCCCAAAATCTAATATGTATTCTTAGAAGTAGTCTTCTGAGTCAAACCACACCTCATCATTGTGTTGCACAGCCAAGGGGCCACAAACTCGAAGTAGAGTACTCATTACCTAGTAAATCAAAGGGGTTTCTACTCTATATGTATCAATTATGGACATACACCCATGCTAATGGGGGGTTCCAATCTAGTTTCATGAGGACCCACACCTTATGCTGATGGGGGGTTCCACTCGGTAAGGTAGAGTACCCACACCAATCCTGATTGGGGGTTCAACTTAATGGTAGAGGACCTATGACTCGGTGTATCAAGAGAGTTCCACTCTAGTATTATGGACCCAATCCCTATCTTATATGGTATTACACTCGAGATTCGAGGTCTTGTTCCCTGGTACAACATGTGGTTCCACTATAGTCATCGAGGACCCGCACCCTACCCGGTAGGGGGTTCCAATCAAAAGGTAGAAGTAGAGGACTCACGCCCATGCTGATGGGGGTTCCACTCTATTGGTCGCGTACCCACAACCTAGTGTGGTAGGGGTTCCACTCTATTCATCGATGAACCATGCCCTATCCTATTAGGGTTTGTACTTGGAATAATCCTCTGGTGATCCTGCCACATCACTACTATCATTGGAATTTTTCTTAGTAAACAACATTCCCAAAACATTTTACATTTCATATCAAAATCATAAATAGAGGTAACCATAACATTTTACATGGAAAAAATAGGATAGGCTACTTGCAAGACAAAATATGAGTCCCAATGAAGGATATATAGAATGTTTGTGTTTCCTCAAAAGAGGTCAAGGGGTACACAATGTGCGAGGGGACACACACGACATGCGGTCCAATTCCACTGCCTTTCTATGTCCCCTGCTGACATGGGGCTCTTAACAGTGTAAGAGCATATTCCATGTAGGTATACTACATAGTCTGTCCAATCTACCTGGAACCGGGTTGTTTCCTTCTTGTCATTTTCATGTACTAGATCCCTTGTCTATGTACTAACCTTGTGTCCATGTATAGAACCCCACATCCATGTACTCTAGTATACAACCATGTATCTAGCCAAGTTCTTCCACACGGGATCTAACTCATGTGATACATCACATGGGTTTCCCATATAGGGATGGTGTTCATGAGATGTAGTAGGGATACACTCCATGTCATCCTTAACTTTTCAAAAACCCTATCCACTGCACTTAACAGTTTATAGGTCGTGTGTCCATCCTTGTACACAACATATAATTGGGTTTTCTCCATATTCTTATATCTACTAACTACACCTTGAATCAGTCCATTTCTCTGTAGACCCCCCTTGAATCTATCTAGGATGAGTTTATCTAGCCAGTATTCTTGGTTTATGGTTGTCATTCATCGGAAATTGGATCCTGTCACCCGTAAGAGTTTTTGTTAAACAATCTAACGTTGCCAATCTTTCCATATTTGATTAATTAGGTACTAATCATCCAAATGACCATAATATTCTAGAAAAAATCACATATCTATCCATACCACATTGAAACAATCTATTTTAGTTAATCTGTAATGATTCTTGGGGTTTGATCGGGCTCGGTATCGCCCGACAATGTCTTATTGGGACCGCAGGGTCCTACAGGTGAAGAATATGAAGAAAAAAGGGGGGGAAACTCACCAAAAAAATTATAATAATATTTTTCCATTTATTATTGGACAATGATAAAGAATTTTGATTCATGGTTAGAAATAAATTCAACAACAAAAATAAATTGGTATGTATGTGATTTCATAGGCTATAATTGGCGCAGATCGATAAATGGGGTGAATACACTCAATATATTTAATCAAAAGGAAATAAGAATACTAATTGATGAGTCCTACCTGGTAATTATAAAATTATTTCTCAAATAACTCACCCTCCAATGATAGAGAGTAGTCATTTAATTTATTGCATCCTTATCTGATCTGATCGGGTGTATCATCGTCGTCCGATATAATTTTCCAACGAAGGAGGAAGCGGAGCTTTGGAAGCCTCCCAGGGTTTATGGGGCTAAAACAAGATAAGTTTTCATTGATATATTCTGATAGAACATTTATTATCATTAATTTTAAATAAAAAATAATTAAAAAAATAATTTTTGTAATGAACATAACTCCAATGATTGAGGAGTCTGAACACCCCACAACAACCCATTTTAGGTTGCGTCTTGGGTAAACACCATGTTCCAGACTCAACTGTGGTCTTCGTTTTTTGATACAACCATACATTTAAGAGTCATCCTATTTTTTTAGTAACCTATGTGTGCACAATAAAAAATCTATTATAATATTTTTTTCAAAATTAATTTTGGGCACATTGGGCCTCAAAATCACATTCTGTCTGAGCACCAAACTCTGGAAATATATATCAAAATTTTCCAAAGTCATAAAATGGAAAAAACAGGTCTCTAAATTATTTAAAAAATCATTTTTATCATTTTATAAATGTAAAACTAAAAAACAACTTGATATATTTATCCCACACATGGCACTCCAACTCCCAGGAACTCTCCGGCACGTTCTCGTGCTGCCACAACACATGA
The DNA here is from genome assembly GCA_963277665.1 of Viscum album. Classification (NCBI taxonomy): domain Eukaryota; kingdom Viridiplantae; phylum Streptophyta; class Magnoliopsida; order Santalales; family Viscaceae; genus Viscum; species Viscum album. The sequence continues at coordinate 695,774,337 of OY728157.1, forward strand.
ACCAAGGGGATGGTACATAAACACATATTTCTCTCCTTTAAACCCTTGATCAGTACTAGGTTCTCAAAAAAGGATAATCCATCCCCAATTTCTAGATCCACTCAATCGATGGTCTGTATGGGGTCATGCATGTATCTTCTTAGCCACAACATGTGCAATACATCATGCACCCTCTCCAGCTATGGGGGTAGGGCAAGGAGATAAGTAGCCTCACCAATATTTTGTATGATATTGAATGACACAATGAACCTCAAGGATATATTACCTCCCTAGAAAAACATTTTCAATCCATGTTTTGGGGAGAATATTTGGAAACCATGGTCTCCCTACTCGAACTCTAAAGGCCAATGATAACGATCAGTGTAAGATTTCTGTCTGTTTTGGACCAACCTCATCCACTCACAAATGACATGAACTTTATATGTTTTCACCAGCACTAACTCTAGACCCACATGATATATCTCACCAATATATATCCTATATATGGGAGACCTACAAGGTCTCACATACAGGGCCTGAAAAGATGCCATACTGATGGTAGATTTTGGAACTACGGACTTTTACAGCTAGAAACAATGCCTATTTTGTGTTTGTTGTTAGTCCACACTTTGATTATTATGGATATTGCAAGGAAAGTGATATTATAGTGCTATATGAATATAATATTGAAGGTGGCATATTTTCCATGTGTTTTCTAAATTTGTTTACTCAAAATCAAGAGGAAGTGTGAAGCATCGTGAAATGTGTTTTTTTGGTCCAGAGTCTTCATAAATATGAAAAAGGAATGGGTTTAATGAATAATGGGTTTTGAAAAGGCTATGATTCACAATGATATAGAGCACTATAAGAAAACTTCATGAATGGATCAAAGGGTTAATGATAATCTCTATGAATATGAAAAGATTCACAAGATAGTAAAATACAATGACGAATCATTAGTGAATTAGATTCATGAACATGAATTCGGTGTTTCAAAAAAGAATGTTGGAGGAATGAGATCATCCCAAAAGTATGGGCCTATAAATAGGTATCTACCCCACAAAATTTTACATGAAAATAAATGTAGTAAAGTATGAATTGATCTAAATTCATGAAGATCAATATATTTTCAAATAAATTCATCATTGTAAGCTTAAGCATTATGAAAGGGAAATATCGGTCTTTACCAATGTTGGGTATCTTAGAAAAATGAGTTCTGTGATGACTAGATATTCCATGATGACTTAGTGTTCCATGAAATATGTTTTCATTTTGAATTTTGGGACCTCTGTGAAATGGATTCTTGATATTCATTAATAGTAGTGATGAAAATGTAGTTTAAGTGAACAATGATTTAAAGTGCATCAACACATGAATTTTATGTAAGTAGATTCTCAAGCTAGTCAGAGAAAAAGACATAAATTCTAATCTACTAAAGTGACCTTCAAATCATTAAACTAAGTAAGACTTCTCCTAAGATAGTGGGATAGGAGGAGTCAATGGATGTGTTATAAGGGGGAAAGTGTGCCATCCTTAAAATCCTATAAAGGTGGTGTTCATGGCACAGAGTGACCATTTTTTAACTTTTTTATTCCATAAATAGTTATTATTAGTGTATTTTTGTATGACTGATACACTTTTTGAATATCCTCCTTGGACTAGCCCTTAGTGGTGAACCAAGTAAAATTTTTATGTTGCCTCTCTACATGTGAATTCTTAATTATTGTACACTTTTTCATATAGGTTTAACTAGTTGCTACCAATATGGGAACACAATTCAACAATTTAAAAGAAAATGTTGACACCTTGATTCACCCCTCCCCGCTCAAGGTGTTTTGGGGTCCTACAGTAGGGTGGTATATGTATTCGTATGCAAATTATACCATGGTAAAGTGATCCTACTAGATCTGAAGAATGTATAACATGCATGGACTTAGTATATCCAAAAAAAAACTAGATAGGTTGCTCAGTATACCCATTGTTATGCAAAGGAAAAGGGTGTACTAATCCTCATTTGGATCATGAATGCCTCTTATAGGCATCTCTACAATCGTAACATAAATCGTGCATCATGATTGGAGACAACCATCAAGGGAAACCCAAAAAGGAAATCGAACTCTCGTACATATAGCTTCCCTGAACTCTCTACTGAACTATACTCCCTGATAGAATAGAAGTGTGCTAACTTAGTGATTTAGTATACTCTTACCCAGATTGATTCATGGACCATTTCTATATGTGGAATCCCAGTAACAATGTCAATGAATATTTCATCTCGTTTCCACTTCGAGATCTCAAGGGGATGCAACAAGCTTTCCAGGACATGGTGATTATCCTTCACCTGTTGATAAGAGAGGCACCCAGAGATGAAATTTTCTACACTTACTCTCATTGAAGACCACCAAAAATGATTTTGAATGTCTCTGTACATCTTCCCCACACCATAATGTACATGTAGGGGAGAAGCGTGAAACTACTACATCACCTCCTCCCACAACAAAACTAGGACCATCATCCATCCCTAGAAATGTATGACATTATTACCTCCTTTAGAAAATCAATATGGTGATTTACCTATGGATATATTGTCATGAGAGACCTCACAATGGATTTTTCTCAGCTATGACTCTCTCAATAACTCAAGAAGAGGAGGATTCAACACCATCGATTATAAAAATTATATACCCTCATGTTCTACTGGGTTCATCAGCAAGGAGACCAACTACTCTGAAGCCTCCAACACTAAGAGAACCCAGTACTTCATACTAAGGGAATATTCTAAATCATTTACCTTCCTTATAGTACATACTATATTGAATTACTTTTCCTATAAGAACATCAACTAACACCACTATATTTGGTTTAGATCTCATTGTGTGAAGGTGTAATTAAGACTCTGGTGGTGTTAGTAAAACACAATGCACTACCCCAGATGTTAGTGCCTCCACATCCTCAGGATGAAGACTACCAATCCCAGATCTAGATCGTGAGTCACTTATTTTTTATTAGGGATTCTCATATACCTCAACCTATATGCAATAACTGTCTATCACTACATCAACGTGTAGCTGATCCTAACTCATGAGGAATCACAATACACTAAGAACTCCACCCCCTCCTTGGGTATTCTCAACATAGGATCACTCTATATACTTAGAATCAACTCCTCAAAGGACCTCTAGAACATATTAAACTAGAAAAATGGATTACCTTTTTTATGTCCTGGTTGTCAAATAGGATGCAACTCTAGAGAAGTCTTCCACAAACCATTTATAGTACCCCTCCAAATAAGAAGTCTCTACACCACTGACACACTCTAAGGAGGATCCCAAGAAATCACCACATCAATATTATCTTGGTCCTCAACTAAACCATTCTCAAAAATGACATGCCCTCAAATGTGAACCTCATGAATCAAGAACTAGAACTTCAAGAGCTTTCAATAATGTTGGTTCTCTCAAAAAAAATCTAGGACCATTTTCAAGTACTTTGCATAATCCTCCTATAATTCAGAGTAGACGAGTATGTTTTCAATGAAGACAATACAAAATTATTACATGCATGGGTGGAAAACCTGATTTATCAAATTCATAAACATAGGAATTTATCCCATCAAAGAAAATCACTAGGAAGTTATAATGTTTATAAAGACACTATAATGCCAAATTTGGAATATTGTCCTCGATAACCCTAAACTAGTGGTTACTGAACCTGATATTGATCTTAGAGAACCATATCTCTCCTTAAAAAAATTCTTAACAGGTCATCAATCCTCAAAAATGGGTACTTGTTATTTATATTTTCCCAGTTCAGGCAATAAAAATCCACAAAAATTCATAATCTCTTGCCTGCCTTTTCCATGAACAACACTAGAACTATCCAAGGGGACACACTGGCCCAGTTAAACCCTTCTCATGAATGTCCAACAACTACAACCGTATCTCTCGGAGCTCATTAGGTGATATATGATATCTCGTTGAAGATATTAGTGCAGTCCCATCATGAAATTCAATAAAAAAACCATATATTTCTTCAAAGGTTGTCCAAAAACATATTAGAGGAAGATGCCCCTGTAATCCCCAACAACTAGAGGAATAATGTATTATAAAGAGAATGATTTTTCAAGTGATATACTCAATAACTGTTGGGTTATGGGATATAACCTCTTACTCGCTGAACCTAGTTTCCCTATCATGATATCTATATCACTATTAAAGGAGAATATTTTCCCACTAGTTTAGAGAAATATGACTTGTCTACGGTGACTATCGATTTTTTCTCAGTCCATGGAAAAACAAATCCATTCCTAGGATAATGTCATAGGGTTCCATTGGGATGAAAAAAATGTCCAATATTAACCTCTCTCCACTAGAGATAACTAAAACTGCTTGTGGATAAAAGATACAGAATAATAATTCCCTATAAGAATCTCAAAATAATGTTGTTGGGATAGCTCCTTGACTGGTATGTCTAGATATCACACCAGGAGTAAATAGATGAAGTAATGACTCAATAATTTATCTAATAATACTGAATAAATAGTATAAAACACATAGATAAAACCTAAAATCATTTCATGCATGACAGGGTCATAAAGCATCAAATCCTGCAACTATCCATAGCCCCAACCACCATCTCCCTAAGCCTGACATGGGCCGACTTGGGGTGGTTTGGGAAGGATCTCATAACTTCATCCACCTCCCATAGTTCCTACTACTCCTCTTTTAGCTCTTCCACCCAAGGGAACATCGTATCCCCATTATGGAGATCCATGATCTTGGTAATGCCTCTACTTAGGTGGTCTGTCTACTATCTAGTTGTGATGCTCAACACATTTCATCAGGAAGTATCACACTATGTGACCTCACCCATCACATGTAAATAACCACCTCTATCTAGGGTATCCTGACACTCTATGATGCCTCATACCACATGAATTATTATGATCATAGGTAGGTATCCTATGTCGAGATCCTGGAACCTAACATCTACTAGCTACTATAGACGAATCTATTTTGTGGCCCCCACTACTAGCCCCAACTATCTGGAATCCCTCTTATAAAAGGGTCTCTATCCCCAGTGACTGCTCTAACACCCCGACATAGGTGGTGAATCACAAGGCACCACGCTATCAAGAATCTATCCACATAGTCCCTACTCAATCATCCATGCTTGATTGTAGCCATCCCAGTTCATGTCAATGGAGTATCACATATGGTCTATAAACCTTTCTGCATAATCAGCCACCATCATCCCTCCCTAATGAAGTTCAATATTCTTTTGGATCCAAACTGATCACAAATAGGAGATGTAGTAATCATCAAACAATAGATGTTGAAATTCATTCCACGAGTGTGTCGAATCATATTTCATTTTTATAACAAGGCACTTCCATCGCCTAACTACTCCATTGAAAAGGATTTATGCCAGTGAAACCACATAATCAATTGGGGTCTGAACAATCATAATGATACGGACCACCAAATCTAGAAAATCCTCCACTTCTTGAAGATTTTTCTTGCCGTAGAACCTTTTCGGCCTCTGGTGATGGAACTCGCAAAGTGTGTAAACCTATACTAATCCACAAAATGTTCTGATGGAATGATATACTACTAGATAGTTATAGGTTATGCTACCTACCAACCCATAGGTAGGGGAGAGGAGGATTGACACTGAACTGTGACCTTATAACTCAATGGATCATTGTCGTGATCTGAAACTAGTATCCTAGCTTTCTATCATCATAGAGGCATCTTGAGATTTATCAATACGTACCATGATCAGATGTGAATATATAAATATATATATATATATATATCAAAAACATTAGGTAGATTACATAAGAAGTATATTCAAAGACAAAACCCTATATGATTCATGTACCATTGATACCTGTAAACAATGTCTTGTTATGTTGGGTTGAGAAGTAGGTAGCCAAGGACCTGGGGAATAGATACGTCGGCCACCTACACCATCAATGAATTCCTTTGACTGATAGCCTCTCTCAAGATACTCTGAATTTGTTTCCCTAAACCCAACTAAATACCCTTAAGGTAAATAGTCCAACTAATGTCTCAAGGAACGAATATTCTTTGATACTAATTTGTCATGACCTAAACTAAGTCAGGGCTCAAGCCACAACTACCCCAAGCCTACCTCCATAGGCATTGTGGTGGAGACCAGTGTTGAAGGAATATCTAACTCAATGAGGCCTTTTATTAATTACCTATATTCACATGTACAACCATCTTAATGTATAATTTCAATGGGTGTAAAAGTAAAAGAATAAGAAATATAAGAGAACAACCATGCATGAACAACCTCTTGAGATTACAAGAATACAATATTTTAAACTAAGTAGTAAAGGGAAAAAATACAATCCCAACCAAAAATATGTCCCAACATGATATAAAATGGGAAATTAAACTATTGAGAGATACCAACTCTTTGAATCCCAAGCTAAAACCACCATACATAGTCCAAAGTACCAGGTAACACTAATCTCATCTGAAGTCACCACTGACCTATCTGTCGTCAGCATAATATAAGACACGTGTAGAAAAATTCCATGCTGGGTTGAGTATATAAATACCCATTTAGACACCACAAAAGTTGAAGGGGGATTAGTATGAGATAAAATTGGAAAATAAAGACTTTAGGTGCAAGATACAACAAAACAAAACAATTCAACTCAAAACAAGAGAAAGAAACCTCATCCGAACACAAGTCGATCAACACGGTGAGTAGATGAATTAAATGTTGAGTATTCACCATCTATTATATGATAGTAGACTCATACAACAATGATAAACTAAAAACAGGAAGCACATGGAATATCCCACGCGTCTCCACATCTCATGGAAATATAGTAAGAAAATCTATGGGGTGGATACGTAAGAACATATATATATATGCTCTATCAAAAAAAGACCAAAAGAGAGAGAAAGGGGATCTAAATCTCAAATCTTAGAATAATAATAATTGAATCCAATATTTGCAAAAGTCCACCAATGATGCCCAACATCTCATGCTTCTACTCAGAAGTAACTATCCAAGTCAAGCCACGTTTTATTACTATGCCGCATAGTTGATGGGATAAAAACACTAAGTAGAGGACCCAATCTATAGTACATCAGCGGGTTGTATAATATAAGTATCCTTAGAGGACCTAAGACTATTCCAATTTGGGGTTCTACTATAGTTCCATAAGGACTCACACCCTATGCTGATGGGGGTCCCACTCAGTAATGTTAAGGACCCGCACCCATACCGATGGGGGGTACCACTCTAAAGGATGAGGACCTACACCTTGGTGCATTAGGGGTTTGATTTTTTTCAATAAGGATCCAGACATTATCTGATAGGGGGTTCCACTCAGATGTTGAGGACTCGTTTTCTGGTACAAAAGGGGGTTCCACTCTAGTAATCGTGGACCCATGTAATACTTGATAGGGGGTTCCACTTAAAAGGTAGCTATAGAGAACTCATGCCCTTGCTAATAAGGGCCTATACTCTAGTGGTCAAGGATCCATGCCCTCATGTGACAAGGGGTACCACTACGATCATCAAGGACTCATTCCCTATCTGATAGGGGTTCTACTTGGAATAATCCTCTGTTGATCCTTCCTTATCACTTCTTCATCAGGAATCACCTAAATAACCATTGTGATCGAAAAATTTCAAATCATATCTAAAAAGAAACAATGAAGGGAACTGTCACTTTATAAATGAAAAATATCTCAGGATATGCTAGTCATGGTCTAAAATCAATGTCCAAATGAAGGATATTTGGACCTTTAATGTTTCATCAAACGAGTTGTGGGGGTACATGCCATTTGAGGGGACCCTCATGGCATGTGGTCCCGCTCCACCACCTAGACATGTCCCTATAAAGAACATGGATCATGACCATGTAGGAGTACACACTATTCCTATTGACAACAAAGTGTTTCCAAGCTACTTGTGACTAGGTTGTGTCCTTCTTCTCGTGTTCGTGTACTATACCCCATGTCCGTGTACTGAAAAAATGTATGTGTACATGACTCATGTCAATGTACTGAGATAAAAGGTTTTGTATGGAAATTTACATCCACAAGAGATCCCATCCATGCGATCAATCACATGGGTTTCCCATCTAGGAAAGTTGTATAAGGCATGTAATATGAATACACACCATGTCATCCTTAACTTCTCCAAAACCCAAGCCCCCACCTTAAGGGGATACACGTCGTGTTTTCATCCATGTACAAGACATGTAGTTGGGTTTTCTCTGGATTATCATATATTCTAACCATACCTGAAATTAGGTTGTTACATTGTAGATCTATATTTAAATATATCTAGAATGAGTGGATCTGGTCATGGTTCATGGTTTCCATCCACCGTTCACTAGAAATTGGATCTCATCACCCAGAGGAGTTTCCATCATGTGTTCCAAAATAGAGAAGATATCTACCTTCGATTAATAAACATAAAATCATCCAAAATACCATTTTCATCTTGATAAATAATATATACATCAATAATACATCAATCGCAGAATTTTTTGTTGATCCATCGTGATTATGGGTGTCTAATTGGGCTTCATATTGCCTAAAAATGTCGAAATGGGACCTCGGGTTCCAACCAGTGAAGAACACAAGGAAAACGAGTTAGAAAATCACCATAGAATAGTTTGAATAATCATTGGATAGGTTTTCTTGTACAATGATCATGAATAATGATCTAGGGTTATAAATAAATTCAATAACCAAAATAAACTGGTACGTAGGCACGTGCATTGGCTGCAACTAACACAGATCGATAGAGAGGTTCCATAAACTAAATATATTTATTAAAAAGGGAATAAAAAATAATTTTAGGACTAATAACTAGATATTGGATCATCAATAATCAATGAAAACCACTAACTATTTATATTATTTGTTTCATTCGCTGTATACTGATATGCTCCGATATGACATTTCATCATTGTCGGATATGATTCACCAACGAAGGAAGAAGAAGATATAGAATCCTCCCAGGGCTTATGTGGCTAAAACAAGAGGATTCTCCAGGGAGATATTATTATATAATTGTTCTCTATTTTAAAATTTATGAATGAATTAATTATTTCACTAATCATACCACCAATGAAAAATGATTATGAACACCCCATGATATACAATTTTATGTCACACCTAGGGTAAAAATTGCATTCCAGACTGAATCATGTTCTCAGTTTTCTTATCCAAGATTAATCTTAAGAGTTATCTATTTTTTAATTAAGATCCATTTTGGTCCCAATATAAAATAAATTTAATATTTTTATAAAATTAAATATGGGAACACTAGGCCTCAAAATCTCACGCCCTCTCAAAACTGAACTGTATATATATATATATTGAAATATTTCAATTTATTACACATAAAAAAATAGTTCTCTTCAAATTTTCCCTCCAAAATGAAACCTCAATGATTTTAAGATTCCTATATATGTTTATAAGTTTATTTTCAAAGAATAATTTTCATTTATAAGTGATATTATTTTTAAAAGAGAAGTTATTTTAAAATGGAAAATTTATTTAACTCAGTAATTATTCCAAGTGATCTTTCAAAATAAATTTTCCATATAATATGGAATCCTTTGATGATACTTATGGATTACTATGAATATGATCCATGTATTTCATCCTTTTTATTTTTATGGATGATTCATGTTTGTGGTGAAAATATGTTGATTAAACCCATTCCCTTTTCAACGGGTTATATATAGATGAAATGTTTATGAAATTCATTATTTTGTATGAGTTCTAAGATGATGAATGTTTATGATCTTGTGGTACACATATTTATTATTTTTATTATGTGATAAGTGGGACATATATCTCCCTCCAATTTATTGGGTAAAGATGAATAAATCATGAGGTAAATATGTTATGAGTTAACCTGATTTTATGTCCATAATTTCATGTGTAGACATGGTTTTCATGTATATAAGTTTATGCATGGACCTGTATTTCATGTAAACAAGTTTATGCATGGACTTGAATTTATTTTCCATAAGATCACATGGGGACCTGATTTCATTTCCATAAGTTTATACGAGGGCCTGATTTCAGGTCCTTAACTTGATGAGTGAACCTGTTTCTGTTTATAAATGTTCATAAAGTTATAAGTTGATGTATATTCTGTAATTCCATGTATTATTAAAATGTTATGATCTCTTGGCTCATGTTCTTTTATTATTTTATAATTCATATCTTATGAGCTTCAATGATTTATTACATAAATCAAGATTAAGATCTATGATATGCAGGGTGTATATTTCAACTGTTAAACTCATGTTCTCATACCCTTATTATCATTTCTTGATTATATGAGAATTTATATTTCCCATATTTACCCTTACGGGGCATCTGAGCTCACCATTTCTTTTTTCCCCTTTACTGATGTTATAAATAATGGTTTTAGAAATTATTCGTTTAATAAGGGTATCGTTATAAATAATTTAGTGGGAGATGATATAGATCATATATGAATTAGTTGTTTATGTTTCCATGTTTCCAAAGGCACTAGACCAATATCATTCTAGTGTGAATTGAAATGTTATGTAATCAATACTCTACATAGATGAAATAAATATATATTAAAATTTTGGGTCACTATATGAGATGACACAACCTCCACACCAAAAAACATTTTTTCCCAAGAAATATTGTCATGAATATTTCATATAAATGAGATGAGGTCACTACTCTCTTACCAGTGCCTCACACTCCCATATGTCTTGAGAATTAGTACCATGCTACCATATAACATGGTTAAAGTTATTATATTCCCATCAAGAACCTATTTTCTCATAACCTATAATATATATTGGATGCTTATTCACAGATAAATTAGGATCAACATCAAGTTCTACATATCTCATAACATGAGAAGCGTTATAAATTTTTTTTGAAACTATGATTCATGACGCACAAATCCTATCGACATTAACTATATTGGAAGTTCCAAATATTATTCCACTTCCCCACTCTCTAAACAATTTCAAATGAAACCACAAAACTTGGTGTAATATTTCCCCATTTCCCGAGATGCTAGTGACCCAACCATGGTGAAAATCACATGAACACCTGGTTTTCTACTGAAAAGTCCAATAGTCATCAATAAAAATCAACATATGATTTTTACCAACACTATTCAATCAAATTCTTCTTATGAATCAACATAATCCTCATCATCATCTCTTATGAAATGCTTAGTCCAACCAGGGAATTTTTGACAATCATAGAACAACATAATAGAGACCTATAAGGTCATATATACATGTCCTCAAATGGATCCATTATGATAGTGTACTGGTAACAATTATTGTTGGCGAACTCAACAAGTCCTAAATGGTCATCTAAAGCTCCACCAATTCATAAATGAAAGCATGTAGATATCCTCAAGAATATTTATACATCAATCTATCTAGAAATATTTCTAAATATGAAATTCCATTGTAAAATTTAAATGAGACCCTATTACCTCATAGGGTCTTCAACAAATATAAGATGTTTAATAGGGATCCCTGTCACGAACTATAGCAGATGAAACACCATGAAAACATACATTCTCTTGAATGCAAAGATGTCCCATGGCATCAACTTTGTTTTCATCTCTAATGGGTATAAAGTGAGTTTATTTGGTTATCCTGTCACTCAAAATACATATCACATTCTTCCCCTAATGGGTACACAATAACCCAACTACAAAGTCCATAGAAATCTCATCCCACTTCCTCGTCGGAATTGGAAATGGCTGATGTAACCATGAATGCCTCTAATTCTCAGATTTTATGGGTTGGTAGATATAATAATGTGAAACAAAGTGATTGGTGTCTCATCATATACATGGCCACTAGAATCATCACCACATATCATAGAAAATCATTTTGTTTCCTAGGTTTCTTCTCAATTGGAATTATAGAAATCCCCCATCATATAATTTATCATAGGGAAAGGTATAACAAATCAAACTTGAAAGTAGAGGATACCTTATAAAGATAATGACCATCCACCATTGGTATCCCCTCAATAAAGATATTCTATACCATTACAAAATTCATCATCAAGATTCTCCCTGGAATAATCTTCTCTAGAAGGGATGAGGTCAACTACAAACTCGCCAAAACAACCTCATAATCACTCTTCTAGACTCCCAAATGAAATTAAGAAAATATAGTAATAATCTTCTACTATTCAAATTATTCTTTATTATCATGGTTTAGAAGTTTCATACCCAAATAATAATCAATGAAATTACCCTTTTCAGGGGTGTAAGAAATGTATAAATCAAAATACTATAGGTTTTAAACCCAACGTCACTATTAGAGATTTAACTATTTTTGAAATAAGATATAAATCAAGATTTTGATATCAGAATAACATTAAACCATTCAATAGAAAGGAAATGTTAATAAATCTTAAAAGAATTCATCACAAATATGTGTTCGATATCATGGGTCGGGTAATTTTTCTAGTGTGTCCTAACAAGTCTATAACCATATTATACCACATAATCACCCTATAAAATGACATAAACCAAACTCGAACCTGATGTATTGCAAAAGTAAATATAACCCTGCCAAACATGTATAAGAGTCAACACTAGAACAAAAGAAAAAATAAATTTAAACATTAGAATATAAATCTATCATTTATCATCCTACATAATCCTCACTCTTTTATAAGTGAGATCAGTCATCAAAGAATCCAAATTCGATAAATCGTTGAAAAAAATTTGGAAACATTATACCAAACCAAATAAGCTCCAAATATCAAAAACATTACATGGTTGATCGCATGTCAAAGTAGATTTTAAATTCTCATAATCAACTAAAATACCATGTACCAAGGTTATGTTTACCAAGAACATCACTTACAAAATACAAAATTAAATTTTGATAACTTGGCATAGAGTTGTTGATTTCTCAATAACATTATAACTACTCTAAAATGATGCACATGGCCTTCCACATACTTAGAGAAAACTAGAATCCCATGTACAATTTTCACCATAAAAAATTCAAGGTACACATGAAATATCATGTTCATCAAATCCAAAAAAAACTGTAAGATTAGTTGTTAGAACAAAAGGAATGACCAGATAATCATAATTGATATACCTATTCTTAAATTCTATCTTCTAAAGGATATATTATTTTATTCTCAATAGGTTAAAAAAATATCAAAGATCAATCTTTGAGAAACATTTTCCCCTTTCAAATTTTCAAACAAATCAGATATCCATTTTAATGGATACTTGTTCTTTTTTGTGACTCGATTGAGTTTTCAGTAATCATAAAATAGGAGAATCATTCCCTAAGATTTCATAGTAAAGAAAATAGGTTTTTTCAAATGTGAAAAACTCAATAATATGAAACCTTTCTCTAGTGTATCATCTTACTTATTATTTATATATTTCAAATCCACTAGTACCATATGATAATAAAGAATATCTACTATATGAGTACCAAGTAAAAAATCTATATAAAACCCCACCTCCCTTACCTACGGCTGGAAGATAAATTAGAAAGAGAAACCTTGAGAAATCTGATGATAATTGGAAAGATATCATCACTAAAAAATAATTTCTATAAGTCCAAAGAAAATAATGATATTAACCTATACAATTTTAGAAAAAAGGTTTGAATAAAATTGATCATGGGTCTAATTCTCTATGAAAAACACTACAAACCCCATTTCAAAAATTAATGGAGACTCAAAAAAGGTAATAGTCAATTTAGGCCTAATGAAAAATCATCCAATATATCCCAAAAATGATGTCATGGAGTTTTATATCGAGAAATCGAAAATTAAATGTATTCTCTAACTCTGATAATGATAAAGCACAAGTAGGAAATTAAAGACCCTAATATCTCTCTTTATTATGTGTAGCGTAGTAAAATCCATTAAATGGGAAAAAATATCCAAAGGATGTTTAAAAATACCCCCCACATGGGTCAATATAAACAAGTGAGATGAACAGATATCAAATAAAGTAGTCAAAAAAGATGAAGCTATAGTGTTGGTACCTCTCAAAGTCACATAGCCCATATCAACTTCATTTGAAGACTCTTACACTGCAAGAAGAAGCATCATTGTAGATTAATGTGGCTGGAAGAAATTATTTATTTATGTAACTAATTTCACCATAGTATTTGTTGATGTTAATGAGCTTGTACCACTATGAAAATCATAATATAAATGGAATAACTTCTATAGTTATCTTGAGTGACTGCAATAACTATAGACATTTTGTACCATGGGGAAAACCTGTTTTGAATAACCAGCCTAGCCACACTAGAAGCAATTCAATGGGCCTATACCATAAACTAAAAGAGGTATAGATGATGATTTCACTATATAACCACCATAAGACTCATAAAACCTTATCTTTTAATTAACTGAACTCATAGGACTTCTAATAAGAAAAAAATTAACTCCTATCAATCCCATATTACCCACCAGATCAAGCTCATCTATAAACTCTTTGTCCAACACATCAGCATAAGAAGTGAGCTTCATAAAAAAATTTAACCAAATATCTTGTCTAATACCCATCAAAAATCGTAAATCCCCCATATTATCATTGGATATAATAGAATTAAAAATCCAAAAAAAATTAGAAAAATGGATCATATACTATGTCATAGTCATATCACCCTCCTAGAGGTTAAGAAACTACATATAATTTACATAGACCATTAAATATAGATGAAACTAATCAATGAAAATAGATCGAATTTCATTCCACTCTGAACCCCCATGATTCTTTTCCATCACCATTGAATCCCACCATCTCCTTCTAGGACCCTCATTCTTGATGGTAGCACATTTCAGTTTAAATGAATCGGGAATTTTCAAGGACTCAAAATGAAAATATATCTTTTCCAACCAATACTTAGATTCAAGAGGATCATAAAAAACATAAAAAGCTAGTGGTTTCTAATGAATAAACTCTTAACCATGGTCACTTGATTCATCAATTCAAGGTCCCACTATGGGAGCATGAACAAGGAAGGTTGAATGTTCTCATCCTAGATATTGGATCATGTACAACACTATCTCAATAAGATTTTGTTAAAATGGAGGATTAAACTTCAATAATTCACTAAAATATCCCTCTTGTGACCTTTCCAAATGTATCCTTAGAGGCATGATGCTATACAATATGAAAATAAAAAATTGAATGAATTATAAAGGATACAATGATCATCATCTCAAACAATAGTCATAGGAACATCAAATCCATCCAATATAATTCAAGATTGGGATTTCCAATTTACTTATATTATAAGAAGATAAAATACTATAAAATATATCAAACCATTTCTAAAAGTCTCTTCTCCCAAATACACATGGTGGCCTAAGGATTGTTACAATGAGTGTTGGATAGACACTCACTCATAACAACCTCATAATTCCCATAAATCCTACTTCTTATTAACTTAAATAACCCAACTATAAACTAACAACACATAAAGGTGTACACACCTACCTCTTATTCCTCTTTTTCTTGAACCATCTCAAGAACCCTGGTACCCTGATACCTAATCCATATCTAACATAGCTCAAAGGGCATTTCAAATATCTATGGTTTGGTGACTATCACTTGTTATCATGATAGAATAAAGGTTGAATGTTTTTTATAAAAAAAATAGTTGTAGAAAAGATATAAAATTTAGAATGTTTAATAATTTAAAGGTAGAAAGTACCCAAAAAATCAGATTAAATAATACCCAAATAGTAAATTACCAAAACACAAAAAATATTCCCTGGTAAAATCTTATTCATATCCCATGTAATAGGTAGATTAATTTTTCACAGATCACCTCCACCAATCTTGGTCCCAAGGAATAGAAAGATCCAGTGCCTCCAAGTGGTGATTTCCCTTTACATGGACTTGGCTTAATATAATCTAAAAATGATTGAAGGAAAACGTAGAGTCTGAGTGAAAAGAATCAATAAGGCCTCACTAAGTGTTCCATAATAATTTCCATAAAAACTATAACTTTAATGATTTAAATTTTTTTTTAAAAAGTAATGATAATGAATTTATATATTTTTAACAAAACATGATTTAATAATCTAATGATATAAGATATATAAAAATATGGTTAAATGAACATTTAATATAAAACATTTATATAATACAGGTAAAATGAATAAAATAGTAAAATAATAAATAAAATGTAATCATAAAATAAGTCATATCATATACCCATGTAATAATACCAATAGTACATTAGTTTCTAGAATTAATATCCTCACACTACTCAATCAGGATCTCAGCTCAAAGTGTGCACATTACCCATGACTCAATCCAATGAGACTGAACTACCCATCAAGAAAAATAATGTTGTAGTAAGTCTATGTCATTGTTTTCATAGTCAGTTCAGTGGTATGGGGATAGATATTAGTGCTCCTATCTCAATTACCCACTAACAACCCAATATCACATATGATTGTTTCATTAATTCAATCAATAAAGGGGAAATAATAATCTTAAATAAATTTAAAATACATGTTCCCAATTTTTAGTTTTCTACACTTCATTATCATTTAATAAAATAATAGGTTTTCATCAATTCATTCCTTTTTAAATCATTTCAATTTACTCCATTTATCCAAATTTTAAAAATAAAATCATTTCATGAGATCAATTTCCAAATCAGGCCATCAATTTTTAAAATGCACCAAAAAAAATTCAATTCAATTGAAATTGGTTTTTTTACACAATTTCCATGACCTTTTGAAACCCATATATCAATCACATCAAACCTAGTTTTTTATATCATTAAAAAACTCATTTCAAATCAATAAATAAATGTATGGTTTCAATTATAGGGAAAAATCTTTTGAAACCACCTACCTTTAATTAGCGAACAAATTATCACCTAAAATGGGAAATGAATATGAATAAAAAATGTGAGTAAAATCAAAAAGAAAATCCTAGATCACAAATGATCAAGGTGAAACTTTTATTCAATAGAAAACAAGAGATAACCCCACTTCCAAATAGAGGTATAACAGATATTGAGTAAACCATAATAGGGAAACTCATTGGGGATTCAATACCAAATTGAGATATCTGAAAGAGGTGATATCATCCAAATATTTATTAGTGTAACCCAAGGTGTTTGAGGGAATAGGATTCACTTGGAATGAATTTATTTCATGTCTCAATAACCAAAAACACACATTTATTGAGTAATTAACAACATAAATCTTAAATTCATGATGTGAATATCCTGAGTGGCATATATACCAGAAAAAGGCATCACCTCAACATAAAAATCACTATTTTGACCATTTCACATCATGAAAAAATTTACAACTTTTATATATTTCACATCCTAAACCTATTTCATAGATTTTTTACGAAATTAATTAATTTCTTGAATTTCATTCACAACCCGAATCTATCTTACAGAAAATAAACAACTAGTTCCTATAGAAAATTCCCAAAAGTTCCCAACAACCATTGAACCTAATAAAACTCACCCATTAAATCCTTAAAAAAATTTATACCTAGACACCATTAATTCAAAAACACATACATCCCCAAACATTAGGTCATTTTCCCTGACAAATTCTCTAAATCATCAAAAGTCTCAAAATGTACCCAAGGGGAAAAAGGGAATAAAAATTAGATTCAACAAATACTTGAAACAAGGTAAAGATATATTATAGGCATTCTAGAATTTTTTTCACATTACTTTTAAATTAGGATATTCATTAAAATAAATTCTTAGACCATAACATTGATAATATTTAAACCCATTGACATTATTGGAGGGTTGTGAACTCAACTTGGATAACCCATTTGGGTGTGTCATATTATTTTACTTCATTTTCCAGATAATGTATTTTAACCAAACAATATTTTGGTGTGTTTTTCTTTAATCTTAAAATTTATAATTATTAATTTGGACTAAAAAAATATTAATTTTTGTATAACATTGTTTAACCATATTTACATTTATAAATGTAATGATTTGTGGAGTATAATTAATTGAAAATAATTACATAAATGAATTAATTTATTGATCTAAGGCATGGACACTCACTTGCCTTATATTAAATCATAAGATAATTTGTTGTTTTGTAATAAAACAACCTTGGATGAGATTATGTTACACCTTGTTAATAGGATCAGTGTTCGAGATAAATTAGTTGTTAAATGGTTGAACACCATCACTAGACCCTTTTCTTTATAAATGAAAGGGTTGATAGAATTAACTGATTGAAATTTAAATTGAGTGATGAAATAAATCAATATGACTCTAAATTAGAATTTATTTCACCAATGTCCTATTTTTAATTATTAAATGAAACATTAATACTTCTTTTATATACCTTGGGTGATACTTGGAATCCTAATCAGGATTACCTTGGATACGCACAATGGTTAAGTAATATTATATTGTGACTTAAGTGAAACATATATTCTTGATACATAATTACCTGGAAAAGTTCAAAATTTAAATAAAATTATATTAATATTTGATAGAAACATGGATTCCTAATATAAAATTCATTGGAAGGGCTCATATGTTTAAGGGAAGTATATCCACCTTCAGTGATACATGCATGGGTTCTTAAAATGGAATGCCTTAGAAGGAATATTAGGCTAAATTATATTATATAATTCCTTGAGTGATAATTTGACTGCTTATATGTTATTCCTTGGATAGTCTCATAGGACAAATGAAATTATGTTATGTTTTATTTCTTTTTGGTTTACCTTCAATTACTAAATATTTAATTTTATAAAACATGAAAAACCATATATGGCCATCAATATATATAGATTAAATAGTTTATCCTAAGGTTCTATGTGACTAGTGTTATTAATGGATGCCTAATATTATATCCATATATCGTATTAATAATTTTATGTTCTTGTCTTTAGAGATATTAAGAATAGTATGAAGCAGGTAGAGTCATCTATGTATCCGATGAGGATCCTAAGCCCTACATGGTTCATATTTAAATTACCACTTTACATTTAATATACTTGCGCACTAAGTGACATTATATTCTTAGACTATATTTTCATTATACTACATTAGTGGTGTCCTACTAAGTTTTACTCCAACCATATTTGGGATACTATCAAAATCATGGATTGTATTTGTTATTTTACACTTTTCAAACTAGGAATTGACATGAGAGTCGAGGACTTATCATGTACTTTGGATTCCATCCAGGGTTTGAGTCTTTTATTACATTATTATACTATCATTTGAGCCATATTTTATATATTATATATTCTGTGTCAACTACTTTTGGAATAGCATGTTCATGCATGGTTAGATTATTGGATTTTTCAGGATGTATGTATATTAATATGAATTGGAATTTTTATTATACTCATTCTGATGAAGTATATATGAGTCACAAAATAATAAACATTGATAAAATTTGGTATAGTCTCCCCATCGTACCATTATTGACCCTCACTTCCTGTCATTGGACTTTGGCATATGGGGAGGCATGTTTGAGGCCATGTAGCCAACTGAGGTTGGTTACTTATGAGTGAATGAAGCTTATGATGTCACAAAGTGGTATTTGAGTTTTATATTATTTTATCATACTATTTTAGTCTAGTAGAAATGAACCTAAGAATGTATTATAACTTCGTAAATAGATTGTGTCTTGTAATGGACAACCCATACATGAGGTAAAGATCATGTTTCCAGAGATGGGATTGTTATTTATTCTTTTTTGTTATTATAGTTGATTATTATTTCACATTGGTTGAACCTATATTGACTTAATCTAGTTATTATTTATGATATTTTTGTTCTTATCCAAGTATATGAAGTAAATATGTGTGTTCATGAATAATTTCATGCACATTGGATTCATATATCATTAACGAGCTTACCTGTATACCAAGATTTTGTGATTGATTTCATTGTTTTCTTATATAATTTTTATAAAAACATTGGCTATTTATATGTATGGTATATGGGGGTTAAATAATATTTATACCTTAGTCAAAACTATATTTTCTCATATATATTGATAGTGCAATTCTAGCTAACCACCCTGAAGTTTTTTAAAATAATGAATCAACTTCAATTGAATTTTAAAATGTAAATGAAATTTGTTTTATTTTACTTAATTAAAGTATTTTAATATATATTTCTATTAAATGATATGTCAATTATAACCTATGGAGTGATTTTCCAAATAACATGGTAATGTATTACAACATTTATAAATCCTTATATTATAAATTTGATCATCATAGGGATATATTATTAATATATGCCCATATAAAAACCTCTTAAAAGGTTAAAGTAATTGGAAGTTTTCCATTAAAATCCAAATGTTTAGAATGTATGTTAGTTAAATGGTATAACAATTGATAATTATAATAGATTAAACCCCTTTCACTTTTGAATGGTTACCCTTATAAGTAAATCCTAGTTCTTGAATCAACTTGAGTTTGTTGGTCTAAGCATGTAATGATTGTGGGCTAAACTTGAATCAACCAGAGCAGGTTGGTCTTGGCATTTTATGCTTATGAGATAAACCCAATATGGTATGAAATTCTAGTTCTTCACTATTTTTTCCCTTGAGATGTTGTATTATGTGTTTTTGAATAAAATTTATTTCCCTCGGAAAATTTATTTATTGGGTGCACTTAAATGGGACATAAATTTTAATTTATTAGATGTTCAATCCATAAATTAGGAATTATTTCTTGTATAAATATACCAAGGTTTAAATGACGTGACCTATATAGGTTGATATTTTCTTTTATACCTTGGTTATCAAAACAATTTTGGAATATTCAGGATAAATTGGTTGTTTATTTAAATCTTCAGTAGCCCAACATATTTTGTTTCATATATGTTTATGGTGTCATCCTACTAAACCAATTCCCCTTAAATAATAATGAATTTTGGATATTTTATACCTTTTATGAGGTTTTAGTTAATTAAAATGCTAGTCTCATCCTAAGGAGCATCTTCCTCTATAGATTTTTTATTGACCTTATCTTTAACTAAGCCCAGTTGTGGGAGAATAATTCTATATAATAGGTTTAGGGAAATTATAATGTAATTTATCTAATGTGTTTTGAGATGTTATAAAAATAATGTTCCAGTACAATTTCTTATATAGTAGTTACATAAAATTTATTTTAATATATCCTTTGAGTTGATTTTGAAATGGTTAATGAATATAATGTATTAATGAAAACCATATTATGTACTAGAAATACCATGGTGAAAGGATTAGTTTGACTAATACATAGAGTTTCCTTGGACATGATTGTGTATGTCACCCATTGATATTAGTTTACTTTTTCTATTTCATTGGATCTACAGGTCAGGTGGAAGTTATTAGTAACCTTTTAGGAATGAATCTTATTGTGTTATCGATTCCTTATTCTATGTAAGGGGTTATCCAGATTATGGATCTTACCCTTTCAAATAAGGATAACTTGTGAATTAAAAGAGATGACACACAGTTTCATTATTGTAAAATTGAGTTAATATGCATATATGTATGTGGTTCCTATTAATTTAAAGTATGTTGAAATGATACATGTGTTGTATTGTGATATTTTTTCATGTTTTTACTGTTTTGAGAAATGAGATCATGGTAATAGCCTGAGTTAGTTAGTTTATAACCAGTTAGAGAAAGGGTCATGAGTTCTTGAAAGCTAGATTCATGAGTCATTTATGGAATAGAGTGACCTAGGTATTAAAAAATTTCCTTGAGAATGGTATCCTTTAGCTGTTAATAGATGGTTTAGTTATCAGAGTTCTCAGGATGATAATGGAAAAGGATTAGGTACAGTAACACCACTGGTCAAAGTTAGTTTTGTGTTTTTATATTTAGTGTTATGGATGTGCATGAGTTTGGCTCGAGAAGAAGGTCACTCGTATGTCCAAAGTTGATCTTAATCAATAATGATTATAAGAATATGGATTTTCCCTCTTTTCATGATGATTCTTGGTATAATTGTGTTAGCCATATCCTAGGACTACATTCGGTGGGAGATGGATCATGTGCTATGGAATGAGTTTCTATTCCCAATAAGGTGATGACTAGAAAACTCCGAAGATGGGTATCATCACAAGGGTTATGAGAAGTTTTTCCTTAAAGGTAGAGGGTATAAAACTATAGAAGGCTATTTTGGAATGGTACAAATAGATTCTATAAGCCGGAGAGTTGGTATATTTGAGATTTTAGTTGTGAAGGTGATTTTGAGTATAGACTTAAGTATAGGTTCAGAATGATTCTAGATGTTAGATTTAGAATCAAGGTGGGTGGGTTATCTGGGTTATGTAACATGTTAGTAATGTGTATTTCAATTTTAAGGAAACATGATGATGAAATATTTTTTTATCACCCAACAATTAATGAACACCTAGAGTTATGGTTGGACTTTAGTGGTTATGCTTGGTCGATCATGTGATTGATCTCTTAAGATGAAATTGGATGATAAGATATAAATAATATAGATACATTAGCCCTAAGTGGATCTAATAAAATTTGTTAAGAAATTTTTAATGGTAGGTAGAAACTTCATAGTGTGCATCATATCAAATTTTAGGGGTGTGTTTTTGAGTGTGACCCTTAGAGTTATACCATTGGTTCACAGTAATGGTTTTTAGTAAATGGTGATCATCAATTAGATTATTGTAAAAACAATTTAAGGTTCCAATTACAAGGGGTTCACCAAGGGTATAGTATGAGATTTAGAATGCATGATTGAAAAATAATGATTTATTTTAAAATTATTTAGGGCATCATTATTGGGTAATGATGATGCGTTAGAAGATGTAGTAGATAATTTTTATGAGAATTAATCCAAAGATGGTTCCATGGTCATTTATGTGTTAAGTTGGATGTGTTTGGTTGGAAGTAGTATAGAACACTTCATTTTAGTTTTTTATGAAAGTGTTTTAGGATTTTAATGAATGAATTTTATGTAATGGATGATATAATTATTATATGAATGGGTGACGATTGCTATTAGTGAAGTAAATTGGGTGTCGTGATATGGATGACCCATTGTAGACCTTGACACGCATTATCTTGAGATGTTGTGTCAGGGGTTGGTTAGGGAAAATATATCTTGTTTGTTGTGAGAATGGATTAGGAAGATAAATATAGTAATATATATGGAATCATAGTGTACTCTTAAATTAGAGGAGATAATTACCAATATCATGGAATCATCCCAATTATGCTAAGAGAGCATTGACTAAACACAAAGCTAAGTAAGTTTTTTATTTACTAGTTTTTCAAAATGACTCTTTGGATGTTTTCATCAATGAGTGGTGTAAGGAAAAAGTTATATTAGGTATATAATCATATGTTTTTCATTGATTTACCTCATTTTTAATGTGCCATGATAGTTTAGGATCAATCTTCGGTTGATATTTAGCCTTCAAATAATCTTGGATAAATAGAATGTGTGTATGGATTGATTTCTCAGCAAACTATTAATACAGGTTTGAGTATGGATGTGGGTGATGTGTGAGTGTGAGTGTTAGACATAGAGTATTTGAGATGATCCAGGGGTTCGAGATCAAGAATAATCTAGTTTTCATGATCAATCATGAAAATAAAAATGAGTAGCTTGGCTAGATATGTTATGAGAAGTTGGTTAGGGTATTCGATGATCATACTCGAAATGAAATCCTTGGGCCTTGAAAAAAAAGGTGCTAGAATTAGGTTTTGGTAATGAATTAGCTGTTGAAGCCAATAATTTTATCAATACATGGCTGGATGTGGTTTGGATTGAGTTTTCTTGAGTATTTGTATGTGGTCAGTGAGGAACTGTGTCTATCATTTTGTTTGGAAGATGTCAGTTTAGTGTAATGGTTAGTCATGGATTTTAATAGAAATACTGATGTGGCCAAGTTATGTTTGGTTGATTGAAATTTCTACATTGATATATCATCAAGAATGGAAGTAAGTTTCCTCATTTTTAATTGGAAATAATGTGTTAAGAATTTTTCTAATAGAATCATCAGAATGCTAAGGGATTGTCTTAGTATGAAATATTGATGGTGGAATTGTTGTGGCTTGGAATTGACCATTGAAATAAAAAAACTATTGAGGTGAGAAACATTGGTATGTTTCTAAATAAAATTGAATTGTGATCATATTTTGTAATATATAGGTATTTTAAAGTACCCTATTGATGTTCACTATCATTACGAGTGTTGGATCAGGCTTTAGCGGCTTAAGTACTTTATTCATTAAAGTGGTTATTAGAGGAAAATTGGGTGTTTGGAAATGTAATATGATAATTTGAGGTGGAATTCACAAACCACGTAGTTCATGTAGTTAATTTTGATATCTACTAAAGACTCTTGAGTAAAAGAAGTTCTAAGAAACAGAGGTTGTATGACCCCATGTTTTGGATCAATCTGGAAATTCCAAGGGAATTTTATTTTTTCAATTAGTTGATGATAAAAATTATAAAAAAAGCATAAAAATGTAATTATAAGAATTTTAACACATTAAAGTGTTGTTTTATGATGGGGTTTAAGTTTTTAAAAGTGTATAAGGAGTACATATAACCTTTGGGAGTTTCTATCTGTGAATGCTCTATTGCGGGGGAGACAAACTTGTGCACATGATTTGCACGTGATTAATATAAACTATGTGTAAAATCATGGAAACCTATTTTTTATGGGTATACGGTTAGTTTTTACCATTTGGGGTAGCCTAAGAAAATGTGTGGATCAGTGTTGAGGTTCTGGGTTATCCCCATGGGTTGTGCACAATTTTACTAATCATTTGTTATAATCATTTGATAGGGTGGTATTTGGGTAATGAGGCACTTATGGTTGGTTCATGCTTTTATAAACATGGGAAAAAAACCTAAACCTCATTAAAAGGAAAAAAGTTAAAATTTCCCCCCTACAAACATAAAATATTTTTACCCTATTTCTTCATCTTTCCTGCCCATCGTTCCTTAGAACACGTCTGCGCTTTCCTTCTTCCTCCATGATTGTTATCCTTTGTTCTTAGTCTGATTTGATAATAATCAGATGCATTGGAATCCTATATGTGAGTCTATGATTCCATTATCCTCTATTTTCTATTTATATTCTCATTTTTTATCATGACAATTGTATGAGATAATATGACCGCTTTTTACGGTGTACACTCAGTTCATAGTTTTATCTTGATTTTCATCAATAAAAGGCTGATAATTGATGAGTAGAGCTTCCTTGGTATAAGGTAGATGGTATAGATTATATTCCATTAATATTTCATAATATATAAATTGTATCTATTTAGATACATTTCAATATTTCTTACATGTTACTGAAAAATTATGAGATTTCTTAAATTAAATTCTTTGATCATAACATTGATCTTCTTTAGGATATTTTACATTATTGGAGCGATGTCACCTAATCTTGGATCACCTCATTGGTTGTGCCCTATTATATTCCCCAAATGGCTAGTGCATGTATTATATCCAAATACCATTTAGTTTTGCTTTTCATGAATCTTAAAATGGGAATGATTAATTTTTAATAAATAAATTATCCAATGGAGTGGACACTTTTTTTCCCCTATATACATTAATAAACCTAATTCTTAATGGAGTGTAATTAATTAAATTTAATGAAATAAATGTATTATTGAATTATTATATAGAATTTAGACTCTTTTCCTTTATTTTATGTCGTAAGATTATGTTGTGTTGTGTAGTAAATCACCATTGGGTGTGATGAGAATTATTCTTGTTGTTTGGAGTAGTGTTCAATATAAATGAGCTGTTAAATGGTTTCACACCATCACTTGACCCTTTTAATTACAAATGAATTAGTTGATTGAATTAATTTACTAAAATTTAAGATAATTAGTAAATTTAACCAAGATTATTGTAAATGAGAATGGATATCTCCCATGTTCTATACATACTTATTAAATTCAATGTTCCTATTTATTTTATACCATTTAAGTGATTATTAGATTCCAGCTACAAAATGATTTGTATGGTTTCATAGGTTAAATGAAATTGTATTTTTCCCTGAGAGGTACTTCTATTATTGACATATAATTCATTGTATAGAAACATAGGTTATATAAAATTGTATTACACCTTCAGTAATTATTGTGTTCATGTCATGGAATGTCTTGGACGGGCTTGTAGATTGAATGGAATTATATACACCTTGAGAGACAATTGGGTTATAGATATTAACATACATAGATAGGTTCAAAGGTTAAATGAAATTATATTTTTCATTGAGTGAAACATAGATTTATTATTTTTTAATTCCTTTGACAGCCTCATGGGTCAAATAGAATTATGTTATGCTTGATTTCTATTTGGTTTACTTTTAACTAATAAGTCATTAATGTCATGACACATGTGTAACGTTCTATAACCATAATTATATATGGATAAATTAGTTTCTCCTTAGGTTCCATGTGACTATTATTACTAATGGATGATTGGGCTTATAGACATGGTCACTATTTATATAGTAATATTATTATGTTAAGAGATCTATGGTGTAAGAAGAAGTAGGTAGAGTCAAGTAGTTTTCCCATGATAGTCATAAGCCTAAAAAGGTTCATATTTTCATTAAAAATTTATATTTAATATATCATAACTTTACTTAATTTTATGATCTCATACTATATTTTTATTAGACACCATTGGTGATGGAAAACTAATTTTTACTCACACCCTATTTGGGGAACCATTCGGTACCCTAACAGATCTCACGATTGAAGGTAAGGGTCAGGGATTGTTGTTCTTTTTGAAATATTTATAAACTCAGACATGACACAGGATATGGGGATCAAGTGTTTACTCAGGATTCCTAAAAATTATAGATTAATTTATTTATTAATTTATTTATTCTATCCTTATTGTATATATTACCTACTGTATGTCCACTAGTTTTGGAAAACTATGATTATGCATGGTTGGTTTATTAGTTTTTTCCAAGTTATCTATTTATTATTTTTTATGGTTAGTTTTTTTATTATTCTTCCATGTATTTATATATGTTTCATGTTGTTCTCTACTATGATAAAATAGGATATCTTCTTCCCACCATACCATCGTAGACCCTTGTTGCTAGTTGGTAGCCTCTGGCATATGGAGAGGCATGCATGAGGCCATGCATCCAACCAAGATCAATTAGTTATGACTAAACTAGGTCTAATATATCAAAAAAAAAATAGTTAATCATTTAATTACTGGTGAATTACCATATAACCCTTTAATTCAATGGTTAAAAGAATATCTTATCATTTCACATTCTTACCCTTGTTCCAAAACCCTATGTTATACCACATATAAAATTTATTCTCCATGATTCATGATTAATGTCCCATGCCTTCAATTTCTTATATTGTGGTGTATGTATGATACATGAGGTTATATATCCTTTATCATTCCTTATAAATACCTATAATTATTCAAAGTTATTTTTAATAATATATTTATCCCAAGTTTATGTTTTATCACGTGGTTATAATCTAACCCTTTATTGATTGATGGCATGTTTTCCTTCACAAAGTGCTTGAGCTAACTCATTCTTCTTCCATTTACCTAGGAAATTATAAAGGCTGTGTATTTAAGTAACTTATAAGATGATATGTTTGTGGGAGATATTGATGAGATAATTTTTATTCTGATATTTATGTAGCTGATTTCCAAAAACACTATAACTTTGGGTTCTAGGAGTTTATGATTATTGCGATATATAATGATAAAATTATGAAAATGATGTAAATTATAAATAGGTTTGACATAGATTGTCTTAGTTTATATTAGAGTGAGTTTTAGTTATTTTTGTGGGATTATTTTGAGAAGTATAAAATAAACCAACCTAAAAGACACCAAGCTTGAACTGAAAGTATAATAGGATAAAATAGAGGTGGTAGAAATTAATACATCGTAAGATGATTTATTTTATTATTTTATGTATTTTTTTTCTTGATTTTCAAAATATATTATTTTTTATTTCTTATGTTAACACCTTTTTATTTTAATAAATTTATAGAACTAGGAAGAACCATATATAAAATGGGTGTAAAGGACTATTAAATGGTTGGTCAAATGAGTAGCCTAATGGGATGAGAGAATAAGTGTAGACCTTAATAGAAATTATTTATTTGGTTATAAAATTAACATAATTCATATTGACCTCCAAAAAAGACCATGGAAGGACTAATAAGTAATCAAGACCATTATATGGAAACATCCACCCGCCTTTAGTGGTTAATTCCATCCCGAAATAACTGTGTAACGAATTGAAACCATTAGAATCATATTTTATATTCTATAGTGATCATAGAATAAAAATGTGGCTTTAACCATTAATTTAATAGAAGGGGAAGTAGAAAAATTGTGGACTCTAATTAATAAAAAACAAAAAACGATGAAATAAAATGCATGTATTGGGAATAGTTTTGAAAATTTTATACACCAAAAAATTTCACTAAACTCTTCATTTGAAAATTTAAATAGAATTCATGGGGTCGAAAAAATAGGAGGATGAGTCTATTGGAACCTATAAAGGGAACATAAAGAGACTTGTAAGGTACACCTATATTTTTATTATTAACATATAAAGCAAGATCAATGAATTATTTAATGTCCTAAACATATATTTTATCAATATTAGAAACAATAAATTTTGTTATCTATGAAGAAATTATTCAATGTGAACTTATGGTGGAAATGGACACAGGAGAAAATGTGGCATGAAGAACTCGAAAAAATGAATAAATGGTCAAGTATGATTTTGTGAGTATGATAGTTCATTCTATCAAACAGCCAATTATCAAAATGGATAAAAAATATGATCAATAAAATTGAGGAAATGAAGTTTCTAACTAATTCACCACCTAAAATTAAATTCATCAAATGTAAGGTGTTTTCACATTACATAAATAAATGTTGAAATCTGTGGTATAATGAGAATAATATTCATCAGCAACCTCCTATACCAAAGAAACAAGAGATATTTTATTAAATCACTACTATAAAAGTGGCCTATGACAATAAAGTGGTTAAAGGTTAACTTATTCTCCAATCTAGATATATAAATGTATTATTTTATTCTAGTTAATCAGATTATTTAATATCATGTAATTTTTATAATAATGTTGATTCACCACCTCAAACATTTGATTTTAAATTACTTGTTAAAAAACCTGATGATGCGATGATTTCATCTAGGGTATATAACTCTCTTATTATTGAGGTTTGTGAGAGGATAAATCCTAATGATCTAATACATATTCCCATGGTAGAACATGATGTGATATTTTTCTTATATTTAAACACTCTGAATGAAGATCATATAAGTTTTAAAGAAAAAGTAAATGTCATTTCATATCCCAAAACATCTTATTATAAAATATTAATGTATGGATGATTATGAACTCCATTTGGGAAAAATCATTAATATTGGTATTGATACCCAAAAATGAGGAATAATTGACTCAAATAGTTGGGGAGGAACTCAACATCAAATTAATTCCACTCGTAAAATATTATATTGACATTTTTCTTAAAAAATGCATGATATTTCCTCAGAATGTGAGGTTCAGTTTTCAATTGAAATCATATAGGGTTATATATACATATCAAAGAGTTATTATAGAGTTACATTTATTGTATTGGAAGAATTTAAGATGCATCTTGAGGATAATTTGGATAGGGGTTTCTTACATCCAACTACACCCCAAAGGGGTACACCAATCTTATTTACTAATAAGGAGGTATCAATTCAGCATTTCATTTATTATTTTGAACATAATAAAATCTCGATCGAGATAAAGTATCCTTTAATATGTATTGATAAAAAAATCAAATTAGTGGGGATCAATACTTTTTATGTTGGGTATTCGATCTTAATACCTTCAATAATGGTTATATAAAAAATAATTCTTGACACTGAAGATATAGATACTATGAATTTAGGGTGATTCTATTTAGCCATACAAATTCCACTGCATAGATCGGATGAATATTGTCTTTAGATAATACCTTGTCCAAATTGTGTTGTCTCTATTGATGAAAATCTCATATATTCTATTTTAAATGATGAATAAAAAGATAAATAAAGTATTATAAAAAATAACATATGAAAGGAAAACCTATATGAAATATTTATAAAATGAAACGTTTTGAAATGAAAATTATCATTCTTGGGTATTTTATTGACATGAGAGGGAATATATATGGATCCTTCAAATATAATGGTGATTTCAGAATGGAATAGACTAACCATCATAATAAATATCATTAGTTTTATTGTGTTATAATAATAATAATATCTACACTTTGTGATAAATTTTTCAATATTTAAAAATCCTCTAACAAAGTCAAATTGAAAGGGAGTAAATCAAATGTAGAAAAAATAATGTGAATAAATATTGAATGAACTAAATAAGAAGTTATTCACTACACCCTTACTAAGATTACCCTATAGTGTAAAGGGTTTCTAAAATTTAGTAATACTTATATTAATGTATTAGAATGTGTTATTGGATAAAATTATAAGATTATAGTTTATAACTTGTATCAATTAAAGGAACATGAGTAAAATTACTTGATGTGTGATTTGGAGTTAGAGGTAGTAACCCTTGTATTAAAGATATGATAAAATTATATCTATGTTTGAAATTTTGATATATATTATAATCACAAAAGATGAACTTATATATTCACATATAAGGATGATAAGATAAAATAAAGGATACGGTAATGAAATACTATAATTAATCGATACATTTCCATCCCAGGAAGGAAAACAAGGTGGAATAAGATCTATGTAGTCAAGGTCATTCTACTCCATCCTTGATGGTGATTAAAAGGGACTAAATCTTTATTGATATTAAAATGATGGATATGGAAATCATTATATAATAAATGAAATAAAACCTTTCCCAACTAATTTTTCTACTATATATATATAAAGATCATAGAGGGAAAAAAATATAGACATATAGAAGTTTGTAGGAAGTATTATACAGTTTAACTTTTGCAGTGGTATAGTTATATGATTTGGGAAAAAATTATGTTTCCCCTCAAAAAAATCAAGGAGGAGTTGTTGAATGATACACATAGTTCATACTTATCTTTTCATATATGAATTATAAAAAATTTTAGAGATATTAATAAATTTTTAATATGGAACAACATGAAGATGTATATTGGAAAGTATATATGTCGATGCTTGGTATGATACCACATAGAGGCATAAAATTAGAAATCTAAGGGAATGTTAAAACATTTACCTATAAAAGATTGAAAATGGGAGAACATCACTATAGATATATTCACTAGTCATTCTAAGAGTTCTAAACATAATAATTCAATTTGAGTATAGGTGAATCATCGTAAAAAGTAATCACACTATATTTCTATTCAAGATGATTTCTCAATCAATAAACATGTCATGTTATACATTAAGGAAGTAGAAAGGTTTGATGGAGCACCACATTATATTTTATTTGATCATGATCTGAGGTAAAAATCAAAATTAGATAGGGATATTCAGTAATAATTATTCATTGATTTTACCTTTATCACATAGTATCATCCTAAAATTGATGGTAAATATGAATGGGTAATTCAAATTCTCAATGATATGTGGAAATGATTTTAACTACCTAAAATATTGAAATATAGAGTCGATGGTTATATTATAATATTTTTACAAAATAGAATAGTTCCTAAAGGATCCAATAGTTTTTTAGTCTTGGAATACTTGATACACACACACACAGATATATATATATATATATATTACATTTCAAAACATAATATATGACATGAAGATATTGTGATATCATTATTATCCCTTCCACATTATCTCTAAAAATTACACATAGTCCCCCTCTAGGTGTCCCAAGGAAAATAAAAAATAATAATGGTGAGCTCATATGCACAGTAAAAAGTTCCATACAATGGAATCTCACATAACATAAACATGGATTAAGTGATATAGAGGAATAAATGAACGAAATTAATCCATAATAAACTAAAATTGAGGTCATTATATGTCCATCATAATAAATAAAAACATGTATAACATTAAACATTTATCTTTTAGTGATGGAATGCATATTGATGGATATCACAATATGTGTTCCGGTCATTGTTCCATGAAACTATCATATTATAAAAAGAAGTATACACCAAAACCCAACCTATTTTTCCTCATAATACCTATTGAGCCATTGAGGGGCTATATAATTTTAATCTCTATAATTTATGTAATTTGGTCCAATATATTCCCCATAAGATTTATCAATTCATTTTACACTTTTTCTTAGGGAATATATTATAGAATAAAACATGTCTATATACATAGTTAGGGACATGGAAATTAAATACTTCACACTAAATATAATTACGTGAATTTTATGTATAAATTACCTTAATTAACATGGATATTTTGGGGTATCTTTAATTAAAATGATGTTCTGTAATCAATGAAATATAATGGAGAGGGTACATACAATATGTATTGTTATCAATGGAAGATAGAAATTGGATTCTATAAACTGCATTAGAAGGATACCAAGGTGATGGTTGGAAAAATCCATCATCATGGTTTATAAAGAGAATGTGAATATTCCAATGTATATCCCATGGAAGTGTCTAGACAGGTGTGTAGTCTTTAGACCATTCATCTAACATCAGAGGGATGATTGATTAAATTATCAACCAATACATTTTGGAGTGATTAATCCATCAATAATTTTTTCCAATACCACATCAACATTACATCATCAATATGGGGGTGTATTTTCGAATAAAGTACACTTACTTTTACCTTAACAAATATTTGGATGGGTTTTCAACTATGGAAATGATTGATTTTTAAAATAGTTTTGGTAAATATTGAACAAAAATAACATGATGGGAAAAATATAGAATTTTAAATCCCTTAAATTCTATGAGTTATAGTGAAAAAAATTATTCCAAGTATATTTAATAACCACACAAATTAAAATAGGTGGTGAAAATGAGCTGTGTCCTAAAGAATGAAAAATGAGAGAGGAACCTCACTTATATCCTAGTTAAAATTTCCTTCATAACATATAGAAAGGGAGAACATAAAATAGATCTATAAATACCATAATAAATTAATTTCATGTTTAAAATTCATTTTAGTAGTATATATGAACCACAAAAATGAATTTAAGTTCATAATAAAAAAAAGTCTCAAAGAGAGGAATTTGAGATGAAAAGCCCTCACCCCTTATCATGAATTCCATGAATGTTCATTAACATCCTATATAAAAAACATCACTATATTAATTAATTAATTAATAACCTTAATCATTTATATTTTTATTTATACTCTTCATAAATTGTAATTCTCTAATGAATTATTCTGATTTTCCACATCGGGAGTTCATGATTTTTATCTTTTGTACTAGATTCTTTATAGTGGTGTTTATATTCATCATTATTACAATTTTAATCATTAATTAGTCATTAAATTTACTACTATGGTGTATTTAAAATAATTTATGATGTTAAAAATTCACTCAAAAGAATTCTAGTATTTATACTTATAGATGAAATCGACAATAATCATGTTTGAGTGATTTAAGAAGATCGAAGGGTGTTTTATTAATTGATGAATAAAATATTGATATAAAATCTATAGAATAAAAAAATAATAATTTAATCATTTATATTATATTACATGTGTAATTATTTTTCCATAGTATTTCATGATAAAAATTTATATTATTGTTCAAGTTGGTGATTAAAGGAACCCAAACATGAACATACATTGATTTAATGATTGATTATGTAGTTATTTTGTTATAATATTTTCATACCATAAGAATAATAAAATTATTATATTTTTATTATATTTTTGTATCATAATTATAAAATAATTATAGGATTAAGTAATGGATATTAAAATAATACATTACTTGAATAAATGATTTTCCACTTAGTACACTTACTTTAAATAATTGAGTTAATAACGATAGTTTATTTATCATATCATTAAATATTCCTCTTTTTTCATAAAATTACCATAAAGATATCATGAAAATCGTATTCCCTCATTAAATGATTTCTCGTAATCATCAACGATGGGTGGTGCTAAAAAACTAATTAGTTTGCTTGTGGTGGTCGTAGTCCATACGTATACATAAAAAATTATTTTATTTCTATTAATGGATGGGATATATGAATATTAATGATAATACACATAATATAGTAAATTTAAAATATATAAATGATACTAATATCATTATATCAGTGTGTCTATAATAAATTTTAAAAATTAAAATTTAGATGCAATGCTAAGTATTTTATAATACTCAAGTAGGGGACTTGAATTTTCCTTAGAAGTATTCTTGGAAATAGAGTCCTTACACTAACTAATGGTGAATAAAATATTATCAATGTGGGTGAGGGTTATAGGAGGAAAAAATTGGTAGAGTTTCTAGATGAAATTCTATTAATAGGTGAGTAATGAAGTGGTGGATATGTTACTTTTTTATAAGTGTGGAGAAGGGTTGTATTTTATTACCCCTTACATTTTCAATAATGTAAGGTTACTATTCCAGTGTCAAAGGGAAAAAATGGAAAATAGTTGTATGAATTGTTATTGTGTGCTTATACTCACCCCATCCAATAATTTTTCAGACAAATTTGTTTGTTTTATGGCCTTTCATAACTTTTAACTTTTTCCCTAATTTACTTTTACTTTTGTAATTAATTTTGAACCATAATACATATTTTAAAAAAAATATATATTACGACTGAACCTTTTAACTAATTTTATACATATAATTCCAAATTTTAATATCATTTTATCATATAAAATTTTTTAAGTTATAAACAATTAATTTTAAAATGTACACACTAAATTATGTAAAAAAATTAGAAAAATAACATTTTAATCCTTAAATTTAATCATAAGATAAAATTATCATGGATAATTATTTTAGTAAAAGTAATTAATTTATTATAAAATATATAAAGGTTATTTGGCTCTCAAGTGAAGATAAAAATAAATATCCCTCTAAAATACTTTATTCAAAGAAAATACTAAATTTAATATTAATAAAGTAACATTTTAATTATTTCTAAAAATGTTGGATATATGATTTATAAGTTAAAAGTTTTTTAAAAAAAATAATATTTTTATACCTTAAATTCGTATTTTATTACATAAAATTTCTTGAAAACATCTTGGTTACTCTTCTATAATTATAAATTCATTCAATTATAAGTTTCACGAAAACCATATTTGCAGACAAAAAACCTAATTTTATAGAAAAGAGATCAAAAGTTTAAAAAAAGATAATTTTTATATGGTGATTTCAAAAATGAAACTATTTTGGTCAATTTAAAATTTTAGAACTAATCATTTATGTAAGGTCATGAATAAAGGCTCTTTAAATTTTACATATGGAAAAAGTTCAAGATGTGGTATTTACCTACTATAGTAGGATCTTGGGTATTACATTACCCCCAAAAATAATTTAATTCTTGAAATTGGGGTATATATTAGATATTGAAAAAAATGTATATACTCATTCATTATAGAATCTTCAGGATCCTAGGTTTATTTATCTAGTTTTTTATTTCTCCTAAGGATTTTCTCTTATTGATTTATCTGATTCCACAATACATGCACTCAAGTGTCAAGAATATAGACATGAACCTCATTATAAGTCAATCCAGGATCCATATCTATACCCATTAGATGTTATAACATGTGTTTTATGTGGCATGTATTTACTTAGTAAATATTTATAGAATATTTCTTCTACTTTATTAAAGTTTTTGGTGCAAAACATTAGTGACCTAAAACTCCAATACATTTTATAATTTAAAATGTTCCTATGTACCTAGGGATTAAATTCCTCTTTTTACAAAATTGTATAAATCCATCCCATGGGGAAACATTAAAGAATAAAGGACCCCAAACATGAATTTACATTCAATTTCATGGAATATAATTATACACGTTTTCCATCTCTCAGATGCTTTAATATTATCCTAAATAGTTTTCTAATTTAACATTGTACCCCTCAAAAATATCTAGTCCAACTCTCTTTCTTTCTCTAACTTCTTCCTAACCAGTAAGAGTACGAAACCTCTTCCCATACAATTATTTATTTAGTTACATCTTAATATTTGAATGGAATCTATTATTATATAAAAATTTCACCCAAGGAAGTTAATGATCCCATATAACTTGGAAGTCAAGATAACATTATCTCATTATGTATTAAAATATATGGATATTACTTTCAGACTGCCCATCATATTGGGGATGATAAGTGGTGATTAAATTTGTATTGGTGTTAAGCTGCCTTGGGAAACACTTATATAATTTTGATGAGGATTGAGACACATGTTCAGATAAAATTGATGTAGGATCCCCATGAAGCCTTGTTATTTCATTGATATAGATCTAAAAAAGCTAATAAAGGGGTAGATCTTCTGTTATTTCTACAAAACGATCCAAATTAGTAATATTTCCAATAATGACCTCTATATAATCATTCATTATTTTATACTTTTTTATTATTGGGAAAAATTCCATGGTAACATTATACCACATCCATATAGGTATATGAAGAAGTTTCATGACTCTCTTATGATGTTTTATTTTATCCTTCACCTATTATCATACTAAGTATCGGGACACATATTCTAAAATTTCAAATTTCCTACCATCCCACTAGAAATGTTCTATTAAATCCCTATACATATTTGTGAAACTAGGGTGTACAAGGAAACTAGAGATATTTACTTCTTCTAGAACATACCTTTTCAACTCTTGTATTAATGGAACTCATAACCTATTCCCAAACATTAATAGTCCATTTTTAAATATTTATTTTATAAATATTCCTTTATTAACTATTTTAATCTTCATATGCAATTTCTTGTTCTCCTACTGGTACTTATATATATTTTATAGCATGGATGGTTTAATAATATCATGGAAAATGAATTATAGACCCTCATGATTAAAAATAAACTCATATATATTTTCTATATCTTTGTTTATATGACATTTTTTAAGAAGAAACCTTGTAAGAACTCCATGGAACCTCCCAATTAATGAATTAGACAAATTTTTTGACTTCCTAGGGTAGTAGTGTATCAAGAAATTATTGTCCTTGAGTATTTACATCCATCTTCTTTTCCCCATTTTGAGACGCTTTTGAGAGAAGATATACATCAAACTCTTGTAGTCTATATTTACATCAAATCATTCAATATATATTTCATATCTCTATATTTTCAAAGAAATTATTGGTGGTACCAGCTCAAGGTCATGAGTTTAATAGTTCTATTCAAGGACTCTCAATTTCCATGATTCATAGGAAATATCCTTGTAATTCAACACAATAAAAATACCAAGTAATGTTTTCGATGTATCACTGTATATTAAAAATCCTCCCTTACCTGATGGTAAATTTAATAATGG
Organism: Viscum album; assembly: GCA_963277665.1. Classification (NCBI taxonomy): domain Eukaryota; kingdom Viridiplantae; phylum Streptophyta; class Magnoliopsida; order Santalales; family Viscaceae; genus Viscum; species Viscum album. The sequence continues at coordinate 695,811,811 of OY728157.1, forward strand.
TGAATTAATTATTCTCCTCTATAAAACATCAAAACATTACTCACATTCCATTTACTTTTTGAATTTGACCACTTTCTGTGTTATCTTGGATAGTGTATTCGCCAATCGGGAAAAATATTGAATAAACTGAAGATAGTAACCAGTTAAACCCTAGAAACATTGGATCTTGGCTATGTTCATTAGTGTAGGCCAATTTTTCACTACATTTTTTGCTGAAGGTTCAATAGATATTCCATTTTAGGATACAATATAACTAAGAAAATAAACTTCATTGATCCAAAATTCACACTTTCTATAATTATCATATAATTTATTTTTTCATAAGGGTCCCTATAATTATTTTCAAACTCTAATTATCTTCATAGCTCATAAAGTATGTAAATAAATCAACAATGAATAATATCAAAAAGTTGTCAATATAAGAACTGAATAATCTTTTCATAATATCTATAAATATATAAGGATCATTATTAATTAAAAGGAATTACCATAAATACATAATTTACATACCATTTCCGAAATGCCAATTTTGGTAGATCATTCTTCTTTACCCATAGATGATGATAACCAATGCCAAGATAAATCATTAAAAAGTGTTGGTCTCATTAAATTTGGTCAAATAATTCATCAATTCATGGTAAATGATAAATATTATATACATTAATGTAATTAATCTCTCTATAATCGATGCACAATCTCATAGATCCATCCTTCCTTATCATAAATAAAATAGGGTCTCCCCATGGTGATACACTACAACGTATAAATCCATTATCACTCAACTCATGTAGTTATTTCCCCAAATCTATATAATGATATTCTTTCATTTTATAAAGTTTTTAAGATATATTATTTATATAAATAATTGTTTTGATGGGGAACTCAACTTCAGGATTTTGTGGATGACCATGTAATTCTTCTGGAAAGCATCGTTGAATTTTTTTCCTATAGCTACAACATATATTCTTAGGATATCTTGATTGTCCATATATCATTTTTGATCTTCCTCTTTTTCCAAAATTTCATTAAGTAGAGGTACTAGGTTAGGATCTCGATATGATTTATATTATTAATTTTACCCTCTAATGGTAAGATATTTCACCTCACCTTTTTTAATTGTAATCTCATTCTCATAGAAATAATTTTTTTATTGTACTTGGAAAGAAAATACATACCTAGGATCATAAAAATTTCAACCAAATTTTTAAATTTGTTTTTTGAAAATCGGGTGCGACCATTATTTATAATTATTACTACTTCACACATATTTTTTTCCATAAGATTCCCACTTAGTAACTTATTTGATAACTCACTTACTAGGGTACTAGGGAAATATAAAATGTTTTTGGAAGACAAGTAAGATATAAAAGAGTGTGAATATATAGAATAAAATAAAATATTATCCAACTATAAGAATATAAAAATGTACTTTTCACAATTAGAATAAGAATTTAAACCTCTTATATAGTAATAAAAAAATATTGTCCTTGTTCTCTTGTCCTTATATATGGGTAAAATACCATGACATTTAGGGTCACAGTTCACATAATGTACCTTATCCCTATAGTTAAAGCATTGAATATAAATATATCATACCTTCTCTTTTATTCATGATCTTGATGGAATTTTTATCTACACGTATTTCAAACTCCCATTACCTTCATGAATACCCAATGGTGTTTCTTCCAAAAATTTTCACACATGAGAAATAAAAACCTGCCTTTTTTCACTTTGCTTCATTGTTCTTCACATAATGCTCATCAGACCTCTTCTTCTCTTGATTGACCAATAACACATATATCCTATGGAAATAATATTATATCATATTTAATCTTGAGACCATATCCTTATATAATGAAAAATATCAAGTGAACAACTACCTTCAAAGGATGTTATTTAACCCATACAAGAAATGATTAACCTTTTTATTAGACTATGTACATTATCCACAACATTTATAAATAACATTTTAAGATTATCCACATAATAAAAAAAAATTCCTCATTTTTAACTAATATTGATAAATTTAATTTATATTTGTTCTATTTTCTCACAAAGAATATATTTTTTATAAAATAACTCCTTAAATATCCCTCCTCCTCATATTTTATCTCGTATACCACTTTAGTATTTTGAATTATTGACCACCATTGGTCTACATCTACCTTTATATGATACACATCCATGATTATATTTTCCTTTTAACTACTTTAAAAAGTAAGGAAGATATTCTCTAGGGAATTGATTCATTATCCAATTATCAATGAATTAGTATGTCCACTAAGTGTTAAATATTCTTGTCACCTATGGTGATCCAACATAGTTACACCATGTCTTTGATCATCCAATCACTATATGTGGGTGAGATTATTTTTCATAACTTATTTTAACTTCCCTAATATAGTTATTAATTTATTAGTCTCAACTACACCTTCTTAAATCCTTCAAGGGGAATATCCCCATGTTAACTACAAATGTTAATATAGTTCCCATTCCTCTTGTTAATCTCTGTCATTTTAGAATGGAATTCACATAATTATCTCAAGGAATTGAATTGTAAAATATAATTCCAATTATTTTATATCAAGTGTTACATATAAATTTTGAGGTATTTTCATATTACTTTTTATATCTCACCTGGTTTATCAAAATCTAGTCCTTGTGATTTCTACTAAACATCCTCTAATACGAACTGTAATATCCCAGACTCTAGACACCTTAAGTTGATAGTTATATTACATTATTAGATTAAAATACAATAGTTAATGTAGAATACAACAATTTAATATTCTTGGAATACTATAAACATACATAAATTACATTTCAAAACATAAGACACAATATGAAAATATTTCAAGAATAATATTACCACTTTCATCATATCCTTAAAAATTACACATAGTCCTCCTTTAAGATTCCTGGGGAATGGGAAAAAATAATGGTTAGCTAAAATTCCCAGTAATGAGTAGGATACAATAGAATCTTACATAACATAAAAATTTCTTATGTGATATGGTATGAATAATTGAAAATCATATATCCATAATAAAAAAACTAATGTAACGTTATGTAAATGAAAAAAATTAAAACCTAGATAATAATAATCATTGATCTCATATTGGTGGAATTCATAATTATAGAGACAAAAAAATATTTTTATGTAATTTTTACAAGACACTGTCTTATTATGGGAAGAGATAAACCCTCCAAAAAATAACCTTTTTCTCTCATGAGACCTATAATTGCATCCAAGGGATATATAATTTTAGGCCCCGCCCATCAACTAATTTATTCAAATGTATTCACCATAAGATTCATCAAGAATGTTAATAACATTACCTATGTAATATATTACTGAATAAATGTAGGATATCAAAATAAGAAGGAACTTTGAAATAAGATACATCTACATTCAATAAAATAATTTCAAAATTTATAAGTATATCCCATACTCGACATGGAAATTATCGGATATCATCAAATTAACATTATGTACCCTTATTAATGAAATATATTGGTGAGGGTACTTACAATGTGTTGGGTTAACAATAAAATATATTAATTGGATTTAATTTCTTACATGGGTAGGAGACCAATGTAATAGTAGGAAAAATCCTTCATCACGGTTCATAAATAGCATGTTAATATTCTAAATCATAACCCTTAGAGTTTCTATCATGATGTGTTGTCTTATACCCTTTAATCATGCATTTCAGTGATGATTGGGTCGAGTCTTAACCAACATTTTTTGGGGTGATTATACCTAGGTTTATTTTTCTATAGTGGAATCTAATATCTAGTATCTGGACATTGATTTTTGTGATATGAAACTACACATAATTTTACATTACCAAAACATATGATGGGCGTTCCACAATAGAAAATTTTGCATTTTACAATGGATTGGGTAACTCTTGAATAAAAAATGAAATGAGAGAGGGTTATAAATATATAATTATAAATCCCTTAAATTTAATGATTAATATGGTAAAAATTTATTCATATAGATGTATGAACCTCACCAAAATAAATAGGTGGTGAATGAATCATGAGTCCCAATGGATGAACATGTAGATGAAAAACCTATCTTTTGGATTTGGTAGAAATTTAATCAAAACCACATGAAATATAAGACCTAAAATTGATATTAAAATATATTTAAATAAGGAATTTAATGATTTAAAATCTCACATTGGTAGTATATATGCACCACATAATGTAAATAATGTCTATAATACAAAAAAGTCTCAAAGAGAGGAATTAGAAATGGAAAACCCTTTCCCCTTAACCCAAATTACATGACAGTAGTATAAAATACAGTGTCATAAACATATATATCTTAATTAATTAATTAAAACAACACTAATATTCATTTTTAGTCATAATCTTCATAAATAGTCATTCTCTATATGAATTCTTTGGATTTTCCATCTCAGGTGTTTATAGTTTTAATCATTTATACCAGTTTCATAATATTAGTTTCTGCATTCATTATTCATCCAAAATTAATCATTAATAGGTCATTAAATTTACTATTATGAAAGATTTATTTTAATTTATGTTGATTTAAATTTATTTTATGAGTGATTTAGTCTTTATCCTTGATGATGAAATCGATAATAGTTAGGTTTCATTTATTCCTAACGATCGAAGGGTGTTTTCTTATTTAATTAGTTAAATATTGATATAATGTCTCAATAATAATGAAATAAATATTTACAAATTTATGTAATATTATTCCAATATTTACATTCCTATAGTCATTTGTGATGAAAATTAACTATAATGTTTATATAGGTGGTTAAACCGGAAAAAACATTAACATACCCTAATTTAATGAATGATTATGAAGTCTGTTTGTTCCAATATCATTATAATATAAGAATAATGATATTATTTAATATTTATTAGCTTTATATATTATAATTTAAAAGGAATTATAATAATAATATGTAATGGATATGAAAATATTATATAATATGAAAAAATATTATCAACTTAGCACGCTTACTTTGAATGATTGAATTAACGATGATCATTTATTGATCATATCATTAATATATTTTGAATTATTTTATACCAAAAACATAATATTATCCTTAACATCATATTAAACCATTTAATCAATTATTGGGTCCATCAGGGATGGGTGGTGTTGTGGAATAAATTTTGTTACACATGGTGGTGGTAGTCCGTATGTACGCACGAACAGTGATTTTGTTTTTCTTATTGGATGAGATAGATAAATATATCATGATAATACCATAAATAAAGTTGTATTAAATCATAATAATTATATTAATATTATTATATTAGTTTCTTTATAATAAATTTTACTAAACATAATTAAGAAAAAATGATTTTTAGTTGTTAATAATCATGCCATGGACTTAAATTTTACATTGAAAATTTTATCAAAAAAAATATTTATTATAACTGATAGTGACAATAATATATTGATAATGGTATTCCATTCTAGGATAATAAATATTACAAAATTTCAAGAGGAAATTCAAGGGATATGTGAGCCCTGAAGTGCTGGAGATGTTACTATTTTATAAGTCAGGAGAAGGGTAGTTTTGGAAGTAATTCCTACATTCTCAATAATGTTAGGATAATATTACAGTTTCAAAGGCCAAAAATTGGAAAAAAGTGGCCAAGATAGTGATTATCGGTCTAAAATTCATTCAAAAGTCCTTTCATGAGAAAATGTTTACTGTTTTAGTGATTTTTATTTTACTTTTGACTTTATCCATAATTTGATTTTCCTTGGTAATTAATATATAACATTATTAATTAATTTTACTGAGAAAGGTAAATATTGAACCTATTATCTAATTTGATAATTATAATTTCAAATTTGATAATAATTTTAACAAAAAAAAATTAATGGTGTCCAAAATTAATTTTATAATAATCTCACATAATCATCTAAAAAAATTAGAAAAAAAATAGTTTAAAGATTCAAATTTACATATAAGATAGAATTATCTTATATAATTATTTTAATGTCCAAAACTGATTTATTATAAATAAAATAATTTTTATGAGTCATTAATGTAAATCCAAAATTGAATCTTCCTTGAAAATATTTGATACAAATAAATGACCAAAAATAATTATTTATTAAATTAACAATTTATCTAGTTCTAAAAATGTTGGATATAGGGTGAAATTCAATAAATTTTTTATATAGTTCTCTATAAGTAAATTTTATTTCTTTGATAGGTTTCATTACACACAATACAGAGTTTAAACGAATTTCTATATAATCTCAAAATATTATAATTTAATATGACACTTATTGCCTAGCTATTCGATTGGCATTTATAAATTGGATAATATAAATTATAAAAAAATTATTGTTTACACAAGTATCTTATGATTTCATTGATTATAAATTTATTATAAATCAATTGAAAGTAAAAGATTTGTTTCTCTAAAAAATTACTTGTATGCACATAATGTGTTTTCAAGTTAATAAATTAAATTAAACACTATTTAGATAATTATTTTAATAAAATTTATATATTATAAATTAAATAGTATTTTTTAACATTCATCTATTGATATTTCTTGGAATTAGATAAGAATAATTAATGTTTTGTGCCTAAAAATGTATATTTTCTAAAAAATAGATTCTGTCGTGTTTTACATAATTATTTTAAAATGAGTTTCTATGAATTATTGAAATTTAATCTTGAAAAATGGATCGCAAATTTTTAATAAGGTTTATTTAATTTGGTAAATATGACTACTTTATTTTTGGAAACTATGTATAGTAATGTTTGTAAATATTTTTCACCTAAGTAAGGGTAAAACAAGTAAAACAAGGTTAAAACATTAGGTTAAGAATTTAAAATTCCTCTAACACTTGCCTTTATCCTATTGGATTACTTTATTTCTTCCATTATCACACATGTATATCAAATATGGTCATTTGGTGCCATTTTTTAGATATTATTATTATTATATTATTTTCAGAACAGAATAAATACCAAATGTCACTCTCTTGAATTTAATAACTATAAAGCTTTATTATAAGGAAAAAAAGAGAATAATTTTATATATAAATACCTATTTGAAAAATGAATTAATTCTTTATTTCATGAAATTTTATATATAATTTTTATCTATTGATTAATTATGCTAAATACTTACACATCACCGATAAAATATTTATTCAATTAAAAGGAAAATGAAATAAATTGTTTTAAAAATATTAAAAATTATAAAATTTGGATGAATTATTGTTTTATATGATTTATTTAGGCGAAAATAACATATTAGAGATGTTTTAAATCTTATTTTTCTATATTCCATTACTTTCATGTTCTTTTCAAACTCAAATTCCGTGAATAGTTGATAAAATGTCATTAATCGTATTTTATGATAAATAAATATTATTAAATTATTTAAAAATTATAAAAATAGAAAAATAGTAAAATTATGATGATAAAGGGTATAAAATTTCATACAACAGTTATTTATGATACATTTTATACCTTATAAGTAAAATTATAAACCACTAATATTTTAAAATCCATTACCATGATTAAGATTAAAATTGGTTAATCATGGGTTAAAATAAAAGATAATGTTTAAAATGATATCAAAATCTATCTAAATTTCATTGGATGATGAAATTTTGAAATTATACTCATTTTAATTAAATAAATAGAAATTTTTATGCATTTTACTTTACAATTAATTTATGATATGTTAATATTTTTTTAGTAATTCCATGTGTGTCCTTTCCCTCCCTTATAATAGAAAACCCCATCTCTAAATCCTTCAGACCACATTGACCCAAATAGATTGACTAAAAAATACCAAATTATGTTATAAACTTTTTTATCCATAAATTATTATTTATTATATTCATTAAATGCCATTCCATGTATCCTTAATATGGGATCTAAAGGAGGCCCACCGAAGAAGTGGTAATCTTTATACCTGACATTTTCCAATTTATTTCTTCCTATACCTTCTCAAAATATATGTTTTGAATTATAAAATAATAAATTAATTAACCTCAATATAATAAAATTTTATTATGATTACGTAACTACCATTATTCATCTTATTTTCCACCAATTGGGATGTGAAATTATCTCTTGTGCATACATGTGGACTACCGCCTATACATAGCGATGCATTTCATTTTTCATCACCATCATTCATGGATCATTATTATAATGGTATTAAAGTTTATATACGATATTTATGAAACATTTATAGTTAAATTATGATATTATACTAACCTTTCACCTTCCAGTCAGTTGGAATACAGTAATTTCGCTCGTTCGTATTTGTACACTACCTCCTCCATGAAGCGATATGATTAATTTTTCATTTTTTGATTCACATGGATGGTAATAATGATAGATTTAATGAATATATATATTAATTAAAATATAATAATTATTCTTTATATATTAATTATAATTTATATATATTTAGTTATATCCATCGAGAAGTAGAAACAACGTTCATATGTTCATATAGCCTATCGACTCCATGAATGGTGTAATTAAATTTTCAACATATAACTTCTATGGATGATTAAAAATATTTATATATTGAATATATATGATAATTATACAATAAATAAATTTTTAATATTATTTAACCCTGATTAATGTACATGGAACATCTCTACTAAAAAGAAAATCTCTTGAAAATTGAAATAGTTAACACCCAAAAACGATGATTTTAATAAAGAATTACTAATAAATGGGAACTGAAATGTTATAATTGGATAAAATATGATTATATAATTATTTTCATGACTCTAATATAGAAATATAATAAATTTAAATTTATTATACAAGATCTTCATGTTCTTTTTATGTATATCGAACTTCAAGTAAGGGTTTTAGGTTACAATCTCATTGTTTACCAAAAAAATTTTATTAATAAGTTTTCACTGATGAAATTTCATGATATACCACTCAATAATATCATGAATTTTATTATAATACGATGATTTTTTGAGATTAAATTATTTTATTCCATTTTCCTCTCTTTAAACAATCAATATACTAAAAGAACATTTTTAAGGAAAATTGACTTTATCTCTCTCTTTGGTCAAAAATCTGTTTTCTTTTCTTCCCATGTTCTAAAAAACAAAACGTTTTCAAGAATATTTTCACTATTATCCTATGAATTTTTATGGATATTTTTACTCATTTTTGACTTTAAATTTTTCATAAAAGGTATGTTTTTGTTATTTTCTGAACAAGGATGTTTTGACTCATTACAAAAAATATGAAATAAAATATTCTTTTAACATACACAACATGAATAGAATTTACCCCAATCATGACCTATCAATTATTTGATGTTTATTTTAAAATTATCATTGTTTATTTTTTTTAAAAAAATCCACTAATATTTTTGATTTTTTTTATTTTTATATGTGATTTAAAAATGATAAGGGTATTTTCCTTAAGAAATATTTCAATTATCTTTTAAATTAATTTTTCATCTATGATAACATCATTTCATGCTGCCTAAGATTTAATTTTAATATGATACAAAGATACCATATTTATTATTTTTTCTAAATGGTTTAGGGTTATTGTGATGAAATATCAATGAAAAATATTTTATTGTCTACAAGTTAAGTTATGATGAATGTTAAATGATATTATAGAATACATATGAATGGATTTTTTATTATGTGATGGGAGGACCCAAAATTTTAAATCCTTATAATGAATTGGGTAAATAATAATATTATATGATCTCAAAATGTATATATGAGATTACCACAATCCTGAAAATAGAGGGTACATGGGAGGTTTTACCAAGACCAAAATATGGTACACAAGATGCTTTCTCAAACCATAAAGAGGGTACATGAGAGGTTATCCCATGCCCGAAGAAGCTAAACAATCACTTATACTAATCCTAACATGTTTGAATATATTGGTGGGTTTCCTAGACATTTTATTTCTGTGATTATGATTATTCCACAGTTATTTCACTCTTTTAAGACATGATCTTATGCTAAGGTTATGTTCTCATGGGTTATGTGCTTTGATCTCTTTATGATTCATGTTTTATGATATTACAAGATCTGTTCCATGAATTAATATTATGGTTTAATATATTCTTGTTATAGTTTTCAAATGATATTCCCTTGTTCTATTACCATTATGCTCATGTTATTATTAAATGATCATTGATATCTCACTTTTTTACCCTTACTAAGCATCTGAGCTCACCCTTAATTATGTTTTCATTTCCCCATGATATAAAGTAATGTTTTACATATGATGGGTCTAAGAGGTTTTATAGTAATTAAGAACTCTATGGGAGGTGTTATTGATCATTTATGAACTATTTTTTTATGTATATAAGTCTCCAAAGTCACTAAAAAATTTTAGTTCTATCATGGATCCTAATGTTATGTAATGTATATTCATCCAATATGAAATTATATTGATGTATGAAAAGTATGGGTCCCTATAAATCATATTTATAAGTTAAAATAATATTTTAAAATATATATTATTATTCTTTATATTCAAATTTGATTACATATGAGGTTTTTTAAAATTATAGGCCATTTTTAAATAATAATAACATCATATAATTACAAGTTTCTAGAAAACCATATTTATCATCTAAAAACAAACCATTACAGAAAAAATCTTTAAAATTCATACTAAGATAATTTTGATATGATGAATTTCAAAATAATATCTATTTTTTTAATTTCAAGTTCTAAAAGTAATATTTTAAAGAAGGTTATGAACAAAGTCTCTTTAAAATTTGCATTATCTAATAATTCAGGATATAGTGTTTACATGATATAGTAGGGTCTCAAGCATAACAATCATGATCAATATAATTAAAAGGATGTTATGATTAAGGTATTCCTCTAGTTTTTCTTTCATATTATAAAATTTTACATTCCAACATCCAAATGGAAACAAATGAGGCTATATATTAGAAGAGATTTAGAAATCCAATATACTAGGATAATGTCTGAAAAAGGAAAATATAGATAACTACTCTTGAAAACGAAATGGTAGATAAGTTTTAAAAAAATTTAAAAATATGAAGTTTATAAAAAATAAAAAAATATATATGAAATGGAAATAATCGATGAGATCATTAGTTTTAATTTAGGGATAAGGTATTTCTTTAAATGTCTCCATGGAATATGATAATGATATTTGGGAAGAAAGGTAAGGTTATTACTATATACTAAAGGTTCTGGTTTTGGATTTAAACCACACTGAGAGGGAGTAAGAATCAATGATGAGTAAGTTTTAATCAAATTAATACTTTTTATCATTTTTCAATTTACCTATAACCAGTTAAAGTGAATGGGTATATTTTTTCCCAATACTCACCCTTGTACTTTCTTATAGTGCGCAAAAAACACACACACAAGAGGAACAAAATTTTTTAAGTTCCACATCTTAGAATGAGAAATATAATTCTTTATTCAATTCAGTAAAATCATAGGTCACACAACCCACAAGTAATACCATATTATCTATACACTATTCTCTCCCGATAGTGTAGATTGTGCGTCCCAATTACTTGTTTGGTTCTTCTTAAATTCATGTACATCACATACCATTAAAATTAATTGTTTTTGTAAAAAACCTATTCTATCACAAATTTAGAATAATGACTTGTTTAACATGTTACACCCTTTTCTACATATTCTTCCTTTTCAAAGTATCATGTCAATTCTTCTCTTTGTATGAACAAAATTTCATACAAATTCTAATTTTTATTTATAATGGAAAACTGATATGATACTATATCTTCTTATTCTTATTTCTTATGAAAATAAAAATTCACATCACTATCCAACTTTTATCTCCTTTTATGTGAAATAGGGTGAAGAAAACTATTATTTTGTTGACTAACTTCCCAACTAAATTATCCAATTCATCTTATGTTTCCCTCTTAATATTCTTATACTACTTATTATTCATTTTATACCAAAATACTTAATATATTCCACTTAATTTCTTCTTCATCGACATTAGTGCACAAAAAAATTCAATATATATTTATCTACTCTAATAAAAATTGATTTATCAAGTTAAATATGGTATTAGGTGTATTTTAACTTAGAACATAGAAAATATTCTTTTTTGAATAATATTTTTGAACTCCATGAAAATTTTATTTGAGAACTTTGAAATGTATTTATATGATAATAAATATATAAAATATTACTTAATTATTTTATTTTTACCTTTATCAAATTACTTAAAAAGGTAAAAATACATTTTAATTAAAATCACAATAATTATTAGATCTGATCTTTAAAATAACTTCAAAATGAAATTAATTCTATAACTAAATTTAATAATATATATATTTGAAAAATTATCAAGACCTCTTCTTCCTCATTTGAACCAACATTTCATCCTCATTTTATCCTTGAAAACATTTTTTACATTGCCATCACTGAATATACCAAATTACTTATATAGAATAGTGATGAGATCAAGAAAAAATTAATCGTTACATTCATCATCATCAATCCTCTAAACCTATATATCATTTCCACCATAATTTCAATTCATATAAGAAAACCATAGTCACATGTATGGATTTATGCATGTATGAAAATCACAGATGTCATAAAACCATCCAATATCTCATCTCCATTATTTATATCATGGAATATATATTTCAATTATGCATTAATTATTCTATGAAAATATACATGCACATAAAGTACATTAATGAATGCATGTACTATGTTTGTAGAACCACCATTTGTGGCCCAAAATTACCAAAAAAAACTTCTTTCATTTATAAATAAAATGTATATTAATTGCTTTATATCATCATTCATTAGAACCAAAACATGATAATATTCTTATATCTTGAGGTTGTTCATCAATTTATGATTGTATATGAATATTTATTCATGTTGATCCTAGATTAGTTCTCTAATATATATATATATATGTGGATAAAAACCTATAATTATAAAACATGAATTCATGCATGTGGATTCATTCAAATAGTGTAAGGATCATAGGTCATATTCATACTTATGTGTAAGAAATTGCATCTCATATGTTTTGTATTCCTCTTTCACTTAATAGCATAAAATATCCTCTAAGAGTTCATCATCCACTTGCTGCCTAAAATATAGGAATTCCACCAATGAAACTCATTTCCCTATGTTTCATATAGGAATTTATGCTTCTATTTGTAAACATCAAGATAATACCATATTTTGATGTATATACCATTTATTTCCAGTGTACATGGAAATGGAAAATAAAAATCATGGAAGATAAGATCTTATGATAAACCCAATGATCAAAATATGGTTGATCACCTTGGTTCTTCATGTGGTATGTCAAAAAATATATGGTTGGTTCATCTCACCCATGGTAGGTTCAAAATCATCTGGTCAATTACTAGAATTATGCATGTTAGATATGTTTTTTTGGTTAGTTGATGTTCACATAGTGTATTTTCCTCTATGCATGGTTAGTTTAGCTACTTTCTTGTAGTTAGAAAATTATCATTCATGCTCGCAAATTAAATGTGGTCAACCATTATATTCAAATTCAATCTAATTGTTTTTTATTTTTTCCTCATGGTTAGACCATCTATCATGATAGTTTCGGGGCTCATGGATGATCATATCAACTTTTATCGATTTCTTAACATGTAGATATTGTGTGATGCATAACCCTTTGAGTTGATAAAGGATGAAGATGAAACCCATGAATAAACCTGAATCAGTGGGGGTGTTGTTTATAACCTACTCATGGAACATATTAAAATTTCACAGTATCTAGAAATAACCAAAACTAACACCATACTTAATCTTGGATATGTGTCTCTTGGTAAACCTTGACGCGATAACTATCTCTCAGTCATGGAATCTAGGTTAGCACCAAGAACAATCACAAACACCCCTCATGGTGTTTACCACCCCACATGCACCCTCTGCAAACAATACACACCATGGGTTCCATGGTTACACTCTTACTGGCCCATGTTGTGGGTAAGTCTCCTCCCATCTTCTAGAGGGTATATGTGGGACGGCTAGTTCTAGATTTCCCTCGATCTTGTCGTAGGATTGTCCAAGGTTTGTTGGAAGGATGATTAATGATAGGTGAGTCAATATTTTTGATTAAATTTCAAATAGAAAACACTTATTAAAATAGTAAGTGTAATTATAAAATCCCACTTATAAAAATAATAATCCAAATCATTAATGTTATTCATTATAAACTCTTGTAAAATAGAAACTGCATATCATATCTATTCATCCAATAAATAATTATTATATTCCATTTTTATATCATCTCAACATTAATATATATTCATGTTGTAATTATTTTGAATTCACTAAACACCATTATCACATGTCATGAGGATTAATATGAGTTCAATAAATGTTATTTTTCGGGTTCTCTTGATCAATATTCCAAGTCGTGTTGTAAAATTATTACTTAATGTTTCACACAACACTTATAATCTTCTTCACAAGATCCATGATCACTTATGAACTTCTTCAAAATCTCTAATATCTTCTTCTTCACTTATTAGGTATTAACATTAATTAAAAAATTATAAATTACCATAAAATTATATGAAAAAACTCTCAATGTCCATTTTTGGGAAAAACATTATAAATCATATGTTAATTTATTATCCAAGAAAACTACTTACTATAAAGATGGCTCAACAACCCCCCCCCCCCCACCCACCCTTTTTATTTGTTTGAAATAACTTATAAATCATTTATCAAAATTTTATTCGTTTATTCTCTTCTTATTTTCCATCATACATTAATTTTAGTTTCTCACAAATATACTAACAAAAAAAATATTTTGTGAAATATATGGTTTCATTTTATACTTAAAAAATATGCCATCAACGATTCAATTATTAGTCTGCTTGAGGCATGATTTTTTTATAAAATAGAAGGGTATTATTTAGAAATCAATGTTATCTATAATCTAGAGAATATGATACCAATTTAAATGAAATCACCTACAACTTTTTTAGGTATTGTTTAAACAATTATTTAGATAGACACAATATTTAGAAATCAGTTGGGATAATTTTTGTACTTCATATATATCAACCTAAATTTTCTACATCAACTTGAATACATAGATTAGAATATTCAAGCATTTCAAGAATTATAGCAACCTTCTAAATATTTAAACATTATTATTATTTTAATTAATTGATGTAATGACTTAACCCATCGAGTCATTCCCGACTAGTGGAATGATGATCCGTCACAACCCTAAACCCACCTCCATAGGCCAGGGGATGTATAAAAGTCCTGAAAAGGCATAACAAAACGTGGAGGCCTTTTCTTATTGTACATTTATTCCTACACCCAACAATTTCCATGAAACAGTGAAGAGGAATATAAATTACATAAACATCTAGAGGGTAAATACAAAATCAATGACATGTATGAAAATGAAGTAGTGTACAATGTCATAATACAAATGAAAATGGAAAAACTACTGGCCCAACCAGAAATATAGGGGTAATAAAAAGTTATAATAACTATTAAGAGTGGTGTATGGGAGATACTGACTCAATATCCCAATGTTTTTCCACTAAACACATTTAGCATAACTGCATACTACTAAGCTCCACTAATACCAATTCCTCTGTAGTCACTACTAATCTTTATGTCATCGGCATAAGAAATAACATATGTGGGAAAATCCCATGAAGGGGTGATTATAATCATACCTAGTAGGAAACCCTAAAATCACCAATATGAAGAATTAAGAAATAGTATTCATCTCATTCTAAGGAAGGAATGGTAATCAGAAAATTAGAAAACAACTATAATGATAACTTAGAACATCAATAACCCTAATATGTTCAATAAGAAACCCATATGAGAGAGATAAATGGAGTTTCTATCTCTACATATTAGATACGAGAAATGAGTCTTAATGTATCTCCAAAGTTTCTTCTATGATGACCAACATCATGCACAAAAATATAAGAATCGATGTGTAGGGGTCCACCCCTCACCACTGTGCACTATAGCTCAGAGAGACCCAACTTTGAAACATGCATACCTCACAACCATAGTAAAGTATGTTTGGAGGGTCCTGTTCCTTTCCATTATGCTCCATCAATGAATAATCCATGCTTTTTGGATGACCCATACCTCATCAGAGATCAAAAAATGGGGATTATCCCTCGTTAGATTTAGGACACATGCCCTAAATAGGGGAGTACCCTCTCTACCTAACTGAAGAGTATGGGGAGACATTCCCTAGTGAGATAGGATATAATAGTCCCCATATATAGAGGTGACATTCCATGAATAATGGAGTTCCATAACTACTTGAATAAAGAGTACAAGAGACCCATTCCCTATTATGATATGGTAGTACCACCCCCCTAGATAGAGGACTCAAACCTAGAATAGGGGGTACCATCACTATATATTATATCTCTAATGATATTTCCCAGTCATTTTCATTGTCGAGAATCACCTAAGGAATCATCATACTCATAACATATCTCATCATAACACAAAATCCACTATGAAAGACCCCGTCATGTTCTACGTGAAAAACACTCAGGTTAGGCTGTTTGCGGGCCAAAATCAGAGTCTGAAAAAAAAACCTGATGAATGCATGAGGATCATCATTGAGATAAAGATAAAAAATATAAATCCACTAATATGCCTCTAAAATCAGGCATGGATGGAAAAAAGACCATTTTTATCCTCATTGAGAATCACTCAGGATAGTTTATTCACTTTCTCAGAATTGATAGTCGATGGTAAAACTAATTTTGTGGTAACACATATGTACATCACTTCAAAATCCAGAGCCATGTTTTTGGAAAATGTTACCTGACATTGGTCTTGATTCGGACGCCTCAATTTTAGGCTCAAGATTTATTAGCTGGAACATCATTCTATTATCAAATGGTGTTGTTATGCCCAAATCAATGTTTTAATAATAATAATATTTTATATTATTATAATAATTATTATTAGACATTGTTCAAATGAGGAGGAACCCATACATCCTCCTCCTTTCCACTCATATAGTGTGAGACCCCCCTAACTTCTCATTTCTCGTTTTTTGAATATTAATATCATTAATTATGATGATAATAATAAAGGGGAGGGATGACCTTGAATTCAAGTGCCCCCTCTTTACTCATATACAACTACCATTCCCCCCACCTATGATTATCCTTGGTTTCCATTGTTTTATTAAATATAGAATAATAATAATAATTCCACATGTTATGATTATTTTAAAAAATATTAACTAACAATGTTATTATTATTAAAAAAAAAAATAACACATGCCTCCCTCCATGGATATAAGAAAATAATATTCCAGCCATTCATTGCTAAAAATCCATCCGCATTAATCCATATCAACTACACGTGCCCATACACACCTCCCATGAACCTAATGTAACATTCCATTACTTCTTTCAGATACTCAATTTTCATGTTTTATTTCATCCCCCTTCTATTGGAGCAATTTTGGGATTCTTGAGGATGGAGTGCCTTCGGTAGAAAAATGAACTATTTTTTGTTGATGTATGGTTGTGTGGATTACTGGAGTCTGAGTATAAATTTTTGAATGGACATACAAGTTTTTCCCTATGTTTGTATAATTACAGAGGAGGTTTTCGGATATGGTACAAAATCTGGGATGTTTGCAGTCTATTAGAATATTATAAACCATGAAATGGGATTACACATCCTGTAATGATCACTAAACATACTCCATGAATATTTTTCTGGTCGAGAATCGTTTACACTCAATGAAATGAGTTCACATCATGTAATTGTAAAATTAGTATTTTTTACTCGAGGAGACGGGGTTTTTAGATTTTTTGTGTTTCAGGTATTTCATGTTGTGAAAGGGGAATACAAACGATGTAACTCTAATTTTTTTATTATTAGGGTGTTTAATGTTTGATTTTCATCTAATTCAATCTATATCCCTTCCTCTTGATCCCATAGTAGATTTTATAAAATTTTGGAGGTCATTTCTCCTTCTTAATTTCTTGTTCAATGATTGATCATTAGGGTTGTTGTAGTGTGCCTCTCCATTTAATAATTTCTTCTTTCATTTGTTCTTGTTGATCTCATCTATGGTGTTGTCTATGGTTATGTTTTAGATTCATGATTGCATAGTTTTTTCTATAAAACTTTTTTAGTTTCAAAAAATTTCTAGTCGTTCAAAGGTCAATCTCTTGGTTTCCAATCACCATTGTCAAAGGAATTGAGTTTCATACCATTTTGAGGTTGGTTTTTCTAAAAAATAGGTTAATTAAATTAATTGATTACTATTATTTATAAATTCTATTTTATTTTTCATTAAATTGATGTAATTTTTTGTTTTAATCGATTTCTCATAAAGATAAATGTTCTTAATGGGGATTTATTTAAGAACATATTTTCTTTGATTCAAAAATGGGTTTTTCAAACAATGACCCAATTTAGACAGGCTTTGATAAATGTTATATAAATGGTGACCATGGTTTTTAAATATATTTTGATAAGATTGGAACTTTGGGAACATTGGGTAGAGTGGGAAATAGACACCAGAAACCTTAGTGTGTGTGGTACCACTAGTGGTAGTTTTGTTGATATTGATAGACTGGGGCAGGACCCGATATCAGTTAGATCCAACATTTGGCCAAGTTTAGGTCTCTTTGTATTTTTAGTACATATTTTCCTATTGTCTAAAACCCAATTTATAGCATTATTTTCCATTTCATTATTATTATTACTTGATGGATTTTTTCATGGATTATTACTCACATGTTTTAATATGAAGTTATAGCACATGGCTTCATATGATGGATTATTTCATGGATATATGTTTTCTAGATTACCTCTTGGTGCATGGATATTCATTATTATTTTATCACTTATACATGTCATATTTATATAATTGAATATATGAAAGTATTTTATAAAAAAAATGGAAAATGATTTGTAGAAGGGTTTGGATTTATGGAAATTATTTTTAAAGCTATTTTTTTTAAAAGCTAGAACTATTTTCATTCTTAATATTATAACATGTACATACTCTTTGGCGGCATCCTACTAATATTTTTGATCACTCTCCAAATTTTTCATTGGTTTTTTTATATGTTGTTTTATAGGATCTATGTAAAGGGAATGGAAACTTGTATCTTTTCATCTTCTTTTTTCATATTTTCTTTTATAGCGGGGTGGTTTGCAGGTGACTACATGGAGACTTTCCAAAATTGTGATTTAGCCTGTTTTGGCTTGGATTGTAGTTTTTTGTTATATATACTTTATTATTATTTTTTAAACTATATTTATGGATCATTTTTGTTATATTTAAGACTTTGTTCTGTTACCATTCTTCTAACTCACCATGTGAAATTCAACATAGGTGTGTGGTCTGGCTGACCTGGGTTAGTTCATTACAATTTTTTATCATAAGGAAAGATCATCAGGATGTATGTTAACACTGTCTGTGTTTTATTTTATATCATTGGTATACATGAGTTTGGACTATTAGAATTTCGAATGTATGTGAATAAAAGGGTCCTAGATAGATCAATTCCATGACTGAACCCAAGTTACCATGGGTGGTTTGGGACATTTACTGAGTTTGAGAATTAGAGTTTCAGGTCTTTTGAATGAACTACTTGGGATGTTTATTTAAATTGATCTACTCTTTTTTATTAATGTATTTCATTGGTAGAATTCAAAATTTCTTTAAATTATTGTTTTTTTTAAGCATTTACTTGAATTATGAAAGTGTTCTTATGATTTTGGAATGTTCTCATGATCTAATTGGTCATTTTCTTATGTTTATTAGAAAATTACATCTAGAATAGCTCCTAAAAATATGATATAGTAATCTATGAGATAGGTTACATAGGAAAATATTCTAGTGGACCCATCCTTGGTTGAAGTAGTAATCCATACTATTCAGACTCTAGGATATGTGGGTGTTAAGAACCCAATATGTGTGGTGGATCATTGATATAAATATAATAATAATAATACTCCCATATTCTATGGTGACATGGGACCCTAGGAATATAACAAGTTTCTTGAGAGGATTCAGTGGATCGTAAAATTCTTGACGACTACTCAAGACTATAAGGTGGGTTTTTCTACTTACATACTTGAGGGTCTGTGAAAGAGATGGTGGGAGTCCATTGTTCAAGCTAAGATACATGATGATTTTAAATGAGATTCTTTCAGGATTTTATATAATCAAAAGTTTTACCCTGAGATGTTATGCATATAGTCGACATGGGAGTTTTTGACCTTGGAGAAAGGGGAGAAAACCAATCTACTGTATTCCACCCATTTTGCAGAGTTAGTGCATCTGGAACTTGTGCTTTTAACTAATGTGTACATGAAGTATCAAAGGTATGAATTGGTATTATGGTCAGGTATTTAGTGGATGTTGATTCCCATTTTCATTTAACCTTTATCTATGTAGTAGAAATTGTTTCTTTGGATGAGGAAGACATTGTTAAGAAGACAGGTTAGGGCGGATCTTCAGTTGGTGATACTGTCAGTAAGAGTGTATATTATGGATATAAAAGGAAACACTACAAGGGCTAATTATCTTCAAGACTAGTTTTAGGGGAATCATTAGGGTAGAGTGGGTTGTATAATACTAGTGTATAAGGTGAGTTCAAACCAAGCCTAACTATGTAGAGTCTCCCAATTTATGTCATCTTAGTGGATGATCTGGCCATTTGAAACATTTTTGTGATAAGATGTACTAGGGAAATAAGGAAATATCCACATTCATGAAGGGATATTAGGTTTATACAAATGATTCTAGGGTTGGTGGATCCAATCCTCAGGGAAATTCGGACATTCAAGTGGCAAAGAAAGATCAATAAGGATATGAGACTAGACATCTTTATGTAGTGGAGTATACCCAAGTGGAATCTGAAGCCGGACCAACTACAGTTAAAGTTATGGTGTTTATTTCATATTATATGGTACTAGTTTTTTTATACAAGTGAGGCTCATTATTTTATATTTTCAAAGTTAGTTTATGAGTTGGATTTAAATTTAAAAATTATTCAATTCTTGTTTGATCTTTCCACAATATTGGTAAACTGTTCTGAACAAGGTATCAAATGTCCCATGTGTCAGGGGATGATATTTAACTTTGAGGTAGAGTGGGACTTATTAATTCTTAATCTTTGTATATTTTACAAAATTATTGACATTTATTAGTTGTCACAACCTGTCCCCCAAGGACTTTTCCATGACTATCCCATTAATGCCTCCAATAGGCCTGGGGATGGAGACTAGCACCGAGTCGGCAAATCCTACAAATGGTAGGATTCTGTCTAAGTACCTATACACACTCACCCATCTCCAAGCCCAAAATGCCAAAACTGAAAACACTAAGTAAACAAGAATGTGTACCACTATGATACCAACAAAAGAGTATGATAGAAAAAAAAAATTAAACTACACAGGGCCGGAATAAATGCCCAACCAGAAGGAAATGTATAAGCTCATGAAACTGGTCCATAAAAAAACCTACTTGAACGTTAGGTACAAAAACAACTATCTAAAGTCGTTGAAGCAAAACTCATCTGTCGGGCCTCTTTCTAATCACCACATTTTCCCAGTCCACCATGGACTCCATCAAAGCATCGATCATCTACACAAGACATGACATGTGCGGGCATAGCCCATGCAGGGGTGAGTAAAACAATACTCAGAAGGAAACCAAAAACAATGAAGGAAAATACCTCTAATAAGTACATGAGGTATAACACAAAGAAAATGCATGAATTACACCACAAAGAAAACACACGAAGTACACCACAAAGGAAAAACATGAAGTATAGTCAATACAATCAACTCACCAAGGTAAAAGTATAAAGCATCAAGAGAAAGATATCTAGTTGTAGTATATAGATCCCTCAATCTCAATGACACTAGAAGTGTTGGTGGTGTACGGAGCGTCGATGGTGAACATATCATCAATGGAGCATGAAGTGTCGATGAAACATGGAGAATAAATAGTGCATAGAGTGTTATTGTGTCAAGCAGTCCCCCAAGTCACACAGTCATAGCCAGCCCCCGGATTCTTCTCGTAGAGAACTTGTTCTGAGAGAACCTACTCCTAAAGTTGTCAGGTCATATTTCAACTTTCATAAGAACTCACTTAGAGTATCTCAAAAGTATTGCATCATCACCAGTGTCCTAATGTCACAAAAAAATTGTAAAATGGACATAGGGTTAGAAAGATACATCCAATTTAGTAAAAAGGGTTTGGTCCGGTCCGGCCAACCCAACCTGTCCTGGTTCACTAGACCCGAACTGACCCGGATGGTCTGGGTTGGTGTGATGGGATGCTAGATTGCGTCCTACTGGGCCACTGGAGTAGCATTATTCACCCAGCCAATCCCACCGTATACAGGCTGGCTCCTTCAGCACACTGCTTGGTCATGCACTCTAGGTCAATGTGACTGCTGCATTTAACGCAGACGACTCCACGTCCCAAACCCCCTAGTTCCGTAGCCCTACAGCTGTGGGGTCAGAAGGACCCTGGAATACCCTGAGCGGGTAGGGGTGAATAAAGGTGTCAAATTTTTCTTCTAATCTAATGGATCTTGTTCTCACATTGGTAGGAACCTATTAACCCTATCGAAAGAGGATGTGTAAGAGATAAAAAATTACACACAAAGCGACAAAACAACAATTTTACTTGGTTCGCCACTAAGGGATACGTTCAAAGAGTGTATGCTGACAGTGTTTTGGTCATACCAAAACCACTAATCTTCAAAAGTTTTGGATTACAACTATTTATCACAATCACTCCATTCCAGGCGTACTTCCATTATAAGGTTTTAGGGAGAGCACATTGCGTCCCTCAGATCAGTTTCATTGATTCCCCCTTGCTCACTACACTAAAATAATCTCCACTCATTTTAACGACTTGAAGATCACTTTAGTGGTTTAGCATCAAATCATGCATCCTCCACAACAAATGGATTCTCTATTCAAGTCATATAATCACCCACAGATGTAATTTATTTTCTCGTACACTGATATGTTATGGAAATTAATTTCAAAAATTTATTTGTTCAATTTTCAGGATTCCTTGGGTGTTCTGTGTACTATTATTGTTTCTACGTACCACTACTATTTTTGCATACCATCTAGATCCTCCGTGTACCATCCAACTCCTCCATTAATTTCCCTTATTAGCGTACGACCCTACGCCACATACTGTTCCACTTATCCACATATCATCCTACTCTGTGTAATTCCTTTCTCAACCGCGTACAGTGAGGGTTGCCTGTGTGAACCAAACCTATTCTACATACCACTTCAAACATCACTGAATTTAATCCCAAAATTTTAATCTCCAATATCATCACTTAATAAAGGGAATTACTATTATATAAATTGGAACATAACTCCACAAATTTTAGTAATATGATTTACCCAAATTCTCAATGTGGGAAAATATTCTTTGTAAACTGAAATACATCCACGTACTATTAGACTCCATCATGTACCACTCTTGTTTTGTGAACCGCAACAATCCTACCATCCTTTGGAACTCCATGTACTGCATTCCTTCACCATGTACCATCACTGCGAACCATTTTTCATTTCTTCATTCAGCATTCTATGTACTTCATTCTTTCACTGCATTTCGTTGCTAAGAACGTTTTTCAGTTTCATGCACTGCTCCACGCACCACTCCATGCACTGCAATGCACACCGCTCCACTTACCGCTCCCACTACCTAGAATGCAGCTGAGAACTATTCCCAGAACATGGTATATGGTCCATGTTCCAAGGTATTTGGTTCCTTTATTTTTATGATTTTCTTTGTCATTTCTCATACCATTCTCTCCTATATGAAAACTATTTGTTTTCAACACCAAACTTCTGATTTTGAGGCCCAAAAATTTGGAAAACATTGTGAAACTGAGTCAACCTCAATACTGCTTTCAACCTCAAATGTATGACCTCATTCCTTGCAAACTCTCTAGTAATCCATGTGCAGATTGACAAAATACACAAACCAAACTCTATTAGTAGCAATGAACTGCCTCAGTTCCAATAGGGTCCTCCTCTGACGTAGCCTCTAAGCCACATATCATCATTGTCTCCACTGCGACCACAAATTGTGGAACTTGTCTTCCGCCTACAGTGTTCACCGCCATGGGATCCTCCTCTGGAGCAGTCCTTCTAGACCACAGCTATGTGCCCTGTCAGAACCCAGCCTCCCAATGGGTCGCATGCTATCTTCTATCCCAGTCACCCTGTTGGGAGCTGGCCATTTCATGTTCCCTCTATCTTGAGTTTCTTCCTGCCTACTATGCTCTTATCACACCTTCACAATGCCTTCGTGGATCATGAAATTTGGTCCTGGATCATTATTTTATGGATCTTAGGCACAACGATCAATCATTTTTGTAGGGTTTCAAAGGGTAATGAACATATAATGAAGATGATAGATTTGGTGGGGAGGGATTAATCACTTGAAAACCCAACAAAGGGATCTTGGTCTTGTTCGTTCCTCCTTGATCTATTCATGTTAGTAAGATCATTAATAATCCAAAATTAAAAAAATCAACAAGATCTAATAAGGGGAAAATAAATCACAAAGAGATCAACACTACCTAGATGATTGTACAATTCATTGATGAGGGATAGAGGTTCCTGAAGTCGTCATTCCTTGATCCACCGACATTCGTTGTCAGGAGATAGCTTACTTCTCCTTACCTTAGAGGAATTATAGGGTATGGAGATAACCTTGAATTCCTATGACATAGATTATTAAAAAGGTAAACCACCCCTAGGTCAACATGTAACATTCCATAAAATAATTTTTTTTAGATATTTTAATGAGGTGTACATCCAAAATCTAACATTCACTCTAAACCAGCACCGATCATGGTTAAGCCCTGACTAAGAAAAAAACCCCTTAAAAACTCAATGGTGGTCTTGTATTTACAATACGAGTTACCATTTAGTTATTATGATTTCAAACTAAAATAATTTTTATTTAATTATTTTATTTATAGTTACACCTCTTGTGACTTTTTCTATAGTTGACCCGTGCTAACCAATGTTAGGTTTCTCTTAGAGTAAAGCCTCTACTATAAGATCAACCGTTCCCTAGATATCTAACATGGACATTTTTTTAATAGTTATTTCACTTATTTATAAAATTCGCATGTGTGTGATATTAAAAAATTAACATCTTTTAAACAATCATTTTGGACACCCTAGGCCTCCGAATCACACTCCGTCTTAGGGCCTGGTCTAATAATTTTTCAAAATAATTTCTAAAAATAAAATTCATAAAATCTGAGTCCTTACATTCTCCCCACCTTAGTTCTTTACATCCCTTAATGCCAAAACAAGGGCGACTCAAAAGAACAACGAGGGTACTAACCAAGAATATTTGCCTCCCACTCCCAAGGCTCTCATGGAGATTCATATGATTCCATCAAACGCACGCTAGAGGAATTGAACACCCATTAAATATCCACTCCTTTCATTCCTCTATCTCTACTGGTACTCTGAAAAAGTCACCCCATCATCAATGTCCAGCTTTCCCTAGTCGATGAATTGTTATGGATTAGGTATGTGACTTCTCAAATGCGACACATGGAAGACATTATGCACCTGATGCAACTACGAGGGTAGAGTTAGGTGGTATACCATATCGCTAACTCTACCCAAATTTTGAAAAGGTTTGATGTATTTAAGAGATAACTTGTCTTGGTGGCTAAATCTCTAAAATCTATATTGAGTAGAGACCCAAAGGAATGAATGGTCTCCCTCATCAATCTCTAGAGGCCTCCTCCTCCAATTAACAAAAGACTTATGATGGATATGGGTAGTCCTCATCCACTCCAGGATGATCTATACCTTCTTAGTGGTATCATGTACCAACTCTGGACCCATGGGTGCCGACTCTTTTGGGTCTATCCTATATAGTGGTGATCAGCATGGTCGCCTATACAAGGCCTCGAACGATGCCATACCAATAGTGGAGTGGTAGCTATTGTTATATAAAAACTCCACCAGTGGTAGATGGTCATCCCAACTATGACCAAAGTCTAGGATGCAATCATGTAGCTTGTCCTCTAGAACCTAGATTGTCAACTCTATCTGGTCATTCATTTGGGGATGAAAGGATGTTCTCATGTGAAGCTGAGTCCCAAATGCCTGTTTCAATCCCTTACACAATCAAAAAGTAAAGCGAGCATCATGAACTAAGACTATCATCGATGGGACTCTATGAAGTCGAACTATCTCATGCACATAGAGGAATCCTAGTCTCTTAACTA
Organism: Viscum album; assembly: GCA_963277665.1. Classification (NCBI taxonomy): domain Eukaryota; kingdom Viridiplantae; phylum Streptophyta; class Magnoliopsida; order Santalales; family Viscaceae; genus Viscum; species Viscum album. The sequence goes on from OY728157.1 coordinate 695,838,142, forward strand.
ATCTCTTCTCATGAATGTGTAGGAAGTGGGATGACTTCGTGAGTTGGTCAAAAATCACCTAAATGGTGTCATGTCCCCTAGATGTTCATGGTAAACTTGTCATGAATTTAGTCAATATCCCACCCTACATCCACTATGTACCTTCAAGGGGTTGAGTCAAACCTTCTAGAACCTGGTGCTCATCCTTTACAAACTAACAAGTGAGGCATCGAGAAACAAACTCTTCCACCACCTTCACCATCCCTGACCACTAGAATAGACATCGATGGTATTGATACATTAATTCTACACTTGGATGTAAAACCAAATGGGAACTATGGAAATATCTCAAGACCTCCTCCCACAACATCACTGGCACCAATGTTCTCCTTCTAAAGAGAACAACATGCTCCCCACCTTTCGAATATCCATCAAGTGGATTCCCTTTGGACATCTAATCACATTAAGTCTCATAATTGCTATCTTTGATCTATTCCTCCCTAACTCGTTGTAAGAGTGGTGGGATGAAAACCATCTACTAGAGATAAGCTGCTCCATCTCCATCCACAAAGTATATTTTTAACATAACCAATTTATTTTATGCCTCACTCAGAAATTGCAAAATGGATCTTCTTTTGAGAGCATCTTCCACCATGTTCACATTTATATAAGTTTAGATAATCTCAAAGTCATATTACTAGAGAAAATAAATCCATCGTCACTTTCTCAAGTTCAGATCCTTATGATATAAGATATACTTAAGACTCTTGTGGTTAGAGTAGATGGTAAACCACTCATACATCAGGTAGTGTAGCTACATCATCAATGTGAAGACTACCACTGCTAGCTCAAGATCATGGGTCGTATAGTTCTTCTCATTCTTCCTCAACTGGGGTGAAGCGTAGGCAATCACTACTTTCCCTCACTTAAATAAACTACCAAGACCAGTCCCTAATGCATAGAAAAACACTATATACTCAACACCATCCTCCAATAATCCCAAAATGGGAGTGCTCATCAACCTCTACCACAGCTCCTGAAAGCACTGCTGCCACTTTTCTGTCCAAATGAAAGGATGCCCTTTCTATGTCAAGGCCATCAAGGGTACTGCTACCTTGGAAAAGTGAGGTATCAACCTCTGATCATACCCAGCCAAACCAAAAAGACTCTGCACTATTTTAACACTCTTGGGTGTCTCATAATCAATCACCGCTTTAATCTTCTCCAGATCTACTGCAACTCCATCCTCTCAAATGACGTGTCCTAGAAAGTGGACCTCTTGTATCAAGAACCAACACTTTAAGAGATTTTTATAAAGCTTGTGCTCTCAGATTGTGTCCAATACAATCCTCACGTGTATCACACACTCCTCCTCAAATGTTGAGTACACTATGATGTCATCAATGAATACCACAACAAACTGATCTAAGTAAGATTGGAAGATCCTATTGATGAGTAAAATGAACACTATTGGGGTGTTCTTCATGAAAAACAACATTAATAAGTACTCATAGTGGGTGTATCAGTATATGAAGGTTGTCTTTGGGATGTCCATATAGAGTACTCAAAACTAGTGATAGCTAGATATGAGCACTATCTTCAATAACCACATCACTCCCTTGAACTAATCAAATAGGTCTTAAATCCTTTGTAATGGATTATTATTCATTATGGTCACCTAGTTATGGAACCGGATTTCTGTACATAACCTCAAACTCATCTCTGTCTTCATGGAAAGAAAAACTGGGGCTGCCCATGGTGAAACACTGGGCCTCACGAAGCCCTTTCTCTATAAGTCCTCCAGTTGTAACATTAACTCATGAAGATCTATGAGAGACATCCGATATGGAGGTTTTGATATTGGTGCTATCACGGGGTACAGATAAAAGTATAAATCATATTCCTTATGAGGATATAATCCTAGTAAATCTTCCAAAAAGATGTCTGCATACTCGTCCACCATTGCGAGAAACTGAGGAATTGCCTCATTCACTGCACCAAGGGTCATGCTAGCCAACTGGTGTGTGATCGGATGCACCCTTATATGTGTGAGTCTATCATATGATTTTTGGGTTTCCTTCTCTCTAAAAATGGAAAATATGGTCCTATATCTGTGGACACACCAAACTATATGCCTAAAACATTCAATCTAGGAATGAACTATAGATAACCATACCATAAGAAGGATGGTGTCGTAAGGTCTCGACACTTCCACCAAGAGATCCCAACTGAATCACTCTCCCCTAAGAGTATGTTCACATTGTCAGCACCAGTTTGTGATCATTGAATCTTCCCCCATATGAGTCTCTAAGCGTATGGATTGAGTCAATGGTTCCATTAGAATATATGTGTCTCAAACATGGTTCATAGAATGTAATGAGTGACTGACACTTATGTCTATTAAAAATTACGATGTGGTGGAAAAGACACATATCATACCTATAATTATCTTCAAAGCACCAAGGTCGTAAGCATTCATCACCTAAAGATGTAATTGTCCATATCCCCCAACTTCCTAAGCTAGTGGTGGACCACCTGCGGTGTTGGTGGTAGTACCATGAACCTCTTCCCACCTCATGTGACCCGTATGGATCCTCTACCACATCCTCTACCCAGAGGACCACCATGTTCCTGCATTCTCCTATGCCTTGGTGGTTTCTTGACCATGGAATGATCATTCATATGGAGAGTCAGTAAATATCGATCAATGTTTCCCTGACCACCGTACGAGTAGAACATCATTTTCTTTAGCTTACTTTCTCTGTCCTAGGATCCTTTCACCACAAACCCCATGTCCTGGGGTCATCCCATTAACTTTCTAATCTACTTGGATCCCTAAGTTAGCTATCATCTACCTACTTCTGAAGGCTCAGCTACCTGAGACCTGGTGGTAGCTCCCACTACTAGTGTCTGCTCCACCAGAAAGAACCCTAATAGTAGAGCTCTCTCCAATACCCCTTCATTTGTCAGAATAGTAAGTGATATCACGCGTGACCGGATATCCTGGATTAGACCCTTATCAAATGTCTGGGCCTTGATAAATGGGTCCCACCCAATATCTTTGGAGTAATAAGAATGGTCTGTAAATCTCTTCGAGTACTTCACCACTATCTGGGTGCCCTTTTGCAGATGCAGTATCTCTTGTATATGCACGAAGCATAACCTTAATGGGAAGAACTCTTACATGAATAGATGATCAAAGTCTATCCAAGTGAGGGTTTCCTCCTCATGAATTTGGATTACTAAGATCCATGATCTCCATATAGAACCATGTATAAGACTCACGGCTAGGACTTCTATTTGGTTTACATGTTTCCTTACTAAGAAGAATACATGCATAACTACCTCCATCCAATACTCAGCCACATGGCGGTCTAGATCACCCCTGAACATGGGAGTTCGCTACCTCTAGAACTCATGAAACACATTCAGCCTGTCTGCATCAGCTACCGATAATGCTGGTAGAAACTGCAACTCTTTCAGTGGTGGTATCACTGGTACACCACCCGGAGGTGTGGTATTTGGTACTGGACCATGTACCATTCCTCATTTCTAGGCGGATCATCCTTTTGATCACACATCAGAATCAAAGCTAGCTGTTTGTGTAGAGGCATCCTAAAATAGATCAAGATGTACCACAGTCAATAGACTATACCCTGTGAGCTGAAACTGACTCAAGAAGGACTTGAGAACAAACTCAATCTTATATGATTCATGTACCATTTATTTTTTTTCTTACAACAAATGTTTTCATTTACTGAGTCTAAAAGAAGAATTTAGAGTCCTAGTGTATGGATATGTAGGCCTATGCACCAACACTGGACTCCCTGGTCTGAAAGATGAACTCAAAACACTTAAAATTATTTCCCCAAACAATCTCCCAAACTATAGGTTCGTTAGATAGAATAAACATCCCCGGATACTGTAATTCCCCAACCCCAGTTACCCAGAGTCTGTGCATTATTACATAACATTGGCATGATTATAAGGAATTAAATCCTGAAGGACCAATCAGTTTAGTAGTCTTGGAAAATATATTACATAAATGAAGTTCATCATTATAACTTTAAAAGAAAAACAACAATAATTTATTCCATTAGAAATGTTTAAGCCTCCTAGATTATGCTTGTAAGTCACTCCTAAATAAATTCTTCATATCCTACAAAATTAAAACATAATAAAGGGGTTATCTCAGATTCTCACTAAGGGTAAATGTTTTAGCAAAAGATATAAACTTTTAAGTCAAGATGTGTAATTAAAACAACAGTTTTTCAAACATATACTTGAACATAATATTGAAAAAATAAATCAAACATTGCCATATAAACATGCACCTAGATATTCCACTAGTTGAATAATCACATGTAATAACTAATTTCATAATGAGGGAATGCAAAATTCCAGACTTTAATTTTTGTGTCATGGACTTGTGCCCGGAGCTAGGGGATAACTGTAACTGGTCTCCAACCCGGGGAGCCTTTGTAATCGGACTCTAACCCAGAGAGCCTCTGTAACCGGACTCCAACATGGAGAGTCTGGTACAACTGGACTCCAACCTGGAGAGCCTCTATAACCAGACTCCAACCTGGAAAGTCTACTATAACCTAACCCTAATCCGAAGGGCTTACTTTTACCGGTCCCCAACTCGGAACATACTAGTCCAATACATTCGTCTTAAGAAAAGGTTGAAATATAACATAAACATTCATATTAAAACTATCATACGAAATGTCAATACTTTAACCATAAACCATGAATGGCATAAAAATAACTCATCCATAGTCAAACATATCACAAAACCATAAATACAATATGGGATATTTGTATCATAATAAATCAGCTTCAAACAAGTGTAATATTTATCAAAGGATGTTGACATAGATTAAATCGAAACATTTTGAGAGAAATATCGCTTTCTATTTTGAAAACATTTAAGAGTCACATAATTATAAAGAAAAAATTAATTTTGAAAATATTCTTATAAGATTTTAAGGGAATATTCGACGATGTTATAACGACAGAAAATAGTCACACCCACCGCATATGTTAGAAAAAACATTCTTACCTTAATTTTTTCAAAAAGGATATAATGTACCATGTTTTGAAAACGATGGAAATATTCCTTTATAAAAATATTATAAAAAGTAAAACAAGGGTATAAATGACTTTATCCCATATTCTAGTAAATAGTAAAAATGTTTTGAAATAATGTTTTAAAAAAACATGGATGTGGATGATAAAGAAGTCCCAGTAGTTACTTATGTAAAAACAACATCGGATAATAAAGATATTGTGAAATTAACCCTTACCAAGTTATAATCAATCGAGTCGTATAACCAAAAGTTAATAACCACAAAATCATTCATAGAAAACTATGAATATAAAGAGAATAATGATAATATATATCAAATGGTATTGCAAAATACACCACATGCAATAATTGGTGAACAATGGAAATCTCACGGAATTAAAAGTGAGATAAGAAACCTCTTACCTTCAACTTTACTTTGGTCGAGGGTATGTTTAACCTCCTCTATAATGACCAATGTATGTTATTATATTATACCAGGACCATATTAATATTTATTATATCATACATTATTCATTTATGACTTTATACTACCCATTTAATAATGATTTTCAAGTTAAATTAACATTTCGGGTAATAATCTCTTTCTTTATTGTACGTATTTTAACTTGTTATTTTTGATCGTATCATTCAGATCATGATTTAAATACTTCCAGAATAAAAACCTTGATTCATATATCATATATATTTAGAATATAAATATTTATAATATATATATATATATTAAATGGAAAACACCATTTATGGAGACGGTAGGTTGTACGTACGCATAAACGTTGTTTCTGTTTTCATATCGTATTGAACGGAAGTAAGTGAATAAGATATATGTAAGTACATAAATAAATATATATATAAATATATATATATATATATCTCCAGTATCATTATTATGTCATATATTACATACTTATTAGTAATATATATTTTTATAATCATCGATGAATAGTGAACGTTGAAATGAATCTCATCGTGTCGTGGAGACGGTAATCCGTACGTACGCACGAACGAAAATATCATTTCCTTAAAGGTGTGAAATTGGATTGTATATTAATTTTACAGAGACATTAGAATTTTATTTTCATTATTTATATACATATTACTCATCATTATAACCATCCAAATAACATAGTGTTGAATAACAAATTACACCACGTCGTGGAGACGGTAAGACGTATGTACGCACGCATGGTGACATTATCATTCATAAGATGGATAGAATAATGAATATGGTTGTTCCATATATATAATAACATCACAGTATATATAAGGTACTGGAGTTATTATTTTCTTATGGTAATAAAAAATAAAGAGTAAGTGGAAGAAGAAAAGAACTTGAAAGAGGGTGGTGAAATCATTACCTCTTCTTCTAGTTCTTCCTTTTGATTTGATCAAAAGGGATCCTTAGGTTGGATTTCTGACCAATTTAAGGCATATATGATGAATTTAGGATAGTTTGGAGGATATTTGGGCAGGGTTTGGTCGATCCAAATGGCTTTGAAGGTCTAAATTTGAGAGAAGGGGGGAGTTCCCTTTTATAAGAGGGGTGAGGGGAACCTTATGAAAAGATTGAAATATTATTTTATTATAAAATCATATTCGGTTTATAATGGAACCAAATTGATTTATTTCTAAGGTAAAGTGGGTATGGGTCGAAATCCTCTCATCAAAAAGGTTTTATCCATGTTTTGGTTACCATTTTAACCTTATCTTTTATATTTAACTCTAAGTTAAATAATTTAACTTTTACCGTGCCTTCTTGTATTCTTACACAATATGGTTAATATACTTACTATAAACATACAAGAGAACCTGAATTGGTTCATTAATGACATATATAATATTATTTAAGCCCTTTTCCCTGACCTTATTTTTCTAGGAATATTGTATTGACCAATAATATAGTATTTGTTTTAAAAACTAATTTATGTCAATTTTGACACTATTTGGTATTTTCTTTTTGTGGAAGTCATAACAACCTTATCACTTCGAATAAAATTTATCTAATCAACCCTAACATGTCATATTAACCTATAAAAATAGTGTAATTCATAAAAATTCTAAAATAACATTTATTTGGGTATTTACAATATCAATTATTTTAATATTTCATTAATAAATTAATTAGTGTTTCATCATTGTGTCATAAGTAAATTAAATTATATAATGTCTAAAAATTATAAATAAAATACAATTATGTGGGAAATATTTTTATATTTCAAATAAATATTTATATTCTAATTTATCTTATGTATAACCATATATTAAAAATGGTTTAGTTATTAAACTTTGATTTTAACAATTTTAACTTTTCATTGAATTAATTAATAATAAATGTCCTAATATAATCCAAGTGGACCTAAAGGATAATATTTTATTACTAAGGTTGTTTTTGGTCGAATTAAACTTATCCAATAGAATTAGGACATGTGTTAGGGTAATAATAATATCATTTTTACCTTTAATTATCCTATTTACTTTTAACTGTGGTATATAAAAGTCAAAATTTATTATTCACCAAAAATTATTTTTATCTTATTGACCCACATTTTACATATTGATATCAACCATGTCTCTCTTGTTTTTTAAATTAAATTCATAGAAGCGATAAAATTAAGTTGTGTGCAAATTTGCATATGCTCCGAGGAGGTGGGTAAAAGACGATAAAAAGTTTGATAAATTTTTTATATATCTAAAATTATTATAAACTGACTCCATTGAATTACATTGAACTTATATATTTATTATGTATATATTTTGACCAAAAATAAATTTAAATAAAATAAATAATTATTTAAACGAAAAGTCGGTTTTAACCAATAACGTAGTGCTTTTCACTATTCATCAAAAATTGAAAGTTTTCAGAAACATACCAATAATTCACCCTAAGATAATTTTGATATTCTGAATTCAAAAATGAAGTTTATTTTACCCAAATAAAAAACATAGAAATTTGATTTATAAATTTATAATTACTTCTCGTTGTCAAAACCAAAAAGTGTATTTTAAGAAATAATAACTACCAAAAGATTAACACTTGTTTTGTGAAATTTCAAAGTGAAATTACTTCCAATGACCAAAATTAGATTAAATGGTAAAAATATAATCTAATTATAATTCCAAAACATTCAAATTTATTGTTGAGCACTATATATTATTTTTATTAAAAAAAATTCATTTAAAATTTAGTATTTTTTACTATTCACCCAAATATGAAAGTTATCAGAAAAAACACCAAAAATTTATCAAAACTGAATTTTTATGTCTCGATTATAAAGAAAAATTTTATTTTGTAAAATTTAATATATAAAAGTTTCAAATATTGGATTTAAAAAGGGTTCTCCATAAATGGTGATAAAATTTCATTTTAAAAAAAAATACTTCTTTTATCAGAAAAAATGATTTTGTTCTTATATTCTGTCTAAGAAACTCATAATATGTATTATAAATTTATAAGGATAATATAAAATTCGAAATTCAGTTAATACTATTCATAACCACTTTTGAACAGCTAATTTGGTAAGTTGTGGTGCGCTTGAACCCAGTGTTGCATGTAGTGCAAGTTATTGAATTACATTGAAGAAATAACATACTATGAAATCACGGGGTGTTACATTCTCCCCGCCTTCAAAAAATTGCATCCTTAGAATTTGAAATTGATCTTTGAAAATAAAAGGTTAAAAATACAAAAATACCTTTGTGGGGAACCCACATCAGAAATTGGGTTAATAAAATTTAGTCTTAATAAGAGAGAAAGGGAAATGAAAAAGTCACCACCAAATTATGATCTTGATTAAGAGAACATTGGTGGTAATTAGAGACACATAATTGGAGGAAAAAATTAATATTTATTTGGAGTGATTGAGGTCATCAATCACAAACAAGTGTGAAATTGGGGGCCTCAAATCCATCAATCTATGATGATTTAAAATATCATCGATTCAACAAAACCTAATAAATTGGGATAACAAATTTTTTGTTTTAAGATCCCTTAACTAAAGATTAAGAATTAATTTCTTCATAGAATAATAAAAAATATACATTCTTAACAGGTAGAGTTCCATCCTTTAACTAATTTCTTCCACAAACTCATCTTTCACTATAAAAGATAATAGAACATAAAAATACTCTATTTATCCTAATCGTATATGTTTCCAAAAAAATGAATTTATAATTCATCTATCAGAACATTTAAAAAAAATACATTATACAATCCAAGACATCACATAGGCCAGTGGTAGGTGATGCACCCTTTTCACCCTTCAGTAGTGGGTTTAAGTCTCACGGCCTTTCCAGATTCCACTGGTTGTTGTTCGACCTCCGGGTTGTCCTTTTATAAAAAATAAAAAAAATCCTAAGAAATGCTTTAACCTTAAAAATAGAATACAATGTCAATCTTAATCCATTCCAACCTTTAGACATATCCAAAATACTTCTTTCGAAACTCACAATCCAAAATTTATAAACATTTAAAACACAATGAAGATCCTTTTTTCCACATAATAACATGTGTATTATTTTAAAATACGGTAACACCCTAAATTAACATAAAACCTTATTGATTACATTCATGCTCTCTTATTACTTATAGAATACTAGATATATTCCTTATATCCAGAAATTTTTAATACTCCAACAATGATGAAATAAACAAACCGTTAATCAGTTCCAAGATTGTCAATAATATCCAATATAATTTATCCAAATGAACCATCTCTTATTCCAAAATTACTACCTTAATATCACGACCATATTAAGGTTTATCTTTCCTCCAGCCATATATTTTCCATAAAGTTTAACTTTTTGTTGAGTCACTTTTCATAAAACCATATAATCTCAAATCCTCAATGAAATATTACTGTTGTACAATCCTTATTTATTTCCATAATTCATATAACTGTTATATCATTGATACAACACTAAAATGACATAATCTTTTAACAATAACATAAGAACACTAGTCATTTCTCTTCATCTGTGGTATTATCATAACTTGATTATTATCCAATAGCATCATTTGAGGTATACTTAGATGATTTGGACATTGATTCTCATAGTGACCCAACTCCTTGTAGATAAAGCATTGTACACATGAAACCTTTTAATTATCCTTGCAATCACATTCTTGGTGTCCTTTTTCTCTACACTCATAATAAACTCTCATTCCCTTCAAGAATTTACCAAGGTGATTCTTTCCACAATTATCACATATGGGAAAATCCTTCTTTCCCTTCTTCCCTTTATCCATCTTTCTCTCTACCATCTTTTTCTTCTCTGGATTACCTTCAAATATATAGGACTCAGATAATTCTTTACTTATGATATTATTTCTTCATATGTTGAGAATACGTGGAATAATATTTTCCTTCCAAATGTTGTCTTAATAATATGAATTATATGATCCTTCTTACTCTGTAGATCATATGTATTTTTGTAGTTCTCATTTCTTCTACCGGGTTCCATTACTAAACAATGTCATACACTAGGTCTGTTTATGATTCTCAATTCATAATTCCAAACTTGTAAAATAGTTAACATAAATTGAAAAGTTTAAGGATATAATCCATAATCATAAAAAAAAATTCTTTGAGGAATTATATACTCATAAACCCTTTCTAATGGTTTGTAAATAAAATGAGAATTATCCTAAGCATATCCCTCGGGAGTGTCGTAACAAAGAGTGCAGCAAGGCCCATTTTTGTTCACCCATTCTCATTCGAGTCTAGTTCAAAGTGATTTTTTGGGTTTTACCCCTAGGTACATTTGTGCCAGAGGTGCCTCTACCTGCTCATATCTAGACAGGGATGTATTGCTTCCAAACTCAAAAAATCTCTACAGTACCAAAATTCTAGGAAGTTCTTCTATACAAATCCTCAAAGTCTATCTTAGGGTAGTGTTCTCTAATCATAGTTTTTCTAAATATAGTTTCCAAGGTTTGTATTAAACTTCCTATGATACCAACTGTAACACCCTGACCCCAGTTACGCAGGGTTGGGGCATTATTACATAACATTAGCATGATTAAAAGGAATCAAGTCTTGAAGGACCGATCAGTTTAGTAGTCTTGGAAAATAGATTACATAAATTACGTACATCATTACAACTTTAAAAGAAAAACAACTGTAATTTATTCCATTAGAAATGTCCAAGCCTCCTAGATTATTCATGTAAGTCACTCGTAACTAACTTCTTCATATCTTGGGAAAATAAAACATAAGAAAGGGGTGATCTTAGATGGTTAGTAAGGGTAAATAGTTTAGCCGAAGCTATAAACTTTTAAGGAAAGATGTGTAATAAAAACAATATCCTTTCAAACATAAACTTGAACATAATATGGAAAAAATAAATAAAACATTACCATATAAACATGCACATGGATATTCTACTAGTCGAATAATCCCATGTAAAAACTAATTTCATAATGAGGGAATACATAATGAAGGACTTTAATTTCTATGTCACGGCCTCATGCCATGACCTAGGGGATAACTGTAATCAGACCCCAACCCGGAGAGCCTCTCTAACCGAACTATAACCCGGAGAGCCTCTGTAACTGAACTCCAACCCAGAGAGTCTATTGTAACAAAACTCCAATACAAAGAGCCTATGTAACCGAACTCCAACTCGGAGATTCTGCTGTAACCAGAACCCAACCCGGAGGGCTTACTTTTTCTGGTCCCCAACTCGGAACATACTAGTCCAATACATTCATCTTAAGAAAAGGTTAAAATATAACATAAACATTCGTATTAAAACTAGCATAATAAATGTCAATACTTTAACCATAAACCATTAATGGTATAAAAATAACTCATTCATAGTCAAAAATATCACAAAACATTAAATATTGTAACGTCCCAGTTCCGGGTTCCACTCAAAGGGTGCCCCGAACCCGGTTCGCCACATGACCTCAAGCGCATTTCCCCAAACGCCAGAGGCTGCCGACTGGAAGCGAGGGGCCAGGTCTGATAGTGGGGAAACTATTCCCTCATTTGTCAAAGTGTAGCGCAGTAGAATACAAAATAAAACATACAACAACAGCAGAAGAAGAAAACCATACACAACTGAATTAAACAACTATAGTAGATATAACCAACCAGATATATAGATATGATGCAACATTTCTCCAATTCTACGAAACAAATCCAGAACATGTTACATAGCAGTACAATACAATATAGATTACAAGTACAGAAAAGTAAAATAGAACATCCAGCAGCAACGCGAGCCAATGTTCGGTCCCATGCTCTCCTACACCTCAGAAGCACTCAAGTACCTGTATAAGGACCCTTGAACTTATCAAGACCAGCAAAAACGTAATCTGTTGGGGCCAAAAAACATGACCCAAATTGGGTGTGAGAAATAAATTCCTAGTAGGCACCCACCAAAGGCCCATGCCCAACTGTGTGTAAACATGCAACAACAGTGTGCAGTAGTAAAATGAAATAGAGTAATCAGTCCTAAAAATTAACTAACTTAACCAGTTATATTTCCATTTACAATTCCATTTAATTATTTAATTTAAAATATCACCATAGTGAATATTCTAGGTAAACAGCACAAGTCATCAGACACGTAATCATCTACCCTTAGGTAAGAGAATCCAAACACATGAATCTTCCCATAGGCATATGGATATTGCCCACAGGTGTAAGTAGTGTCACCCCCAGGCACAGAATCAATTACCCACAGGCACGGAAGAAGTTTCCCACAGGCTAGGTAGTACAACGCCTACATGCTAATCAAAACACTACCCTCAGGCTAAACAGGTAACCGGGCCATGCCCAACATGTAAATAAACATTCACAAGAAATTACTCTCAAGTAAACTCTACAATCATTACTTTAGATGCATACCCATGGGTATCCTAGCCAAACGGCTAAACAGAGGAACGTACCCCCGGGGTGGTCCTGGATCCAAGCAACGATCCCAAACAACAATTTTGAAATTTTATTTAATTACCTATATAGTTATAGGTAGTTAAATATAGCCACGGCCTCAGCCATACTACAACCCAACATGGTTTCATGGCACTAAAAACAAAATAAAACCCATGAAAGTTGGAAATAAACACCAAGACACCTACCTTTAACACCAACAAATGATATTCGTGAACGTCAATTCCAGAAACGCCCAAAGATGTCGTAGATCTGAGGTAAAAGAAATATCTCTTAAACATAAATAACTTTCCCTCGGGAAATAATTGGTAAGAATGGTTTAAGGAGAGTGGAGGGCTTAACTGTGTGATTCCAATGAGATCGTCTAAAGTAGAAACGGATTCCCGACGTGCGCCTGGCGGATCTCCAAAGTTTTGTCCTTCCTCTCCCGAGCTCTCTTCCCATTCTAAGCCTTCCCGGTAAACAGGGGAGGCTACTTCCCATTTAAGTGGAAAAAAAACAAAGTACACGACGTGTACTTCTAAGTACACGGCGTGTACTTACCATTTTTTGGCGGCTTCCCACCAGCGTGGCACTGTTCATCTGCCAACATGACTACATGGCGTGTCTTATTGAGTACACAGTGTGTTCTGTCCCACGGCTAGCCACCGCCTTACTTTTTTCCTGTCGAATGACTACACAGCGTGTAAGGGACCACTACACGTCATGTAGACGGTTCCTACACTCTTCACCACCGACATGTCCACATGCCCTGTGTACTCATCCCACATGGCCAAAAGTACATGGCGTGTGGAAAAGTACATAGAGTGTACTTCTAAAATTTGTGATTTTCCCCCTTTTTCCATATTTTCTCAAAAACACTTAAGGAAAAGAGAAAGGAAGAGACATGTATCTCAAAAGTAAGAACCGTGTTCTTACAAACATTCCCCCTTAAAGAAATTCATCCATGAATTTCCCTTCCAAGGGTGGCGAAGATATAACTGAGAATAACTCTGGCCACTGAGCACGTACATTGGTTTCCTGCTCCCAGGTTTTGTCCTGCACTCGGCCACGCTACCATAGAACGCGTACGAGAGGAACTGACCAGCCTTGGATACCCTTTGTGCACCTATCAATGATACGAATCGGATGCTCTTCAAAGGACGCATCTGCCTCGAGCTCAACCTCCTTTGGCTGAAATACGTGACATGGGGATGAATAATAGTGGTGCAACTAAGATACATGGAATACATCATGCATGGCTTGGTACCTCTGAGGTAACTCTAATCGATAGGCAACCAGCCCGACTCTCTCCAGAATCTCAAATGGCACCACATAACTCAGTGAAAGTTTACCCTATCTTCTGATCCGTCTGTGACCCAGCCTCGGCGAAACACGCAAGAAAACCTGATCCCCGACCATGAACTCCAAAGGTCGTTTGCAGTGATCATTATAAGATTTTTGACGAGACTGTGTGGTAGCCATCCGCTTCTGAATCAACTGGACCTTTTTAGAAGTCTCCTGCATGAGACGTGGTCCCAGTAAATCTGCCTAACCTACCTCTAACCAACACAAGGGTTATTGGCATGACCTATCATATAAATCCTCATATGTTTCCATCTCAATAGTCTCCTAAAAACTATTGTTATAGGCAAACACGGCTAGGGGTATGTGCTTCTCCCAAGAGCCCCCAAAGTCTAGGACGCATGCAGATAGCATGTCCTCTAGCTCCTGTATCGTACGCTTAGAATGACCATCGGTCTGAGGGTGGTAAGTTGTGCTCAGAAGCACCTGTGTACCCAGTGCCCTCTGAAAACTCTACTAGAAACGAGACGTAAAACGGGCATCCCTATCTGAAACGATAGAACGATGGACTCTATGAAGACGTACGATCTCTCAGATATACAACATTCTGATCCTGTCAACACCGAAGGTCTCCTTGATTGACAAAAATTGAGATACCTTTGTGAGTCTGTCCACAACAACCCACACGACATCATTTCCTCAAGGTGACCTCGGTAACCCAGTCACGAAGTCTATCGCGACATCATCCCATTTCCACTCTGGAATGGGTAATTGTTGTAACAGTCTGACTGGCCACTGATGCTCCACTTTCTCCTGCTGACAGGTGGAACATCCCGTAACAAAACTAGCTATCCCGCTCTTCATACCCAGCCACCAGTACTGACGCTTCAAGTCACAGTACATCTTGGTAACCCCGGGATGAACTGCCCAAGCTAAAGCATGAAACTCCCACATCAGCTCCTCTCGTATATCCCCTGGAACCCATACTCGTCCATGGAAACGAAGAACCCCATCATCTCCTATTGTCCAACCAGGAGGAGGGTCCCCACTTGCCACAGATTCCCGTAGAACTAAGCCTTCTAAATGTGATAGTTGTCTCATCCTCACTCTATCCTGGAGGGTAGAAGTCATAACTAAAGAGGAAAGATAGTCCGACCCCTAACTGTCATGCACCTCCAAATTCATCTCAAAGAACAATTCCATGAGCTGCCACTCATCACTGACCTTCTGCACAGCCTGTATCTGAGTCTTCCTGCTCAGTGAATCAGCTACTGCATTACCGTTTCTAGGTGTATAGGCAACCTCAAAATAAAAGGACTGTAGGAATTTGACCCACCTTCGATGCCTCAGATTCAAGTCATGCTGAGTAAAGATATACTTGAGACTTTTGTGGTCGGTGAAAACCACAAAACGTTCTCCCAATAGATAATGCCTCCAACAGCGCAACGCATAAACAACTGCAGCCAACTTAAGATAATGTGTCTGGTAATTCCTCTCATGTGGCCTCAACTGCTGAGACCCGTATGCAACTACTCGATCACCCAAATTCAACATAGCTCTCATCCCAATACCTGATGCATCACAATAAACTATATAGCTCTTCCCCTGCTCTGGGAGTATCAGGATCGGTGCTGATGTCAACCTTCCTTTCAGGTCCTGAAAGGCTGTCTCACATGCTTCTGACCATACAAACCTCACACCCTTCTTAGTCAAACCCATCAATGGCGCTGCTAAGCGGGAGAAGTCCTGTATGAAGTGTCTGTAGTAACCAGCTAGCCCCAAGAAACTTTGTATCTCAAACACATTCTTAGGATGATCCCAGGAAACTACTGCTCTTACCTTCTCTGGGTCTACTGAAACTCCTACCTCTGATATGATATGACCTAGGAAGTGAATCTGGTCCATCCATAAGTGGAACTTTGAGAGCTTAGCATATAGCTTATGCTTTCTTAGTGTACTCAATACGATCTCAATATGGGTGGCATGGTTGTGTTGAGTATGATAGAACACCAAGATATCATCCACGAATACTACCGAAAAAGGGTACAGATAAGGATGGAACACATGACTCATCAGAGCCATGAAACTACTGGCGTGTTCATGAGTCCGAACGGCATAACCAAGTACTCGTACAGTCCATATCTGCTCCAAAAGGCTGTAAGCGGTATATCCGATGGTCTCACGCACAACTGATGATATCATGATCCCAATACAATCTTCAAGAACACTCGTGCTCCACGAAGTTGATCGAAGAGATCATCAATCCTTGGAAAAGGATATCAGTTCTTAACCGTCAACTGGTTCAGCTTCCGATAATCCACACAGAGTCTGAGAGTACCGTCCACCTTTTTCGCAAAAAGGACAGAAGAACCCTAAAGAGAAGTACTGGGTCTGATAAAACCCTTTGATTGTAACTCCTCTAACTGCCTCTTGAGATCCTTCAACTCAGGTGTGGCCATCATATAAGGAGGAATGGACACCGGTGCTGCTCCTAGCACAAGATCAATAGAGAAATCCACCTCTCTATATTGAGGTAGACCTGAAAAGTCATCTTGGAAGACATCCCTGAAACGATCAACCACTGGGGGGAAATACAACAGACAAGTCCCCTGGACGTCCATATATAATCTCGAAATCTAGGATGTGACTCCACCTCACCCATGATGCTCTGGTCCATCTCGACTCGCCTGAACATCCCACTCTCCCTTGTATAGAAACTCTTCTCCCTTTGGTGATGTGAAATCAACCCTGCAATGATAGTAGTATACAACGTCTCAAAAGGGAACCAACCAGTCCATCTCGAGTCTGACATCATAAGATGTCATCTCTAAGACATAGAGGTACCAAAGAAAGTGACACCCACCAACCTCTAGGGGTCACTCCTTGAACTGACTCCCACCAGCCGTTCTAGTCCCCAACGGAGTGTCAAGCATCATGATATCTAAAGAAGTAGAGACATAGAGCCCAAGGCTCTCCAAAATGGGCACAAATATGAAACTATTTGTAGCACTTGTATCGAAAAGTACTGAATATAAAATAGAAGCTACTAGAATAGTAACTCGGATAGTAGAAGGTCTGGGATCCTACTCATATGGGGTCTGTTGCACTACATATGCATGCCCAGTGTCATGGCCCTGCGACACAGCCTGGCTACCCTGAGCTGTCCCACCCTACTGCCTCTGAGATCCTGGTGTCTGGCTACCACCACCACGACCACCATCTCGGCCTACATGCCCTGACGTATTCCAGTTCCTTGACTGGTAAGAACCCACTGGTCCTGCTCCCGCATGCAAAGTCTACACAGAACCCCTATCACTAGCCACTGGTGGAAACGCCCTGTAAAAGCGTTGTAGATGACCCATTCGGCCACAAGCTCGGCACTCCACTGGGTCTCGTGGACACTGTGGCCTCTTCTGATCCTCTCTACCACACTGGTAGCACATGACCTGGCCACCTGTAGCATTCTTCTAGCTGGTACTGCCACCCTGGGAGAAATACATCTATCGTTTCCTCTTACCAGCAGAAATAGTACTAGTAACTGTTGTTGAACCGTCCTGGCCCACAACACTAGATTCCTGCAGGTTCCTCTCTATAATCCGCGCCTGATTCACAATAGCATGTACAGTAGGCAACCTGAAAACATTCACCAGCGCTCAGATGTAGTACCGAAGACCATCCTCAAAACGACTGGCTCTCAACATCTCATCACCCACCAGCACGAGTGCAAAATGCTGAAGCTCGGTGAAATGAGCAGAATAGTCCATCACCGACATAGCACCCTACTGCAGATTCATGAAATCTCGATCTCGATCTGCCCTTAGCATCTTTGGAAAGAAGAAGTCATAGAAGACTGCCTGAAAATATTCACACGCCATGTCTCTGTGATTCTCTGACTGGGTGGTAACATCCCACCACCACTTGGTGGAATCACACAACATGTAAGTCGCGAGCTTGACCCTCCACCCAGGAGGCATCTTAAGATGCTCGAAAATAGCCTGCATCGATCCCAGCCAAGACTCCACATCCTATGGTCCTTCATCCCCTGAAAACGTTGGTGGATGCTACTGCTAGAAGATACGAGTAAGCTCAGCCATAGATGTGGAAGCCTGCGGCGCTCCCTGAAAGGTCTGCATGAACCGCATAAAGCCTTCACGGAACTCCGCCTCTGCGCCTGTGTTTGGTATATCAGCTAGCGTCGCATCTGGCTCTACTGGAGGATCAACTGGTAGCCCATGGACCACCATTTTGGGAGTATATTCATCGTTGCTCTCCTGGCGAAAAACGCATGGCCGAATCAGTGTCATGACACTACAAGATCAAATTCACACCTTAGATCAAGATTATAAATGACGGAAAATGAAGAAACCCAAAAGGGAATAGGAGGAAGAAGGCACTTAAAATTTTCAAAACAAGACTACATGGAATGTATACTTACTACACGGCATGTACCTGACTTCCCTTCCCCTGCCTGGGTTCTTCTACATGGCTAAGCCACACGGCTCCCGTTGAACAAAACTTACACTGCGTGTATATCATCTACACGGCGTGTACGGTGTTATTTCCAACTATCCATGTCACTTGTGACACGACCGACTACCCAGCTGGACATTACACGACATGTTACACCCGCACACGGCGTGTACATCACCCCATCTCCCATCCACTCAGCAAACTCCACATGGTCTGTCTTCGGACAAGACTACACGGTGTGTTCCCACATGTACACGGGATGTTCTAGACGAGATTTTCCAACCCGTGTTGTTAGTACACGGCCGATCACACGACTCACACTACACGGTGTGTTCTCCATTAACACAGCGTGTTCAAGAAACGACTACACCAGCACGTGTTTGTTAGTTACACGGCCAGGTCCCCGGGTCAACACTACACGGCGTGTACAGAAGCTACACGGCATGTTCACCCCAATCTCTTCCCTTCCACATGTCGTCGCCCTCACGGTTTGTGACACGGAAAGATACTATACGGCGTGTACTCTAGGTACACGACGTGTACTCAAAAAGTTTATTTTTCTTCCCAAACAAAAGAACTTACACGGCATGTTTAAGGTACTACACGGCGTGTATACTGAGTTTCCGAACAATATTCCACAGAAACATCTCCGGAACACAGAAAAAACTGAAAAAAAAACACCTAAGTTCCAAATTATGATCCGTGAGGGCCCATACTCCCCACAAATCAAATTTTGGCATCTTATCTGTGTTATGAAATACAGTAAACACCCAAAGATCCACCAAATTCCAGTCAATGAGGGCCCAAACTCCCCAAAAACCAAATTTTGGCATCAATTCTATAAACAGGTGCATACAAAAATACCCTATCACATAGCAGGTATTTATCAAGCAGCTCTCACAACAGCATGTTTTACGAGCACAATAACTACCACAACAACATGCAATTTCTAATGCACCTACATGGCATGGAACTATGCATGGAATGTGATTTCTAGAATGTGCCTAAAAGATGCATGAGATAGAACACCCTCATCTTATCGGGTTTCAACTAAATTGATCCCCAAGGATAAAATATAACAGCACAATCACGAGTGTGTCACCCATTGGTGAAAATCAAATCAACTGTAAATTGCAAAATCAGTAAAATTGCAATACGAGGTAAATTAGAGTTTCCCTATACACATGTTAGCTACGCTTGGGCATAGCTTATTATCAACTACCATTCCAATCATATCCCTGACTAAGGCTCCAAATAGTAAGTCAAAGAAAAGAACCCCTTTGATACCACTTTGTAACGTCCTGGTTCCGAGTGCCACTCAAAGGGTGCCCCGAACCTGGTTCACCACATGACCTCAAGCGCATTTCCCCAAACGCCAAAGGCTGCTGACTAGCAGTGAGGGCCCAGGTCTGATAGTGGCAAAAATATGCCCTCATTTGTCAAAGTGTAGAGTAGCATAATACAAAATAAAACATACAGCAACAGCGGAAGCAGTAAACCATACACAACTGAATTAAACAAATGCAGTAGATATAACCAACCAGATATATAGATATGATGAAACATGTCTCTAATTATATGAAAAATAGCCAGAACATGTTACATAGTAGTACAATACAATATAGAGTACAAGTATAGAAAAGAAAAACAGAACAGCCAGTGGCATTGGGAGCCAATGCTCGGTCCCATGATCTCCTACACCTCAGCAGCACTCAAGTACCAGTATAAGGACCCTTTCCCTTATCTACACCTACAGAAACGTAATCTGTTTGGGCCGAAAAACATGACCCAAATAGGGTGTGAGAAATAAATTCCCTGTAGGCACCCACCAAAGGCTTGTGCCCAACTGTGTGTAAACATGCAACAATAGTGTGCAGTAGTAAAATGCAATAAAGTAAGCAGTACTAAAAAGTAACTAACTTAACCAGTTATATTTCCATTTACAATTCCATTTAATCATTTAATTTAAAATATCACCATAGTGAATATTCTAGGTAAACATCCCAAGTCCTCAGACATGTAAACATCTACCCCCAGGTAAGAGAATCCAAACACATGAATCTGCCCACAGGCATAAGGATATTTCCCACAGGCATAAGTAGTGTCTCCCACAATCACAGAATCAATTTCCCATAGGCACAGACGAAGTTTCCCACAGGCTAGGTAGTACAACGCCCACAAACTAATCACAACACTGCCCTCAGGCTAAATAGGTATCCGGGCCATTCCCAATATGTAAATAGACATTCACAAGTAATTCCTCTCAAGGAAACTCTACAATCATTACTTTAGAGGCATACCCACGGGTATCCTGTCCAAACGTCTAAACAAAGGAACGCACCCCTAGGGTGGTCCTAGATCCGAGAAAAGATCCTAAACAACAATTTTGAAATTTTATTTAATTACCTATACTGTTCTAGGTAGTTAAATATAGCCACGACCTCAGCCACACGACACCCCAACATGAATTTGTGGCACTATAAACACACAAAAACGCCTTAAAGTTGGAAATAAACACCAAGCCACCTACCTTTAACACCAACGAATGATATACGCGAACGTCGATTCCAGAAATGCCCAAAGACATCCTATATCTAAGGTAAAATAATTCTCACTTAAACGTAAATAACTTTCTCTCGGAAAAGAATTGGTAAGAACGAATTAAGGAGAGCGGCGGGCTTACCCGTGCGATTCAAACGAGATCGTTCGAGTCGGAAACGGATTCCCAACGTGTCCCCAGAGGATCTCCAATGTTTCGGCCTTCCTCTCATGAGCTCTCTTCCCGTTCTAATCCTTCCCTGTAAATAGGGGAGGATACTTCCCATTTAAGAAGAAAAAAAAACAAAGTAAACGGCGTGTACTTCCGAGTACACGGCGTGTACTTATTATTTTTAAACTATTCCTCTGGAGCTTTCCTGAAAGCGTGGCACTGTTCATCTACCGACATTACTACACGACATGTCTTCTTGAGTACATGGCGTGTTCCGTTGCATAGCTGGCCACCACCTTACTATTTTCCTATCGACTGACTACACGGCATGTAAGGGACCACTACACGGCATGTAGTCGGTTCCTACACTATTCATCATTGACATGGCCACACGCCCTATGTACTCATCCCACATGGCCAAAAGTATATGGCATGTGGAAAAGTACATGGTGTGTACTTCCAAAATTTGGTATTTTTCCCCTTTTTCCATATTTTCTCAAAAAAAACTTAAGGAAAAGAGAAAGGAAGAGACACGTACCTCAAAAGTAAGAACTGGGTTCTTACAAATACAATATGAGAGATTTTTATCATAATAAATCAACTTCAAACAAGTGTAAAATTTTTCAATGGGTGTTGACATAGATGAAATCAAAATTGTTTGAGAGAAATATCACTTTCTATTTTGAAAACATTTAAGAGTCACATAATTATAAAGAAGACATTTATTTTGAAAATATTCTTATAATCTTGTAAGGGAATATTCGACGATGTTATAATGGCGTAAAATATCCACACCCACCGTATAAGTTAAAAAAATTCTTACCTTAATTTTGTCAAAAATGTTATAAAGTACCTTGTTTGGAAAATGACAGAAATATTCCTTTATAAACATCTTATAAAAATTCAAACAAGTTTATAAATGGATTTATCCCATAGTCTAGTAAATAGTAAAAAAAATTTATAATACATTTTTAATAAAACATAGATGTGGATGATAAATAGGTCCCAGAAGATAATTACATAAAAAAAACATCGGATAATAAAGAGATTGTGAAATTAACCTTTACCATGTTATAATCGATTGAGTAGTATAACCAAAAGTTAATAACCACAAAATCATTCATATAATACCATGAATATAAATAGAATCATGATAATATATATAAAATGGTAGTACACAATACACCACATGCAATAAGTGGAAAATAGTGGAAATTTCACGGAATTAAAAGTGAGATAAGAAACCCCTTACTTTGCACTTTCCTTTGGTCGAGGGTACGTTTAACCTTCTGTATAATGACCATTGTATGTTATTAGAATATACCAGGACCATATTCATATTTATTATATCATAAAATATTCATTTATGACTTTATACTACCCCTTTAATAATGATTTTTATGTTAAATTAACATTTTGGGAAATAATCGCTTTCTTTAACGTATGTTGTTTAACTTGTTATTCTTGACCGTATCATTTAGATAATGATTTAAGTACTTCCAGAATATAAACATTGATTCATATATCATATATATTTAGAATATAAATATTTATTATATATAGATATATGAAATGGAAAACACCATTTATGGAGACGGTGGGTCGTACGTAAGCATAAACGGTGTTTCGGTTTTCCTATCATTTTGAACGGAAGTAAGTGAATAAGATATATGTAAGTAAATAAATACATATATATATATATATATGTCCAATATCATTATTATGTCATATATTACAAACTTATTTGTAATATATATTTTTATAATCGTCGATGAATAGTGAACGTGGAAATGAATCTCATCGCGTCGTGGAGATGGTAATCCGTATGTACGAGCAATAATATTATTTATTTAAAGATTTGTAATTGGATGGTATGTTAATTTTAAAGATACATTATAATTTTATTTTCATTATTTATATACATATTACTCATCATTATATCTATCCAAATAACATATTGTTGAATAACAAATTACACCACGGCGTAGAGACGGTAAGTCGTACGTACGCACGCATGGTGACATTATCATTCATAGGATGGATAGAATAATTAATATGGTTGTGAAATATTTATAATAACATCACAGTATATATAAGGTTCTAGATTTATTATTTTGGTATGGTAATAACAAAGAAAGATTAAGTGGAATAAGAAAAGAACTTGAAAGAGGATGGTGAAATCATTACCTCTTATTCCGGTTATTCCTTTTGATTTGATCAAAAGGGATCCTTAGGTTGCCTTTCTGACCACAAGAAGGCATCTAGGATTAATTTAGGATAGTTTGGAGGATATTTGGGCAGGTATTTTCCTAGACCAATTGCTTTAAAGTTGTGAATTTGAGAGAAGGGGGAGTGCCCTTTTATAAGAGTGGTGAGGGGCACCTTTGGAAAAGATTGAAATATTATTTTATAATAAAATCATATTTGGTTTATAATAGATCCAAATTGATTTATTTCTAATCTAAAATAGGGATGGGTCGAAATCCTCTCAACCAATATATTTTATCCAAGTTTATGCTACCATTTTTACCTTATAGTTTAGATTTAACTCTAAGTTAAATCATTTAACTTTTACCGTGTCTTCTTGTATTCTTACACTATATGGTTAATAAACGTACTATAAACATCAAAGAAAACCTAAACTAGTTAATTAATGACATATATAATATTATTTAAGCCATTTGGATGAACCTTAGATTTTTAGGAATATTATATCAACCAATAATATAGTATTTGTTTTCAAAGCTAATTTATGTCAATTTTGACACTATTTGGTATTTTGTTTTTGTGAAAGTCAGAAAAACCTTATCACATCGAAAAAAATTATTTAATCAACTCTAACATGTCATATTAACCTAGAAAATTATTTTAATTCATAAAAAAGTCTCAAATTTCATTTATTTGGGTATTTAGAATATCAATTATTTTAATATTTCATTAATATGGTAATTACTACATCATCATTGTGTCATAAATAAATTAAATTATATGATGTCTAAAAATTATAAATAAAATACCATTATGTAGGAAAAAAATTATATTTCTAATGAATATTTATAGTCTAATTTATCTTATGTATAACCATGTATTAAAAATTTTTTAGTTATTAAACTTTGATTTTAACACTTTATACTCTTCTTTGAATTAAATAATAATAAATGTACTAATCTAATCCATGTGAACCTAAAGGATAATATATTATTCCTAAGGTTATTTTTGGTTGAATTATACTTATCCAATAGAATTAGGGCATTTTTTAGGGTAATAATAATATCATTTTTACCTTTAATTATCATATTTACTTTTAACTGTGGTAAATAAAAGTCAAAAGTTATTATTCACAAAAATTATTTTTATCTTATTAAACCACATTTTACTTACTGATATCAACCATGTCTCTCAGATTTTTGAAATTCAATTCACAGAAGTGGTAAAATTATGTTTTATGCATATTTGCAAATGCTCATAGGAGTTGGGTAAAAGACGGTAAAAAGTTCGATAAATTTTTTATATATATAAAATTATTATAAACTGACTAGAATGAATTAAATTAAATTATATAGGTATTATTATCTATTTTTACCTAAAATAAATTTAAATAAAATAAATAATTATTTAAATGAAAAGTCGGTTTTAACTAATAACGCGGTGTTTTTCACTATTCATCAAAAATTGAAAGTTTTCAGAAACATACCAAAAATTCAACCTAAGATAATTTTGATATTATAAATTCAATAATCAAGTCTATTTTATGAAATTAAAAACATAGAAATTGTATCTATTAATTTAAAATTAATTTCCGTTGTCGAAACTAAAAAGCGTTTTTTAAGAAATAATATCTGCCAAAAGATTGACACTTGTTTATGCCTAATTTCAAAGTGAAATTACTTCCAATGACCAAAATTGGATTAAATGGTAAAAATATAATCTAACTATACTTCCAAAACATTCAAATGTATTGTTGAACACTATAAATTATTTTGATTAAAAAGTTATTTTTAGTTAAAATTTAGTATTTTTCATTATTCACCCAAATATGAAAATTATCAGAAAAAACACCAAAAATTTATCAAAACTAAATTTTTATGTCTCGATTATAAAGAAGAAGTTTATTTTTTCAAACATAGTATATAAAAGTTTCAATTATTGGATTTAAAAAGGGTTCTTCATTAAAAGGAGGTAAAATTGCATTTAAAAAAATACATCTTTTATCTGAAAAATGAATTTGTTCTTATATTATGTCTAAGAAACTCATAATATGGATTCTAAAATTATAAGGATAATATAAAATTCCAAATTCAGTTAATACTATTCATAACCACTTTAGAACGGCTAGTTTGGTAAGTCGTGGGGCACTTGAACTCAGTGTTGCATGAAGTGCAAGTTATTGAATTACATTGAAAAAATAACGTACTATGAAACCATTGGGTGTTACAAATACCACTCTATCATGACCCGTCCCCCGGGACCCATGTCATGACAACCCCATGCCCACATTCGATAGGCCAGGGTCTGGTGACTAGCACCGAGTAGAAATATCCCACAAATGGGATTCATTTTCCTAAGTACATGTATACATGCACCCATCTACATGCCGAAATTTCTGAAACTGAAAACACTAACTAAACATTCATGCATACCACTATAATACCAACAATAGAGTATGATTGTACAAAACTGAAAAGTAAATGAGTTTATAATATAATCCCAATGAAAATGAAAATTACAAGCTCTGAAAACTCATCCGCAAAAAACCTACATGAAGGGTAGGTACAAAAATAGATGTCTGAAGTCACTGAATCATACCTCGTCTTTTGGGCCTCTCTCTAAGAACCGCCTACTCATTTCCCTCTAAGTACTTTGTCAAAGAATTTATATTCTAAACAAGATAAGACATGTGTGTTCATATCCCATGCAGGTGTGAGTAAAACTATACTCATTAGGGATTCGAAAACCACGAAGGAAAATACCTCTAACAATTAATCAAAGTATGACATAAATAAACACATGAATTACACCACAATGGAAACATGTTTATTACACCACAAAGAAAACACATGAAGTATAGTCAATACAGTAATCTCACACAAGTACAAGTCTAAAAAATAAATATAAGGATTTCTAGTTGTACTCCCCAGATCCCTCAGTCTCTACGACATTAGAAGTTTTGGTGGTGCATGGAGCGTTGATTCCGCACAGAGCATCTATGGTGTGCATAGAGTAAATGGTTCATAGAGTTTTGATGACACACGGAGAATCAGTGGGTCAAGAAGTACCCCGAGCCACATACTCACAGCTAGCTGAAGGATTACTCTTGTAGAGTGCTTATTCTGAGAGAAACTACCTCTCTCGCCATTAATTTGTATGAAAAAATCCACAAAAACTCACTTAGAGTATCTTAAAAATATCTTCTTGTCACAAGGGTCCCAAAACCACAAACATACCGTAAAATGAACACACAGTATGAAATATATCACGAATTTTGTAAAAAGAGTCTGATGAGGTCTGGATCCGACCCAAACTAGTCCAGACAACCCGATCTGACCAAGTTTTCCTGACCCAACCCAACCCAACCGGTTTGGGCTTGCCCTCTAGAGCAGCTTGGTTCACCCAACCCGCTCCACCACATGCGGACTAGCTCCTTCAACGCACGGCTTGGTCTTACACTCCCGGTCAACATGACCAATGCATTTAATATGGACAACAAAATGTACCAGCACCCCGATCCCATTGTCCTGCTACTGAGGGGTCCTCATACAACGTATCCTTTGATCCACATCTCTCCATGGGGTCCTCCATCGGTGTGGTCCTACTGGACCGCAACCGTGCGACCCGTCGAGCTGCGTGTTTTACTTACAGCTAACAACCCTATTGGTGGCACAGTGTTTGTTGTTCCCTCCTCCATGAGCCGCTGCCTACCTGATGCATTGCCATCGCACCTTCTAAATGACTTCTTGAATCCCAACATTTATTCTTAGATCCTTGTGCCTTAGATCGTGGGTGCAACGATCAATTGTTCGCGCATGTATTCAAAGGGAAAAGAATGCATGAAAAACACGATATATTTAGGGGGAATGGATTAATAAAATGAACACCCAAACAACTGATCTTTTCCTTGTTCATTTGGCCTTGATTTATTCATGTTCGCGTGATCATGAAGAAACCAAAAGTATAATAATCAACAAGATTTATTCCCTTTAATGCCTTAATAATTATCCATCCTACAAGAATGACTAAACTGCGGATCAACCTGTTCGTGGTTTGGTCTTCTTTCATCATTTTATTTTAAGAAGGTGAAAGGAAAACACAAACATATCGGCACCCGACCTTGATGATTGGATCGATTTTTGATGAATAATGAATGTTTGGGTCGTCATCGATCCTTGATCCGCTGGTGTTCATCGTCACGAGAAAACTTCCTTCTCCTTGCCTCAGGGGAATTCCAAGGTTATGAAGATAACCTTGAATTCATCTTACATTGATTATTAAATAGGGAAACCACTACTTCATCAACACGTAATGTTTAATAAAATATTTTTTAGATATTTTAATGATGTCAATGTCCAAAATATAACTTTCACCCTTGACCTGCGTCGATTGAGGTTAGGACCCACCTAGGAAAACACCCACTAACTAACTCAAATGTGGTCTTATATTTTCAACTTGAGTTACCATTTATGAGTTATTAGGATTTAAAAATAAAATAATTTTTATTTAATTATTTTATTTACAGTTATTTCTCTAGTGAATTTTTCTAAAAATTACATGTGTTGCCAATGTTAGGTCGCACATAGGGTAAATCCACTGCTCCGAACTCAATGGTTCCCTCATATTTCTGATCTAGCACTTTTTTAAGAATTATATAATTTTTTTAGAAAATTCTCATGCGCATGATAATAAAAACATAATATTTTTCAAATAATCATTTAGGGAATCCTGGGCCATGGAATCGTACATTGTCTCAGTACCTAGTCTCAGAGGCTTCCCAAATAATTTCTTAAAATAAAATCAAGAAAATAAGAGTAATTACATTAGATAATCAATTTTATGGCCTAGATAGACTATTATCACCATCAGGTATAGTTCATATCTACTGATGGGGTCACCCATGTTTTTAGGGTGAGTAGGACTCTAGATTGGGAAGAGAGGGACTTGTAGCCTATTATACATGGGTATTCTCATTCCATTTTCCATTGATATTTCCTGATTCAGTTGAGCCTTTATGGGGAAGTCATTAACCTACGATGGTGTGAGTGTATCCTGAGGTCTTTTCAGATGATTTTTCTATTTCACCACCCTAGAGGGAGGTCAAGTATACTATATACCTACTCCCTACTATGATGAAAAATTATATTATATCTTACATAATGGAACCTACTGAGTTTTTGGAATGTAAGTTATATATTGAGGAAATAGAAGATAAGGTATTAATTTATTCAAGAATATCATCATGGGTTTCTCATGTCCTCTTATCTATAAAAGAAAATGGGTGCCTTAGAATTTATATTGACCATTAGAAGTTAAATCAACTGACTGCGAATAAAAAAATCCACTTACTAGGATTTATGGCCTATTTAATAAGCTTATACATAATTCTTGGTTTTGAAAGATCGACCTATCATTAGGGTACCTCCAGTTAAGAGTCTGGGAGGAAGATATACCTAAAACAATATTTATATGTTGGTATGGGAATTTAACATTTTTTTGTTATGACATTCAGTCTCACTAATAGTCCTACAATGTTTATGGAATTGATGAACAATATATTTCATCAGTTATTTGAATATTTTGAGAAAATTAAGGTGATATTGAATTCAACACCATTTTTTAGTCTTTCATAATTAGGTTTGGGTTATGATGTTTTATATGATGCTTCGAGTATGAGTTTAGGACGTTTCTTAATGTGGTGGAAACATGTGGTGGAATATGTATCTCACCGGTCACTCTCTAATGATTATAACAAACCTACCCATGATCTTGTGTTGACATCAGTTATGCACACTCAAAATATTGGGTCACTACATATTTAAAGAGTATCTTATAGTGTATTATGATTATAAGATCCTAGAATATATTTTCACTTTGAGGGATCTGAACTTATGATAGAGACTCTTTGTGGATTACCATCATAATTTTTTTTAGATATTTTATATACTCTTAGAAAATGGAATTTGGTTGATGCTGCATTGAGATAGGAATTACTGAAACAAGTAGTGGTGGAATCATTATAATAGTGGTATCTGATGAGTTTGTTTGCAAATATTATCTGGGGAATAGAAGTTGATGGTGGGAAGGTGATCTTGGAATTGATAAAAGATAAATCATCTTTTGATGAGAGAGTTTGTCTCATGAAGGTGATATAAAAAGAGTGCCACTGATTTGTGAAAACCTTATATGCGGGGGAGACCTTCAGTGTGTGGCCTCATTATCCTAGTGGATCTTTAAGCATTCTTAGCATGTTGGTTGTTCTGTTTTCCATGAGGTAGGAGTTTATGGATAGTGGCAACCAGTCTTGTTAGTCTATGAACCTTGGGGATACTTTGATTTATCGTGACATGATAAATTGGTATTTGATGTCGAGGATGAGGTAGTTAATTAATGATTTTTTATTGTTTTGTATTACTTGTCAGAGGGATAATGTGGAACACTCGAGAACTACTAGTTTTTTTAGGCCCCTACCCATTCTATTATGGAAAAGGGGTGATATTTATTTATATTTTTTCATTGTTTTTCCATGGAGTCCTTGTGGGAAGGATTTGATTTGGGTGATCATTGATCGAATAATGAATTTTGTGTATTTCCTCCCTACAAAGGAGATGATGGTGTTTGAATAGTCTGGGGACTTGAATGTCCGAGAGATTGTGAAACTTCATGGGGTTCCCTCTATAGTTGTATCTGATAGAGGCCTAACGTTACCATACATGTTTTAGAAATTATTACAATAGGAAATGGGCTCTTGTTTGAAATTTAACATGGCATATCATCAATAGTCAGAGAGAGATAAAGTTATGGTTATCTGTGTTCCTTAGGATATTCTCTTGGAATGTGTTCTTGATTTTGGTGGACCTTGGGAAAAACATTTTCCACCAGTCAAGTTTCACTATAAAAATTCATATCAGGACTCAATTAATGTGTCACCCATTATAGATTTTTATGGGTGTCCATGTAGATCTATCTTGTGATGGGTTTTTGAGAGAGAGGTATTTCGCAGGGACGAGTCTTGAGTAGGATATAAGGAGATGATGTAGTTTATATGGAAGGTATTTTTCATGAAATAATTTTATCATAAATCCTATGAGTACTTTCATCATTGAATACTGGAGTATGATGTTGGTGATGAAGTATTACTTAGAGTTTTTCCTTGCAAGGGACATCGTCAGTTGGGTAAGAAGGTTAAGTTGGAGCTGATGTTTGTGGGCCCCTATTAGATCAATGGAAAACTGGGGATAGTAGGATATAGTTACAACTTACCATATCATTTTACATATATCCATGATGTTTTCATGTTTCTCAGTTGAGGAGTTAAATACCATGTCCTTACCATGTGACCAAATGGGAGGATGTTGATCTTGAGCTCAACACCACTATGGATAAGTAGCATGTTCATATTATAGATCAATAGAATAAGGTACTATGTTGTAAAATGGTTCCTCTACTAGGGTTATTATGGTATTGTAGATGTTATAATAATGAGACATGGGAGTTGTAATCATTGATGAGGAAGTAGTGGTATTCTCTTTTTTATAGATCCAGGATATTGAGGACTTTCTAGGGATAGAAATATTAGATGGTGGGGAGATTATAACATTCCATTACTTCTTTGAGGTACTACTTTGTCCATGCTTTATTTCTTCATCCTTTTATGGTTTAATTTGAGGGATTCTTTGGAATAGAGAGACATTTCCAATATAATGAATTAATTTTTATAAATTTATCCTTTTTTGGATTAATGGAGTGTAGGTATAAATGTGTAAAAGCCCTTACAGGGTTCTCCTCGAGTTTGGAGAATCTCGAAGGTGTAATTGGTCTTTCGTACATAATCTAGGTTGTTTACTGTCTTATATGAAATTACATTAAATTTAATGTGATTACACATGGTGTCATGGTTAATGGGAATATTTTGTGGATCTTGTTCAGGTAATGAATGGTTTACATGCCATTAAAACTTCATTTAATGGTAAAATTAGGATTTTAAAACCAGGTTAATTAGTTTTCTAGAATTTTTGTGTTTCATGGATTACACGATATGAAAGGGGATTAAATGAAAAATAATTATAACTTTTATTTATATTTATTATTCGATTATTTTCATTTCACTTAGTGTACAACACTCCCTCTCAAAACCCTAGTTGATTTTGGCCAATTTTTGAGATCTATGATCTGTTCGAATCTCTCATTTGGTGAACGATCATAAGGGTTTTAAAGTGTTATATATTTATTTAATTTATTTTTGTCCCATTAGTGGTTTTTTCCACATATATTTTTCATATTCATGATCAGATCATGTTTTATATCAATCCTTTGAAGTTTCTTGATGTTCCTTGCCTTTCAAAGGTTGATCTATTTGTTTCCAATCATCGTTGTCAATGTCAAGTAGGTTTATACCATTTTGAGGTAGGAATTTTTATCCAATGGTTTAATTCAGTGAATTGATTATTATTATTATTGATAAATTACTTTATTTTTTTAACTGAATTGAGTATATTTTTTTTCAAGGGATTTCTCAGAATGATAGATTTTTTTTAAATGAATTTCCTTTAAAAGAAATTTTTTTTATTCATGAATGGGGTTTTCAAATACTAAACTCATTTGTTTTTGATTTGGTAAATCTTTTATAAAGGGTGATCAATATTTTGAAATATATTTTTACAAGTCTAGAACATTTATAACATTGGGTGAATTGGGAAATAGAAAAAGGCAACCTCAGTGTGTGTGGAACCACTAGTGGTTGTTTGGTTGATATTGATAGACTTTTGAAGGAATTGATATCAGTTGGATCTGAAATTTTTCCTGGTTTTGATGTGTTTTAATGTCTAGTACACATTTTCCCATATGATAGATCCCAAATTATAGTTTGATTTTTCCTTAATACATATTTTTATCACATGATGGTTTTAATCATGGATTTTTTATCAAAGGTTCTTATATGAGGTTGTAGCACATGGCCTTTGATGATAGGATATTTAATTGATATATGTTTACCCACATACATATTATTTCATGTATATGATTTCTTGTTTTATCACTTATACTTTGCATATTTATGGTTTTGATATTATTAATAGATTTTATGAAAATATAAACAAAATGATTTATAGAAGGGTTTGGATTTATGAAAATTCATTGTAAAACTATTTTTGTTTTAGAAGATGGAATTGCTTCATTCTTGATATTAAAACATGTATATAATATTTTTTGGTGTCATACTAGTAATTTCTCACAACCTAATTTTCCTTTGGGTTGTTGTACATGTTTTATTTTAGTATCTAGGTAAAGGAAATGGAATCTTGTAGCATGTTTACTTCACCTTCAATCTTTACCTCCATAACAGGTTTATTTAGAAGTGACTATTAGTCACATTGAGAATTTTATTTCATTTTGTTTTATCTTGTATTGTATGTTTTTTATTGTGTATATTTTATTTATCTTAGTACTCTAGTTTTATGTCTTGTTTTGGTTATATTATAGGCTTGTGTCCATTATCTTTGTTTCACCTCACCATGTGGCGTACAACTTGGGTATATGTTTTGGTTGACCCATGTTAGTTTGTTACACCTATCACTCGATCCCATCACCCATATAGACCTGAAAGGATGGATTATTATCTGTATCCTACTTTATTAATTAATCCATATAAAAACCATCAATCCATGTGTCATTCATGCTGGTGTAGTGGATCTAGGGGTTTGATCATGCTCGAACATTCCTCGATGATGTCAAATAGTGACCCTATATGCCAATGGTGAAGAAAACAATGAAAAGAGAGCAGAGAAGAACAAAAAAATTAATAATCTTTATACAATAATTCTTGGAAAATGATTATATAACTAGGGTAATATCAAGGGCAACAAGGGGTTTAATAGATCAATTGTACAATAAAGAATATGGGTTCGTGTGAAGGAATAAATAAATCATAGTTCAAAAGATGATAATTAATAAAAGATAAACACTTTAATCCAATTGAAAAAATCTACAATTCATAATCCCTACATTGATTATGGATCAATCATGGGTGAAGAATGAAGTCACCCGTGATAAGGTAGACCCACTATATTTTCTATCTGTCAATCCACCTCCATCTGATCACCATTAATCATTTAATGTTGATATGAAAACAAATAATTCCATCATCATCCTCTAATATATAGAAAGGATAATGAAGTTATCCATTATAAAATGACAAAAATAGGTTATTTAATTAGGATTTTAATGAGGTCAGTTAATAAAACAAACAAACAATTTATTTATTTATTTTCATTATGCACACCCCCTATAGATTTTGTAACTAGACATTCAGTGATGACCAACATTAAGACTTTCATAGGGAAAAACTCTTATTCTAGTGGTCTCATCTTTTTAATATGAGTCTCCATTCATGAGTAATTACACTTTTATAAGAAAAAAACATTAATTTGATATTACTATATTTAATATTTTTATAATATCAAATCCAGAATCATAGGGCCTTGGAATCTCATGTTGTATCAATGCCTATCTCTGAAAACATTCCTTGGAATATTATAATGTCATACACTGAAAAACTAGAGTAACTATATTATTCACTTCTTCAAGGATTTTTATCCACATAAAACACAAGGTAAACAAAAAGGTGGTGATATGGAGTCTGTGTCTGGCTAGCCCATTCATATGAGCTCTCTTGTATGATATTTTTTCTATCTAACAACATTCACCTAGGGGAGACATAATCACGTTATGTGTATTCTCATGTCAGTTCACAACCACCACTAGGTACCTTGAATGGAATCCCTACACCCTAAAGATATCTTATCCAGGTTGACACAGTGCAACAAGTCATACACACATATCCATAGCTATTATAAGTGGAAAACACCAAGCACTAGGTCAAACTGAAATCATAGGGTCATGTGGTACTACACCTTGCTAACCAGATATAATAATTGGAAAGTTTCCAATGATTCTGAGTGACATTCGACCATCATATCCAAATCCCCATGAACATCAACATGAAAAAATTTATCCAAAAAATGACATCCTTTTAAAAATCCAAACTCTTCCATCATCAGTCCAAAAAGAATATTGATGTTTTCTAGGTAGTACTCATTTTCCCAAGGATGAACTGAACCACTTTCATAATCATCACAAGAACCAACCATAGGCCTACAAGAGCTGACTCCCACTAGCTTGGACCAGTGTAGTGGTGACCTGTAGGGTCCTGTATAAATGCCCTCAAATGGTTCTACGTGGATGGTGGAGTGATAAATTCTATGACACACACTCCATCGATAGTAGGTGATCCTACTAGATATGGACAAAATAAAAAATGTAATATCAATGCATGATATCCAGAACCTAAAAAATCCACTATCACTGGCCATCTGTCTAGAGTAGAAACGTTTTTCTCAAGCATAGATGAGCCCCAAATGCCCCCTTCATTTTCTCCATAACCATGAAGTAAATTTATCATCACTGTTTAGATGATTGTTGAGGAAATTCCATGAAATCGGGATCTCTCTTATATTCAAAGGCATCCCAAACTTTGTACCAATATCTTCACTCTAATTGGTATTTAGTAAGTCAACATGGTGAGTCAGTCTAAGATCACTCAATGAGCATCATGGCCTCCTATAAATCTTGGAATCCCCTTTACCTGAACCAAAGAACACTAACTTATTTCAACTTCCACTTCACACCTCAGCCTCCACCTATAGGTAGGTGAGACGTTAAGAGTTAAACTTGGTAATAAGCTACAACATCATTGGCCATAAAATCAATATCCAAAAGATCTCAGTATAGCCACCCTTCTCTTGGGTGTACTGCTAAGGTAAGAAAACCTCCTCAACATATTTTCTTACAACATGACCAATGACACTGAGTTTCCTTGAAAAAATATTTCCTTCTCACCACCTTTATAGAATCCATTAAGAATATATCCTATGGATATATAGTCATACAAGTTCTTCTATTTGATATCCCCAAGTTGTGCCACCCTAACTCACGGAATATGCACAAGGTTAACTAGCATCGACTGGAGGTACGCTGATCCATCCTAATCCACAAGGGTGAAATACAAAGTGGTAAGCTTATCCATAACTTTAGTCGATAAAAGTAGATAAAAAACCTCATTCTAAACATCTTTATCCACAATCACACCCTTAGTGTCCTACAAGATCAAATCGCCACAACCTCTATAGTGTCCCCTGTCATTCCCATATCTTGGAAGACATATCCCAAGAAGTAGACCTTTAAATCTATAATTGACTCTGTGAGATATGTCATATGACTAAAATGCATAAAGAATGTATAGAACCATCCTCACTTTTCTCAAATTCTACAACTTAGAAACTGAGGACATTAGGGTACATCCATAGAAGACTACCATGAAATGATCCAAAAAGGTTAAGGATCTATCTCCTAAGTCTTGTGAAATCATAGAGGGAATTAGAAACACCAAATTGTATCACCAAGAACTCAAATCAATCACATTGGATCTAGAAATCAACACTCAGGACATCCACTTCTCAAACCTAGAGTTAGTGAAAACCCAAATTGTGGTCAAAATCCAATATCCACTTTTCCATTATCCATTAGTAGAATATGTCATTGATCCTCAGTGATGGATACTTCTCCAAGAAAGTCACGTATCTTGGGTGACACCAATGCACACACAAACTCAATGTTGTATCCACCTCTTTTTTGAAAAACACATGGTTTCCTAGGAAAACACACTAGGTCGTATGAAGCCTCTATGTTTTTTAGAATCCTCTATCCACACCTTCATCTCTCACAACTAAATGGTGTAATCTGATATTCTAGCACAAATATAGATATTTCTCTTGTTTAATTCCCTACATAAACAACTCTACATGTGGAGGTAAACCCAAAACATCCTCAATAAGGTTTCCCTCATAATCCACTATCATAAGAAACTAAAATCTCATAGCATGCACTGATCCAAGGGTAATGCTTTCCAACTAATAAGAAAGTAGTGGCATCCTCCTATGAATGAGCCCATACTTCCATTCTTAGGGATCATTCCTTATCAAAGGATGAATAATCCATCACAAAAAAACAAAATCACAAATATACTCACTTGTATCAATCATTTGACCATGGTAGTAAATCACTAAACCATACTAAGGAAAACATTATAGTGTCCCATAACAATTATGAAATGATTTCATGCAAGTATCTCACTCCTTGAAGAGTTAGGTATCCCCTTTGATAGAAACATGTGATCACTGATCCTCTCTATAGGAGACTCTAGTAGAAGGGTTGAGAAAAAAGGAACTGATTGGTATTTCTATGTCTCGAATAGGGGCTACATATATAGAAGGTGGCTTACGACCACACACCAAAACTATAACTAGAGTAGAGAAGACACATGACATTCTTCAAATACAGTCGGAGGCTTAGGGTCACAAAACTCCACCATTTGAAGATACCTTTCCACTTTCCTACCTATTCTATCTAACCATGGATCGAAGTGACACCACCTAATCTAAAAAACCTCAAACATAAAAGTCGAGGAACTCATCTGACACACCTCAATACTATCATCTATGGGTGACACTGACTATGTCTCGTAGTTTGAATCTATTCACAAGATAATTTCTTTTTGGGGAATGTTTCCCACCTTATTTTATATTATAATCCATATAAAAAATATCCACACAAGGCTCTACCAACACCCCATGTTTCCATGGAAATTTTCTCCTCTAGGACCCCTATAAAGAGGGGTCATATCCAAGTATAACATTCACACCATAGGTTCTTTATAAACCTCTACCACATGAAAAAGGATTGTTTGGATCACCAATAAACATAGGATATCTCTATATCTAAAATAATCTATGTGTAATCAACATAGTTTTGTTATCTGTTGCTACATCCATAGTGAAAAAATTCTCCATAGAAAATATTGGTTGCTAATGATACCATCAGATTGGTCAAGGTATGAAAAATCCCAAAAACCTATAACACTACCTCAAGTAAAACCTATACCGCCTAAGGGTAAACCTCTTCATGGATACTTAGTGATCTCTAGAGTTGGAACTCATATAATGTCATAAGAATGTTCATACCATTTTCCTATAATGCTAGAGATATCAACTACTAAATAAGTGTATGTCCATATTTTTAATCTATAGAATGATCCATGCATCACTCTAAAAGTGGTAACATTTCTCGGATCCTTCCGAGAGAAAATAACCTCATGGGTAGACCTTTGAACTAAGGCCTCATCACTCAACTAATCATTATGATAATACTACCTCAAAATCCTCACATGATATATTCATAAATACATCTCAAAATTTATCAACGCGAACCATATTTAAAAAAATATATGGGGAACTAAATTTAGAAGGAAAATAAAAGGGATCAATCATACACATTTAATATAGAAAGGTCCATGTAACTAATGTCTCGGTATGTTTAGGCACTAAGAAGGTGTTAATAGTCCTAGTGTATGGATACATTGGCCACCGTACCAACACTATGTTCCTTAGCCCGAAATCTGCACTCAATAGAATTTGAAATTGTTTCCCCAAGTCCCAAACAATCCTATTAAGGGGAAAAATCAAAAAAAAATATCATATAAAATCAACTCTAATATCACTCTGTAATTGAACACCCTACTGAGGTTCACTTGATTGATGAAAATCCAAGTTGTTATAACCCCATGACTACCACCATATACCAAGGGCTAGTAATAAGTGTCTAGAAGGCATAACATAAATGGGAGGCCTTTATCTTGTATACCTATACACATGAACCCAAATATCTTCAAGAAATAATGATAATGAATATAAACGACAATAAAATCATGATTGTAAACATGTGTACAATAACCTCTTGGAATATATGTGAGAGTACAACCATTTAAGAAATGAAAAAGGGTAAAAAAAATACCCAACCATAAATATAGGTGGAAACCAAACTAAAAATAACTATATAGAGTATATTAGCAGAGTTCCTGACTCAAGATCCAAAATTATGTCCAATTAACATGGTAATACTCATTATGTATTGCTAATTTCCACTAGTAATAGGTCTATAATAGTCACTACTAACCTGTTAATCATATGCATATGAAAAAACATGTGCGGGAAAATCCTATGAAGGGGGAGTGTAAATATACCTAGTAGGACACTTTGAAATCAGCAAACATGAAACATCATGAGATATTATACATCTCATCAAAATTAATTTATATCAATCCGAAAATGAAAAAAACCCATAATGATAACCTAGAACATCCGTAAGCTAGATATGATCAACAAAAACCCCATATGAGAGATAAAGAGAATATCCATCTCTACAACCTAGCTAACAATAATAAATCTTCCTGCATATCCAAAGTTTCCTCTTCAATTCCCAGAATCTTGCAAAATCATATAAGAAAATGCATAGAGGGGCCTGCACATCACTACTACACACAGCAGCTGATAGAACCACAACTCAAAAAAAATCATCCCATGTAACCTCACTAGAATATGTGTGGAGGGGAATTCTCCTCACCATTAAAACCAATATACAAGGGATCTACACTCCATAGAGTACACACACCCCACCAGAGCTCAAAGATAGGGGATTTTCCCTCGATAGATAGAGGACCTACTCCCTGAATAGGGGAGTACCACATTTACCTGACTAAAGAGTATGAGGGACCCTTTCATTAGTGTTTCAGGGGAGTAACATTACTAAATTTAGAGAACCCATCCCCTAAATAGATGATTACCATCTCTACCTAAATAAAGAGTATGAGATACCCTTGAAATTAGAGTATCATCCCCATAGATAGTGGAACCACACCCCTAATAAGGGGGTACCATCTCAACCTAGAATATCTCTGATGGTCTTTCCCAATCACTACCATCATCAAGTGTATCCTAAGAAAAATAAATCTTGGAACATATAAAATAGTGCATATAAATCCACAACTAAGGACACTATCACATTCAACATATAAAAATAATTAGGATAGACTACACACTGGACAAAATACAAGTCTTTCAAATGGTCATGCTCGAGGGTCGTCTTTAGTCTGATTAGAAAAAAAATCAACTAATATTTAACCTTAAATGTACATTGATTGCCAAAAAAAATTATATTATTTTGATCCTTACTAAAAAATACTCATTATAGGCTATTCAATTTTACAAAACATAAACCTGGTGAATAAATGCATTTCACCATAACACATGTGTGTGTCGCTTTGTAGGCCTAAGCCACAAGTCCTAAAATGTTACCCACCATTGGTATCGAGTCATCCACCTCAATTTTAGGGTCACGATACCACATACATATACACATTCTGATTTCATATGAAAAAATTATAACCAAAATGAGGATTTGAAACAATAATTATAATAATATTTTTTTATTATTTTCATTATTATATGTTGTTCAAATAGAGAGGAACCAACTTATCCTCTCCCTTTCCACTCATACAGCAATAGAACCGTCACCCCTAAATCCTATTTTATCTTTTTATGTATATTAATATGATAAATAATTATAATAATAAAAAAGGGGAGTGAATACCTTTATTTCAAGCACTCTATATTTACTCATGTGCAACTACCAAACCACCCCATCTGGGATTCTCCTTGGTTTAAATTTTTTATGAAACCATTAATAATAAAAATAATATCACATGTTATAATTATTAAAAATAATAATAAATCATAATGTTATTAGTATTAAAAATAATAATAGAAAAATCCTCTCTAAACATTCAAAAAGAAACTGGATTTTAGTCATTCTTCAGCAAAAAAATATTTATATCCATCTGTAGAAACTGAATTTCCCCAAACAAAACTACCATGCACCTTTCGATCAATAATATTTCCCCTATAGATCCAAATCCATGTATTATCACCTACATCACATGTATTTCATCAATATGTCCATAAACAATTTATCTGTTTTTCATTCATACTACCACAATGAATATGGGGTTTCAATCATGCCCGAACCACCCCCAACAATGTCGAACTATGGCTCCACAGGCCAATGGTGAAGAACACTATGAAAGAAGAGGTAAAACCGCAAGAAAAAAGTGATTAATCATTGTCCAAACATTCTTGGACAAAAATTATTTAAATGGGGTGTTATCAAGGGAAACAGTGCCATTAACGGATCAATTACAAGATAAGTAAAGATGGTTTATATAAATGAATAAATAAATTAATGATCAAAATAAGATAATAAATCCAGGATCAATTATTAAATAAAAAGTTTTAAATACACAATTCATGAGACCTAACTCAATTATGTATCAATAATTGATGAATAATGTGTTTGATACCCATCGATCCACCTCAATATAATCATTGTTCATCGTTTGATGTTGATCCACTGACAAAGAACACACTCCTCTTTCTATCATATCTAGAAAGGGTTATGTGTTGATCCCATTGAAAAGCATCAAATGAAGTTATTTATAGAATATTTTAATTAGGTAATTTAGTAAAACAAAGATATAAATTATTTATATATTTTAATTGAATGCACCTACCAATGGATGACTTAACTAGACAACCATCACTAACCAACATTAGGTAACGTGTATGGTAAACCCTGTGTTTTGAACTCAACCATGGTCTCAGATTTCTAATACAAGGATCCATCTATGAGTCTTTACACTTTTTTAAGAAAACAACACATGATATATATTAATATATTCAATATTTTTATAATATAAATTCTAGGATAACTGAGACTTGGACCTCATGCCATCTTAACACCTAGCTTCAAATATATTTCTTGTAATATTACAAATTGTTACACAAGAAAAATAGAGTGACTACAATTAAAACTAATTTATCCCCATTTATATTATGATATTATTTTATTATTCAAGATTGATATAATTAAAAAACATTAATTTTGAATGGAATTCCTTATATTACATTCCAAACTAATCAGATTTGAAAGATATAATAATTCTGGAAGCTTCTTCCCCATTATTCACCTATCTCTCCCCTAATAAGACACACCCCATGATCTTATTATGATATATCTATCAAAAATATTCATTACATGATGATTCATGTGGAAAATAAATGAAAATGGTCCTTTTTTAAATGGATATCTGTATTTAATAACATCCACGTCATCATCAGGGATGATTCCCACCAATACATTCCATTATTATTCAAAATGTATGATCAAACTAGTATGATAGTTTCATAACATTGTTGTCTAGCATTGGAGGAAACCACTTCCTTAAAATTCATAAATGATTATCATCTCTTATATTTTTTAGAATACCAACTAAGAAATCAATCATAGTTGATGTCTTCTTTAAGGGATGTTTTTCCAGTGGTGATAGTTCACCCAAAATATTAGGTTCTCCCCTAGATAACATGTTTTACCTTAAATTACCTATATTAAAAGAAAAAATACAACACATAAAAGTTTAGGAGAATATTTTGGATATTCGTGTTTAACAATTTGTAAGTATGGATTAGATGATCTTATCAACCATGTTTCTCTATTCTTTATACTTCTACATATTTTTCTTTAGGTTAGATTTGATTTTAAGAAGCATGGTACTCATTAATCCTTTTATTTATTTGTGTTAAATGACACTATATTATTTATCCATTAGATCATATTCACCACCTTGTATAATATTCATCCTTTTTTATGAAAAAATCTTTTACTGGAAGTGTTGTTAAACAACATCATGGAGTTCATCCAGCTTTTTTTCAACCCTTATATAATATTTCCCTATCACAAGGGTTGTAATTTCTTAACATCCAACAATGAAATTTGACTTATTATTGTGGAATTTATTCATCTCATATTCAAATAGATTTTCTTATGCCTCATTCAATATTCTTTACATCTCCAAATATAATGGAGAAATAATAAAAACATCATTTTATACATTGGAAAATTATTTGGGTAGTATTTATATGGAATAATGTGAGTGAATTTCTTATCATTATTTCTTTTATATTTTTACAACTAATGTTATTAGGATTCATTTAGATTTGTTTTTCATTATAATTGTTTTCTAGATAAATATATCCCTTCTTATAAAATCTCTTGTTATTAATTTGGTTTACAATGTTCTTTAGATTCATATAAATAGATCAATCATAATTCATGGAAAGTGTCATTCTCTTTCTTCTACATTATAATATGGGAATACACCACTATTATGAACACCACCAATATAAACAAAACAAAAATCTTTAAGTTTATTGAATATGATTGTAGAACATAATTGTTTTTTCATCTTGTGAGGTTTATTCTTATCCAAATTTCCCCCTTAGAAATAAGATTCCATTGTTGTTCTGAATTTAAGGGATTATACTAATAACCATATTTATAGTTACCAAAACTATTTTACACCAACAAATCACCCACAAACATTAACCCTTTCTATAAAACATCTTTTTATATACATTTTATAGTATTTAATTGTTAAAGTTTCTATACCTTTAATTTTTATATTCTTAGGGAACCAAAAATTATACCCTTTATTCTATCCAACAATGAAATATTGGTAGGAATATCTTCATTTCTCTTCTTCCATACTTTTCTAGTTTTTTAAACTTGTACTTACTATAAAAATAGATTTAAAAAGACAATTACAATTGGTATATCTAGTACCTTTTTCTTTGAGATTTAATATGAATATAAATTTAATTATTTACTAATACTCATACCAATTAAAATAGGTGTTTACATTAAAATAATCCATATGATAGCTTGTTGTTACAACTAATTTCTTCTTAAACTATGAAAACTCAATATCTGTCATTTTAAAGTTCACCAATTTAAATTTTGTTTCATGAAACATCATATGGAGATAAATTTTATAATATTTTTTAAATATTACAATCCCAAAACAATATATCCACATCTTTACAATTTCATCATCATTCACATTGACATTTTTATGT
Organism: Viscum album; assembly: GCA_963277665.1. Classification (NCBI taxonomy): domain Eukaryota; kingdom Viridiplantae; phylum Streptophyta; class Magnoliopsida; order Santalales; family Viscaceae; genus Viscum; species Viscum album. The sequence goes on from OY728157.1 coordinate 695,881,693, forward strand.
TACAATGTATCATGCTTCTTAATAATCATGGATTTAATATCAAATTTTGAATAATTAATTACAATGTTATTATTCATATTGTCTTAAATGCATGGAACATTATTATAGAGTCATTAGTGAATTCATCCTTATCAAGTATTAAATTAAACCACTCTTCTTACAATTTGGGGAGGTTATATTCAAGATCAAAATTTTCTTCTTTAATAGATCCAACCTATTTATTAAGATTTATACAGGTAGATTGTTTTTCATTCATAGCTTTCACCTTGTTTTATAACTCTCCTTTAAGATGAGTGATAAATTCCTATAGACATTAAAAAAATTCTATATATCAAAGTGGACATTTTTTGGAGAAAATAATGCATCCTATCTTTTAATGTTTTAAAATATTTTAATAATGAGTTAGGAAGTGCATAATCACTATCATTGATGCTTGGTTCTTTTTAACGATATTTTGAACAATAATTAACACATACATCATGATCAATTGAAACTATATATCCATATAGGGTTGAAAGGATATCATATAACTAGAGGTAGTTGGAACCACCTATTCATCTCCACTTATGCTAATTTTTTCATATTTATCAGTAAATCATAGGGACACTTTTACTTATTTTGATAAGAGTGATAACATCATAATCTTCATATTCCTTTTATTTCTCATACTCATCAAGGACTTGGTTGAAACTAAAATATTATCCAAAATAGATGATTCATTACAAAAATGTCACTTTATTTTAAAACATGAAATAACCTTAAAATCATAAGTGAGAAAAACATGAAAATAGAGAATCAAATCAGACGTGAACATGGATATAATACTAATTTAAGGGACTAATTTGGGATATAAACAATACTATTAGGGGGTTCAATCTATATAGGTAAATTTTAATCCAATTTATACTTTTATCCCCTTTCAATTTACCTCTGTCACTGGATAATATGAATGGGTCGATTTTTCTCTCAACTCATATCCATTAATTTTAACCACTATATATATTTTTATTAATTTTTGATAATCCCATTTTTAATTGGTTTCATAGGGAACCTTACCTGGCACAAAATCCCATGAAATAAGGCTCAAGACATGGTCCTTCAAGGCCCATCTACCAGACAACCAAAAAAATACCCACCCAAGTAGATTAATTTTTTTCCCAAAGAGGATATCCTACAATGCTTCTTATAAACAAATATCCATGTAAGAATTCATGGCACCTAATAACAATGTAAAATCCATATAATCTCATTCATTGAACTCATGTTTATTAATTGTGGTTACTCCATACTCTGACCTCATTTGGGACTACATCTGGGTAACTAACCCACAATTTTTTTCCATCACATTTTTGACACTGTTGAAGCCACCATCATCCGACCAAAGGTCCTAAACCTCTACCACCATCACTCCATCACGGTTTCCTGACACCATTTACTGATACATCTTGTGTACCACATAAATATTAACAATGATGCCTTCCATGATTTCCTTCCCCTGTGGGAAAAGACCATCTATGATTATTCTCCCCCTCAACACTGGAAGAAAGGTTTCCACAAGATATTTCAACATCCCCAATTAATCGGGTTTTATAGGATTAGGACATGGGATATATGCAATATTACAAGGATCCTTTTCCACTAAGATGAACACCAACTACACATGAATTTATTGTCTTAAAATAAAAAAAAAGAAACAAGAGGCACAAAAATTTACAAGGATTACCTCTCAGTATGAGAAGTCCAATCTTTGGTGCTATATAGTAAAACCCAAGGTCACACAAACCAAAAGTAAATTTTTTTTGTGATTTTCAATTTTGTCTCCGGATAGTGTAGAGTGGACATATCACACCCTTGTTTAGATAATTTGACACTAAGTTATATCCCATAAAATTACTATGAATTATTAGGGTAATAGTAATAAATTCTAAAACAAATTGGGAATATTTCATCATTGTCAATGGGCTTCCTATTTGTTATTATTTTTCTTCCCTTTTATAGTATAATGTCACTTCTTTAGTTTAATATGCATAATAAAACATATAACTTCTTATTATTCATATTCACAAAAGCAAATTGATATTCTACTATCACTTATTTCTTATCATTCCCATGAAAATTGAAATTACCAAAACTCCCACTCTCTTATCTTCTTCTATGTGATCTAGGGTTAATAGTTCTCTTATTCTTGTCATGAAATTTTGAACTAACTCATCATATTATTATTATTATTATTATTATTATTATTCAGTGTATAAAAACATCACTAGATCTTCTTATTATTTTCTTATTATCATTATTCAATGTGAAAATAAAAATTTATTTTTTATTTCCATTGTTTGATAGTAAATGATTTCTATGGTTACATCTATTATTCTGTATCTTCTTACATTGAAATCAATTTTTTTTCCATTTTGAATAATAGTTCCAAACTCCAACAAAATTTTCTTCGAAATCATGCAAATATATTTATCTGAAAATATCTTCAAGAAACATCAATTAATTATTCTCTTTTATCGTCATTCTAGTATTTTCAAAATTGTGTAAATGAATTTGAATTTAAATCAGATAAACTATTCGACCTGGCCTTCACTATGACTTCCATTGAAAATCACTTCAATGTGTTAATGTAATTATATGTGGAAATGAAAAAAAATATCATGATCTACTTATCCTCCTTTGAAAATTATCTTATTATTTAATTTAATCTCTAAAATATCCTTCACATTTAAATCCTAACACATACATAAATGTATTCATTGTATAGTGAAATGATCGTGTCACCATTACTCTTGGAATTATTCCTTATAAATCCATCAAAACTATATTTAATTTTTCCATAAAAAAATAAACACATTTATGAATGAAATAGTCATATATATGGATTTATAAATGTAGGATTATCACAGTTTTCAAGTTAACTTCATGTATCTCATCTCCTGCATTCATATCATGAAATACACACATAAATTATTTATTCGGAACTCTAAAAATTTCCATGGAATTACAACATATTTTTACAGTTGTGAACTATATTCATAAAAAATCCATTTACATCCCCAATATTTCTTCAATAAACTTATTCATCCATTACTCCTTAAAATGTGAAGTGATTTATTTCGATAATCATTCATAAAAAAATAGCCTCCTTCTATTATTATAAATTTCATGAATTCAAGATTTTATATGAATAAAAATTTATTCATATCATGGATTCCTCTTATAACATACATTTATGGAGAAAATCCTATAATTTCATGCAAGAGATTATGAATGTGGATTCATTCATGTAGGTAAAGGATCATGATGAATCTTCATATTTTTTCACTATAAATAAAATATCATATATTTCTCCCCCACTCTCATTTAACATCGTAGAATCTTCTCAGTGTGATTATCACATTTTTTTTACATAAAAATTATCTATTATAACAAAAAACTTCATATCCATAAATTTTATAAAGTATTTTATAGTTAAAATTTGTGGAGACGAAAATAATATCAATATCATGATGTATATAATGATTATTTTATATATGCATAGCACTATTATAAAATAATGAAAAATAATAACTTATGGTATGAATGATGTTCACATGCAGAAGATCACATTGGATCATCTTATAGTAAGTCTGAAAATTTATCATTATATTATCTCACTCATTATATGAATATCATTATAATGTTTATTTCTAGAATTACACACAGTAACTAAGAGTTCACATGATCTGTTGATCCTCACATGGTCACTCTTCCTTTGTTTATGGTAGGTCAAGCTACCATCATGTGGTCATAAACGTCTCAATAAATGTTGATAGTAATATAATTGATCTTTACATTAATTCTTGATATCACTTTAGTAGATATATCTATCATAGAAGTTCCATCAACCATGATTGAGATGGGGCTCATGGTTGATCATAGATGTTGCAGTAGATTTCTCAATAAACATAAACTTCATGTAATATAACCCTTTGAGTGACTAAAAGCTATGGTTGAAACACATGAGAAACCATAATTCAATGTGGAATAATTCATAACCCCTGACTGATAAATATTAAAATTTATTATTATTCGAAAGTAAAAAAAATATCATACTTCATTATTGAGATTAGCCACTTAATAACTATTTTCACTACATCTATCTCTCAACCATGGAAGTTGGTTCAGCTTCGAGAATACACAGAGGAACCCCTCATAGTGCACTCAACCTCGCATTAACCCTCTTCATCATCTTAACACCATATTTTCTTTGCATGTACTCCTACATGCCGACGAAAAAATAATGTAACCTTCATGATCCTCCAAAATCTCTATGGGCTATCTAGAGTCAGGCTACCCTCAATATTGTCCTAGGATTTTCCTAGTCAATTTGGTTGGTCGGTTCAAATTGTAAAAAACAAAATTTATAATTAACTCTTATATTTACAGCACTTAGTAAAATGCCAATTGTAACTCCATAATCCCACTTCTAAAAATATACATCCTTCTCATACATTATTTTCATATTCATTGCTTCTAAAATAAAAAATACATCTCAAATATCTTCATGAAAAAATAATCTTTAATTCCCCTCACATATCTTCTCAAATTTAATATATCATAATTTTATTAACAATCTGAATTCACAAAACACCATTGATAGAGGTCTTTATCATTAATATCATTTCAAAAAACATCTTTTTTTACATTTATCTTAATCAAAATCCAAAGATGTGTTATGAAATATTTACTTAATATTTCACAAAATATTCGAATACTTCATCACAATATCCAAGATCACTTGGGTACATCTTCAGAACCACAAATATATTGAAATTGTTTAAAAACAAATACAACGTTAAATAATGTGGAATCAATATATAAATTTCCACCTTTGGGATTTTGGATCAAATAAATACTATATATTATCTAATAGCACTTCCACCATATATATCTCAACTTTATTTTATGTATCATGAACCTATTTTGTGGAATTACATATGAGATCCATCACATGTAAGAAACATAGGAGTTATTTAATTGAAAAATGATCTATATTTTGAGTAGAAACCATGGAGATCACGGATCAAAGGGATAAGTTACTACGAAACAAGACTATGTACACAAACCAAGTTCTGTGGAAATATCATACATTTGAGGATGCTACATGGGAACCAAAAAAATTAATGATACAAAGGTAACAACACTTTTTCTATCCAAGTAATGGAATTTAATGGGAGAAATTCATTTTATGTGGCTAAAATGTAACAACATGGCATTATATTATATATATTTCAATATAAATTATTTATTTGATTGAAAAAAATTTAAATCACCACATGTGGATAAAAAAATAATATTTTAATGAGTTAAAATTATTAAATGTGATTATCATAAGAAATTAATTAAACTAGTGGTCTTAAAAATATGTAACTATAATATGAAATCTATCTAGAAATGAGAAGAAATGGAATTACGTAGTGGGATAATACCTTAGGAGTTTCATTTCTCTGATATTGTAAAGGAGGTAGCATCACTAGTTTTATCTCAAGACCATGATGAAGATAAACCTCATCAAGTACAGTTTGAGGAAAATTATCTACGGGAGAAGTTCAAGAACATGGAAATCACAATGAGATCCATGATGTATATATTACCACTAGTGACTTCCATCATTTGTTACCTTAACCTTAGATCTTACATGGAGGTATTGATTTCTTTAGTAACTAGAATTTTCAATTTAAAAAACATGTAGGTTATTGATAAATTTTAAATATATTCTTATTATTTTATTTGGAAGCATAAAAAAATATAATTTTTAATAAAATTAAAAAGATCATTAATAAAAATTTATTAATAATATTTAACTAGTTATTATTAAAAAAGTAATAAATCTTAACAAATAAGGAATCAAATCATTTAATTTTTGCTGCCTATTTTTTAATGTATTGTGTTTTTTAATACATTATTTATTTTTAGAATGATAAACTAAATTAATTACCATTTAGTTATGAATTTAATGAAATGTATAGATAACATATATAAGAAACACACTGAACTTCATTCAATTGGTTTTTCATGGCATGGGAAAAATAATAAATTCATTTTATATTTAAATTTATTTTAATAACTTTTATAAATTGAATATGATAAAAGGGATTTTATATTTGGAATCTTCATGTCAATATTTTTTATTAATTCCACTTACAATTTTTGGCATAAAATTAATTTTCCAAGGTAAAATCTATTCATGATGGAAGTTTTTAAAAAATGGAAAAAGTGAAAAATCTATGGTTTAAGACATAAAATATCATAATAACATATCTTTAAATGAGTGGATGAATGATTTCATGACCTAACATCATCTTAATTTCCTTATGTATCATATTTTTATAATGTTTACTTGAATATGACATTCCTTATATATTAGGAAATTAATTTTTTTCAAAATGAAACTCCCTTCACATATGAAATGACCCCTCCACCACACCTTCAATGAAGCATATAAAATTATAGTTACCCTCCATAACATACCATATTTCCTTACCTAATAACCATATCCCTTGTGCAGTATCTTCTTATCCCTATATATTTTCCATGTTCTTTAAAACCACGAAGGATACAATGATGAGATACACTTTCTTCTTTTATAAGTAATAACTTCTTATAAACTTTCTTTATTTACCTTCTTTATCTACCACCACTCAATTATGATTTATTTATTTTTTATAAAATAAATATAATATCATTATACTTATATAATGATGTTATTATAATAAAATAACTATATAATCCCACTCATACACTAGCGAAAAATATTGTTTTCCATGACGGGTTTTTTAGTTTTTAACATCATTTTCTTAGATATGTTATTGAATCTGACTATGTAAAATGGTTTTTCATGTCATTAATTATGCACCAACTTGAGAAATTACATCTCATATCTATTTTTAAAAATAATATAACATCAATTAGTCAAAAACAATACAATAGGAAGAGTTTTCAACAATAGTTGTTGTATAAATGACATAAAAAGCCTTTATCACCTTAGTTATTGAAAATATCTGATGTGTTAAACTATATTTCATATCTATTGTAAAATTTACAATATGGAAATAATATTTATTCAATCTTACACATTAGTAATTAAATAATCGATAGGAAACATAATTTTTTCAAAAAAAATTAATATAAAATACCATAGCCCAATAATATAGAAAAAATAGCCATAGAAATAGAACCGGAAAACAAAATCACAAATTCAAATCATTCAGAATTTATAGAATGAAATTTATGTATTTGAATAATTATTATAAATAAAATAATACTTAATAAAACATATGATATAATATCTCCATGATACTTGTAATTGACTTATCTCATATTCAAAATATGATCTAGGGTTATAAAGAAGATAAAAATTAAAAGTAATGAACTTAAAATGTATTATCAATATAATTATAAGGTAAATTAATGGGAACGTTATGAAAAATTATAATATTGTAGAATTTTGAAACTGTACTGATTGAAATTATTTAAAATATAAAGATAGAAAATAATATCCACATTCCATTACTCCTTTTTTCTGATGGTCATTCTATTTTAAATTAACTTTTTATTTAAAAATATCATTTTAGGTACTTCATGCCAAAATGTTGTAATTATAAATGAAAAGTCACCTTTTCACAAACATATTAGATCTTTTCCATCCTCTTTATTATTATATATCTACAGTAGTATCATGTACTATTTGAAAATTATATATATGAAAAAAAATTAAAAGTCATTTTAATATAAAATTATTCAAATAATTAAAAAAATTGTTCAGTATTTTGTGAAAATTTGTGTGCGTGAAACCATCTATATAGCATAACAAGTAATGTTTCTTCTCTTTTGGACCAAAAAAACATCTAATGTAAACTAATATATAAAAATATATACTTTTTTTGGTTACCTAGTTAATAGAATTAACAATTTATTAAATAAGTGTTTTTTACCCTCTAATATAAGTAAGCATCCAATAGTGAATTTCATTACATTGAAATATTTTAGAAATATATATTATTCATTCAATATCTTTGATTGAATTAATTATTTGAGAAATAAATAGTGGGTAAAAAATATATTTACTCATGTTGTAATATACTAAATAAATAGTGTATATTGGTCCTCAATACAAAACAAACATGTATTATGTTTTATTAAATTTAAATAATTGAAAGAAATATGATAATCAACTTTATAGAAAATATTTGCATCATGTTGCCTAAAAAAATTATAGTTACAAGAATTATGTTATGTCTCTTTCAAACTATACTTGTCATTTCACACCCAAAAATTATAGAAACCATTGGAATCTCATAAACCCACAACAATAAAGATGAATATGTTGTTAATTTATAAATTCAATGTGACATAGTATATGAAGCCATAAAAACCAAGAAATGTAACTTTATAACAACCATGTCATTAACTTTAAAGTATTACCATAAAAATATTGTAAAATATATAAATTTAAAAATAATAAAAGTAATTTATCACTAATATGAGATAAAGGAAATAATTTACATATACCTTAGTAGATTTTTTTTGACATGTCTAGATTCCCAAACTAGAAAATGGTCAATACTTTGTCCAACATTAGTGACCAAAAATTTTGTAAATGGTAATATTTCTATACTATCTATAACATCTCACACTATAACCCTAAGCTGATCTATCTATTTCTGTTAATGAAGAATAATATACCCAATATAATATATAATCCTATATGAAACAATATAATTCTGTGGATCCATAATATATAATTGATAATAGATGGGAAGCCTTAGATGAGGAGGTGTATGAATTGGATATGTAACTGAAGGTGTAAGAGTGGGATCTGTAACCAAAAAATATCATTTCATTTCTAAAAAAATGATTTTATTGAATCTATAGTCTTCTCCTCCATTTTCTCACCCATATATAAAATTTTTTCTTTTAAATATTTGATTTTTATTTTATATATATCCTCCTTTGAAGAAGCTCCTAAATGACCAAACACTTTTTGACTAATACACTGACCTTGTGTCCTCATATGCAACTTGGGAGTTTGGGTTTTCCCACTGAAATAGCTAAAATATTCTTCCTAACTTCATGTATGAAGGCCCCTTGTGTTCTCTACTCTTCAAGGGATTCCAATATAAAATATCTGTAAAATTAATTAATGAATCACTATATATAGATCTAAAATAACAAAAATAACATAAATAACTCCTTAGAATCCTCTAATCTACAACCCTTTTTTATTATATAATATATCTACCCTTTTCTATCATTCATGCCCTATTTTATTTTTCATGTCTATCTGGGGGAGGAATGTTCAACCTCTATAAAGCCTAATGATTTTACTCTCAATTGTTGAAAATTTTCCCCCATCGTATATTTTTTATAGTAACGTAAACCCTCTACGAGATAAATTATGAGGGTATAAATTTTGATAATGGATCTCCTAATGAGAACACCACAATTAGTTTTTATTTATGATAAGAAAATCATTAATAAGATCATTTTTTATAAAAAACTTCTAAAATCTAACATTTCACTTTCCAAAAAATATTACTTTCGTATACTTTCAATAAACTGCTTCTATGTATCTTCATTTAAAAAATGATATATATCACACAAATTTTTATTTTTTCTTGTCCCCAAAATGAAATCTGATGTTTGGTTAAATTTAAAATCCAACTATCTCCTAGAATCCAAAGATAATCAATTATTCGAAGTTTCTCTAGATCAGGTGTATCAAATTTCATTTTACAATAAGTGAAAAAAACCTATATAATTAAAAACATGAAATGATATATAAAATAATAATAAATTCCATTTACATTATTTCCACCCATAATTGAGATATTATCTCTCTTTAGATACATTTACAGTCATAAATCAAAACTCTTACATTTAAACATGTTTTTTTATATAAAATTCTTAAACTGTAATTAATTTAGAACCCTTGGATTATCATTATCATTAAACTCAAAATATATACTCGGATCCTAGATATAGGAAAATGGAAGTACTAGTAAAAAATTTCTACCATGTTTACCACCCCTAAAACCCATCTCTTATCCTACGGAAGTAGAAGTATCCTATACAGATAGTTGAAAATGAGACTTTGAAAAAGTATGTGCATGGTCCTCTCTAAAATCATGGGGGTGACTTAAATATTTGATATAATATTATACTACAAATAAAATTAACTAATAATTAGTTCAAAAATACACAAATAAAACTATTATATATAAAATTAAATGAAAAATAATAATTTTTTCCAAAAAAATAAAATGAAACAAATACATTATTACCCATATTTGTTGAATTAATTAACTAAAATATTAATAGAAATTTTAAAATGACACAAACAAAAAATAATAATAAATAAAAAACTACCCCTTATCATATTCGTTGATGTAGTTAAAATTAATGTTTAAAATCATACTGGCAATATTATTTATCTTATTTTTTTAGTTTAAAATGTTAAAAAATAGAGAAAATATTTAGGTAACAAAAATTGATATAGAAAAATGAAATAAAATCATACATAAAAAATTATTCAAATATAACAGTAACATATAATTTTGAATAATTAAAAATGATACAATAAAAACTACTCTTAAATAATTTTTTATATTTATCAAAATATGTGGTTAAAGTAAATAAAATAAAACTAATAAATCTATCATTTTATAAAATTTGAAAATTTAAACAAGAAAAAAATATATGTTTCATATAATAATTTGAAAAACTCTAGGATTATTTTCCCATATTCCTACCTCATGGTGTTTCTGTATAGCTCAAACCATTTCAATTATATGGTCATCAATATTTTCTAATGAGTTTTAGAAGAAGTAGTAAAATAACATAAATATGCATCACTATCAAGTTTTTCTTCACCAAGATATAGTTTTTTTTATGAAAAATGATAGACCACTATAAATTTTAAGGGGAAAGAAATAAAAAAATTATTTTTCAATTGTTTCCATTATAAAAGGTTTTCATATGTAGTACATTATATTTAGATTAACCAGTTTCAGGTCAAATTAATCATGTCTAACATTGTTTTTACAGATAACCCATATAAAGTTAAACATTGGAACTCTGAATTTCACATATTCAATCTCCCATATTTATTAAATAACTCTATAATATAAACTTGGTATATAGATTTGAAATTTTTCTTTAGCACTCAAGAAATACATTTCTTATGCGAACACCAATACACCTATATTCTTAACTACATTTTCACTATCCTAATATTTATTATAAAATGTATTATAATTAATGCCATACCTAGATCATACTATCAAAATTTAATCATAGACCTTCCATTATCCATATAAATGTTTCTTATGCATCATATCTACCATAAATAGTCTTTTCACAAAACTAGCCAGATTACCCTAGTAACCCGATAATTGAGCTGGTCCTAACATATCCCAAAGCATGTTACAGATCCCAATGGGTTGAAAAATAGCACCTAGCATCATAAAAAATGAATGTGAGAATTAATTTCCCACTAACATTATAGGAGAAAAATAGGAAAGTTAGCAATGAATACAAAGGGAACTCCAGAGGGGAAATTGTGCATGAAGTGAAACATGAAGAACAACCCAAAGTAATAAAACCATGTACCATAAAATAGAAAAAATTTCTCAAGTATAAATGAGCACAACTCACCAAGGCCACAGATTTATAGATTGAACCACCTCCAAGTGGTTCTTTACCTATGATATAACCTAGAAGGAGATAGTCTACGAACACCCGAAGGAACATGTGGGGCATGAGCTAAATTCTTTATAGGGTCTAAACAAGGATTCCATTATAGATGCCAACATTAAATTAACTAAATCAATAGCTTTCAATTTTAAAACAAATGGGTTTGTCATTTCAAAAGAGTATTTAAAAAAATCATTCTTTACATATAAAAATATGGAATACATTTCAAATGATGGAAATACTTTAAAGAAATGGCTTAAATAAACATCTTTTATATAAAATAGTTTATATAAATTCAAATGCATGTAAAGAAGTTCAAATCAATGTAATATTTTCATTTTCAATACAATAAAGCTAGAAAAATGGGCATATGCCTAAAAAGGGAGGATAGATCCAAGCTATAAGGACTCCACACTCAATGTGACACACAATGTGTATATACGCCCCTTTGAACTCAGTCAAATGAAGACTCATCACCATCACTGATTTGAACTAATGTACTTCATTTATGTTTTGGAATTTTCTAAATCATAAAGGGCCTTATAAATAACTTACTAAATACCTAATAATTTCATGTGATCTAGTGAAAAAATAATTATGGATAATTTATTTTAAAACTGTTTAAACTAAAATTTATCCCATTATCCAATTCAAATATGCCAATTTCCATTCAAAAATAATTTAGAGACCCGAAGCTTGACGTACATGGACATTACATTACTTTAGCGGAATACTTAGTACATAAAAAAACACACACAAAAGGACCGTAATAGTTTAGTGTCTTTGGAAACTTGGAACGTAATCTTCTAATCGTGGTGAAAGATCTTCAACATCTCCCATAAAGATCTTTCCCTTTTTTTCTTACCTAAAACCTTTCTTTATATCCTAGGGAAAAGAAAACATAAAAATGGTGAGCTCAAATTCTCAGTAAGGGTAAGAATGGATAAAATAAAACATACCATATACATTTGAACTTAAAAACATGAACATAATGTTTAAACATCAAAAGCTTGAGAAATGACATAAAACATGGAAGTACGTAAGGCATAGATCATAAAGAAACATTAAGAATGAAAAAAATAGCATGGGAATAAAACATGTAATTGTGGCATCTATTAAGAACATGTAATTATTTCCGTAGTAGCCAAGGCATTGCTGCCAAGACCATCTTAGTGGACAAAGTCCCATTCTGAATCGAGTTCACTCCTCATTTCAGTCCTGTAACACTGAACCGGATTAACTTACCGTTCCAGCCATGTCTATCTCATGAGATATAAAATCTTTACCCAATGCATTGGAGGGAGATATAGGTCCCACCCATCTCATAATGAAATCATTCTTACTTGTGCCACAAAAAAACATACATCATTCATAATAACCCAATAAACAAAATGGGTTTCATAAACATCATTCCATCATCACATAATCCATATAAAATAAATGGATATCATTTAATAATAAGAAAAATGAAACCATGTAAATCATAGAGACATGATACCTACAACATACACATATGAAATAATGTCATCTTATATTAAAAATGGTTTTTATAAAACACTTGAATTGAATTATTGAGGAAAATATCATTTCTTCTTCAAAATAATTTTCTTTTCACAAAATGTCATGCAATTTTAAAAGAAAAGGCTTTTTTTGAAAATAGTCATGAAATATTTTGTAGGAAGCTTTATGAAAATAAGTCTTTATAAAACCGTAAAAATTCGCTCGTGCCGTATAAGTTAAAAAAAACATTCTTCTCATACTTTTGCTAGAAAAGTCAAAAAGTACCTCGTAATGTAAAAAAAGAAAGATTCCTTACATACCATGTAGTAAAAGTCAAGAATGGGTAAAAAGGACTTTAAACATACATGAAAACACTTTTATAAAACATGTACATGGATGATAAAAATAACCCTAGAAAATACTTACGAATAAGAAATCTCGGATAAAAATGAGATTTGAAAAATTATCCCTTACCTTAGGTCTGATTTGCTTCGTAAGTGTCCGAACCTCCTGTATAATGATTTAAATAATGTTATTGACTTATTCAAGAATCATACTTATTTTTATGATATCATATATGGTCATATTCTTATCTTCTCAGTAGTAATATTCCATTGCTAGTTGTTATTCGGGTGTTTATAACTTTTTGTTCTTATGCGTGTTTTGTCGAATAAATTATTATTATTATCTTTAGGTTATAGATACATCATTTCCAGAATGGTATTAATGTACTATATATCATATTTATTCATTCAATTCATTTATATAATCATTATGAAATGAATATCATGTAGAACGAATCGCATCACATCGTGGAGACGGTATTCCGTACGTACGCACGAGCGATGATATCGTTCTCATGATCGTGGAATTGTATTGGAGTGTATGTATACTATTTAATAATCAATATACCTTTATAATAATCATATATAGTAATTATTTACACCATTATACCCATCCAAGTAAGGTGGTGGTGGAAAATAGATTACACCACGGTGTGGAGACGGTATTCCGTACGTACGCACGCGCGGTGATTTCGTTTTCCATAGGATGGATAGATGGAGAAATAGGGTTGTTTAATACTTATAATAACATATCAGTATATGAGTGATACTGATTTTATTACTTCATAATGAAACAACTAATGAATAAGAAGTGGAAGAAGAAATAAAGATGAAAGAATCGGTAACGGACATTACCACTTCTTTGAAGCGCTTCTTTGAGACCTCCTTTTAGGGCACTAAAATTGGTCTTTGAAGAATACCAGGACCTCTAGTATGACTCTATGGAAGTGGAGAGAAGAAATTGTCAGGGGTTGGGTGATCTTGAATGCTCAAAGTGGTGTGAGGAAGAGAGGGAGGAGGTTCCCTTTTATAAGGGAGGAGAGGGGCACCTTTGGAATAACTAAAAAAATTATTTTATTATAAAGTCAAATTCGGTTTTTAGTAGCTCCAAATTGATATATTTCGAAGCTAAGGTGGGTATGTGTCTAAATCATATCATCCAATAGAATTTGGCCAAGTTTAGTTTACTATTTTAACCTTATAATTTAGTTTTAACTTTAAGTTAGATAATTTTACTTTTACCGTGTCTTTTTGTGTTCTTACACTATAAGGTTAATAAACATACTATAACAAGCCAAACGAACCCCAAGTTGTTTATTATTAATATAAATAACCTTATCTAAGTCATTTTTCCTAACCATATATTTTTAGGAATATAATAACAATTAATAATATAATATTTGTTTTAAAAACTATTTTATGTCAATTTTGACACTATTTGGTAATGGATTTTTGTAAAAATCATAACAGAATGATTAGTTCGAAAAAAGTTAATTAAATCAACACTAACATGTAATATTAACATATAAAAGTTTTTGAATTCATAAAAAATCTCAAATTACATTTATTTGGGTATTTATAACATCAATTATGTCAATATTTCATTAATAAGATATTTATTGCATCATCATTATATCATAAATAAATTAAATTATTTAAAGTCTAAAAATTACAAATAAAATATAATTATGTAGGAAATCTTTTTATATTTCTAATGAATATTTATATTAGAATTTATCTTATGTATAACTCTATATTAAAAATGATTTACTTAATAAACTTTGATTTTAACTATTTTAACCCTTCTTTAAATAAATTAATAATAAATGTCCTAATCTAATCCAAGTGGGCCTAAATGGTGATATTTTATTCCTAAGGTTTTTTTTGGTCGAATTACACTTGTCCAATAGAATTAGGACATGTGTTAGGGTAATAATAATATCATTTTTACCCTTAATTACCCTATTTACTTTTAACCGTGGTAAAAAAAAGTAAAAAGTTATTATTCACCAAAAATTATTTTCATCTCATTGAACCACATTTTAGTCCTTGATATTAACCGTGTCTCTCGGATTTTCGAAATTCCACTCACAGAAGCAGTAAAATTAAGTTTTATGAAAAATTTAGTTTTTTTTAACTACCACTTAGTGGTTTCACTATTCATCAAAAAATGAAAGTTTCCAGAAAAATACAAAAAAATAGGCCTAAGCTATATTTGATATTATGAATTCAAAAATTATGTCTATTTTATAAAATTCAAAACATATCAGTTACATTAACTAATTTAAAAATTAATTCCCGTCGTCAAAACAAATAGCGTGTTTTTAAGAGATAATAACTATCAAAAGATTGACACTTGTTTATATCTGGTTTAAATATGAAATTACATCCAATGACCAAAAGTGTATTAAATTGTAAAAATATATTCTAAATATACTTTAAAACCACTCAAATTAATAATTTATCACTATTAATTATTTTGATTTAAAAAAAATTTAATTAAAATTTAGTAATTTTCAGTATTCATCAGAATATGAAAGTTATCCGAAACGTACCAAAATTTCACCCTAAGCTAATTTCAATATTACGAATCCAAAAATGAAGTCCATTTTGAAAAATAAAATTTAAAAAATTTCAAAAAGTGGTTATTACTATTCATAACAGCTAGTTTTAATAATATTTTAATAGCATATCATTATTTAGTGAAACTCGGTATTGCGTACGACGCAAGCTATCGAGGAAGTCCGCGATTGCGTGCAAGGCAAGTCAAGGATGCGTGTTGTGCAAGATCCTTTTGGTGTAGCATACAACACAAGACATTAATGAAATTGAAAAGAATATTTTTCATAAAATCTCGGGGTGTTACATTCTACCCCCCTTAAAATGAATTTCGCCCTCGAAATTCGTCGGGGTTATAAATGGTTTAGTACTCGAATGTTTCGTTAATAGAAACCCATATCGTAAAAAGGAATACCAAAACCAATCTTTAAAAACAAAAGTATGAAACGTAACGATTACCCAAATAAACTAATCACTGGGTTTCCACATAGGTGAAAATATGGATATGGAAGAGAAATCTAACCACCATGTTCTGATGGAGAGTGGTAGAGAACATGGCTATGGAAAAGCCAGAAATCACAAAGCCATAAATTTGTGACGATATAAGGTACCATTTGATTCATCAGATATAAGAGTACTAGGACAACATTTTTGGTTTTCAAAATCATTTCCCTAAAGTTGATGAAAATGGAATTAGAAGAAATACTTTCGTGATTTTGGTACAGTGTCATCGTTGGTCGTTCTTTGGACAATTTCCACTTCATCTCTTAAAGAAATGAAGTTGAATTTGTCATTAATGAAGTGTTAATAGATCATGTGATAGAATGATGGGTCATTCCATCTGTCTCAAACAAAAGGTTACAAAAGTTATCAAAAATACAAAAGACCATCTATGGTGAGGTTAATCGTATACGATTCCAAAAATGAACTTATACTTAATATATCATACCGCGTAATAAAATAAATCTAGTTTCTACTAACCGGGGACTTCCTTTAGGCCAGTGGTAGGTGATAAAGGCCAGTCGCACTTTGGTTGTGGGTTCGATTTCCACAGCCTTGTCCGACGGGATGGGCTGCCACCCGTCCTGCAGGTTGTCCTTTTCCTAAAACTACATTACTATAACATCCCATCAATAATATCAAAAAAAAGTTATATCCTTAAACAATACTAACTTATATCCAACACAATCCATTCCAATCTTTAGGCTTATCTAAAATACTGTTGTCCAATCTCATATTATAGTGAAAACGATTACCAAAGAGTTCATATAACAAACAAGTTAATACCATCGTTGATCCCCGTATATCATGAGATATGTCTTGTTGGTCACATTCCAAACATTCGAAGGACTTAATCATATATTATCTTGAAAAATGAATACCCATTGAATCTTAGTGAAAACATGGGTGCTATCAAAATTTAACTCTTTTCACATAACAAAACCTCAAACCATGATATAACTATTTCCTTATATCATTCATGAGCTCATGAATACTGTAAAACATTTCATTTTCTCCTTATCCCTTCATTATGTGCATATCATCTTTTTTCCAAAAATATCTCAATCACTTTCCATGGTTACCGGTACCATAAAATTATTTAAAACCACAATAGACCAATAAATAAATATTCTAATATTCCACGATACTATATACAACATTATTTTGGAATCCCATTACACAAACACTTAATCATTCCACCAAATCGTTTTCTTATTCAACATCGCCAATAGTGATCGCATGTGACTTCATTTTGTCCTTTTCCTTAAGTGGTTTCTCATGTCGATCATCACTAACCCTTGGATTAGGGCATTTATTAGCATAATACCCCATTTCCTTGCACTTGAAGCATTGAAGTGTTGGTGGTGTGTTCTCTGCAGTCTTTTCTTTATTCACATCATTAGAAACCCTTTTTCCATTACTTCGACACTCATCTGCTTGATGACCTTCTTTTCCACACTTAAAAAATTTTCTAGTCCCTTTAAGACAATCTCCACCATGCTTCTTTCCACACTTTAAGCATAAGGAAACATTCATCTTCTTTTCACCATTATTCTGAGATTTCTCCTTGAACTCCATCTTTCGTTTCTTGTCAAAACTACTAGATGGATAAGTAACAACAACTTCTATTTCTACCTTGATAGCACAACGCACAATTTCTTCATAGCTACTAAAGTCTCTTATAGCTAATTCCCTTCGAAGATTTGGTTTTAAGCCACTGAAGAATCGATCAACTTTACTTTCAGGTTGGATGATAAAACCAGATGCATACCTTGAAAGCCTTGTAAAATTCGATTCGTCAACACCAACAGATTCATCATCCTTTTGCTTTAGTTCATGAAACTCCTTCTCCATATTTGTTCGAAGAATACGAGGGATGTACTTATTAAAAATAAGTTCTTGAACTCTCCCAATTCCATGGACTCAATTTCATCTCTTGGCCTCGTATTCTTGATAATATTCCACCATTGATCAGTTTCACCTTCCAAACGATGTACTGCTAAGATGACTTTATCATGTTATGAACATTGAAGAACTGAAAATATCGTTTCAGTGGTACGGATCCATTGTTCAGCAACAAGTGGATCAGAAGGCCCACTGAAAGAAGGTGCACGTTGCCTCATGAAGGACTCAATAGAATATTGTTCCCTTCTCTGCTCATTTGGAAGTCCAGAATGATTCATAGCTTGTGTACGTATAGCGATAAGATTTTGCACTCCATCTCCCATAACATTTGTTTGTTCAAGAGGAAAATCATTGCATTGTCCATTTCATTGATCAACACGATTCCTTCGGGTTCCAACCATCGTCTAAAACCCAAAAAGAATAGTGTGAGAGGCAAAAATCATGCTAGGGAAAACAACATAATAAAGGGGGAGTACCTTCAATATCTAACATCTTAGGTTTAATTCTATGATCGTTAGCGTAATTCTAGTAGTATAACCAATACGTATACATAACCTTAGGGACATCCGTAGACATACCTTAGAAATATCTCTAGGGATCTCACTAAAGTTCTCGCATCCTAGTTTCCAAAGGTTGACTAAACCTTTCCTCTGATACCAACTGTAGAGACCCGAAGCTTGACGCACATGTACATTACATTACTTTAGCGAAATACTTAGTACATAACAAAAACACACACACAAGGACCGTAATAGTTTAGTGTCTTTGGAAACTTGGAACATAATCTTCTAATCGTGGTGAAAGATCTTCAACATCTCCCATAAAGATCTTTCCCTTTTTTTCATACCTAAAACCTTTCTTTATATCCTGGGGAAAAGAAAACATAAAAAGGGTGAGCTCAAATGCTCAGTAAGGGTAAGAATGGATAAAATAAAACATACCATATACATTTGAACTTAAAAACATGAACATAATGTTTAAACATCAAAATCTTGAGAAATGACATAAAACTTGGAAGTACGTAAGGCGTAGATCATAAAGAAACATTAAGGATGACAAAATAGCATGGGAATAAAACATGTAATTGTGGCATCCATTAATCCCATGTAATGATTTCCATAGTATCCAAGGCATTGCAGCCAAGACCATCTTAGTGGACAAAGTCCCATTCTGAATCGAGTTCACTCCTCGTTTCAGTCCTATAACACTGAATCGGATTAACTTACCGTTCCAGCCATGTCTATCTCATGAGATATAAAATCTTTACCCAATGCATTGGAGGTAGATATAGTTACCACCCATCTCATAATGAAATCATTCTTACTTGTGCCACAAAAAAAACATACATCATTCATAATAACCCAATAAACAAAATGGGTTTCATAAACATCATTACATCATCACATAGTCTATATAAAATAAATGGATATCATTTCATAATAAGAAAAATGAAACCATTTAAATCATAGAGACATGATACTTGAAACATAAACATATGAAATAATGTCATCTTAGATGAAAAATGGTTTTGATAAAACACTTGAAATGAATTATTGAGGAAACTATCCTTTCTTCTTCAAAATAATTTTATTTTCACAAAATGTCATGCAATTTTAAAAGAAAAGGATTTTGTTGAAAATAGTCATGAAATATTTTGTAGGAAGATTTATGAAAATAAGTCTTTATAAAACCGTAAAAATTCGTTCGTGCCGTATAAGTTAAAAAAACATTCTTCTCATACTTTTGCTGGAAAAGTCAAAAAGTACCTCGTATCGTAAAAAAAAGAAAGATTACTTACATACCATGTAGTAAAAGTAAAGAATGGGTAAAAAGGACTTTAAACATACATGAGAAAACTTTTATAAAACATGGATATGGATGATAGAAATAGCCCTAGTAAATACTTATGAATAAGCAATCTCGGATAAAAATGAGATTTGCAAAATTATCCCTTACCTTAGGTCTGATTTGCTTCGTAAGTGTCTGAACCTCCTGTATAATGATTTAAATAATGTTATTAACTTATTCCATAATCATACTTATTTTTATGATATCATATATGGTCATATTCTTAGATTCTTAGTAGTAATATTTCATTGCTACTTGTTATTTGGGTGTTTATAACTTTTTGTTCTTATGCGTGTATTGTCGAATAAATTATTATTCTTCTCTTTAGGTTATGGATACATATTTTTTCCAGAATGGTATTAATGTACTATATATCATATTTATTCATTCAATTAATTTATATAATCATTATTCAATGAAGATCATGTAGAAGGAATCGCATCACATCATGGAGACGGTATTCCGTACGTACGCACGAGCGATGATATCATTACCATGATCGTGGAATTGTATTTGAGTGTATGTATACTATTTCATAATAAATATACCTTTATAATAATAATATATATAGTAATTATTTACACCATTATACCCATCCAAGTAAGGTGGTGGTGGAAAATAGATTACACCACGGCGTGGAGACGGTATTCCGTACGTACGCACGCGCGGTGATTTCGTTTTCCATAGGATGGATAGATGGCGAAATAGGGTTGTTTCATACTTATAATAACATATAAGTATATGAGTGATACTGATTTTATTACTTCATAATGAAACAACTAATGAAGAAGAAGTGGAAGAAGAAATAAAGATGAAAGAATCGGTAACGGACATTACCACTTCTTTGAAGCGCTTCTTTGAGACCTCCTTTTAGGGCACTAAAATTGGTCTTTGAATAAGAACAGTAACTCTAGGATGTCTCTAGGGAAGTGGAGAGAAGAAATTGGCAGGTTTTGGCCGAGCTTGAAGGCTCAAAGTGGTGTGAGGAAGAGAGGGAGGAGGTGCCCTTTTATATGGGAGGAGAGGGGCACCTTTGGAATAACCAAAAATATTATTTTATTATAAAGTCAAATTCGGTTTTTAATAGCTCCAAATTGATATATTTAGAAGATAAGGTGGGGATGAGTAGAAATCCTATCATCCAATATAATTTTGACAAGTTTAGTTTACTATTTTAACCTTATCATTTAGTTTTAACTTTAATTTAGATAATTTTACTTTTACCGTGTCTTTTTGTGTTCTTACAATATATGGTTAATAAACATACTATAACAAGCCAAACGAACCCCAAGTTTTTTATTATTAATATATATAACATTATCTAAGTCATTTGGCCGAACCTTAGATTTTTAGGATTATAATAACAATTAATAATATAATATTTGTTTTAAAAACTATTTTATGTCAATTTTGACACTATTTGGTAATTGATTTTTGTAAAAATTATAACAAAATTATTAGTTCTAAAAAAGTTAATTACATCAACACTAACATGTCATATTAATATATAAATTTTTTGGAATTCATAAAAAGTCTCAAATTACACTTATTTGGGTATTTATAACATCAATTATGTCAATATTTCATTAATAAAATATTTACTACATCATCATTGTATCATAAATAAATTAAATTATTTAAAGTCTAAAAATTACAAATAAAATATAATTATGTAGGAAATAGTTTTAGATTTCTAATGAAAATTTATAGTCGAATTTATCTTATGTATAACTCTATATTAAAAATTATTTACTTATTAAACTTTGATTTTAACTATTTTAACCCTTCTTTAAATAAATTAATAATAAATGTTCTAATCTAATCCAAGTGGGCCGAAATGGTCATATTTTATTCCTAAGGTTGTTTTTGGTTGATTTAAACTTGTCCAATAGAATTAGGACATGTGTTAGGGTAATAATAATATCATTTTTACCCTTAATTACCCTATTTACTTTTAACCATGGTAAAAAAAAGTAAAATGTTACTATTCACCAAAAATTATTTTCATCTCATTGAACCAAATTTTAGTCCTTGATATTAACCGTGTCTCTCAAATTTTCGAAATTCCACTCACAGAAGCGGTAAAATTAAGTTTTATGAAAAATTCAGTTTTTTTTAACTACCACTTAGTGGTTTCACTATTCATCAAAAAATGAAAGTTTTCAGAAAAATACAAAAAATTAGGCCTAAGCTATATTTGATATTATGAATTCAAAATGCTGTCTATTTTATAAAATTAAAAACATATCAGTTACATTAACTAATTTAAAAATTAATTCCCGTCGTCAAAACAAATATCGTGTTTTTAAGAGATAATAACTATCTAAAGATTGAAACTTGTTTATATCTGGTTTAAATGTGAAATTACATCCAATGACCAAAATTGTATTAAATTGTAAAAATATACTATAAATATACTTTAAAACCACTCAAATTAATAATTTATCACTATTAATTATTTTGATTAAAAAATTTGTTTTTAATTAAAATTTAGTAATTTTCACTATTCATCAGAATATGAAAGTTATCCGAAACGTACCAAAATTTCACCCTAAGCTAATTTCGATATTCCGAATCCAAAAATGAAGTCCATTTTGAAAAATAAAATTTACAAAATTTCAAAAAGTGTTTACTACTATTCATAACGGCTAGTTTTAATAATATTTTAATAGCATATCATTGTTTAGTGAAACTCAGTATTGCGTACGACGCAAGCTATCGAGGAAGGTTGCGATTGCATGCAAGGCAAGTCAAGGATGCGTGTTGTGCAAGCTACTTTTGGTGTACTGTACAACACAAGACATTAATGAAATTAAAAATAATATGTTTCATAAATTCTCGGGGTGTTACAAATAATATCATGGTTTTTTAATCAAATACATGCCCTTTTCCAAGATAGAACCTAAATGTTCCTATCAAAAACATTTTAAGCCATTTTTACCAAATACAATTTGAAATCAATTTCATCAAATTAACTTCCACAATTTTCCATCAAACCAATTTTACAATTTAAATTCAACAATTTAAATTTCACGAATATCCGTAAATTTCTCAAACACACCCCAATTCACTAGAATTTGAGGTTTTCCCAATTTTGTGCCAAAACCAAATTTCCAAAACCAAACCCCCAAATTCAATGGAATTGTGATTTAAAAAAACTAATTGAGATTAGTTTCAAGAAAGTGAATTTAAATAAAAAAATAGAGATCAAATCAATAAATTCATGTTAAATCAAATTTGTACATCATACCGGAACCACCAACCTTTCATGGAAACACAAATCCTATAACAGAACCTGAGAAAAAGCATGAAGGTATATAGGAACTCAACCTAGAAACCATATTTAACAATACAGGGTTGAGATCCATCAATCCCAAGATGATCTGTCAAACTCCAAGGAGAGGAAGTTAAAGATAAAGGGATAATTCTTAACAGAAAAGTCACACTGTAACCATAACAATGATCAATCGATGATTGAAATAAATCAGAAGGGTTTAATGGTTCCAAAATCACTTAGGAAAGACTCTTTGGTTATCATAAAAGAAAAATAGATAGTTTTAGAAGAAAAAATCTTCTAGTTATCCTGTTAAAAAACATCAATTGAGACTTTACATAATGTGTAATATAATTACACATCGTTTAATTGAATAAAATCCCAAAATCGCTAAAAAATCTGCCACCTTTTGATAAAATCAGGTTTGTGATTATTTCATAATTTACACATTGTGTAACCATATTACATGGAGTTTAAATCTCCAGTAGATAGTAGAGAAAACCGTTTTCTGCTGAGAATTGAACAAATCTATGACTTCACCATTAAATGTATCCTCCCAATTCCTTCTCAGCCCTACCTAGACAACAAAAAAGTATACTGTGAGAATTTTTAAAACATACCTGTCACAAGTGTAATGGGATGGTACAACCTCCCCACCATAGAAAATTTATGTCCCCCTAAAGCCTTTCAAGGTGCTTATATATCAAAAAGGTGAGGACACTTCTCTTTCATTAGTGCCTCATGTTCCCATATCCCAGGAAAATCAAAATCATGCTACCATATCACTTGAACCAAAGGTATCAAACTCCCATGGAGTACCTTGGTTTTAGAATCAAATATTGGGAAAAAAATCCCTCAAGGTATCATTGAATCATTTTTTAGGTCATTATGTTAGTTGACAAAGTGGGCCTCCATGTCATTTTTGTTGACAAAGCAGACCAGGATGTACAAATTTGTAAAAAAAGGGGGTTTATTGGTGACATTTTGAGTTCAAGGGTAGTTTTTAACAATAAATAATTTATTGAAGAACCTCGACAAAGTAATGGATGATCTAGAGGTGATAAAAAAAAGAGCAGATACAAGGTGGCATTGTTTTCCAGTTTTTTCCAAATTTTTGGGCCTTAAAATCGACAAATGGAGAAAAGTGTTTTTCGAAAAGGGACTTGTGCGTCGGTGTCTTGGAGGCTTGGAAACTTGCGTGCCATATGTTTTTCAAGATCAGAACATCAAAATATGTCAAAGGAAAGAGGGGCACCCAAGTTTTGGTTTGGGCATGCAAGTGGCTAGGGCGACAGAGACTAGGGTGGCTGGACTTGCACACCGAGAGGAGACTTATGCGCTGGTTCTCAGGGTACCCAAAATTCCTATAAATATAGGGATACCCATCCTAATTTTGTATAGAGTTCAACACTTAGAGAAAATTGGAGCTCCAGTCGCGCATGTGGTTTGGTAGCGCAAGTTGTGGTTTCCTTGCGCAAGTAAAAAAATACTCAGATGTTGCGCACTAATTGATAGTTTCACGCCAATACTAGTTTGGGCGTAGAATTGTTTGAGTCACCCATGTTTAGAGTTAGAGAAGGGAGTGTCGTGCAAGTGGTTTGGTAACACTTGTGTTCCAAGCTTGAAGAAGCGCGCCAGGTATTGAAGAAGCACACCAGGTATTAGAGAAGCGTGCCAGGCATAGAGAATCATGTCGGTCATTCTAGTGTTGCACAAAAATTTGGAATATATCCTGGTACATCTATGGTAAAGTTGTACTCATTTGTGGATGAAATTGGAACTTTGAAAGAGCATTAACATACAGTGGAAGATGCATTCATTTATGATAATAAAGGAACCTACAAGTATTTAAACTGTGAGTGGATCTTCTAAAGAAGCAGTGAGAAAACATCAGTAGAGAGAGTATTGAGATTTCATATTTTGAGTTGTTGTAAACTAGTAGTGATAGTTAGTCTGCTCTGAACTTTGTAAACAGATGTTTTCTTTTAGTGGATTTGGTACATCGGCACATCGTCGGTGTGTGCTCCTTGGACGTAGCCCAGTGAGGGTGAACCAAGTAAAAATTGATGTGTCCTATGCATGATTTAGTTTCTATTTATATTTTTTTATAGGAAAGAGATAGAAGATAGTTTACCTTAACAACGAAAAAAAGATCAATATGGTAATTTGTTTTAATCTATCATAACCTGATTCACCCCCCCCCCCCCTCAGGGTATCTAACCCAGTGCACCTAACATCAACTATCATGACTGGCCATTTAGTCATGGATAAATTAGGTTCAATCTCAAGATCCATCTAGATTAGAACATGATATGGATCAGATAGATACTTTGGTAGCTGAGATACATGGAACATCTCATGTATTGTTGTTAGATATGGTGGAAGTGTGAAATGGTATGAAACTTTCCCCAAAAATTCAACAACCTAAAAAGGTCCCAAAAATAAGCGACAAGTTTACCTTGCCTCCTAATCCATTGATGAACCAACCAAGGTGAAACTTTCAAGAACACTAGGTCACCAACTAATAATTCTAGAGGTCTTGGATGACAATCATCATAAGATTTTCATCATCTTTCTTCCATCTACATCCTCTGAAGAATCAATTGAATATTTATTGTCGTCTCTTGGACCAAGATTGGTCCAACCAAGGAACTTTCACTAATCTCTGACCAACACAACAGATATATACAAAGATGTCCACACAAGTCCCCAAAAGGATCCATTCTAATTGTGAATTGGTAACTGTTTTTATAAGAAAACTCAACCAACCCTATGTGATCATCCTAAGATCCACCAAAGCCAAGACCACAAGCGTGAAGCGTATCCTCAAGAATTTGTATAGATCTTTCTATTTGTCTATCCAACAGGGGATCGTATACTATACTCAAATAGATGTGAGTTCCTAGTGAGTCCTGAATGCCTCCCCAAAATAGAGAAGTTATCCATGGACCCCTATTAGAAACTATAGCTAAAGGAACTCCATAAAAACAAACATTCTCTTTCAGATAGAGATTTCCCAACTCCTCAAATTTTGTTGTATCATTAATGGTTATAATGTGTTCAAATTTAGTGACTCTATAAATCACAACCCATATCACATTCAACATTATAAGGGTATGACGAAACCTGACAACAAAGTCAATAGATATCTCATCCCACATATAAGTTGGGATCAGAAGTGGATTTAGAAAAACGAGAGGTTTCTCATGATCAAAATTAACTTGTTGAATTTTATAACCATGAGAAACAAATTCATAAATGCCTTTTCTTATTCATGGCTACTAAATAGAGGGTTACCATCTCTACCTAAATAAAGAGTATGATAGACCCATGAAATTAGAGTATCATCCCCATAGATAGTGGAACCACACCCCTAATAGGGGGTACAATCTCTACCTAGAATATCTCTGATAGTCTTTCCCAATCACTACCATCATTGAGTGTATCCTAAGAAAAACAATTCTTGTAACATATAACATAATACATATAAATCAACTACTAAGGACACTATCACATTCTGCAAATAAAAAAAATAGTATAGAATACACACTGGCCGAAATCCATGTATGTTAAATGCTCAATCAATGCACAAGGGTCATCATTAGTCTTATGAGATAAAAAAATCCACTAATATTTAACCTTAAATGTACATTGATTACCAAAAAAATTACTTCATTCTGATCCTTACTGAAAAATACTCAGTATAGGCTATTCAATTTCCCAAAACATACACTATATTAATAAATTCATTTCCCCATAACACATATGTATGTTACTTCATAGGCCTAAGCCCCAAGTCCTAAAATGTTACCCAACATTGGTCTCGAGTTGGACACCTCAATTTTAGGGTCACGATACCACATACATGTAGACATTCTGATGTCATGTGAGGAATTTATAACCAAAATGAGGTTTTGAAACAATAATAATAACAATAATATTATTTTTATTATTTTCATTATTATATGTTATACAAATGGTGAGGAACTGACTTATCCTCTCCCTTTCCACTCATACAGCAAGATAACCATCACCCCTAACTCCTATTTTATCTTTTTTATGAATATTAATATCATTATTAATAATAATAATAATAATAAAGGAGAGTGAATACCTTTAATTCAATCACCCCATCTTTACTAGTGTACAACTACCAAACCACCCCATTTGGGATTCTCCTTAGTTTCAATTTTTTACTAATCCTTTAATAATAGTAATAATATCACATGTTATAATTATTAGAAATAATAATAAATAACAATGTAATTAGTATTAAAAATAATAAAAACAAAATTCTCCCTACATAGCCATCTAGAAATTAGATTTTATCCATTCTTCAGCAAAAAACTATCCATATCCATCTGATGAAATCGAATTTCCCCAGAAAAAACTACCATCCACCTGCCGATCAATCTTATTTCCTCTATAGATCCGAATCCATGGATTATCACATGAATCACATGTATTTCATCAATCTATCCATAAAACATTTATTCACATGTCATTCATACTACCACAATGAATATGGGGTTTTGATCATGCTCGAACCACCCCTGACAATGTCGAACTGTGGGTCCATAGGAAAATGGTGAAGAACACTATGAATGACGATGGGGAAAAAACAAGATAAAAGTGATTCATCATCGTCAAAAAAATCTTGGACTACAATTATTTAAATGGGGTTTTATTAAGGGAAATAATTGCATTAACTGGTCAATTACAAAATAAGGAAACATGGATCATGTGAAGGAATAAATAATTTATAGATCAAAATAATATAATTAATCTTGGAACAATCATTAAATAAAAAGGTTTAAATACAAAATTTATGATACCTACCTCAATTATGGATCAATAATTGATGAATAATTTGTTCGATACCCATCAATCCACCTCGATATAATCATTTTTCATTGTTTGTTGTTGATCCACTAACAAAGACCACACTACTATTCCTATCATATCTATAAAGTGTTATGTGTCTAACCCATTGAGAAACATCAAATGAAGTTATTTATAGAGGATTTTTAAATTTTTATTTAGTAAAAAAATTAAATTATTTATTTATTTTAATTGAATTCACCTACTAATGGATCACTTAACTGGACAACCGTCACTAGCCAACTTTAGGTCATGTGTATGGTAAACCTTGTGTTTTAAACTCATCCATGGTCTCATATTTCTAATCAATGGCTTCATCCAGGAGTCATTCAACTTTTTTACGAAAACAAAACATAATATATATTAATATTTTAAATATTTTTAGAATATAAATTCTAGGATAACCGGGTCTTGGAAGCTCAAGCCATCTTAACACCTAGATTCAATGATATTCCTTGTAAATTTCTAAATTCTTACACATGAAAAATAGAGTGACTACAATTAAAACTAATTTATCTAAATTTATATTAGGACCTTATTTTAATATTCAATATTGATATAATTAAAAAAAATTCATTTGAATGAAATTTCTTATATTACATTCTAGACTAATAAGATTTGAAAGATATAATAATTTTGGAAGGTTCTTCCCAATTCTTCACCTATCTCTCCCCTAAGAAGACACTCCCCATGATCTTATTATGATTGATCTATAAAAAATATTAATCACATGATGTTTCATATTGAAAATACCTGAAAATGGTTCTTTTTAAAATGGATATCAATATTTAATAACTTCCACATCATCATCAGGGATGATTCCCACCAATACATTTCTTTGTTATTCTAAATGTATCATCAAACTAGGATGATAGCTTCTTCACTTTGTTGTCTATTGTTGGAGGAAACCACTTCCTTCCACTTCATAAATTATTATCATATCTTATATTTTTTAGAATACTAACTGAGAAATCAATCATATATGATGTATTTTTTAAGGGATGTTTTTTCAGTGGTGATAGTTCAATAAAAATATTAGGTTCTCCCCAAGATAACATGTTTTACCTTTAAATACCTATAATATAAGTAAAAATAAAACTCATAAAAGATTAGATGAATTTGTTTGATATTTATCTTAACAATTTCTAAGTATGTATTAGATGGTCTTCTCAACCATGTTTCTCTATTTTTTATTATTATACATTTTTTATTTAGGTTAGATTTTATTTTATGATGCATGGTACTTATTAATCCTTTTATATCTTTGTATTAAATGACACTCTATTATTTATCCATTGGATAATATGAACCACCTTGTGTAATATTAATTCTTTTTATGAATACTTCTTATACTAGAAGTGTTGTTAAACAAACTCATGGAGTCTCTCAAGTTTTTTTCAACCCTTACATAATATTTCCCTATCACAAGGGTTGTAATTTCTTAACAACCACCAATGAAATTTGACTTATTTATGTGTAATTTCTTCATCCCATATTCAAATACATTTCTTATGCATCCTTAAATATTATTTATATCTCCAAATATAAGGGAAAAATAATAAAAATATCATTTTATACATTGGATAATTATTTGGGAAGTATATATGGAATCATGTGAGTGCATTTATTATCATTATTTATTTTATATTTTTACTCCTAATGTTATTGGGATTCATTTAAATTAGTTTTTCATTATTATTGTTTTCTAGATAAATATTTTCCTTCTTATGAAATATCGTGTTAGTAATTTGGTTTAAAAAGATCTTTAGATTCATATAAATGGATCAATCATAATTCATGGAAAGTTTCATTCTCTTCCTGCTACATTATATGATTGGAATAAACACTACCACAAAACTGGGTTTCCGCAGCGCCACTCTTTATCAGTGCTAAAAAAATAACTGATAAAGGGGACCCCTTTATCAGCACTTTTTTTAGTAGCGATAAGGGCTTTATCATCGCTTTTCCCTAGTGCTGATAAATTTTATGTTTCAAAAAAATCATAAAAAAAATATATTGTTATATGAGTATATTTATATTGATATAAATATAATATATATTTTTAAAATATGTTTTAGATAAGTATAAATAGACTATTAAATTTAATATATAATAAATTTAGTGAAAATTGCATTAAAATATTTTAAAAAATATTATTAATTAATAATTTTCTAATTATCATCGATTAATAATCATTTAATAAAAGTTAGAAGACAAAAAAAATAAAAAATAAATTAATAAAAGATCTACAACATATCGAATTGAAGCCTGCGACGAGCTCTATGCTCTAGTGGTAGAAGGAAACCTTCTGTCACAATTTTTTAGGCCAAAAAATGCCTAGAAGGTCTCCAAAACTGAGTTTTTAGTCGGGATTCCCCAATTTTTTAATATTCAAATAGTTATAACTTCTGATTCGGATGTCTGTTAAGACAGTACCACATATCATATCGAATATTGTTTCATTTTATTCAATTTTAATGGTTGTGGAGTTGAAACTGTCTTATGTATTAGAAGTTATGGTTGTTTTAATATTCTATGGCTTTTCAAATAGACATATATATATGTATTTATTTTTAAAAATATATATATGTGTGTGTGAGTGTGTGAGTGTGTGTATGTGTGTCTATGTGCGTGTGTTTTGTATATATGTATGTATTTAATTATTTATTTATTTATAAACACTCATAAAAACATATTTTATAAATGTATTTAAAACTAATTTTATAAATATATATTAATATACAAATAAATATACGGATAAAAAATTATAACTAAAAATATATATATAAATAAATATAAATATATATTAATATACAAATGAATATATATATATACTAATATATGAATAAATATATATGTATTAATATAACTAAATATATTTATATTAACAAGAATCTATATTAATATACGAATAAATTTAACTATATATATTAATATACGAATATATATATATATATATATTAATATATGAATATATATATATATGTATTAATATAACTAAATATATTTATATTAATATGAATATATATTAATATATGAATAAATATTACTATATATATAAATAAATAGATATATCATTAAATAGAGAAAAAACGAAATGGC
Organism: Viscum album; assembly: GCA_963277665.1. Taxonomy (NCBI): domain Eukaryota; kingdom Viridiplantae; phylum Streptophyta; class Magnoliopsida; order Santalales; family Viscaceae; genus Viscum; species Viscum album. The sequence goes on from OY728157.1 coordinate 695,913,343, forward strand.
TTAGTGGTAAAGGTGCAGGTGCGTATGGGGTAGGTTGCGTGTTCGAGTTAGGGTGGAAGCAAAGAGGTTTTCGTGTGTGGGGGATGTGCGGGAAGGGTACTGCAGGATAGTGTTAGGCTGGGGGTCCACCTAGCACTGATAAAGGGGGGGGGGGTCCAGCACTGTTAAAATCCCCCCCCCACATTATATAATTCTTTTATTTTTTTATTTTTATTTTTTTGACTTTTATCAGTGCTTTTTAAAAGCGCTGATAAAAGTCCCCTTTTATCAGCCCTAAAAAAATAGTGATAAAGGACCACATTTATCAGCACTATTTTTAGCGCTGATAAAAGGTGCCTTTATCAGCGCTTTTCTGAGAGCTGATAAAAGGGACCCCCTATCTTCACCTTGATTAACTGTGCTTTTTTAGTGCATTTAATGCAATTTTATAGCACTGATAAAGGACATATTCGTAGTAGTGACACCACTATTATGAACACCATCAATACAAACATAATAAAAATCCTCTTGTTTGTTGAATATAATATAAAACATATTTTTTTTCATCTCTGGATGTTTCTTCGTCCCCAAATTTCCCCCTTAGAAATAAGATTCCATTATTGTTCTGAATTTAAGGTATTATACCAATAATCATCTTTATAGTTCCCAAAACTATTTTAAACCAACAAATCCCTCACAAATATTAATTGTTTCTTTAAAACATCATGTTATATACATTTTATAGCATTTAATTGTTAAACGTTCTATACCGCTAATTGTTATCTTCTTTGGGAACCAACACTTATACCTTTTATTCTCTCCAAAAAAAATATTGGTAAGCATATCATTATTTCCCATCTTCCATACTTATGTAGTTTTTTAAAATTGTACTTACTATAAAAATAGATTTATAAAGACAATTACAATAGGTATATATGGTACCTTATTCTTTTAGATTTATTATAAATGTACATTTAATGATTTATTAATACTCTTCCCACTTAATAGAGGTTTTTACATTAAAATAATTTATATAATATCTTGTGGTTACAATTACATTCTTCTTAAAATGTTAAGACTCAATATCTGTCACTTTAAAGTTCTACTATTTAAATATAATTTCAAGAAACTTCATATTGATATATGTTTTATAATATTTTTAGAATATGACCATCCTATAACAATCTATGCACATATTTCCAATTTCATCATCATTCACATTGTTATTTTTAGGTAACAATGTATCATGCTTCTTAATACTCATGGATTTAATATCCAATTTTAAATTCTTAACATCAATGTTATTATCCAAATTGCCTTCCAATTCATGGGACATTATCATATAATCATTAGTGTCTTCATCCTTCTCAAGTATAATATTAATCCACTCCTCTTACAATTTTGAGAACTTATCTTCGAGATAAAAATTTTCTTCTTTAATGGATCCAACCTATTTAGATGTATTTATATAGGTCAGTATTTTTTCATTCATAGCTTTCACCATGTTTTCTAACTCTCCTTTATGATGAGTTATCTATTCCTATAGATATTAAAAAATACCATATACCATAGTGGCTATTTTTTGGATAAAATAATGCATCATATCTTTTAATGTTTCAAAATATATTAATAATGAGTCAGGAAATGCATAATCACTACTGTTGATGCTTGGTTCTTCTTAAGGATGGTTTGAACAATAATTAAGACTCACCTCATGATCAATTGAATCTCTAAATTCATATGATAATGAAAGGCTATCATATTCCTTAGTGCATCTCTAACCACTTATTCATCTCCACTTATGCTAAATTTTTCTTATTTGTGAGCAAAGCATGGGGACACTTCTTCATATTTTGATAAGAGTGATAACTTCATCATCTTATAATTCCTTTTATTTCTCTAACTCATCAAGGAATTGGTTAAAACTAAACTCTTATCCTAAATAGATTATTCATTACCAAAATGTCACTTTATTATAAAACATGAAATAACCTTAAAATCATAAGTGAGAAAAACATGAAAATAGAGTATCAAATCAGAGGTGAACTTGGATCTCATACTAATTTAAGGGTTTAATTTTTGATATAAAAAATATTATTGGGGGGTTAACCCATATTGGTGAATTTTAATCCAATTTATACTTTTATCCCCTTTCAATTTACCTCTATCACTGGATAATGTGAATGGATCAATTTTTCTCTCCTCTCATATCCATTCATTATAACCATTATATATATTTTTATTTATTTTTGATAATCTCATTTTTAATTGGGTTCATAGGGTGCTTTTCTTCGCACATAATCCCATGAAATAAGGCCCAAAACATGGTCATTGAAGGCCCAAATACTAGACAACCAAAAAAATCCCCACCCTAGAAGATTAATAATTTTTTTTCCAAATAGAATATCCTATATTTCTCTTTAGAAACAAATCCCCATGCACGAATTCATAGGGCCTAGTACCAATCTAAAAGCCATAGAATCTCATTCATCCAACTCGAGTGTATTAATGGTGGTTACTCCTTACTCTAACCTCATTTGGGACTACACCTGGGTAATTAACCCACATTTTTTTCCATCACATTTTTTTACTCTGTTGAAGCCAACATCATCCTACCAGAGGGCCTCAACCTCTACCTCCATCGCCTGTCACTGCTTCCTGACACCATCTACCGATACATCTCGGGTACCACATAAATAATAACTATGATTCCTACAAATATTTCCCTAACTAGTGGGACAACAACATCTTTGATTATTCTCCCCCACAACACTGGAATAAATGTTTCCATAAGATATTTCAACATCCCCAAATAATCAGGTTTTCTAGGATTATGACATGGGATATATGCAGTATTACAAGGATCCTTTTCCACTAGGATGAACACAAACTGTAATGACACAACCCAAGCTACCTAGAGTATTTTAATTATTACATAACATTGTCATGATCACAAGAGATCAAATCCCAAAAGACCAATCAGATTAGTATCCTTGAAAGTACTAGATACATTCATAAGTTTTACATTACATCATGAAATAAAAACATCAACAACATTTTGTCCCCTTGTTAACATACTTATACCCTTAGCCTATCCCTACAAGTCAACCATAAAATACTTATTCACATCCTGGGAAAAATAAAACATAGAAAGTGGTGAGATCAGATGCTTAGTAAGGATAACAATATAGCAGAAACTTTCATAAATAAGCATAAATATCTAAGGAAATGTATAAGACTAAAACAAAATCCTTTTAAACTTAAACAATATCATAATATGGAAAATATAAAAACAAATAATTCCATTTAATTATTCACATTGATATTCTACTAGTCTAATAATCACATGCAATATCAATATCATCTTTCATAATGATGGAATGTATAATTCCATACTTCATAACCACATAGTTAAGGCCTTGTGCCAAGACTATAGATAAGATTGTGTCAATTACTTTTTCCAAGACACTAGTTTGTCTCATGATAGCTACCAATGCATCGAGGAGCTATAGCAGGCTCCACCCATCTCTTACTTAGTCCAATGCATTCCTCATATGAAACGTTTTAAACATAACATAAACATTTGTATTAAAACTAGCATAAAAAATGTCAATAAATTATCCATAAACCATGAATGGTATAAAAATAACACATCCATAGTAAAATATATCACAAACCATCAATACAATATGGAAGATTTGTATCATAATAAATCAAATTCAAACAGGTTTAAAATCCATCAATGAATGTTGACATAGATGAAATCAAAACTTTTTGAGAGAAATATCTCTTTCTATTTTGAAATCATTTATAATTCATGTAATTATAAAAGAAAACATTTATTTTTAAAATATTCTTATAATATTATAAGGTAATATTCAATGATGTTATAACGGTGTAAAATAGCTACACCCGCCGTATAAGTTAAAAAATGACATTCTTACCTTAATTTTGTTGAAAAGGTCATAAAGTACCTTGTTTGGAAAATGATGGAAAGATTCCTTTAAACCATATAAGGTCAAATAAGGGTATAAATGAATTTAACCCACTTTCTAGTAAATAGTAAAAATGTTTTGAAATATATTTTTAAGAAAACATGGATGTGGATGATAAAGAGGTCCCAGTAGATACTTATGTAAAAAAACCTCGGATAATAAAGAGATCGTGAAATTAACCCTTAACTTGTACTTTTCCTTGGTCAAGAGTACATTAACCTCTTATATAATAGTAAAATAATTTTTAATAAATTTTACAAGAACCATATATGTAAATATGATATTATATATGATCTTCTAATATTTCTTTGTTAATAATATTTTAGTAGTATCATCATTTTAGGTGTTAACTTATTCGTTTTACATTATATGCTTGGTTACGTAAGCCATGTTTGTTATGAATAGGATGTATTTGATTCATATATATAATTATATTTTGTTCATAAACATTATTTTTAATCATAAAATGAAAACTATTCTTGAATGATTAGGATGGGGAATGAATCTCATCGTGTTCGTGGAAATGGTAATCTATACGTACGCACGAGCGACAATATCATTATATTGATAGAAAATCATATGTAATTGGATGTTATATCATATATACAGAATAATTAACATGTTATATTTATTATTTACATCATTTATACTCATTATTATACCCATCCAAATAATGAAGTGTTTGAATAAAAAACTACACCACAACGTGGAGATGGTAATTCATACATACACATGTATGGTGACTTTGTCATTTATAGGATGGGTAGAATAAAGAATATGGTTGTACCATATTTATAATAACATCATAGTATGTATAAGGTACTGGATTTATTGTTTTGGTATGGAAACAACAAATAAAGAGGAAGTGTAAGAAGAAAAGAAATTGAAAGAGGTGATCAAATATTTACCTCTTCTTCAGGTTCTTCCATCTTATTTGATCAAAAGGGATCCTTAGGATGGCTTTCTGTCCAAACAAAGGTCTTTAGGATAAATTTAGGAAAGTTGGGAGGATATTGGGTAGGGTTTGGATGAGCCAAAATGGCTTTGGAGGTGTGAAATTAAGAGAAGGGGAAGTACCCTTTATAAGAGGGGAGAGGGTCACTTTAGGAAATGCCTGAAAAATATTATTTTATAATAAAATCATTTTAGATTTATAATGGATAAAAAATAATTTATTTAAAATCTAAGGAGGTTATGGGTCGAAAAACTCTCAACCAATAGGTTTTATACAGGTTTAGGTCACCATATTAACATTATCTTTTAGATTTAACTCTTAGTTAAATAGTTTGTCATTTACCATGTCTCTTTGTATTTTTATATTATATGATTAATAAACTTACTATAACAAGCCAAACTAACCCCATGTGGTTAATTATTAATATATATAACCTTATCTAAGTTATTTGGCCGAACCGTAGATTTTTTGGAATATTATATCAATTAATAATATAGTATTTGTTTTAAAAACTCAATTATGTCAATTTTGACAATATTTACTATTTGATTTTTTTGAAAGACATAAAAACATTATCACTTCAAAAAAAATTTAATTAACCAACCCTAACATGTCATAATAACCTATAATTTTTTTTAATTCATCATAAGCCTCAATTTACATTTATTTGGATATTTATAATATCAATTATTTTAATATTTCATTAATAAGGTAATTACTACATCATCATTGTGTCATAAATAAATTAAATTATTTAATTTCTAAAAATTATAAATAAAATACAATTATTTATGAAATCTTTTTATCTTTATAATGAATATTTATAGTCGAATTTATCTTATTTACAACCCTATATTAAAAATGGTTCAGTTATTAAACTTTGAATTTGACTCTTTTAACTCTTCTTTAAATAAAATAATAATAAATTTCTTATACTAATCCACGTGGATCAAATGGGATCATATTTTATTACTAAGTTTGTTTTTGGTCGAATTATACTTATCCAATAATATTGGGACACATGTTAGGGTAATTATGATTTCATTTTTACCCTTAATTACCCTATTTATTTTTAACCATTGTAAATAAAAGTCAAAAGTTACTATTCACCAAAAATTATTTTCAGCTTATTGAACCACATTTTACTTACTAATATTAACCATGTCTCTCAGATTTTTTAAATTCAACTCACATAAGGGTAAAATTAAGATTTATTCAAATTTGCAATTGCTCCTAGGAGGTGGGTAAAAGACACTAAAAAGTTCAATAAAATTTTTATATATCTAAACATATTATAAAATGAATCCAATGAATTACATTGAACTTATATAGGTATTATGTATCTATTTTTAACTAAAATATATTTAACTAAAATAAATAATTATCTAAACAAAAAATTTAGTTTTAATGAATAACGCAGTGTTTTTAACTCTTCATCAAAAATTGAATGTTTTCAGAAAAATACCAAAAATTCACCCTAAGATAATCTTGATATTCTGAATCTAAAAATGAAATTCATTTTGAAAAACAAAATTTAAAAAATTTAAAAAACGTGTATTGCTATTCATAACGACTACTTTGATTGGTTGTGGTGTGTTAAAACTTCATGTTGCGTACAATGCAAGCTACTACATTATGCAAAGGGAAACGTATTGTGGAAGCTTGGGGTGTTACACAAACTACACATGAATTTATTCTCATACAATAAAAAACAAAAACAAGTGGCACAAAAATTTACAAGTATTACCACTCAGTATGAGAAGGCCAATCGTTGGTGCAATATAGTAAAACCCAAGGTCACATAGACCACTAGTATTTTTTTTTGAGATTTACACTTTTTTCACCTGATAGTGTAGAGTACACATCCCACACCATTGTTTATTTAATTTGACACTAAGGTATATCCCATAAAATTACTATAAATTATTAGGGTAATAATAATCAATTCTGAAACTAATTTGGAATATTGCATCGTTGCCGATGGGCTTTCTATTTATTATTCTTCTTCTTCCCTTTCATAGTAGAAAGTCACTTCTTCATTTTTGTATACAAAATGCTACATAAAACTTCTTCTTCTTCATATTCACATAAGTAAATTGATATTCTACTATCACTTATTCTATATCATTCCCATGAAAACTAAAATGACCAAAATATTGACTCTATTATCTTCTTCTATGTGAACTAGGGTCAATAGTTCTCTTCTTCTTCTAGTGAACTTTTGGACTAACTCATCATATTATTATTCTTCTTCTTTAGTGTATAAAAAACATAACTAGATCTTCCTCTTATTTTCTTATTATCCAACATCATTGTGGAAATAAAATTTTATTTTTTCCTTCCATTCTTCAATAGTAAACTATTTCTATGGTTATATATATTATTCAGTCTCTTCTTACCTTGAAATCAAAAAAAATTCCCTTTTGAATTATAGTTTCAAAATCTACCAAAATTTTCTTTAAAAACATGAAAATATATTTATCGGAAAATAACTACAAGAAACATTAATTACTTACCCTCTTTTATCTTCATTCTAGTATTTACAAAACTAAGTAAATATATATGAATTTAAATTAGATAAATTATTGGACCTGGCCTTCACTATGACTTTCATTGAAAACCACTTCCATATGTTAATGTAATTATATGTGGAAATGAAAAAAATCTCATGATCTATTTATCCTCCTTCGAAAATTCTCTTATTATTCATTTTAACCTCAAATATATCCATCACATTTAAATCCTAACACATACAAAAATGTATTCATTGTATAGTGAAATGATCATGTCACCATTAATCTTGGAATTATTCCTCATAAATCCATATAAACTACATTTAATTTTTTCCACAAAAAATTACACACATTTATGAAATAAATAGTAATATATATGGATTTATAAATGTAGGATTATCATAGTTTTCAAGTTACCTTCATGTATCTCATCTCTTTCATTCATAGCATGAAATACAGACCTAAATTATTTATTCTTCACACTAAAAATTTTCATGGATTTACAACATATTTTTTCATTCATGCTATATATTCCTAGAACATAAATTTACATCCCCAATATTTCTTTAATAAACTTATTCATCCATTACTGTTTCAAATGTGAAGTTTTTTATTTCAATAATCATTCATCAAAAAAAATTCTTCTTATATTATGATGGATTTCATGAATTCAAGATTTCATATGAATAAAAAATTATTCAGATCATGGTTTCCTCTTGTAACATACATGTATGGAGAAAAACCTATAATTTCATGAAAGAGATTATGAATTTGGCTTCATTCATGCAGGTAAAGGCTCACGATTCATCTCCATGTGTATTCACTAGAAATTAAAGATCATGTATTTCTTCCCCCTCTATCATTTAACATCGTATAACCTTCTCAGTGTGATTATCACATTGTTTTTAAATAAAAATTATCTATTATAACACAAAAATTCATATCCCTCTATTTTATAAAGTATTTTATAGTTCCAATTTGTGTAGATGAAAATAATATCAATATCATTATTTATATAATAATTATTGTAAGTACGCATTGTATCATTAAAAAAATAATGAAAAATAATAACTTATGGTTTGCCTGATGTTCACATGTAGTAGATCACCTTTGATCATATAATAGTAAGTCTAAAAATTTATCTTTAGTTTATCTCACTCATGATATGAATGTCATTATAATGTCTATTTCTATAATTACACACAGTAACTTAGAGTTAACATGATCTATTGATCCTCACATAGTCATTGTTCCTCTGTTTATGGTAGGTTAAGCTACCGTCATGTGGTTAGACACGTCTCACTCAATGTTGATAGTAATATGGTTCATCTTGACATCAATTATTGATATCAATTTAGAATAAGTAGGGTTCAGAGAAGTTCCATCAACCATGATTGAGATGGGTCTCATGGATAATCATAGATGCTATAGTAGGTTTCTCAATAAATGAAAACTTCATGTAATGTAACCCTTTGAGTGACTAAATGATAATGTTGAAACACATGGGAAAACCTAATTCAGTATGGAATCATTCATAACCCATGCCTGATAAGTATTAAAATTTAATATTATTCAAAAGTAAGAGAAACCATATCATACTTCATTATGGATATGAACCGCTTCATAACTATTTTCACTACATCTATCTCTCAACCAAGGAAGTTGGTTCGGCTTCGAGAATACTTAGAGTAACCCCTCGTAGTGAACTTAACCCATTATTAACCCTCTCCATCCTCTTAACACCATATGTTCCTTACATGTACTCATACATGATGATGAAAAAACTGAGAAACCTTCTTCATCCTCCACAACCTCTATGGGATAGCTAGAGTCGGGCTACCCTCAAGATTATCCTATGATTTTCATAGTCTATTTAGTTGGCTAGTTCAATATGGATAAAATAAATTTTTTAATAAACTCTTATATTTATAGCACTTAGTAAAATTATAATTACAACTCCATAATCCCAACTAAAAATATACATCCTTCTTATCCATTATTTTCATCTTCAACACTTCTAAAATATATAATACATCTCAAATATATTTATGAAAAAACACTCTTTAATTACCATCTCATATCTTCTCAAATTTAATATATCATAATTTCATTAACAATGTGAATTCACAAAATAAAATTAACATAGGTCTTGAGCATTAATATCATTTCAAAAAAACATCTTGTTTTATGTTTCTCTTAATCAAACTCCAATGAAGTGTTGTGAAATGTTTATTGAATATTTCAAAAAATATTTGGGTACGTCATCAAAACATACAAGATCACTTGGTTATATCTTTAGAACCAAAAATATATCGACATTTTTTGAAAAAAATTAAAACATATGATAATGTGGAATCAATAGATAAATATCCACCTTTGATATTTTGGATCAAATCTAGAATTTAGATTATCTAATAGCACTTCCACCATATCTATATCAACTGTATTATGCTTGTCATGTACCTATTTTGTGGATTTACAAATGAGATCCATCACATGTACAAAACATGGGAGTTATTCAATTGAAAAATGATCTATATTTTGCGTAGAAACCAGTGGAGATCACAGATCAAAGGGATATGTTACTACAAAACAAGGCCACATACCCAAACCAAGTTCTTTGAAAATATCATACCATTGAGGAAGCTACATGGGAACCAGAAAATTTAATGATACAAAAGTATCCTCACTTTTTTCTATCCAAGTAATGTAATTTAACATAATAAATTCATTTTATATGGGTAAAATGTAACAACATGGGATTATATTACATATATTTATTTAAAAATAATTTATTTGATCGATAAATTTTTTTAAATCACAACACGTGGATGAAAAAAATATGATATTTTACTAAGATAAAATTATTAAATGCGACTATCATAAGAAAGTAATTAAACTAATGGGTTTAAAAATAAGTAACTATAATCTGAAATTTATACAGAAATGAGAAGAAATGGAATTATGTAGTGGGAGACTACCTTAAGAGTTTCATTTGTCTGATATTGTAAAGGAGGTAGCATCACTATGTTTTTCTTTAGACCAGGATGAAGCTAAAATTCATCAAGTACAGTTTGAGGAAAATTATTTATGGGAGAAGTTCAAGAACATGGAAATCACTATGAGATCCATGCTATCTTTATTACCACTGATGACTTCCATCATTTCTTACATTAACCATAGATCTTACATGGATGTATTGATGGGTTTGGTAACTAGAATTTTGGATTTCAAAAACATATATTTATTGATAAATTTTATATATATTCTCATTATTTTATTTTGAAATATAATTAAATATAATTTTAAAAAAAAATTAAAATTTTTCATCAATAAAAATTAATTGATATTTTTTAATTAATTATTATTAAAAAAGAAATAAATCTTGACAAATAAGAAACCAAATAATTTAATTTTAACTGCCTATTTTTTTATGTATTTTATTTTTCAACATTTTATTTATTTTTATAATGATAAAATAAATTAAATTCTATTTAATTATGAATTTAATGAAATGTATTGATAACATATATAAGATACAAATTAACCTTCATTTAATGGGTTTTTCATGGCATGGAAAAATAATAAATTCACTTTATATATAAATTTATTCTAATCAGTTTTCAAAATTGAATCTGATAAAATGGATTTTATATTTGGAATCATCATGTGAAATTTTTTTATTAATTCCACTTTCATTTTTTGGCATAAAAATAATTTTCCAAGGGAAAATTTATTCATGATTGTATTTCTAAAAAATGGTAAAAGTGTCAAATCTAGGGTTTTTGACAAAAAAAATATCATAATAAATTATCATTAAATGAGTGGATGAAGGATTTCATGACCTACCCTGATCTTAATTTCCTTATTTTTCATATTTTTATCAACTTTCCTTCAATATGAAATTCCTTATATATGAGGAAATTAATATTTTCAAATTGAAACTCCCCTCACATATAAAATGACACCTCTACCACCCATTTAATGGCACATCTTAAATTATAATTACCCTCTATAATATACCATATTTCCTTACCTAATAACCATATTCCTTGTGGAGTAGCTTCTTATCCTTATAGATTTTCCATGTTCCTTAAAAACCATAAAGGATACAAAGATGAGATACACTGTATTCTTTTATAAGTAATAACTTCTTATAATTCTTCTTCATTTACCTTATTCATATACCTCCTCTAAATTATGATTTGTTTATTTTTTATAGAATAAAGATAATATCATTATACTTATATAATGATGTTATAATAATAAAATAACTCTATAGTCATACTTATCCATATTTGAAAAATAATGTTTTACATCATGGTTTCTTAGGTTTTTAACATCATTTACCTTGATACATTATTGAAATTGACTATTTAAAATGGTTTTTCGTGTTGGTAATTACTCAATAACTTGGTAAATTACATCTCACATCTATTTTTCAAAAAAAAATCACATAAATTTGTCAAAAACACTACAATGGGAAGAGTTTTTAACAATAGTTATTGTATAACGAACATAAAAAACCCTTCATCGCATCATTTATTGAAAATATATGATGTGTTAAACTATATTTCATGTCTATTATAAAATTTCCAACATAAAAATAATATTTAATAAATATTTAACATCGATTATAAAATAATCGTTAGAAAACATAATTTTTTTTAAAATTAAAATCAAATACCATATCCCAATAATATAGAAAAAAAGATAAGTAGAAATAGAACCAGAAAAAAACATCCCAAATTCAAATCATTCATAATTTATAGCATGAAATTTATATATTTGAGTATTTATTATTAATAAACTAATACTTAATCAAAAATATGAAATAATATCCCCATGCTACTTGTAATTGATTTATCTCATTTTGAGAATATGGTCTACGGTTAAAAAAAGATAAAAATTAAAAGGAATGAACTTAAAATGTATTATCAATATAATTATATGATAAATTAATGGAAGGGTTATGAAAAAGTTTAATATTGTGGAATTTTGTAATAGTGCCAATTGCAATTATTTTAAATATACACATATAAAATAATATCCACATTCCATTAATCCTATTTTATGATGGTCATTCTATTTTAAAATAACTTTTTAATTAAAAATAACATTTTATGTACTTGATGCCAAAATGCAGTAATTATAAATGAAAAGTCACCATTTTACAAACATAGTAGATCTTTGTCCTCCTCTTTATTATTATATACCTATTGTAATATCATGTACTATTTGAAAATTATATATATGAAATTAAATTAAAATTCATTGTAATATAAAAGTATTCAAATAAAAGAAATTATTCAATATTTTGTGAAAATTTGAGTGTGTGAAACCATCTATATAGCTTAACCAGTACTTTTTCTTATCTTTTTCACTGAAAATAAAAAAACATCCAATAGACAGTGATATATAAAAAAATATATAATTTGTGTGCGTACTTAGTTAATAGTAGTAACACTTTATTAAATAAGTGTTCCTTACCCTCTAATATAAAGAAGCATCCAATAGTGATTTTTATTACATTGAAATATTTTAGAAATATATATTATTCATTCAATATCATTGATTGAATTCATTATTTAAGAAAAAAATGGGGAGTCAAAAATATAAATACTAATGTTGTATCATACTAAATAAATAGTGTATACCGATCCCCAATACAAAACAAACATGTATTATGTTTTTTTAAAATTTAAATAATTTAAATAAATATGATAATTGATTTATAAGGAAAATATTTGCGTCATGTTGCCTAAATAATCAAGAAGTATGTTATGTCTCTTTCAAAACATACTTGTCATTTCACACCCAAAATTTATAGAAACCATTGGAATATCATAAACCCACAACAATAAAGAAGAATATGTTGTTAATTTATAAATTCAAGAAGATATAGTATATGAAGCCATAACAACCTATAAATTTTAATACCTAACAATAATGTCATTACCTTTAAATTATTACAATATAAAATATTATAAAATATATATATATAAATAATAAAATTAATTTAACACTAATATGTGATAAATAATATAATCTATATATACCGATGTGGAAATTTTTCTGACAAGTCTAGATGCCCAAACTAAAAAATGGTCAATACCTTGTATAACATTAGTGCCTACAAATGTAGTAAATGGTAATATTTCTAATCTATCTATAAAATCCCACACTATGACCCTAATATGATCTATCTATTTCTGTTAATGATGAATAATATCCTCAATATAATATATAATCCTATATGAAACAATATGATGTTGGGGATCCACAATATATAACTTATAATAGATGGGATTCCTTGGATGAGGAGGTGTAGGAATTGGATATGTTGCTGAAGGTGGAAGAGTGGGACCTATAGCCTAAAAATATCATTGCATATCTAAAATAATTGATTTTATCAAATCTCCTGTCTTTTACCCATTTTCTCACCCATATATAAAACTTTATCTATTAGATATTTTATTTTTCTCTTATATATATCATCCTTTGAAGAAGCACTAAAATGACCAAACACTTTTTTGACCAATACATTGACCTTGTTTCCTCATATATAACCTGGGTGTTTGGGTTTTCCCATTAAAATAGATAAAATATTCTTTTACCTTCATGTATGAAGGCCCCTTGTGTTCTCTACTATTTAAGGGATTCGAATATAAAATATTTGTAAAATTCATTAATGAATCACAATATATATATCTAAAATAACATAAATAACATAAATAACTCCTTAGAATACTCTAATCTAAAACCCTTAACTATTATATAATATATCTAACCTTTTCTATCATTCATTCCCTCTTTTATTTTTCCAGTCTATCTGGGGAAGGAATGTTCAACCTCTACAAATCCTAATGGTTTTACTCTCAGTTATTGAAAAATTTTGGCCATCATGTATTTTTTTAGTAACGTGGACCCTCAATGAGATAAATTAATAGGGTATACATTTTGATAATGGATCTCCTCATGAGAACACCTCAATTATTTTTTATTTAGGCTAAAAAATCATTAATATGATCATTATTATATAAAAAACATCTAAAAGTTAACATTTCACATACCAAATATTATTACTTTCATATAATTTCAATAATCTGCTTCCATGTATCTTTATCTAAAAAATGATATATATCACACAAATTATTATTTGTTCATGTCCCAAAAATTAAATTTGATGTTTGGTTTGATTTAAAATCAATTTATCTTCTAGCATCCATTGGTAAACTTTTATTCCAAATTTCTCTACTATCAGGTATATCAAATTTCATTTTACAGTGAGTGAAAAAACCTATATAATTAAAAACGTGACATGATATATAAAATTATAGTAATATCCATTAAAAATATATCCACCCATAATTGAGATATTATCACTCTTTCAATACATTTACATTCACAAATCAAAAGTCTAACATTTTTACATGTTTTTGTTGCAATAAAAGTCTTAAATTGTATTTAATTTAGAATCCTTGGATTATCTTTATCATAAAACTCAACATATATACTCTGGTCCTAGATATAGAAAAATGGATTTATTGGTAAAAAATTTCTACTATGTTTATCAACCCCAAAACCCTCTCTTCTCCTGTGGAAGTAGAAGTCTCCTATACAGATAGTTAAAAAGGTGCCTTAGAAGAAGTATATGCACGGTCCACTATGAAATATTTGGGGTGACTTAACTCTTTGATATAATATTATCCTAAAAATACAATTAACCAATAATTAGTTCAAAAATACCCAAATCTAGCTGTTATATATAAAATTAAGTGAAAAATAAAAAAACATTACCTAAAAAATAAAATGAAATAAATACATTTTTACCCATATTTTTTGAATTAGTTAACTGAAATTAAATAGAAATTTTAAAGTGACACAAAAAAATAATAAATAAATAAATACTCCTTATCATATTCGTTGAAGTAGTTATAATTAATGTAAAAAATCATACTGATAATATTTGTTATCTTATTCGTTTTTAGTTAATAATGTTAAAAATAGAGAAAATATTTTGGAAACAAAAATTAATATAGAATAAAGAAATTAAATTTTATGTAAAAAATTTATTCAATTCTAACAGTAACATATAATATTGAATAATGAAAAAATGATACAATCAAAACCACTCTAAAAATACATTTCTTATGCGAACACCAATACACCTATATAGAGTTAAACATTGAAAATCATAATTTAACATATTCAATCTCCCATATTTATTTAATAAATATATAATATAAAATTGGTACAGAGATTGGAAAAAAAAAATTATCAATCAAAAAATACATTTCTTATGCGAACACCAATACACCTATATTCTGAACTACATTTTCACTATCTTAATATTTATTATAAAATTTTTAACCATTAATGTCATACCCAAATTATCTTATCAAAATTAAACATAGACCTTACACTATCTATATAAATGTTTCTTATATATAATATCTACCATCAGTAGTCTTTTCACAAACTAGACTGAGTACCCTGGTAACCCGATAATTGAGCCGATCCTGACATATCTGAAAGGGTGTTTTAGATCCCCATGGGTTGACAATTTGGACCTAGAATCATAAAAAATGAATGTGATAATGAATTTATGACTAACATTTCAGGAGAAAAATAGACAAGTTAGCAATGCATACAAAGGAAACTCCACTGGGGAAACTATACAAGAAGTGAAACATGAAGAAAAACCCAAAGTTCTATAACCAAGTACCATAAAATAGGAAAAATTTCTCAAGTATAAAATAACACAACTCACCAATACGACAGATTTATAGCTTGAACCACCTCCAAGTGGTGCTATACCTATGATCTAACCTAGAAAGAAATAATATGCGAACACCCATAGGCATAGGTAGGTCATGATCTAAAATCCTAGAAGGGTCTAACCCGGGATTCCATTATAGATTCCAACGTTAAATTAACCAAATAAATAGATTTCAATTTTAAAATAAATGGGTTTGGCATTTCAAAATAATATTTAAACAAATCATGATTTACATATAAAAGATAGAACCTAAAGGTTCCTATCAAAACCATTTTAAGCCATTTTTACCAAATACAATTTGAAATCAATTTCATCAAATTAATTTCCACAATTTTCCATCAAACTAATTTCACAAATTAAATTCAACAATTTAAATTTCACTAATATCCATCAATTTCTCAAACACCCTCTAATTCACTAGAATTTGAGGTTTTCCCTAATTTTTTCCAAAAACAAACTCCCCAATTAATTAGAATTGGGATTTAAAAAAACAAATTGAAATTAGTTTCAATAAATTGAATTTAAATAAAAAATAGAGATTAAATCAAGAAATTAAGGTTAAATCAAATTTGTCCATCATACCGAAACTGTCAACCTTTCATGGAAACACAAGGCCCGCAACAGAACCCGAGAACAAGCATGAAGGTGCATAAGATGTAGGAACTCAACCTAGAAACCAGATTCAACAATACAAGGTTGAGATCCATCAATCCTAAGATGATCTATCAAACTCCAAGGAGATAAAGAGAAATTGAAATTTAGAATACTCACCAGAAAAGTCACAATGTAACCATAATAATGATCAATCACTGATTGAAATAACTCAGTAGGGTTTAAGGGCTCCAAAATCTCATGGGAAAGACTATTGTGTTATGAGAAAAAAAAATAGAGAGGGTTATAAGAAAAAATACACTAGGCTTCCTATTAAAAAACATCAATCGAGACTTTACATGATGTGTAACATAATTACACATCATGTAATTGAATAAAATCCCAAAATCACCAAAAAATTTGTCACCTTTTGATAAAAATGGGGTTAATATTATTTTAGAATTTTCACATTTTGTAACCATATTACACGGAGTTTAAATCTCCCGTAGACAACAGAACCAAAGAGTAGTGGTTTGGTACAACCTCCCCACCATAAAAAAATTCAGGTCCCCCTAAATCATGTTAAGGTGCTTATATATCAAAAAGGTAAGTCTATTTCTCTTTCATTAGTGCCTCATGTTCCTATATCTCATGAAAATCATAATCGTACTACCATATCACTTGAACCAAAGGTATCAAACTCCCATGGAGTGCCTTGGTTTTAGAATCAACTATCATGACTGGCTATTTAGACACAGATAAATCAGTTTTAATCTCGAGATCCATCAAGATCAGAACATGAGATAGATCAGATATGTACTTTGGTAGCTGAGATACATGGAACATGTTATGTATTGATTTTAGTTTTGGTGGAAGTGTAAAATGGTATGAAACTTTATCCGAAAAATGAACAACCTAAAAAGGTCCCAAAAACAAGGAACAAATTTTCCTTGCCTCCCAAGCCATCGATGACCCGACCATGGTGAAACTTTGAAGAAAACCAGGTCTCCAACTAATAATTCAGATGGTCTTCAATGAAAGTCATTATAAGACTTGTTTCAGCTCTATTCCCTCAACATCCTCGGAATAATCAACTGAATCTTTATTATCGTCTCTTAGACCAAGCTCAGTCCAACCAAGGAACTTTCACCAATCTCTGACCGACACAATAGATATTTACAATTCGATCCATAAAATGCCCCAAAAAAAAGCCATTATAATTGTTAACTGGTAACAATTGTTATAATAAAACTCAACCAACCCTTTGTGATCATCCCAAGATCCACCAAATCCAAAATCACAAGCGTGAATCGTATCCTCAACAATTTTTATAGCTCTTTATATTTGTCCATCCAACTATGGATCGTATGTTGTTCTCAAACAAATGTGAGATCCTAGTGCATCTTGAATACCTCCTCAAAATGGAGAATTTATCCAAGGACCCCTATTAGAAACTATATTAGAAGGAACTCTGTGAAAACAAAAATTATCTTCGAGATAGTGATTTCCCAACTCCTCAAATTCGGTTCTATCATAAATGGGTATAATCTTTTCAAATTTAGTGACCCTATTGATCACAACCCATATCACATATCACATTATACTTTCTATGGGTATGAGGAAACCTGACAACAAAGTCAATAGAGATCTCATCCCTTATATAAGTTGGGATCAGAAGTGGATTTAGCAAAACCAAAGGATTCACTTGCTCGAAATTAACCCGTTGGATTGTATAACCATGAGATACAAATTCATAAATTCCTTTTCTTATTCGTGGACACTATAACTCCCACCGCATGTTATTGAACATCTTAGTGGATCTTAGGTGCACTTCCCATTGGAAACTATGACAATTCACCATTCCATATTTCCTTATAAAATATGGTACCAAAAAGCAATTTCAAAAGAATACAATTACCTCTTTAGATAAGAACCAATCATGTACATGATCCCCACCATTAATAGAGTCTCAAATGATATTGAACTCATCATCAAGATATTATTTGTAAAAATCATCTTGATATGAGATGATGTTAACTGAATAATAGCTAGAGAAACCTCCGTCCCAGATTCCAGGACTCCAATATGCAGCTATGCGAAGATATCCATCAAGTTACACTCTTCTGATGATTCTTTCATTATTTCAATTAGAATTTTCCTACTCAAATCATCTACAACAACATTCCCTTTCTCCGGGGTATATGCGATGTCAAAATAGAAGGACTATAGGTATTACACTCAACACCTTTGGAAAGGATTTAAATCATTATGAAAGAAGATATGACTCAAGAATAGTTGGTATGAAAACATGGAAAACTTTTTTCTGAAATGACAGTGTCACTAACTCTAAAGTGTGTGCATAACATCTTCAAGTTCAAATTAATTGGTGGATTAATTATTCTTGTGTGGCCTAAGATGATGAGAACCATAAGGAATATCCAAATCCCCTTTTATAAAAATAAATCCCATACCTGAAGTCAATGCATCAAAGAATACCACATAGCCTTACCCAGCCTCAGGAAGAGTAAACACCAGTGAATTAGTCAAAAGATGTTTCATATTAACAAAATAATTCTTACATTTCTTATTCCAATCAAAATTTACTCTCATCTGAGTTAGTGAAGTCATCAGAGAATCCAACTTTGAGAAGTCCTTCATGAACCAGAGATAACATCTAGCTAATCCTAAGAATCTCCAGATCTTTAATACATTTCGTGGTTTCTCCCATGTCATAACAGCCTTCACCTTCTTAGTATCTACTGATATTCCCTATTCTAACACCCCTTATCCCAATAACATCACTTCCGGAATCCATAAATAACATTTAAAAAGCATAGAATAGAGTTGGTGATTTCTAAAAAAACAGAACTATTCTTATATGATTCACATGATCATCCTCAAAAATGGTGTAAATGAGGATGTCATCTACAAAGACTACCACGATGGTGTCAAGATACTCATAGAAAATCCTATTCATAAAATCCATGAAAACTACATGAGAATTGGGTACACCAATGGGTATTATAAGGTACTTATAATGTTTGTACCTACATTGAAAGGTAGTTTTCTAAATGACAGATTATTTTATCCTCAGCTGATTGTAGCCAAAACAAAGATCAATCCTTGACAACCACTTCTCCCCTTTCAACTAATAAAACATATCATAAATCCATGGTAACATATATATTTTTCTTTATTGTAGGTTGATTTATCTTTTGGTAGTAAACACATATGTTAAGTGAATCATCAACCTTCTTAGAAAAGATAGCCACTACCACCAAAGGTGATACACTCAAGCATATAAATCCTTTCTTAAGAATATCATCCAACTAGGACTTCATCTCTCTAATTTCATCAAGTTCCATATGGTAAGAGGTAATTGATACTTGTGGAGTACCAGAAATTAAGTCAATAGAAAACTCAACCTCCATTACCCAGGGAAAACAAGAAAATTCATAATGAATCATGTCAGGAAACTCAATGAAAATAGTGGGAAGATCACCACCCAATGATTCTTTCTCTGTATCAAAAGAAAACACATATACCACTTTCCCTGATTCCAGATAAGAATGTATAGCTTCGGTCAACCATGTGTCCCATTATCCTTGAAGGAAGAAGAACACACAATCAGGTATAGTGAATGAGACCCTTCAAAGATAAAAATAAATCAATGATTTATTAGTAATGAGCTAATCCATACTGAAAATGACATCAATAGAATCCTTATCGAGAACTCAAAAACACCAAGAAATATCAACATCTAATTGAGAGAAAACACAAGTGGGACAATGGAGACCCTTCTCTCTCTTCATTCAACGGGGTGTATTAATATCCATTTCACAAGAGAAAATCTCCATTTGATGATTTTTAAGATTAACAATACAGCTCAAAATAAACAAATGATATGAACCAGTATTAAAAAGAGTAGTCACTAATGATGAAGCTATATTAATGGTACCTCTTATGGTCACTAGAACCATGTCAACTTCCTCTGAAGACTCTTATACTACGTAAAGAAGCTTCATTATAGATTCATTTGTTTGGAACCCTTTTTCACATGAATTATTTGATTCCTCCATAGTATTTGAAGGTGCTGATGATCGCCTGACACTATAAAAAGTGTAATAAACATGGAATAATCATTGCAAGTGACTCTAGTATTCCCAGGAGCCTTAGTTCTTGGGTGCCATGGTGCTAAACCTATTTGAATTCCCTATTTTTACACTTTAGTAAAAAACCAAAGGACCCATTCCATGAACTATATGAGTTTTAGGAATTCCATGCCTTTGGGAACTACCACAAGAATCATTGAGATTCCTATTTTCCATAGTGGAATGCACACTTCCCTTGGGAGTGAAGGAAACTCCAAATATCCCTAACATGCAAGCCAGGTCCAACTGAACCATCAATTCTCTATCTTGTACAACAACATAAGAAGGAACCTTTAGTAAGAAGAAATGTGAAATAATATCTTTAATAAGTCCTAACTTGAACCTTAAGGCCTTAATTTTCTAATTCAATACTATATTGGATGTGAAATGCACGATCTCATCAAAATAGTTTGCATACTCTGTCATAGTCCATTCAGCATACTTGTGTTTGAAAAAATCCTTATGCTTGGATAAAAGCATAGACCCTCGATAGATCTATTTGGTGAAAAGACACTACAGGAAAACGGGCATTTTGCGTTGGTTTTAAAAACGACGCAAAATGTTTTTCAGGCCGCTATTTCATGGCGGTTTTTAAACCGCCGCAAAATGTGTTAATTTTTTTTAATTTTATTGCTATTTTTTTCGAGGATTAGTGGCGGTTTTTAAAAAACCGTCATGAAATAGTGGCGGTTTGGGTAAAACTGCCGTGAAATGAAAGGAAAAAAATAAAAAAAACATTAGAAAACCCAAAATCACTAAAATAACAATAACTTTTGATATGGGCATCCATTGGAGCGCCATGACTAGTCAAATCAAAGATCATGAAGAGATCTAGAGGCACGTATAATCAAAAGCATGAGACGTTCTATGTTATGGAAGATATGAGAGTTATAAGAAAGTTAAAAAAAAGTTCTCTAACTTCAAACGGCCATAACATTCGCTTAGGGTGTCCGTTTGCGCTCTACCACATATCAAATCAAAGCCAGCGAAGATAGCTATGCACTGGTTCAACACAAGTAAGCTTCTTTTATGTTTTTCGATCCCAAAACCCCTCTAAATGCCTCTGAAACCCTATTTCCATCACTGGTATCCCATTGAACTTGTCATCAAACGGACCTAACTTTTGATCCGAGTGTCAGTTCGGACTCCTCCACCTTCCAGATCGTAGTTCATTCCATGAGATTTAGGTTGAGTGGTCGTTGTGCCCAAATGGACTCTAGGATCATAAGTTATGTCCTTTTTAGTGGGTATCGGGTTTGTTATGTTTTTTTGATGCCTCGTTTTTAGCACCTGTTCCCCGACAGTTTTTTTAAATGGTTGTAACTTCCGATCCTCCGGTCCATTTTGTCTCTTTCACCTATCAGCTCGAAGATCATTTCGGAATCTTTGATTTGACTGGTCGCGGATCTGGAACAGACTCTCGGATCATAAGATATCTCTGTTAATGTGAGTCCAATGTTTTTTCACTTTATGACTGTTTTAACGGTTGAATTCTTAAGGGGTTTACTAGAGTTTTCATGAGTTTTCATGCATTCTCATGCTTTCTAATGCTTCCTTCTTCATGCTTCTCCATCCGTTTTCATGGGTTTTTATGATTTTTCATCCCTTATCATGCCTTTTCATACTTTTTTCATGTGTTTCATTTATTATTTATTATTTATTATTTAAAATATACTTTAATTTATTTATTTTCTATTAATTTTTACTGGTTATTTATTTTTTATTATTTATATTTATTTATTATTTATATTTATTTATTATTTAATATTTATGATATATTATTTATTATTATTATTAATAATAATATTTGTTACTGGTTATTTATTACTTATTATATATTATTTATTATATATTATTTATTATATATTATTTATTATTTATTATTTATTATTATTAATAATAATATTTTATTTATTATATATTATATATTATATATTATTATTCATTTATTATTATTTATTGTTTAATGTTTATTATTTATTATTTATTATTTATTTATTTATAAATATTAATTATGTGTTATTAATTATTATTTTATTTATTATTTATTATTTATTATTTATTATTTATTATTTATTATTTATTATTTATTATTTATTATTTATTATTTATTATTTATTATTTATTATATATTTATTAATATCTATTATTAATTTTTGTTTATTATTTATTATTTACAATTTATTATATATTATTTAATATTTATTTATTTATAATTATTAATTATGTGTTATTTATTTTTTTTATTTTTTATTTTTTATTTTTTATTTTTTATTTTTTATTTTTTATTTTTTATTTTTTATTTTTTATTTTTTATTTTTTATTTTTTATTTTTTATTTTTTATTTTTTATTATTTGTTTATTATTAGTTATTATTTATTGATATTTTTTATTTTTTATTTTTTATTATTTATTGTTTTTTATTTATTATTTATTATTGTATGTTGTTTATTATTTATTATTTATTATTATTTATTATTTTCTATTTGTTATTTAATATTTATTATTTATTATTTTTTTATTATTATTTATTATTATTTATTATTGTTTATTATTATGTATTATTTATTTTTTCATGTTTATTGTTTATTGTTTATTGTTTATTGTTTATTGTTTATTGTTTATTGTTTATTGTTTATTTTTTATTGTTTATTGTTTATTGTTTATTGTTTATTGTTTATTGTTTATTGTTTATTGTTTATTGTTTATTGTTTATTGTTTATTGTTTATTGTTTATTGTTTATTGTTTATTGTTTATTATTTATTGTTTATTCTTTATTGTTTATTGTTTATTGTTTATTGTTTATTGTTTATTGTTTATTGTTTATTGTTTATTGTTTATTGTTTATTATTTATTATTTATTACATATTATTTATTTTTTATTATTTGTTTATTATTATTTATTATTATTTGTTATTATTTATTATTATTTATTATTATTTATTATTATTTATTATTTATTTATTATTATTTATTTATTATTATTTATTTATTATTATTTATTTATTATTTATTCTTTATTATTTATTATTTATTATTTATTATTTATTATTTATTCATTATTATTTATTTTTTATTTTTTATTTTTTATTGTTTATTGTTTATTGTTTATTGTTTATTGTTTTTTATTTATTATTTATTCTTTATACTTTATATATATATATATTTATTTATTTATTTATTTATTTATTTGTAATTATTTATTATGTATTATTCATTATTATTATTATTTATCATTTATCATTTATTATTTTTTGTGTGTGATTTATTATTTATTATTTATTGTTCTTTATTGTTTATTATTTTTTATTTTTTTATTTATTATTTATTATTATTTATTGTTTGTTATTTATTTTTTGTTATTTATTATTTATAGTTTGTTTATTATTATTTATTATTATTTATTGTTTGTTGTTTATCATTTATTATTTGTTATTTATTTGTTATTTATTTATTATTTATTATTTATTACTTATTATTTATTATTTATTAATTTTTCATTATTATTTATTGTTATTTATTATTTAAGGTTTATTGTTTATTAGTTATTTTTTATTGTTTATTTTTTATTTTATTTTTTTATTGTTTATTGTTTATTGTTTATTGTTTATTGTTTATTATTTATTATTTATTATTTATTATTTATTATTTATTATTTATTATTTATTTATTTATTTATTTTCTTATGTGTATTTATTTTTTATTTTTTATTTATTATTATTATTATTATATATTATTTATCATTTATTATTTATTATGGGTTATATATTATTTATTATTTATTATTATTTATTGTTTATTATTTATTATTATTTTTTATTTTTTATTTATTATTATTTATTGTTTTTTATTTATTGTTTTTTATTTATTGTTTATTGTTTGTTTATTATTATTTATTATTTATTGTTTATCATTTATTGTTTTTTATTTATTGTTTTTTATTTATTATTTGTTCTTTATTCTTTATTCTTTATTATTTATTATTTATTATTTATTATTTATTATTTATTTTTATTATTTTAATTTTTTAATTTTTTAATTTCTGTAAATATTATTTTAATTTATTTTTTATTTTTTATAATGAACAGTAAATGATAATAAATAAATAATTAACTCAATAAATAAATAATAAATCAATAATTATTAATTATTAGTTATTGGTTATTAATTATTGATTATTGCTTATTGTTTAATTATTATTATGTTTATATCTATTAGTTATGTATTATTTGTTTTTTCAATTAGTATATATAAGTATATTAAATTTTGTTTATTAACCACGTGACGAGCTTGCTGGAGTGGTAAAAACTTTGGAAAATATGCAAGATATTAGGGGTTCAAATCTCACCAAACGCAGTATTTCTTTATATTGCATCGGCATGTGCATGTGCATGTGCATGTGCATGGGCATGTGCATGGGCATGTGCATGGGCATGTGCATGGGCATGTGCATGGGAATGAGCATGCATGCATGGATAATGTAAATAAAGTAATACAAATTAAATAAATTAAATAAAATAAATAAAATAAATACAAAATAAATAAATAAAATACAAAATAAATAGATAAAATATGAAATAAATAAATAAAATAAATACGAACTAAATAAAATAAATAAATTAAATAAATAAATAAATAAAAATAAATCAAAGAAATAAAATAAAATAAATAAATAATTAATTAAATAATTAAAAAAATAATAATAATTCAAAAAAATAAAAAAATTCTAAAAAATCGTCGCTAAAAAACCGCCGCAAAACGTTCTACGATAGTTTTGAAAACCGCCACGAATTGTTTCCCAACGCACAATTTAGCGGCGGTTTTTTAAAATCGTCGCCAATCGATTTAGCCGCAGTTTTTTACCACCGCGAAATGGAAAAAAACGCCGCTAAATCCAAATTTTTCCATAGTGAGAACATTGAAGTCTTTATACTCTAAGACCTCATGTTTCTTCATTGTCACTATCGTGTCCCCCTATCTCCGGCTCGGTCCTTCAAGCTTGAAGGTGGAACAATTCGCTTTGATTTCATCAAGTGCATCCAAGAACCTAAACAAATGCTAAATCCTACTCAACAATTCCTTAACCTCTGGAGGATCATTCGATCCCAGAAACATTGGTGGCTTCTAGTGATGTAACTATTGAGAAAAGGTCTAAATAACACCCCTCTATGGTTTCATAGATGGATCCTGAATGATAACTATAGGAGGTTCATGTCCTAGAGCATAGACAGTGCGCACAATCACTTCAAATCAATTCAGGTCCACAAGGGGATTCACTCACTGAGGTTTAGTATCGACTACTTCCTGGATTCAATTCACACATCTTCTTGGAGAAGTGATGCTACAAAACCTTTGTATACAACAAAGAATACATCAGATTAACAATAAAAAATAGAAATAGGGGAAATTTAGATAAAAAGATTTCAATTTCACTATATCCAAATCAAAACTAGGGAAATATTAGAACTAATCCCCAAGATCACTTTCCCAAACCACCCATGGAAACTTAAGGTTCATTTTAGTGAGAGATGGACAGAAACTCAATGGAATCTACTTTTTATATCCCGACAAGATTACACAATGCATATTGACTTCATGAAAAAAATATCAAAATGCTCTGAAACAACTTTATTATGAACCAACAAAGGTACCATGGTCACCTGATAACCTAGCCAGTCATGAATAGCTTGAAGGGAATTCTTGATCCACATCGGTCGGAGACTAGAACTTGGAATCATACAAAATTACTGTTGGAACTATTTTTAAACTAAAAATGTGGAAGTAAATGAGACAATTCATTAATGAATACAAAGGAAACTCCACTAAAAGAACTATACCAGATGTCAAAAAGGAAAAAAATCCAAATGTAGTAAAACTAAGTAACAAAAAATTGGAAAAACTACCTAAGTACTAAATAAAAAAACTCACGAATTCCACGAATCAATAGATATAACCACCTCTATATGGTTCTTTACCTTTACTTGAACCTGGAAGGAGATATTCTAAAGATACCTGAAGGCACAAGGTAGGGTGTGAGCTAAAATCCCAGTAGGATATCACCAAGGATTCCATAATATATGGAAACATTTAATTAACAAAATAATGAGTTTTCAATTTTCAAATAAAGTGGTTTGAAATATCAAAATCGTATTTAAAGAAATCATGATTTACATTTCAAAAGATGGAATACATTTCAAATTATGGAAACAGTTTAAAAAAATAGATAAATATATTTTTTATATAAAATGTTTTATATAAATCCAAAGGCATGTAAAAAAGTTCACAATAGTGGAATAATTTCATTTTAAATACAAACTAGCGAGCAACATGGTCATACTACTAAGAAGGTGTTATAATTCCAATCCATAGGGATGTCACACTGAAGGTAAAAAACAATATACACATACACCCCTTTGAACTTAAGCCAAATATGATGCATCATCATCTCCTAAGGGATGTGAAATGCTTCATTTATGTTTTGGAATGTTGTAAATTGTAATGTGTTGTCCAAATAACTCCCTAACTACCTAAGGATTGCATGATCTCTAGTACAAGAACAATGATGGGATATTTATTTTAAAACTATTTAAAATAAAATTCATCCCATTATTTATTTAAAATATGTTAATTTTCATTAAAAACCAATAATAAGGGTTTTTAATCAAATACATGCCCTTTTTACAAGATAGAACCCAAAGGTTCCTACCAACACCATTTTAATCCATTTTAATCCATTTTAACCAAATACAATTTGAAATAAATTTCATCAATTTAATTTCCAAAATTTTCCATAAAACCAATTTCACAATTTAAATTTCACCAATTTCCATCAATTTCTCAAAAACACCTAGATTCATTGGAATTGGTGTTTTTTTTCAATTTTGTGCAGAAACCAAATTCCCAAAACTAAACTACAAAATTCAATAGAATTAGGTTTTTAATAAACCAATTAAAATTATTTTCATGAAATTTAATTTAAATAAAATAATGGTGATTAATTCAAGAAATTTTGGTTAAATCATATTTGTCCATCGTAACGAAACCACCAACCTTTCATGGAAACACAAGGCCCACAATAGAACCTACCAACAAGCATGAAGGAATAGGAGATCTAAGAACTCAACCTAGAAATAAGATTCAACAACACAAGGTTTATATCCATCTATCCCAAGATGATGTCTCAAAATCTAATGAGAAGAATATAATGAGATGAAGAGACAAGCACAACTCTTACCCATAATGTTGCACTGCTACCGCAACAATGATCAATCACTGATCAAAATGACTTAAAATGGTTTGAGGGATCTAAAATCACCTAGAGAAGACTCATGGATCAAGATTAAAAAAAATAGAGAGGGTGAGAATAGAAAATCATCTAGGATTCCTGTTAAAAAATAACCATCAGGACTTTACCTGACATTTAACCCAGTTACATGTCATGTAATGGAAAAATAAAATCACAAAACCACCAAAAAACTCATCACTTTTTGATAAAATCAGGTTTTTTATTATTTTATAACTTACTCATCGTGTAACCATATTACATATCATGTAAATCCTCAGTAGACTATAGAACAAAAAGTTTTCTATTGAGAATCCAACAAATCTCTGAGTTAACCATTATAGGTATTATCTCAATTCCTTCTCGACCCTTCCCAAACAATGAAAAAGGAAAACCACAATATGGTTTAAAACGTACAAGTTAGAAGAGTAATGGGATGTTACCAGATTCTTTAAACATTTGAAAAAAAAAATTTATGCTCACTCAATATAGATATAACCTTGTTTTTTGAATAACATTGTTTTAACTCATTAATATGAAATTTTTATATAGTTGAGTGTCGTCTTTGTTATCAAATATGTGTAAATGTACCTTTTTAACCTGATCACTTATCACAATTTTATTTTCGATCCTTGTATCCACTTTTCCGAAGTCTAACTCAATCTTGGTGAGGTGTATAAAATTGATGTACACCACTGTAGACAAGTTTTTTTATAAAACTATACAAACTCTTTAAAATATAACTCTACATAATGGATGTTATGGTTCATTATGTATTCTTAATATATAACATTAATAAATACAAATTAATTTTAAAATTATAAATCTAACATAGATATAATAGCTTTAAAATATATATTTCATTCACCAAAATAACCATCAAATGCACCATGATATCAAAAAAATAAAGGAAAGTACATTTTTTGTTGAAAAAAGTACAAGAACTACATCATTCTCAGAAAATTTCAATGAATTTTGATCAATCACTTTGGTATAAATTGAATATAAAAACTATCAAACCTTTATTATTTTTATTCATACATGGAATGGAAGTATTCTACATAATGAAGATGGTTAGTGTTTTTTCATCATGTTGTGACAATCATGAGATTTCTTTCCTTCTAATTTCAAATCATTTTAAGAAAATAATTTTCTATATGTAGAGAAAAATCTTATTACAATTTGAAACTATGTATGTAATAGTCGGGACCTCTCTGGTCCATTCCTTTGAAAAAATCTGGTATCTTAGGTGTTTTGGGAGGTCAAGATGACTTATCCCCAACACTTTTACAATTTTCCAATTCTATAAATAGTTCCATCGGTGAGATTGATGTGAATAGTTCCAATGGTGAGACCTATGTGAACAGTTCCATCAGATCGATCTGTCATTATGTGAACAGTACCATCGGATCGGTTTGTCATTTTTTGAACAGTTCTATCAGATCAGTCTGTCATTCTGTGAACAGTACCATCGGATCGATCTGTCCTTCTATGAATAGTACCATCAGATCGTTGAGTCATTTTGTAAACTACACCATCAGATTGGTCTATCGTTTTGTGAATAGTACCATCAGATCGGTCTGTCATTCTCTAAACAATACCATCAGATCGGTCTATCATTCTGTGAACAGTACCATCGGATCTGTGCGTCATTCCGTGAACAGTGTTTCTAGGATCAATGAGTCCAGGATCGGAGAGTCATTTTGTGAATAGTGTTTCTAGGATTTGTGAGTCCAGGATCGGTCAGTCAGTTTGTGAATAGTGTTTCCAGGATCGGTGAGTCTAGGATTGGTTAGTGTATAGTGTTTCCAGAATCGTGTACAGTGTTTCTAGGATCGGTAGGGGTACATTGTTTCCATGACCGTGAATAGTGTTTCCAGCTTCCTACAGTTCACCCCTTTGACATTTTATTTGACGTAAAACATATTCAAGGCTTTGTTTTAAGGGATTTAAGGCCAAATAAAATCTCATAACTCCTATTTTAATTTTCTTAAGTCTCGGGATTTCTTTAATTGGTCAAACCATGTGGTTTAATGTGATCCTCTTTTAATGGAAAATCCAGCGTATCATAAACTTTTTCTCCATTAAATCTTCTAAAGGGATGAGATATCTTCCTTCATTGTTCTACTTTCTTGTTCCCTGGTGCGAGATGCTCAAACATTTCCTTCTTCTCATAGGAGTGGTGTGATCGAACCTTAATCCTCGGATCATTTCCCCTTGAAGTTTCTTACTACTGTATGCGCGCTCCCTATTTTGGTGCAAGCATAAAGTGTTGATCCTTCATCGATATAAGGTATGTTTTATTGTCCCTTGTTTGGGTTCATCTCTTTCTATTTATCCTTATCTTATTATGGTATATTATCTCCATACTTATAATAGAGTTTTCTTAGGTTTCGGTTGGTGTGGTCATACCACAACATCCTCAAGTGGATACAATTTTCACAGGAGGAGGAGATCGTGATCCTTTGTGCGGATCATTCTCGTATAAAGAATAACAAGAACCTTTTGAGGTAATGGATTCATTACTTCTCTTTTCCTTTATGTGCAACTGTATAGTTATCATGTTTTATCCCACTAGATCACAATGGAATTGAAATAATAAATATTTTAACTAGATAAATAAATTGATATCGATCATATGTTATTACGTCTAGTTTTTCTAGATAGTGTGATATCTATTCTTGCTTTCGATAATTGTTTGGATAAAGATAAAGAGGAATGTAAATGAATCTGGTTCTTCTTTTTGTAATTTTATGTTCATCAAATTTGTGTAGTAGTCATGTTAAATTATTTTTGATAGCTTACTGGTTAGGTTTCTTGAATTTTGAACCTAAGAATAATAAATCAGTTAATCCAAGATGGATTAAAGAACTGGTTGTCTGATAAAAGATAATTCCTTTTAGGGTTTTGAGTTACCCTCTTTCTTGTTTAAGATCTAAGAGCCCAAATTATATGATGTTTGTTTTCCTGTTGGTTGTGTTGTGATGTGATCCTGGATGGTTTTTGTGATATGTGGGGGAATTGAGGCCTATTGGTTGTGGTAGAAGTTTACACCTAGAGTGGCGAGATGCATTGATATATGCATGTGGGTGTCGGGGAGGGAATCATGCATGATGTAATGGTTTGGATGTGAATGTTTTTATTCTTACCGTTTCTTGTCGGTTTTTTATATTCCTTACTTTCCCCATTGCTCAATGAAACTGGTTTGATTACCCTCCTTCCAAAATGGGCGAAGACGCACGGGGTATGCCGCATGCTTTCCTTGTTTAGCTTCCTGAGGGAGGATGGGTATATGCTCTTGTTATAGGCAACAAATACTCGACAGGTAGTTTATCTAGTCATCGTGTTGATCCCCCTTATGTATAGTAGCTTAGAATGTTTTTCTTGAATGACTTAGAATATAAGAAAGTAATAATGTTGTTAATAAATAATTGAATAAATGATGTTAACCCATGGGGTTGGAGCTTACCAGGATGCAATGTTGAGGTTACAATGTTAAGGTGACAGTGGACGTTGGGTCTGATACTAATGAAATTTAATATGGAATTGTTAATGGTAAATTAATGTTCAAAGAATTAATTAATGTAAAGTGGAACTGATAAAAAGGGAATGAAGTAATGTAATAAATCTCTTCAAATGGTTCCGTTCTTATAGGATACCTAGTCCTAGAAGTGGCAATTGGGAGTCTGAGAGATGCTATATGTAGTTGATTCTAAGACTATTTTATGCCCATGGTTTGGTTTTAAGATATAGTATATTATATAATTTTTGTGTTTCTATATGCTACTCCACCCAGTCAGTTAGGTCAACTATCACCCTAGGGATTCTGAGCCCTAGGGGTGTTTTCCCCAACATTCAGGTGGGAGTATGGATGGCTGACTACCCCCTTTGGACAGGCTCTCTTCTCTTGGTAGTTACTTGTGATTGTAGGCATAGTGGTTAGTTTTCCTCATATATGTGCGTAGAGGGATATAATGTCTTATGGTTATTCACACGCATATATTCTGGATATAGTTTCCTATGGGATACTATAGGTGTAACGTGTATGGGTTGTGATGGCTTGAGGATACTTACTCGGTGTATGGGATGTAATGGCTTGAGGTATAATACCTGATGAATGATACACATTATGCGAGCTATGGTGGATCCCATAAACTATCGGGTTACTTTGCTTATGTGGATGTGGTGGTTTTTTTGCACGAGGTGCATGTTGCGGTGCTTCGCCTAGGTGTTTGTAGGCAAGCCTTTTTGGATTGAAATTCTTAGGATATGTGACATTAGGTCAAAGCGGAAAACCAGTGGGGAACACTTCTAGAAACAGAGGATTTACCAACAGATTTTTTCCAACGGTTTATGAAAACTGTTGGAATAGGGACTTTACCCAACGATTTCAATAAACAGTTGTAATAGTGTAATTTAGAAGAGATTTACCCAATGGTTATACAAAACCACTGGGATATGTGATGTTTTAGGAAGCCTTTTCCAATGGTTTTAAAAAAAACTGTTGGCAAAAATTCTATTTCCCAACGGTTTTTTAAAACCATTGGGAAAGTTTTCCCCTAAAATTGGTGCCAGCCTCAATCCCCTGTCTGCCGAATTACAGACCTAAATCGCAATACAGAGAGCTTCGTCCGTCGGAAAATTCTTCCACCCTTCAACCAGATAGTTGTTTTGTTTTTCACTTCAAATCTGTAAGTGGTACCTTTGGTTCTATGTTTTCCATCTATTTTTTTGTTTTATGTTTTTATTTGGCCTAAACCAAAGGTATGTGTGCTATGGTATACCCAAAAAATTGTAATTTTATTTGTTTTCTGATTTTGTTCTACAATTCAACTATTTCATCATGTTAAAGATCTTTTAATTTTCCAATTATAATATAGTTATATGTTATTTAGTAGATATTATCCTATAATCCTTGGGTAGTAGATACCCAATGGAATTGTTGAGACCCTTTCCTTTTATGATGATATGATGAGTGTATGATAATGGGAGTGTTGGTGTAGACCCTTATGACTGGAACTTCTATTGACCCATGGTGCTTGATCTATAAAAATTTCACTATGATATTTCAATAGTACTGATAACAACTTATTTAGTGTCATGTTTAATATAACTATGTTCTTATTCACCAATACTATGAGTATAGAATTAGACCACTTGTTAATATTTAAATGTCAAAAGATGTGTTTCATCATCTATATCAAGATTTCAGTCATTAGAACCTGGTCAAAATTCATTAGACATGGATTAAATCATATTGATTGTGATGGATGAAAACTAATGCTCCTCCTTGGGATGTGATATCTTTTGGTAATATGGTTAACATCACAAATTTTGTTGGTTTAGGGACTTTTGCACCACTTAATGGGGTGTTTCCCATTGTACAGTTTAGTGCATCATTTCTAAATATATCATTTTGTGGGTTAGTGCTTGTTTGATCAATTAATTGGTTTTCACCCATCGAACCATTTTATGGTATAGTTACCATTCATTATCATTTTAGATAATGATCAAGAGATATGTTGTTTGTACCATGGGATTTTGAAATAAATTTTTCCAATCATTAGTAGTCTATTCTAGATAATATTTTATGCTGGGTTTTCCCAACTGTTTTGTTAAACCATTGGGAATGAAAAATTGTAAAGACCCAATTTTGGGCTCCTCATCCCCCGACCTTCGCCTCCTGACCCCTCCCCCCTCCCTGATCTCGATCTCCTCCCGGCCTCCTCCTCCGCCTCCCGACCCCCTCCCTCTCCTCCGACGGCATTCCACTTACCCTCTCAGCTCCCTCTCCGACAATGATATCCCCCTACCCTCTCGGCTCCCGGCAACATTCCCCCCTCCCCTATCATATCCCACTCCTGGTGACATCCCCCTCTCCTCAATCTCATCTGACGACGTCCATCAGCCCCCTCTCCAGTCGCGTGTGAGACCCCCCATGGCCGAACACCCTGCGGGACGTCCCCCCTCTCAGCTCCCTCTCCTCCCGCTAGGGTTCTTGATCGGTATTTATAGTTTATAATTAGTCTTATTCTTTAAATGATGAGGAAATAAGGAATGCATTGTTAGGTTCATATTTAGGATAACCATTCATATTAATCGTTCATTTTCTAGAGTTTTGGTTAGTAGTCAACTCATGGTGTGGTGAATTATTGGTTAAATGCTAGTAATTCCATGTAATACCCTGTAATTCCATGTAATTTTTATTGGATTCATCTATATTATAATCTTGTTAGTTTTAGATATTTAAATACTAGTAATTCAATGTAATTTTTACATGCTTGATTTTGTTATAAATTTCGTATGCCATTTTGATGGCTTGAATTATTTCTTTTGGCTAGATTGGTAGCTCGGGATCTTTCAATGACCCTAATGACATTAGATGTTTATTCAGTGGAATGTAATATTATAAATTAATTTCCTTGTACTATATTCCTTTCTTGATATATCTCTATTAAAATGGTCTGGGAGAGAACATGTGTTTCATATTAAGGATTCATGGATGTACTCCCATGCTTGGGTGGTTATACCATGACCCGCCGAGGGAGATAATTTGGTTTTATGGGTAAGGGATTACTGAGTGGTTTATTATATTCCTAAGTTATAATAGTTCTATAGGGGAGCAATTGTCGATAGATCTTTTGGCCAGATGGCTAGGCTATGCCATGGGTGACACTCATTCCCCTTTGTGAGATACTTAGGACATACTTAGAAGTTACCATACATCGTAGTTATACACTGGAATTCATTTGGATCTCTATGGATGGAATTAGTGGTATTGGATTATCAGATTTTCCAATTGTGATACTTGGGATTCTTTTAGATCGCATTAGACATGCACGAGACTCCCCCATAGGTTCTAACAAATTTGAATGATTGATTGTTTGCTCTTATGAGATGCATATTTTATTGATGTTATGATCCCATTGTACCCTTTCTTGATAATTTGTTCTTATAATTTTTCTTATTAATGTGTCGAAATGGATTATAAACCCCGTGAAAGAGCACAGGCTTAGAGGAATTCTTTTTCTAGTTACCTTGTTTACATTGAAACATTTTATATGTATTTGACATACACATGTAACTCATTTCTGATATCCAGCTTAGGCCAATGTAGGCGGTATGGGATGTGGGCCCATTTAGAAACTTGGACCATATTTTTGTCATTTTAATTATCATTTCTCTACACTTCCAATAAATAAAACACTGTCTTGATATATATTGCACTATATGGATTGGGCTACACAACAACGGTGCCAACCTACTGAGATTTATGTCTCACACCCTACTCGGGCTGTCATTGCACTAGGGTACCAGAGAATTCATTTTGTTTGTAGGACCTATTTTGATTTATTGTGTTGTTTTCTTTTTTACATGGGAGTTAGGAGAAACAGGACCTCTCTAGAGCTCGACATGCTCGTGGAGCTAGTTGTTTGGTAGTTTTTCATTTATTTCATTGTACTGCTTATAGTATTTGTTATATATTATACTAGTACATTCATCTATTATAGATTCTTTCTATAAATTTACATTGGCCATATTTTATTAAAATATTATATTATTCTACTGATTTTTGTAATTCTTTTATTATTAATTTCACACTTTTCTCTTATTTATTATATGTTAAACTATTGTGCTACTCTGATCTAGAGGGTATAGTCTCTACACTGTACCATCAATAAACCCTCTCTAGTAGTTGGTATCCTCTAGCATACATGGTGGCACGTTTGAGGCAATGCGAACTATTGGTATGACCACCATCATAGTGGACAGGCCCCATGGAAATAGGTTAAGAACTAAAACCATAAATAATAATTCCAAATACATGCTTCATTTTTAAAAAAATATATCTAGTGTAAACATAAAAACCAAGAATAATAAGACCTCATCCCTTGTATCGAACAAAACCAAACTAAGTTAAAACTTGGGCCAAATTGATTATATACCATTAATAGGAAGAGTAATTGTTAATTAATAAGAATGTACTATTTGATAGTATCATTTTGAAAATTTGATTTGTTTCCCCTTTTCTTTCAAGAACATGATTTGACCCATGGGGCACTGTGGTACTTATATGTTGGGTGGTGACAGGTATAGTCACAGGAGACAGGTATGTTTTAGTTTAGTTTTTATTTTATTTTCTTTATTTCATTGGTCACTTAGATCTTTGACTGATTTATATGGACAGAGGGTAGTTATATTCTATGAAGGGGTCCAGAAGGACTTTAGATTGATTCAGTCCACCGGTTTTGATCCGAGGTAAGATTCTATGGTTACTACTTGTCTCGCACCTCATGTATTTAGGGATTTAGTGTTTTTGACTCCATATTATGTTTTTGGTAGGGCGTTGGATCGTTTTGTGTTGGTTCAGGTGGATTTGGGTCTCCGCAGCAAATCTAGGTAAGGCTTTAATGCCATTGGTTGGTTTTTAACTGGTTATGTAGCGTCCTTCATGTGTTTTAAGGTTCTTAATATCCTTTGTGTAGTGTGTTGATCCCTGCTCATTGTTTTTGAGTCGCCAAGTAGGGAGACTCGCATGCGTGTGCATAGGTAAGTAAGTATATGTATGTGGGTTCCCCCGTTATGTGTATAGTCACCCATGGAAATGATTATGCATGTATGGGGCTAGGTGTTCCCATGTATATATATATAAATGCATACGCAGGTGAGTGGATACTGATATATACATATAAGCATATGTGCAAGGATCCCCTTACACATGCTCATGGCCATGTGGGTGTGTGCATAGGGGTTAGGTGTCCTTGCATGTGTGTGAATGTGCATATACCCAGTGGAGGAGAAGCAGCTTTTAGTTAGAAATCTCCAAGATCCGAAGTGGACGGCTTGGTTCCACCTTGAGGTAGAGTCCCTCTCGTAGCCTCTTTAATTTAAGAATGCATTAAATTGAATTTAGCTTCTTTCTTAATTATACTTTATTATATTGAGTTTAATATCTTGAATAAGTTTTCCTTAATATAATTGTTTCATTTGATAAATAAAGTCATGTTTTTATAATAAAATCTCTCCAATGGAGGTGCGCTGTCTGCGAAAACTCACAGTGATAGTTTAGGGTGTATGATTCTTTTACATTGTTTCGTTTCCCTTTTGACGTTGTTTCATTGTGCCACTCACAATAACCTTATGAAGATCCCTTGTTATAACATATTAAATATTAGATTTTTTTTATCATGTCCATTGTGACCTTATCTTATGGTGAAACCCATTTCGGGTGTTTTCCTGGCCTCTTGGCCACCCCTTTGGGTGTTTACCCGAGCCTATATACCTAAAAACACTAATGGTGTCATTGTTTAACACCCATAGTTAATGGAGAGGTAGGTGACAGTTGGAATGTTTCCCTACTTCCTCCCGCTCCCTTCACTCCTGGCTGGAAGTTGCTGCCCCGCAAATGTCACTAGACTGGGCCAACACGCCGCAGTCATGCCACGGTCACGCTGCGGTCATGCCGCGGTCACGCTGCGGTCATGTCGTGATTTGGTCTTGCTTCAGGATGACACCCTACAATGGTTTTTAGTCCTATCAGAATTACATGTATGATACCAAGATAGAGTTTTAAATACATTACCCACCCATAGTTAATGGGGAGGGAGGTGACGACTGGAATGTCTCCCTACTTCCTCCCTCTCCCTTCACTCCTGGTCGGAAAATGCTACCCTACAGATGTCACTGGACTGGGCCAACATGCCGCGGTCATGCCGCAGTCATGCTGTGGTCACGCTGCAGTCATTCCATGGTCATGTCGTGGTCACGCTACGATCACACCGTGGTAATGCCGTGATTTGGCCCTGCTCCAGGATGACAGCCCGTGGCGGTTCGCAGTCCTATCAGAATTCGATGTATGATACCTAGATAGAGTTTTAGATACATTACCCACCCATAGTTAATGGGGAGGGAGGCGATGGCTGGAATGTTTCCCCACTTCCTCCCGCTCCCTTCACTCCTGGATGGAAGATGCTGCCCCGCAGATGTCACTGGACCAGACTAACACGCCGCAGTTGCGTTGCGGTTACGCTGTGGTAATGTCGTGATTTGGCCCTGCTCCAAGACGACACCCCACAACGGTTCACAGTCCTGCCTAAATTTGATTTATGATACCCAGATAGAGTTTTAGATACATTACCCACCTTATTTCCTGGACCTCGCCTCAATCTGAGGCACTGTGTTGCCGGTACCACTAAAAGTGTTTCACTTTTATTTGAAATGGACAACATTTTAAGTGAAAACAATAACTGGCATAATGAAAACCGATCAAACACATTTGGATTGTGTTGATACTTTAACACAATGATCCATGGGTCATTTTTGATATGTACGAGTCAACCCCACCTCAATCCAAGGTACGGTGTGGCCGGTACCACTCAAAGTGTCTTTCTTTTGTTTAAAATAGATACTCTTTTAAGTAAAAACAACTGACATATGAAAAACGGACCAAACACATTAGGATTGTGTTGATACTTTAATAAAACGATCCATGGTTCATGTTTTATGTGTATGAGTCAACCCCGCCTCAATGCAAAGCGCGGTGTGGTCGGCACCATTTAAACTGTCTCTCTTTTGTTTCAAAAGGACATCATTTTAAGTGAATACAACAACTGACATACGGAAAAACAACCAAAGGCATTAATATTTTGTTGAAACATTATAAAAATGATACATGGGTCATATGAGATGTGTAAGAGTCAACCCCACCTAAATACTAAGCCTGGTGTGGCCGGCACCACTCAAATTGTCTCACTTTAATTTGAAATGGACAATATTTTAAGTGAAAACAACAACTGGCATATGGAAAACCGACCAAACACATTAGGATTGGGTTAATAATTTAGGAAAACGATCCATGGGTCATTTTAGACATGTACGAGTCAGCCCCACCTCAATATAAGGTGTGGTGTGGCCGGCACCAATCAAAGTGTCTCTCTTTTGTTTCAAAAGGACATCTTTTTAAGTGAATACAACAACTGACATACGGAAAATTGACCAAAGTCATTCAGATTCTGTTGAAACTTTAGGAAAATGATACATGGGTCATATGTGACGTTTACAAGTCAACCCCTCCTCAATCCAAAGCACGGTGTGGCCGGCACCACTCAAAGTGTCTCTCTTTTTTTAAATGAACATCATTTTAAGTGAAAACAAAAATTGAAATACGGAAAACTGACCAAATGCATTCGTATTATTTTGAAAATTTAGGAAAGAGATACATTGGTCATATGTGACATGTACGAGTCTACCCCACTTCAATCCGAGGTGATTTGTGGCCGACACCACTAAAAGTGTCTCTCTTTTGTTTAAAATGGAAATCATTTTATGTGAAAACAACAACTGACATACAGAAAACTGAATAAACGCATTCTAATTATATTGAAACATTAGCAAAATGATCCATGGTACATATGTGACCTTTAAAAGTCATCCCCACCTCAATCTGAATCACGGTGTGGCCGGAATTACTCAAAGTGTCTCTCTTTTGTTTCAAATGAACATCATTTTAAGTGAAAACAAAAATTGACATACGGAAAACCGACCAAATGCATTCAGATTATATTGAAAATTTAGGAGAACGATCCATGGGTCATATGTGACATGCACGAGTCTACCCCGCCACAATCTGAGGCATGGTGTGGCTGGAAACACTCAAAGTGTATCTCTTTTTTTTAAAATGGACATCATTTTAAGTGAAAACAACAACTGACATACAGAAAACTGACCAAATGAATTTGGATTCTGTTGAAACTTTATAAAAATGATACATGGGTCATATTTGACATCTAAAAGTCAAACGTGCCTCAATATGAAGGCATGTGTGGCTGGAACCACTCAAAGTGTCTCTCTTTTGTTTAAAATGGACATCATTTTAAGTGAAAACCACAACTGACATACGGAAAACTGACCAAACGAATTTGGATTATGTTCAAAATTTAGGAAAATGATCCATGGATCATATGTGACGTGTAAAAGTCAAAACCACATCAATCCGAGGTGTGGTGTGGATGGAACCACTCAAAGTGACTCTCTTTTGTTTAAAATGGACATCATTTTAAGTGAAAACAAAAACTTACATACAGAAATATGACCAAACGCATTCATATTCTATTTAAACTTTAGGAAAATGATACATGGGTCATATGTGATATGTACAAGTCAACCTTGCCTCAATATGGGGGCCACTGTGGCCGGAACCACTCAAATTGTCTCACTTTTATTTGAAGTGGATAGGATTTTAAGTGAAAACAACAACTGTCATATGGAAAACCAACCAAATGAATTCAGAATGTGTTGATACATTAGGAATACGATCCATGGTTCATTTAAGACGTTTATGAGTCAACCCTTCCTCAATATGAGGTGTTGTGTGGATGACACCACTCAAAGTGTCTGTCTTTTGTTTAAAATGGACATCATTTAAAGTGAAAACAAAAACCGACATACGAAAAACCTACCAAACGCATTAGGATTCTGTTGAAACTTTAAGAAAAAGATTCATGGGTCATATTTGACATGTACAAGTTAACACCACCTCAATATAAAGTGTAGTGTGGCCAGCACCACTCAAAGTGTCTCTCTTTTGTTTAAAATGAACATCATTTTAAATGAAAACAAAAATTGACATACGGAAAACCAACCAAATGCATTCATATTCTGTTGAAAATTTAGTAAAAAATACATGGGTCATATTTGATGTGTAAGAGTCTACCCCATTTCAATTTGAGGCATGGTGTGGTTGGAACCACTCAAAGTGTCTCTCTTTTGTTTAAAATGGACATCATTTTAAGTTAAAACAACAACTGACATATGGAAAACTGACCAAACGCATTCAGATTTTGTTGAAACATTAGGAAAACGATCCATGGGTCATATTTGACATGTACAACTCAACCCACCTCAATCTGAGGGCTAGGGTGGCTGGCACCACTCAAACTGTCTAACTTTTATTTGAAATGGACAAGATTTTAATTGAAAATAACAACTAGTATACGGAAAACCAACCAAATGCATTCGGATTGTGTTTATACTTTAGTAAAATGACCCATGGGTCATTTATGACATTTAATAGTCAACCCCACATCAATATGAGGGGCGGTGTGGCTGACACCACTCAAAGTGTCTCTCTTTTTTTAAATGGGAATCATTTTAAATAAAAACCACAACTGACATAAGGAAAACCGACCAAACATATTATTATTCTATTGAAACGTTAGTAAAACGATCCATCGGTCATATGTGATGTGAAAAAGTCAACATAGCCTCAATCTAAGAGCCAGTGTGGATGGCACCACTCAAACGGTCTCACTTTTATTTGAAATGGACAAGATTTTATGTGAAAACAACAACTGCCATACGGAAAACCAACCAAACGCATTAGGATTGTGTTGATACTTTAGTAAAATGATCCATGGATCATTTTTGATGTGTACGAGTCAACCCCACCTTAATCTGAGGTTCATTGTGGCCGACACCTCTAAAAGTATCTCTCTTTTGTTTAAAATGGAAATCATTTTATGTGAAAACAACAACTGACATACGCAAAACTGACCAAACGCATTCTGATTCTATTGAAACATTAGGAAAATAATACATGGGTCATATGTGATGTGTATTACTTGACCCTACCTCAATATGAAGTGTGGTGTGGCCGGTACCACTCAAAGTGTCTCTCTTTTGTTTAAAATTAACATCATTTTAAGTGAAAACAACAATTGACATACGGAAAACCGAACAAATGCATTCAGATTCTGTTGAAAATTTAGGACAAAGATCCATGGGTCATATTTTATGTGTACGATTATACCCTTACTCAATACGAGGTGTGGTGTGGTCGGTACCACTCAAAGTATCTCACCTTTATTTGAAATGGAAAACATTTTAAGTGAAAACAACAACTGACTTTCAGAAATCCGACCAAACGCATTCCAATTCTGTTGATACTTTATGAAAACGATCCATGAGTCATCTGTGACGTGTATGAGTCAACCCTGCCTCAATTAGAGGCACGGTGTGGTGGTTATCACTCTAAGTGTATTCCTTTTTTTTAAAATGAACATCATTTTAAGTAAAAACAACTGGTATATGGAGAACTGACCAAATGTATTCTGATTGTGTTGATACTTTATTTTGGGGTTATTAGATTCTAATTTCTAAATTCAATCATGTATGTGTTATAGAAAATGTAATATTGTATGTATTCTTAATTTTGTATAACCCACCCCCTAGTCACCCCCACCCCCATGGACAGCCCCTCACCCCTGGACACCCCCACCCCCCGAGACACCCCCAACCCCATGTATTTCATATTATATATGTGTTATATATAATTCATAATTCTGTATGAAACATAATTAATTTTGTATGTGTTATTGATTCATAATTCAGAATTCATTACATAATTCATTCTTCATGTATTCAATTGAGAATTAAATTATGAATTCTATATTGCATAGGGTAATTGGGTTCATATACATGATTATAATTGTGGTACATTCCATGGTTATAGTATTATCATATTTTTATGTGCTTTTGTGTGCTATATTTGGTGTTTTTGTTGCTATTAAGAGTGTATGCAGGTGTGTAGTTGAGTGTGCAGTGGAGGATTTTAGATGCTGTCAAATTATGGTAATATACTATACCAACGGTTTACTAAACCATTGGTATAGTACTGTACATATTTTTACCAATGGTTTTAGTAAACTGTTAGTAAAACATGGAAATACTCCTATATACAAATGGTTATTTAAACCATTGGTAAAACATGGAATACACCTCCAGCATTGCCAACAGTTTGTAAAACCATTGGAAATCCCCCGATTACACTTCCTTCCCCAACGGTTTTACAAAAACCGTTGGTAATGGGATACTGCCACGCCTTACTTTCCAATGGTTTAGTATCCTTTACGAACGGTTTGAAACCATTGGTAAAGGATTAATTTCCACTAGTGGAAGTATTAGCGGGGTACCCTTGATATTATTTATTATATTATATATTCTTGTTTGTGTTACTTGGTGAGAGTATTCATGGTGAGGTCGTGAATATAGTATGCCTTTTTAGGTGATGATTTGGTTTAACTTGTTGTTCATTGTGCTTTATCATGCTTTCATTTTTTTGATTAAGAGGCTACGAGGAGGATCTTACTGAGTATATTGTTATACTCACCCTATGTTTATATAAATTTTTTTTTCAGGTCACCTCTAGTAGGTTAGAGATCAAGCTGGTTTCTAATAGATTAGGTTTGTAAGAGCTATTTGGGCTTTGTGGTTGCTGTTGTTTTTACTTTCTTTTGGGTACTTGTAGTTTTCCACTTTTAGTTGTAGTAGTTTTTCATGGCATTACATATTTGTACTTGGGATTTACTTTATATTTCAGTCTAAGTTGGATTTGGTTGGTGTCTATCTTATCACTCTCTTCCACATGTGTTCCCTCAGAGGGTAATGTCTCCCATCTTTGTGTTTACTATACCCTTGGTGCTAGTCACCAACCCAGGGCCTACTGGAGGTAGGACTCGGGGTTCATTATCTCCCTTCACACATTACTAGCCCAGGAGGGGTACACTTTGTGGGGATGGGGTCATGACAGACTGGTATCAGAGCTAGGTTTAGGGATAGGATGCAGTTTGGAGTTAGGCACAGGTGAGGTTGCATGGGTTGGTAGGAAAACAATGTTATTCAAGTTTAGAAAGTGATGTAAAAATTAGAGACCATCTAAGAGATAATATTTTAGGTCACCATATGATCTTATGTACGGACCTTTAATTTTACAATGTCTACTAAACAAGGTGATACTAGTTTCAGGGTAGAGAACTAGGAAAGGATCATGCATCATTCTTCCTTGTGCCTCTGTTTTAATGGGTAGACCTTGGGATAGGGTAACCTAAAATGAATAAAAAAAATAACTAAATTAATGTTGAGTCTTCTATATTCCAGGTTTAGGAGCTCTAATAGTTTTTTATTTTACAGGTATGGCTCCAGGTCAATGTCCTCATCCGGATTTCATAGAAGAAGTCCAGTGGGTTGTGCTAGTATATCACCACATGGTAGAGATTTACGAAGATGACACTTGGAGGAGGATACTCTGAGAGTTTCAGCTCTTGAGTCTGCAGAAGTATGAGGGATCCATTTTAGATGCAGTTCTGAAAGACTGGTTGGAGGTGGTTGAGATAGGATTCAGTTCGATCCATGCTCAAAAGGAGCACTGGGTGTCCTTGGTTGTGACGATGTTGTGTGGAGTAGCAAGGCAGTGGTGGTTCTTGTTCCTCGAGGATCATGAGGAGTCAATAATCTCATGGGAGGAGTTCCGATACAAGTTTAGAGTCGAGTTTCTTTCTTCGACCGCGAAGGCATCCAGTCTCCAGGAGCTTCTAATTCTTTTACATGAGAGATCCAATGTGTGAGAGTTTGGAATCTATTTCAGGAACCTTTTACGAAATGATTCAGACCTATTTTCAGATGAGGAGGCTAGGGCGAGGCATTTCGAGGAGGCTTTTCATCCATAGATCCTGCACTAGGTCACCCCATTTATGCTGAAGACATATCATGAGGTTTTGGAGAGGGTATAGGTTGTCAAGAAGACATTGGCCAAAACCAAATCATCACGAGAGGGGAGTCTTCATGATTACTCATGAAGCAGAGCTATAGTCCGGGGTTCTCGGTTTTCAGGGAAGAATAGTTTCTGTTCGGCAGAGGGTAGGTCCTAGCCCTCA
Source organism: Viscum album (assembly GCA_963277665.1). Lineage (NCBI taxonomy): Eukaryota > Viridiplantae > Streptophyta > Magnoliopsida > Santalales > Viscaceae > Viscum > Viscum album. Next base: position 695,958,301 of record OY728157.1, read on the forward strand.
TCATCTTGTTTCTCCAAGGGCAGTAGCTCTAAGAACTATGCCAAGGGAACCAGTGATTTTTTTTCTTGTGGTGGTCTCAGTCATCAGTAGCGAGAGTGCTCGACCTTTCAGAGCAATCATCGTGCACCAGGTGTTCTACTCCAGGTTCCTCCGTTGAGGCAGTTCCAACTGAGGCACCAGCAGCAGGTTGCACTAGCTTTGGATCAGTAGAGGGTAGATGGGGAAGGAAGAGGACATACCCATGATTCTCCTCATCCTCAGAGAGCAGAGTGCAGCTGTGGTGGTGGTCATCATCAGGGTCAGAGAGTCTATGGAGGAGGTTGTGTCCAGATTAATGCATTATCATTACCAACTCCAGGTGAGCCAGATGTCATTCGAGGTACCCTTTGCTTGTTTTCTACCTTGGTGTATGCCTTGTTTGATTCAGGAGTGACACACTCTTTAATATCACCTACCTTTTTCCATTATTTAGGACTTGAGGTAGAGAGGCTTATAGTGCCCTTGGCGTTGACTATGCCAGTTGGAGGCCAAGATGACTTGTTTGAAGTATGTAGAGACTGTGAGCTAGTGTTAGGGAAACACCACTCTTGGGGAGATTTCCTATGTTTATGAATACAACCATATGATGTCATCCTTGGAATAGATTGGTTTTATTCGGTGCAGGCTATCATGGATTTCTTTAGGAGGAAGGTTGTCTTATTCGATGCGGATGGAGAGCCAGTGTTGTTCGTTGGTGAGCGATACCCTCGTATGTGTCAGAGGCATGTTCCATCCATATCATCCATGATGGATGATCTGATGTTGAGTTCATCAGAGGCTCAACATTTGGTGTTTCCTAGGGTCTTAGAAGAGTACCCTGCTGTCTTTCTAGAAGATTTTGTAGCATTACCCCCTCGAAAAGAGATCGAGTTTGGGATCAAGCTACAACCAGGAGTGTCTCCTATCTCTATGTCTCTATATATGATGGCCCCTTATGAGTTACGAGAGATACGTATATAGATTGATAGTCTTTTACAGTGTGTTTTTGTTCAGCTGAGTGTGTCACCGTTGGGTGCACCAGTTTTTTACATGAAGAAGGATGACAGCAGTTTGCGGTTGTGTGTAGATTATCGTCACTTAAACAAAGTGATAGTAAAGAATCGGCATCCTCTTTCGTGGATTTATGATTTATTCAATCAACTGAAGGGTGAAATTTGGTTCTCAAAGATCTATTTGTAGCAGGATATCATCAGATGTGTTTGAAAGATGAGGATATCCTGACAATTACTTTCCGTTGTTGTTATGGGCATTATGAGTTTGTTGTAATATCGTTCAGTGTGATGAATGCTCCAAATGTTTTCATGGGATTGATGAACGCAGTGTTCTGTGAGTTCTTAAAAAAAAATTGGTGGTTTTCTTCAACGATATCCTTATGTACTCAACGTCTAAAGAGGAGAATTTAGAGCAACTACACGTTGTTTTGGGAGTTCTTCATCAACATCACCTTTTTGGAAGTTGTCGAAGTGTGAGTTTTGGGCTCGATAAGTCCATTTATTAGGGCATGTTATGTCCTAGTAGGGAGTATCTATGGATCCATCAAATATAGAATTAGTTGTTTCTTGGGAAACCCCCCAGACAGTGTCAGATGTGTGAAGTTTCCTTGGTCTTGCAGGATACTTCAGGAGGTTTGTTGTCGATTTCTCTCAAGTTGCAACTCCTCTAACAGCTTTGACTAGGAAGGATTATAAATTCATATGGACTTATCAGTTTCAGACAACTTTCGAGTATCTAAATTATAAGTTAGTAAGTGCTCCTATTCTTTTTCTTCAAGAAGAGGGAGTTTAGTTTGATGTTTTATGTGATGTTTTGCATCTAGGGTTAGGATTTGTTTTGATTCAATAGAGATCAGTTGTTTCTTAAGGGTCTCGGTAGTTGCGTCCCCATGAACATAACTATGCCACCCAAGATCTTGAGTTTTCAATTGTGATGTTTTCTCTGAAGTTGTGGAGACATTACCTCATTAGCAAGCACTTTGTGGTTTTCACAGATCATAAGATTTTGAGGTATTTTTTTCTCCCAGCATGACTTGAATTTACGACAACATCTATGGATGGAGTTCTTATAGGAATACAACTTAGAAATATTTAATACACCCGGAAAGGGGAATGTTGTAGTAGATGCGCTAAGTCGGAATTCACGTAGTGATGCAGTGCATGAATCTGGTGACTCCTAGAGAGTAATGGAATAACTGTCAGCATTACATCTTGATATGGGGGAAGTTAGGGGAAGAGGTTTTCATTTTAGATGATGGTGCAGTCATCTCTGGTGCAGAAGGTGGAAGTGTCCTAGTTGGGGGATCTAGAGGTGGAGGTTTGGTGAGACTAAGTTATTTGTGGCAAGGACCCTGATAGTTGGTATGAGGATAAACAACACTAAGTGTTATATCATGGAAGGATATTTGTTCCTTTGATGATTCACGAGACGGTTCATAGAGAGTTCCATAGTTCTCCTCTAACAGTGCATCCTGGCGTGACAAAGATGTACCAAGCCTTATGGAGTTAGATTTGGTGGCCTGGGCTAAATCATGCAGTTGTAGAGTTTGTGTCTCGATGTCTGGTCTTCTAGAAGGTGAATACTGAACATCATGTTCATGGGGGTCTGCTCCATCCATTATATGTTCCTCAATGGAAGTGGGAGGACATCTCAATGGACTTTGTTACTGGTTTACCTCGATCTCAGGGAGGACATGGTGCTATTTTTGTGGTAGTGGATCGTTTAACAAAATCATCCCACTTCATAGCAATCAAGGAGTCAAGCTCAGAGAAAGTTTTTTCGAGGTAGTATCTGGAGGAGGTGGGAAGACTTCATGGAGTCCCAAGGAATATCATTTCTGATCGAGATCCTTGTTTCACCTCCAGGGTTTGGAGAGGTCTCCAGCATGCTTTCGATTCTCAATTATTCCTTAGCACTGCTTTTCATCCTCAGACAAACAGTCAGACATATCTGACTATCCAGACTCTTGAAGACATGTTACGCTCTTGTGTCTTGGATTTTGGAGGTTCGTGGATGAGGTACTTACCCTTAGTGGAGTTCTCTTACAATAATAGTTTTCACTCCACCATCGGTATGGTGCCGTTTGACGCCTTGTATGGTCGACCTTACTCTTCTCCATTGTGTTGGACTAGGGTTGGAGAGTCCTCAATTCTCATACCTGAACTAGTGTAGAATACAACAGAGATGGTTCAAGTGATTTGTGAGAGGATGAAGATAGCTCAGGATCGTCAGAAATCATATGCCGATCAAAGGAGGAGACCCTTTGAGTTTGATTTTGGGGATCACATGTTTCTGAATGTGACTCCCCATCATGGGAAGTGAAGGTTTGTTCGTGGGAGTAAGCCTTCTCCCTGGTTTGTTGGGCCTTTCGAGGTGTTAACTCATGTTGGATATGTGGTGTATCGAGTAGCACTTCCCCTACAGATGATCCGGATACATGATGTTTTTCATGTATCACATCTATGTCGTTATCTTCATGATTACTCTCACGTCATCAATTGGAGAGAGATCTATGTTGATGATGATGCGACCTTTGAGGATCAACCTGTGGAGATCCAAGATGCAAAGAGAAGGTGTTTTGTGTGCATTATATTCCCTTGGTTCATGTCTTGTGGTGACATAGTGGAATGGAGGAGAGTACCTGGGAACATGAGTCATAGATACATGCTCAGTACCCAAAGTTGTTTGATTTTTAACTATTTTCATGTAACGATTTCCCCTTTGTGGTTATAGAACCTTCATGTTTATGAGATGGCTTTCTTTGGTTGTTTCATGTGGCTATCTCTCTTTTGAAAGGTATCTCAATGGGTGGTTGTTCAGACTTCTTTTCTGTTCACTTTTAGGTTGGTTTTGAATTCTCGAGGACAAGAATGTTTTGAGAGGTATCTGATGTAATAGCACGGACCTCTCTCGTCTATTACTTTATAAAAATATGGTGTCTGAGGTGTTTTGGGAGGCAAAGGTGACTTATCCCCAACACTTTTCCAATTTTCCAATTCTGTAAATAGTTCCATCGGTGAGACTGATATGAATAGTTCCATCGGTGAGACCGATGTGAAAAGTTCTATCAGTGAGACCAATGTGAATAGTTCCATCGGTGAGACCGATGTGAATAGTTCTATCAAATCAGTCTATCATTCTATGAACAGTATCATCGAATCGATCTATCATTCTATGAATAGTTCCATCGAATCGGTCTGTCATTCTATGAACAATACCATCAGACCGGTATGTCATTCTGTGAATAGTACCATCAGATCGGTGATTCATTTTTTGAACAGTACCAACGAATCGGTCTGTTGTTCTATGAAAAGTACCATCGGGTCGGTCTGTCATTTTGTGAACAGTACCATCAGATCGATGAGTCGTTCTGTGAACAGTACCATCGGATTGGTCTGTCATTCTATAAACAGTACCACCGGATCAGTCTATCGTTCTGTGAACAATACCATCGAATCGGTCTGTCGTTCTGTGGATAGTAACATCGGATCGGTGAGTCCAGGATTGGTGGGTCATTCTATGAATAGTTTTTCTAGGATTGGTGAGTCATTCTGTGAATTGTGTTTCCAAGATTAGTGATTCTAGGATCGGTGAGTCCAGGATCAGTTAGTGTACAGTGTTTCCAGAATCGTGTACAATGTTTCTAGGATTGGTAGGTGTACAGTGTTTCCAAGATCATGAACAGTGTTTCCAGCTTCCTACAGCTTCACCCCTTTGACATTTTCTTTGACGTAAAACACATTCAAGGCCTTATTTTTAGGGTTTAAAGGCCAAATAAAATCTCATAACTCCTATATTAATTTTCCTAATTCTTGGGATGCCTTTACTTGGTCAAATTGTGTTCTTTAATGTGACCTTCTTTTAATGAAAAATCTAGTGTATCTTAAATTGTTGCTCCATTAAATCTTCTAAATGGATGAGATATCTTCCTCCCTTATTCTACCTTCTTGTTCCCTGGTGCGAGATGCTCAAACCTTTCCTTCTTCCCAATGGATCGATGTGATTGAACCTTAATCCTCATATCTTTTCCCCTTGAAGTTTCTTACTACTGCATGTGCACCCCCTATTTTGGTGAAATCAGCAAGTGTCGATCCTTCATCGATATAAGGTATGTTTTATCATCATTCGTTTGGGTTCATCTCCTTCTGTTTCTCCTTGCCCTATTATGGTATGTGATCTCCATACTTCTTATGTATTTTTCTTGGGTTTTGGTTGGTGTGGTTGTACCGCAGAATCCTATGGTGGATACATTTCTCACAAGAGGAGGTGATCATCATCCATTGTGTGGATCGTTCTCATATAAAGAATGACAAGAACCATTTGAGGTAGGGGATTAGTTGCTTCTCTTTTCTTTTACGTGAAACTGTATAGTTAGAATGTTTTTTCCCACTGGATCACAATGGAATTGATTTAATAAATATTTGAACTAGATAAATAAATTGATATCGATCTTATGTTATTGCCTCTTTTTTTTATAGATAGTGTGATATCTATGCTTTCTTTGATAATTTTTTTGCTAAAGATAAAGAGGAATGTAAATGAATATGGTTCTTATTATTGTAATTTTATGTTAATCAAATTGGTGTAGTAAGCATGTTTAATTATTTATGATAGCTTACTGGTTAGGTTTCCCAAATTTGGAACATACGAATAATAAATCAGTTAATCTGATTGATAAGATGTTTGTTTTCCTACGTCCTGTGTTGTGATGTGAGCCTGGATGGCTGTTGTGATATGTGGGGGCATGGAGGTATATTGGTTGTGGTATTAGTTGACGCCTAGAGTGGAGAGATGCATCGATTTATACATTTGGGTGTCGGAGAGGACATTGTGGATTATGGAATGGGTTGGAAGTGAATATTTGTATTCCTGCTATTTCTTATTGGTTGTTTATCTTTCTTACTTTCGATACTACTCAAGGAAGCAGGTTTTATTACCCTCCTTCCAAAAGGGGAGAAGATTCATGGGGTATGTCATGTTCTTTCTATGTTTAGCTTACCGATGGATGATGAGTCTATGCTCTTGCTATAGGCTGCAAAGACTCGACGGGTTGTTCATCTACTCACCGTGTTGATCCCCCTTGTGTATAGTAGCTTAGAATTGTTTCCTAGGATGCTTAGGAATATGGGAAAGTAATAATATTTTTAATAAATAATTTAATAAATGATGTTAACCCATGGTTTTGCATCTTGTTGGGAAGCAATGTTGAGGTTACAATTTTAAAGGGACAGTGGACTTTGGGAGTGATTATAAGGAAATTTACTGTGTAATTGTTGGTGGTTAATTAATGTTTAAATAATTAATTAACGTAAATTTTAACTGATAAAAATTGAATGAAGTAATTTAACAAATATATTTAAATGATTGTGTCCTTATAGGATACTTAGTCTTAGAAGTAGCAGTTGGGATTCTGAGAGACATTAGTTACAGTTGAGTCCAAGACTAGTTTATGCCCATAGTGTGGTTGTGAGATATAATATATTATGTTATTTTTGTGTTTCTATATGATAATCTACCCTGTCAGTTAGGGAAACTAACACCCAAGATATTTTGATCCCTGGGGGTGTTTTCCCTAACATTTAGGTGGGAGGATGGACGGATGACTACCCCCTTTGGCCCCGCTATCTTCTCTTGGAAGTTACTTGTGCTGGTAGGAATAGTAGTACGTTTTCCCCATATATGTGTGTAGAAGGTTGTAATGGCTTGTGGTTATTCACACACATATATTCTAGATATAGTTTTTTATGGGCTACTATAGGTGTAACGTGTATAGGCTGTGATGGCTTGAGTATACTTACTTGGGATATGGGCTATAATGGATTGAGGTATACTACTCTATGTATGATACACGTTAAGTGAGCTGTGGTGGCTCCCAGAATCTACCTGGTTACTTTGCTTATATGAACGTGGTGGTTTTGCTGCATGAGGTGCATGTTGTAGTGCTTCGCTCAGGTGTATGCGGGCAAACCATTTTGGAGAGAGATGCTTAAGATGTGCGACATTAGGGAAAATAGGCAAACTAGTGGGGAAGTAGTAGCGAGGTACCCTTGATATTATTTATTTTATTATATACTCTTGTATGCGTTACTTGGTGAGAGTAGCCATGGTGAGGTTGGGAATATAGTATGCCTTTTTTAGGTGATGAGTTAGTTTCACTTGTTGTTCACTGTGCTTTAGCATGCTTTCTTTATTGTTGCACGAGAGGATTCAGGGAGGATCCTATTGAGTATACTGTTATACTCACCCTATGTTTATATAAACTATTCTTCAGGTCACTTAGAGTAGGTTGGATATCAGGATGGTTTCTACTATCTTGGGGTTGCAGAAGTTGTTTCGGCTTCGTGGTTGCTATTGTTTTTAATTTTTTTTGGGTACTTGAGGTTTTCCCCTTTCAGTTTTAATAGTTTTTCATGACATTACATATGTGTGCTTAGTATTTCTTTTATATTTTAGTCTGAGTTGGAGTTTTTTGGTGTCTATCTTATCACTCTCTTCTGCAAGTGTTCTCTTATAGGGTAATGTCTCCCATCTAAGTGTTTATTATACCCTTGGTGCTAGTCGCCAACCCGAAGCCTACTGGAGGTGGGACTTGGGGTTCATTATCTCCCTTCTCACATTGTTGGCCCAAAAGGGGTACACTTTGTGGGGAGGGGTCGTAACAATGTACATACTATAAAAAATAATTTTCTACCTCTTGGATAATTTATGAAAATCCGGATCCTGGAATGTTCATCTTCCATTAGGAGTGGGAGAAAACTCCAAATGTATTCAGATTATTAGTATGTCTAATCTTTCATTTAACCCATCCTTAGTTTTGCCTTTAATATAAATTTATGATTCAATCAAATTTCTGCCCATATTCTTATACAAATTCATGCCATCAATTTTTTTCTGAACTTATGATATCTCAAATATAGAATATTAAAAAAAATTATCATTTCATTAAAATGTTAGTATATTTAAAAAATATTTATGTATTTCTCAATGTGATATTAATGTTTTTTAACCTCTCAAATTACGGATCCTTTAAAAAAGGTTTTTGAGTTATATTAATTTACCATGATCCATAAAATAAATTTTTTAATCTTAGAAAAGTTTTTTCAATAAAAAAACTTTGGTAACCCATTTATAATGTTTTTATCCCATGTTGTAGTTGATAATATGGAGTCCTTTCATCAATTATTGGTCAATATTTATTCTCATTAACATTTTTTGTAGATAAATTTCTAGATTTTTTAATGTTATTTATTATGAATTTAATCATAAAATGTAGTTGAAAATGTTCTATTTTATAACTCTTATACACTATGATAAATTCCACCAATAAAATATTTAAATCATCAGTTAATGGTGGAAAGAAAACATCAATATCCTTTTAATGATTTTCTTTTTGTCAAATCATTAAACTCAACATGATATATTTTTTCTTCTGGAAAAATGGAGAACATATGATGAAAATTAACAATAAAATATGTCATGAACTACAGTTTCTACTAAGGATTTGATATGGATTAATTACATCTATGCATAGTCTAATTATAATATTTTTATCATAATTAATGAATGTGGGAAACTATTGATTAAATTTCTTCCACCATGGATAATGAACTAGATTATGTAATTTTTCATTAGATATTTTCTCATTTCAATACCTTATTAGCCTTCTTATAAAATTTTAATTTTTAAATAAATATTTTAAATAAGGAATTATAAGAAGATAACAAATTTTGTTTCAATGAGTATTTGTAACTACTAAATCATCCATGTGAAATTTATTTAAACTTATATATTGTCACACATATTTAGCACACTCTGATAGACATTCATATTCAATCCAATATAGATCACAATAATTTAGGTTGGAATATATCTTCTTTTTTATCAAACCCACTAGGAATAATGTTTTATTTACATTATATTTTGAATATAGATGATTTTTTTAATTGGTATGTTATTTAATATTTTTATAAAATCTATAAAAATATATTTACTCCAACCACTTCTATCCATAGTTTTAATCATTCTTAATATTATTGTTAAAATTGTAAATTTTATTCAACATAGATATAGTGGGTTTTCGGCATCACAATATAGACACTCAATTATCAGTGCATTACCAATTGCCTCAACTTCAATATCCTGAATCATTTATTCATTTTAATTAGCCTTATCATCTTGAAAATAATCATCAATATTAGATCCTTAATTATACCATATTTCACCATGCTAAATCCATGGAATTTAAATCATATTAAAACCATGAAAAATAATATGATCATTAATTTATTTACTTTTTCAAATTTTTCATATTTTAGAATTTCAAGGATGGAAAGAAAAATAAATCATTGTATAGAACATTACATCTAGAAAATTCCAAAAAAATAATGAAAAACTTCTGTATATTCATCAATTATTTTCATTTCAATAATCCAACTATAACTCATTGTTATCTATAATAAATTTTCATAATTAAAAATAAGTTATTATATTTTTAAATTTAATTTCATATTTATTTTTACAAATAAAAATAAATATCAATATAAAATATTTAAAAAATAAAATAAATACATTATATTTTATAAAAAATGATCAATTTGAAGATATTTATTTATCATCCTTCCATAAAAACAACAAAAAATAAAAAATGGTACAAAAACATGGACATTGATTTTAAAAGTTTGACCACCAAAAAAACACAATTATGATTATTTTTATTATATAATTTTATAATAATATATTTATCATATTCAAGGAAAATAGAGAAATATTATAATATAAATGTAAAAATGTAAGGGGGTGAGTGAAAAATGATATTAAAAAAATTATAAATAATATAATCACATGTCAATACTTATACCATTTTTTAAGGGTGACTCTAAGAATATATTTATTAGACTAACCAAAAAATATTATACATAACTAAAATTTAAATGAAAATCAACTCATTTAAATTTTATATTTTTATAATAATTCAAATATATAATAATTTTACATAATATATAATTGAAATATCCTTATATTTTAAAAGAAAAACTTTGTTCGATAGCATACAAGATACGTAACCCCGAGTTTAAACGAACTATAAAATATTATTATTTAAATATGAATGTTATAACACAACCATTTAATTGGCATGGATGAATATAATTTACTAAATTTATATATATATATAACATAATAAATAAAAATTTATTGATTAATTATTAACAAATAACCACAAATTGTTTTTTATTAAAGTAATTTTATTCCTCAAAAACATTTATTCTTCAAAAATGGTTTTAATTGATTATCATGAGAGATTATTATAAAAAATTATAGAAATTTTTGAAATGTTATTTTATAAATAGGATAAATTTTTTGAAATAATAAATTTAAAATTATCTTATTGTTAAATTTTGGGATTTTTCGAAAAGAATGATTTTTTTTAAATAGTGGAAAATATATTTTTTTTAAACAGAATTTTTTATTCAAAAACATAAAAGTTTTAATTATAATAAAATTATTTCAATGTAAAATTAGTTATCTTATATTATTAATAATATAATTAAGTTCATTGGAATCAATTTCATTGTTGAATTTGGTAAAATATCATTTTTATACTAAAAAAGGAATTTTTCTAGAAGACAGTTTTATGTTATATTTTGAATAAAAATGATAAATTTATTTATAATACTTATATAAATTTAATATTTAAAAATGGATACCAAATATTTAATCATGAACTCTAAATTTTATAAATAGTCTCTTTTATTTTTTGTCATTATTAGTTTTTACCATAGAAAATAATTATTCCCACAGTAAGAGTAAATCAATAATTAAAGTTAAAAATAAAATGATAAGGAAAAAATGACACTAAAAAAATAATTAATCCTATTTTATGACCATATTTTGTCCCTTTTATGTCCTTTTTTAAAAAAATGGCATGTTGGTACCATATTTCATTGATTTTTACCTTTATAATATTTAAATGAAAGATAATCTAAAAAATAACACTTTCATTCTTTTAATATATACAATGTTTTTTGTAGGGATGAAAATATAATTTTTGGTTCATAATTTGTATTTTAGGGATAAATATTTTTTTAATTTTCTAATTTAATTATAATTTTTAGTGTTTAAATAATTAAATTAAATTCATACACAACCCCAACGAATTATTTAATAAATCAATACAAAAATAAAAGAAATGATTATAAAAATATTAAAAGAGACATAATTTGAATGAATAATTGGTTCCAAGAATTTATATAATAATTATAACATATTTGGGATGTGTTAGTGGTTTGGATTTAAATTCCATCTTTGTTTTCATGTTTATAGAGCCAAATTAATTGAATAGTTCCAAAAATTTCATTAATTATTTTATATAGTAAATAAGATTTTATTTAATGATTTAAAATTATTAAAAAAATGTATTTGGACAAGTGATTTATATATAGTTTGAATTATCATCCATTTCTCATTAATGGTCCAATTTTTCTTTTATAGTAACTATCTTAACCCCTAAAGTGTAAAACACTTTGTTATCATTGTAATTGTCAAAATGGTTAATGGGGGTTAAAAAAAATATGGGTAAAAATATTATATTAACATAAAAAAATTATCATATGACATAATTTAGCATAATAATCAGTATATTTTATAAATATTTCATTTTATAGGCATTTTTCAATGATTAATAATTTATATTAGTCAAATAATTTAAGTAATTCCAAGAGGGGCCCTCCCAACTATTTTAAATGTGATCCTCCTAACATATTTTCTTTACACTTAATAAGAATTTTTATTAGTAAATAACTATATAAATACCTTACTATAATCCCTCCGATCATTATATATGTTATTTTTTAGATATAATACCAACCACATAGTGATTAAGGTGTAAAGAAAAGGATATTCCCCAAAAATATGTATAACTTTTAACTGAATGTTTTATTTTTATTTCTTCTTCCACCTCCATTAAATATTATTTAACCATTATGATAAAATAAAATGATTATATCATATATAATGTGATTTTATTATGTTAATTTTATAACCTATATCCATCTTCTTCTTCCAACAAATGGGAAATGAAACCATGGTTTATATGTATGACGAATTATAGCCTCACAGGTCGTTGTAATTTATTTTCCATCATCACCTTTCACAGCAAGATATAATGATTTATTTAATATATATATATATATTAAAAAAATATGTTTTATTATATAAATATAATATAACATCTACTTTATTATATTTACATACATTGAAAAATGATAAATTTGATTGTGCATTCGTGTGAATTATGACCTCCGTGAAGTGATGAAATTAGTTTTTAATCACAACATCACATGGATGGTATTTATAAGTGTATTTATGGAATTTTTATTATTAATTAAATAATAATAATTTTTTAAAGTTAAAATAATTATTGCATTCTTACTATAATGATCATTCAAAAATGGAAATGTTACTCATGCATACATACAACCCGCTATTTTTATGATTGTAGAAATGTTAATTTTTCATAACCATATCCCATAGATGGTTTCAAAAGTATAATTGATGTATAAGAAGTATAATAATATTAGGATTATTATTATATGTAATTTGGTATGATGAACTCATTTACCATAGTCAACCTACGAAAGTTATTTTGGACCTATGGTGGAATATCACCAAAACATCCAACATGAAGTTAAATGACTAAGTAATTCAATAAAACATGGTAATAAAATGAATAAAACGAAAAAAACATGAATTTTTTTTAATAATATAGTAAATAATTAACATAATTTTATTATTTAGGAAGATAAGGATCATACATGATGTTTCAGACTCACGGTAAGGGACAATTTGAAAACCTCATTTTAAATAGTTTCATAATATATTTTCAAAATAATTATCTTCCATGTCTATATTCTAAATAATGTTATTTTCATTTATATGGAAATATTTTAATTTTAAAATATAATTTATTTCACTTTAATAATTGTTTTTAGAAGTAATAATTTTATCGAACACTTTGAATTTCATTAAAAAAGACAAAAGGAATGTTTTTTTATCATATATAGAATCAACGGTTTTCTACCTCTATTAAAATTGTGTGATGTTTGGATTCCTTTAAAATATTTCATGATTTACCTAAATAAATACCCTCCTTACCTATACTATAGAAATTTTCAAAATTGCATCTAAAATAAATGGTTATTTTCATATCTGAAAATGTCTCTCTTATTAGTAAAAAATATATTTTTATGTAAACTTTCATTTTTTTAATTATGATATGGTTTTGGGATATTTTTATGGTGATGGGTGTTTCTATTATAAAATAATAATGGATGAGCCTAATATACATATCCAATTAAATGGCTAAAGAGATAGAGTTAGCCGATTACGTTTCTCTTAAGAGATTATTAGAATTTACCTTAAAGGTTATTTTATTCTTAATCATGATGGTTATTATATATGTAACCATGAAGGTTATTACATTTATAAAGATGGTGTTTATTCCATTTTTAATGATTAATTTTATACCCTTTGTACTTTTAATGGTTATTCCATTTTTAATTTTGATTGCATGAGTGATATGACAATAGTGCCTCAAGTTACCTATATAATTTATATATGCCTCCTATGGGTTTTCAATTAAAGTATTATAATTTAAAAAATGTATGAAATGATATTGTGTTTTAAATGATATTTTATTACACTTATTAAGGTTTAAATGTATAATATTTTTTGAAAAAATTTCAAGATTCAATCATGATATTGAGAAACCTTTAGGATTTTTATTTTTTCATTAGTTAGAAAATGTTAATTTTGAACCCCAAAAATATTTTTAAAGTGGAAAATTTTTATAAGTTTTTGTGGACTAACATGTTTCTTTTTTTATGTTTACATCCCTTCCTAATCCCCTTATTCTTAACCCAATTTTTTAAATATTTTTCACAGGGTTTAAAGATGAATTGGAAATGGAATAATTCATGTTGAAAAATGTAATGATTTTTCAGGAATGAAAACATGTTTTATTATAATTGTTTTTAATTGTAGAAAAAATATATAATGAGTGTAATTGTCCATATTGTAATATTTTGGTTTGCTATATAATAATTTTTAACTAATTATCTAAAAATATAAATCTGATAAGGTCTTAAAAATGAATTAAAGTGAATTATTTTATAAATATTAAATTTTTAGAGTACTTAAGTTAAATTCATTATAATTAGTATTAAAGGGAAGGTTTAGATAACATTATAGGATAGGATTTTATTTGAAAATAAGATAAAATTCCTTTGTAACCAAAATGGTTACTACATTAGGGATAATTATTTTTATTTTGGATAAATTGAAATATTTAATGATAAAATTGTTATGGATATCTTAGTGTTTATCCTACTTATAAGATGGTTTAATATGATTTTATTAATATACTCACAATATTCACTTTAGTTTTAGTAAATGGTTGGATCTAGTTGGAAGAAATATAAAAATGGTTCTGATGGAAAATGTTGTTGTTTTTTGAATGAGAAACCAAAGGGAATGTGGGTTACATGGAATGATCATGTGGATGAACTTAATCATATATCATAACTTATTGTTAATAACTTCAACATAAGTGACTTTACTAATGTGTAAAATATGAGATAAATTAAGCTCTATGGAAGTTCAGGTGATACAAATCATTAATGTAAAAGCATTCAAAGACCTATGTGTCAACAATGTGTGAAGAGGCACCCAGGAAAATGTATTAATTAAACATGAAGTTCTTTCATATGAATTAAAGGAGGGAATAAAGCAATAATAAACTATGAAAAATTGAATCATTTAGTTATCTCTAGAGAGGGGCATACAGTTCTTCCCAATATATCAATTGAATAATTAAAATATGGGAAGTATTATAATTAATAAAATTAACATCATAGGGGTAAAACTTAAGAACGAGTTCAATAAGATTGTACAGATAAATGTTTAGAAATTCCAAATTTCATTACAGTTGAATATGAGGAAATTGTAAATGACATATGAAGGGGGTGGATTATGTTTGGGTTTATATTTTTTATTATTTTTTGAATTTTATGAAATGAATCAAAATTTTAATATAAGATGGAAAATAGTGGTTAATTGATTATGAAAAACGTTGAATGATTACGGTGTGTACATATATTGATCCAATAATTATGATTTTTTGTAGACATATATATGGTCAAAAATTTAAAACAAATCATTCTCATTTTATGTTTTATGCGATGGGACTACATTGGGAGAAATTAATATAGTTTTGATAGATTTTGATGCATATGTAACACTTAATTTTAACCTATTAAAAAGTTATTTTATTAATAATTATCTTTTAACTTTGTGGACATATGTTTAAAGGAATTGATAACCTTTAGGGTTGTTATGATATTTTATGATTAAGTTTCTTTTTTTCCATTTTTATTATATTTAATGGAATAAATTTAGACTTATATTAATATATTTCTGTAAAAAGTAGAACCCTTAGGGAATTCAATAACCCAACATATTTAGAAACGCCAAGAAGATTTAACTCACAACCGAAGGGTGATAAGAGTGAAACACCAACCAGTAGCCTATGTGATGTCCTAATCAGTATGAAATTATATAAAAGACATAAAAATTAATGATTAGGTTATCTGGGGGATTATATGTTTTATCATGTAGATAACTATGGAATTGAAATATGATTTGGTGATTAATTGATTAATTTTATTTTAGAATAAAATCACTATATTGGGGAACATTATATGATTAAAGTTAATTAAATCTTATGGGATTTTATTTGAAGATTAAAGGTTGAATTATCTTTTGGAAAAAATTATGATTTTATTTTTTCTTTCGGTGATTCAATTAATTTTTTAAAATGATTTAAAAAATATCTTGGTAATTATATTACTATGGAATATAAATTTTTGGCATAATTTTGTAAGAGTGACTGCTATTGTTTGGTGATAAATTTTAAGTTTATCATGGAAGATAATGTGGTAAAATAATTCTAATAATTGGGTTTCAATCATAGTCAGAAATACTTAAATGAATTTTAAGGATGGTTATTTATAGAATATTTTTCGATATTTGGGTATTAGTATTTAGTTTTGGAGATTAATTTTTTATTTCATGGTATATGGGTTTATTAATTTTGGAAATTATCTTTCTTTGTGATAACCATTTTTCTTTTAGTTAATGTTTCAAGGAAAGAGTAACAGCTTGTTATCCTTTCACAAAATTATTTGATTCATGAGTAATGGATTTTAGTGATTTAGGAATGAAAATATTATTTTCAATACTCATTATTTGGAGAAAAAGATGAGGTTGTGTTGAAAAATGATTAAAGGATGAAATAATACTTATAGAGTATGTATATTCCCTTATGTTCTCCATCTAGATGGTAATGGAATTCCACGTCTTTAGGAAAATGATCATAAAATAAAAAATTTATCATATTACATTAATTTCTTATGAATAGATGTTCTTTTTCACACCTCTTTGGTTTATGGTTTTGTTGTCGTTTACATTCTCATCATCCTTCACTTTCATGGGATCAATTTTCGTTGTCATTCTATATGATTATTTTCCCATTAATATTTTCTCCATATCAATATTTTCTCTTCCTTATAAGGTTATACTAATTGGAAACCATGATTTTGTTATTCATAATAACCTTTTTTCATCCCTCTGTCTCTTTTTAGGAGGATGTTTTATAAACCCTATTTACAATATGAGATTTCAACAAATGTATAATAAAATGTAAAGAATTTGATTGCTGATATCAAGAATAAATTTTTTGTTAAATTTTTTAAATGGGGTGGATAGAATGTAATATCCATATATTTTAAATGAAATACATTTTTTGATATCATATGGGATATGAAACACCGAGCTTAAGTGAACCATAAAATATTATTATTTAAATATCACTATTATAACCTAGTTATTAAAATAGAAGGAATGAATAGTATTCAAAATATTATGAAATACAAATAAAATTCCAAATCAATAAAAATTTATTTGTTAATTCTTAATAAATAAACATTCCATTTTTCTAATGTCGTTTAATTTTTTTTGAAAATTAAATTTTCTTCAAAAAAATGGATTTTATTACTTTTTGGGAGAAAATATTATAATTAATTTATGGAAAATTTAGAAAAAAAATCAATCAAAAGAATACAATTTTTGAAATGATAATGTTAAAATTATATTATATTGAATTTTTGTGATTTTTATGAAAATATTGTTTTTTCTCTGAATACAAAAGAATAGTTATTTTTATTTAGAAATATATTTTTTATTCAAGAATGTAAAAACATTAATTTTATTTATAAAGTTTTTTTAATGTAAAATTAGTTCAATAATATTATTTATATTCTAATTAAGTTCATTGGAGTAAATTTCATGGTTGAATTTGGTATAAAAAACATTTTTTACATAAAATAGAAATTTTCCTAAATAACTATTTTTCATTTCACTTTTCAATGTAATCAAAAATTGATTTTTTCTAATTTTATAAATTTATTATTGAAAGAATTATTTAGTATTTGGAAGAATGAGTTACATATTTTCTAAATTGGTCTCTTTTATTTTTAGACTTTCTGAATAGTAACTGTAGTTAATTATTATCACCATTGTAAGGCAGGATCAAGTAATTTAGAATAAAAATAATATGATAAGGACTAAAAAATTTCCCAAACACTTGTATTTATCCAATTATATGAGTTTAGTTATGAATTTTTCATCTATGTTTTAAAAATATGGAAATTTATCATCACAATTCATTGATTCTGACCATTATAATTTTTATCTGAATGAAAAAGTCAAAAATGTCACTTTTGTGGATTCAACAACTATAATATCATATTAGAGGGATGAAAAAACTAATTTATAGTTATCAATGGTTATTTGAAATATAAATTATATTCTTATCATGGTAATTTATTTTTAATTTTTATTTAATATATAATTACCTTAAATGATTATGTAACACCAACATAATATTTATTCAATTAAAACAAAAATAAAATAAATTAATATAAAAATATTAAATATTGTATAATTTGAATGGATTTATTTGACGGGTTTTCCTATATATTTATAACATATTTGTGGTGTATCAAAGGTTTTTATTTTAATTCCATCGTTGAATTGATGGCTTTAAATTCAAATTATATGAATTGTTCCAAGAATGACAATGATGATAATTTAAAATAAATAATATATTATTAAATTATTTTAAATTTTTAAAAATTAAATACTAAAATTAAGTTATTAGGATATAGTTTAAAATATTATAAATGGTTCATATATTTTCCATATCACCTTTAATTGTAATTGTCTTAACCCCTAAATAGTAAAAAACTTTTTATTCATCATAATTGTCAAAATGGTTAATTAGCGTTTAAATGAAAATATAATGGTAGGAACATTGTCCAAACATTTACATTTTTTATGAGAGGATATCTACCCCTACTCATCCAATATTTTAAATATTATTTTTTTATTAGTATTTCGATGAAAATTAATTTGTATTAATTTAATATTTTATGTAATTCGAAGATAGCAGATCCACTCTTTTTTAAAAGGAAACATCCTCTCCACTTTTCTTCATATTTAGAAATCCATTTTGTTCAAAACAATTCCTAATAAAATCCCCTCTATGAATACCTCACCGAATTATAGTGGTATTTTTTAGGCATAATACTAACCTTAAATGGTGTAAGGTGGAAGGCAATGGAGATTTTCCAGAGAAAAGGTATAATTCCAACCCAAATGTTTTAAATTTATTTCTTGTTCCATCACCTTTAGATCTTATTCAACCATTATTAAATAATAAAATCTATATCAAACATATAATTAGATTTCAATATGTTAATTTCATAACATATATCCATATGCTTCTTCAATCTAATGGGATACAAAACCATCATTGGTGTGTAAAATGGACTACTTCCTCATGAACCGATGAAATTATTTTTCCATATCCTCCTCTAATGGATTGATAATATATATATATATATGATATTAATGACATATTTATCATTCTATTAATATAATATATCATTTACTTTACTACCTTTTAAACCATTTAAAAATGATAACTTTATTCATGTGAATGTGGGGATTACCAGCTCCACGATGTCATGTGATTTGTTTTCCAACACCGCATCATATGAATGGTATATATGAGTGTATTTAACGAAATAATATGGTACTTATTTTATAATGAACATTCATGAAATATGAAAAATAACTTACTTTATTTCCATAAAGGTCATTGAAAAATGAAAACGTTACTGATGCGTATGTACGACCTATCATCTTCATGATCACAACGTTGTTAATTTTTCTTAACCATCTATGATGGGTTTTTTAAAATTATAATTTTTGTATAAAAATTATAATTATTTCATCCATATTATTAATTATATGATGGAATAATAACCTTATTAATCTCATTTAACCTACCTAATTCATTTTGGATATATGAGTCGAATATCATTAAAACATAGGATATGAATTTAAATGATTAAGTAAGTGAATATAAAATGATAAAAAAGAGAATAAAATGATTAATAAATTTTTAAAAGGTTCTCATTTAAATGAATGCATGTGATGAGTCAAACTAGAGGTATGGTACACATTAATTTAACAATCCCTTTTTAAATATTTTAAAGATTTATTTTGAAAATCATTCTCATCAATGTCCATATTCCTAAAAATAATTTTTATTGGTATTTTTATAAATATAAATTAATTATAATGTGTAATTTCCTAGACCTCTCTAGTCTATTAATTTGTGAAAATCTAGTCTTTAAGGTATTCTCAGAGGTAACAGTGACTAATTTTAGTAGTTTTTTGAAATTCTTGTTTTTTCAATGGTATGTTATAACAATAATGAGTTGTGTTAGTGACTCGTGACAGTGACTCACACTGATGGGTCAGGACCTGTAAGTTAGGAATGGTAGTTTACAATGGTTGGTTATGACGGTGAGTCACAACAGTGACTCACACCGGTAGGTCACATGTGGTGACTCACAACTGTGACCCATCCAACATTGACTCATCCAATGATGATTCACAATGGTGACCCACAATGGTAGGTCACTAGCGGTGACTCATGGTGGTGACTTGCCCAATAGTGACTCATTAAATAGTGAGTTGTCAAGTGGTGAGTCACCTAATAGTTAATCATTCACTAGTTTCTCATCCAATGACAATTAACCCAATGGTGACTCATCCACTAGTGACTCACGATGGTGACAATCCCAATGGTGAGTCATTTCTGGAAGTTTTTCAAAATTTCACAATCTTTCTAGTTTTTCTAGTTTCACCCATTTAACATTTTAATTTACGTAAAATGAATTTAATTCCATATTTAAGTGGTTTTGAAGCTATTTCAATGTACCTAAATAATATATTTGACTCCTCTAAAATCACAAGGATTTTAAATAGCCAATCCATGTGGTCTTGGTTAAGATATCACTTTAATGCCTTTTAAAACCATTCCCCCATTGATATGGAATCTAGGCATTCTAAAGTTGAGACCATTTCTTCCTTGTATGTTTCCAAATATCTTGATACCAATGCACCCTGAAATTTTTTTCCCTGAGGATTAATGTGTCTGTGTTGTGCCCTTGGATCACGTTACCCTAGAGGATTCTTCCTACTACATGCATACCCCCTACATTGGCATAATAAAGAATTACTAATCATATATTCTTCAAGGTATGGATCCCTTCACATTTCATTAATTTTTGTATCATGTAGGGTGGGTGTACGATGCTTTCCTTTGGGAATATATCACAATTAAAAATAAATAAATTTAATTGAATCGGTTTAATATTAATATAGAAGGGTTGTAAAAAAGTGATGCATGATTCTCTGTTATTATTTTGTTGTTGATATTGTGTTTTTTGTGGGCTAATCACCCATTGAAAATCATGACATTGGTGGTATTTGTTTATGCACCTAGAAAGGGCTTTTGAATGATCTTTTTTGGTCTTAGGTTGAATGATTGTATATATATATATATATATATATATAATTTATTAACCATGTGCACTCGACTAATAAATGGATTCACTAGGATCTTATGGATTCTATGATCACACCCTCAATTTAAGAAGTGGAATTGAATAATATCCCCTCTGTTAAAACTAAAAAAAATTGTGTTATTGTGGTGATGAGTGGTTTGTTGTGGGATTTGTATAAGGGGGAATGAATGGGTATGTTTTCCTAGTGGGGGATATGATTGGTGTGATGTGGTTGTGATGAGACATGTTTCTCAGTGTTTCTATGAGTTTGGGGTTTTCTCTTTTGAGAGGATGGATTGAGCAGGGTGACTTTGCAGAATGATGATGGAAGTGGTTGGTATGTGTAGCTCACCTATAGTTTCTCTATGGGAAGCTTCACCCTATGTCTTGGGATGGGTACCTTGTTATAGCATTAATGGGTGTCAAATGGAAAGGAATGTGATGATACTTTAGTTTATATGGATTTTCACCATCTGGGATGACTTTTCTTGTGTTGGCATTTTGTATTGGGTTTGGTAGTTGGCTAAGTAGTGATGGAATGAATAAATGAATATTTTAATAAAGAAAGAGAACTGGTTGATTGAATTGGATGGGGGTACGATTCGTTTTTATGGTATGTTGTAAAGAAGATTCTTTTTATCAACTTTATATGTGACCATATCTAATAAATTCATTTAGATATAGCAGAAAAGATGGAAATGTTATGGAGTAATTAATTATTTTCTTGAGAACACATAGGTTGGGATTGGGTGTCTGATACTATATATGTATACCTTTATTTCCATTTAATTTCTATACACACCCCACCATAGATGAAAACCATTTGATGAATACCCACATTATCAAGGCGGAGGGTGTCTTTCCCAAACAACCTATTGGGAGGATGGATGGATGGCCACCTTCTCTTCCTTACTTCCTATTCCAAGTGGTGATAGCCCAAGATTCTTTGGGAAGGTTGTGGTTCGTGAGGCCCAGGTGTGTATTGACGTGTTGTGTTTACCATGTTTCTTTGGTATGAGATGTGTTGTGCTTCTCTGGTGTCTTCAGGATCAGATGGGATGAGATGTGATATGTGTCACAGGTGTCTGCGGGTGAGACATAGTTTTGAGGCCTAGTTGTGTGCGGATGAGATGTGCTACGGTCTGTGGCCTAGGTGACTGTGGGTGAGACATGGTTGTAAGGACTAGTTGTATAAGGGATATACTTGGTTGTGAGTTCTAGGTGTGTGCGGTCGGGATGTGAAATTTTTCTTTTAGAAGAGGTGGGAGTGTTATGATGTTTTTCGTTAGGGTGTGAGAGAAGCTAATCAGTAGGAAAGTAGTGCAGGGTACCCTATCATTGATGTGCTTATTATATTATTTTATATGAATTTTGTTACATGGTGATCATGCCTTGGTGATGTGGGGATGGATAGAATACCATGTTAAGTGTTGTTAGTTCTGCTATTTTCTCACATGATCATTATTATGATTCTCTCACTTGTGAACAATAGACATTGGTTTTCCTACTGAGTATACGGTTTTTCTCTACCTATGTTATAAAACTAATTTATGGTTTCCATGAGGACTATAGGTATTTTGATAGGCATTACTAGCTCAGACTATGGGATGATTTTTGTGTCGCTTCATAGCATTACTTTTGGGTATTTACTTTGGAGACTCTTGTTTGTATTAGTTATATTTTAAACATGCATGTGAGATGATTTTGGTTTTCTTTTATATATTCCTTGGAGTTGTTTTGAGGTTGATACATTTTATCTATCAATATAGGTTACTATAAAAAGGGTTATTCCTCCCATATTGTAATATTTGTTTACCCTTGGTGTTGGTCACCAACCCGAGGCCTACTGGAGGTAGGACGCGAGGGTCATCATCTCCCTTTCTTCACTACTAGTCTTGGAGGGACATCTTTGGAGGGACGGGGTCATGAAAAAATGAACATTTTATATCTATTTTATAAATAGGTTTTCAAAATTAATCTTTTATTGGGACATTTGACTGTATTTACTAAAAAATTTAATTTTCTTTTTTAACATATACATTGTCAATGGGTTTTCCCACAACTATTACTATTATTTGTTGTTTGGATTCCTTTGAAATTTATCACGTTTTCTTCAAATATAAAACTCCTTCCTTATATTTTTTCAATTTTCAAAAAGGGTTTTAAATGAATTGTATATTTAGATATCTATAAATTCTTCTATTATGAGTAAAAAGATTATTTTTATGCATGGTTTCATGTGTTGTGATTATTTTGTGGTTCTTGGGAATTGTTTTAGTGATAGGTGGTTCCTTTATAAAACTAATATAGGAGGTTCCATTATAAACTATGAATGGAGGATCCCAATATAGCTCTATAATGCATTGAGTAAAGGGATATATATAACCAACTTGGTTTCTCCTAAAGAATTATTGGGTTTTTCCATGAAATTTATTCCATTTTTTACTAAGATTATTATTAAAAATGTAACCATGAAGGTTAATCCATTTTTAACCGTAACATTTATTCAAATTTTAACCATGAAAATTATTATATTGTTAATTGTGAATATTATTACATTAATAAGACTGATTGTATGAGTGAAATGAAAATAATGCCTCAATTTACCCATATTATTTATCTATGATGGATATAGGTTTTTATCAAAGACTTATGATTTTAAGAATGTAATAAATGAGTTTATATTTAAAAGTAAAGTATATTATACTTCTTAAGAGTAAAATTTATAGAATTTTTTGAAAGGTTTCCATGATTTTTTCATGATTTCATGAAACAATTATGATTATAATTTTTTCCCTTTAATATTTCAAATGAAATGTTTTATAAAATATTTTGGTATATAATTATAACAACCTAGAAAATATGGTCTATTTTTTTTAATAAAAATATTTCATTTATTTATTTACCCAACATGAGATTGCAAAGGTATAGAATTTTAGAGAGTCCGGATACATTTGGAGAATCTTCATGACACAACTTATAAAGGAAAAGACTAAAAACTAATCATTAAAAAGGTAAAAAACCTTAGCAAGACCTCAGCCACTATCTCACTTCTATGTGCCTTTAAGCCCTCTGAAAATAGATTTTGAAAACATATCGTGAGAGACAAAATCCAATTAAGTGGTTTTCAAGACAAAAAGGAAACCTGATAGTGTTTTTAAAAAAAAGGTAAAACATATTATAAAAATTGTTAATGTAAGCTTAGGGAAACACATAAACTTTTCAAAAATAAAGATTTTAGTGAAAAATGATTTCAATTTAGATATAAAACATTTGAAAAATCATATGTGATCTTTATTAAAGTAAGAGTAATTTTACTAAATGACTTATAAGAATTTATAATTAATTCTCAAAGGAAACATGAATCATGACATGGATTCTCAATTCACTCCAGATACATGAAACATGACCTAAGCATGAGTCGCAAGCTTATTGCATGTGGAGGAGCATGATTCAGGGCTCATTTCACATGTATTAGCATTAGTAAACCCTCATTTCACATGAATTAGTATGATTAAACCCTCATTTCACATGAATTATCATGTTTAAACCATCATTACACGTGAATTAGCCTGAGTAAACCCTCATTGCACAAGAATTAGAGTGAGTAACCCTAATTGTGCAGGACGTATTATGGTGTATCTTTTAAAATATGAGTTTTGAAAACCATTTAACATAATTAACCTCTATGATCATATATTCCATTATAAAAGTGGATATTTTATAATGTTTTATGATTATAATTTCATCCTTATGCTTGTAACGATTTTACATTTAGTATATACATTTATTTACATAGATAAAACATGATTATATACTTAAAATAATGATGTATACATGTATGTTTATATATTTACATCAAAAGTAATGTATAAATAAATATGTTTCACGTGAAATGATCTATATAGACATATATATTTATATATATATGTGTATGTATATATAAGTATATATATACATATAAACATATGTAAACCTCATTTTGTTTTTAAAATCAAACATTAATTCGAGGGTTCGATAACCTCACTTGTACTCATGATATATATATAAACATATATATATATGAACATATATATATAAACACATTTAAAACATAATTACCAAAATAATACTTCTGAAAATCTAGTAACGCCCCTCATATTTATAGGAGTCCAGTAGAAGTTCATTAATTATTTAAATGTATTTTTATAAAAAAAATTCTCACGAACCAAAAGAAATTAATATTTAATAGTTAACATGACACATTAAGTAATAATATAAAAGGATCGTATTTCCACCTTGAAAATAATAAAAACACTATCATTAATACACTAATGATAGATTTAAATAAATTTGAATATAATGATTTCAAATTTATATATGGTTTAAAAATTTTAAGTATAGTTGTAACAAAATTCCTCTTGCTGAAATATTAAAAATTCTTTAAACAGCCATGAATTAACCATTAGTAATTGACTAAAAGAAAATTGGCATAAAATAACTTGAAATGCATAAATTGCTTGAACTGTTTTAGAGAGTTTTTCACCAAATGAACACTTTGTTTCACACAAATAAATCATCTTCATTGGCAATGATCGAAGAAGATGAATGCATTAAAAATGAATATTCTTCTCACTATCATAAAAAATGAGTTGATGAACCAGGTAATAATTTCTGGAGAATAGACTAAGACCG
Organism: Viscum album; assembly: GCA_963277665.1. Lineage (NCBI taxonomy): Eukaryota > Viridiplantae > Streptophyta > Magnoliopsida > Santalales > Viscaceae > Viscum > Viscum album. The sequence goes on from OY728157.1 coordinate 695,984,040, forward strand.
ATTGGAATAAAATACATGTATTGAATATAATAACTTAACAAATTTCACCAAATAACATCCCTTACCATGAAATATTCACAATTGAGAAATGAATTGAATATCATGGAGGGTTATATACTACTGATAAGACAAAAACACAAGAACATTTTTATGAAAATGAAATTCACTTTACTTTTCAAGTGATTTCAATGCTGCCTGAAATAGGGAAATGAATCTCACAACATGGTGGGTAAATTTATACTAATAAACTTGAAACAATTTGAAAGTAAAAGAACAATTTTATAATCTAATAGCATCCCCATAAAATCATAAACATAAAATTTATTTGAATAGTATGTAAAAAAATAAAAAACAACATTGGAATAAGATACATGAAACCAGAAACCATTTGAACATATTCTAGAAAAAAATATAATTCCATTACAGCAAGAATCGAAGCAGCAACTCCTCGGTTTTAGATCAGAATAACGAAGAGGGAAAAAAGAAAGGTAACCAGATGAAGACAATGTGTCCCCCCAGTTTTAGCCTCACAAGTCCTTAAATACTAAAATATCAAACCCCCAAATAGTAATCAAAACCTGATCTGTGTGAACTGTGGGATCCTCCCCCCGACAAGAAATGCTACATATCAATTAAATAAAACCCAATTTAGGAAATATAGGGTACCTAAGCTGGAAACAAAATTAAGGGCTAGTTTGTCAGGGATTATTCAGAGAGAAAAGAAATGATATTGAGAGGAGAAATTGATTTCTCATGTTTGGCGAGATAATTTTAAGGGGAGAGAAATGATGAGGAGAGAAATAGAGAGAAATAGATTTCTCTCCTGCTATTGTTCTTAAATCACGCCAAAATTGGGATGATTTGGAGAGAAATGATGGTGGAGGGTTGTTAATATTTTAAAATTCCAATTTTTTCCCAATTTTCTACATGTATCACAATAGAATTTATTTTCTTTTCTTTTAAAAAGATTCACCAAACAAGATGGAGAGAAATCCAAATCATTTATTTTCTTTTACTAAGTTATTGATCCAACACAATGAGATAAATTAGAATCATTTCTTCTCTTTTCTTTTGTTTTATAAAATATCAAATCATTTATTTTCTTTTACTAAAATCTCACCAAACACATAGTAAAACAAAACTGAAACACTTCATTGGTTTCAAAATATCTGACTCACCATCTCCAAAAGGGATTCACCGTGGGATGAATCCATGACCAAGATGTCCCTAGAGGCCATCACGGGTCCTCGACATGATTTTCAAGCCAACTGACCACTGAGGGGGATGCGTCAGATTCCATTGACGTGAGCATCTCGAGTCAAAGAATTTGTGATTTGGTGTCTCTCTAAGTAATAAACAATGCATGACGACCATCACGATTGGGGTGTCATGGGTGTGGGGCGCACTATAGAGTTGGAGGTTCTCCAATGATCTTCGAGAGGTTGATGATAAAGATGGGGGAGGGTTTTTCTCGACTTTACCCAAAACTGAAATAGGATTTCCTTTTTTTTATTCAATGCATTATAATGATTATAATTATAACAAAATTTTATTATTATAAAAGCTCATTATTAATAATCTTTTAACTTATTACCATTATTATATATACTTATATCTAACATTTTTTATTACCAATATTTTTTATTTCTATCGTTATTATAATTATTATATCAAAAATAATATAAATATATACTTCCTCCAAAAAATTATAATGTAATGATTCATTAAAATACATGTTACGTATTTAACTTCTTCTTAAGTAGTTTATAGTTAATAACACACACATTTTATAATAAATATTATTACAGTCAAAAAGTATGTTTTATATAAACCTATGTATATATTATTTTATTTATTGAGAGAAAAAGAAAAACACTTTGTATATGAGATAATATCTTTTTTAAAAGATTCAAAATTACATTAAATGAAACTATATTGAATTAGAAATATAATTTTGAACAAAATTGTAAATCTTTATATTAAATATTCAATGATATTACAAATACTGATTTTACTTAAATAAACTTCTTTTAATGTTTATTAATCACTAAAAAAACACACACACACACAATATATATACATATATATATATAAGTGTGTAACAATTATTTTTGGTTTTATTTAGTACTATTTTATTTTAAAATTACTTCAATGGCTAAATCCAACTGTCATTTTATGTATAAATACATAACTAGAATCATAAAATTTGTAGATTCCTTGTCTACCAAGATGATTCATATTTTTACATTCCTTTTTTCTCTTACCCATATTCTCGTCGTTGGGTTTCTACTTATGGAAGATCCCAAAAGTACTGGCTATAATATCATCGTTTTGTTATAAGTTTTACTTATTTGTTGTTAATTATATTTATAGGTTTAATATTACCATCTTCTTAGTTTGAGAAAATGTTTCTCGTATCATTCTAAATGTATTTCTTAAATAAGGAGTTCTTTTTTGTTTAATATTTTTTTACTACATTTTACTAAGAGTCAAATTTATATGAGTTACTGGGGCATTACATTCTATCCCCTTAAAAAAATTGTTCCCTCAAAATTAGATTACATACAAAAAGAACACTGAAATTAAATATGACTTCAAGGTTTCTTATGTACCTCCATTAAGCATCCTCTAATTATCATCAACACATTGATCATAAAGAGAGAGGGTCCACTTAGTACAATAATACCTTAAGGTTTTTTCAAGGTCTTACACTTCATTAGTCTAGACACAGTTTGTACAACTTGGATCATACTGATGGAAAATATGATGCACATTTTAAAAATAATTATTTCTAACATACAGTTTCAAAACATCACCATGTACTAGGTTTTTGTAAAATAGTCTGATAGAATCAGATTTTAAATTTTTGAAATGTGGTTCTTCAATTATATTGTCTAAGTTTTCAAAAAGACTGGAATCCAAAACAATATATATACGATTCTCTCAGGTCTCCCTCTTCGACAGCTATTCTAATATCAAATAGTACATCATACTCTATGGACGTGGTGAAATATTTGAAAATACCCAGATGGTACCTCCCTTACTAAGAAAGGTGAGAGAGTTGGGAGCTAAATATTTGATCACAGGTGATCCATGATCCTTGATGATTTTGCGGTATAAAGGAGGTGTTTGATATATCGTAGGGCGTCTTATAGGAAAGTCAACAAAGGAAAATGTTTTGATGTTGTGAAATCATGACTTTATAAAGATTAGTGTAACTAAGTCCTCAGGAAGGGACACAGGTGTTGAATGAGGTTCTTCCCCTTCCATCTTGAAACTACACTTTATCCTACTGATGAAACATATCAAATTTTAAGTAACTCTTAGACACGATACTAGATGGCTTGAAGTCTAACAATTTATTACTCCTTAATGAAAAGGACCTAGGAAGATCTATGAAAGGCATTCAAAGGATCAAATGGTTTTTCTTTATCCTGACTTCTAAAGTTATATATACCTCATCTCTGATACCAAAAGTAACAACCCAAAAAACATGGTCCATTTTCTTTATCAAAATATTTCATTTATTTATTTACAAAGCTCAAGATTTTAAAGGTGGAGAATTTTAGAGAGTATTTATACATTTGGGGAATCCTTATGACACAACTCATAAAGGAAAAGACTAAAAACTAATTGTTATAATATAAAAATATCTTAGCAATACCTCAAACACTGTCTCAGTTCTACGTGCTTTTATTCCCTCTGCAAAGAGATTTTCAAAACGTAGAGCGAGGGAAAAAAGATCAGTAAGGGGTTTTCAAGACAAAAAGGAAACCTGATAGAGTTTTTCAAATAAAAGGTAAAACATATTATAAATTTTTTTAATGTAAGCATAGTGAAACATGTAAACTTTTCAAAATTAAACATTTTAGTGAAAAAATATTTTAATTTAGATTTACAATAATTGGAAAATCCTATTTGATATTTATTAAAGTAAGAATAATTTCACTAAATGTCACAAACTGAATCCTGTCATCACTAATACCGGAACCAAACCTAGCCTGTGACAAGTCTCAAAGGGCGTTCCCTATCCCCATTTGCTGGCATAAGTTTCTGGGTATCATTTATCTTGGTTTGGGAATGATTTACATGAATATGTATACATAAATCATGAAAAAAAATTGATAAAATGAATAAGAAAAATTCATACCAAGAAGGTTTATACAAAAATCCAGAACTAAATACATAAGTTCAAATGAAATAAAAAAATTCCAAAGGCACAATGAAATAGCAAAAAAACATCCCCATGGACTCCACATGACAAGGGGTCATCAGCCCTAAGTCGTCTCCACAACTCCGCCACAAGGATGGGTACTAACACCCTGAACCGCCATCACCCTTAGCCTTTCCTTTACCTGAGTCAAACATAACCAAGTCTAATTACACCCAATGGGTGTAAGTATGGTGTGAGACTGAGACCAATAGGATACCACCCAATGATTCCAAATAGAATGCAATACACTGTGAAAAAGAAAGCAGTTTTAATACGCAAAGAAAAGCAGTGATAAAATCTGAGTAATACAAATTTCAATTGAAAACAGTTTTCAAGCTAAAGTTTTCAGACTATTCACACACTTAAATAGACATGTTAGCTACTATAAAGTACTTACAAAAACACCCCAATACATGGGAAAATACCACAAACACAATGAGCAACAAAATCGGGAACCCCCCTAGGCACTAGATAGTCTCAGGCCCCATGTACCTCAGACCTCGGTGTAAATTAACCATAGTAAAATATGTTATCCTGCATGATCCACTAGTAGGGAACATACCCATAACCTACTAGTCCCCAATAATAATCTACATATTTTAGTTAGAGTTGTCGTTATACAAATTCTAGGTGAAACAGGGACAAAACTCATACGGTTCACTAGTCGCACTAGTACACATCTTCCCCACCTAGGTACTCGGGCTTCCCCCTTTGTGCTCAAACAATTTCAAAATGATACATATATCCATTTTTATATAAAACACCACTAATGGTCACATAAAATCAGTTGAGTAGCTACACACATTTTATACCATTTAAAACACGCAACAAAACACTTTGAGTTTCAATAAAAACAACTTCTCCAAATCATTCCTTGTTTTTCACCCAAAACCCTTTGAAAACCCCTCTTGAACACCATGTGCATACTCAAACTTACCAAAAAAGAATCCACCACACCTTAAAGTTTTCTTTAAACTCATTACTTGAGTTATAAAACAATCCCAACAAGCATCACATTGAATACCCATGTAAAACACCCAACTCAACACCAAATTTGTACTAAAAAACAATTTTCTTAACAAACGTCACCCAAAACCATTTTTGCAGCAACAACCAAAGGATACCAAAATTGAAAACATTATTTTCAGACCTAATATATTTCAATAAAATCAACTAAATAACTATAGGAAATCCCTTAAATAACCAATAAAATATTTATAAGAAAAACCCCTAAATTTCACATGAAATTGGCATTAAAAATTCATTTGCATTATAATTTCCACTAAAACAAATTTTTGAAAAAACATTAAAATGAAATAGACATTAAAATATCATAAAAATAGTAGATAGGTCACAAATATTGAATACCAAAAGGAATCACCAACCAAATTAGTAAAAACCTTGAATCCTTTGTGCGAAAATCAAATTGCACCACCGCCACACCAAGAGGGACCGAGATCAATCCTAAAACCACAAGAAATGACCCAAAAAAACCCCAATGTTGAACCCTAGGTTATAAAACTACCATCTGGACGTTTTTTACTTCAATAAAATGAGATGAAACTTAATGTAAGGGTGAGAAAATGAGTAAGAATTGAAAGATTTATGATGGAAAGAACTTACCTCCTCAAATCTGGCCGATTTGAGAAACCCTGGGAATTTCGTCCCTAAATCACGATGCCTAAGAGATCCAAATAGGGGGGAAAGAGGCTGTGTTCGTATCTGGGTGCAATGGGCTCCTGTGAGACTTGGAATCACCAAAAAATACTTAATATTGAATATGTTATTAAATAAATATAATTCATTTTTAAAACTGGATATGGGCTTCCGGGAAGGCCCAATCCCTTAAATAAAAACCAAAATACACTATGTTTACAGATTTATAAAGGTTCAAAATTTTAATTTTAGTGTTAATATGTCAGGGTAGGACATTTAGAAATTAGAATGAGAAAAAAATATTAAAAAATGAAAATTTTGTAAAAGAAACAAAATTTGTTTTTAAATCTAGAATTGGGCTCACGATTTGGCCCAATTCATGAAAACTCACATATTCCTCCATAAAACCGTGGGGAACCCCAAAAAACCATTAATGGAAATTAAATGAAAAATAACTTTAAAATATTTCATGTATGTGAAAATTCTCCCCGCCATGAAAACTTTTCGTCCTGGAAAGTCAACCTAAAGCTTGATGAGAAAATAGGAACGGATACTCTTCCTCAACCCATGACTTCTACTCCCATATCTCATGTGTATCGTTACCATGCCTCCAATGAACCCGAACCAACAGAATAGACTTCCCTCGAATCACCTTCTCTTGGGAGTCCACTATTTTCACTAGCCGCTCAAAAACTGACAAGTCATGCTCTGTATCGAGTTTTTCCCAACTCAGCACATGGGATGGATCTGGGTTGTATTTATTCAACTGGGAGACATGGAAGACATCATGGGTGGATGTCAGTTGAGAAGGTAAGGCCAACCTGTATGCCACCTTGCCAATACAATTAGTGATCTCGAAAGGGCCAACATATCGCGGCATCAGCTTCCCTTTCTTCCCCAATCAACGATGGCCCAGACGAGGGGCCACCTTCAAGAATACCCTCTCACCCATAGAAAACACTAAGTCTCGACGCCCTCGGTCAGCATATGATTTATGGAGACTCTGAGCTGTCAATAAATGATGCCTAATCAAATTTACCTTCTCTGATGTCTCTTGCACCAGACTTGGCCCCAACAGTGAGGCCTCACATACCTCAGTCCAACACAGGGGGTACCGACAAGGGCGACCATAGAGCACCTCAAAAGGAGCCATTAGAATGGAGGATTGGTAACTTTTATTATGAGAAAACTCAACTAGACCCAAATGGCTATCCCAAGAACCTCCAAAGTCCAGGACACATGCATGGAGCATGTCCTCCAAAATCTGATTCTCCTGCTCTATCCGACCATCCTTCTGAGGATGGTATGTCATGCTCATCTTAATCTAAGACCCCAAGGCCTTCTAAAGGCCTTCCAAAAACCAAGAAGTAAAACGGAGGTCTCTATCTGAGACAACTGTTGATGGCACGCCATGGGGCCTCACCACCTCATGAAGATACAAACGGCCCAACTCATCAACTTTAGTTGTATCTATGATCGGAATGAAGTGGGATGATTTGGCCAGAAGATCAATCACCATCCAAATAGAATTCTTACCCCGAGGTGTATGAGGTAATACAATAATGAAGTCCATGGTGACCTCGTCCCACTTCCAGTTAGGAATGGGTAATGGATGGAGAAAACCGGAGGGCCTTTGATGCTCTGCTTTCACCTACTGGCATATGTAGCATCTCGACACAAATTCTTCTATGTATCGTCCCATACCAGGCCACCAAAGCTGCGAAAAAACAACATAATATATCTTAGAGGCACCCAGATGGACATCCCACTGAGACTGGTGGCTATCCTGCATAACCACCTTCCATAGAGATAATGACAATACTGAACGGCCCTTGAAGCACAAGATGCCCTCGGGAGACGATGGCCAATCAGAGGATGTATCCCCACTATGAAGAAACTACTTTGACCACTGGAAAATCTCATCACTAGGTTTTTCCCACTTAATCAACTCCAACAGAGAAGGAGCCAACTAGACGCTCATCAAGAATGCCCCTCCACTATATTCCCTAGTCTCCACATGCATCTAAGAAAATATCCCCATCAAAGTCCACTCATTACTGGACTTCCACAAAGCCTACACTAGAACTCTTCTGCTCAAAGCATCGGCCACCACATTACCCTTTCCTAGGGTATAGAAAATGTCAAAGTTGAACCCCTACAAGTACTCGATCCAGCAACGCTGCCTCAAGTTGATTTCCTTCTGCAAGAAGATATAGGATATGATTTTGTGATTAGAGTAGACCAAAAACTTCTCCCCAAAGAGGTAGTGATGCCAAGTATTCAAAGCATGCATCACCTCTGGAAACTCCAAGTCGTGGATTTGTTAATTCTTTTCTTGTGGTTGGAGTTGGCGAGAGCCTTACACCACCACATGATCATCCTACATAAGCACGTACCCAAGACCCATACTTTAAGGGTCACAATAGACCACATATCCATTTCCAGCCTATGGAAAAATCAGAACGGGGTTTGTAGTCAACCGCCTCTTCAGCTCCTCGAACGATGCCTGAAATTCTAGACCCCATAAAAATTTCACCCCTTTCTGGGTGAGCACAATCATCAGTGAAGCAAGATGAGAGAAATCCCAAACGAATTGCCTGTAGTAACCAGCCAGGCCAAGGAAACTCTTGATCTTGAACACATCCTTCGGTTTCTCCCATGACATAACCGCACTAATCATCTTGAGGTCCACTAAAACCCCCTGCGCATAGATCACATTCCCTAGAAATCTCACTTCCCTAATCCAAAAAATTCCACTTTGACAACTTTTCATAGAGGTGGTGATCCCACAAAGTGCCCAAGATGATCCTCAAGTGATGTTCGTGTTCCTCCTCAAAGCTAGAGTATACTAGAATGTCATCCAAGAACACAACACTTAAGGAATCAAGATACTGATGGAACACCCTATTCATGAGTTCCAGAAATACCATTGGAGCATTGGTCAATCCAAAGGGCATGACCAAATACTCAAAGTCATCATACCTGCTTCAAAAGGCTGTCTTTGGGATATCTGACTCCTTCACCCTGAGCTGAAGATAGCCCGAACGCAAGTGTATTTTTGAGAACCACTTCTCCCCATTCAACTGATTGAACAAATCATCTATTCCTGGAAAAGGGTATTTGTTCTTAATTGTTACCTTATTTAGCTTTTGGTAGTCAATGCACAACTGGAGGTATCCGTCAGCCTTTTCCACAAACAACACAGGAGCAGCCCAAGGAGAGATGCTTGGGTGATTTAATCCTTTGGATTCTAAGTCGTTCAGTTGTATCTTTAATTCCCTTAACTCAGTGGGGTCCATGATATAAGAGGGAAGAGATATCGGTTGTGTTCCCGGCGCCAGATCAATCGAAAACTCCACATCCTACTACGGGGGAAAACCAGAGAAATCATCTGGGAATACCTCCAGAAACTCATTCACTACATGAGTTAGTGCACCTCCATGAGAAATACCATAATCCTCTAGAATTAGCGATGATAAATAGAAGTTAAGACTTACCAACTCTAGGAGTTGAGGTCCTGCCTGACCTGACCGAGGGTCCCATTCTCCCCAAAAAACCTGACGACTCCCATCAACTGCTGTGAAAATCAGTCGCCGCCTGTAGAAATTGATGTATGATTAGAAGTGTACTATCCAATCCATGCCAAGTATGAAATCAAAAGGATCCATGTCTAAGACCAAGAGTTCCCACTCCATCTTGTCCCTTTACATAGAAAACGCACATGATAGGAACCTAAGACCCTACTCCTCCTTCTTTCCCAGTGGTGTCACCAACTCCATCACAAAAGACATCAATTAAGTTAGAAAATTCACCATGTCCACAAAATGGGAAGAAATAAATGAAACAGAGGCACCAGTATCAAAAAGAGAAGTAGCTATAGAATATGTGATCAAAACAGTACCTCGAACTATCGAAGGTCCCGCCTGTGATCCTACTGGTGCCTGATCCACTGCATGGATATGTCTGGTCTCTGCCTGAGGATGACCGCTAGTCTGTGGTTGTGCCCTGAACTGGATCTACCCAAAATATGAACCAGCCCTACAACCACAGCTTCCAAATCGAGATCCCCTAGTCCTCGACAGCTCAGACTATGTTGGCACTCATCTTGAAGCCACTGACCCTGCCCCACTTGGAAGTGGACGTGCCACACCGCAGAAATGCTGAAAATGTCTCAAACCTCCACACTGGTAACAAGGCTTCGAAGGAAGTCGACATGCTATTCGGATGTTCTTAGGCTTCTCACACTGGTGGCTCATGACCGATCTCGCTTCAGAAGCCATAGACAGAAACTGCCTGGAAGAGTGGCCTGAACTGCCACCTCCTTTCTTCACATGATCCTCCTGCTTCCTTTTCTTGTCTGAGGAGCTGCCAATGCCCACTGCGGATACTAAACCAGAGAAACCATCCCTGCCTTTATTATCAATCTCCACCATGCAAGCCCAATCAATGACCTCATCATAGGTCCTCATCTTAAACAAGAACACCTGGGAGTATATCTCTAGTCGCAAGCCTTTCTCAAACCTCTGGGCCTTCTCCTACTCATTAGAGACAAACTCTGGAGCATACCGAACCAACTCATCAAAACTATTTGCATACTCCATCACAGATAGATTCCCCTGAACAAGTTCCATGAACTCACTAGACCTAGCATAAGCCAACACCTCAGGGCAGTACTATTCATTGAAGATAGCCTTGAAATCTCCCCAGCGCATCTTCTCATTCTTCCCAGCCTGAAGCACTGACTCCCACCACTTACGGCTGGGAACCACCACCAGAAAGGAGGAACACGTCACCCTGAGCTCCTTGGGTGTTTCCAAGAACTCAAACATACGCTCGATCTTCTCGAGTCATTCCTCTGCTTCCTGGGGTTATGAGCTACCTCAGAAGGTAGGAGGCCATTTTTCAGAAACTCATGGGATTTATCTTTTCTAGGACCCATCTCTTCTGCCCTAGTAGGAATAAGAGTAGGAGTCAGACCCTTCCCTAGATCTTGGACATCCCGGGCCACAGCCTCGACTATCCTCTAATCGATCGGTGTGGGAGAACTATCTTCGGCTTCCTCCCGTGGGCGCATGGGAGCTTTCCGGGGAGGTATATTGCTACAAAATGAAACAGTCATGAAACAATAATCAATACCACAATTCTGAAAATTTTAATAAAATACATCATATATAAATAATCTAAACACATTCTAGTAATAAAAGAAATAACTACTCCACCTCCGCCCGATGTCCACGTGTGGTCTGTAGCCCACACGTCTCACCTGGAAGTGAAGTTAATCCATGAATTCCAACGTCCCCTGGCGACTCAAGGTCTGCCATGAGAGGTGCGGGCCAGGCACCCTACTCACAACCAAAACCCTAATCCCTGATATTCCTAGCTCCTTTCTATCCTGACTCATCCCAAAATACCAATATAACCCAAAAACAAAAACCTACCTCTGATACCATTTTGTCATGAACCGAATCAAGTCATCATCAATACTGGCACCAAACTCAACCTGTGACAAGTCCCGAAGGGTGTTCTCTATCCCCATGGGATGGAACAAGTTCTCGGGTATCATTTATCTTTGTTTGGTAACGATTTACCCGAATATGTATACATAAAGCATAAAAAAATTGATAAAATGAATCTGAAAAATTCATACCAACAAGGTTTATACAAAAATCTAAAACTGAATACATAAGTTCAAATGAAATACAAAAGGTCCAAATACACAATTAAACAGCAACAAAACATCCCCATGGACTCCACATGACAAGGGTTCATCACCCCTAAGTCGTCTCTACAACTCCTCCCCAAGGATGGGGACTGACACCCTGAACCACCATCACCCTTAGCCTTTCCTTTAACTAAGTCAAACATAACCAAGTATACTTACACCCAAGGGGTGTAAGTAGGATGTGAGCCTAATCCCAATAAGATTCTACCCAATTATTCCAAAGAGAATGCAATACAATGTGAAAAATCAAGCAGTTTTAATACGTAAAGAAAATCAGTGATAAAATCCAAGAAATGAAACATTCAATTGAAAATAGTTTTCAAGCTAAAGTTTCAAAATGTTTACACATTTAAATAGACATGTTAGATACTATAATGTACTTACAAAAACACCCCAATAGGTGGGAAGATACCACAAACACAATGAGCAACAGAATCAGGAACCCCCCTAGGCACTAGAGAGTCTCAGGCCCCATGTACCTCATACCTCGGTGTAAAGTAACTATAGTAAAATCCATTCTCGTGCATGAGCCACTAGTAGGAAACATACCCATAACAAGTGGTATACAATAATAATCCATATAGTTTAGTTAGAGTTGTCTTTATCCAAATTCTAGGTGAAATAGGGGAAAAACCTATCTGGTCCACTAGTCGTACTAGTACACATCCGCCCTACCTAGGTACTCGGGCTTCCCTCTTTGTGCTCAAACAATTTCAGAATGATACATATATACATTTTTATATAAAACACCACTAATGGTCACATACAATCAGTATAGTATCTATAAACATTTTATACCATTTCAAACACACAACAATGCACTTTGAGTTTCAATAAAACAACTTCTCCAATTCATTCCATGTTTTGCACCCAAAACTCGTTGAAAACCCCACATGAACACCATGTGCATACTCACATTTACCGAAACAGAATCCAACACACCATAAACATTTCATTAAACTCATTACATGAGTTATAAAAAATCCCAACAAGCATCACATAGAATTCACATGTAAAACACCCAATTCAACACCAAATTGGTACTAAAAACCATTTTCTTAACAAATGTCACCCAAAACCAATTTTTCATAAACAACCAAAGGATAATAAAATATAAAATCAAATAAATAACTATAGGGAATCCCTTAAGGAACCAACAAAATATTTATACGAAAAAAACCCCTAAATTTCACAAGAAATTGGCATTAAAAATTCATTTGCTTTATAATTTCCACTAAAACCAATTTTTTCCACAAGATTCAAATTAAATAGACATGAAAATACCATAAAAACAGCTGATAGACCACAAAGATTTCATACCAAAATTAATCACCTACCAAATTAGTCAAAACCTTGAATCCTTTGTGCGAAAATAAAATCGCACCATAGCCACACCAAGAGGGACCAAGATCAATCCTAAAACCACAAGAAATGACCCAGAAAACCCAAGGTTAAACCCTAGGTTCGAAACCGTACCCTCTAGAAATTTGGTAATTCAAGAAAATGAGAATAAACTTCATGTAAAGGGGAGAAAAGTAGTAATAATTGAAAGAGCGATGATGGAAAGAACTTACCTCCTCAAATCTGGCCGATTTGAGAAACCCTATGAATTTCGTCCCTAAATCACGATTCTTAAGAGCTCCAAAGAGGGGGGAAAAGGCTGGGCACATGTCTGGGTGCAATGGGCTCGTGTGAGACTTGGAATAACTAAAAAAATACTTAATATTGAATATGTTATTAAATAAATAAAAGTCATTTTTAAAAATGGATATGGGATTCCGAGAAAGCCCAACCCCTTAAATAAAAACAAAAATACACCATGTTTATGGATTTATAAAGGTTCAAAATTTTAATTGTGGTGTTAATATGTCATAGGAGGACATTTAGGAATTAGAATGAGTGAAAAATATTAAAAAATTAAAAATTTATAAAAGAAACAAAATTTCTTTTTAAATCTGGAATTGAGCTCATGGTTTGGCCCAATTAATAAAAACTCGCATATTCCTCCATAAAACATTGTGAAACCCCCCAAAACAAATTAATGAAAATTAAATGAAAATAAATTTAAAATATTTCATGTATGTGACACTAAAAGACTTATAATCATTCATAATTAATTCTCAATGGAAACTTGAATCATGACAATGATTCTTGGTTCACTACAGAGACATGAAACATGACATAAGCTTGAGTCACAGGCTCATTGCACATAGAGGAGCATGAGTCATGGATCATTAAACATGTATTATCATGAGTAAACCCTCATTGAATATGATTTATCATGATTAAACCCTCATTTATCATGATTTAGCATGAGTAAACCCTCATTGCACATGAATTAGCATGAGTAAACCCTCATTGCCCATGAATTAGCATGAGTAAACCCTAATTTCACAAGAATTAGAGTGAGTAACCCTAATTGCGCATGATGTATTATGATATATCTTTTAAAACATGAGTTTTGAAAACCTTTTCATGTAAATAACTTTCATGATCAAACGTTCCATTATAAAAGTTGTTACTTGTTAAAATTTCATGATTGTACTTTCATCTGTATGTATATAATAGTTTTAAATAAAGTATATACATTTATTTACATAGATAAAATTTTACTGCATACAAAAAATAATGAAATATAAATTTATATTTTTATATTTCCATCAAAAGTAATGTATATGTATACACATGCAATAAATAAATCTATTTCACATGAAATGATATATACATATAAACATATTTAAACCTCTATTTGTTTGGAAAACCAAACAATAATATAAGGGTTTGAATAAATCACTTGCACTAATGATATATATATACATAAACATATATATATAAGAATATATATATATACACATATTTATGACTTTATTATCAAAATAATACTTCTGAAAATCTAGTAACATCGCTTATATTTATAGGAGTCCTACTGAAGTTCTTTAATTATTCAAACATAATTTTAAGAAAAAAAGTATCATGAACCAAATTTTTTTTAATATTTAATAGTTAACATGAAACATTAAGGTATAATATAAAAGGATCGCATTTCCACCGTGAAAACTATCAAAACACTATTATAAATATATTGATGATAGATTTAAATAAATTTGAAAATAAATATTTCAAATTTATATATGTTTTAAAAAATTTAAGTATAGCTGTAACAAAATTCCTCTTGCTAAAATATTAAAATTTATTTAAACATCCATGAATTAACCATTAGTAATTGACTAAAAGTAAACTATTATAAAATAACTATAAATTCATAAATTGTTTGAATTGTTTGAGTGGTTTTTTCACAAAATGAACACTTTGTTTCACATAAATAAATCATCTTCATTGGAAAAGATCGAAACTGGTGAATTCATAAAGAATTGCATAATCTTCTCACTATCATAAGAAGATGATTTTATGAACCAAGTAATAATTTCTACAAAAGAGACTAAGACTATTTGGAAGAAAATACATGTATTGCACATAATAACTTAACATATTTCACAAAATAACATCCCTTACCAAGTAAGCTTCGCAACTGAGAAATGAATTGAAATGCATTGAGGGTTATATACTACTGATAAGATGAAAACACATGAACATTTTTATGAATATGAAACTCCCTTTACTTTTAAGGTGATTTTGATACTCCCTGAAAGAGGGAAATGAATCTCGCAACAGGGTGGGTAAATTTCTACAGATAAACTTGAAACAATTTGAAATTAAAAGAACAATTTTATAAACTATTATTATCCCCTTACTATCATAAACATAAAATTGATTTGAACAGTAATTAAAAAAAATAAAAACAAAATCTAGTATAAGATACTTGAAATGAGAATCCATTTGACATATTATATAAAAAACAAAATTCCATTGCAGTGAGAATCGAAGCTGCAACTCCTTGGTCTCATATCACAATGATGAAGAGGGAAAATAGGTAACCAGGATAAAGATAGTATGCCCCCCCCCCCAGTTTCAGCCTTGCAGGTCCTTAAATACCCAAATATCGAACCCCCAAATAGAAATCAAAACCCGATCAATGTGAACCATGGTATCTTCTCCCCGACAAGAAATCATACATCTAAATTATATAAAACCCTAATTTAGATAGATAGGGTACCTAAGCCAGAGAGAAAATTAAAACAAAACTCAAACACTTCATCAGTTTTCATATATTCGACTAACTATCACTAAAAGGGATTCTATATGGGATTAATCCATTAGAAAGATGTCCCTTGAGGCAATCACGGGTCCTTGGTGTGATGTGAAACCCGATCGACTTCCAATGGTATGCATTGGGTTCCTTTTCATGAGAGCATCTCGAGTCACAAAATCTGTGAGGGGGTGTCTCTCCAAGTGAAAAATGACACATAAAGACCAGTACAATTGGGGTGTCGCAAATGTGGGGCGCACTCGGGGGGTTTGAGGTCGGTCAATGGTCTTCGAGAGGTTGAAGACGATGATGGGGGAGGGTTTCTCAAAGTTACCCAAAATCGAAATGGGATTTCCTTTTTTTGTTCAATGAGTTATAATAATTATTATTATAAAATAATTTTATTATTATAAAAAACTATTATTAATAATCTTTTAACTTATTACCATTATTATATATACTTATATCTAACAAATTTTATTACCAATATTATTTATTTCTATCTTTATTATTATTATTATATCAAAAATAATATAAATATATACTTCATCCAAAAAATATTATAATTTAATGAGTCCTTAAAAAGCATGTTACGTATTTACTTTTTTCTTTAGTAGTTTGTAGTTAATAACACACATATTTCAAAATAAATATTATTACAGTAAAAAAGTATGTTTTATATAAACTTGTGAATATTTTTTTATTTATTGAGAGAAAAATAAATACACTTAGTATATGAGATAATATAGTTTATTAAAGTTTCAAAATTACATTAAATTAAACAATATTTAATTAGAAATATAATTTTGAAAAATATTGTAAATCATTAGATTAAATATTCAATTAGATTAAAAATCCTTTTATTACTTAAATAAACTCCTTTTAATGTTAATTAATCACTAAAAAAACACACACACAATATATATATATAAGTTTATAATGGTTATTTTTTAGTTTTACTTATTACTATTTTATTTCATATTACTTAAACAGCTATATCCAATGGTCATTTTATGTATAAATACATAAACAGACACGTTAAATATGTAGATTCCTTATCTATCAAGATGATTCTTATTTTTACCTTCCTCTGTCCTCTTACCCTAATTCTCATCGTTCAATCTATACATATGGAATATCCCAAAAGAAAGGGCTATGATATCATCATTATCATGTTTGTTATATGTTTTCCTTATTTTTTAATGATATTTATAGGTTTAATATTACCTTCTTTTTATTTTGAGAAAATGTTTCTTGTATCGTTTTTAATTTATTACTTAAACAAGGAGTTCCTTTTGTTTATGATTTATTTATTGCATTTTACTAATAGTCAAATTTATATGAGTTACTAGGGCATTAAAATAATTTTATTTTTTGAGTAAGAAAATTATTATATTGAGACGAAACATTATTTTAAAAATGAAAAAATTTCACTAGTGTTCATGCACTAAAGTGTCTTTCTTTCTATTTACATCCCTTGTTGAAATTTTTGTGACCGCCCCACATTTTAAAATGTTTTCCACAGGGTTTTTGGATGGAATGGATTAATATAATTTCATGTTGAGAATCATAAATATTTTTCAGGAAAGAAAAAATGTTTTATTACACATGTTTTATATAGTGGGAAAATTAATATTGATTGGAATTGTTCATTTTGTAATATTTAGGTTTTTATGTAAGATTTATGACCTAATACTCTAAAAATATAATCCTAAAAAGATCCTAAAAATCAGAAAAGTGGGTTATTTTCTAAATATTCAATTTTATGATTGTTTAAAGATGATTAAATGTAATAATAATTAAAATAATTAAAATATTATTTTTATAAATTCAAATGTATTCTTAAATAGAAAAATAATAATATATTAAAACTAAAACAATGTTCAACCTATGTTAATCCTTATTTAGTCTAAGGTGGGTTAATAAATAATGTACAAAAAAAATTATTTCCCTATTAGGAATACGATCATGGAATATGTCTTTCATTAATGACATGATTAAATAAAAGTTATAATTTTTTTATCACAATAAGATTCTTCATTCTACATGATCAACTAAATATACCTTATCAATACTCTATATTCAAACTCCATAATCCACTATACCTTCAAATCACCTGTTCAAAATGTTGGTAAAAACACCCCATAAAAACCCATTAATAAGAAAATTAACATTATTTATAACAAAAATTCATCTAATAATAATTTAATCTATCCATAATCTCAAAACCAACATTCATTAATTTATAAATCCCTTAGATGATTGAATAATCATAATTAAAAATACAAAACATGAAGAGATATGAAATAGAAACAATGATAGAGCTCATTCAAGAAAATAAAAAGACCAAAATAGATATTTATCAAATTAAAAATACCTTAGAAAAATAGGAAATCATAAGAATAAATACAAACTATAGTTAGATATCAGAGGGAAGTTGTGAAAAAGAAAAATATATAATAAGAATTATATAATTATGGAGACAATGATGATAGTGTCCATGGATTATGGTTGGGATGATGGGGATGAATGAGATAAAAGATAATAACTAAGTTTTTTGGAGAAGACAACGAGGGTATGAATAGGTTTTTTAAATATGTGACACATAATATAATTTTTCCATAAATTTTTACATTTTTTTAAAAAAATTGACGTTATAACATTGTTTTTTAGTCTAGTTATTTTTTTAACCTATACAAAAAATATATCATTTATGTCAGTTATATAATAAAAAATTTAAAGATAAATAAAAATTAATATTTACACTTGTTAAAAATTAAATGATGTAAAAAAATATGTTATAATGATAGTTTCTAAAACAAAAATTATAACTTAATTGTATAAAATATATTTTTTACTAGTGATCCATTGATTATATCATGTTTTTGTTTGGGTCAGTTTAACTAGCTATAATAAAAATGCTATAAATTTTTATCTTAGATGGTCATGGAATTTTATGATATGATATTAGTAGGTAAACTATTTTTTATATTCATTAATTTTAATACTAATATTTTACGCTTTATTAATATAAACCCATGTATTCATTAAAAACTATTCAAGCAACCTTTCTATGCATTTATTCTTGGAGATCAATACCCAAAAACCCATGAAATGTACTAGGAACATGATAAATAAATACTAAAGTTCTATTACAGCATATTGAAAATACTTTATAATGTTAAATCATGATCATGTAATGTTAACCAATGTCATTATATCGAAACAAACAAGGAATGATAAAAACTACTGACACTGATAATTAATATCAACTGAAAATAAGTAATAACTATTTAATAAATGAATAAAAACTAGTAATATAAAAGGAAATAAATATGAATAAATTTTAAAAAATAGAATATTAATAAGTATGTGACTATTAAATAGAAGGATATATTTAATCCAACCAATAAAAAATCCAACGTAATGGTTTTTACGACTCAGATTCCTTTTCATTGGGTCATAAACATTATTCCTTGAATATGGTATTCTATGTTTCTTTTCTTCTATAATGTATATATTCTATATGTTATTTTTTTCATTTTATCAGATGAAATTTTATATTTATAAAAAAATATTCTTCTTTGATGGATTTTATTGTCTAAGAAAAATATTAATTTATTAAGAATAATTATTTTCAATTCTAATGGTTATTTATCTTCCATTCTTGTATTCTATATAATGTCTAAAAAAATTTTATCCATACTCCAATGGTTGTTTAAGGTCATTTTACACTATATATTACTTTAAAATATATATATATAATGAATCAACTTAATGCTTTCTAATATTTTTGGAAAATAATTTCTTTTTTAATATGTACCAGATGTGCACATTTTCTTATTTTTATAATCATTCTTCATTATAGAAAATTCCTTTCATTTTTCATGGATTTTAAAATTATTTTATATTCCATTTATTTTTTTTATTTTTTCATTTAAAAAATAATGATTAATTTTTTAAAGATTAAGTAATGGGATATCATTATTCATATGTATATTTTTATATTCCACCATAAATTTGTTACAATTTAATTTTTTTTCAAAGCTTTAATATTTTGAATTCTTGTAAAATTTAGGTGTTCAAGGTTTTATTTTTATCCCATTGAAATAGATTTTATTAGAAGTAACATATATTTTTTTACATCTGTGTTAAAAATATTTATAGATATTTTTTTCACCTACATTTTACTCGCTACATTCAAATTATCTACCTCATATAGATTAATGTTCATGATCATACTCTAAATTATTTTATACACTTTTTTAAGATTTAATTTTTGGTATCAAGTGATTTATTCTTTATTTCATGTTATGTGATATTATTTCAAAATGATATGAAAATCCTTTTCATTCCATGTTTCCTTACATGTTGATATGTATGATTGAGTTCATATGGAAGACATATGTATGGTTTTTCATTTTAGGATGGGTTTGTTCCTATATAGCGCTCTTATGTATTGGTTTATAGTTTATATCTCGTGAGATAAATTGGAAAAATGAGTTATGATACTCGATCCACTATTGGAAAGTGGAAGTGATTTCTGGTCCACTATGTTATAGGAAATATGTAGTAATTATTAATCCACTATGTTATGATGGTATTTGTATCTAACCTTTACATATGATATAATTTCATTTTCTTATTCTTATGCAACATTCCCATGTTATGCCACATTCAAATTTTAATATCAATGATTTATAATTAATTTCCCTTGACTTCAATTTATTATATCATTTTCATAGAAAGTGATATTTTTTATTAATAAAAAAATTGTTAAGTATTACGAAGTATAATTTGCAAATAAGATGAATTGGGTGATAAAAATTTAAAACAAAAAATATAGTAACAAGTACTACTGAAGCTACGTGTGAAGAACAGAGGAAAATAAAAAAATGGCCTAACATAAGCAACCATAAGAAGACTCTCATTATGAAGCTTTCTTCCATTTTCTTATTTAATCAAAAAATCTGATCTAACCTTTTATTTCTCATTGAAAAGTTTTCTTTTACTGATCTTTTGATCACACACCATTTTTGTTTTCCACTTCCCTATAAAGTCATATGTTGAACTATGTATAGGAGGATGTTTTAATTAGAGGTTTTTGTGGCAGATATTAAAATAATAATATATAATAATAAAAAAAATATGTAGATAATCTCTAAATGCACTAAAGCTTTGGGTTTTATGATTATGTAATTATTATGATATATAATGGTTAAATTATTCAAATAATATAAAATATATGTATTCTTATCATGGTTCATCTCATTATATGTATATATCTATATCAGTATTAGAACCAAAATGTCCACATAATAGTATATTAAATAAATTAAATAGTTTCCTCCTACCCATTCATGGAGGAAGGTGGTAAATGTAAATGAAAACTCTCCATGTTTTGTGTGAAGTAATAATATGAAAAAATGGATCAAAACCATCACAATATAGATCAAAACTGATATTACACACCTTAGTAATAAAATTATGATATTATACATCAAATTTACACTATGTTAATTCATACATAGGACAATAAATTCATTATAATCTTTAATTCTCTCAAAATAATCCATCAAATATTTTTTAAGATTTCATCAAATATTAAATGTTTTAGAGCATATGAATCAATATAAAGTGAAACATTACACTATATGTCATAATAAATGGTGTCCAATATGAATTTTGATTCCTTAAAGACATATAATATTCTTCACAATAATTTTTTTTTCAATTTACTCTGAAAATAATCTATAATATTTTGGGATGAAATGAACTTTCTTAGTTAAAAATACATGTAAAGAAATTACCTATAGTGACATACAATTATTTGAGGGAATATCTACATCATTAGGAAGTATTCCCTTGAAAATGATGAGATTCCAATCAATGAAATTACTATAAATTCTATATAGGTTTTCCTATGATACAGTCGTATTAAAAATTTAATCATTTTTATTTTATCACATGCTTGATATACAAGATTAATTTCATCATAAATCGATTTTTTCAATCTCTCAGCACCTTTATTTTCATTGCATACATCATATGCACTCATACCATTATGTTGTTGAATTTATGTATTTGTTTCTCACGATTTTGATTAAATTTAAACCGATCAAATATCAAATTCTCCATTCCTCTTCTTTTAGTTTGATCATAAATAAGCTCTGCTTAATTTTTTCTCTATTGTGATAAAAATATTTTATTTCAAAAAAAACATTTCATATAATGTGAATAATATATTCTTGACTTAACCAAGGTCTTCTGAAAAAGTTACAACTAGGGAAGCATATATGTTTCCCATTTGAATCGATCTCAAAGGGAAAAAATTTAAAAAATGAAAAACAGTTTGAAACTCAATTAAAATTTGATTAATTTCATATATCTAACTTATAACAACTCTATTACAAAAAATATGTTTTTATTAAAATTAATATATAGTAGTATAATTATATTAGTCATGATAGTGACGTATCTTTTGAAAACATATTATGAAAAAATATAATTCCATAACCATCCAAATTTTTATTTATCATAGAAAATATTTATCAATAAGAAACATTTTTTTCACAACTTGGAAAATATTGTCTACTTTAAAATTTTCATTATCAGTAAAAAAAATTCTAATACTAGAATGATATAATTTAGTTTTATATATCTGTAAAAAAAATTCAATAAGACAAATAAAATACCAATTTTAATATGAATTTCATCAAATCATACTTGTAGTTATCCAAACAAATCATACTAGATGAAATATTATATAATATATGTAACTATTAGATACCTAAAAAAAGTTTAATACATAGAATTTAAAATAAATAATGCATATTATTTGATTAGGTGGTGTTAAATACTAACTATTAAATAAACCTTCATTAATTAATGGCATGTATATTCAATCATTTTACATCAAATTATATTAAAATTAATTATAAAATGTTAGATCATTCATTAATTAAAATAAATCAATTAGTTAAATACTTTTATAACCCCATAATAAGTTTAAAAAATAACAAAATATTTCAATGATTAAATATATAATCCATTAATATATATTAAAAAAATAATTTTATATTGGATTGAGTTAGAGGCGTTAAGAAAATAAATTTAAAAAATATATAAACTATGATTACTTTTATTATTCTAGACTTATAAAAAATATAATATAAATAAACATTATTTCAATGAATCATGAATAATCATGACCTAACATTAACTCATTTTATATTGTATATGAAGATAAAAATGAAAATGATGCTCAAAATAATAGAAAATGGGACCCAAGCCCATAGATTTTATGTTTTATAAGAAAGGAATCGAAAACTTGATGAGTGAGGAAAGATAGGTGGGGATTACAGAGTGGAGGTCTCCCTACCAGTAAGGTGGTAATTAAGGATCGTGGAGGGTGGGGTTTCCATGCACCTCATTTGTGGAGAAATTATAATAGCAGTTTTATAAAACCACTGATATAGATGAGCCTATACAAATAGTCTTTTAAAATCATTGTCTTGGGTTATCAATTTTGATGTTATACAAATTATTTGTAGATACCATTTGTATAGGTTCCCATATACCCATTGTTTGAGGAAACTATGGGTATAGAAGTGTGGGTATATACCACAATTCCCAAAGTATCATGATTTTTTAAAATATTGATTTGAGACTTTAATATCACCATCTAGATAAAACTATAGGTGGAGGATGATAAAAAAAAGAGTGTTTATGAATCCATATAGGTTTTATGATCTTCAATGTATGTCATTCAAGGTAACAAATATGTTTCAAAATTTTATGGATTTTATAAATAGAATTTTATACCCATGGTGTTGATCATCATTGATGTGTTGTGTACATTTGATCTTTGGAGGAAAATGATAATTATACGGTTATTGCGTTTTATAAATCATGTAATGAATACTAGAATATATATCTATTGAAATATTCATTCTATGTTTAATAGGATCAATTTTTAAGACCCATGGTGTCCAAGGTAGGCATATCTACTGATCCTGGTATGCTCAAGTCTATAACATCATGCTATATTCCAAAGAAAGTATTTTATGTTCATATTTTTCTTATCATGGTAAACTACTATAAAATACTTATCATATTTTTTTAATAGTGTCATCAATGAATTCTATGGTAGGTAATTGTGAATTACTTTAGTGGGATGAATAATATTAACTTTTTATGATTGATATAGTAGGTTGTTTGAAAATATTATATTGATTATTCCCAACTAAAGTATATAGTATAGCGTAATGTATCATGGGTGTGTCTGAATTATGTCTTTACATATAGTGATTATGTAGTCACTTGTGGGTCAAAATAGTTATTATTCTATAAAATGAACAGGCCTAAGAATGATCTTGAGATGAAAATAGTTTTACGCATTCTAAAATGTCGGTTAAATTGTTTTATTGTTGGGTGATTTTATGAACATATTTATCCTAAGATCCTGAGATATATTTTCACAAAAAAAAAGATATAAATTCTTAATATTGGTGGTGGGTTTAGTAAATAATTTCATTTTATTTATAGATGGTGTGTATATTGGGCGATGTAAATTTTATAGCCAGTGTTATTAGTCAAATTATCATACAAAGGTGTATTGAGAGGTGAGGGAGGAATGGAAATTAATTTTTATATTGTCAGAGATATATCATGATATGGTTAAGATATAGGGTGAGTTATTTTATAACTATTATTTATGACATTTACTCTTGTCGATAAATTGATATAGGAACACATGGATGGTAGTTACTATATCATAGCCTGAGATAGATTTCATGTTAAGAAACACTAGCCTGATTATACTCTAGATACTAGGTCCTATATCTATTTTAATATAGTATGGTGGTACCTATGAACATGAAATATGATCATATGTTGGAGTTCCACTCGTCATAATATAAATTTCATTCTGTTTTAAAACATGTGCTTTATTATATCTATAGATTTTATAAGCATTTGAGTACAATGTAATACATAATAGATATTGAACCTAGAAACCTCATTTATTATTAAGTGAAGGTTGAGCTTCAATGACTAGACGCTAAATTGAAATTACAAACCATTACTATGTGTGGGGGGATAAACCTATAATGAATTTTATGACTGGTTTACTAAGATCAACCTGTGGTAGATATTTGGTGTGGACTATCATTGATCAATTGAGGAAGATATCAAATTCATGGATTTTTGGGTTATTGAAAAGGTGGATAAGAAACTTTAAACTTTTATCTTTTATTTGATATTTCAGTGACTGGTGTATCATTTTAATGAAATTTTTTTTTAGTTATAGAATGGTTTCCTTGATTAATTCAATCAAATACATTTCACAAATGTCTTAATAAGAAAAAATTTCCTTTATGACAATGTTATATGACCATTATTATATTTAGTGTTGTATTTTTCTGATTAATATAATGATACATGGAAATTATATGGTAACCTACTATGGGAAGTCAAATGGATAGGTTCAAGCATATGGGAATAGATATATTTATTGATATAAGCTATTTTGGTTGGGAAAATTACTTCTTTAAGTGTATATTTATGTGAGTGTGTCTTGGAAATGGAATCAACTAATGATCCTTAAATGGAAAATTTGAAATTGATATAAAATTAACCCCTGTGAGAAATTACTAATAGTGAAATGGGGTATTACAATATTTTATCTCCTATGAGAGCTGACCGAAGAGAGATAAGGTCGTGTAAAGTTATAATGTGTAACCTTGAGCATCTTAAATGCTTATTCCTAAATGGAATTGTTATAATTATAATGAATAAAATCATGTAATTAAGAAATATGGTAAAATAAAAATTAGAATCATTGTTTATCAACTATTAGGGATGTGTCAAATTGGTTATTGAGTGCAATGTAGTGAATGGATATTGGGTTTATGGTGAAAGAATACCATTTGGGTCATGGGAAGTTGACCAATGATGCTGATGTGTTGTCAAACATAACAATTAATGTGTTATATATATAATGGGGTTATGATAAACTATGGGGTTCTATAGATAAGTCTATTTTTTTAGGATTGAACATTATGGTTTGAGTGATATAACTAATGGGGTGAAGAGAAATTGGTGGGGTGTGAGAAATTCTTCTAGTGGGATAGGATAGACTATTTGGGCCTAGGAAATAAAACTAGTGGCATCAAGATCCAAAAATAATATCTCAAAAATATGGTTTGTGGGTAAAGGATATAAAATTGGGGTCTAAGGGATATGGCCATTAAGGTCTTGATAAACCAGCAGAGTTTGAGATTGTAGTCCATTAGGTTCTTTTATTAGCCAGTGGGTATGAATTCTATAAGGACCAATCCATAAACATTTCATAATCTAGTTTATTTAAACAATAATTAATTTTATTTCATTCTTAAACTTCTTTTAGGTTTGGATTTGTAGAGATTTATTTCATCACCCATATATAAATAAATATTACATCACAAATTGGACACTTCCACTTAGTATTCATTTTTCACAGATAACAAAACTTTTATGTTATACCATGTTCTCTTTTCATTGAATATTTTTACAATTTTCTTCTTGAACACATACTTGTCCTCAATCATCCATAAAAAATGAAAATTACATTAGAACATGGTATGAGAAAAAAATCTCAGTAATAGAACATATAAAAAGAAATAAAGAAATATATTAGTTCATGAATACTTAAATAAGATTTTCTTTTTCATGATTAATCATAGGTCCTAAAATAAACATTTTATAATCTAGGAAATGAACTTTTCTTCAAAATATTTTTATAAAACATATAATAAGAAATAATAAAAAAATGAAACTCAAAAAGGAAACCGTGCATTCATGAAAAAATTATGAATTTTTTAAAAAAATATATACATTTCACCCTTGTGTAGTAGCATATACTTTACTCTAAACATAAGATCATGGATTATTATATAGAAGTATAACGAGAAGAAATTGGTATCATATTATCATGAAAACATTAGAAATTTAAAATTAGCACAAAATATGACATGAACATAAGTTAATGGTAACTTCTAAGACAACATCACTTTGTATAATGAGTCTCATAGTGGATTTGGTTTACTCCCTAATCTTATACATAACATCTCATGTGATAAAAATTTACCCAATGCATTGGAGTGTTATCTAGGAACACCCATCATAACATGTACATGTATATGTGTTCCAAAAAAGAAAATCAATCACAATGCATAATCATGAGAATTTCCCGTGTAATGAAATGGGTTTCATAATACTGTTTCATATTATAATCAAAATAAATTTATAAAATAAGGAATTTTAAAAATCAACATAATCTAGGTAATAAAATGTAAAATAAAGATAGAATAAGGTTGTTATATATGTGAGAGGCGTATATACTTAATTTAAAAATATTCCATAACACTAACAAGAGAGAGATTGTGGGATATAGTGAAAACATTCATAACCAAAATAAAAAGTTTAGTTTGGTGGGATCCCTTACACCTATAAGCAGAAATTTTCTTAATATGAATATATTCATTCCATTAGAAACTGTTTTTGAAAATATTAAGAATAATAGGAAGGCGGGTTTTTCTATGAAGAAAAAAAGGAATATTATAAAGGAATCCAAACATCAAATAAAGGTTAGGTAGCAATAAAATTCATTGCAATCATATTTTTTGAAATAAAACATTCATTTTTACTTATGTACAGAATGTTATAGTGTTCTATATAAAATATATAAAACGATTACTTTTAAAAACCATTAAATGATAAACATAAAATTGAATTTATAATTCTGTAATATACATAAAAATTTATACATAAAATAATTTTTATAATATGAACATGGTGGATAATTATTTATAAAGTAATATAAAAAACATTCAAAACTATTGTTTTAAATGAAAAATTTTACATACATAAAACCATAAAAAATATATAATTTTTAAAAAATTCAAATAATGTGAAATATTTTCAAAAATTAAATTTAACAAACATTTAAGATTAAATAATTATTTTCATGAAACATTAATAAGAAAATTTATGTTGAAGAAAAGAGTTGTAAGGGGAGATTTTAAAAGATGATTTTTTTTAAAAAAGAATGTCCCTTATATAGACCCTAAATCATCACATGCATTCCTTATCATCCTGAATATTACACTTTTTTTAATTATTTAATTTATTAATATCCTTTTTCATGTTTATTATTCATTTTACCATGTTATAATCAATTACTTAATTGATTAATTTCACATAAGATGTTTCAATAATATTCAGCTCATTTTTCAAAAATGACTTTTATAAGATGAATATGGTCAATGAGGCCATTATTCCACCATTTCCAAAAAAAATCACAAAAAAATTATAATTTCTATACATATATTATAATTTTAATACATACCATGAATATTGGTTATGAAAAATTAATTATGTTACAATAATGGTGATGGTAGGTCGTATGTACGCATGAGTAACAATTTATTTTTCAATGATCGTAATTGAGAGAAGGTAAGTGTTATTTTTTATTTAAATATTTATAATTGTATCATAAATAACATATTATTACCCTATGTATATATATATATATATATCATCCATGTGATGTGGTGAAGAAAAAAAATCACATTGACACGTGGAAGTGGTAGTCCACACGTACGCACAAATGATGTTTTCCTTTTTCAGTGAATGAAAAAGTAAGAAAATATATGATATATTATATGTATTGAATGATAAATGTTGCATTAATATCATATATATACATTAAATAAATATATTTCTTGATAAAGATGTGGGTGTGATAGCTAACATGTGATTTTGGGTGATTGAGTGTGGTTGTATAATCATTCATGTCATGTTCACCATTTCTGATTCCTAAAAAGATTTAGGTGTCATTCGTGATGGTTGATTTTGGTTGATTGAGTTTAGATACACAATAATTAATTTTGGGTTTCACTTTTTCTATTTACCAGACACTCCCAATGGATCTTATATCTGTAATGAATTACAGGCATGCTTTTTCAAGGTTGGCAGTCATTAGGGATTCACCAAAAAATCTTAGGAACACACATTGGTAGAGTGGATGGGAGGTTGGGATCATCAAACCATTTAGGGGGGTGGAATTATTTCATATTTCATGAATATCTTATATATCTAAGATATGTTCATTCATCTTTACCAAATTCTGATATGGGGATGGTTTTCCTAAAAAAAGATTGAGTGTTGACTCATTATACTTATGAGATGGTGTTCTATTAATGAAACTAGTTGTATATATTAAAGGTTAAATTTTTTTCCCAATTATTAATTAGTAATTATGAACATTTTATGTTATTAATCTATATGGAAATGTACTATATATTTTCCTACCATCTAGGAAGGTGATTCATGTTTCAGTATTGGGATTGAATATCCAATAGGCATCCTACATATCCCAAGAGAACAAAATTTAGAACCCATGTAGTTCATTTAGGACCATGTCATACAGTGTAACGTCATTTTTAAAGGATTAATATGATGGAATTTTAGCATTTGTTATGGATCCTCGGCCTTAGGAAGGCATTATACATATATTATTTATAAAAGGAATAAGAGACATCATAGTTCACTTCTAATAACAAGGATGATTACCATTTTTAAGGGGAATTTGTATCATCTCATTGAAATGAAAACTAAAAATATATAAGACCACATCAGTCAATCTTGGTTTGAGAAAAAATAGATATCATAAGATCCAAATTTCCATAAGGGATACACAATTATATTTTCATGAGGCATACATAATGTGGTATCCCTTATATTTGATTAGGGATAACACACTGAGGTTGGCCTTATATTTGACCGAGGCTTACACACTGAGGATTTCCTTATTGTGTGATTTTATTTATTATAGTGATATGATCTCTAAAAATACATAATATCATATAATCTATGCTTGGTGTGAGAAACAAGTGATAGTAAGGGGTCAAAAACACTACTTATATGTGTGGTACATATTCATTAGAGTAGTCTTGAGGGAATATGATTAGAAACATTATTAACGATATGACCCGACAAGCAAAGGTTTGATATTTATATACATAGAAATTAGTAAGGTGTCCTATGTATCTTATTTATAACAGGAATTTGAGTCTTCAATGTTCATTTTAGTTCATAATTAACTAATAGATGATGAAAGATAGTACCCCCATAGAAGTTGGAACCTATGTGGTAGAGTAAATGAATTATCGAGGTACTTACACAAGGTGGAATCCCATGTCACATATCCATCCTTTGTCATATGATGAACAAAGTGTCACATATTCATTATTTATCCTCTAATGGGAAAAGAGAGATAATGACCATGAAAGGTCTACTAAATAATACTAGATGGAACAAATCCCCTTTCAAGAGAATGACACAACTAGGGTATCATGAGTACATATCCCTAGTCTATTATGAAAATTCTACACATAAAAGGGGTAGTTTTACAAAGATTCATGGTTAAGGGTTAACATGGTTCAAGGGTATATATCCAAGTATGCCTACCTGAGAAGGCTGATATATCTGAGGGTGTCTACCCGACATGTCTGAGTATGTATGTATGACAAGGATGATATGTATAAGGGTTTCATCCTAACATGACCGATGATTTTTTTATAACAAGTCTGAAATGTTTGGGGATGTTCATATGACATTTATAAGTATTTGTTCTTCAAATTTTTGAGTATATCTTCCTAAAAGGGAAGATATGTCCAAGTGTGTCTGCCAGATATGTCTGAGGATGTCTATCTAACAATGATGAAATGTATAAGGACATCCAACCTACATGTATTAGGATGTCTACATGACATGAAAAAGGTTCTTCATGTGATAAATATGGCATGTATAAAAGTTTTCTTGCAATCATTGTGACACATATAAAGGCTTCTCACGAACCTGATAACATGTATGAGTTTCTTCGCATGAACAAATCTAACATATTGGGAGGCCTTCACATGATCAATGACCGGATCCGGAAAATCACAGGATCCATTTACATGAAAATCATCATAAATACGTGATCATGAATATTTCATTATTTTCATCTCCCATCAAGTGAATTCCTCGGTCTTTGTCAGTAAATTACCTACTAAAGAATTTTGTGATCAAGCTGACACGCCTATGGTCCCTCACATAGTCCTTAACTCTTCAATATTCTCTCTTGCATCTATGTGGGTATTTTTTTATATTAAGGGATGATTGTATAAGGATAATCT
This sequence comes from Viscum album, assembly GCA_963277665.1. Taxonomy (NCBI): domain Eukaryota; kingdom Viridiplantae; phylum Streptophyta; class Magnoliopsida; order Santalales; family Viscaceae; genus Viscum; species Viscum album. Next base: position 696,014,999 of record OY728157.1, read on the forward strand.
AACTATATTCAATGTGATTAATTCTCATATATTTCCTTGAGTCGTCAGAGGAAATGTTCTCATATGTGAGTGATGTATCATGCACTTTTCATGATAAAGACACATATCATCAATGATGTCATCCAATTTTTGTGTGATAAACAAAAATAATGTTATCATTATATCATTAAAAACATTAATTAAATGTGTAAAAGGTCTTATGCATGATAAATCCAACATGTATGAGAACCATTTTAATATTCAACTATATGTCATAGGGAATTAATGAGATTAGGTTGACATGCCAGAGTGCCTTCACATGATTCAACTGGAACAATTGAAATCCATTCTGAGATTAGGATGACATGTTTTAGAGCCTTTGTGATATCATACCATGTTTAAAATGGATTTTTTATGATCCATGAACAGATTACATTAATATCATGTTATGTTTATTTGAAGATTAGTGTAACTCTCATCGAATAAGGATCCCATCACATTTATTTCTCAATCACATGATCTATTTAGTGTTTATCAATTGTTTTTTCCACCAGGTAATCTCATGATCAATGTGGAAGATTCTAATGGTTTTCTCATGATCTGATCAAAATGTATGAGGATCATCATAAGATCAAGATTTCATATTAAATGGCCTTCACATGATACATGAATTCTTTATATGAATCTTATAATCTCTTCACATGAAGATCCATGTAACTCACTTAACATAGGGATCCTTCCATTTTTTCTACATAATAAGAAAAAAATGGAAGTTTTCAATAATTTTTTAATTGACATTTCACGTGATCTGGAAGACTCACCTAAGGGGAATAGCATGATTATGAGATATTTTTTAATAGTGATTCATGTGATCAATGGATAGATAATATAGATCACATAATCCCTTTATGTGATGTTCCAAGGGTCATGTGTTCAGGAGTTTTATTGAAGGTAACACAAATTAAGTAACCTATCTTCTTGATATATATTCAAGATTATTCCCTCATTCCACTATGGTAAAATAATACTTCTACTATTGGTGATTCTTTAACCCCAAATTTTATGATTCTCATTTTGAGGGCTTATACCTAATCCAGCAATCAAATGTGAAGTATGGATGGAGGAATAAATGATGAATCAGTTCAAAGTAAGTAAATTCCCACCTTAGTCCCTTCAGAATTAACCAGTTAATATTCCAAGATTTTTTGGGCCTTTTTGAGAGACTATTGGTATTCCACAACTTTTAATATAAATATGAAGGAATAGGGATAACCATTTCAATTGTGACTCAAATCTCAAGAGCAATCATATTTATTAATACCATGTGATTTCTTCATAAGACGACATCATGTAACCCCATCATGGGAATCGTTCACATGATCCAATCACATGACATCATCATGTATCAAATATTCTCAGTCAATACTTGTTACCATTCCTCTAATTAATTACTGGTAACTCACTTGAACCATATTTCATGACCTTAACCATGGGGTTTCTTCACATGGTGTACATAGGCATCATGCTACCATATAATTCATTACACTATTCATGTGATCCACCCATGTCAGGTGATCAAAAGTCTTAAAATAGTTCAAAAAATCATGTAAAATTATATAGATAACATGATCATGATACCCAAGATAGATCATGTGCTTTTCATGATATTATCCATGTTGCAGACTTTTCTTATTTAGCATATCCCCTTAATGGATTATGACTTTTATCTAATGACTGATTTTCTATATATTGTTCTAGATGTCTCTGATCTCATAGACTTCATCTAATATGTCATTATAGAGGGATATAATTGATGAGAACCATAATGATTATCTGAGGTATCAGTTCTCATATGAAAATAATGTTTTAAAGTGTCTCTATTTGACCAGTCTTCAAAATAATCCTCTATTACATAGACTACCTTAGTATATCTTTGACCTTTTGGATGATATATTCATCCCTTAACCATTTCAAAATCTTTATAATTGTTAGTATTTATCTTCCTTCAAATTTATGCAAGCTATCATCTCCGAATATAGGCAACTTAATCTAGAACAACTCCAGGGTTCCTCCTACTCATTGAATCACTCATATCTAAGACTGGGCGGTTGTGATCTTGTTCCTCTAAAAATTCCCTAGAGTTAACCAAATATACATGTCTTCTCTTTAGACAACCCTAAAGGTGGATAGAGTTTGAAATGGGACTTTCACCTTGAGGAAATTTGTTTTTTGAATAATCATGATCATTTTAGGTTAGATAGAGTTGTATAGAATTTTCAGATTAATTTTGAACCATCGACCCCTATGAGGTGATGTGGATTTCTCAATTCATTATGTATCGTCAACAATATATACATAGTGATATGATTATTCATTAGTTTTCCAACACCAACCCTTTTTATTAGACCCATGCAGTGGTAGGAATCATCCAATGGTATATCTATTAGATGGGGGGGTACATCCTCTTGGGGAGATATCTGATGAATTTTTTCCCACTACGAAGGTCTGGAGAGACCCTAAATAGACTAAAAAATTTGAATGATATGTGATAACTATTTCCAATAAGTGTTTAAATATATATTTGAACCTATTATCAATCATTTCTTTTAATGATTGGTTCAAAGTATTTCTTTGTAGAATAAGAGTCTTATAAACTACCATACATTGTCATTGCTATCCATTTCGATATATTCGGGAAAAAATGGGTTTCTATTAGTCCATTATAGATGCTAAATAGTATACTTCATGGGGATATAATGTGTGGATATAGTTGTATCAATGTGTTTGTCTAAGGGTATTTTTTTCCTTGTTTTTTAGTATATTTCTTTTCCCAAATGGGGACACATGTATTAGCATTTAGGTTAGCACATTAGTGATGGAATCTCTTCTAGAAGAAGGGTTACCACACAACCATGCAGTTCTAACCCTTGATCATATTTATTGTCTTCTTGACCATATTCAATAAGAAAATACCCCTTAATGGATTAGAATTCCCTTCCAGTTTTTATTTTTCTAGATACGGGGCCTCTTTGGGTGCAATGTGCACCAAAATACAACTGAAATCCATCATTTCCTATTCTTCCCATGAATAATAAATGAGTTTGGGGTCTATATAGAACCATTATACACCCATGAGGATGTAAACATTATGATTAAACATAAATGCTTTAATTTCATTCCCTACCCTATACCCTTTGGTCATATAATTAATGATAGAAGTGGTTCCCTTGATGAGAATCCATATGTAGTTTCCTTCTAGGATGGGATTATTCCAGCTTGTTTAGATGAAGTAATCATATACCATCTCTATGCCAAATAGAGACATTTCTTGTAGAATGTTCTGCAATATATATGTTTATTATCTCCCTTTTACTATTGTGAATGGGGAAAATACCATATTTATCCATAAATTCTAGTTTATGTTGAAGTTTGAAGATACTAATTCCAAGATTACATTTATAGTAGTCAATTATTTTATATATTTTTCTTGAGACTATACCCAATCATTGATGGAATCTTACCTGGATGGAGTATTGAGACAACCAGTTCGATGGGTAAATTCTTCTTATGCCTCTACAAACCCCTTGTTCATGGAATTTGTGGAACTAATTCAATACTTGAGATTACTTTAAAATAAAATCCCCCACCATCATAAATATTTTTCTAATAATGAGGTGGATTTAACCTTGTAAATTGGTTCCCCAGTGATAATAGTGAATGATGTGCTAATTGAAGGAGGGAAAGAGCATGTCATTGGAAAATGGAGAGAAATACAAGATGCTATTTTTTTACTTATTCTTTGTTGGGATATGACCTTCCTTTAATGGATCTAATACCTAAATATATCTAAAACATGGATCCTCATTCAGATACAACTTCTGAGATAACAACCAAAAGTGGAATGTCACAAAGTCTAATTTGGCACCAAATTCATAGTATAATTATTTTTAATCCCTTGGAGTTACTTTGAATTAAATGTGATCATATCTACCATCATTTCCACAACATTGGGGAATATATATTTACTTATCAAATATTATATGAAATTATAATATAGATATTCCAAGAATGTAAACAACTTTATAATCATGAGAAAGAGAAACATGACATTGGAACAGAATTTCACGCTTCAATCTATGAGTGGTTCTGCAGAATTTTTGGATAAAAAACATCATACAATCATCTAATTTCATTATCAGATGAGTGAACTGGTTGTATATATATATAAATATGAATCAATCATACCTCATGAAAAGGAAAATTTCACAAAAGTATATTCTTTACTAGATACCACTTGAAAAGTGGACTAGGAGTTATCCTCCTATATTGAGGCCCTTAATCCACTTATGGTGTTAGAGGAAATGGAGCGAGTGATTCTTAAAAATTCAATTGACACATCCCACAAGATTTTGGATGATTTGGAGAACTCAACAGAACATTTTTTATAATGATTTTGTTGTATTCCCATTTAGTGACCAATGAGAGACTCCATACTCTAGAGATTATGCCTTCCTTTGTACACCATTAATGAATGAATTTTTCAAATTTTATATGTTACTACCATGTTCTATTTTTTAGCATGTGAAAAAAAAATTCAGCTTAGTATCACATATATCATCAAAGACATCAATCTTTTTAAAAATACCAAGGATCCCAAACATGAACTCAAACTCTCTAATTATAATTGACCTTTCATGAGAACTTTCCATTAATGACTAATGATATAAGAATTATCATTGATGTATGATTATCCACTGAATGATGATAATATTAATTGATAATATATATAATATTCATGTTCTTTATTCTTCATAAACACCATTTTAGTGCATTTTACACTTTGAACTTCATTTCACATTAGGATTGTAATTCATTCTTAAAATACACTATTACATTGTACATTTTTGAAAAACTCCTAAAATACAAAATGGACTTGATTTTATTTTCATATCTAATTTTCAGGTTTTTAATTACATTGGGAACAATTCATAATTTTGGAGTATTGGACGATTCACATTGGAAGACCACTAAAAGGGGATTTTATAAAAACACATTCTGGGAAAAGTAAACTGGACAACATCCCAATAACAAGACTGTAACAGCCAAGATCCAAGACCAATTATTCTAAAAATTTTACCTAAGATACAGTACATCATGGGTAACATTTCATTAAATAGTGTCAAATTTTAATTTGGATTTTTTAATGGAGTTATAGGTGGCCCAAGTTGAAGATAAAATTTTGGGCCAGATTATGTAGCCCAGAAAAACATCTTACCATTTTACACATATCTCGTAAACCATAAACTATTTTAGATAAAACGTTATAGAAAGTTGTGGGGAATCTGGATATTCATTTTTTTATGCTATGTCCAACTATAATTAGGTCATTTATAATCTCATTTAGGCACTTCAGTTCAGTGGATGCAAGCTGGCTGCCACCTCAGGTCAAGATTGAAAAAGTCTAAGTTCCATAAGCTTTCCACCACCCTAAGTCTACCATACTCAATTGGGATGACTTTAAATATTGTATTATCTACAAAAGGCTCCCAAAATACCTATTTAAGGTAGTGGTTTTGGATGAATTAATCATATTTGATGATTTCATTCATTGTAGTGTTTTGCTGCCACTTTTCCTTTATATTGTTCTTCTGCATTTGTAAGTTGTTCGAATCACCTTAGTTTTCAAAAAAATAATCATCTTATCTTATTCTATTATTATTATTATCACATTGATACCGTTGATCTATGGTGTGAATTTATTCACCCCAAACCTTGTGAAATTATTCACACAATGGTGGAGTGATTGGTTTTCTTTTTATTGTTTTTTTTACTTCATCAATTCCTCCCTCATGAGTCTACTTTCCGCTTCCATTGAAACCATAGAATCAATGGAAGGATAAACCACTTATGTTTTGATACAAGGGAGTATAAAATGGTTGGATTTAATGTTATTTATCACCCCATTAATTTGTAATCACTTCTTTTAATTGAGATTTGTATTTGATGATTTTAAAACTTCTTCTTCCTTATTGAATTTTAAGGACGCATACTTCAAGTGCCAATATGAACATTTACCTTGGAGTGGTCATAAATTTGATCCTCCAAGTGTATAGGTGATTATTATTTTGGTGTGTTGGTATAAAACCAGTAAGTGATGAAGTTGTTTGATCTTATTGAATAAACTCATCTCGAATATAAGAAATTGAAATCGTTAAAAAAGAATTTCATCCAATCCACCCCTTATAATAACCTAGGATCAACCCTTCTCATAATTTTATTTCACTTAATTAACATATTTTTTTATTAAACCTATCTAAAATCATCCCAAATTTGGCCACTTAATATCCAAAATCAGTCCACAGAAAGTGTGTGTCTATAGGTTTCTTCTTAGGTCTCTGAGGAATCGACAACCCAAGCTACTCTACGTTTAACCACTTAACCCTAAAAATATGGGAAAATTTGGGAAAGAACAAATTTTGGCATCATTTATGAGGACCCAAGTAAGTAATCTAAACACAAATTATATACTCCCCCTTCTATTCTATTCTCATCCAAATTCACTTATCTTTTACCTTTCTTGTTCTTTTTTCTTTTGCACATGTCCACCTACACTCGTGACCAATCAAACCGTCTAGTTAGGGTGGATAGTCCTAGGGTTGGGGATTAAAGTACACCAAGGTAACTCTTTCCATTAGATAATAATCTTCCTAATAAACCAGAGTCAAAATTTGATCCCATTTCAATATACGTTCTTCAAAGAAACAAACTCATAAAATCTGGTGAGAACCAAAATGGAAATCCAAATGAGGTAGCCCCAAACTTGGGGAATGCAGTCGATCAAACCATGAATGACTACCTCAAACCTGCCTCGACCAATTCCCCCTCATGCATTATAAAAAATTCCCTAGTATATTCTAACTACATATTTCAACCCCAAGTCTTAAACCACCTTCCCACATTCCATGGAATGGAGTTCGAGATACCCTAACTTCACGTCAAGGAGTTCAATGACATTGTAGAAACCATGTGTCACCCTCATTAACTAGAATCAGATAAGATGAGGCTATTTCCTTTTTCTTTGAAGAATCAAACTAAAAATTGGGTAAAAAATTTGATACCATCATCCATCAACTCTTGGGACCAATTATAAAGATAATTCTACAAAAAATACTTTCCCCACCACAAAAAAATTTCACTTAAAAAGAGCATCCAAAACATTTTTGAAAAAGAGGGAGAGTCATTCTATGAAACATGGGAGAAGATCAAAGACACCCTAAACATGGTTCCATGCCATGTTTTTTCTATTCCAAAACAAGTGAGAATTTTATATGAAGGGTTGGGCCTGGGGAGCAAACAATTCATTGACATTATGTGTAATGGGACATTTAAAGACAAATCCCCAAATGATGCTTATGAGTATCTAGAAACCCTTGTTGAACAAAACCAAACATCAGGAACATAATCTTGCTATGAGAAGCCACACAAATCTACTGAAATGCATACACTTATAGAATATAAAATCCTTAGGTATAAACGTGTTTCACCCACTAGGAAGGTCGAGGAGATCGATCTTAGGAAGGTCTATGAAATTCAAATTGTTGACCCTATTTTCACAATTTCTGACAAACATGACCACAATACTGAAAACTTCCCAACCATACCTTCCATTAAATATGTTCTTCTAGGAGGACCACCATCAGAGGTCAATGCTCTAAACTTTCAGAATTCATAGTACCAAAACATATCCAACCCAAGGTATAATGACCACCCAGTCTTCCGCTAGAAAGATAACCAAAAACCTAGCCAACCACAAGGACCAAACCCTTACCCTACAAAAAATTTCCAAAACCATAACCAATTCCAACTACAACCAGTACAATACCAACATCCTCCTGTACAATACAAATATTTCATCCAACAACCAAAGTATGCTCCTAGGATAAACCAACCAGCACAAGCCCCTACCCAAACTATCCCTCTACCAATCCTTGAACAGTTGTGTAAACAAATGGATAAAATGAAGTCAGAAGTATCATACCTTAAACATGAACTACAAACCATTAAAACTGGGAATTCAATAATTCCTAATCATGAAGTACCATCCTCAACTTTAAGGGTAGAATCCAGTTACACACAAACCACTCTTGAACAACTCAAAGTAGTTACTATTTTAAGAAGTGGTATATCCATTGAGAAACCTGAACAAGCCATTCAAGAACCATTAAAAGCTTCAACAACGCATGAAAATGATGAACCACCCATAGATTCTGAAAAACCCAATGAGAATGTGAATGAACTACAACCAAAGAAAAAAATCAGACAACCTACTCCCTTCCCTCAACATATGAGAGGAAAATATAAACCAGAACTGAATGAAACATTGAGGGAAATCTTATCTCAGGTTAAGTTTAACATTCCCCTTCTAGATGAAATATAAACTATTCCTACCTACTCAAAGTACCTTAAGTACTTGTGCACTTTTAAAAGGAAATTTTCACATAAAAAATAAGTCCTTTTGGCTACTAATGTGAGTACCACCATCCAAGGGACCATTCCTCCAAAGTTAAAAGATCTATTTTGTCCATACATCAATGTTGAGTTAGGAGAGAACAAAGTTTTAAAAGCCCGTTGTGATCTGGGAGCTAGTTTGAATCTCATTTTTTATGTCATCTATTGTTAATTAGGGATCGAAGAACTCCAACCCACATCTTTCACTCTTCAACTTTCAAATCATATTGTTCAAGTTCTTAAGGGGATCTTAAAGGATGTTTTGGTGAAAGATGAAAATTTCATTTACCCAGTTGATTTCATTGTCCTTAAAAATCACCCAAGCTTAGGTCCTGGGGATTAAACCCCCATCATCCTTGTTTGTCCCTTCTTAGAAACAATCAAATCAGTCATCCGAGTCTGAAATGGGAACATGACAATAACCTTTGGGAACATGAGTCTATACTTGAACATATAAAACTAAAACTCTCAAATTGGGGATGATAAAGAGATCTATGAGGTTAATTGGATTGGTAGTGTTGATAGTGAACTCGAGGAACATGAAGGGATTACTGAAGGATGTTTAAGTCAATAAGATATTGATTTTCTTTGTTCACAGGAGGGAAATTTGTCTATTTGGCTTGAATATCTTTCAGATAGCTCTATTTATGATTTTCTAGATTCACCAATCAATGATACCATGGGTGAAATCAATAACATTGATTCCATACCCATTCATGACACTACTCTGTCTAATTTAGTGGATGAAAATTCTATTCACAAGGAACCAATTCTGTTAATAAATCTGAACAAAGAAACTAAGTTAAATACAGAGTCTCATCCCTTCTTGCAAAGTGATAACCAATCTGATCTCAAATTTAAGGTCTCACCTACATCACTCAAGTATGTGTTCTTAGGGTAAAATTGATCATTTCCTGTTTTCATTTCTTCCTATCTTGAAACCAATCAAGAGATGATGCTTTTGGATTTCCTAATAAAGCATTAGGAAGCAATTGGATGGACCCTTTCTGATATTCCTAGGATTATCCCACCTATTGGAACTCATAGGATTGTTCTTGAATCTGAATCCAAATCATGTCATCAACCTCAGTGGAGACTCAATCCAAATCTTTTGAATGTTGTAAGGAAAGAGCTTATGTTATTGAAATCAGGTATCATCTACCCCATATATGAGAGTGAGTGGGTAAGCCTGATTGATGTTTCCCCAAAGAAACCTGTAATTAATATGATTGCCAATGAGAATGGTGATCTTCTCTTCACAAGGGTCAGTAGTGGATGGAGAGTCTATATTGACTCTGGGAAGCTCAACTCTTTTACCAAGAACAACCATTTCCCCTTGCCCTTTATTGATCAAGTCCTCGACCGAGTGGCAGGTCATCAATTCTATTGCTTCCTAGATGTATTCTCAGGGTATAATCAAATTGAGGTATCCTTATAGGATCAAGGGAAAACAACCTTCACTTTTCCAATTGTCACTTTTTCCTTCTAGTGCATGCCCTTTGGGTTATATAATGCCCCTAGTACCTTCCAGTGGTGCATGATGGGAATATTCTCGGACAAGGTGTGGGATTGTTTAGAGGTCTTCATGGATTACTTTTCCATATTTGGGGATACTTTTGAGGGATTCCTTATAAATTTTGAAAGGGTTTTTTCAAGATTCAAGGATAATAATTTCATCTTAAATTGGAAAAAATGTCATTTCATGGTAAAGGAAGGACTTGTTCTAGTCCATCTGGTATCTGGTAGGGGGATTGAATTTGATAAATCCAAGTTTTAAATCATTCATCACCTTCCATCACCCAAAACTATTAAGGAAGTGAGGTCCATCTTAGGACATGATGGTTTCTATAGAATCTTCATTAAGAATTTCTGCTCTATTTCTCAACCATTTGTGCTCTATTGGAAAAAGATGCTCCATTTTTATAGACAGAAAGCTATGAGGAATCATTCTCTACACTCAATTCATCTCTTATATCTCCACCTATCATGAAATCTCCAAATTGGAAACTTCATTTTGATCTCATGTGTGATGCGAGTGACTTTGTTGTAGGAGTAGTCTTAGGAAAAAGGTGTGAGAAAACTCCATGTGTCATTACTTATGTAAGTAAATCTTTAAATGATGAACAAATCAAATACACCACCACTGAGAAAGAGTTTCTTTTTTTCTTTTCCATAGATAAATTCAAGTCCTATCTTATAGGATCACCCATCATTGTCTTCACTGACCATTTATCCCTGAAATACATTTTACAAAAACAAGATTCCATGGATAGATTGATTAGGTGGGTCCTTATTCTTCAAGAGTTTGATTTATCCATTAAGGGTAAAAGGGTGTTGAAAATGTTGTAGTTGATCACCACTCTAGGATGGAATTCAAAGACAAATCAAATCACCTTTCTGTGTCTGATTCATTTTCTGATGAGCACCTATACTCTGTGAGTGACTACCCTTGGTATTCCGACATAGCCAACTTATTAGTTACAAGAGTCATTCCAAACTTATTAGGGTCTTACGGTAGAAGTAAATTCCTCTCTGATTTCAGGAACTCTGTGTTTGATGGTCCATACCTCTATAAGTTTTTCCCTAACCAAGTCATTAGGAGATGTGTCCCAGATTCTGAACAGGATTCCATCCTGAAATTCTGTCATAGTGAGGTGTGTGGAGGTCACTTTACCTCTAAAAAACTTTTTATAAGGTTCTTCAGTGTGTTATTTTCTGTCCCACCCTCTCAAGGGACTCCTACACATTTTTTCAATGCTTTCATAAGTTTCAACAAGTAGGGTCCATCACAAAAGGGAATCAAATGCCACTCACTCCCATCTTAGTGATTGAAATCTTTGACAGCTGGGGAATTGATTTCATGGGTCCCTTCCCAAACTCTATGGGATATCTGTAAATCCTTTTAGCTATCGATTATGTCTCCAAATGGGTTGAGGATATCCTTAAAAAATCCAATGATCATCAAACTATGATTATATTTCTCAATGAAAACCTTTTTTCTAGATTTGGAATTCCTGGGGATATTATTAGTGATTGTGGAACTAATTTTTTCAATCTTCCATTCTCAGCACTCATGGACAAGTATAGAATTTCTCACAAAATTTCCACTGCTTACCAGACATAGACCAATGGTCAAGCTAAGTTATCCAATCAAGAAATCAAATAAATTCTTGAGAAAACGGTTAAGCCGTCTAGAAAATATTGGTTAAGAAAACTCTTAGATGCTCTTTGGGCATATAGAACTGCATATAATCCCATTTTAGGAATATACCCATATAGGTCGGCTTATGTAAAATCATTCCATTTACCAGTTGAAATTGAACATAAGGCTTTTTGGGCAATTAAGAAAATGAATTATGACCTCTCATTGGCCAAAACAAAAAAAATAGATCTCAATGAACTTGAGGAACTTAGGAAGGAGGCTTATGAAAATTCAAGTACAAATAAAGCTAGAGTTCAAGCCTACCAATCTCGAAATCTTAAAATGAAACACAATGTAACAGGTAAACCTATTATTTTTTATAGCTCTAAACTTCATTTACACCCGAGAAAGTTGAGGTCCGGATGGTCGGGTCCATACATAGTGCATAAGGTGTACCCCCATGGGGATGTAGAAATTCAAGATCCCACCAATGGTCAAACATTTAAAGTTAATGGTCATAGAGTCAAACCATTCATTGAACCATTCCAAAAACATGAATTAGATGAATAATTGTGTGAAACAACTTTAGATGAGGAAAATATGTAAACAATTAGGTGTCTATGTCGAGCTAGAGATGTTAAACAAAAGTGCTGCATGGGAGGAAACCCATGGTTTTAATGTTTCTATTATTTGTGCATAATATTTATTTTTAAATAGGATTAATAAATCAATTTTATATTAAAAAAATTAACTCTGAATATGATAGTATCTTAGACTGTTGACATGTTCTTCTATTATGATTATGGATGGGTATGAAAGGAGAGCACCATATTTATCTGTGGCATGTGGTGTGATCCTTGAGTAATACCTTACCCATAAATTTAAAAAGAATAAAATGTATCATCAGTTTATTTTTATTTTTATGTGTTTCTAGGTTAAAAAATATATATATATATATAATAATTAAAAAAATTATTAAAAGGATGCATCGTAGGTCATGGGGAAAACCTCGTTACAACCAACGAAGCTGCAGGGACTCGAACTCGGGACCGAAGGGAGACAGGGGTGCGCGCTTTCCATTGACCTACAACTTATAGTGCTTATTTATTCTATAATTTGTATATATATACTTATATTTGACATATATATATATATATATATATATTATTTATTTTATTACGTGATACTAGTATAGGTCTTTAGTATGCTAAAATAAATAGGAATGTTTTTTTGTCTTTGTCTATTTTTAATTAAGGGAACCTCTCAGGGTTTCCCTGGTTTCTAATTTAGTTTATGAGTGAGAAGAAGAGGATATTGAGGTCAAATAATTTTATAGGTAAATCAACTATATCCATAACTTCCACAATTTTCTACTATCTTCCACTGGGATTCCATGAGTAGCATGGAGATCAAAAGAATAATCAGAAGCGTCATGAACTTCAACTTCAAAAACTAGGTGACTTTATTCCATATTTATTTATTCAAATTTATTTTATAACTACTCTATCATACCTCTACCCCATTATAAATTTTCTTTTTTCAAACATTGTGGATAGTGTTATTTTATGTTGGTGGGATATGAAATTAAAAAAAAATTCTTTTGTGTGCAAAAAAATGATTTAAAAAAAAGTGTGCCTTAATGAAAGTAAAAGTTCCTTTAACCTTGAACATGATAATACATATTGCACACTTTGAAATTTAATATCAAATAATTTAGAATGACCTAATTATAATCTTAATCCATGTATATTTCATGAGCATAGATTTTAGAAATTGTGGTTGTCTAATGTGATATTTCATTGTTTAAATTTTCATCCAAATAAAAAAAGAATCACAACGCATGTCCTTTGGATAGTGGGGTATTAGTTTGAGTTCATGGGGTCCCCCAAATAAATATAATAATTTTCGTGATCATTTTACTTTTAATATGAGTATTCAAAAAAATAACAAAAAAATTAAAAAATTAACAAAAAAAATTCAAAAAAAACAATAAATGTGCATGTAGAGCATTGAAATGACCTAATTTGTGGCTTTCAAAACTTGGGGATCATGAGTCTATTGTTATCTGGACTGAATTTAGTAATTTTATCTCTATTTGTGGTAATTTGAATTTTTTTTTGACTAAGTTAACTCAAGGTGATGCCTGAGTATGTGGGCTTCACATAGTGCCCTAAGGTCTTTGAGCCTGAGAGTCGTCGGCAAAGTCCCGCTACATGGGTGGACTCTTTTGAGTGAAATTTCAATTAACATGATAATATTGAGAAAAAAAATTTAATACTCATCGTAATATTGAAATTTTATTCAACCTATAACTTCTATCATTTCCCCTTGAATAAAGATGAACTCCATGTCTATTATGATACACAACACATCCTCATGCTTAATTGATATTGGATGAAATATGGAGATGAATTTGAACAAATTAATGGTCTTAGAATTGGGATATGATTATTAAACTATATTTTATTAAAATATTTTGATTGTTTTCATGATTGTTTGGTATAATGGTTCTTGGTGATCATTGTGTATTAAAATGTTTTGGAAAAGGGAATTCGAATTTCATATTTTTGAGATATATTTTACTCGGGACTAGCAAAAATCATGTTGGGGGGTGTGATTATACACTTAATGAGGATAGTATTCATTGATAATATATATAATATTCATGTGATTTATTATTCATAAACACCATTTTAGTTAATTTTACACTTTGAACTTCATTTCATATTTTGATTGTAATTCTTTCTTAAAATGCACTATTATATGGTACATTTTTTAACACCTCCTAAAATACAAAATGTTTTGATTTTATTTTCATAATTAATTTTCAGGTTTCTCGTTACATTGGAAAAAATACATACTTTTGTATTATTAGAAGATTCATATTGGAAGACCACCAAAATGAGCTTTCATGGAAACACATTCTGGGTAAAGTAAACCGGACATCATCCCAATAACAAGACTGTATCAGCCAGGATCAAAGCCCAATGATTCTAAAAAGTTAACTAAAGACATATTAAATCATGGGTAACATTTCATTAAACAATTTATAAAGCTATTTTGGATGTTTGAATGGAGTTATAGGTGTCCCAAGTTGGAGATAAAATTCTGGGCCAAATTCTACAGACCAGAAAAACAACCCACCATTTTACACATATCTCGTAAACCATAAACTCTTTTGGGATTAATATTTTCATAAGTTTAGGGTAAATCCGGACCTTAATTTTATTATACTATGTCCAAATCTAATTCTACCATGTAGAAGCTCATTTAGGTGGCTTCTGTTCGGTGGATGCAAGCTGGCTGCCACCACGGGTCAAGATTGGAAAAGTCTAAGTTCCACAAGCTTTCCACCACCCTAAGCCTACCACACTCAAGTGGGATGACTTTAACTATTGGATGATCGACACAAGGCTCCCAAAATGCCTATTTAAGGTACTGTTTTTTGAGTATTTAATCATCTTTGATGATTTCTTTGATTGAAGTGTTCTGCTGCCACTTTTCCTTTGTAATGTTCTTCTTCATTTGTAAGTTGTTCAAATCACCTTATTTTTCAATAAAACTTCTTCATATTATCTTATTATATTATTATTTTTATCACATTTATAATTTTTCTTTATGGTGTGAATTTATTAATACCAAAACTTGTAAAAATATTCACACAACGGTGGAGTGATTGTTTTCTTTTTATTGTTTTTTTACTTCTTCAATTCTTCCCTCATGAGTCTACTTCCCTCTTCCATTGAAACCATAGAATCAATGGAGGGATAACCTACATATGGGTTTATCCAAGGGAGTATCAAGGGTATTTATTGTATGTTATTTATTGAAACACCTCATGCTTCCACGGTACGTTTTCCTTTAAATAATGCAGTAGCTTGCATTGTACGCAACGTGGAGTTTTAACACACCACAACCAATGAAACTAGCCGTTATGAATAGTAATACCCAATTTTTGAAATCTTATAAATTTTAATTTTCAAAATGGACTTCATTTTTGGATTCATAATATCAAAATTAGCTTAGGGTGAATTTTTGGTATCTTTCTGAGAACTTTTAATTTTTGATGAATACTGAAAAACATTGCGTTATGGTTTAAAACTGACTTTTTATTTAAATAAATAGTTATTTTATTTTAATTTATTTTAGGTAAAAATAGATACATAATACCTATATATTTTCATTTTAATTCATTGGATTCATTTTATACTAATTTTAGATATATAAAACTTTATTGAACTTTTTACCGCCTTTTACCCACCTTCTAGGAGCATTTGCAAATTTTCATAAAACTTAATTTTACTGCTTCTGTGAGGTGAATTTAAAAATCCAAGGGAAAAAATTGATATAATTAAGTAAAATTTGGTTCAATAAGATGAAAATAATTTTTTTTGAATAGTAACTTTTGACTTTTATTTACCACGGTTAAAAGTAAATAGGTAATTAAGGGTAAAAATGATATTATAATTACCCTAACATATGTCCTAATTATATTGGATAAGTTTAATTTGACCAAAAACAATCTTAGGAATAAAATATGATCCCCTTTGCTTCACTTGTATTAGATTAAGACATTTATTATTATTTTATTTAAAGAAGAGTTAAAGGTGTTAAATTCAATGTTTAATAACTAAACAATTTTTAATATAGGGTAATACATATGATAAATTCGACTAAAAATATTCATTAAAAATATAAAGATAGTTCCTACATAATGTTATTTTATTTATAATTTTTAAAAATTAAATAATTTAATTTATTTATGACACAATGATGATGCAATAATTGCCTTATTAATAAAAGATTAAAATAATTGATATTATAAATATCCAAATAAATTTAATTTGAGCCTTTTGATGAATTAAACTAATTTTATAGGTTAATATGACATTTTAGGGTTGATTAAATATTTTTTTTGAAGTAATCAGGCTGTTATGATTTTCAAAAAAAACCAAATACTAAATAGTGTCAAAATTGACATAATTGAGTTTTTTAAAAAAAATATTATATTATTAATTGTTATAATATTACTAAAAATCTTAAGGTTTAGCCAAAAGACTTAGATAAGGTTATATATATTAATAATGAACCACATGGGGTTATCTTGTCTTGTTATAGTATGTTTATTAACCATATAATATAAAAATACGGAGACATGGTAAATGCCAAACTATTTAACTAAGAGTTAAACCTAAAAGATAAGGTTAATATGGTGACCTAAACTTATCTAACACCTATTTTTTGATATTTCTTCAACCCATACCCACCTTATCCTTTACATAAAGTATTTTTGATCCATTATAAATTGACAATGATTTTATTATAAAATAATATTTTAACTTTTTTCTAAAGTGACCCTCACCTCTCTTATAAAAGGCTACTTCCCCTTATCTTAATTTCACACATCCAAATACATTTTTAATGGCCAAACCATGACCAAATTTCCTCCCAACTTTCCTCCATTCATTCTAGAGGCCTTCATTTGTTCATAAATCCAACGTATAGAGCCCTTTTGATCAAATCAAAAGAAAGAACCCGAAGAAGAGGTAAATATTTCATCACCTCTTTCAAGTTCTTTTCTTCTTCCACTACTTATTTCTTTGTGATTTCCATTCTAAAATAATACATCCAGTATATTATATATAATTTTATGTTATTATAAATATTTTACAACCATATTCATTATTCAATTCATTATATGAATGATAAATTCACCATGCGTGCGTACGTACGGCTTACCGTCTCCAAGTCGTGGTGTCGTTTGTTATTCAAACACTTAATTATTTTGATGGGTATAATAATGAGTATAAATGATTAAAATAATACATATAAAATGTTAATTATTCTTTATATATAATATACCATCCAATTACATATGATTTCACCATCAATATAATGATATTGTCACTCGTGCATACGTACGAATTACCGTCTCCACGAACGTGATAAGATTCATTACCCATCGTAATCATTCAAGAATAATTTTCATTTTATGATTAAAAATAATTTTTATGAACATAATATAATTCTGGATATGAATAAAATACATCCTCTCCATAACAAACATGACTTACGTAACTGAGAATATAAAGGAAAACAAATCATTTGACACCCCAAACGATGATACTACTAAAATATTATTAACAATGAAATATTAGAGGATCATATATGATATCATATTTATGTATATAGTTCTTGTATAATTTAATAACAATTATTTAACTATTATAAAAGAGGTTAATGTACCCTCAACTAAGGAAAAGTACAAGGTAAGGGTTAAATCAATAATCTCTTTACTTATCGGAGGTTGTTAATACGTAAGTATCTAATGGGACCTATTTATCATCCACATCTATGTTTTCTTAAAAATGTAATTAAAAACATTTTTACTATTTACTAGACTATGTTTTAAAGTCATTTATACCCTTATTTTACCATATATTTTTTCAAAGGAATCTTTTTTTCATTTTCCAAACAAGGTACTTTATGACCTTTTCGACAAAATTAAGGTAAGAATGTATTTTTTTAACTTATACGGTGGGTGCAGCTATTTTTTGCCATTATAACATTATTGAAGCCTCCCATACAATCTTATAATAATATTATCAAAATAAATTTTTTATTTTATAATTATATAACTTTTAAATTATTTCAAAATAAAAAGATATATATCTCTATGAAAATTTTGATTTCATCTATGTCAACATCCTTTGATCGATTTTAATCTTGTTTGAAGTTGATTTATTATGATAAAAAACTTATATATTGTATTGAAGTTTTTTTGATATGTTTTACTATGGATGTATTATTTTAACACCATTCATGGTTTATGGATAAAGAATTAAAATTTCATATTCTATTTTTAATATGAATGTTTATGTTATGTTTAAACCTTTTCATATGAGGAATGTATTGGGCTTAGTAAGTGATGGGTAGAGCCCGCTATAGCTCCTCAATGAATCAGTAGGTCTCATGAGAAAAAATAGTGTCTTGTCACAAGGCTTTGACAATATATTATTTTTAGTATTGGCACAAGGCATTGATTATGTGGTTATGAAGTCTGGCATTATTCATTCCATCATTATGAAAGTGGCTATTGATATTGCATGTGATTATTTTACTAATAGAATATCCATGTGAATAATTAAATGGAATTATTTGATCTTATATTTGCTATATTATGTTTATGTTTAAGTTTAAAAGGATTTTTTTATAGTCTTATAAATTTCCTTAAATGTTTATGCTTATTTATGAAAGTTTCCTCTATATTGTTATCCTTACTGAGCATATGAGCTCACCCCTTTCTATGTTTTATTTTTTCCAGGATGTGAATAATTATTTTATGGTTGACCTACAGGGATAGGATAAGGATATTAGTGTGTTTAAAAAGTTGAAAAAATGTTGTTTATTTTTTTATTTCATGATGTAATGTAAAACTTTTGAATGTATCTAGTACTTACAAGGCTACTAAACTGATCAGTCTTTTGGGATTTTATCTCATGTGATCATGCCAATGTTATATAATAATGCACTGACTATGGGTAACTGGGGTCATGGAATTACATTTATCACCCCATTAATGTGTAATCACTTGTTTTAATAGAGATTTTTATTTTATTATTTTAAAACTTCTTCATACTTGTTGAATTTTAAGGCCACATACTTCAAATTCTAATATGAACTGTTACCTTGGAGTGCTCATAAATTTGATCCTCCAAGTGTATAAGTGATTAGTATTATGGTGTTCTGGTATAAAACTAGTAAGTTTTGAAGTTGTTTGATCTTATTTAATGAAACCATCTCGGATATAAGAAATTGAAATCATTAAAAAATAATTTCATCCAATCCACCCCTAGTAATAACCTAGGATCAACCCTTCTCATAATTTGATTTCACTTAAGTCACATAGTTTTCACTTAAAACTATCTAAAATCAACCTAAACTTGGCCACTTAATAGCCAAAATTAGTCCATATAATTTTCATTTCTATAGGTTTCTTCTTAGGTCTCGGAGGAATCGACAACCCAAACTACTCTACATTTGACCGCTTAACCCAAAAAACTTGGATAAATTTAGAAGAGACCAAATTTTGGCACTGTTTTTGGGGACCCAAGTAATCCATATAAACACCCATTATATTCTCCCACATCTCCTATATTCTCATCCAATTTATCATATCTTCTCCCTTTCTTGTTTTTTTTTTGCGCATGTACACCTACACTCGTGACCAATCAAACCTTCTAGTTAGGGTGGATAGTTCTGGGGTTGGGGAGTCAAGTACACCAAGGGAAATATTTAAATTAGATTCTAATCTTCCTAATACTCTAGAGTCAAAAATTGATCCCATTTAAATGGAAGGTATTCAAATAAAGCAACTCAAAAACCTGAGTGGGAACCAAAAATGGAAATCCAAATGAGGCAGCCCCAAACTTGGGGAATGCAGTCGATCAAACCATGAATGAATACCTCACACCTTACTAGAACAATTCCCCCTCATGAATCAGACATAATTTCCTATGATATGCCAACTACATATTTAAACCCCATTTCATAAACCACCTTCCCACATTCCATGGAATGGAGTCCAAGATGCCCTACCTCCACATCAAGGAGTTCAATAACATTATAGAAACCATGTGTCCACAACATCAACTAGAATCAGCTAAGATGAGGCTATCTCATTTTTCTTTAATGGATAGAGATAAAATTGGATTAAAATTTTAAGACTATAATTCATAATCTCTTGGGACCAATTACAAAGATAATTCAACAAAAAATACTTTCCCCACAACAAAACAATTGCACTTAAAAAGAGCATCCAAAACTTTTTTGAAAAAGAGGGAAAATCATTCTATGAAACATGGGAGAGGTACAAATACACCCTAAACATGGTTCCAAACCATGGTTTTTCTATTCCTAAACAAGTGAAAAAAATTTATGAATTTTTGGGCCTGGGAACAAACAATTCATTGACATTTTGTGTAATGGGACCTTTAAAAACAAAGCCTCAAATGATGCTTACGAGTATCTAGAAAGCCTTGCTAAACAAAACCAAACATGGGGAACATCACCTTACTATGAGAAGACACCAAAATCTACTATAATTCATATAGTTAGAGAAGAGGAAAGACTTATAGCTAAAATTTCTGCACTCACTAAGAAGGTCGAGGAGATCAATCTTTGGAAGGTCCATGAAATTCAAACCGTTGACCCTGTTTTCACAATTTGTGAAAAACATGACCACAAGACTGACAACTACCCAAACATCCCTTCCATTAAAGATATTCATCTAAGGATGACCACCAATGGAGTTCAATGCTATGAACTTTCAGAATCCATGGTACCAAAACACATTCAACCCAAGGTATAATGACCACCCTGGCTTCCATTGGAAAGATAACCAACAACCTAGCCAACCATAAGGAGAAAACCCCTACCCTACACAAAATTTCCAAAACCATAATCAATTACAACCACGACTAGTAAAATACCAACATCCTCTAGTACAATACCAACAGCCCATCCAACAACCAAAGTATCCTAGTGGGATAAACCAACCAGCACAATCCCCTACCAAATCTGTCCCTCTACCAATCCTTGAACATTTGTGTAAAAAATGGAGAAAATGAACTCAAAAGTCTCATCCCTTAAACATGAAATACAAACCATTAAAACTAGGAAGGCACCCATGCCTACTCAGGTGGTACCATCCTCAACTTTACGGGGAGAATCTAGTAACACACAAACCTCTCATGAACAACTCAATGAAGTAATGATTTTAAGAAGTTTGAAATCCATTGAGAAACCTGAACAAGACATTCCAAAACCATTAAAAGCTTCAAAAATGCATGAAAATTATGAAGAAACACCCATAGATTCTGAAAAACTCAATGAGAATGTGAAGGAACTTAAACCACACCAAAAAAATCAAACAAACTACTCACTTCACTCAACGTATTAGAGGAAAATCTTAACCAGAACTGAATGAAACTTTGAAGAAAATCTTCTCTCATATTAAGTTGAGAATCCCCATTCTAGATGCAATCCAACCCATTTCTGCCTACTCAAACTAACTTAAGGAATTTTTCAATTTTAAAAGGAAATATTCATATAAAAACCAAGTCCTTTTGGCTGCTAATGTGAGTACCACCATTCAAGGTACCATTCCTCTAAAGTTGAAAGATCCAGGATGTCCATACATCAATGTTGATTTAGGAGTGAAAACAGTTTTCAAAGCCCTTTGTGATCTGGGAGCTAGTGTGAATCTAATTTTTTATGCAATGTATTGTCAATTAGGGCTCGAAGAACTCCAACCCACATCTATCACTATTCAACTTTCTGATTGTATTGTTCAATTTCCAAAGGGAATCTTAAAGGATGTTTTGGTGAATGTTGAAAATTTCATTTACCCATCTAATTTCATTGTCCTTGAAAATCACCCAATCTTAGGTCTTGGGAGAAAACCCCGATCATCCTTGGTCATACCTTCTTAGCAACAATCAACCCAGTCATCTGAGTCTAAAATGGTATCGTGACAATAACTTTTGGGAACATGAATATAAACTTGAAAATCTACAATGAAAACTCTCAAATTAGGGATAATAATAAGATCCATGAGGTTAATTGGATTGGTATTGTTGATAGTGAACTCGAGGTACATCAAGAGATTACTAAAGGATTTTTAAGTCAAGAAGAGATTGATTTTATTTGTTCATGTGAGGGAAATTTTACTCCATGGCTTGAATCTTTTTCAGATAGCTCTATTTAGGATTTTCTAGAATCACCAATCATTGATACCATGGGTGAAATAAATAACATTGAGTCCATGCCCATTCATGACACTACTTTGGCTCATTTAGTGGATGAAAATTATATTCACAAGGAACCAATTTTGTCAAGAAATCTAAACAAAGAAACTGAGTTTGATACAAAGTCTCATCCTTTCGTGGAAAGTGATAACAAACCTGATCTCAAATTTAATGTCTTACCTTCATCAATCAAGTATGCGTTCATAGGGGAAAATTGAGCCTTTAATTTTTTCATTTCTTCCTCACTCAAATCCAATCAAGAGATTATGATTCTTGATGTCCTAAGAAAGCATAAAAAAGAAATTGGATGGACCCTTTCTGATATTTCTGGGATTATCCTACTCATTGGAACTCCTAAGATTTTTCTTGAATCTGAATCCAAACTATGTCATCAACCCCAGTGGAGACTCAATACAAATCTTATTGATATTTTAAGGAAATAACTTCTTTAGTTATTGAAATCAGGTATCATCTACCCCATAGATGAGAGTGAGTGGGTAAGCCCAATTCAAGTTGTCCCAAAGAAAGTTGGAATTACTGTGATCACCAATGAGGATGGTGAACTTCTCCCCAAAAGGGTCAGTAGTTGATGGAGATTATGTATTGACTATAGGAAGTTCACTCTTGTACCAAGAAAGACCATTTCCCCTTTCCCTTTATTGATCAAATCCTTGAGTGAGTGGAAGGTTATCAATTATATTTATTCCTAGATGGATTCTTAGAGTATAATCAAATAAAGGTATCCTTAGAGGATCAAGGTAAAACAACCTTCACTTGTCTATTTGGCTCTTTTTCCTTCAAGCGCATGCCCTTTGGGTTATGTAATGCCCCTGGTACCTTCCAGTGGTGCATGATGGGAATCTTCTCAAACATGGTGGGGGATTTTTAAGAGGTCTTAATGGATTACTTTTCCATATTTGGGGATAATTTTGAGGGATGCCTTCTGAATGTTGAAAAGGTTTTTTCAAGATGCGAGGATAAGAATCTCATCCTAAATTAGGAAAAATTCCATTTCATGGTAAAAGAATTGTTCTAGGCCATCTGGTATTTGGTAGGGGTATTGAAGTTGATAAATACAAGGTTGACATCATTTTTCACCTTCCATCACCCAAAACTATTAAGGAAGTGAGATCCTTCTTAGGACATGCTAGTTTTTATAGAAGGTTCATTAGGAATTTCAAATCTATTTCTCGACCAATTTGTGCTCTATTGGTGAAATATGCTTCATTTTAATGGACATAAAGCTGTGAGGAATCATTATCTACACTCAAGTCAACTCTTATCTCTCCACCTATCATGCAATCTCCAAATTGGAAACTTTTGAGCTCAATTTTGATGCAAGTGACTTCGCAGTAGGAGCAGTCTTAGGACAACGGTGTGAGAAAACTCCATGTGTAACTGCTTATGCAATAAAAACTTTAAATGGTGCACAAATCAACTACACCACCATTGAGAAAGAGTTTCTTGTTTTTTTATTTGACTAAGAGAAATTTGGGTCGTATCTCTTAGGATCACCCATATTTGTCTTCACTGATCATTTAGCCCTAAAATACCTTTTCCAAAAACAAGATGTTAAGGAAAGATTGATTAGGTGGGTCCTTATTCTTCAAGAGTTTGATTTAACCATTAAGGATTAAAAGGGTGTTGAAATTGTTGTAACTAATCACCTCTCTAGGATGGAATTCAAAGACAACTCAAATCGCATTTATGTGTCTCATTCATTTCCCGATGAGCACCTATACTCTATGAGTGACTACCCATGGTATGCCAACATAGCCAACTTCTTAGTTACAGGATTCATTCCAAAATTCTTAGGGCCTCAAGATAGAATGAAATTCACTATAATGTCAGGCACTATGGGTTAGATGATCCATACCTCTATAAGTTCTACCCTGACCAAGTCATTAGGAGGTGTGTCCCAGAATCTGAACTAGATTCTAACCTTAAATTCTGTCATAGTGAGGCATGTGGAGGTCACTTTTACACTAAATAACTTATTCTAAGGTTCTTCAGTGTGGTCTCTTCTGGACCACCCTCTCAAGGGACCCCTACACATTTTGTCAAATCTATCCTTGGTGTCAACAAGTATGGTCCATCACAAAAAGTAATCAAATTCCACTCACTCCCATCTTAGTGATTGAAATCATTGACTGTTGGGGAATTGATTTCATGGGTCCTTACCAAACTCTATGGGATATCTGTACATCATTTTAGTTTTTGATTATGTCTCCAAATGGGTAGAGTCCATCCCTATAAAATACAATGATCATAAAACTATGATTATATTTCTCAAGGAAGACATCCTCTCTAGATTTGGAATTTCTAGGGATATCATTAGTGACTGTGGAAATCATTTTTTCAATCGTCCATTCTCAGCACTCATGGACAAGAATGGAATTTCTCACAATGTGTCCCCTGCTTACCACCCATAGACCAATGGTCAAGCTGAGTTAGCCATTCATGAAATCAAACAAATTATTGAGAAAATGGTTAATCCATCTAGGAAATATTGGTCAAGAAAACTCTTTGATTCCCTTTGGGCATATAGAACTGCATATAAAAACATTTTAGGAATGTCCCCATATAGGTTGGTTTATGAAAAAACATGCCATTTACCAGTTAAAATTTAACATAAGGCTTTTTTTGAAATTAATAAAATGAATTATGACCTCTCATTAGCCAGAACAAAAAGAAAATTAGATCTCAATGAACTTGAGTAACTAAGGATGGAGGCTTATGAAAATTCAAGGATAAATAAAGCTAGAGTTCAATCCTACCAATCTTGAAATCTTAAAATTAAACACATTGTACCAGGTAAACGTATTCTGTTGTATAGATCTAAACATCATTTACACCTGGGAAATTTGAGGTCAATATGGTCGGGTCCATACATAGTGCATAAGGTGTACCCCCATGGGGCTGTAAAAATTCAAGATCGCACCAATAGTCAAACCATTAAATTTAATGGTAATAGAGTCAAACCATTCATTGAACCATTACAAAAACATGAAGTAGATGAAGAATTGTGTGAACCAACCTTAGATGTGGAAAATATTTAAACAATTATGGGTCTATGTCAAGCTTGTGAAGTTAAACAAAAGAACTACATGGGAGGAAACCCATGGTTTTCATGTTTCCAATCTTTGTGCATCATATTTATTTTTCAAATAGGATTAATAAATCAATTTTATATTAAAAAATAACTATGAATATGATAGTACTATAGACTGTTGACATGTTATTCCATTATGAGTATGGATGGGTATGAAAGTGGAGCACCATATTCATCTGTGTCACGTGGTGTGATCCTTGAGTAATACCTTACCCAGAAATTTTAAAAGAAGACATTGTATCATCAGTTTATTTTAATTTTTATGTGTTTGTAGGTTAAAAAATAAATTATATATATATATAATAATTAAAAAAAATTACTAAAAGGACACGTCATAGGTCACAAGGAAAACCCTGTCACAACCAGTGAAGCTGCGGGGACTCAAACCTGGGACTGAAGGGAGACAGGGGCGCATGATTTCCACTGTCCTACGGCTTATAGTGCTTCCTTATTCTATATTTTTTATATATATACTTATATTTTACTTATATATATATTATTTTTATTTTTTATTTTTTACGTGATACTAGTATCAGTATTTGGTATGCTAAAATAAATAGGTTTGTTTTTTTATCTTTTCCTGTTCTTAATTAAGTGAACCTCCCAGGGTTTCCATGGTTTCTAATTTAGTTTGTGAGTGAGAAATAGAGGCTATTGATGTCAAATAATTTTTTGGGGAAATAAACTATATCTAGAACATCCACAATTTTCTACCACCTTCCACTAGGATACCATGAGTATCATGGAGATTAAAGGAATAATCAGGAGCATCATGAAATTCAACATCAAAAACCAGGTGAATTTGTTCCATGTTTATTTATTCAAATTCCTTTTAGAACTCCTCTCTTATAACTATACGCCCTTCTAAATTTTCTTTTCTTCAAACACTGGGGACATTGTTATTTTATGTTGGGGGATATGAAATAAAATAAATTTCTTTTGTGTGCAAAAATATGGTTTGAAAAAAAGTATGCCTTGATGGAAGGAAAAGTTCCTTTATTCTTGAACATGATAATACATATTTTACACTTTGAAATTGAATATCAAATAATTTAGAATTCCTTGATTCTGATCTTAATCCATGTATATTTTATGATCGTAGATTTTGGAAAGTGTGGTTGTCTAATGTGATATTTCATTGCTTATATTTTCATCCAAATAAAAAAAAGAATCCCGACTCATGTCCTTCGGATAGTGGGGTATTAGTTTGAGTTCATAGGGTCTCCCAGATAAATATCACAGGTTTGGTGATAATTTTAGTTTTAATATGATTATTCAATAAAAAATAACAAAAAAATAACTAAAAAATAACAAAAAAAATCTAAAAAAAATGTGCACGTAGAGTAGTGAAATGACCTAATGCATGGCTTTCAGCACTTAGGGATCATGATTCCATAGTTTCCTGACCCAGATTTAGTAATTTTATATATATTTATGGTAAGTTGATTTCATTTTTGACTAAGTTAACATGAGATGATGCTTGAGTGTGTGGGATTCACTTGGTTCCCTCAGGTCTTTGAGCCTGGGAGTCATTGGTAAAGTCTCGCTACATGGGTGGACTCTTTTGAGTGAAATTTCAATTACCATGGAAATATTGAAAAAAAATCAAATCTAATATTAATATTGAAATTTTATTCTAACTATCACTTCCATTATTTCACCTTGAATAAAGATGAACCCCCGTGTCTATTGTGATACACAACACATCATCATGCTTAATTGATATTAGATGAAATGTGGAGATGAATTTGAACAAATGAATGGCCTTGGGATTGGGGTTTTATTATGAAACTATCTTGTATTAAAATATTTTGAAGGGTTTCATTATTGTTTGTTATAAGGTGTCTTGGTGACCATTGTGTATTAAAAATTTTTGGAAAAGGGAATTCAAATTTCATATTTTTGAGATACATTTTACTCAGGACTAGAAAAACTCAAGTTGGGGGGTGTTATTAAACACTTAATGAGGATAATATTAATTGATAATATATATAATATTCAAGTGATTTATTATTTATAAACACCATTTTAGTGCATTTTACACTTTGAACTTCATTTCACATTATGATTGTAATTCTTTCTTAAAATGCACTATTACATAGTACATTTTTGAATACCCCCTAAAATAAAAAAGGTATTTATTTTATTTTCATATTTAATATTTAGGTTTACAATTACATTGGGAACAATTCATACTTTTGTAGTATTGAAATATTCACATTGGAGGACCACCAAAATGGTCTTTCATGGAAACACATTCTGGGAAAAGTAAACTTGACAACATCCCAATAACAAGAATGTAGAGGCTTGTATCCAAGCCCAATTATTCTAAAAATTTAACTTAAGCTAGATTAAATCATGGGTAACATTTCATTAAAAAGTTTCCAAAGCTAATTCTGATGTTTGAATGGAGTTATAGGCGGCCCAAGTTGGAGATAAAATTCTAGGCCATATTCTACAGCACAGAAAAATAGCCCACCATTTTTCACATATCTTGTAAACCATATACTCTTTTAAGATGAAACTTTACAGACAGTTAGGGTACATCAGAAGATTAATTGTATTATTCTATGTCCTACTCGAATTCTACCATATAGAATCTCATTTAGGCACTTATTTTTGGTGGATTCAAGTTGGATGCCACCTCGAGTCAAGAGTGGAAAAGTCTAAGTTCCACAACATTTCCACCACCATAAGCCTACCATACTCAGGTGGGATGACTTTCACTTTTGGAGGAACAACCCAACGATCCCAAAATTCCTATTTAAGGTAGTGGTGTTGGAGGATTTAATCATCTTTGATGCTTTCTTTAATTATAGTGTTATGCTGCCACTTTTCCTTTGTAATGTTATTCTTCATTTGTAAGTTGTTTGAATCAACTTAGTTTTCAACAAAAATTCTTCATCTTATCTTATTTTATTCTTCTTAATATCACATTGATACTGTTTTTTATGGAGTGAATTTATTCATACCAAACCTTGGGTAATTATTCACACAACAGTGGAGTGATTGTTTTCTTTTTATTGTTTTTTTTACTTCTTCAATTCCTCCCTCATGAGTATACTTACCACTTTCATTGAAACCATAGAATAAATGGAGGGATAACCCACTTATGGGTTGATCTACGGGAGTATCAAGGGGATGGATTGGATTTTATTTATCACCCCATTAATGTGTAATAACTTCTTTTAATTGATATGTTTATTTTATGATTTTAAAACTTCCTCATCCTTGTTGAATTTTAAGGACACATACTTCAAGTGATAATAAAAACCGTTACCTTGGAGTGCTCATAAATTTGATCCTCCAGTTGTATAGGTGATTAGTATTATGGTTTTTTGGTATAAAACTAGTAAGTTATGATGTTTTTTTATCTTCTTGAATAAACCCATCTCGAATATAAGAAATTGAAGTCATTAAAAAAGAATTCCATCTAATCCACCCATTGTAATAACCTAGGATCAACCCTTCTTATAATTTTATTTAAATTAATTCTTGTATTGTTCACTTAAACATATCTAAAATAAACCCAATTTTGTCCACTTAATATCCAAAATCAGTCCACAGAATGTGTGTGTCTATAGGTTTCTTCTTAGGTCTCTGAGGAATCGACAACCCAAGATACTCTATATTTGACCGCTTAACCCTAAAAACTTGGATAAATTTGGGTGAGACCAATGTATATATGCCTACCCATCCTATATTTAATGGTTTAAGAGAGTTAATTTGGATAAACATATCCCAGAGGGATAGTGATACAATTGTTTCCTAATTCAATATACCTAGAGATAATACCTTGATTATTTTTAGTGACAGATAATGGTCTATATATGCTTTGTATCTCTTAATATCAGCCCTAACATTTGAAAAATCCATTGATGAAGTGAATTAGTGGGTATGAAATCAAATTTTTTCTTAGGTTTCCCTTTACATGTTTTTATCCCAACATGTTTTGTGACTTTTACATTTCATAAGTGCCAAAATTTTCTTAGATCATAGAGGGCATGTGTATATTGAGTAAATACTCAAATTTCCCCTATAGTTACCTTTGTGGGTCTTTATCCCATATATAATTTTGTATCTTTCAATTGGTAGTTTAAGATCTTACATGTTAGACCAATGAGATATTGTAGTTTAAGGTCATTCAGCTCAGACCTTCTATTGTACTAGTTTAGGGTATTTTAGCATAGACATTCTGTGGTGTTGTTTAGAGTCTTTTAACATATATCTTCTATTACAATAGTTTATGTCCTTATATATCATAACTTCAATCAATGTAGTTTATGCTCTTCTCTCTTGGACCTTTTGTTGTTGTAGTTCTATTTATTTTAGATCATACCTTCTATTTCTGTTCCTTGGGGTCCTTAGACATGGACCTTCTACTATAATAGTTTACGATCTCCTAGCTCTGACATATTGTTATAGTAGTTTATGGTCTTATAAATCAGCCATTTTGTTGCTTTTAGAAGATGAATATATGGAAGATGAATTTTAATGAAGGGTTTTGACTCACGAAATCATAATTGAGGTCATATATAATTAATATTAATGAAGGATCATAACACATTTTATTTTTTAAGACCCAATAAATGATGGATATTCAAAAATGGTTTAGACACTTTACATATGTGCATCATTGGTTTTTGGTGGATGAAAAAAAAATTCAGGGATGTCAAATACAATTGGATTGTTGGAATATTAGATTCATAAATCATGTTCCAAATAATTTTAATTGGATATTATATGATGAGGAGAACATTTCGAGGATGATTTCAAAAGACTCTGAGATGTTGAGTTCCTTTGTGATGATTCTGGGGATCATGAGCATTAAAGATCATTTTCTGCAAGGAGGTGTTGTGTATAGTTGATGGGTCAAGAGTCCTTATGTATTAGTCTAGATTTTATTGTATTCATAGTAAAGTATATGTGTCCCCACTCCTTTACAAGTGTTTTTGTATTTTTATAATGAGTCAAACATTTGGAAAATGAAGTAAGATATGGAGAAACTGGCTATCCATGAAGGGTTCTCGTACCATAGGGGTGGTTCTACTTTATGTTTTCAACTCTCTAGCCCTATATAATGGGGTTTCATATTATGCAATGAGGGACACTAAAATTATAATGAATGACGTATCACATTAAAAATTTTAGAATGGGTATAATAAATGGTTACATAACTTCGAGGATATTGACTCCACTTGAATAATCTGCTTATAGGTATTATTAATCATGATATAGGAATATATGAGTGAACTAAAAATGGAGTCTGGTGGGTAAAAGTTAGCCATTATTAATGGTGGAAACCAGTATATCACATAGTTGAGAAAATATCTCATGGATTTATGAGGACACGTCCCCTATAAAAAATTCTCTAAGCACAAGCTCTAAGGAATCATGTTATTCACCAGTGAATCCAATAGGGGTCCCTTCTGAGAAGTACATCCCTATTACTAATACACTCTAGGTAAGAACCATGAGGAATAAATCAAGGCTATATGGTTCCGAGAGAATAATGAAAAATCAAGGAACTGGGGTGGGGGGTATCAACCAAGACATCATAGACATGAAGGTATTTTATGGAAAATGTAACATTCGAGGAGGGTTTGAGCACCCTAAAATTCATGTCACCACATACTAAATGCATTATTATAGTGAGGGAATGTAATAAATCATTACACTATGTTTTGATTAGATGAAGGGGTTTATCATGCGTGGATAAGTTTTTACTAGGGTCACAATATGATACATATGAGATTTATGTATTTTTATTTGTGATCTAAATTTTTCCTAAACTATAAAAATGAAGACTTTACTTAAAAGAGACATGAATTTTACTCAAACAACCCTTTATAGGTATTCATACTCACATGTTTTGTGTCTCATTCTCTATCAGTTTAGGGTCTCTTGATTTGTACTATCATGGGATGAATCTTAAGGTCATACAACTTTTAAAATCTTCCTACAATTTAAGGTCATGATTCATGTGGACCTAGTATTAGGTGAGTGTTATGCAATAGCCTGATTTGGATTCCTAAGGTCAAGAGTACCCCAACAACCTTTTAAGATGAAGATGAGAATGGTTTATATCAGGGAACAAGGTTATAAAATCATGATTAATTGTTTGATACAGTCATGATGAGTATGAATTTGAATCAAACTATGTTTAAGAGTAACATTGTAATTATTTCAAGGCTCACAATGATCAGAAGTCCCTTCATACAAGGCCATAATACCTCTAGTTGATGGATTTAAGGCCATTATACATATATTAATCATAAATGGTAAATTTTTTGGATTTTTTCTCAATTTTGAGTGCCATGAATAGTTTTTGGAAATATGATATGCTCAACCCATAAAGTGAGTTTCATGGATTGAGGTTATTAGAGAAAAAATTAAAGAAATATAATCTTTGGTTGACCAGTGTAAGGATTATGTGGTCATTTGAAAAAGAGTGATGATGGATATTTTTATATATGGTTTGATGTCATGTAGTGGAGAAATTCCTTCCATGTAGTTTTATATCATGTGATGAGTGTGTAGTTTTCATGAAATTTAATATTATGTGACTAGGATATTTTCCTTTCCATTTAACATAATATGGAATGAAAATATTCTTTGAAGTTTAACATCATGTTTTTTCAATGTGGGAAATGATGATAAGTTATGAAATGAATCAATAGTAACAAAATAAATTTTTTGGGGGTGACATGTACATACATCTAATTTCTATAGATATACTTCCTTAGTTTTCCCCATGTGTTTCATAAGGGAAGGAATCATTCCACCATTAACTCTAACAAAGATATTCCTCTGTGTAGATCTTCTTGTATGTGAAGAGGTTAAAGGAAATATTTTATTTCATTTTATGGTTGGTCCTATGATTGAATGATCCTAGTCATCACTACATATCCTATGATAATAAGAATCAATACACTCATAGTCCTCATTTGGTTCCCCACATAGATTTAACTCTTATCTGGGAAGGGGTATTTTCAAGCCATTCATAGTATTTTTGAGTCTTTATCTAAATGGATCCAACCCACATATAGGAAAGGAGAATTAATTTCTAACATATAACATATCCATATAGGAAGTTAGGTATCACTTAAAAGGCTCAAATACATTGGTTGGAGAGATTTTGTATTGGAATTATTAGTTTGGATTAGTTATGGGTTTTTTGAGAATCCCTATGTACCCTATATGGATAGCTGTAAGAACTCGGTTGTTCTTTTTAGGTACAAATATTTTATTTGTGGTTCATATAAGAGGAAATGGAGTTAAAGGGGTTAAATGATAGCTTCATGCCTTACACGACCAAACATGGTGGTTACACACCATGTACTTATTAGTACATACCATATAACTTACCCATGTATGGTTGAACATGGCGTGTATGGGGAGTTGGAGGAGGGGGTGGATTTAGTACTTACACGATGTGTAGACTATTAGTACACATCTTTTAGTTTTTTTTTTGTGTGGATAAAATGGGTAGTAGCTTCGTTTTTCTATCTTTTGGACAGAGGGTTCACCGAGTATCATGAACAACACCACCAGAGCTCATTTTGGCTCTAGGTTGTCTGTTCAAACTCTACATCAATTGCCTTTAGATGTGTTTGAACCCAATTTTAAATCTATGGATTCCTATTGAGCCATTATTCATGATTTTTTCTCACAATGATGTTATCAAACCCTAAGCATTTTACCTTGTTTTGTAGTTATACTTTCTTTTAGCCTGAATTAAAGGTTAACTCTGGATAAGGAGAGTCACATGAGGACAAGGTAGGTGGTCTTGTGCCTTTCATTTATTGTGGAGTTGATTATATATGTTGGATTGTCACATGCCCACTTTTAGGGTGTTGTTTTATTGAATAATGAACCATATTATTTCCTATTGATTATTAGTTAATTAATTAGATGATTTGAAAGAAATTTTAGGGTGGTGAACCTTGATTTAGGGCCACCCCATGGGTGTGTTTCCATTAGATGGACATTTGGTTGAGAATTCCTATGAGGCTTGACTTGAATTCCCATTCTTGGGTTGTTAAAAATTTATTAATCATTATTAGAATTTTCCACATGAGGTACTTGTTACGTTAAGACTTGTAAATGTTTAAAGTGCATAATCAGCTTGTTATTTGTTTTTCCCATGTGAGTTATCTTTTTTAGTCATGTATAAGTTTAATTTACATGTGTTGGTTATTATGTGAACTATGCCCACATGAGATTTTTCTGTTAAAGACTTGGGATAGTTTAATTAACATTTATTTCTTTTGAGATGGAATGTGTAATTGAATTAAATGATAAAAAATGTTAATTACAAATGGGAGAACCACAGTCGTAGTTAAAAGACAAGGTCGAGTTCATGTGACTAATTTCACCTTATATACCATGGGTGAACCATTGTCTCGGTTAAAATACAATCTATGATCTCAAGAGGTTAATGATGTAAAGGTTGTGAGTTAGCCACAGATAGGGCAGTTAGGCTCATTGAGGCTTATTTAAAATTCTGAGCAAACCTAGGATCCATTGAGGGATACCCAGGTCAGGCACTATTGAAAAATGATTAAATGATTATTATGTTATGATTTGACTATTACTTTTATACGGGGGTTGTTGGTCATAGGTCGGACCTCAATACATTTACATAATCCAATGGAATTGAATAATGAAATAGAATGACTAACAATGAGTCTTTCAATCCAAAGCACAATCTTGGATTCAATATTCACTTATAATTGGTTACATTATCTTCTGAGACATCTTTTTTTCCTTATTTTGAGTACCTTATGGTTTACTACTTTCAGTATTATACACTGCCTATTATATAATCCACTGACAGATTGGCATAGACCATTGGTAGGTTCCAAATGGGATTTAGTCCCATACACTATTTAGGCCATGCCTTTAGGCACAAATATATTATACGATTGCATGTTTTGATCAAGTAAAGATGCCTACTATATGAACTTGATGTGCTGCTTAGGAGTAGGAGAGCATGGGACCGAGCCGAGGCTTGCGATGATTCCTTGTTTTTTTTTTTGTTTTTTTTGTGCTTTTGAGATTTATATTGCGTATCACTGTAGTATATCTGTTTTGGATGTTTTCATATAACATATCATGCTGCATCATCTTCTATTTGGAATGATGCTTAGTTATTTATCTTATCAGTTTTCCACTTTATTGATGCAGTTGTATGATGTTTAGTATTTATGTTGTTGTATTATTATTTCTCCCACTATGTTACACTCCCCCAATGAGGGCATAGTTTCCCCGCTATCAAAACCTAGTACCTCATTCCTAGTTGATAGCCTCTAGAATTTGGGAAAATGCAGTTGATTAAATGCGTCCAACTGGGTATGGGGCACCATTTTAGTGGTATCTGGATCTGGGATGTTACAAAGTGGTATCGAAGGCTTGTTTCTATTCTAGCTTTATTTATTGTTTGGAGACAATAGAAAGAGATATAAATGCAATGGGATTTTGTGTTAAGATATTCTTAGGAGTAGCTACCCCATGTATAAAGGAAATTCCAAATTTCCTCAAATTGAATTATGATTTTGGATTTTGAGATATTACAGTTGATTCGATTTCACTATTGGGTGACACACTCGTATTTGTGTAGTTATTTTTGATATCATTATGGTTCTATATTTTTTTTAAGCTGATGATATGAGGGTATTCCATCTCATTCATCGTATAGGAACTTGTTAGAAATCACATTCCATGCATTCTTTCCATGCCATTTAGAGAGAATTCCAGATTTCATGATCTTTTGATAGATGTTGTGCTAGATATGCATGTTGTTGTGATAGGTACCTTTGTAGATATGACAACTATTGTGATAGGTTTATTGTTAATTGTTATGGTTGAATTGGATGGATTCCAAACTTTGGTCCCTAAAGAGTATGGTCCCTCTTGGATTAGAATTTGGGGGATCATGTTTCGGCCATGGGATATATATTTTATTGTTATGTGCTATATGTGGATGCCAATATTTTATTCGTGGGGAGTATGGTCCCCCAAAGATCAGAATTTTTCACAATATTTCTTTATTTTTTTAAAAATATAGGGGTTATAGGGATGTTTCTGAGGCTCACTGTCTGGAAACCCAGACAGCACGATGTGTGATACTATGAACACATTCCATGTGTTATTCTATTCGGGAAGAGGTGTCTTTTATTAAGTATATGTCATGTACTCAGAGTACACATCATGTGGTATTGGACTATGTAACCGGCCGTGTGAGAAACAACAAGGGTTTTTTGGTTTTTTTGTAGAACACATTGTGTACCATAAGTACACTCCATGTATTTTTACATAGGTAGACCCTATGTGACTCTATCCATGTGAAAGTACATGTTTAAGAGGGAGAACATGATTACATGCCATGTGTCTCCATGACACGTCGTGTACCTGGGATGTTAACACCACAAGGAAGATGGGGGTACATTCCTATTTAAGAGCATGAGGGTACATAACGTGTGTGGTTTCTATACGTCGTGTACTTGTTTTCTTGCACCCTTTAAGGGTATTTTCCTATTTTATCCCTCTTTGTCAGTTTTGGACTTGAGAGTAGTCCTTTCTGAGTAGTTTTCCACATAGATCATGATGGTGAAACCCATTGAGAATTTTGATGACTCTTAGTTGGTTTTTTAGAAATTTTATCAAAATGGAGAGGTTCTTACTCCAATTATCATATTTAGTTGTCTCCTAAGAGTGAGACCAGAGAGTGAATAATCAGTTGAGTGTTCAACCAACCTAGTTGATAATTTTTATCTAAGATAATTTGTGAGATATCTCTCTTAAATAATGATGTTATTGGGAGTCCCGTGTAGGATTCCTCTCCTATGTACTATCTGCTAGGATCCCTATTATAGGATTCCTATTCTATTTATCCTTCAAGGATCCCATGTAGGATTCCTCTTTTTCCATTTTATCTAAGGATCCCATGTAGGATGCCTTCTCTCGTGTTACCTAGAGGATCCTGAGTAGGATTCCTCTCAGAGTTATGATGCTTATGCTTCATAAGGTGTTATACTATGATAAATCATTCCAACGTTGGTACTTCCTAGGTTCCCTTGAACCTAGTAGGACGTTTGAGTCTTTAAAGAGCACACCCTTGTTCGGATGGGTGATCATTGTATCTTGACCCTTAATATGGGAATGAGTATTTGGGAATGATGTATTCAAAAGAGTATACATACCTCAAGCATGGTCAGCTTCTTAGGAGTTCGTGTGAACCTCTCTTTACATAAGTTATGGGTGACTTGGTACATCAACATCCTTATAAATGGTTGTGTTAATGATGTGCTTTTTGAGCCAGTTCTTGCATGAGCCATTTGGTACTAGGATGCGTAGGGTGGAAAACCTATGAATAGTAACCATAATGTGTCATTTTCTCTTGTAAACTCAATATAGTATATATTGACATATGTGGTTCCTATCTAATATTAAATGTTAAAAATTATTTGTCGATTTTGGTGAAATATTTCAGATTTGAGCAGCTATGTTTGTTCTTAGTAATCTTTGGAGTAGAGTGACTTACACATTTTAGGACCAAGTTTTCCCCACTACACGGAATGAATTTCTGGGACATGTGTGTTTTGACATGTCGGTCAGTTTAGTTTTTTCTTTCATGCCAAGTGTTTTGACATGGTCATCATGGTTAGTGGAATGAAAATTCTGTGTTTAAGTTGGTTTTAAACTCACACATTTTAGAGTGGTTGTTCCTTATTCTTGTCATTTAAGACACCCCTGGGTGGGGAGCGTCATATCAGTTCTATTTAAATGTGTCCTTCTAGGTAGAAGGATCACAATCAAGGACCATTAGAAAATGGTTGTTATAATTGAATGCCTTTTAGGCTTGTGATTATTGTTTTATATTATTTTTTCTTGACAGCATGATAGTTTTTGTAGTTGACTATGTGTGAAACCCTTATAAGGAACTGATGATCATGGATAGACCTCGGTGTTTTTGTGTAAGATATCAAAAAAATTCCTAGGGATAAATTCATTGTCGTCAGTTAAATGAAGATACATTGGAAATATAAGCCGAGTTTCTTTTAGGAGGTCAAACAATAGTGGTTCAACTGTCCATTTTCTGGTAATCCTTGAAATCCACTTAGTGTGTTCTTCTATAAGAGATGAGAATGTACCCTATCTTGATGTCATCATGGATTCACTAATAGAGCATTGGTTATGCACTGTGCTATAGTTTAAATTCTTTGGTCTAGTTCGTGATATATTTCTATGTTCTGTGTTGGAT
Source organism: Viscum album (assembly GCA_963277665.1). Lineage (NCBI taxonomy): Eukaryota > Viridiplantae > Streptophyta > Magnoliopsida > Santalales > Viscaceae > Viscum > Viscum album. The sequence continues at coordinate 696,052,813 of OY728157.1, forward strand.
GCATAGTTTAAAAACGAGGATTGGTTAATCCTAGATGATACTTGGGTTCCCGTGTAGGAAATGCCTTAGACGGGCTCTGAGATGCCTACCATTTTATTTGATGTGACCGCCATGTGGATGCTGCTCTGGTTTCATTCAGTGTTCTTATGTGGAATTTTGTTCTAGTACCAAATTCTCATGTGTAACCGGGAGTATGGAATACCTTGGTGAGTTCCTCGGACTCAGATTTGTTGAATCTGAGGTTATCTCGTACATATAGTCGGGCTCTTGTGTGATGATTTTAAAAGAGGTTATGGTTCTGGTGGGATAGATCTGGAATTTCACTTTTACTAATGTTGTGGCATGACCTTTTAATTTATTATTGGATGGAATGACAAAGGAGCATCACCGAGAGATAAGTATGAGCTTTGGTGAACAGGATTGTTGTGGGTGTATGATGCCTTGGGAGCAGGCGTTGTGTTATATTATAATACATCGATCTTTTAATCTGGTCATTTATGAGATTAGTCATCCAGTGATTTTTTGACTCATTATCCTTCTTATTCTTCAAGGTTGGTTCTTGTGGACAAGTTTAAACACTCTGTCAGTTTAAGGTTGGTGTGGTGTAAAAGTCTGCAATGTCTTTTGAGGAATTATTGTGTGACCACTTTTGATGAGGTTGATTGGGGTTCAACCATTCATTGCTATGATGCTTCTGTTATGACCCCAGTTATGTTTGGGTTCACCCAGTTAAAGGAAACTCACACCGATAGCATCACTAGAACTCTCAAGGGTGTGTTCTGTGGGGGTTTTTATGGTGGAGGTGTCATGGTAACAATGTCGTGTGGGTTGTTATTGACAGGCTTGCAAAGGTTTCCCATTTCCTACCAATAAAGGAAACATTTAGAGTTGATGAGCTTTGAATGTTTTACATCCATGAGGCATTGTACATTAAGTCATGTTGATCAACCCTGTATTGGCTGGTGGTGGGTGAGGCAGCTTTACTAGGACCACATCTCATGTAGGAGACTTCTGAACAGGTCTAGTTGATTCAGAAGAAGATGGATAATGTGTAGTCTTATCATAAATCTTATGTTGATCATTGTAGATGACATCTAGAGTTCAAGGTCGAGGATCAGGTTTTCTTGTGTGTTTCACTAAGGTTAGGACACCAACGGATCATGAGACAGGGTAAGATTTCAGTGCAATTTTTCGGGCCATTTAAGATTCTATAAAGGGTCGGTCCGGTTTCCTATCGATTGTAGTTACCTGAAAGGTATAGATCCATATATGTTGATGCATCTTTTGAGATGCATCTGATTCGTATCGTGGATCGTAGCACAAAGTTTCTCTGAGGCTGGTTAGTTTCTCTTGTACGGGTGCTATTGAAGCATGGCCAAGGGTAGGACATGACCTTAAAATGAGAGGCTAACATAAAAAATCAATGGCCAGAGTTATTCTCAGATATTTGTTCACCACCGATGGAAGGTAAATTCGGGGATGAATTGCTTTAAGGGGAGAAGTTTTTAAGAACCTGGTTCTTCGTTTGAGGTACGAATCATTTCATTTCCGTTCATATAAGACAAAAAAGTTTTAAAGGGGTTAAATGTTGGATTTAGGCCTTACACGGAAAAACTTGGTGGTTACATGCCATGTACTTATTAGTACACACCGTGTAACATACCCGTGAAGTTTTCTTTTTTGGATAAAATAGGTATTAGCATCATTTTTCTGTCTTTTGGATAGAGGGATTGCTGGGTATCATGAACAGAACCATTGTAGCTCATTTTGGCTCCTAATCATCTGTCCGAACTTCATTTCGATCGCTGTGAAATGTGGTTGAACCCAATCGGTAAGCTCTCGATTCCACTTGATCTGTTCTTCATGGTTTATTTATCTCAACGAAGTTATCAGACTTAAGAATTTTACATCATTTTGTAGATCTAATTCATCTTATCTTGAATTAGAGGTTGATGTTGGATGTGGAGAGTCACACAGGGATAAGGTAGGAGGTCTTGTTCCGTTCATTGATTTTCGAGTTGATTATATATTCTAGAGTGTCGCGTGGCCACTTCTAGGGTGCGTTTGATTGAATAGTGAACCCTATTATTTCCTATTGATGATTACATAATTAATTAGACGATTTTAATGTTTGTTTAGGTTTGTGAACCTAGATTTAGGGCCACCCCATGGGTGTGTTTCCCTTGGATGGCCTTTTGGCCGAGAATTCCTATGAAGCTTTAATTAAATTCCCATCAATGGGTTGTTAAAAATGTATTACTCATTATATGAATTTCCCATATGAGATACATGTTAAATTAAGCCTTATAAATTTTTAAAGTGCATAATAGGCTTGTTATTTGTTTTTCCCATGTGAGTTATCCTTGTTTGGACATGTATTAGTTTAATTTACATGTGTTGGTTATTATGTAAATTGTTCGCATGTGAGTTGTTTATGTTAAATCCATTTGATTGTTTAATTCACATGTGTTGCTTTTGAGATGGAATGTTTAATTGAATTAAATGATAAGAAGAGGTAATTAGCAATGGTCGAGCCACAATCTCGGTTAAAAGACAAGGTCGAGCTCATGTGACTAATTACACCTTATATACCTTGGATGAACCATTGTATCGGTTAAGATAAAATGGATGAGATAAAGAGGTTAAAGTTATAAAGGTTGTGATAGATACATGGATAGGGTGGTTGGGCTCATTGAGGCTTATTTAAAATGCCAAGCGAACTTGGGATCCATTGAGGCATACCCAGGCCGGGATCTATTAGAAATTTATTAAATGATTATCATGTCACGAGTTGAAAATTAATTTTATATGGGGGCCCATCCGGCATAGGATGGACCCTGAGACTTTTACATAATCCAATGGAATTGAATAATGAAATAGAATGACTAATGATGCATCTTCCAAGACAAAGCACAAGCTTGGATTTAGTCTTCACTTTTCCATTGTTATATTGTCTTCTAAGATATCTGTTGTGCTTACTTTTGAGTACCTTCTGGTTTACTGCTTTCACTAGTATACACTACAAGTTATATATATCCACTGATATATTAGAACAAGACTTGGGTGATTGTCTATTTGGATATAGTCTCACACCCTATATGGGTCATGATTTTGGGCCCAAACAGATTATATGATTGGAGGTATTGATCAAGGAAAGATCACTACTACAGGTATTTGATGTGCTTCTTAGAAGTATGATAGCTTGGGACCGAGCCGAGGCTTGTGATGCTTACAGGTCTCTTTTTTTTGTGATTTTGTATCACTACATTGTATCTATTTTGACTGTTTTCATAGAACATAGCTTGTTGCATCATCTTCTATATGGAATGATGCTTGGTTATTTATCATATTAGTCTTTCCCTATTTACTTCAGTTGTATATTGTTTATTATTTCTGCTATTGTATTATTATTTCTTCCACTGTCTTACACTCTACCAATAAGGGCATAGTTTTTCCAGTATCACATCCTAGCCCCTCACTGCTATTCAGTAGCCTCTCGCATTTGATGAAATTCACTTGATACCATGTGGCCAACTGAGTACGGGGCACCAGTTGAGTGGCATCCTCTGGGATGTTATAATAGGAATTAGGCCATTCCTATTTATGGAGAGTTCAATAGTTCCCTTATATATATTTGACTTGTATGTTGGGGACAGGGTCATGTTTCCCCTAAAATAGAAGTCAACCGCTATCAATCAGGTGTATGATCTCCAACCATTGCTGATAACACCAAAGAGAACGACTCTGATATTGGGAGAGGATTTCACCAGGGGGTCTTTAGATTATTTTAGCTAAACAAGTTCAACAACTCCCAATATAGATAAAACACTAGGGAAGGTTGTGATATTAGTGAATTTACAACCAGTCTCAGGATGATATACACATGAATCACTATCTATACTTACTTCTCAAGAATCAAGACCCATGTAGTTCGTATAGTAGAAGTTTCCTTACATTGACCAGGCTTGTTCACAAAGAAGGGGGAATTATTATTTTTAATATTATGACTAGGTACACAATTAGGTATCTTTGATTTCACTATGAATTCTATGACAACAAGAATCAGTCCACATGTAGTTCTCATAAGGAGCACCCTCTTCATAGATCTAGCATGTACTCTGGGAGGGGGCAGTTTTTATCTTTCATCAATGAGCCTTGACATTATGGTATGATGAAGGGTCCTCTACATAGATCAAGCTTATAGATAGGGAAAGGGAACATCCATATCCTATCCTTATATATATTTGAATCATTCATCCCTTGAATCAGTTATGGATAAAAAGGCCAATTCAATGTAGTTTTAGGTCTTCTAGGATAGAGCATATGTTATGTAGTTTTACACCATGTGACCAGGATGTATCACCTAGAGGAATGAATAACACTGAGAATTTGAGTCTTCATACGAGATGCATACCCATGAATGGTAGAGTATTAGAATATTATTTGAAAATATTACTTTTACATAGGAGTAAATTGATAGATGCGTAGAATCAAGGGTTTTTGAACCCTCATGAATAGTTGGGTTATAAAAAGTGTAAATAATAACCCATGTATATCATAGTCAACAAGAGGGGGTGAATGGTGGGTATAAGTCAAACATTAATAATTGTGGAAGAAAATAGATCTTGGATTAAATTAGGTATTACCTCTTGGACCAAAATATTCATTAGGCACTAGCTTTGAGGAATTGTGTTACTCGCCATCGAATCCTAGAGGGTTCCCATTAGATCAACCACTTCATTTTACTCATATAGTACAAGAAATAACCAAAATTATGTGGTCTCAAGATCTATGGGGTTCTAAGAGAATTATATCAACTCAAGGAATTGGTTGGTATTAAATCAAATATCAATGTTCTGAAGTAGGTTCATGGAGAATGTAAGATTCAATTAGTGTTTGAGAACCCTAAAGTATATGCCAACTTGTATTGAACACAATATTAGGGTTAAGGGATAAAACATGTAATTCTTGAGTACACAGTCATCGTGATGATGATATGTTCAATGTTAATACCTCTTATCATGTGGTTCATCATCATGTGACTAGGATGTTGTGGTTCAGTATAACATTGTGATACTGGAATGTAGTTCCCTATCATTGAATACAATAGAACTTTGTCTCATTGGTCAAATCATCTTTCTATGGTCCCTAATATCATATTATTCATGCTCTACATGTGAAAAAAGAGACAACCAAGCTATTTATTGAGGCATGAAGGTGTGCATGAAAGGGAATATGTAGGGAAATCTACATTTAAAAATAAGTAGGAGTCCCCAAAAAAATATAGTTCTTATCAGGGAACATAATTAATAGTAATCAAGAAATGCGTATGAGCCTAAAATAAATGATCCAGGAATCACTACATATCCCATGATGATAGTAATCAAGCAACGCATAGTTTTCATATGGAAGAACTCCCTTTATAGTTCTAACCCATATGTAGAGAGGGGGTATATTTATTTTTTATATATTTTATAGTTGGGACCATAATTTGATATCTGGGTTTTAATAAATATCTTATATTAATATAAATCAATCCACACATAGTTCTTATATATGATTCCTTATGTGTATTTAACTCCCACAAACATATAGGGGCATCTTACTTTCTCCCATGGTATTTTGGTTGGGATCATGTGCCAAATACATCTACATGAATCTAGTTCTCATGTAGGTTATAATTTTTTGTTATGAATAGGAAATTTAAATAAAAGTCTCACTATATATTTAAGGGAATGAGATTCAATCCACTCATAGTTATTATGTAGAAAAAGTCCCAATCAAGCCCAACCCACTAGTGGGGGTGGAATTTTTATTAACATATGGACCAGATTTAGCTTTTATGCCAGTCATGGGCCTCATGTGGTAACACACTCTAAATAGTTTAATGTATTTAATGATGGAACTTATGTCACGCAGTTTAACATAATGTGCCTAGGTTTTAAGTGTCTAGTAGTTTAAGGTCTTGTGGAATGGGCCTTAGTGCTATGCAGTTTAGAGTCTTTCTATAAGGACATGGAATATGAATTCCTAAATCACTAATATTTTATTCATCCATCTTGGAAATGGGGGAAATGGATGATATAAGTCATGTATTTAAATGCATATATGAAATATGGCTGTTTAATGATTAGTGGGATTTATATCACAACAATTAGGAAATATAATATAGATTCAACGTGGCCCTTTCCTCCAGGACCAAAAAATGCACTAAGCATATGATTTGGGAAATTATGTAATTCACTAGTGAATCCTAGAAGTGTCTCTATAGGGACCAAAATATCCCCAAGGCACAAGGTCTTAGGAATTGTATCATTCACTAGAAAATCCGACCAGGATTCTTTTTGGATTTATTAATCTCTCTTACTCATATGTTTCAAGGGAGAGCCTGAAGGATGTGGGATCAAGGTTCATGAAATGATAAGAGAATATTCACTCTAGGTATTTGGTGATTTATAGGTGAAAAGGGGACGTGAATTTTTTTTGATGGAAAAGGTAGTGTCAAAGGGTGTTTAGAGAGCTAAGAAAATTGGGCCTTCATAGGATATACATTCTTTGAATTGAATGTTTATAAGAAAGTGTTGTTATGATCTTTTTTTGATAATGAGTACGATGCAAAGATGGGTATCATCAAGGTAATATGAATCTTATTGAATAGTTGGTTTATGAGAAGTGTAAAAAATAACCGGAGAATATCTAATTCAATAAGAGATAAGGACCGATGGGTATAGGTCTAGAATTAATAATATTGGAAGCCTATATCATGTGTAGTTAGGATTAAAAATCATGGATTTAAGTGGGGACGTTCCTCTAGGACTAAAATATCCACTAGGAATAATCTTTGAGGTGTTTGTGTTATTCACTAGTGAAACCTAGTGGGGTCCCTTTGAATTAGTGAGTCCCTGTAAGTAGTAAACTATATTAGGAACAAAGAGTATATGGTCTCAATCACTACCAACAAATGGCATTTCCCATCAGTTTTTTCATGGTGGTTTTGAAAACCGCAGAAAAATGTTTTCCCGAAAAAAAAGTTAGTTGTGATTTTTTAGAAGCGGTTGTTAAAACCACCACTAAATGGTTTTAAAATATTTTTTTAATGTTTATTTATATTTTTGAAAAAATTGAATTTTTTAGTGTTGGGTTTTAAAAAAACCATTGGGAAATAGAGGTGGTTTTAAAAAACCACCTCTAAATAAAATGTAAAAAAAATTAAAAAAATATATTTATTATTTAATATTATATATATATTATTATTTATAACATGTTAATTAATTAATATTTTTAATTATTATTTAATATTAATTTCAAATTTAAATCAAATGTCTAATAAGTTGAAAATCAGACTTCGACATCAATCAATAATAACTTTTGATCTGGGGGTCTGTTTTAGCTCTATAATCAGTCAAATCAAAGCCTGTGAAATGGACTAAAACCACATTTTATTTAAATTTTGTAATAATTAAATGAATAAAATATATTATTGTTTCAAAAAAGTAGGAAATCAAACTTAAGCTTTAAATGACCGTAACTTTTGATTCGGGTGTTCGTTTAGGTTGTACCACATATCAAATTGAATCCTACGATGAGCTATATGCCTCATAGTGCTGGAATGAATTCTATTAGATTTCTTTCTATATTTTAACCCCCAAAAGGTCTATCAGGCCTCCAAAATTGAATTTTTAGTCGGGGTACCCCAATTGTATTGACATTTGATGGATTTTCAGCCTTTTTTAAGGAGGCATTATTTCCTTTTCATGAATGGGAATGAATTTATTCTCCAGGATTATATTCATATTGATATTATGGTTTTGAAATTTTATCATTTTTCACAGTGCAATTTTATTAATAATTAAGTATATGCATATTTTCTTATATATATTTATAATAAATTACTTGTATAAATACATATTTACAAATATATGTATTTTTAGATATATAAACAAAATAGAAAAAAATTTATTTTCATTTAAAATAAATAATTATCAATTGTATATACATTTGAAAATATTTATACATATTTATGTTTATATATTTTTATATCATATATGTGTAGATATATATAGATATAATTATATTTACTTTTGTTTATATATATATTTATAGATATTTATATCGATTTATTATTTTATTATTTATTATTCAATGTTTATTGAGTTATTTTTAATTTTAATTTACTGTTAAAATAATATTTAATATTTAATATGTATTTATTTATTATTTATTATTTAATATTTACTATTTATAATTTATTATAAATTATTTTTTTTATTTTTTTTTATTTTTTTATAATTTATTGATTATTTATTAAATTAAAATTTATTTATTTTAAATTTATTTATTATTTATGCATTTAATATTCAATTATTATTTATTTATTATGTATTTATTATTTATTATTTATTAATTGTTTATTATTTATTTATTTTTATTTATTTATTTTGTTTTATTTTGTTTTATTTATTTTCATTTATTGTTATTTGTTATTCATTTTTTACTTTTTTTATTATTTACTGATTATTTATTGATTATTTCTTTATTTAATATTTATTTAATATTTAGTGATTATTTAATTATTATTTATTTATTAATTATTGATTTATAATTAAAATTTTTAATTTTTAATTTTTAATTTTTAATTTTTAATTTATTTATTATTTATTATTCACTTAATATTTATTTAATATTTTATATTTAATATGTATTTTTTATTTATTTATTGATTAATTTATTAAATATTATTTATTATTTATTATTTATTATTTATCAATTTGTATCATTTTTTATTTATTATCATTTATTATCATTTATTATCATTTATTATTATTGATTTATTATTATTTTTTATTGATTATTTATTTATTTATCATTTACATCATATTTAATTGTTATCTACTTATTACGTAGTAATTATTTATTTAATAAATATTTATAATCAATTATTTATTTATCTATTATCTATTTTGTATTAATTTATTATTTATTTATTACTTCTTTAATATATATATTCATTATATATTCATTATTTTTTATTATTTAAAATAATTATTTTCTGTTTATTTGTACACGTATAAGTATATTACATAACGTTTACTCACCAGATAAAGAGTTTTCTAGATTGGTAAAGTCTTTTCCATATATCCAAGAGGTAAGGACTTTAAATCTATCCTAGCGCATATATTTTCTAGATCTATGCATGGCATGCATTTAATATGCATCCATGGTAGGATACATAATAAGTAATATTAATAAATAAATAGTAAGTAAATAATAACTAGTAAATAAATAAATTCTTGGAATCTGCATCCATGGTAAGATAAATAAAAAGTAATATTATTAAATAAATAATAGGTAAATAATAATTAGTAAATAAATAAATAAATAATAAATAATAAATAGTAAATAGTAAATAATAAATATAAAAAAATAAAAATAAATAAATAATAAAGGTCACAAGAGAAGTATATCAACTCGAGAAATTAGTTGGTATTAACTCAAATATTTAAGGTTTGAAGTTCGTTCATTGAGAACATAAGATTCAATAAGGGTTCGAGCACCTTGAAGGTTATGCCAATGTGTATTGAACATATTATCAAAGAGAAGGGGACTTTTTTCCTGTGTTTATAAATTTTTTTAAATATATTGTGGTTATTGTTTTTAAAAAATATGCTTGATAGGCGGCGGGCGCACTTCTGTCTTTCAATTTATGACCAAAGGCAACAGTAAGGTTGTCGCCTTCCCTCGCCCTATTGCTTTTGGCCTGGATTTATGATATGGAAAAGGCAGCAGGGGGTGTCTCCTTTCACCTTTACGTTAGGTGAAAGGTAGAACCCCCTGCCACCTTCGCCTCAACGTCCTATAAAAGGTCACCCTCCCCCTTCTCCTCACTTCCATTTCCCCCCATGTCACTTTAGTCAACTACTTCTCTCTCTAAAAAAATCATTTTCATGTGCGGTGGATTCGGTGGCCTAAAAGAAGTCCTCGTTTTTTAGTGAATCATCATTTAAAGGTATCCTTTTATTTAATATAAAGTTATTTATTTATTTAATTGAAATCCTTTTAGTTATAAATATGTTATTTTTTTTAATTATTTTAGTAAGTTCTAAATATTTTTTTTATTAATTTTTTTATTTAGTTATATATAGTTTGAATTAATAGTTATTCTTAGTAATGATTTAGCATAGATTAATTATACAATTACTTAGGATTATATGTTTTAAAATTTTGGTTGCATAAATATTATGTGGTTATGTAATCAATAAAATACCTATCTAGATACAAAAAAAGTGGATGTAGATTTGGCACATATGTAGGTAGGGGTAAAACCTGAAAACACTGCTTTGATGTAGACTCAAATGGGAACTGGTGCATGAAAATGGGCCTTGTTTCACTCCTGGTTTGACACTCTCAGGGGGATCTGCTTTAAATGATTCATATTTTCATTATAAACTACTAAAAAACATAAGAAAGGAAAAATCAAATTATTATATTGATCCATGATAAAAGGATAATTATGATGATATAAAATGTAATGGATAAGGAATAAGGAATTAAAGAATGAAAGTTGTTATTATTAATTGAATTCTTTTTGGTTAATTTTGAAGATGTTATTTATTAATTTATTTAATTAGTTATATATATTTTAGAAATAATACATATTAATATTAATGATTAAATATATATTAATTAATGAATAACTTAGGATTAAAAAATGAATACATATAATGATTAGATAATAATAATAAAATAATGAATATCATGTGATTAATGATTGTATAAGGACTAATTATAGAGTGATTGAAGAATGATTAACTAATTAATAACATAATAATGATTAAACAGTGATTAAATAATGATTAACTAAGTAAAAACTACACTTAAAAACATTAGTATCATAGCTTAGGATATAAGAAATTGTTTGAAAATTTTAGTATCATAAATATTATATAGTTTAGAAATAATAGTTATTATTAGTAGTGATTAATTACAGATTAATTAATGAATAATATAGGATTAAAAATGAATACATATAATGATTAGATAATGATATTTTTTATCATATAAAGTGAAATGGATAAAAACAAACACATTAAGTAACACATGAACGCTTTACAACATACAAGAAATACCTTGACATGTTTTAATAGAACGTCATTTGGATGAGATGAACCTCCCTTCAGACATGAGGTAAAATCCATCTTATTTTCACTTGGTATCCTAATAACATTTTTAAAGGATATATACTTATCATTAGAATATTTAAAATCATTCATCCTTCTAATAACATATAAGATAACATATAAGATATGTTATTATAAGGCCAAAATATTTTCAAAATTCTAAATTCAAGTACATAACTTTTGAAGATGTTATTAAGCTACCAAGTGAAAATAACATGGATTTTACCTCATGTCCAAAGATAGGCTTATCTCATCCAAACCATGTTCTACTGAAAAATTTTAAGGTTTCTTGTATGTTGTAAAGGATTAATTTGTTATTTAATGTCTTCTTTCTTCTCTATTTCACATTATATGATCATACATGTCATTTTATCAATGAAAATTAAACGAATTTTATGTTTTCTATTCTTTTTACCTCAGTTTCCAAAACATTTTGTGATGTATATTCTAATAAAATTTTATATAAAGAAACATTAGTATCATATTTTAGGGTATAAAAATTCATTATAAATTTTTAGTATAATTAATATTATATGGTCAACAATCATTGTTAATAGTTTTTACACTATCATAATTTTTATTAAAACATGTTTTTGACATAGGGTCATGTTTTTCTGTGTGTACTACTATAGGGAGGTTATTAAAACTAAGTATGGAGATTCTTATAGTACACAACCAACAATATTGGTTAGTACAGCTAATTGTGTAACCCTAAGGGAACTTCATGATAGAATCTGTGGTTTTTTAAATTTGGGACCTGATAAAGAGATCAAGTTTATAAGCTATAGACATTTGTAATTCACCGCTACACTATGGCATCTAGCTTGTCCATTTTTTGCTGATGTGTTATGCCTCCAACCCATAAATTTATTTTCTCAATGGTAAGATGGTACCATTATGGAGTTATAATTTGATGTTTCTACCATACAATTACAACGTCCAATTGTACGAAGATGTAGACTTACATGAGTGGTTAAAGATCTGTCCCATGAAATTGAGCCTATTTTGAATGATGTAGAATAGGATATACTAGATGATCACCCAAATATACATGTCAATACAACATTTTATGAGGATCTTTGTAATGATGGAATAGATGGTGACAACGGTGGGGATGAGAAAGTAGCAGCAGAATATTGGTAGGAAGGTTCTATAAATGTGTTAGCATTATAGTAGCCTCAAGCCATAATAAATCATCCACCACTATTTTCATGTTGGTCATAAGCAATGATATGTGTGCCTAAATTCAACTACAATGTTCTCACAACCGCAAATGAGTTTCCCAGAGTTGTACTGGATAGGTTTTCTGAGCTGGAAAAAACCTTATATGTTGGATGGAATTTCTTAATTAAAGATAAATTAAAAATAATGCTAAAGAAATTTCACATTGATATGCACTAGAGATATATATAGTTTAGGAATCAGTTCATAATAAATATATTGTATGGTTTGATATATATGGGGATGATTATATATCCCTCTAGAGAGATATTCTAGACATTGAATTTGGATGTTGGATAATATCGAGGATTGAGGTATCTCATACTTGCGTTCAACCAAGGCTAACACAAGATCATACCTCATTAGATGCTGAATTTATGTCATCCATTGTCATTGAGGTGATTAGGACATTCCAAGATGTTCCTATTGACCTTGTGCAAGAGATGATACAAAAACATTAGATTATTACATTTCTTATAATAAGGCGTGCATGGAGAAACAGAAGTCAATTGTGAAGGTCTATGGTGATTGGGATGACTCGTATCAAGTGTTTCTATAATTTATAGAAATACTAAGGCACCATAATCAAGTTTTATTCCATCTTGATACCAAATAACATTTGTCTTAAGATAACCAACTTAATCCATCTTGTGTTCAATTTAATTAGCTGTTCTGGGCATTCATCCCCTATATCTCCACATTTTGTTTTAGAAGATAGTTCATTCATATTGAGAGAAAAATTTTATATGGAAAATACAAGGGACTATTATTGATTGCGGTAACCCAATATAGATACCGTTGACCTATTATTCTTAGCTTTTTCTATTGTGGAGAAGGAAAACTAAAAATTATGGAGATGGTTTTTGACATGCATCAATAACCATTTTGCCCGAATTCAAGGTGTCTGTTTGATATCTGATCAGCATCAAGAAATCAATGAGGCAATCAATGTGAACCTTGAAACAAAAAAACCCCCAAATTCACATCATTGGTTCTGAATTAGACACATTTCTAGCAATGTGAGTAAAAAAATCCATAATTAACCTATGAAGAAGGCAATCACGATGATAGGTATTCAATGTCTTTGTTATTTATTATTATTTCAATGTAAAGATAAAAATAATTATGTGATATATGATCAATTTTGTGTAGCTTATGATCCAAATAAATTGTGGTTTGAAGAATTTTTTGAACAAATCTGTAAGGCTAATCAAGAAGTGTATGATTATATGATGTGGATTCCAAATAAAAAATGGACATTGGCATATGATGCATGGAAGACGTACGAACACATAACCAAAAATATTATGGTGTGAATCAATGTTGTCTTCAAGGGGATTCACAAGTTACCTATAACTTCCCTAGTTCAAGAGATATTAAATCGTTGCATGAAGTACTTTGTTGATTGACAAAAACTAGCCTCAGGAAAAATTCAACAAGGGATAACGTGCAGAATTAACTTTCAATGAGAGATTGAATAGAACATTGGAGAAGCTTATGATTATCATGTCATACTTTTCCTTCGAGAAGAATATCTATTTGAAGTTCAAGATCATTCATACCCCATAGAGAATAGAATCGGTGAGAAAATGGTGGTATTACTAGAAGCGAGGAAATGTCAATATGGACACTTTTAGGCCTTACAGTTTCCATGTGCACACGCCATCACCACATGTGCCTTTGTGAACATATCATGGGAAGAATATGTTGATCCAATGTGCTGGATGGATATTATTTCTAACTGTTATACTACACCATAGAATCCTATTGGTGAGTTTCGATATTTCCCAATGCCCTAAGGCCATCTGATAGTGATACCTGACATTAATCAGTTGCATAACCATAGGATATAAAAGGCTAGTAGGATGCAGAATGAAATGTATTGGCCTTAAGAACAAGGTAAAATGTTGAGATACACCATATTTCATCAATAAGGTCTTTATTGAGAATGATTCCCTAATATTGTTGGGTCCAATTCACACTCTCATCCACAATGATGTATTGTCTCCATTTTGACTCATATTGTAAGTTATATGTTGTTATCTCTTTCTTTTTTACTTCGGTATCCAAAACATTATATTACTGATACTCTAATAAAATTTTATATAACAACACAATATTATCATATATTACACTATAAAAAGACATTATAAAATTTTAGTATAACAATGATTATATGATCAACCATATTTTTCAATATTAGTTACACTATCAGAATCTTGATCAGAAAACATTTTCAGTGTACAGAGTCATGTTTTACCTATGTGTACTGCTATGGGGATGTTATTCAAATTGACCAAGGAGATTCTTATAGTACACAACCAACAATAGTGGTTAGTAGATCTGATTATGTAACACTAAGTGAACATTAAGAAATAATTTTTGGGAAATGAACCATGAAATCAAAACATATGAATATGTGAATAAGATTCTTCAGTTCATATAAATGTTTAACTTCTCCAAATACTTTTACTATAAAATAACAATAATCATTTCATACTCACATTAAAAGGAATGAGAAAAGTGAATTTGAGGTTACATTAATGCATAATCAATCTGTCCATGGTTAACTGATAAAACATACATGCGATCAAAAACTCATGAAACATACCATCATGTAGAAAATCATAAATAAATTACAAATAACACCATTTTCGAATAAAATTTTACATAACAAAGACAAAAAATATATATATAAATATATAAAACCATATCTTAAAAAACACCCCTTTTTAGGAAGAATCATATCTTAAAAACAATTTAGTAATATGATTTGAAAAATAAGAGGACATGCCCTTTTCTTTTGGTAAGAAATAACTTCATAATACAATGTGAATAAATATAGAATGTCTTATGTTCTACAAGTAATTACATTTTGTTGACCATAACTTTATATTTACATTTTACACTTACACCTCATTTCATTTGTTTATATATAGACGTAGGATACCATAATACTCACCAAGAAGCATAGGCATGTTTCCCAGGTCATGTTAGATGGTGGGAATGTTAGACTGATCAGGGTGCATCGAGCACACCATTTTCAGCACACGGAGCCTCCACGTGCCATTAGACCATACTTTCACTATGCTGGATTCTATGAAATTTCTGTATCGGATTTCACATTGGTCAACCATCACCTACTTTCTACCCTTGTGGAGAGGTGGAGACCAAAGACACACACATTCCACCTGCCTGAGGGAGAGATGACCATCACCCTTAAGGATGTGGCAGTGCTTCTCGGTCTTCCTATCCAGGGGTAAGCTGTTATTTGAACCACTCATTCATCTTGGCCTGACCTTTCTCGGTGATTGTTAGGCATTGACATTTTGGCCAACTGTAGGGCAACAGATGGGGGGTTGATATCTATGCCCTGGCTAGAGGAGAAGATTCCATATTTACCTGATGATGCTAAAGACTAGATTGTCAAGTGTTATTCTCATGAATATATATTACGGCTCATTGGAGGGACCCTGTTTTTAGATCACTCATGAGTTCATGTGAACATGTTCTATCTATCCCTACTAGATGAATTTGATCAGGACGATATATACATCTAGTTATTGGCCTACTTATACAAACAAAGCATTATGTAGGGTATCTTGTAGAGACCGCACAGATCTCAAGGGATGTGCCATCATTCTTTATATTTTGGCATGGGATCACATACCCCCATTCCTCCCTCAGCTTGTTGGTCCACCATTCCTTGAAGAGATACCTTATGACACTCTATATAGACGCTGGTATGATTACTCATCTTTATTGGTTTCTGATGCTACTAGGAGTTATTGAATTTAATTTCTTATTATTTTTCACTTTCGATGTTGTATTTTACAGGTGGTGTTAGAGACACAATTTCATCAATATAATGACACGCCAATTTGGGTGAATATCTCCTCAAGCTTGACTTTCTCTTACCTAACCAAGTATATATGTACAATCTATCACTTTAATAAAAATTTAATAACAACATCAATTTTTTTAGTAAGGATCATTTTTTACAAAGATCACATGTAATTTCATATTACATGGATGCCATATTGGACTATACTATACCACTTACCACCATACTTCACTGTTGGACTTGATGATGTTATGAATATAGTGCCCCTCATTCACTTCCATATTATTGAGTGGAAGTAGCATGATAGACTCATGTAACAATTTTGTTGTGTTCCACTGATTCCATTACCGCCGAGCTAGACAGAGGAGCTTCATTGAGTGAAGCTAAAAGAGAGGAAAGATGGGGACTGGCACTGAGTACATGATGTCTATCTTGACCACAGATATAGATGTGCAGAGTTCTATACCTAGGGTGCACCTATCATACAATTATTTCTCTAAGAGTAGGTTGAGTATGATCCATGGTATAGAATAAAGTTTATATTGTATCTTACTCGACATGGAAGAGTGATTCATAACATTATAAGTTGATAAATATCCATTATTTTGTTTATTGAACTATTTTTAATTCATTTTTAATCCCTTTACAGGGTACTCACACAGAGAGTCTTGTTCACATGAGTGATGAATATGAGGAGGGAGTCTTTAGCTGGGCAACGGTCCATGCTGAAGCATTGGAGATGAGGTCATCTTATCATGTGCATGTTGAGATAATCTTCTAGAGTCCATCTCAATGATAGGAGGTTCCTTCCTAGGAGGAACATCTTCCAGCATCTGCTGGTGCTGAAGAGTCGCGATGATGACGGCGTAGATAGCATCGTGTTGCACGTGAGGCCTCAGATATTCCACGAGATGATGTCATTCCTCTAGTAGTCTAGCCTTAGCTGATTGAGGATGTGGTTCATGTGTCATGGGATCCATCTTTCATGATAGGATATCCATATTTCTCTCCAGCTTGGGGTCTAGATCCATCATAGGCTTCAGGTCCAGATCCATCGTAGGCTTGGTTTCCCACTGTGATGATAGTAGGTCCTTCTACTACCCTAGTGGGAGAAGGATTGAGAGTGCAATACGACATGCAGTTGACACATCCTCTAACTAACACATAGGTGGAGCATGAAAAAATCAATGTTCCAGTGCCCAAGGATCATCCATCTCCAGGTCATTAGACTCCACCCCATCACGGAGCTCAGCGAACTCGACACATGCATACTATTCATAGACCTCCATGAGGATTGCAATCTTTTCCCAACAGACATATACATATATTGATTTTACTTATTCAGGTATATGTTTTATGTCTATTGAAATGAATATATTGTTTTTACTATCGGCCCTATTTACATTTCTATCCAGTGTTTCAATTTTCATTAATATTTTAGGCACAATTTATATTTTACATCTTTCAAAGTCGACTTCTTGAAACATATAAATAGTTATTATTTATCAAGTAGCTAAATTTAAATTATTATAAAATATACATTATAAAAACAATCAAAATAAAATTTAAAAGGTTGTCTAAACATCTAAAAATTTGTTTAAAATAAAATGAGTTTCATAAATAAAATAAATAAATAAAAATTAAAGGAATGTAAAAAAAGATTATAAATACCATTATAATTGTTTAAAATAATATTAGAATTTAATTATTAATAAAATACTGATGATGTTGAAAAAATTTAGATTAAAACTAACCCTATATATTGAACCCTGCTAAAGACCCATTTTCTCTTCCATGACCATTTCACTCTTAAAGACCCATTTTCACCCAATGATATTTATATAAACATGAAGATGAAATAGAACCCATTAATAGTTCTTAAAAATGTCTCAAATTTAAGGGCCAAAAAATATATTGCTTAAAAACATAACATTTTCACATTAATTATCCTTTTTAATAACTAGTTCTAGATTTGATGAATGCATGTCAAAGACTACACGTTGAAGATGGGAAATAGATCTCCACAAGAAATGTACATCGGGATGAGATCTCATTTAGGATGACGGAGCGGTGAGAGGATCTCCTATAGAATTAATTTAGAAGAAGTTATGATGATGAAAAATATGATGTCACTCTATGATTACTCAGAAGTGGGAGCGAAAAGAAATAATGTTGAGGAGGAACCAAATAAAAATTAATCAATTTATCACATAAAAAATAGGGAGAATTATTGTGGAATAATCAATTCCTCAAACAAGGAGGTAGTGGTGAAATGACCTAGATGAACTAGTGAATGACACGTGCCACAAATGAACAAACCAAGGGGTGAGTATGATCCTGATGGATGATCGGCATGAAAAGTTTTCATTGTATCCAATTCCTTATTATTGTTTAAACCCTTTAGTAAAAATCCTTTCTTTATATCTATTCACTTTAAATTTCATGACTATTTCACTATTAAATACCCATTTTCACCCAATTATATTTAAATCAAATTGATGATCAACATGAACACATATATAGTTCTTAAAAATGTCTCAAATTTGAGTGCCAAAAAAGTTATTGTTTAAAAACATAACATTTTCACTTGAAAATGTTATTCACAAAAATTATAAACATAAAACAAAAAATATATATATATATATATATAACATAATACAAAAAAATATATTAATAAATATAATAACATGTATAATTATGTTCTTTAGAAGAAAGGCAGAAGGCGTGCTGCCACCTTTGGATTGGACTGAAAGGTGGTAGTGCGCCTTCTTCCTTTCATGAATATTTTTAATTTTTTTAACCTGGACATATTTAAAAAAAAATCAAAAACACATTAACAAATCTATAGAAGAGATACACCGTGATATTCTTGAATATAGAATCATTATTAGGTATTCTCTATTCAATGTGATGTTCTCTTCTCATGTAGTTTGACATTATGCAACAAGGATATTATTGTGCAGTTTAACATCCTGCTACTAAGATGTGGTTCCATATCTTTATACAAGAATCATCTTAATCATTCTATTAGATTCACCATTATAGGTTACCTAAGATAACATGAGTCATTATTGGTGTGAGAAAAAATAGATGTATGTTAAGTCAATTACGCTACACAAGAGTTCATATAAGGGGATTTTGGGGGGGGGTCTGCATTTTATTGTGGATTAGAATCTCTACATTGATATGATTCTCATGTAGGGACATGGTTGAGAGTGATGAAAATTCATATATGGTCCTACAATAAAAGATCTAAAACTCACTACATATCTTAAAATCACATGAATCAATCTACATGTAGTTATTATAAGACAAAAACATCTACCCATGTATGGCTCATATGAAGAGGGGATGAAATTTTCTCTTTTATATATTGTAGTTGGGCCTATGATATTGTATTTAGGAATCCTTAAATATTCTATAGAAATAGAAATCAAGAAAAAAAATATTTCTTATACAGATATACCCTACAATAGTCTAGCCCATAAACATGGGAATGATATTTTTTGTAATGCAACTAGACACTGGATTTGAGATCCAGTCATCAATACATATCATGTGATAACATGAATCAATGCACATGTATTTTATAAGGAATCTCCCTATATGGTTCTAGCCCATATATAAGGAGGGAATAATTTTATTATATTTTTCTTACATATCATAGTTGGACCCTGGATTTCAAATCTGGGCATCCCTACTAATTATTGGGAAAGAATCCCTCAAGGTGTCCTCTTAGTATGTGTTGGGTATTATTATGTTTTTTGACCAATCTAGTAGACTGAAATGAGTTTGGTTAGTGTTTTTTGAAGATATTTTTTTAAGGTGGTGCAATTTCCAAGTGTTTTCCAAATTTTTGGGCCTCAAAATTGTGATTTTGTTTTTGGAAATATAAGTTTTTATTCATAGGACTGAATGGTGTGAAGAACAGAGAAATAAATTGGAAAAGGAATAGCAACATAGATCCCGAGACATGGACCACGTACCATGTTTGTGAAGGGTTCAAGGCCATGTACCAGGTATCAAGAACGGTACGCTGGAGCGGTTCATGGAATAGAATATGTTTTGTAGTGATAGTTTGTGATGAAGGTCATGTGGTATGTGGAAGGCATAATGTTTCATGGGATGACAGAAGAGAATTTCTCTACATATGAGCAATGGAAGTATGAAGACCACCGTGGAAAAATGGTTCATGGAATGGGTGTGGTTCGCGGAATGAGGATCGGTATGTGGTGGAGGCTATATCGGATCAAAGATTTGGTAAATCTTGGATTAGTAGATTTTGTGGATATCATTTCCTATATAAGGATCACTATTACCACTGATTAAAGATCAAGAAAATATCATAAGAGAACATATCTTTGCTCTGGGAATTTAGTGAAGTCTAAAAGTGGTTCTCGGGAAGCAATTCCACAAAGGTTGAAGAAGTTCATAGTATATGGAGGTGGTATGCGATAGAAAAGGAAAAGGAAGTCAATGAACAAAGGGCGATTCGTGTAAGTGGAAGCAGTATGTGGAGGAGATGGTCCACATACCATACCTGGTACACAGTAAGTGGGAGGAGCAGGTGGTTCACAGAATACTCAAGCAGGATTGAGAAAGCTTCAAATCAATTTGTAAAATTATTTTACAGTATCTAATAATACCTGGGAAGGTGGATTTCATTTGCGGGAGAAAAAGAGACTTCAACAGAGCATCTACCAATAGTTGAGGATGCAGTATTCATGCAAACAAAAGGACCTACAATTCTATAAACTGTGTTCGACCTACTAGTCTATAAAATATGATTGGATTCCTTTCTAAGAGCAGTGAGTGAAGAATGGGGAAGATGGTCACCCATTCCACCAGTAGTGAGTCAAAGAAAGAGGCATAGGTAGTAACTCTTAGGAATGCAGTGAACAGACCCTAAATATTTTAAAGTTAGTGAGTCTGGGAAAAAATGATCTATCATGAACATTGTACTCATTATTTTAAGTGAGCCTTAATGAATTTGGTACATCAACAAATCATCGTTGTATGCTCCTTGGATGAGCCCAGTGAGGGTGAACCAAGTCAAAATTGTTGTGTCTCATGCATGATTTACATTCTATTCATACATTGCAATGAGAACAAGAGAGAATATATTTTTTTAAGGATGAAATAAGGTCTGAAGGTGAAGAAATTTTAATCTTTCATTCCTTGATTCACCTCCCCCATTCAGGGTATTCGACCTAGTGGACCTAACAATTGGTATCCGATGGAAAGGTTGAAAGTAAGTGACTCACTCTCAAAGGAAGAAAGGTAGGTGGTCAATCGCAAAGTAATTCTGATCTTCGACAAAATTAATTTTCAAATATGGAAGAATCATATGCAGCACTACTTCTGATCAGTAGGAATGGATGTCTTCATAGCAGCTATGCATAGAATATCAACTGACATTAATAGTGGTTCTTTATGAGAAGCTTAATGAAGGTAATTGGATTTTGATGCTAAAGGGATCAATTCTTTAGGGGGATTCCTATCAAATGCAATTTATTCAAAGTTCATGTCCTGTAAAACATCACATGCCATGTGGGAAATTTTTTTGAACATTTATAAGGGAGACACAGAAGTCCAAGAAGCAAAGTTTCAGGTTCTATGGAACAAGTATGAGGATCTCATAATGAACCCCAATGATACTTTTGATGTATTCTTCGACAGGGTAAACGTTATTGTGGAATACATGTTAGGTCTTAGAGAAGTCATTAAAGATATAATGATTGTGAAATGTATCTTGAGGAAACTTCCACCTTGGTTCAATCTAAGAGATTTAGTTTTGGAAGACAAATAACCAAAAGAAAACTGACACTAGATAACTTACATCGTACCATTGTAGCATTTAAAATGAAAAATGATGATAATGATGCAATGGAAGAGGGTATTTCCAATGAAGTGGAATTCAAGGCCATGAAGAATCTCTGTATTGAAGATAGTCTTGAGGAGAACAATTTGGATAATTTCATGTCATTTATTTATTCATATCCTCAAAGGGGAAAAGGGAATTTCTATAATAAACTTTCATTTTCATGATTTCAAACTAGAAATATTGGGAATTTTGTAGTAAAATGTCCTAATAATTTTGATGATGACAATGAAGACAATGATGAAATTCCAAAAAAGAAGTATTCATCAAATGTGAATGGTATGAGAAGTACTAAGAGAATTTTCTTCAATAAGGGAATAAAGTTACAATGAATAAGGATAAATTGAAAGATGAGTTGATATTCAGGATGAATTAGAAGCTGTTATTGATGATTTAGATATTTTAAGATCCAAAACAAATAAATATAACAAAGTTGTTTGTGATGCCAAACTCTATATGCAGTAGTAGGACGAAGAGAATTTTTAGCTTAATGTAGAAATTGAAAAGTTTGGGTCTTCAATGCGAGAAAGTTCAGAAAATGTGGTTGAGTACAAACTCAAAATTGAAGAACAGAAAATATAAATCTATATTTTGACTAAAACTTGAAAATATCAAATCAAACGTATCGAAGAACTAGAAGTGGAAGTCATCGGTTTGCAAGAAACAGTTAGAGATCTAGAGAAACTCTTAACTCTTGGTTCAAAATCTTGAAAGAGGATCATACAAGCTATATAGAAGATGATATTTGAGTATAACCATCTAGTAGAATAGAAGAAACAGTCAACTCTTAATGATAAGGCTGGTATGGGGCTTGATATAAGACAGAAAGCAGTTATGTTTCAAGTTAGAACACAAGCACCCACTCAAAGATTAAATATTGATTTGGGTATAAATAATAATTATAAGATTCAGAGATCCCAAGAAATAACTAGTGGTGCATCATTGCCACACAAGAATGAACCACACATAAGATGTTATTGTTGTGGTAATATGGGACACTCTCAAAATGTATGTTCCATAGCAAAGATGTACTAAAGGTAACAAAACCAAATAAGGTGGTCGTACAGAGCTCAAAAATCTAAGTCATCATTTGGTGGTCATTATTTTATGTGCAAAGGACTTGGACATATGGAATGATATTTCACATCAATAATACAGAGTAATGTGTCAAGGTAAACTGAATTTGATCATTATAAGCAGCCAAATGTATCCTCAAGAGAGATAAAAATTCAAAATTAATTTGCAACTCTACAAGTTGAATATGTTCCATCATATACTGAGGAATATCAAGATTATAATTCCATGTCGGATATGAATCCAAAGACTTGGTTCAAAAAGAAAATGTCCAAGCAGGCAGTGGTTGTAGAAATTGTGTTCAAGGAATCATATCGTAGTCGGATATAGATCATTGACAGTGGATGCACTTCCCATATGATGGGAAATAAGGATCTAGTTACTAGAATCAAGTAGGATAAAGAAGTTATCATAGGATTTGGTAATGATGAGGGCTTGAAAATTATTGGTTTAGGAGAAGCCATGTTTGGAGGAAAAGATATGAGATGAGAAGATGTATGGGTTATTGAGGGGCTTAGTCACAACATGCTTAGTGGTATTCAATTGTGTGACTTAGGGAATGCCATAAGTTTTTTTAAGAAATTATGTATCACCAATTCAAATTATGGTGCATTTTTGTTGCAAGGAAACTGTATAAATGGGAATATCCACCTCGTGAGTGTAGAAGAAGATATGTACTTTCTGTCCAAGGATGAAGAAAACAAGTTATGGAATAAGAATCTTGTCCATATAAGAGAGGATTCTTTGTAAGATTTTGTGAAATATGATGTTTATCTAAATCTCCTTATATTATCACATGATCGTACTCATATGTGAGATGCCTTTAAACAAGGGGAGATTATTCGAAACACATATAAGACAAAGGATCAAAAGTTAACAAGATTGTTTAAGTTGGTTCATATTGATGTTTGTGGGCCCATTTCCCCAAGGGATATTGATGGGAGGAGATATTATATTCTATTCATTGATGACTATAGAATTATTGGATGGGTTTCAATAATCACTACCAAATCTGAAGTGTTTAGTTGTATTACAAGATATCGATGGGAATGTGAAAAGATGCTTGGTTAGAAAATCTAAGCGATTCAAATAGATAATGGAATAGAGTTGACAAATAGAAAACTGGATGATTATCTTGAGAAACATGGGATAAGGATTCAGGTTTTATAAGTAATAAATTGATAGTATAATGGAGGTTTTGAGAGAAGAAACCAGATTTTCTACAACATGGCCAGAACAATGATCATTGAGAAAGACATTACAGAGAAATTTTGGAAAGAAACTGTGGTGAAAATAGTCTACACTTAAAATTGAGATTTAATTCATCTGAAAGAGGAGAAAACTCTATATGAGTTATGAAATAGAAAGAAGCCACCATTGAAGTAAATTTGAGTCTTAAAAAGTAAATTTTTCATTCCCATTATGGAGAAAGAAGAGATGTTTGATTACCATGGGGATGAAGGAATATTTCTTGGATACTCAAAGAAAATAAAATCATATAAATGATACAATAAGAATCTATAAAAGGTAGTTGAAATTCATGACGTGACTATAGTGGATAATATAAATAATATTTATAAAATACATGATCAGAGTAAGGAGGATAGTGATGAAGATATGATTAGGTTAGGAGACTCTTCAACTCTAGAGGTTGATTCAGAAGAAGACTTAGATGATGAAAATAAATCAGTGTTCCTCCAAAAACTAGTGAGTAGATCTGAAATCGACAGGTAAAACATAATGGGTGATCAGACTGCACCAATTCAGACAAGGAGGAAAAATTCTCTATAGTAGACATCATACTTATAAAAAGTGGAGCATAAATTCTGTGATGAATTAGCATGAGATGAGAATTGGGTTCATGTAATGAATGAAGAGCTTGACCAAATTGAGAAGAATCAGAAATGGGAAATTGATTCAAGACCAGAAAACAAGAATGACATCAGGACAAAATGGGTCTTTCACAACAAAATAAATGAATATGGTGTTGTAATTTGAAACAAAACACAAGTAGTGTTCAAAGGGTAATCCTAGATAGAGGGTATTCCTTTTTATGATATATTTTCACCTATTTCAAGGCTGCAGACAATCAGATTATTCTTTTCTATAGTAGTGAAAATAAATTTTAAGGTTTTCCATATGGATATCAAGTCAGTATTTCTGAATGGAGGTCTAGAATAAAAAAAATTTATTGAAAAATCATATGGTTTTATTATTCATGAAGATGAGAACAGAGTTTGTCGACTGAAGAAGGTTTTATATTGTTTAAAGAAATCACTAGGAGCATGGTATTCAAGACTTGATATATTTTTAAAGAAGCTCAATTTATAATGAGGTGCAGTTGATTAAAATTTGTATTTCAACAATGTAAGTAATCAAAAGATGATGGTTCTAGGTTATGCTGGTGAAATAATCTTTGGTGGATCAGATGAAACAGAGTGGAAATAGTTTTTGGAATTCATTAAAAGTGAGTTCAAAATAACGATGATTGGTGAGATGACATTTTTCATTGTCTTACAGGTAAAGAAAGGATGTAATGACACTTTTATTTCTTAATAAAAATCTTCCAAGGAGGATTTGAGAAGGTTTGGAATAGATAAATTCAAAGAGATGAAGAATATGGTTGCTACCCAGTTGAAATTGTCACGAGATGATGAAGGAAAGACAGTTAACATCACAGAATATAGGTAAATCATTGGATGTCTATTGTACTAGATAGCGACAAGGCCTGATATTTTATTTTCCACATGCAAAGAAGCGAGATATCAAATAAATCCCAAGGAGATCCACATGATTGTAGTGAAAAGAATACTTTGGTATATCAAGGGAACAATGAATTTTGGTTTAATGTATAATGAAAAATATCATCTAGATTTAGTGGGATATACAGATTCAGATTGGGCCGGATTAGTTGATGATAGGGAATCAATTTCAGGAGGTGCCTTTTATCTTGTAGGATTGTGTATTTCTTGGTTGAGCAAGAAAAAATATTTAATTTCATTAAGCATCATAGAAGATGAATATATTGAGGCTACTCAAAATTGTATATAACTATTATGGATGAAGCCACAACTTGAGGATATGGTAATTGAATAGAAATATCTAATTGGAATCCATTGTGATTATTTAAGTGTAATAAATCTTAGCAAAAATCCAGTACATCACTCAAGGACAAAGCACATTGAAATCAAGTATCATTTTATCAAGGAGAAGGTGGAGTAAGGGCTTGTAAATTTAGAGTATGTGTCTATAGAAAAAACAAGTTTCATATATTCTTACGATGTCCCTACCCAAAGAAACATAAGAAATGCATAGACAAGCTTTAAGAGTCCAGTCGACTTACCGCACTTGAAAAGGTGTGGATATGGTACCCCCTCTCCCCAAGGTATGATGTGTTTTTCCCTAATTTACTGATATGTGTTCTTTACCCTGTTTCTTATAACCATGGTGTTTCCTTTGGGTTTGTTGACAAAGGGGGAGAAAGTGTGACTATTCTAGGGGGAGAAAAGACACAGGAGAAGCTATTAAGTGGAGAATGAAGATAGGGGGAGTTTAATTTGAGATGAATCTATTTGGAGTATCTATTTGGATGATATGTATCATAGGGGGGGTATTAAATCTGAGGATTATGGAAGATATCAATCAAAGATTACATATCATGATAGCTGAGGTTCGTGGTGAAATTAGGTGATTGGTTTCAAGAGTTGGTGTTAGGAATGAAGTGATTAAATGATGAAATTTTCATTATACACTTGTTTCTCATGACGAGTATGGATCATGTGGGCTTAGAGTATGTGTTTAGTGAATCATTGATCGTTATCTTCATCGCATGAAGTGAATGGTGGATGAAGATGGAAGTAGTTTTAACGATGTAAAAAAATGAAAAGAATTGTTATGAGAAGAGTTTTCAACAAACTCAATGGGGGATATTGTTTGGAAAAATACCTCAAGTTGTAATATTGATATGTTTTGGGTATGATTGTGTTTGTTAAAAATTCCAAATGACCATGAATGAGTTTGGTTGATCATTATATAATACATGATTTTAAGGTGGTGCAGTTTTCGAGTGTTTTCCAAATTTTTGGGCCTCATAATAATGATTTTTTGTTGGGCCATGTAAGGTTTTCTTCATAGGAATGAATAGTGTGATTAATAGAGAACAAACTAGGAAAAGGAAGACAAATTTAGAGCTCATTACATAGACCACATACCATGTCATGGAAGGGTTCGCAACTACATACCAGGAAAATGAAACGGTACGCGGGAGCAGTTTTCAAAACCAAAAATGTTTTGTGGTGATGGTTTGCAATGAAGGGAATGTAGTATACGAAAGGCGTGATGATTGATGGGATGGTAGAAGATAATGTCACTACATAGGAGCAAAGTATTACACAAACCACTGTGGAAAAATGGTTTGCGTAATGTGTGCAGTTTGCGGTATGAGGATTAATATGTGGTGGAGGCTGTACCGAATCAAATAGTTGGTGAATATTGGACTAGTGGATTTTTCAGATATTATTTATTATATAAGTATCACTATTCCCACTAATTAAAGAGAGAGAAAATATCATTATATAACATCTCTTTTCTCTAGGAATTCGGTGATATCTGAAAGTGGTTTACAGGATGCGATTCCAAAAAAGTCATAAGAAGTTTGCGGAATAGTTCCTTAAAGTGTTTTTATGGGACATTGTATCTTGAAAAGGAATAAAAGTATATGTAATAAGAATGTGGTATATATAGGGGGATATCCAATATGTGAAAGTGAAGGTAGTCTTTGAATAGAGAACAATTCACAGATAGAGGGTGGTTCGTAGAGGAGGTCCGTAGAGTCGGTACGTAGAGGCAGTATGTGATAGTGAAGGTGGAGGCAGCCTGCGAATGAAGGGAGATTCACAGTAGCGGTAGCTGTACGTGGAGAAGGTGGTCTACATGTCATACCTAATACACAGTATTTAGGTGGAGAATGTGGTTTTTGGAATACTTAAGGAAGCTTGAGAAAGCATCAAATCAGTTTTGAGAAAGTACTTTCTGATATCTAATAATACCCGTGAAGGTGGATTTCATCTACGGGTGAAAAAGGGACTTCAACAGAGCATCTACCTATAGTAGAAGATTCAATATTCCTAAAAATAAAGAGACCTAAAATTCAAGAAACTATGTTTGACCTACAATTCTATAAACTATGAGTGGATTCCTTTCCAAGAGCAGTGAGAAAATGAAGAGGAAGACGGTGACCCTCTCCACCTGCAGTGAGCCAGAGAAAGAGGCATAAGGAGTGAACCTTGGGAATATAGTGAGAAAACCCTAAATCTTGTAATGATAGTGATCCTAGGAATAGAATATATATCCTGAATATTGTACTCATTTTTCACAGTGATCCTTAGTGAGTTTGGTACATCAGCACATCACTATTGTATGCTCCTTGGAAAAAGCCCAGTAAGGGTGAACAAGCTAAAACAATTTTGTGTCTTGTGCATGATTTAAATCTTTTTCATACTTAGAAATGAGAATGGGAGAGAATATAGATTTTTTTATTATTAAACATGATCTTAAGGGGAAGAAATTTTAATCTTTCATGCCCTGATTCACACCCCCCCCCCCCCCTCTAAGGGTATTCGACCCATTGGACCTAACACTTATCATGTGCTAATATGAGTCAAGCCACATGTAGTTATAATATATAAAAATGAACAATGTAGGTCAAAAACATACACATGGATAGGGTATTTAATTATTTAATATATTTTGGCTGGAACCATGATCTGAGATCTAGGAGTCCCTATGTATCCTACTGAAATAGGAATCAAGCCACACGTAGATCTTAAACATGATCCCTTATGCTGATCTTACTCTCACCTAGGTGTGGGGGAACTTCTTCAGTTTTTTATTTTTATAGATAGATACAGATCATGTATAGTGAGTTACCTATGATGTCATGTCAGGTATTGATGAAGAATAAGACATGATGGATGAGGTTTCAGTGTCAGGTTCATGTGATACAACCTTGTACTCTTGTGGGGTTGTGGGAAAGGCTCAGTGTGAGCTGGAAAACCCATGCCCATGAAACTTTATTCATGGATCTGAATCATTCTTAAGAACAATAGGTAGGTATCATGTGATAAACACATGTCATTCAGTTTAATTTCATGCCACTAGGTAATGCACCATTCAGTTTAATGTCATGCATTTAGGGCATATTCCATGTAGTTTAACGTCAAGAGGTAAGGATGTTGGATGTTGTGTAGTTTAATGTCTTTCCACCCAGAATGGAACCATGCAGTTTAACATCTTATGGTATGGATGTATTCTATGTAGTTTAATTTTTTGTTGTAAATATGCGGGTTATTGTGTAGTTTAAGTTATTGTCTCTATGACTTGCACCATAATGATTAATATCATTTAGTAAGGATTTCTTCTATGCAGTTTAAATTCATGAAGTAAGGACATGAAATGATGTTCATTTTAATGTCTTTTGATATGAACATTGTTCCTCATGGTGGTATTTATACAATTTATTTATTAATAAAACTAAAATTGGTGTTTTAGGGGGGGGTAATTCATTCCCCATCCACTTATGATAGTGAGTAGGACTTGTTGGAGTAGACATTCTTAATGACATAATGCCCTTCCCATTTGGGTTCAAGTATTCAGGTATTCTTACATGGAATCATTAGTATTCTGAGAAACAATACCAACTATACTTAGAGAAAATAGTAATGGAAAACCAATTTATTAAAGGTCCACTCAATATAATTAATATGGAATATGAGGTTGTGCAACATATGTAACCTTTTCTCATCGAGTTATTCTTTCCTATCCTGTTACTTATAGGATTTTTCATATTATGATATTTGTCTATTGAATTTTTTTAGAGTGATGGAAACTAGACCTCAATGGGTAACTCTACCTATATTACATTAACCAAAAAATATGGGGTTGCTTGTGTGGTAGTCTAGGATATGGTACGGTAGGCACATAAGGCATGCAGAATTTTATCCATCCAAGAATTCTTATATTTATCAACCATTATCTAGAGTATATTTGAAAGGGTAATATTTAAGGACTCTTCATATCCATTTCCTATTGTATTATATCAATATGAATTGTTAGTCATGATGGTATACACCTGATATAGCTTCTTCAACTCGAAAGAAAAAAGTTCAGTTCCATTTTCTATCAATATGATGTAAGAGACCCCAAATCTAGTGATATTATTGGACTTCATAAATATTATGATACAATTCATCCCAATAACCATGAGGGGTATCACCTCAAAAAAATTTAGAAGATATTTAGGTAGTATTAAGAATGTACTTGATCTTTTTAGATGTATCTAGTAGATATAACCCCAAGATGTCCATTCTATATATGAAAAAGTACTAGGAAAACATTTATGTATATAGGAAATACAAGGGTTGATGGATGGTGTTTTCATTGATCTAATATGTTTAAAACTTACTAGTGAATTATAAATAGTCCAATGTCATCATATACTAGTAATACTCAAATTTTTTATTTTGAAGTGATATCTTGGCTTCATACTGGTGATCACCATAGAAGCCTGCATGGACGCCCTTCATGATGGAAGGATTCTCTATTTATAAAATGAATTCAAGGAGGACTATATGTACCCATTCTTTTAATTAATAGATATCACATGTTTTTATATTAATATTTAATACATTTCATAAAAACACACCTAAGGACCATAGTAGTTTATTTTCTTTAGATACAAGAAACAAAATCTTTTTATTTCTTGAAAGATCTTAGATATATCCCATAAAGATATTACCCTTTTGTACCAATCGGAAACAAAACCTAAAGAAAAATGTTATTCATAACCTAGGAATGGAAGCATAAAAAAGGGTGAGATCATATTCTTAGTAAGTTTAAATATAGTAAATAAATAAATATAACGTGATTGTGAGGGTATAAGAACATGAGCATAACATATGAAAGCCATACCCTGTATATCAAAGATCAAAATGCTATTTCATGTTATAAGGATTGTAATTTCATAAGACATGAATCATTATGGAACCAAATAACATGATCCATGAGAACATAAAATTGGTATAAGAAACATGATTTTGGCATACACGTTATCTTATATCATTGAAAAAATTTATAAATTGAAATAGGTTTACTCATTAATTTAAGGAAAAGTTATTAGTCCCACGTATAAACTTATGGAAATGAAACCAGGTCCATGCATAAAATTATGGAAAATCAAATCTAGTTCCACACCTAACACTATGAACATATAGTCAGGTTCACACTTAACATTGTGAACATGTCTTTAGGTTCATGCATAACATTGTGAACATGTATTCAACTTCATAAATATCATATTTACTCATGAGTTACCCATATTTACCCAATAAATAGGAAGGAGATATGGGTCCCACCAATCACATAATCCATACATCTTTGTGCCATAATACCATAAAATATTCATCATATCATAACCTGTGAAAAGTGGTATAGTTCCATAAATATTTCACTAAAGTATAAACCATAGAAAGAAATGGGTTTCATAAACATATATTCATCATAATCATAAAAAAACTAAATAAATAATAAATATTTTATCACTGGATCATATCCCTAGAAAGATTGAGTAACATTAAAGGATTTCACCTAAGATGAAAAATGATTTATAAAAAATCAATTAGAACATTTCTTTAGGAAAATATCATTTCCACATTGAATAACACTTTTTAAAACGTAAAATGTTTTTAAAATACTATTATTTGAAAATAACAATAGAAATGTATAATGGAAACTTTATAAAATTGAGTGGTCATGATGATGGAAAGGTTATTACATGTTAAAACAAAGATTCATTTCACATTTTTTTGTAAAAGAAAAACATTCCTTGTTTTAAAAATGACAAGAATATTTCTTTTAATTGTTTTCTTTAAAAGTAAAATATCAGTAAAAATTATTTAATAAATCCTTTTTTGAATATTAAAACATTCTTTAAAACATTTTTATAAAACATGGATATAGATTAAAAACGGTTTTCGATCTAAGAGTGAAATAAATTCTATTTTTCATAAATCCATACTTTTGATATCTTAAATAAATAGAAGAAAATGAGTGTAAAAATTTATTCTCATGAAATAACCAGAGTAGAAAAAAATTCATGGGTTTCTTGAATGATAGATCACAATATTTCATCATTATAATCATAAACAAAAAAAATCCTGATAGATGATGATATTATGTCACGAAACTGTTACCACATTGCTAACATTGAATTGTAAGCCCAATAAAAGGGAGATCCTAAAATGGATGTGTAAAATTCCATAATTTTCATGAAAATCATCATAAAAATCATTCATGGGAAGTATATACACCACTTAAAATAAATAGGTGATGAATATGTCATGTGTCTTCTATAATTAAAATGGGAAACAGTAATCCATTGCCTTAAGTAATGAATTATTTTATATATATTCAAACCTAATGTATAATAAATATAATTTTATTATACATTTATTATAGAACCATAATTATATATATCAAACCATATATGATTTACTTATTACAATTTATTACCCATTTATTAACAATTCATTGTTAAAATCATGCTACGTGTAATACCTTCTTTGTATTTCATGTATGTTTTAATTTTTTATTTTAAGTCCTATTAATTTGATCATGGTTAAAAAATATCTAGATTTTTAAAAATGATATAAGTATCATATATATTATTCATATATGTATTTATATTAATCCATTAACATTTGATATAGAAAATGAGATACACTATTCGTGGAGAAGGTAGGTCGTACGTACACATGAATGTTATTTCTATATTCTTAAAAGATTGAAATAAAGAGGGGTAAATAATATATTACCATTAAAAAATATATTTTATGTAATATATATCACATATCTTTAAATAAAACATTCTTTATTTCCTTCCATGTAAATTGTACATGAAGAATTAATCACATTGCTCTGCAAGTTAGTTGTCCACCGTACACATGAAATATGTTATCGTATCCCACTACCAAATGGAAATTAAGAAGGTATATTTGAATGATAATAATATAATTATATATATAAGTATCAAATTTAATTTATATAAATTATATCAATCATCATACCCAAACATGTGAGGGGTTGATGGAAAATGTGTCACATTGGTTAGTGAGGCCATAGTCAGTTGTACACACGATTGATGTTACTATTTTCCATTTGAGGAATGTGGATATGGAAGTAGGTAATGAATAAAAACATAATTTTATCTCAATATATGGGATATACTATGGTTATTATATTAGGATTTGTTAATAATACTTCAATGAGGTGGAATAAGAAATAAAATAATAATGTTTGTTGAAGAACCCAACCTTTTCTTTGGAAGACCTCCTTGGGTTCACACCAAATCCATAAAAGGATGGATTTATTATCAAAAAAGTATTAGAGGATGATATGATATAATTAAGGAAGATATTGAGGTAGGTATTGAACAAACCAAAGGGGTTTCAAAGTGTTTAGAGGAGAGGATAGGGGACAACCTTTTATAAGTGAGGTGAGTATCACACCTGTAATTTTTTTAGAAGAAAATGGTGTTCCCGAATTTTTCACATGAAAAAATGCTAAAAAATCGACGATTATCTATAATATAAGATATAATATTGTATTTTTTCCTTCTAGTGAGTTTTGATCTATTTTCTATGTCATTTTACACTTTATAATTTAATTTTAACCCCTTGTAAACTCCTTTTCACCTTAACTGTGATAATTAATTTTTTACTTCTTTTACTATTCATAATAGTAAAAAATAGATTTTATGTTTTTAGATTGGGTAAGTTTTATATTATTTCAAATATGTGATCCATTATTCCAAATTAAATTCATATATTCTATATAATTTTATTTAAAACTAAACTCAGAGATGTGATGAGAAAATAGTTTTCCAAAGAGAAAATTCTCAAATGTATAGAATGTTTTAATATGTCAATTAAAAATGAAATTGATTACAATGAAATTCATTTGATTAATAAATATATAAGTAAACTAATTTTAATTTTATATCCAAAATAAAAAAAATATGAATTTCTTAAAATCTATAAATGAAAATAAAATTCTTAATAAAGAATAAGTATTTTTCGCTATTCACTGAAAATTTTATCTTTTCATAAAATTATAAAAAATAAACTCTAAGATGATTTTGAAATGTGGATTATTTCAGAAATGATTTGTATTTTTTAAAATATATTTTCTAAAAGTGTTAAATTTTACATTTTTTTATTTTTTCACAAAAATAAAAAAATAAATTTGTTGAGAAAATAGTATTTTTCAGAAAATATAAAGAATTTTATAAAAATTATGTATTTTTTCTCATAATGATTTATTTTTATAAAAAAAAATACACTTAATATTAAAAAATTAGTTTTTAATATTCATACTACTATATTTAATGACTAGGTTATAGTAGTCATGTGTAAATAATAATATTAATAATATATTGTGGTTTGTTAAAACTCAGTGGCACGTGTAATGAAATCTAAACTCTTTGTTGTATATAATGAATGATATATAATAAATTTAATTTATTCAAAGAAAAAAATTCACAAAATCTATGTGGTCAAATTCTACCCCCTAAAAATGAATTTCATCCTTAGAATTCGCCACTCTAATACAAAAAAATGAGAATAATTCTTTCTCATTATTTCCCTAATTCCCTATATAGCTTCTTCCAACTAGTGGTTTCACCAAAAAAACATTGACCATTGGAGTAGTATTATTTCATAGAAATTTATCTTTATGATTCAGAATCTAAATCAGTTTTTCCTCATAAGAATGTTCATGATCTAGTGGTTGACCTCTGATTTTAGTTTATGTGATAGATCAATTATGTACTTCCTTAGGAGAGATACATGAAATGCAATGTGCATTTGAGTGAGTTGTGGCGGAAGCAAAACCCAGTAGGCTACCATCCCGATACGATCAAAGATTTCAAGGGGGGCATTTTATATAGGGACTAGTTTCCCATTCTTCTCAAATATCATAACCTTCTTCCATGGAGAAATTATCAGAAACAACATGTCACCAATTTTTAATTACAGGTCGTGTCGAAGGTTTGAAGCATAACATTTTTTTCAACTTTGTGTCACCATTATGTTTTGTCGAGTGGGTATAACCTTTTATACCATTTATTAAGATATCTCAAGTCCCAAGATATTTCTTTCTCCAACTTTATCCCATGACATTAGAGTTCTACACTTCATTCCATTGAGGGATTCATAAGGTTACATCTAATTTATCGAGTGAAATACATTGTGGTATAAAAAATCAAAAACAAGAATGTGTTTATCCCAACAAACTTTGAAATCAAGAGAGAAATATTTCAACATATCCTATAGGGTTTAAATTTTTTTCTCAAACTGGCCATCTTTTTTAGGGTGATACAAAG
Source organism: Viscum album (assembly GCA_963277665.1). Lineage (NCBI taxonomy): Eukaryota > Viridiplantae > Streptophyta > Magnoliopsida > Santalales > Viscaceae > Viscum > Viscum album. Next base: position 696,088,446 of record OY728157.1, read on the forward strand.
TGCTGAAACTCAACTCTATAATGAGAGCGCCTGGGATACTTCACAAGAACATAGAGGAAAACATCAGATCCTAATCAGACACAGTGGAATATGGAACTCCATGAAAACTTACCACTACATTAATGTATATCCTAAAAAGATGATCCAGTGGTAAATATTCTCTGATTGTGATGAAATGTGCTAACATCATTAGGTGATGGACTATACACCATATCGTATTTTTCCATTTAGTTATTTTGGGGAGTCAGATGAAAAAAATATGGTGATGTTTTCCTATTTCCATTGTGGAAGGGTAATGGATGTCACATCCACTAAGAATTTTATCTCTTTTCCTTAATTTTCTGTTATTGCAAGCACCGAGATACAACCTCTGTGATATCTCTCTTCATTTCATCCCACCATAAATACCCTTTAAAAACTATCAACATATTCATACATTCATGATTAATATAGAATGAAGAAATATGATCTTCCTATAAAAAGTATTTCTTAAAATTTAGTATGAATATAACACATGCACATTTTATATAACTTATTATTCCATCATGAACAAGGTTAAACTTAGGAACATTTTAACCTTTTTTGTAGCTCTATATCTTTCTTCTATGACTCTTTATTATTTAATTAGATATATAGTTGAATGTTAAATTGATAAATATAAGATATATTCCCTTACTTCAAGATTTAAAGATCCATTTTTTTTGAAATATAGAAATATTGAATCTTTTGTGATCCTTATCTTGGATAATCTAGCATGATCTTTTCAGCTCAATACATCTACCACCTTTTTCTATATCCCAAGGTGGTAATGTATTGAGGAGTCCTTATCTTTAATCAGGACTAACCGTATCCTATGGTTAAGATCTAACTACTTCATTATTCATAAAAAATAACCCCAAACCCTTTTTTATGCATCACTATATATTACAAACTCTTTTATGCTATATGGTGAAGTAATAATAGGTTCACCAACAAATTATCACTTTAGTTCCTTGAAATTTTCCTCACATTCATCTATCTAGTGAAACTTCTCTCCCTTCTGAGTTAACTTGGTGAGTGGATTAGGTAGTCAAGATAAATCTACAAAATCCATCAATAATATCTATGTAATCGAAGAAAACTATGGTTATTAGTCACCATGTTTGGTTTGGGAAAATGTTCAATAACTTCCAACATTAATGGATCCCCTAATGTACCCTTGGTTGTAATTATATGAATAAAAATGAATCCTTTTTTTTGGAAAATTCACGATTTATAATTTTTTCATATAGTTTAACCTTTCTTAGTGTCTTTATATAATTATCAAGTGATATTCATGATCTTACATATTTTTTAAATAAATTAGAATATCATCTATAAGTATTACCAATAACTAATAAAGGTACTCTCCAAATACTCTATTCATTAAATCCATAAAGATAATTGATACATTTAAAAGCTAAAATGGAATCACTATATACTCATAATGTCCATACCTTGTACAGAATGTTGTCTTGGGTATATCCCCTTTCTTAACCCTAAATTTATGATATCTAGAACAATGTTCAATCATTGAAAAGTATTGAGCTCCATGTATTTGATCAAAAAATATTCTTCATTATAGGGTAGAGGATACTTGTTCTTGATACTGATCTTATTTAGCTCTTGATAATCAATAAATAGTGGCATCGCTCCATCATAATTTTTAATAGATAGAATTGTTTCAACTTAAGGTGACATAGTTTTCCTAATGAATCCCTTGTGATATTTCTATTGTAGTTTCTTCTTATATTCCTACAACTCAATTAGGACCATTATATAGGGAGTATTTTAAATAGTCAAGGCACCAGGTATGAGTTCTATTGGGAAATCAACATCATGTTTCAATAGAATATAAGTAAAATATTCTATAAATACATAAAAAATATTTTCTACAATACTCATATCATCAATATTGAGTTTCTACCAAACAATTTATGATAAACACCCCTTTTGTATAGGAATCAAAACCCATACAAGGAATGTGATTTTAATCATAAGTTTAGATTTATCATCATCATGATAGGTGATAATAGGTAAGTTATGAATTTCAAACCTGACTTACCTTCCTCAATAATTAATGTGGGATTTATATATAGAAATAAAATATATTCCAAAGATAACATCAAATTTAACAAGAGGAATGATAATAAGATTTCTAGAGATCACATTATAAAAAACTTCAATCGAAGAGGAATCATATACTTGAGATTTTCACATCATACCATTTGGTTTCTTCACTACTAAGTCTAAATTGAATCATTTAGGTGGAATAATGATACCCTTATAAGAAAAAGATATGATATTCTAGGTAGATCTAGAATAAAATATGACATTATTGGTTCTATACTAGTTGGTATGTATACCTTTCACCATGAGTTTATAGTATCCCTTGTCAGAATTGGTGATCAAATGACATTTCCCTTTTCCTATTAGCTTAAAACGTAGTTGGAATTGATCACCATTATTGTACTTTGTATTTTAAAATTGTATTTTATAATACCCCTATACATTTCATTTGAAACACCATAGTGTGGGTAGTTCATTCTATTATGCTCTCCCTCCATTTATCTTGTTGACCAGCTTGTTCACAACACTTCTACATTCTTTTTCTCATTGGTCAAGCTTCCCACACATGAAAAATCTTTTTATTCCTTTAATTAAATAAACTAAGTTCTCCTTCCCATAGTTTTTAAAGGTATTAGTTTATAAAATTTACTTTCTTGCATGTTAAATGTCATTGGAACTTCCATGGAACTGTATCTTCCTTTTATTATCACCAGAACTAAGAGAGATTCCAAATCCCGTTTCAACTTTTAGTGAACATAGAATAATTATTCATGACTTCCAAAGTCTTTTATGGATAACTTCCTTTAGATATTTGATTTTAATCCACTAAATATCAACAAAATTTAATTTCAAGATGAATCATAATAATAGAAGATAACTTCTATAGTCATGAAACATATTCTTCATATGTTCCAAAAGATTCTCCATCCTTTTACTTAATCTTAAAGAATTACTTATCTCTTTTTTATGAATAATATGAGGAATGTAATTATTGAAAAATAATATATTAAAATCATCCCACTTTATAGATTCATTTTTTTTCTAGTGGTATCATATTCTCAATCTGAGTCCACCGTTGGCCTGCTTCACCTTTAAAAGAACAGATAGAAAAAATGATTTTTTCATGTTTCAATCATTACAGAACAAAAAATATATTTTTAGTTGTACTAATCCATTTCCCAGTAACTGGTGGATCATATCAACTACTAAAATAAAAGGTACATTTCCTCACTAATAACTCAATATAATATTGTTCCATAAATGGATTGTTTGGAGGATCAATATGATTTATAGATTGATAAGGTTTTGTGATCATGGAAATGAGAGTTTGTATTCCATATCCCATAATTTTTTGTTTTTAGTAGAAAAATCATTTCATTTCCTTTTAAACATTGAATTAGGCCATTGAAAGAATCACGAAATCATAGTGTAAAAATAAAAATCATACCGGGGAACCACATAATCATGTAAAACATTACATATAGGATGTAAAAATCATAACACTTTATTTTTTAATCTATAAAACCTTTGGTTTATCTTGTTTTATTCATATTCACCATCTATTTAAATCATTCATGATGTTTTGTAAATAGTTTTTGAATTTCCAAAGCATATTCCCCTAGACTGTCAAACTAGCTGTGCAGTAAGGCTTGTTGTCACACACTAGGTGACAATAAAGTCTAGGTAAATATGACCTTTCAAGAGTTATTTCAACATGGTACTTCTATGATAATTCAACTTCCACTTATAGTATATTTATATGGAAATAATTTTTTTTGGAACCCTCTTACTCTACCATTCACTAAAATTCTAGGATATTTTCCTGTACATAGAATTATCCTTAGACTTGTCCCCAAAAATATCCCTAGAAATCTCCTTAGTTATATCCCTCAGTATCTCACTAAAATTTTTATAATCCTTATATCCAATGGTTAACTAAACCTTTACTCTACTACTAACTATAATAACTTTTTATGTTTATACATAGATATAAAATCTTTTTATATGAATATTAAATACCTTTATTAAACCCATTCACAAGGACCATAATATTTTAGTGTTTTGAGATAATAGAAACACAATCTTCTTATTACATGAATTATTATAAACATCACACATAAAGGTATTCCACTTTTGTACTCTTGAAAAATATACCCTACTTAAAACCTTTATTTATAACCTGGGAAAGGAAACATAAGAAAGGGTGAGATCAAATTCTATTTATGGGTAAACATTGGAAATACGTAAACATAACATGAGCATAAGGGTATGAGAACATGAGAATAACATATGAAAAACATACCCTTCATATAAAAGATCAAAATCTTATGTCATGGAATAAATATTGGAAGATCATAATATATGAATAATAATGGAATCAAATAACATGATCCATGATAACATAACATAGGAATAAGGTGAATATTTATGATATAAACATAAGCTTATAACATTGCGAACATATATAAAAAGAAATAGGTTCACTCATTAATTTAAGGAAATGAAACCATACCCTTAAATAAACTTATGGACATGTTATTAGGTTCACTCATATCCTTATAGACACAAAATCTAGGTCCATGCATAATACTATAAACATATAATTATGTTCATTCATAACATTGTGATCATGTCATCAGGTTCACACATAAAAATGTGAAAATGTAGTCGGGTTCACACATATCATATTTAATCATGAGTTATCTATATATAACTGATGATTTGTAGGGAGATACATATCCCTCCCATCATATAATCCATATATCTATGTGCCACTAGATTATAAAACAATCATTGTATCATAGCCCATGAAAACGGGTATGGTTCCATAAAGATTTCATATAGTATGACCCATGTAAAGAAATAGGTTTCATAAAAATATTTTCATTATAATCATATACCATCCAATGAAATAATAATTTTGGAATCATTGGACCATATCCCCATTCAATTTTAAGTAACATTAATGGATTTCATCTTAGATGGAAAATGATTTTGAAAAATCAGTTAGAACGTTTCTTGAAAAAAATATCCTTTCCACTTTAGAAAACAATTTTTAAAAAATAAAAAATCACTAAAATAAAATATCCTTGGAAATAACTATCAAATATTATAAAGAAAAAAAATAACATTGATTGGTTATAAAAGTGTAAAATGAAGTTCACGTTAAAACCATGATTCCTTTAACATTTTTGGTAAAATCCAAACAAGCCTTGTTTTGAAAATGAAAAGAAGATTTCATTTAAAACATAGTGAAAATTAAAAAGTGGGTAAAAATTATTTAATAAATCCTTTATGAAATGTTAATAAAAATTCTAATATTTTTTATAAAACATGGATATGGAAGAAAAAGCGTTTCAGACCAAAGAGAGAAATAAAGTTGGTTTTCTTAAAAAAATATTTTCAACTCTTGAATACATAAATAGAGGAAAGTTAAGAGAAAAAAATGTATTCTCATGAAATAACTAGTGTAAAAAAAACTGAATGATTTTATTGATATACATGTCATAATATTTCATCATCATAAGTATAAATATAAATAATTCTGATAGACGATGATATTTTATGATGAAACCTTTGATACTTTGATAAAATTGAATTATATTCCTGATTAAATAGATATAATAAAATTTATACTTACATAACCATAATTTTCAGGAAGATATTCATAAAATAAATTCATGGGTATTATATACACCACATAAAAGAAATAGGTGATAAATATGACATGTGTCTCAACAAAGTGGAAAGTGAGATAAAAATCACTTACCTCAAATATCTACATCCTTTATACACATTTGAAACAAATTTATAATAAATTTAAGTTTATTATACATATATTTAGTAACTATACATTTATATATATATTATACATTGTATGATTTACTTATGACCTTTTATTACCTCTTTGTTAACAATTCCTTGTTAAAATCATGTTACAGGTAATAACTACTTTGTTTTTCATGTATGTCTTCATTTTTTTATTGATAATGGACTAATAATCTATAGAATGTTAAAAATAATATAAATATAATATATATTCAGTATATATTTATTTAGTGTAATCCATAAAATTTAGAGATAGAAAATGAGATACACATTTCATGGAGATGGTAGGTCATATGTACACATTAAAATTGTTTCTATTTTCCTAATAGATTTAAAGAATGAAAGGTAAATAATATATTATAGTTGTAAAAAAAATTATGTAATATATATTAGATAATTTGGTTTAAAAGTTTCCATATTATATTCTATTTAAAGTGTAGGGGAATAACGAATCACATCCTTTCATGAGGTTGTAGTCTTCCATACAAATGAACGACATTATCGTATCATCTATGGAATGGAATGTAAGAAATTATTTGTGAGATAATAATTATAGAATCATATTTATGTTACAAATATCATTTATATAAATTATATACATCATCATACCCAACCGTGAATGGTTTTGATGGAAAATGTTCCATATCGGTTCATAAGGTGGTAGTCTACTGTACATAAGTGTGATGTTATCATTTCCCATTTGAGGGGATATGAGATTGATGTAGGTCGTGAACATAAAATATTAATATCCCAGTATATGTAATAAACTAATGATATTAAATTAGCATAGTTTAATAATATTTTATGGAAGTTGAAGAAAAAATATAATAAAAATGCATGTCGAAGAACATTACATGTTCTTTGGGTAACCTCATTGGATTTGCACCAAAATCCTTCCTATGATATATTTATTATGAAAATAAAGATTTGAGGATAAAATTATGGAATCATGGAATAGATGATAGTATTTATTGGCCAATAAAAATGGTTTTGAAAGTTTGAAGATAGGATGACAGTGGGTGTCCTTTTATAAGTGTGGTGACTGGCACACCTATAATTTTTTGAAGGAAACTGGTATACCAAATATTTCCTCATGAAAAGGATCCAAAATGGACAATTATTGATTCTATAAGATATATGGTCTAAATATTTCCAAAAAATGTGTTTTAAAAAAACAAATTAGGAAACTTTACCACTTATCTTTTTATTTTAACCCCCGGTAAACCTATTTTCACCTTAATCCTAGTAATTATGTTTTTCCTGTTTTACTATACACAATGGTGAATTTTTTTTTGTTTAAATTATTAGAAAATATAAATTAATCTGATTCCAAATTTGTGATCAGTTTTATCAAATTCAATTCATATAATTTACATAATTTAATTTAAAAATAAACCCACTAATGTGATGAGAAAGTTGTTTTCCAAAGATAAAGTTCTCATAAGTAGAGAAATTTTAAATATACTAATTCAATATGGAATTGATTACAATGAAATAAATTGGATTAATAAATATATAATTGAACAAATTTTAATTTTAAAATCATATTAAAACATTTTTTTAGAATCTTTAAATAAAAATAAAATTCTTAATAAAAACTTGTATTTTTAACTATTCATTGGAAAATTTTACTTTTATGAAAATTTTCAAAAATCACTCCATGATTTTTTTGACATGTATATTTAAAAACATATTTTTATTTTTTAAAATAAATTTTATAAATCTTTTATAAATTAATTTTTTTAAATAATTGAATGGAAAGTTTTTTTTTTGAGAATAGTATTTTAAAAAAAATAGTCTTTTCTTAAAATTAGGTACATTTTTATCAAAATATTTTCATTAGAAAAAAAATTATAATTAATATATAAATATTTTTAATTATAATTCATACTGCTATGTTTAACGTCTAGGTTTTAGCGGTCGTGTCTAAATAATAATATTAATAATATGTCATGATTTTTTAAACTCAGTGTTGCATTTAATATAAGATAAACTAGGTGTTGCATGTAATGAAATATATCAAAGAAAATAAATTCATTTGAAGAATTAAAATTGAAAAAACAAAACTTCATTTGTTATAAGGAATCCGCCAAAGCCACAATTATCGAGGGGTTTTCCATATTTCACTAATCCTAAAGGGTGAATTTTGCTAACTGATGTCGAATATATTCCATTTTCTCTCAATCCAACATGATGATTCCATTTTAGAGGTAATATATTATGGGATCCATCTATCAATGGGTGGTTATCTGTTCATCATGCTCTGGGGAATCATTTACCTAGTTAATTTCTTTCATGACATAGATGATGGTCGACAAGACTACCCTTCATTGTGTGATATGCAAGAATACTCATCTAGATCAGGATCATCTAGGTCAGTTGATATTTTTTCTGGTGCATTGGAACATTCATTACCTAATTGAGTTATGTGATGCAACATTGGTTCAAAATGGAATTTGACTATTAATCCTATCACATAACCAATATGGGGTCCAATTCTTCCTTCTTATTATCATATTCACTATTTATCTATTTGATCACTATCTCTGGGTCGCCTTGGATATTCATGTAAGTCATCTTCCACTATAGGTACATATCCAAACCTAAAATAAGACCTTGTTAACTTCCTCAATATTAATTAAGCCTTAAAATATTGAGAAGGAATAGGGAAAGAGAAGCTTATCTAGGGTAACAAATATAATCCCTAGATCAACTCAGTTGAGCATTGTATTTTACATTTTATCACCAATTGGACTTCAGGAATCACTATCGATATATACCTCTCTGCTCATGGGGTATCATGGGCCTAAAAATATATTTATTTTATTTTTAGTGTTTACTATCACATTTTTTGGGGCAGGATGTGCTACAAATAAATTATTTATCACCTTCCCTTTGATTTCTTTCCATGATAGAAATTGAATATCATACTATTCTAGAATAACCTATTGTTGGGAAAAACACCAATTTAACATATGGAATAAAATAATATAAATAATAAAATCATGATGTTTCATGTAATGCCTTATATTTTTCACTATGAAGATGAGAATGACATAGTTCTTCTTGATATCGGAATATTGAGTCTCTGTATCTAGCATTGTTCAGCTGAGATAGTGAAGACTACTTCCATTACCTACATCATTTTTCTACGCAAATAAGGTTCCAAAAAATCATTTTGTAGTGACCATATATATGATATGTGGATTTGATTCTACTGGAGGCATCAAGACCGATGGATGAAGATGGTACTGCATAAGGTTCTCAAAATATTCTTTGCAATACTCATCAAACTGGTAGGAAAATCCATTTTTCATTAAATAAGTGACAAGGAGAAATTTTCAAGCTATTTTTCCAATGAAATTACTAATATAAGAAATTTTCCTTTAAATCACCCTTAAATCAATAAGATTTCATAGAGGTTACATTTCTAGGATTACATTAGTCTTTTCTAGATCAACCACGATGTCACGGTGTATACCAAAAAGCTAATAAATATCCATTTCATTAATCCAAAAGCACGCTTTATAGGGTTTATCTTCAAACGGTGCTATTGTAATCTATCTAATTTTTTTTAAGACCACTGAGGTGATCACAATGTTATCGAGTTTTAATCACTAGGTCTATGATGTAGGACTATGTGATTCACCCAAAGAAGTGTTTGAAAATATGGTGCAAGTTACATTGATATGTAGCGTGATTGTACATTAAGCTAAAGAGAATGACCTAGTTTAAAAAAATACCTTTAATCACTCTAAATGAAGAGGCCTCTTCATATTTAGGGTCTATCTTGATCTAGATATACCCAGAATTAATACTTATCCATAAAGGAAAGGGCTTGAGAGCTAGTAGTTTCCTTGATCAAAAGTTTTATGATTGGTACTATGAAATTATCCTATGGGAAGTGTTGATTAAGGATCTTAAAATGGATGTATAGCATGATATTACCATTCTTATTCTTGGAAATGATGATGTTATATGGACATTTTGGGTACTTCACCTATCGAACAGAGTGGAATTTGATCAGTTTTTTCACATTGGATTCTACCATGGAAGCATTATTGGGGTGCATTCTTCTGGTTTCTTTCTTGAAACCATGATGGTCACTTAGAATAATTATGTGATGAGTAGATAAATTGAGGTTCATCATGGGAATATCTTTATATGGCCAAATGAACAAATATCAGTGATTCTTTATAAAGTAAATATACATCTCCTATTCTTGGAGAGGAAGGATGACACTAATCAATATAGATCAAGGGTCTTCATCTATTCCTAGATTCACCTATCTGAGATAATCAATTATGATGTAGAAACCTTCCTCAAATTTGGGAGAATAATTCCTAATTCCATACTCTTCCACTTTCATATCTATGTTTGTGAGGGAATCTTCATACATGGTGGATAGTTTGGGGGTATCTTTATCCCTATGGAGGTATGAAAGGACAAAATGAGAGACATGTATAACCTAAATTGCTGGAGTCAGTATGGTGGATTATATGGATAATTTTACACCATTATATTACTATAATTAGTGGGAGGGGCATTGAAATCCTGAGTTATAAGGAATTATTTCCTGGATTTTTTTATTTATGTTAATGGTGCAATGGAATTTTTGGATCCCATTGGGGAATCAGTTTGGATATCCCTTGATGAAACCACTTCAGTTTTGGTGATCATTATCATGTAGATATAGGACAATAAGGCCTATAGTTCAGAATAGATCATTGGTATTGAGAATATAGACCTGATCATTTTTATGGGTGGCACATAATCACTTCTATTCAAGATCCTCATATTTGAAGGGACTCTTCCATAGATGTTGGGACCAAAAACCTATATATCACATCCTATCATCATGTTTTCCATCCTTTTTTATAGAAATTCCTAAAAATATATGTAATCAATAGATTCAAAGGGGGTTCAATTTCCATATAATGTGTCAAACTTTTAGTTAATGGGGTATTTTAGACATTGATTGAATTTTGATGGTACCACCAAATGGATATGAATACATGATATTAAAAGAATGAAATTTTATATTGTATCTTTATAGATAACCTTAAACATAGAATTATATTTGAGGTACCTGAATTAATCCTTGAGAATTATATTTCTAAGGGTATTTTTTCACGTTTATTATACCCTTGAATAAACATCATCATTGGAGGAAAATCCTCCTCAATATATCCCAAACTTTTGATGGACCGGATAGGTATGGGGTTGATACTAGAACCATATTCAACTATATACCTATATATATCAAAAGTATCCAGATTTCCTAAAGCATACAGGGGTCTGATATTTCCTCAGATATGTTTTTCCTGATATTTCTCCATTAATTATATGGTGTTATGACATTCTGCTAGAGTAGTTTCCATAATGTAATCCTTGACAGCGACAACTATTGTCCAAAACATCTGGGTACTATGGATGTCCTTATATCTTCTTTTCTTTGTTATTTGGAATGATTAAAATCATCCATGATTTATAGCTTGTCTAGGAAAACCACTAATTATTTTATAATATCATATTTCTAGGCCAGAGGTATGTACTTCCCAAGGAGGGGTTTCTCCTCATCATGTGGTATTTCAGCTGAAGTGTCTGGGGTAAAAACACATGGTTTTTAGGTAGAGGTTGAAGAAGAATTTGTTTCTAATAGTGTTAGTCATGTTGGCCTACACCACCATTTATGGTAAAAATATAGTTTCACTCTTAGCAGCTATCCATTTATGATGATTGTGTTTAGATGACCCTAAAAGTGAGTCAAGGCATCTTTGTTCTCCTATTTGTATTACTGTACCTCCTTCCCATGGGTCTCTTCCACATATATAGCTTTTGTAGTGATGTGACCTTATTATTGGGTTCAACCATGACCGATCCATCCCCTATACCATATACTTTTTTAGCCTCATACTCTTCCCATCTATTCAGGTACATAGGAATCATATTTGTATGTGTATTTATCATTAGAGAAAGGATCTGTTAAGTGAATAAAATTTACAAAAATGAAAATTATCCCTTCGTCTGATGAAGATTATATTTGGTGGGGTGGAGACCATTTTTTGTATGTTGAAGGATAGAAATATAAAAGAGATATATCAATTTTGGGAGTTGTATATAACTATTATTATTATTATTATTTTTCTAAAATATGATGATTACATTTGTATTTGGAATGGGGATTAAATTGTTCCTCCATAGGTGCAATAATCATAACAAGTTTACAAGGAATTTCTCTAGGGGTGCCTTGATATTTCTAAACTTTATTTTGAGTCATCCATTTATTGAACCTTTTTTCTTACATAACTATAACTTTATACTATTCATATTATTCTTCAAGTTGGTTGGTGGTCACATAGGTCACCTATGTTTGGGTTTTCCTAGTACACCAATCCAAAATAAACTATTCCCTAGAGGATATAATTGAAGACAAAGTATTCATGTATGGTGTGACTTATCCTCCTATGAAAGGAGAAATAGTTAGTATGGTCACTAAGGTATACCTCATTGGTTTTCCAAGTCTTCTCTACTTTTTGTACATTATTTTCTATAGCTATGAGTAAATAACTTGGAATATTTTCATTTCATAAGTAATATACATTATTCTAACATTCCTAGAATTATTGGTGGCCTTGATTTCATTTAACATTCAGTTGAGGGAGGTTTTTCAAATACTATAATTTTGTGGGAGGCACCATGTGTTTTGAGGCCTGCCTAGATGCCCTAGTAGGCACTGTTACCTGTTTGAGGGTAATTACATCAGTCTCTAATTTTCAAGGTATTTTTTCCAGTGTCTTCACCATGGGATGAGATTTTACCGTATTTCTCTAAATGGAATTTTATAAGGGTTTTTGTATTTATATGAAATCATGGAATCCACCTAGGGATTTCATTATGGTAAAATGTGTTTGAATCTCATATTAATGGTTCTCAACACATATTTCCTTCAATTTCTCTTGTGATGGTGGGACACTGAGTAGGTATGTCAGACACTTCCATCTAACGATAAGGTTCAAGAACCTCTCATTTTCATGTTTTTTTTCAATTTTTAAGGCCAAAAACCATCATTTCTGTTAGAGTGCGGATGAATTTGTAAAGTAATTGGTGAATTAATTCTTCCCATCCCATGAAATACCATAGTAGAAGGATGATTTACCAAATTAAGGATAGACCTACATGGGTCTATACAAAGCATCTTAGGTTTTTCACATATTGATGGTCTAACAATCCCATTATAGATCTACATCCAAATATTAAGTGCATAGGATGATATTCTAGATCCCTCGAGTCGTGAAAGGTTGAGAATGTTGGGTTACCAAAATTGGGTAGGGGATAAGTTTCATCCACCCATTCAGGGTGTGGCTACTTTTTGGGCTATATAGAGGAGCGAAACCCCTCCATGGCTTCCAATATTGTTTATAGGGAATCAATTATGTTGAAGAGTTCCAATGGTACCAGAGTCTAACCCACATCTTTTTCACATGGAATGGAGGAGTCTTACAATGGCTATCCCACTTTCCTATCCTATAGAATTTTAATTCCTGATGATGCGGGATGATCACCCAAAACATGAATAAACTATCACTACAATGGAGTAAAATCATGATCTTCTTTAATATTTGTGTTTATTTAAAAAAAATATCTTTGAAGCTGGTAAATTTTTTATATTTCAACCTTAAAAGTGGATAGTCTCTTTCCTGATGGGTGGGAGGGGGATATATGTTTCTTCTTAAAGATGATAACCAGGGGGGATATTTCCCTTATGTAATTCCTCACTGAGCTGTCTAAAGTTCTATATCTTATATTCATATTAGGATGGATTTTCCTCTATATAAGGGATTTCATCCCTTCTAGGCGGTGAGTAGGATATAACCACATCATTACCTTTATCATTGTCATAATTATACTGAGGAGGTGGTAACTCATCTTTCAGTGGTTCTAGTTCTAGATTCCTCTATGATTTCATGTATGTGCAGCTGCAGTTTGTGTATTAATATCACATACCAGACAAGGAAACATTACCACATTACCACCCTCTTTTTTTTCTTGTTTAACATATTTTCATTGATTGATGGCGATTCCATTTATTGAGGAATAATAGGTGATAGTAGTCACCCCATGATTAAGTAAATACTATTTTTGTTTTATAAAATTCATCTCCCCTTTGATGGTTATGTTAGGGTCTTTCCCCTGACCCAGATCCTTGTTGGAACATCTTGGATTATAACCCTTGGAAGGTTTGATGACATTTTTTAGATGTTCCTCTTGTCTAGGTATATGAATAGTGGCCTTGAGTGGGTTTTCGATTATTCTTGATGAGTGGGCCTTGAATGAAAGTGTCTTTTGTTTTTATGGGATGACCATTTGAGATGTCGACCATTAGTACTTTCCCTTATCCTAGAAAAGAACTATTTTCTTTGAGATGAAAGTAAAAATTCCCCTATCCTTGTGTGATTGGGTTGATTTGGTGGTTTTATTAGATCTATTTGATCTTATTGTTAAGGATTTTATAACTCATGGGGTCGTTATTAAGATAAAAATCCCCCCAACCTTATAGTCTAGTGTTTTTTTAGAGCAACCATTTATTTCTCTAAGACCCTCTTAGGGATTGACGACCTTAGGGTGGAGGTGAAATTAAAAAAATCTCCTATCACTGTGGGATACGTTTTCTCTTGGATTCCTTCCATTATGATTTTCCTAATATGGTGAAATTATATTCATGTGTTGGATAATTTATTTGATTCTTATGATGGGAGTCACTTACAATTTGGGGTTACTAAGTAGTCTTTGAATTTGGATGTTGTATTTAAGTTGTGTTCATATTTTTTGAGAGGGATAGCTTAGGAGCCACTTGGAATCCCTCTCTCAATTCATGATATATTTTTTTCTAAAAGGAGAGTAATTTCATTAGATTATCCAACTGTACCACACAAAACTTGGTACCATGACCTTCGTTATAGCTATAATATTGTAGTATTTTGTGTATGGGGATATTTTCTATCATTGGTATGGGGTGAAGTTCAATGATCCATAACCACCCATCCTTGGATAAGGATGTATGAGGGGGATTCGATGATTAATTTAAAAAGAGATTCCATGCTAGAGAGTAAATCATGTTGTAGGATTTTTATGTGACTATATGATCTTGGGTCTCGGGCTATAGAAAAATTGGACTGTTTTATCTGAGAAAAGGGAATTTTAACATCTTGAATGTCACTCTCGTAAACTTGGTAAGGGAGGTTTCATGAAATTAACATCCAAAATGTTTCCCACATGTTCTGAAAAATTTAAGGCATGAAATCCACTTTTCTCTCATATGGGTATTCATAATCAGAAGTAGAGATGGGCCAAAAAATATGGGAGGTTATCTCTAGGAATCTCCCTTCATATATCCATGGAGTCCCCCTCTTCATCGGGGTCAAATTCCTCCACCTAGTAAAAATAGATAAATTGTGTCTCTATGTTTCTTACTGAGTGAGGATACATATTACAGGTAGTTGATGGGGCACTATATATGGTTAACCCAAGTGCTTCAAGCACCTCTTTATGAAAAGGTGTCTTAACAAGGGTATGTTATCCTAATATGGGTATGATATCACCGTGAGGTGATTTTCTATTGTGGATGTCTGGAATAAGGCACCTATAGTCCATATCTATTCAACCATGAGTCAGAATATCAGGGTTTTTATCACTTACTACTTTGGATGAAGAGTCACCCGACCCTTCAAGTGTAGAAAATATGCATTTTAAAGGCTCGAGAACATTATAATTGAGTTGATTAATAATATGATCCTCATCCAACAACCTATATAGAATATGAAGACCTACATTTTGGGGTTGACTATGAGTATGATATTTTTGTATATAGGTTACAAAAATATGATGATGATCATTTTATACTTCAAGAATAAGATCCCCCTACTAAGAAGTTGTGGGTGTAATACTACAAAATATTTCACTTTTTCCAATGGGGAAATATCTATTGGTAAACGTTTATTTTCTATTGGTAAAACGTTTTACCAACATATATGTCCCTATCACTAAACTATTGGTAAAAAATCTATCGCTAAATGATTTTACGATAGATAAAATAGTTCTGTTGCAATTATAATAATACCAAAAAATAATATATATGTTGGTTAAAGTTTTTAGCAACAGGTTCTGGTGACTAATTTATCTGTTTTTAATAATATTACCAATATATAATATTTGTTTTAAATTAAAATTAAATAAAAATTATAAATTTTTATTTCCGATAAAATTTCATATTATATTTATTAATTTATTATATAAAATACATATGTTTTAATTATTAAACCTAAAATGATTTGAACACATGTTCAAAATTACACAATAATTAATTATATTAACAATGAAATTCATTACAAACAGAACCTCTTAGATCCCCAATAGTATTATTCCACAATTCTGGACAACCCTACCCCCCCCCCCACTAGATCCCCCCAAATAGGATCAACCACCACAGAAACTCCAACCCATCATTGTCAGCGACTCCAGCACTAGCATCTCTAGCTCATCCATGTCAACTCCGGCCTTAGCCCATCCATGCCTGCTCTAGACACATCCATGATAGCTCCAGTCTCTACCAACTCATCCAACTCTAGCCCCATCCATGCCAGCTCCAGCTTTAGCTCATCCATGTCACCTATAATCTATGCCTCATCCAAGAGAGCTACAGTCTATGCACAAACAGATGCGCAAAGACCTCATATGGATTTGAGAGAGGTACACAAAAAAGTGACAAAAATATGATTACACAATAGTGATAAAGTTATTATCTTCACAATAGGGAATAAAAATTTTTGTTGAACTTCTTGCATTTGTGTTTAACTTTATTTTGACTTTCAACAAAGGTCATACCTATAAAAGGAAACAAACATTTAAAACAAAATTTTATTTAGAAAAAATATAGACTTGGCATTATGTTTGAAATAATAACTTTCAAAGTACCCATAATATCATATTTTTTAGTCAGTGGACCTAACAATATCAATAACCCGCCATCCAACAATCATCTCCAAGAACATGAAACAAAATCTATACAACTAGACATCCCATGCATACTCAAGAGAACAACATAAATATATCCCTACTAATAAAATTGTTGAAGATGTTTAATGGGAAGATACTGGAGGTTTACACCTAGATTATAAGGATCTAAATTTAATTCTCCTCTATTCTATTTATAATGAACAACCTCTTTTGAACCCCCCAAGGGGGACCTTCCTTTGAAGTTACTTTTTTCTCCTAAATCCTATTATTATCATGGATATTTTACTTTATAAATTTCATTCAATCCTATTGATTTATCTTCTTCTAATTTCCATGTTAATTCCATCAACCAAATTTATTAATGATTAAAAGAAACTAGTTAATGATTTTTAAATAAATGTGCACAAAAATGTGACTATATCAAAACTGCGAAATAATTAACAGTAGGAAAAACGAGTCTGAATATCAAACCATTATCCAAATACACCTCCATAATAAAATTTAGGACATTAAAAAAAACTAAAATTCCATGGGTTGAGGATGCAACTTACCAATTAAATTCTATAAGATACACAGGCTACCCACCCTCAAATAAAATGATAACCCTCAAATAAAATGATAAGTACCTGTACACCTTACCACTGGAATGCCAAAAAAGATCCTGAAAATCAAGGAAAAGACAAGAAGACTTACAATGAGGGGTCACATAACTCATTAGTACACGAACCTAGATGATCCCATCAACTAGAACTTTAATATAAACACCCAATCTACGACACATCACTGTCTTATTCACATTCCCTATCAACAATGATTATGGGAACACTAAAATAGATACAATATTCCAAAGAGAATGAAATGAGAACTCTAAAACAAATTCTAGATTCTAGATTTCACACACAGGCCATGTTTGCAATCTAAGTAAAATCCAGACTGTGTTTGCAAAGTAGAACACTAAGAAACCCATATGAAAAATAGGTGAGGGGATAGATTGCATAGACATAAATTCACATTGTATTTATACCAAATAAAAATATGAATAGGTCTAAAAATATTCCCTCTGCCCAATAATTGTAGTATACTTTCTAATCACTCTCATCAGATTTAACTAGTGCACATTTCAGCTTTTCAATGATTCTCTATAGTAGGGTAATTGATTAATTAGGAGAAAGAGAGGTGAATGTTCCTTTTTTTATTGGCTGGATTTTCCCTTAACCTGCTAGTTGAAAATTTTCAGCCAATATTGATTCACCCATCTAATAAAACATGTAGGTACATGTTCAGCATGTATCTTCCTATGGGTAGGACATCCAGCCTCTTCTCTATGGCCTCATACCTCCCCTTCCAAAGCTGTTAATGTTGCGCCATAGGGCAGACCATATGGTCCTAGCCTTCAATGCTCACGCTCTCCCTGCAATGAAAATTCTAGATTTCACAAATAGTACATAGATTCTACACATGGTCTGGCCTTCAATGCTCACCCTCTCCCTATAACGAAAATTACGGATTTCACAAATAGTACATAGATTCTAGATTTTACACACACTAAGAAACACACCTGGCTTCTACTTAGATTACACACATGGATGAGGCATAGATTGAATAAATGAATGAGGCATAAATATATTGTTAGTTAGAACACTAAAATAGATTCTATATTTCAAACCAAGGCATTATAAAGATGTGAGGGGAATTAAGATGTTAGTAAGAACACTAAAATAGTAATGAGGCATCAATATATTACCTTAAACATGCAGTCCTGACAACACCATACACTCCATAACCAACTATGGATGAATTAAAACCCTCAGGATATTCATGATACACATTATAAAGGTATCAAAGGAATACTACATGTCCATGTCAACAACTCCAACAACTTTTTTATTTTCATCCACAAAAGGTAGAGGAATCTGCAAGTAAAAATACAAGTAAAAATAGACATTATTCCTATATTATTATCATCACCGAGCACATTGGAAAAATGTTTAATAAAACAATAAATTCTTACCATGTCAAGACATTTATCCTTCTCATTTTTTTGGTGAGCTTGGAATTAAATTTAAAGTGATTTTTCCCTTTTTATGTTGTTGGCACGTCCATCTAAAGGCTTCATTCGAGATAGCAATCTGATCCCAATTTTCCAAAAATTGCGGATATGGTCATTTTATAGGATTTCTGGCTTAACACATTCAGCATAAGGTTTCTAATGACCATCACTATAAATAGGATTGATTACAAGTACAGGGAAGAGGAATTGGGCAAAAAAATATCTTATCTCATATGAACCACATCCACAAGAAGATCATGGTCCTTATCCATAATGGAAAGATGGTCTAAAAAGATAATGACTGTTCTGTTATCATTATTCTTGCTAATTGGGAGTGATCATAAATCATAAGTCTATGACTCACTATTATTAATGGAATAGTCTCTATAAAGTAAATAACACACAATACCTACATGGATTCATATGGCGGTTATCAACATGACTTGGCAACAATTTTCAAATTTGGAAACTAGAGAAACAATCTCACTAAGAAGAAAAAAGTTATCATCACTATTATAAATCAAAATCAATGTCATTAATAGTATACAGATGTTTTAATGATCCATTTATTTGTCAATAAAGGAAATACGTAGCAATCGTGGATGCAAATTCAAAAGGAAATTCAAATCTGAGTTCTAGACAGTTTAAATATAGATCCTACAATAGAGATTCACATGTTCAGTACTTGAAGAGGGGTTGAACAAAGAACCAATCGCATGACTAGAGAAAACTAAAATCTAAACCAAAACAACCTATCATACTCATCTTTTTCAACCTTCTATGTTTGATTATCATCATTAGATAAATAACATGACATTTTCTAGTGAGAGTTTCATTTACTTGTTAATTATCATTTTTTTTAGAGTTTGGGGTTTGGGGAATTGGAACCAGATATGGGAAATATAAAAATCATGAGTTCAAAAAGTAGCAATAGAGTAATGGAAAATTGAAGAGAATTAGATGTTATTTTAGGGTAGAGTGAAATTAAGGGTCTTGAAAGAATCTCAAAGAACATGTTGTAGATAATACCAATATCGTTGTCACTAATGCTAGACACACTAATATCAAGCAATTCTAAAAATTATAGCTTGAAGCAATGGAAACAATATATGCATCAGTGATTTCAGATCCAAGCATCAATAGGAGCATCTGCAAACTCCAAAAGTTAGCATCCACTAGAGAAAGTAGAAAACCATGAGAGAACTAGACTAAAGAAACATGTATGTTCATTGACTTTGGGAAACTCCTTCCCAGACCATCAATATTACAATTTTCTGAAATACAAAAATCTAAATAGAGTTCACTAAAATTAGAGTAGTTGATGACTATATTTGATAAGGAGTGATGATTCAAAAGAAAATCATAGAAAGTCTAGAAGAACACAAGCTGAAATCCATGAGATTAAAACACACTTCCATATCATACATTGTTTATTGGTAACAAAGCGTCCCAATTCACCCCCATTTATCCAATTGAAATTGAATGTCATGGTTCCATTTATGTTGTATGTGTGAATGTTTGGTAAAAGTAAACAACTGTCACCCCTTATGTTGTGGGAAAAGAAAAATCCAGGGAAAAAATTTGAATAACATACCTGAATGCATACCTGGTTTTATTGGTTCAAAATGTACAATCTAAATAGAACCATGCTGGGACACGGGGTGATGATCATTGAGCCGGGGCGGGGGAGGTGGCTGATTGGGGATGAGCGAAGGCCGAGTGTTGGGGGGAGGTAGGGGAGGCTAAGCGCTGGTGGGGGAGGTAGTCAATCGGGGAGGTGCGGATGTAGTGAAGAATATGGGGTGGGGGTGGGGGTGGGGGTGGGGGTGGGGGACAAGGTCTTAGGGTTGGGGATGGGGGGTCTCTGGGGAATGGGATGGGCGGGGAGGGTTATGGGGAGGGTAATAGGGTCTTAGGGTTGGGGAGGTTGGGGTCACGGGGAACGGGATGGGGGGGTGTTGATAGGTGTTTTATGTTTTTTTCCATATATGGGGGTGTATATATATATTAATAACTTTTTATTTCATATATGGATTTGTGTTTATATATATATATATATATTCATAACTTTTTTCATACATGGGTTTGTGTGTGTGTGTATAAACATAAATATTATATATGTATAAATTCATAGCTTTATTCATTATAAATATATATATATATTATCAATAAATATTACTTAATTCTGGATATTTTAATTAATCACATTTTGATATATTTGTAATAGGTAATATATATATATATATATTCATTTTTTGGTAAAATATTTGATATTATTAAATAATTCATTGAAAAAAAAAATTAATGGTAAAAAATTTATTGCTAATAATAATTAATAATACCATATTCATTTATCGGTAAATCAATTATTGGTATTATTATGATAAGACAACAGATTTAAATGTTGGTAAAAGATTTGTTGGTGTTGAACTACTAATATAAACAGATATATCTATTGGTAAAAAAAACTATTGGTACCAATAGTTAATATCAAAATAATTTAATATCTGTTGTAATTAATCATTTTTACCAACAGATATATTATCTGTTGGTAATTTTCTGTTGGTAAAGGTCACTTTTTTGTAGTGTAATGACCCAAACCTTTATTAATGAGAATTCACCTTGATCTAATTAAATTTATTATTATGTAATATGGTTATATAACATATTAAGTTCCTTATTTTTATGTTTTAGGATTTTAAAATACTGTTAAGAATTTTTACCGTTTTTAATATAGTCATTGAACAGTGATCACATGATTAGTATAAATATAAGGCTTTAACAAATCTAATTTACTCAGACAAAGGAAGTGATGACCTCATCCAATAGACTTTCCCCATATGAAGACCATTTGTTGGAGCTTGGAAAGGATGTGGAATCATTGGGCTTTGCTCTTGACCAATCCAAAGTTGAGCTTCAACACTTTAAGCTTGAATGGAACTGCTTACGTGATAAGTGGAAGAGGATAGGGATTACCACCTGAGTGATGTTATCTAAGCCACCCCAAGAGTCTGTCACCATCGCACACCATACTCTTCGGCCTTATGCGGGTATTATAAGGGGTTATGTAACAAGACCCTATCACTATGATCATGTATATTATTTTTGTATAGAGAATATACATTCATTTTATTAGTGTTACTTTGTAAACAGTTTTTAAAGAAAAAATAGCAATTATTTTAGTTATTATTAAATTATGAAATCTATTTTGATGAATTAATGGATTTTTTAATTAAATAAAATTTTAATTAAATATTATTACTAAATTGTTTTTTATTAAATATAAATTATTTTTTAGTTTTTATGAATACAATTGAAATTTTTATTAAGGTTTGAATGCCTTTTTTGTCCAAAACCCATGAATTTTCAATAAATTTCGGTTTTTATTTTTAAATTAAAAAAATAATATATTTAGAAAATTATTTAGATAAAATGAATATTATTTTTGGAATCAGGATGTCAAAATTATCCAATGGTGAATTTTTCATAATTTTCTAAGTTAATAGATTTTTTTTGGAAAAAATTAAATACTGTTTAAATATATAATGTGTTTTATGACATCATAATGACCCAATAATGATGTAATAAAATACTATAAATATTATTTTAGTCCAATATATGTTTTATAATTAAAATAATGTGATTTTAGGTTTGTTTTATTTATTTTACAAAACCTTAGTGGACCCTCCAAGACTTATAAAACATTTTATCTTTTTAAATTGATTTCCTTGAGAGTGTGACTCACCTCCACATAAGAAAGCTTAATATTTTAAGAAGTTAGTACATTGGACTTATAAAATATTGTTTTCCACTCTCCTTTGGAAAAATCCATGGGATGGTTTGTGTTTTTGATTAGTTTAATGTGTGGTGTCCCAAACCTAAATAATAAATAATTCCCTCTCCCTTCCTATATAACACCCCCCAAGCTCCCACTTAATCTTCACTCAAAGCCTTTGAATCAGGACCAACCCCATCCCTTCTCTCTCTATAATACTCCCAAGGCACCCCAAGCTCCCAATAAGCATCTCTCAAGCCTCTCCCAAGCCTTTGGTATCACACTTTCAAGTAAGGGATTTCTTCATTTCTCATTTTTGTCCAAGTTTCTTTATATGTCTATACCTTTGTATTTTCAATTACAAATGTTGGGGTATGATTTCTCACCTCCCCTATACTGAACTAATTATGTTTTAATGATTAGATACCCCTTTCCATTTAATAAATTCCTCCCATGTACACCCATTACCATGCCAAAATTTTGTAAGTAATTTATCTCTTCTCATTTACATTCAAGCAATTATTTTGTATTATTAATCTAAATTCCATTACATATGTTGGGACATGTATCTATACGACCCCCATTAATTTCCATTTAATGTAAATATTATGAGACACCCCTTTCACTCTCATTAACCATTTTTATGAATTCTTATGTCATGTCATTATGCTGCCGAAGTTGCATTGTGATTGTCCAAGCCAAAGTCATTGTATAGTGAATACCATGCCCATTTCTCTATAAAGGGTATTTACCTTTATGCACATTTCCATATTGATTATAGAGTTTTTTGTATTAATTCCACATTTCTTTATCATTGAATAAATTATGATGATTAATGAATCCATGTTATATGATCCATGTGGCAAACTTATGCATGAAATGAAATGATTAAGAAGGATGCACCCTGATAGCACTCCAATGCATTGGGTAAAGATTAATATCATGATATATCAAGTTCAATGAGATTTTAATCATTATAATTCAATTGAAATGAGGTTTTACTCATGCTCCATGCACAATGATCCTTGGATCATGCTAATACCTTGTTAAGTGTTGTTTCCACATTTCCATGTTATGATAATCATGTTATATCATGCCTTTATGTTCATGTTTCACTTATGCTCCATTGATATGCCTATTGCCTAATATGTATTTTATTCTTCATGTTATTCCTTGTTTACTCCCTTAATGGGCTTTATATCTCACCCTTTTCTTATGCATGTCCTTAGGTTATCCCATGCAATGCTAAGTACGAGGCAATGTAGTGGTCATGTAAAGAAAATTTTCAATAAAGATGTTGTGTTTCATGTTTTAAGTCATTATTTAATGTTCCTAATTTTCCAAGACACTAGACCTATAGATCCTTGTAGTTTTATTAATTGAAAGTTTATGTAATAAATCATGTTTATGTGTGAAATAAAGAGCATGGTTGTTATAGTTGGTATCATAGAGAGGTTTATTTATTTTTGGGATTAGGATTAGAAAACCCTAGTTAAAGCCTTAAGGAAAAGAATAAGTATAATAAAAACATCCCTCAATTTTGGCGAGTATTGAGTAAGTGTTTTATCAAGAAAATACATCCCTTTCTGGATACGAGTAAGTAGAGGCGGCTCTTGCACAGATTTACCTAGGAGTGAAAACTCAGAAAAAGAGTTTTAGGATTCACCTGAGGTATCATCGTACATGACAATGGGTCTTTCTACACTCTTGGTTACAAAACTCTTGGGAGATATACTTTGGTAAATTCAAAAGCTTAGTATGAACCTTTTTAAGGAAATAAAAAAATACACCTAATAATAAATGTTGGGAAGTAGATCATGGATAACATGGATTAAAGCCTATAGATTCATAAGTTAAAGAAATAAAAGTTATTTATAAGTCGTATGTTTTTGTCCTTGGATTACCCTTTATGTGTTACCTCTAACTTTCCTTTTATTCCAACCAATGGCCTGTAATATGAGGACTCAGGCTAACAATTGATGTGAAGATCAATGGGATTACTATTCTAATGAGATGCCCAATCAAATGGGAGCGAGAATCATGAACTTTTCCATGATATTCTCTCAGTTAACTCAATATTTTAATAGAAACACGGGTCAAGAGGAATGTTAAACCCCACCTAAGAAAGAATAAGTCTCAATCTAGATCTTCATTAGACAAAGGCCTCTTACTTTTAATAGATCATCTGATCTCTCAATCGTCGAACAATGGATCAACTCCATTGAGAAGATCTTCTCTATCCTTCATTATTCTGAACAAGATAAGGTACTTATGGATGCTTATCGTATGGAGGGTGAAGCTGTTGAATGGTGTACATTGATCAAAAATATGAAGCTTGAAGATGAGATTGAGGTATTAGAATGGAAGTATTTCTAGAAAATGTTTTTCGATAAATATTTTCCTCACACCCTCCAACTTATGATGGAAAAGAACTTCCTTGAACTCAAACAAAAAGACGAAGAATCCATTGGAGTGTATGAGGAAAAATTCACAGGGCTTGCATGATATGCATCTGGCTTTGTCATTACCCCATAATGCAAGTTTTTCCACTTCTTTACTGGGCGAAAACATAGCCTACGGAAAGCCCTGGAGATCCGTGACTTCAATAGCTATGAGTAAATTCTCCGATGTGACCTCAAGGTTCAAATGGAGGTCGGAAAATCTCAGGGGTATCATGGGGACAAGAATTGTAAGGTGGA
Source organism: Viscum album (assembly GCA_963277665.1). Lineage (NCBI taxonomy): Eukaryota > Viridiplantae > Streptophyta > Magnoliopsida > Santalales > Viscaceae > Viscum > Viscum album. The sequence continues at coordinate 696,113,902 of OY728157.1, forward strand.
ATTTAATTATGGTGGTCCGATGGATAAATCCAATGGTGCTAATAAAATCCATAACCCCACTTGCCAAAGGTGTAGAAAGAAGCACCCCTAAAATTTCCTGAAGGGGAAGAGGAAATGATTTAGGTGTGGAAGAGAAGGGCACCTAGCCGTTAACTGCCAACAAGAAAAACTTATGGATGTGAAATAGGAGAGGAACACTCTGTTCGACCCTCAATGCATTGTTTATTGCTTCAACTGTAAATAACTAGGGCACCTTGAAAATTAGTTCCCTAGGAGAAGGGTTTTTGGAGGAAACCAACAACCTCCAAGGCATCAAGGGTGAGATTTTTCCATCACTGCCACTGAAGTGAACCCCGAAAATGATGTGGTGATAGGTATGATAGTTATTTATTCATGAATATATAACATACCTTTTGATTCTAGTTCTATGCATTCTTTTATATCCCAAAATTTTAGAAGAACAATCCCAACACCACCACAAATCATGGAATAAAAGATGTTAGTGAGTACAGAAAATGGGGAAATCATTGAATCCCATGAATATAACTCCTCCCTGGTTAAAATATGTGGATTGACATTTCTAGTTAACCTCATCATACTCCCTCTGGTGTAATTTTTTGCAACTATTGGCAAGTATTGGATTTTCTTATATAGATCCATCATAAATTGTCGTGCGATGGAAATCACTCTCCATATGAAGAATAGACCCCCAATTCTATACAAGTTTAAGGAGGAAGATGAATCTTCTTTAGCACCATCATATAAAATGTGGATATTATTTCCCCATGAGAACACGTATCTGGATTATATGATTGAGTCTAAGGAAGCAACCAACCTTAAAGACATGCCTATTGTGAGGTAATTCGCGGAAGTGTTTCCTAAGTAATTGATTGGTCTTCCTCCTAGAAGAGATGTTGAATTCTCAATTGATATTCTACCTGGGCATTTCCAATATTCAAGACTCTGTGTATAATGGCTATTGTAAAGCTTGAGGAGCTGAAGAAACAACTATAGTAGAATCTGGATAAAGGGTTTATACGCCCAAGTGCATCACCATGGGGTGCACCAGTCCTCTTTGTCAAGAAGAAGGATGGGTCAATGCGCCTTTGAATTGATTATCATGAGCTCAAAAAAATCATGATAAAGAACAATTATCCTATTTCCTGAATTGATGACTTGTTCTATTAGATACGTGGAGTACAATACTTCTCCAAGGTAGATTTGCGATCGGGGTATTACCATGTAATGGTGAAGGAGGAGGATATCCCAAAGACTGCTTTTTGTATAAGACACGAGCACTATGAATTCATAATAATTCCTTTTGGACTCACAAATTCTCTAGAAATATTCAAGGACTTGATGAGTAGAGTCTATAGATATTACCTCAACAAATTTGAGGTAGTCTTTGTAGATGATATTCTAATATAATCCAAAAATAAGGAGGATCATGAGGAGCATCTAAGAAATGTACTATAGACCTTACGAATGGAGAATCTCTATGCAAATACATAAAGTGTCAGTTATAGTTAAATGAAGTATCATTCTTGAGTCATATCATCATAGACAATGGTATATCTGTGGATCCCTCCAAGATAGCTACAATGGAGGGATGTTCGAGGCCAACATCAGGGATGGATATTTGTAGCTTCTTGAGGTTAGATGGATATTATCACTAATTTGTGAGAAATTTCTCATGATTTTAAAAACCTCTTACCAAGATAACTTGAAAGGGAGTCAAGTTTTCTTGGAGTGATGAATGTGAAGAAAGCTTCAAGGAGTTGAAAAAGAGGCATATCACTGAACCCATGCTCACATTACCCATAAGTGGAGAACCTTTTTTGGTATTTAGTAATCCTTTGAAGAAGGGTATGGGTTTTCTATTGATGAAAAATGACTAAGTCATTGCCTATGCTTCAAGGAAATTGAAAGTTCATGAGAAAAACTATCCAACACATGACCTAGAGTTAGATGCAGTAATATTCGCTTTGAAAATTTTGTGGCATTACCTCTTTGGAGATAAGTGTGAAATATATGTGGACCACAAAAGCCTAAAGTATATATTCCCACAAATAGAGTAAAATATGAACCAACGAATATGGTTAGAGCTTATCAATGACTATGAATACTAAATCCATTACCACCCGGGGAATGTGAGCAAGGTGGAAGGTGCTCTAAGTAGAAAGGACCCATAAATTCTATCATTGATGAGAATTAAAAAGAATCTAATCTTCGTAGATTTGATGAAGATGGAATTGGGAATCATAAAGAAGGGAACATCATCAATCCTTTCACAAATCATTTCTCAACCGTCTCTTTTGGAAAGGTTAAAGGATGCTCAAAAGGATGATGTGGGAATCTAGAAGAAGGTGAAAACTATCAGAAAGGGAAATCCTCAGAGTTCAATGTCAATGAAGAAGGAATTGTGATATTTGGGTCAAGACTATGTGTTCCATAAAATCCAGAGTTAAAGAATGAACTTTTGGATGATGCACATAGTTCAAATTTCTCTATTCACCCAGGAAACACAATGATGTATCGAGATCACCGAGAGAATTATTATTGGGATAACATGAAGAAGGAGATCATTGAGTATACATCAAAGTGCCTGGTATGTCAGCAAGTGAAGTATGAGAGGCTAAAGTCTAAGGGGGTGATGCAACCATTACCCATACCAGTATAGAAATGGGATAACATCACCATGGACTTTGTCACCAGAAATTTGAAGACATCTAAATGAAAAAATGATATCTGGGTTATTTTTAGATCATCTTATAAAGACCGCACACTTTATTGTAATTTGGGAGGATTTTTCATTGGATCAAATGGAACTGATATATATCAGATATGTGGTAAGTTTTCATGGGGTACCACTATCTATTATATCCTATCGAGATCCAAGATTCCCCTCTATGTTCTGGAAGAGTCTCCAACATGCTTTGAATACTGAGTTGAACTTCTGTATGGCTTATCATCGTCAAATTGATGGTCAATTTGATCGGACTATCCAAACTCTTGAGGAAATGTTGAGAGCATACTCAATGGAATTCAAAGGGAGATGGGATCAACATCTTCTTCTATTTGAGTTCTCTTACAACAACAGGTTCCACTCAATCATCCAAATAGTACCTTATGATGCCCTGTATGGGAAGAGGTGTAGAACACCAGCATGTTGTGATGAAGTTGGGGGATTAAAACTCCTAGATCTGGAGATGGTCAAAGAAATAGTGGAGAAGGTTAAGACAATCCAGCAACACATCAAATCGAATCAGAGTCGACAGAAACGTTATGCTGACAATAATATACGTGACCTAGAATTTGATGTTGAAGACATGGTATTCCTCCTCATATCACCATGGAATAGAGTTATGATATTTATGAAAAAGGGAAAGATTAGTCCAAGGTACACTTTCCCTTTTGAGATCCTTGATCGCATTGGAGTAGTGGCCTATTGACTAGCACCCCCAACAAACCTATCTCAAGTACATGATGTATTCCATGTATCACTCTTGAGGAAGTACATACCTAACCCATCGTATGTACTCAATCCTGCAGTGGTACCATTGGAGAATGACCTCTTCTATGAAGAGAAGTCGGTGAAGATCTTATATCGTATGGAAAAAGTTCTACAAAATAAGACAATTCCCCTCATCAAAGGTGTTGTGGAAAAACCAATAGTTTGAAAAAGAAATGTGGGAATTGGAGGAAGTGATGAAGAAAAGTTACTCACATCTATTTTAGTGTGGGAAAAGTAAATTTTGAGGGAAAATTTTCTTAAGGGGGAAAATTGGAATGACCCAAACTTTTATTAATGAAAATTTCTCTTGATCTAATTAAATGTATTATTATATAATATGGTTATATAACATATACACTTCCATGATTTTATGATTTTTGGATTTTAAAATACTGTTAAGAATTTTAAATGTTTCTAATATAGCTATTGAAAAGTTATCACATGATTATTATAAATATTGGGCTTTAACAAATCCAATTTACTCGGAAAAAGGAAGTGACGGCCTCATCTAGTAGACTTGCCCTGTAAGAATCCCATTTGTCAGATCTTGTAAAGGAGGTGGAATCATTGGGCTTCACTTTTGAACAATCCCAAGCTGAGCTTCAATATGTTAAGCTCGAATGAAACTGCATATGTGAGAAGAGGAAGTTGATAGAGATTACCACCAAAACGATGTTATCCGAGCCACCCCAAGAGTATATCACTATCACACAACTTACCTTCTGGTCTTATGCAGGTGTTATAAAGGGTTATGTAATAATAACATATCACTAAGATTATTTACATTATTTTTTTATAGAGAATATACATTCATCTTATTAGTGTTACTTTGAAAATAGTTTTTAAAGAAAAAATAGCATTTTTTTAGTTAATATTCAATTAAGAAATCTATTTTGATGAATTAATGGATTTTTGAATTAAATAATATTTTAATGAAATATTATTACTAATTTATTTTTTATTAAATATAAATGATCGTATAATTTTTATAAATAAAATTGAAATTTTTATAAAGTTTTGAAAGTTGTTTTTGTCAAAACCCCTGAATTTTAGATAAATGTCGGTTTTTATTTTAAAAGTAAAAATTCACATATCTAGAAAATTATTTATATAAAATGAATACTATTTTTTGAATCAAGATGTTGAAATTATCTAACAATTAATTTTTCATAATTTTCTGAGACAGTTGAATTTTTGTGTAAAAATTAAATACCTTTTAAATATATAATGTGTTCTCTGACATCATAATGACCCAATAGTGATTCAATAAGATAATATAAACATTATTTTCGGCCAATATATTTTTTATCAGTAAAATAATGAGATTTTAGGTTTTTTTATTTATTTTACAAAACCTTAGTGGACCATCCAAGACTTATAAAACATTTTTTCTTTTAAAATTGATTTCATTGAGAGTATGAATCACCTCCACATTATCTAGCTTAATATTTTAAAAAATTTGGCCATTGTCCATATAAAATATTTTTTTCCACTCCCCTTTTTAAAAAACCATGGTATGGTTTGTGGTTTTGATTAGTTTAATGTGTGGTGTCCCAAACCTAAATAATAAATATTTCCCTCACCTTTCCTATATAAACCCACCCTAGCTCCCATGTACTCTTCACTAAAAGCCTTTGGATCATGACCAACCCCTTACCTCATCTCTCTATAATCCTCCCAAGGCACCCAAAGCTCCCAAGAGGCCTCTCTCAAGCCTCTCCAATGCCTTTGGGATCACACTTTGAAGTAAGGGATTTCTTCCTTTCTCATTTTTGTCCAGGTTTCTTTATGTTGTTATACCTTTTTCTTTTCAATTACAAATGTTGGGGTATGATTTCTAACCTCCCATATACTTCCCTCCTTATTTTTTAATGATGAGATACTCCTTTATCACTCATTAATTCCTCCCATGTACACCTGTTACCATGCTGAAATTCCATAAGGAATTTCACTCTTCTCATTTACATTAAAGAAATTCTTTTGTATTATTAATCTAAATTACATTAAATATGTTGGGAAATGTATATATATATATGACCCCCATTACTATCCATTTCATGTACATATGATTATACACTCATTTCTCTCTCATCATCCATTTTCATGAATTCTTATGTCACGCTATTATGCTGCCGAAATTGCACTGTGATTTTCCAAGCCAAAGTCATTATGTAGTGAATATCATGCCCATTTCTCATTAAAGGGTGTTCAACTTTATACACATTTTCATATTTATTATATAATTTTGTGTATGAATTCCAAATTCCTTTATCATGGAATAAATGATGATGATTAATGAATCCATGTTATATGATCCATGTGGCACACTTATGCATGATATAAAATGATTAAGAAGTGTGAACCCTGATAGTGCTCAAATGCATTGGGTAAAGCTGAGTGTCATGATACGTTAAGTGAAATGAGGGTTTAATCATGCTAATTCAAGTGCAATGAGGGTTTACTCATACTACATGTGCAATGAGCCATAGCTTATGCTAATACCATGTTAATTTTTGTTGTCACATTTCCATGTTATGATAATTGTGCTACATCATGCCTTCAGGTTCATTTTTATCTTATGATCCATTGATATGACTATTGCCTAACATGTATTGTATTATTCATGTAATGCCTTGTTTAATCCCTTACTGGGCTTTATAGATCACCCATGCAAGGTTATCCCATGCAATGCTAAGTATGAGGGAATGTAGTGGCCATGTAAAAGAAGTTTTCAATAAAGATGTTGTGTTTCATATTTTAAGTCATTATGTAATGTTCCTAATTTCCCAAGACATTAGACCTCTCAATCCTTAGAGTTGTCTTAAGTGAAATTTTTTGTAATAAATCATTTTTAACTATGAAATAAAGAGTAGGGTTGTTATAGTTAGAGTATTCCAAGGATATTATTTAGCACCATAAGGGATATAAGCCTCACTTTTACTAGTTTCAAGAATATTTCACTCTCAACTAGTTTATGCTAGGCTATATGAATTGTTCATATATGCATTCCCCATTATAATATGCCAAAATACAACAAAAATGGGGGAAGGTATATGAGCCTCCTCCTATATAGACTCTGAATGATGGTGGTGCAATCATTAATTAGTAGGAGAAGGAATATGTACATGGCTATAGTAAGCTGTCAGGATATTTCAAGTAGCTTTATCAAAATATATATGATCCTTACCTATGGTAATTTACAAATCATTCTAATAGACCATAATTAGAGTAATGATATGGGCCCAACCATAGTTGTATGACTGAATATTCCACTTGATTTCTCTGATAGGAATGTTCATCTGTCCTAAGGATATTTACAAACTAGGTTCATTGACCCTATTCAAAACAAAAATGTGAACTACAACCTGTTCCACATCCGTTATCGAGATATGATGATTGTCTTATTAGATGGGAGAAAGAATATTTTCTTTCACATGTGTGTCAACCTATTCATGTTGATTATGGTGACATGTCTCTCTATCTATTGGGATTGGGATATTTACTTATCCTTGTATCTACAACAGTTCCAACATATTCTGATGAATCTCTTCTATTGTTTCCTGAATATAGTCGCACATTAGCAGAGTATGTGTAGGAATATAGACATATTTGTTATCAATCTATAGGAAATACTGGAAGACATATTTTATTGAAGTTAGGATATAATCCCAGTTATTTTATCCTTGTTCCATCAAAATATTCCAATGTGCTTCATGTGTGATCATGAATAAATGTTCCTCCCCCATTGTTACTACCAGAATATGTGGGCAGACTTGATTTCGGTGGGTAGGGACATGAGCCTACTTATTTCTTACTCTCAGAATATGATGGATGGATTCATTAGTAGATATGAGGATATTATATTTCTCCCCTTGGATGGTAGGTTTTGTTTCCCAATGAAATATACTTGGTTTCGGGTTATGAGTGTATATAGTGGTGATCTATCAAGTAGTACCTACAATAAGTGACTATGGGACATTGAAATGATGGTGCTATTGGTGGCAGTAGATAGGACCCCTTCTCTAGGGATCTTGAACTATACTTGATCTATATATGACCCCTTAATCCACCTTTTTAAGGTTAAGATGATATTGATTATCATGATCTAGGGATAATCTCTCTAAATGGTTAGTAGTGGAGATGAGTGTCAGTAGTTCTTCCACAGTTTTCCATGAGTGAGATGGGCTGGTTAGATATAGTACCTAGAAACCTATATATATAGCACCGAGGTTCTAAATTTTACCATGTATATGGTATTCCCTAACCATAATGTTTTCACATGATTCTTAAGTCATTAGATTGGTGACAATTTTTTGTTATCCAAGGAGGTTAATATCACATTTTATATTATATAATGGTTTCTTCATGATGCCAATGTATTAAGGTAGGGTGATTTTCTTGAAAATAGTTTCTACATTCACAAGTCTGACAAGGAACAAAGTATCCAATCAGTACATCATCACATGTATGAATTATTCTCAATTTTCAATTTATAGGTAACACAATTGATCATTATTATGGTTAGAGGCTATTTATCTTGTGCAGTATTCATGAAAATAACTTGTTTTATGGGAGACCTGATTATATTTTATTATTGAGAGATTCAGGTTAGTTTCACTATTTTTTCCCCAAAAAATTTGGTGTGATGCTTGACATTTGATAGTGGATAATTGAGTGTGGTTGGATAATCGTTCACATTAGGTTCACAATTTTTGTTCCTTGAAAAAATGTGGGCATTATTACTAGTGTTTTATTGGGGGTATTGAGTGTGGTTTCACAATCATTCGCATTGGGTTCACTAATTTTTTTCTCTATAGGAATCATCCAATGACTCCTATATCCATAATTAATTACGATCCTTATATCCAAAAATAAGAAATTCGTTGGGAATTTCAAACCCAATTACTTTTAGTAACTCACATTGCTTAAGAGGATGGGATGTTGGGTTCATATTACCATTAAGGGAGTTCCTTTCTACTCTAAGACTCTTATAAATTTAATATGTGTTTAGGAATCCTTCCTAAATCCTAATACAAGACAAGTTACCCTTAAAAAACGATCAAACATTTAATCCTTGTACATGTGAGAGGTTTTTCTATTAATGATCCAATATATAATTATCGAATTATCTCAATATATTTACTATTTTTTAAAAAATTGAGTGGATCCTTATGTTTTTTGAATCTATATGGCTAAGAACTCTAAAGTATTCTACCATCCAAGAAGGTGATTGGTGTTTCGGGATTGGTATTGATCCTCTAAGAGGAGTCACACATATCATGAGAGAATAGGGATCAAAACCCACATAATTTGTTTATGAGTATTCCATGTAGTTTAACATTATGTGGAATGGATGTATATGAGTTAATTTTTGCATTGGGTATAGAGATCAATCCTTTGGATGTAATCCTAAATTTCCTGTTTCTAACAGGAAATAGTGTCCTTATAGTTAACTTCTTATACCAAGGAGGATGACCATCTATGGGAGGAATTTTTATCATTCTTTTAACATGATCAATATAAATTTTCAAGACCACATGAGTCAATCGCAGTGTGAGAAACAAGATATATAATAAGATCAAACACACCAAAAGGGATATAATATTAGAATTTCATGGTACTTATATACTAAGGAAGCCCTTATATATGAGACATACTTTCACACTATGTTTTCCGTTATATTTGAGCAAGGGTTACAAATGTAGCTTTAACTTATTGGGTAATTTTAATTACACTGGCTGCATAAGCCTTGAAAATACCTACATTCACATTAGCTATTCTATGTGTGAGGATAAAGAGATAGAAATAGATTAGAAACACTGAATATGCGTGAAAAAATTATGCATTAGAGAAGACAAGATGGAGTATAATTTGAAACCTAATGAAGGATGTGACCTCACAAGGAAATGTATTATATTTATGTATCTCAATATTTTGGAAGGCATCTTACGTATCTTATTTATAAAAATAATCAGCTTCCTTGTAGTTCAATTTAGTTCTTAATCCATTGATAGGTGAAAAAAGATGGTAGAACCAAAATTATTAGGTCATATGAACTAGAGTAAATGAAATGTCGAGGTACATACACCAATCTGGATTCCTATGTATTTTTTCTATCATTTATCCTCTAATGGAAAAAATATGTGTATTTGTTCTTTATCCTTCTATGGGTGAACAAATTTGATGACCATGAAAGGACTATTAAATATTTTATATTGAATAGTAAATCTTTCAAGGGAAAGGAACAAAAGGTTGGAATTAGTGAAAAATCCTAGACTATTGTGGGAATTTTATACATAAAATAGTTACTCATCCAAATAATTATTGATATGGGTTCACATGGTTTTAAGGTACATATCAAAGTGTTCATACTTGACAATGATGATATGTTTGAGGGTGTATGCCTGACATGTCCGACAAAGTCTATCTTACTAGGATGACATGTATGAGGGTGTCTACCAGACATGTACAAGGATTTATATCTAACAAGGATAACATGTCTATATATGTCCACCTGACATGTACGAGAATGTGTTCCTTACTTTTACAAGGAAGTTTGTATGATAAGGCTTACATATTTGAGGGTCTTTACATGACATGTCTACTGATTTTTTCATAAAAAGAATGATATGTCTGAGTATGCCTACCTGAAATTTTTTAGGATGTCCGCTTGACATGAGAAAATGTATTCACGTGATTGATCCAACATGTCTAAAGTTTGTCACATGATTAGGTGGATGTATATAGAGGCTTCACAATAACTATATGACATGTTTGGGTGTCTTATAATGAACTAGGATGACATGTCCAAAGGTTGTTGCATGATCAATGAAAATATCACTCGAAGCGCATGACCCATTGACATGAAAATTAGCATATCTTCCTTTATAGTAAGATTTATTCATTTTTTACCTTCATGTCAATTACTTAATATTTATAATTAATTTTCTTACTAGTGGGTTGCATGACCTGATTGAAATGTTGAAGATCCTTCTCACGACTAATGAACATATCACATAAAGCACATAAAGCTAATTTGTAATACCTTAAGTTACTGAATGGAATTTTAGGTTGAAGAATCTTGAGATCATCTATTCCTCTTCTCTATAAAGTCTTATTTTCCTAAGTGTGTGTTTTTTCAAATGCCAAGGGGGTGTTATAGGCATCTCCTCCTGATATATATGTTACATTACATGAATATTAAGTCTTAATTATTGCTTGAGTTGGTGGAGGAAATGTGTTCATAAGTCTGTGATGTATCATGCACTTCACATAATCAAGCCGCATGTTATCAATGATGTATACCACTTTTTACATGATAAAAAATGACCATGTAATCACTCCATCAATTCTATCTTTCTTGAATTCATGTATTGTAAAAGGGATTCTACGTGATCAACCCAACTAGTTTGTGATCCTTCATGAGAAAATGATACATTTAATTGGGCCTTTAGAATATTTGGATGAGATTTTTGGGGGCCTTCACATGATATAGGTTCCATATCCAAGATAATTTGTGAGCTTAGGACAACCTGTATAATATCCTTCACAATATCTGGAAACATATCGAATGGTTTTCACATGATCCATGAACTGATTACATGAATCACATATTCTATTAATGTGAATATAAAAATAACTCTCATCACATAAGGATGTCATAATATTACACTTTCTATTGTATTATACCTTTAATGATTATCAAGCATTTATCCACTAGGGTTTCACATGATCTATGTGGAAAAGTCCATGGGTATTCGCATGATTAGTCTGAAATGTATGATGATCATTGTGAGATCAAGATAAAATGTCATAGGGCCTTCATGTGACCTAGTAAATGATCGCCTAAACAATGTAATCTCTTCACATAAGGATTATCATAACCTAATTCACTCATGGATCCTATCATTTTTATCCTCCATCACATGAAAACCTTGAAAATTTTGAAAAATCTATCAACTGACATGTCACATAATCAGGAAGACTCACCTGAGGGTATTTTCATGGTGATGAGTGACTATCCAAAGGGGAATCACATGATTAGTGCACATCTCATACAAATCATGTCATCCATTCATGTGATGTTCCTAGGGGAATGCGATCATGATTTTTATTGAAGATCACGTGAATCATGGGACCCATGTGCTTGATTTTTTGTCATTATTCTTCCCTCATTCCCTTATGGGAATATAATAATTATTCTTTGTGCACTTATTCAACCCCAAATTTTGTGATTCATAATTTATGCGGGTCAAAAATATCATTATAAATAGTTGTGAGAGGTGGTGATGGAAAATGAAATACATCAGTCCATGAGGCAGGAGTCCTCCATATAGATTAATGGTGGATACATTTCCCATTTGATGGAAGAGGAGATGTAAATACATCATTCAATTAACAAACATGAACTCAATATATGGATGACACATTTTTTATTGTTTCATGATTTTTTAAGATGATTTTATAGGGTTGGAAGAAAAATTAAAACTAAAACATTTGGTTAAAATTAATAATTTTTATTTGAACAACCTCACTTGCTTCAACCTTAATCCCTCTATGGTTAGTATTCTGAAAAAAAAATACCTTTAGAAAATGGGGAGAGAAGTTAGGAAGGTCTTTAGGATGGAATTTTTTAACCTAATTTTTCTTTTAGTATGAAAAAAATAGTTTTGGGGGTTCCCTTTTATAAACGAGGGAGGGTTACTTTTAGATTTAAATAAAATATTTAATTAAAACAAAATAATTTTTAATAAAAAATAAATAGAAACAGATATATTTACAATATAGGATTTGGATTGGTAAAAATGAAACTATCCAATAATATCTAGTGAATTTTAGATTAGGTTTTGACCCATATCTATGTTTTTTAGAACATGTTAACCTTTTTTAATAATTACCATTAATACAATGTTTTTACTCTTTACGGGACATCATATTCACTATAAAAGAAAATTTAGCCTATAAATGGACAATGGATGCTATTTTCAATTATATCCCTATCACATGGCCAAATATTGGTTTTTTTGGAATTTTATATAATCTAATAAAATATTATTTGTTATAAAATATCACTAACATCGTTTATTGAAACCATTCATTTAATTTGACTTCTTAAATAAAAATACATTAATGTAATTCAAAAAAATCTTTAAAAAATCACTAAAATTATATATTTATCTTTAAAATTCATGAAACACAATAATTAAATCAATCTATATTACTTTTAATATTTATAAAATAATTTATTTTATTTTTATATTAAAAGGTTAAATACTGCAACATCATTGCATAAGCATTTAAGGTAATTATTTAATTAATAAAAATTATAAATAAATTACCATGTTAAAAAATAATTTATTTTTAAAATGATTTTTTATTACAAAACAGAAGTTGTTTTTATCCTTTTCAAAAAATATTATAGTTATTTAAATCAATAAAATGGCATTTTTTTACTTATAATTTATTTGAATATTATAATTGTCAAAGTCAAGAAAATATGGCACTAAGTAGAAATATATTCAAAAAATAGATAGAAATATCCAAATTAAACTCGTCCAAAAAGAAAAAGGCAACTGTTGAGGTTAATTTTGAGTTCTTATCAAATTATTTGTAGTAGTAATTAACCGATTTACCATTACTGAGATAATAATTATATACTATGGTTACTATTCATAATGGAAAGAACACAAAGAAACATTTTGAAAAATTTTTACCTAATGATTTCAAATATATAATTCATTATTTAGGATTCTATACAAATATGTGGAATAATTTAATTTAAAAATAATTCTAGAAAACACAATGAAAAACAAGTTTTCAGACAAATATATTTTTATGTATATAAATGTTTGTATACCAAATTAAAGATTAAAATTTATTACAAGGACTATAGTCATATTATATTTAATCAAAACAAACTAATTTAATTTCATAATGAATCCAAAAATGAATATGAAATTGTAAATAGTATATAATAAAATAATGTTTTCAATTAAAATAAGTACTTTTCATTATTCATTGAAAAATCAAAAATCTATGAAAGATAAAAAAAAATTAACCACAAGATAATTTTGACATACTTGTTTCAAAAAATAAAACCTTTTTATAAAATACCATTTCCAAAAGTGGCAGAAATTAATTTTATTATTATATGATAAAAATATATAAATAACTCTTTTATTGGAAACATGTTTTTGAAACATAAAATAAACTTTCCAAAAATTAAATGCTTATTTCCTAAGAACTAGCCAATAAATTTTTAGTGAGTATGATATTTATAAATATTTAACAATTTGGTTATTCTTATCCATATCTTACAATTGAAACATAATGTTATTCTTTTAAAATATCATGGTTTTACATTCTCCCTCATCATATAAATTTCATCCTTTATATTTTAACATGAGCTCGATAATAAATGTTCTGACATTTGAAAATACTTTTTTTGGAATACCACATCATAATAAGGGTTAATTATACTTCCAATCAAAAAAATTGAGGAGAGATGTATGAAGGTCATCCAGAGTAATAAATCCTATGTTTCCAAATAGGATAACCTTAGTAGGAATTGAAAATATGACCATGGATAAAGAACTTAATTTCCATATAATTATGGAGATATAAAGACCATTAATCACTAAAAAGTGCATGATCAAAAGAACATTGATGACCCTAAATCCAAAAACTAATGAGGTGTGAAAAAGACCATTGATTCATTATAAATTTAGTTAATAAGATAAATTTTTTTTCATGATCACTTTCGTATATTTGAGGAATTACTTTACCATCTGAACTTTGAACATAAAGAAATTTACCTACATGACTCATAAAATTTTATCCTTTAACTAATTTCTACCATAATATCATCTTTTTATCAAACAATGAGTATTAAAGAACAATTTTTTATGCATAAATCACAAAAATAATCTTCTAATGGACCACATAATACAAAAAAGGTTGAAAATACATTCAAACTATCTTTGCACATTAACTAAAAATTAAATGGAAAGGTTAAGATAATATAATTATCTAGTAGAGTAAGCCTTCATATAAATAAATAAAACATTAATATTCAAATCATCAACAAAAACACCTAAAGTTCATCATAGATCATTTAATAAATAACTAATGTCAAAATACCTTAAAATACTCCCATCCATATTTAAAACTCAAAAATTAGAAGGATTAGATCACAAATTATTCTAAAATTAATTTAATATTTATCTCTAATCGTAATCATTTACTCATAATGATATATTCCCAAACATTTGTACTCTCTAATAATAAAATAAAAATAATATGTTAATTACTTCAACAAATAACCTATATCATTATAAATACACATTAAAATCATATATTATTCCAAAATATAATTCACTCTTTATTCCTCAAATAAAAATATATAATATTCATTCAACCTTAATCATACAATGTTCCCAAGAAAATATAGTGATCTTTTTATAAAATAACATTAATAACTTAGTCACTAATTTATTTTAGAAAACCATGGCTATATATATGATATAACATATATTCCCAAATTATAATAACCCAAAATTACATCATCCACAAAGATCATATAAAACCTAAATTTTATCAATAACTTCAAACATCAGTCCAAAAAAACATTATTACTCAAATAAACCTTTTAAAAAAACACATACTCAACCTAAGGGTTGTATTACTATAAATTTTAATCAAAATAGTATTAGTCATCTTAAAATCATATCACATAAAACCATAAAAGGAGTTTCCAATACATTAAAGATATTATAAAACCTAAACTCATAAACACATGATTGAATTTATAACACTTGTGTTAACCATAAATGAAAATATACTAATATCCAAATATTTTCTCCGATGTTAACTATATGGACCAAACCTTAAACATATAAATAATCTACTGTATTTAGACCAAAAATTTATTTTCTTGTATTCAAAATGTTCTTTTAGGTTTAATGTTTTATATATTTTATTCATCACCCTTACATAAATAAATATTAAATAACAAAGCTAGAATTTCCACTTAGTATCCATTTTCTCCAAAATAAAAACCTTATGATATAAAAATTTTTAATTTCATGTGATATATTCATGATTACCATCTTGAACTCATCCTTTGATTTACACATCCTTAAAACCCAATGATTTTTCTTAAAAAGTGATGAGAAAAAAAATCTTTTTAAGGGGATATATAGGAAGAATGAATGAAACAAATTTGTTCATGAATACTTATGCAAGATTTTTATTATTAAAAAGTAAGCTTCAGACTCAGAATTAATATTTTATTATGAATGAAATCAAATTTTCAACATAAATATTTTAATAAATAATATTATAATAAATATTAATTGAAAAATAAAACTGATAATTTTTACTTTATAATCATAGAAAAATTTATAGAAGAGTTTTCAAAAAAAGTTAAAGATTTAACCCTTACAAAGTATCATATACGTTCCTTTAAACATCACCTCATAAATAACCAAATAGTATCATAACATAATGAACATGGAACCATAATATCATGGAAACATATGAAATGTGTAATAAACACAAAACATGACATAAAAATAATTCATAAATAACTTCTAAGACAATATCACAAGGTGAAAAGAGACCCATAGTGGATTAGGTTTACTCTGTAATCCATTATATAGTGTTTCATGAGACAAAACATTACACAATGCATTGGAAATATATCTGGGTTCACCCATCATAAAATGCACATGAATACGTGTGCTAAAATAGAAAATAAATTATATGGAATAACTATAATAATTACCCATATAAATAAATCAGTTTCATAATCCTACTTCATAGCATAATGAAAAGAGATTTCATAAAGAAGGCATTTGATAGATTAACATATGGAATGTATTACCCTATAAAATAAGTGGATAATAGTCTTGGTATACATGTTAGATAAATATAAAAAAATTCTGATTAATTATATAACATTAAATAGAGATATATAATGAGAGTTAGAGAGTACAAGTTCATAACCCAAAAGAAAATGTGTGGTTTAGAGATATCCTTTACACTAGTAAGAAAAAACTTTCAATATATAAAATTATTCATTCCATTTAAAAAAGTTTTGGAAAATACCCAGAAAAATGGAATAAGGGTTTTTATTTTAAGAAATCATGGAATCTTATAAAGGATTACAAACATCAAATAATGGATGTGGTTCTAGGAAAATCCATTGTTTCTATATACATTAAAATAAAACATTCAAGTTTTCTTTTATAAATATAGTCAAAATTTTCCCTATAAAATATGATAAATATTCCATTTGAAATCTTTTTAAAGAGATAAATAATATTTAATTTATAAATATTTTATGTCTATGTAAATTCATTCATAAAATAAGTTTAATAAAATTATCATGGAATAAAAATATTTCAAAAATAAATATTCATAACATTGAAAATTTTGTTTTTAATAAAATATCTCTCGTATGTAAAACCTTAAAAATATTCCATTTTAATAAAATTATAAACATTGTAAAATGTAGGAAAAATTACCTTTATCATCCATTTAATAATTAATAATAAATTTACTGATACATTGAGATGAACATGGACATGGGGGAAAACTCTGATGGGAAATTTTAAAAGATGGTTTTTTCAAAAGAAATTCCATCACCTCAAGCACAACACATCACATGTGTTCCTTATCTTATTGAATAATAAACATATGTAAATTAAATGATTTATTTATAACATTTTTTAGGTTTATTATTCCTTTTACAATGTTATAATATATTACATAGTCTATTTAGCTTACATTGGATATTTCAATGATATTCTGCTCATTTTTTCAAAATGACATCAGTAGGTTGGCTATAGTAAAAAAGGTCATTAATAAACCCTATAAATAATAATAATAAATTAAATAATTATCATTTTAATATAATAATTATTATTTTAAAACCAACAATTTAGTATAATTTTAAAAATTTAATTACATTATAAGCATGGAGATGATAGGTCTTACGTCTGCATGAGTAACATTTAAATTTTTCAATGATCATGATGGAAAGAAGTTAAGTATTATTTACCACTATAAAATGAAAATTATATAATAAATAATATATTATTACATTAAATATATATATATATATATCATCCATGTGATGTGGTGATAAAAAACTAATCACATTACTTTGTGGAGGTGATAGTCCACACATTTGCATGAATAAAGTTATGCTTTTTCAATGAATGTAATGGTTTGAAAATAAATGATTTAATATCTTTAAAGAATGATAATTGTGTAATATTATATATATACATTAAATCAATATTTATAACCAAACATGAGAGGTGGTGATAGAAAGATAATTATATTGGTCCGTGAGGGGGTAGTCCGTTGTACATAGGAAAGATGGATCACTTTCTAATTTTAATCAAGAGGAGGTGGATATCGATCATGAAATTAACATAAAAACAAAATATTATATTTATGATAATGTTTTTATTTTTTCATCATGTTTTTAAAATATTCAAAGGATGTGTGGGATGAAATAAAACTAAAACATTCAGTTAAAAGCTATACATCTTCTCTGGACAACCTAATTTTCTTTACACGTTAAGACCTTTAAGGTAGGTATTATGTCAAAAATAAGACTTCTATGCAATGTTAAGGGATGTTTTCAAGGTATTTGGTAAGTTTTATTATGAATTTTGTTTTTTCACTACGTGATAATGAAATAGTATATATGGTTCCCTATTATAAGTTAGGGGATGGAAACTTTTAGTTTTTCTTAAAATACTAAATGAATATAATTTTATTTTCCTGGAAAAAAATAAAACTAATATAATTCATATCTAGGATAAGTATGTGTCAAAATAATATCATAAAAAATTAGACATGTTTAGATTAGTCTTGTAACTATATTTTGTTTTTTTTAATCCATGTTAACCCTTTTTGATAATTACCTTGATTAATTTTTTGAAATCTTTCGAGGTCAATATAGTTAATAAAAAAAATCCAATAAATGGATCATGGTAGATATTTTAAAACACATACCCATAATTTCAGTAAATATAATATTTTTTTTAATTTTAAATCATTTATTAAATTATAATTTATTATAAAATATCATTAAATTTATTATGGAATTATTAATTTAATTTGACTTTGAAAATAATATGGGAGTAATGGAATTAGAGTATTGTCATTTAACATATAAATAAAATGTTATATTTTTTTTTAGAAAAATAGTGAAAAATAATAGTTAATTCAAAATGTATTAATTTTAATATTTCTAAAATCATTTATTTTATTTTTCAATTAATTAAACAAATTATGTGTTAGAGTTACAGAAGCATTCATGGTAAATATTTCATTACTAAAAATTAAAAATAAATTACCATGATAAAAAATAATTTACCTTCCAAATTAATATTTATAAATAAAAATAATTTTTTTATACCTGCCACAAAATATTATTATTATTTTAATAAATGAAATTTTTGTCTTTATATTTTACCAAAATATTAAAAACGTAAAAATCAACAAAATATGGCACCAAGATTCCATATATTTGAAAATATGATGGAAATTACCAAACTTAAATCATAAAATTGGATAAATTCAAGTTTTAGGGCCAATTTCTAGTCCTAATCATATCATTTTTAACCTTAATTATCCCATTTACCCTTACTATATGGACAATTATTTTTTTTGGTTAATATTAAAAATGAATGAAAATAAAAGGGAACTATTTACCAAATTTGGGCATAATTATTCCTAATATTTAATTAATTTCATAGAATTTTTGTAATTTAATTTAAAATTTATCTTATAAAACACGATGAAAATAAGACTTTTAGAAACGTGAAAATTAAAGTATAAAAATATTTTAATTCAAAATTTAATATAAAATTTATTACAAGGACTATAATTTTATTATATTTTAAAAAAATTACTAATTAAAATTTATAAGTAATCCAAAATTGAACATGAATTTTTTAACTCTTTAATATAAAATATAATTTTCAATAAAAATCTGTATTTTTTCACTATTCATTAATAATCCAAACCTTTTAAGGGGATCTAAAAATATCCCCATAAGATAATTTTGATATAATAATTTAAAAAATATATCATTTTGATGAAATACCATTTCTATAAGTGGTATAAATTTATTTTATTGTTTGATCAAAAAAATAAATAAAATTCATTTCTGAAGGAAACATATTTTTGAAACATAAAATGAATTTATAGAATATTGAATGTTAATTTCCTAAGCGTTAATCAATACATTTTCTTTGAGTATTATTTTTATATATATTAAATAAGGTATTTATTTGTAATCATACCTACTAAATCAATATTTAGGTTATAATGATCATAATAAAATAATAATATTTCATTGTTAATTTTAGCTTGATGTTGCATATCATATATTCTATCAAACATAATGTTCTTATATTAAAATTATGGGGTGTTAAAATTATAATTTTTACCTATTGAGGTAGATTCATGAGGAAGGCTATTGATATTTTGATATGGTAATATATCTTTTTCTCTAATTATTTTAGTTATTGATGAGTATAAATGATAGATACACTGCATTTTATTAAACAATTTTGGTCAAATTCCATGATTAAAAACTAGTTAGTACTCAATAACCTTGATTATGTATTTAACTTGATCATGACCTATTTAATCATATTTCATGTAAGAAATATATATTAAATTATATGATAGAGGTCTATTGATGATACCTAACAGGACCCATAGACTCATACCCAACACATGAACCATTATAGATAAATATAAATTATTTTTCATGATATCAGTAAAGGAAGTGGACATATAATAGGTGGTTGCATATATTTATGGGAAAACAGAAAATAGTATTTTTTTTCAACTTATAGTGAAACATTCCTCAAATTATTATTATTATTATTATTATTATTATTATTATCAATATACGATCATCCACTAGGGATTGTATAGGGATTTCATATGTGTATGCATGATTGTTGTGGTATGACAAATCTTTTTGTTGTTATTTTCATCTTTTGGTATTGTTATTTAGGTTGTTATATTTTCTTCCACTATTATATTATTAATGGTTGTATAATTTTGACATTTTAGGACTGTTATGAAATAAAATTCATAGTATCCTGGTGGTATGGATCACACCATCATTCCTAGTCAACAGTAATGTTTGTAGAACAATACACACCTTCATTATAGTGATGACCCCAAACTAGGTCCTTGTTGGTGGTTGTTATATAAGGATGTTTTATCCATATATATAAAAATTAAGAAAATATTTTTACTGTATAAAAATTTAAACATATAAATATTAAATCAATTATATCAGAAGAAACCTTCTGTGAAATGCTTTAAATTTCCCATATGCCTGTGTTTAATAAAAACATGAAAATTTGGGAAAACTTCACCATCAAAAGATAAAAGGAACATTCATGGGTTATTTTTGAAAATAAATATCCTTTATTTATTGAAACTAAAAAATATTAATATGATTTACTTTTTTATAAATGCATCAAAGATCCTAAAGTTAATAATTTGATAGATAAAGGGATTTATAAAATAGAATATGATGAAAATTTAAATTCAGTGAAATGAAATGATAAATAATTAGATTACGAGGAACTCATAGTTGAAATTATTTTAAATAGATCATTTATGATTAATAGTTTTATTTTTTATTTTTATAATAGTATACAAATGTAAAAAAAAGTGGGTTAAAGTTATGAATATTATTAGAGTTATAAATATCCAATTTTAAAAAATAAGAATAAATTAATTAATTGATTAAATAAATTTTTTTCCCAAGTTGAATCATATTATATAGATATTGATATTTATTATAATGAATGGTTAAAAACTATGAATGAAGAGTTGGATCAAAAGGAACATATTATTAAAAAAAGTGGATATTTGATAATAAATTTAACGATAAAGAATAAATTTTGTGAAAAAGTAAATACTAATTTGAAAGCGATATTCTCATATTTAGGGAATTTATTTTGAAGTGAAAGTTTCTTTAATTTCAGGGTTTTTAGAAAATATAAATTTCATTTTCATTTGATCATAAACAAAATATGATTCATATAAAATAAAAGTGAAATTAGTATTCTTGATTAGATAACTGAAACAAAAGACATATACCAAGAATCTTGAGTGTTTCACTATTTATAAATATTAAAATAGAGTATGAAAATTAAATGAGAGCAATTTTGGTTTAATGAATTCCCCAAAGTCATGGTATTCCATATTTGGTAGTTTTTTAAAAAACATGAATTTTAAGAAGGTCTATGTATAAATCATCTATTATTTAAAGGATTTGAGTACCAGTATATTAATTTCTATTGATTATATTGAGGAAAATATTTTTATTAGTGAAATACGTACACATTTATGGATTTTTTTGAACAAATCCATAAATTTTTTAAAATGTCCTCAGTTCGGGAACTACAGAGACATAAATTAAATAAATTAAATAGTGTAAATTATCTTTTATGTGAAATTTTATATATTAAAACTAAATAAAGTTTTCATTAGATAATAAAAAAAACTATGAAAATCTGTCACAAAACATAATAATTTAAAAATGAAGAGGATTCCCTTAATGTGGATCAATTTTTGTGTAAATATTTTTTCTTAGAGGAAAATGTTTGTGTTGAAATTATTAATGAAATTAGTAAAATTAATCATAGAGAAAATATATGGGATTCAACAAAAAAAATTACATAAAATATATGTATAAAGTAACACATTGAATACCTATAGTAGAAACATAGTTTTCCAATGTTTATTGGTAATGATTACCAATGTAAAGTCAATCTATCTAAGAATCTTGAACATCCCTACAGATGAATGAAAATTAATGTTAAATATAATTTCAGTAAAATAACCCTACATGTTATATGGTAAAATAATATATTTTTATACAAAATTTGATATTAAATACATATTTATAGAGTTATCATATATAAAATTTCAAGAATTGTTTTGGATGAAAAAGGTTTCGCCTCACCCACTTGATAAATATGGTTTAATTTTGTATACCCATTTCTATTATATATTGATTGAATTTTTTAAGGGGTAAAAAATAAAAATATTTTATCATAACCTATGAGATAAATTTATAGAATAAATGATGAATTTAAATTAAATACTCAATGAGATATGAAAACTTGGGGGTATATTTATGAGTTTTTTATGTATATGATGTATTTCTATATTTTAAGGATTTCTAATGTTGATAAAAATTCAAAAGGGGAGATTTAAGACCACATAAATTTCTATTTTTATTTTTTATCAGTATCTGAGCTATAATGAAACTTTATTTTAACAAATTTGCATTACATGGTTTTTTTGGAAAACATAATACATTACAAAAATAGATGCCCAAAGGCCATATTATTCTAGTGACTTTAGAAACATGGAAACATAAACACTTCCGGTAAAGTAATATACATTATCTCCCAATGGGTTCTTCATGACCAAAAACCTTCTTAGATACATCGAACATAACACATATCTTTATAACATGGGGAAAAGAAAAATAAAAATGGGTGAGATTAGATGATCAATAAGGGTAAACAAGTGAGATGTGTAATCATGAACATGGGCATAAGGGTATGATAATGTGATCATAATACTAGAAGATCATGAAAAACAAATAAATGTTCATAAAAATGAATTAGGGAATAAATATTGTTATTTCATAACACATTAATAACAATGTAACCAAGAGTATATGGTATAAAAACATAACCTAGGTGTAAGATAAGAAATTTTGGAAGACACATAAACATATAAAATTATTTTCATAGTAGTCAATTCATCACTTCCATGGTCATATTAATAGTATGAGTTAACTCCCCATATCATCCTGGTAGTCATGGTTCACTCCCATAACCAAATTACTAGTCAAGGTTCACTCTTAATACCATCTTATCGAACATAGTCCTTTACGAAACTGAGTTCACTCCCCATTCCATCCATGTAAATCTCATGAGATATAAATATGTACCCATTGAATTAGAGGTAGATATAGGTCTCACCCATATCATAATGAAATAATACATATGTGTTCCACAAGATCAAAGGAAATCATTTATTAACCCATTAAATGAAATGAGTATCTTAAACATGTAATTATATCATAACCTCTGGAGAATAGATAGGTTCCATAATCATTTCATTAAATCATAATCTATGAAAAGAAGTGGGTTTATAAACATATAACTCATGAAAGATAAATTGGTTTCACAACCATCATTCCATAAAAACATATAACATTGAGAGAAAAATATGAATGGAACCTTTAGATCATTTACCTATAAAGGCATGAGTAACACAAATATATGTCATCTTAGATGGAAAAAAAATTTCAAATATTTTTTAAAAACACTTCATAAGGAAATAATCCTTTATATTTTAAAAAAAGATATTTCAAACATAAAAAATCTTAAAACCATCATCCTCGAAAATATCCTTGGAAACATTTTTAAAACCTTTTTCTTTGAAAACTAATAAAAGAATATTGAAATCATATTAAAATCAATTTTCCTTAAAAATTTATAAAATATTCTTGAAAACGTTTTGAAAAATATTTTCATTGAAAATAATTTGAAAACTTATAAAATTATTTTTTAGAACATTGAAATCATTTTATTCAAAATCAACCTTTTTAAAACATATAACAGGAGCTTTCAAAATAAATTAAAAGAGTTTTTTAACATAAAAACTTTTGGAAACCATTTTTCTTGGAAAAAAATATTTAAACAAATAAATTTCAAGTATATTATTACAAAAAAAAATTATTATAAAAAAATATCCTTGTAAACTTACAAATTAATTATCAAGTAAATGATGGTCATGATGGTAGGTATGTTCGTACATGCCAAACATTCCATTTGCACATTAAAATTTTAGAAAAGTGACTTGATTGAAAATGAAAAGAAGAATCCTTTTAAAATAGTTTTTAGAAAATTTAATACATGGGAAAAATTTAATATAAATATAATAGGATAATATTAAAGATTTTTTGGAACATTTTTAGAAAACATGGTTTTTAATGAACACATATTTATGACCAAATGGAGAAAAAAAATTAATTTTTCATAAAAATATTTTCTTAACTATCATAAAAAAGAATAGTGGAATATTATAACAGTAATTGGATATAAAATGAATAAATAGAGGTTAAGAAAACTCATGATATTTCTTGAGATATGGATTGTAATATTTCATCAATGGAAGAATAATCACAAACAATCTCGATAAACTATGTGATTTTAGCAATAAACAGTTACCAATTTTGTAACTTTGAATCATAATAAAATGGAAAGAATAAAATTAAATGAATATTAAAATATAATGAAAATAATTTAATTTATTATATATCATTTCAATGGTAGTATATACACCTCATATAGATATATAGGTTCATAACATGACATGTGTCTCAAAGAAGGCAAATTGAAACAAAATTACTATACAGATTTGGATGCTTTTGAAATATAAAATCTATGAATGAATTATTATCAAATACATATGTAAATACTCATAAATTATGTTATAATAATCATATAATACATAAATGGTTATTATAAATACCACATATAATAAATAAAAGGTAAACATAGCTTCTGTCTAAAAAAAGTGAGATGAGAAAACCCTTAACTTATGTTTTGACTCTCATTGTACTCATTCAAACATCCTGTATAATAAGTAAAAAATTATTATAAATATATAAGAGAATTATATTCATATATATAATACCATATTTTATTTACATATGACTTTATATTACCATTTCATTAATAACTTCGTGTTAACATTGAAATTCTGGTGGTAACCGCCTTGTTTTCTATACATTTTTTGACTTGTTATTCATTGTCCTCTTAATTAGATCATGATTTACTTATTTATAGAATAAAAAAAATTATATTAATATAAAATATATTCATTATATATTTATTTATAATAATCTATAAAATATATAAATATTAAAGGATATACACCATTCATAGAGATGGTAAGTCGTACGTATACATGAACACTGTTATGGTTTTCTTGACGTATTGAAAGAAATAAAGAAAATGAATTCACTATGTATATATATTACCATTAAATTAGAATTATTATTTAATATATATCACATACATTTACTAAACTCATCTTTAATATGTTCCATGTATAGTGTGAACGAATCACATCGCTATGATGAGGTGGTAGTTCACAAGTCCACAAATGAAGTTATCATATTTACCAAAAATGGAAACAATGAGGGTATATTTTATATAGTAAGTAAATAATATTAAATAAATAATAAATATCATAAATATAAATAAATCATAATTTCCATCATAATTATCAACCATGTGAGGTGATAAAGTTAAAACAAACATCATTGTTTTATGAGGTAATAGTTCACCGTACACAAGAATTATAAGTCCATTAACCATTATATCACTGTTTATGTATGTATATGAAAAAACCATAGAATAAAAATATATAAATATATCTAGGATATTGTGGTTATTATATAATCATGGAATAAGAAGATTTTAGGGTTGTATAATGAAAATAAAATAACAGATCTTGAGGAAGGATGTGACCTCTTCTTTTTTGTAACTCCAATTGGGTTTCACCAAAGGGATTCCTTGGATGGATTTATATCCAAAGTGGGGATTCTTGGATTAAGATAAGGATTTTGGAGGTTTTTTAGGAATATATTTTCCAATACAAATGTCTTGATAAGTGTCAATAAGTGAGAGGGTTGAGTTCCTATTTATTGTGGAAGAGGAGTGTCTTTCTTGTAAATTTTTGAAAAGGGAATTTGAATCACTTGTTTCCCATTTCATGTGGCTACAATAATGATCCAAACCTAATAAAAGGTAATATAGGGTCTAAATATGGCCATAAATGGCCTTTTTATTAGTGTTTAGGTCAGTTTGGCCTTATGTTTAGGGTGTACTCTTTTGTTCAACTACTTTTTTTCTTAATCATTGTCACTATTTTTAATCACATTCACTAATATTTTTAGTCAAAACATAGTTTCCCATATTATAAATTATAAATTATTACAATTGAGAATATAGAATACATTTTTTAAAATTACAATAATAGAAGTGGTAGAAATTAATTTAAAATTAATACCGTACACATGGAACTACAACAGGGTTTAAGCGGAAATGTTTAAAAGTATGAAATATTTTTATATCCTATTTCTATTTTAAAATTATTTCAAGCAACCAAAATTTAATTAATTGATATAAAATTATATAATTAAACTTTAAAACAAAATTAAAATATAATTTACCTATATAAATAAATTATAAGAAACTGTAGTTTTAAATTAAAATTCAATGTTTTTTCAATGTTCATCAAAAAGTGAAACTGCTCAGAAAAATACCAAAAATTCACCTGAAGTATATTTTCATATTACTATTCCAAAAAATGATGTTTATTTTATAAAAAAAATATTTTTAAAAATAATATTTAAAATTGGTTCACTATTAATAGGTGTAAAATTACCTTATAGAAAAATACACCATTTTATTCATAAAATTGGATTTATTATTATCTTATAACTATCAAATCTATTAGATGGTTATAAAAATTATTGATTAAATATATATAATATATAAATTTTATTAAATCAATTATCAAAATTTTATTTCTTAATTTATTGAAAAAATGTGTTCATATATAGGAAAATTGTTTTCTTGGAAATTTTTTTTTTCATATAGTTATTACATTCACTTCTACTAATTGAAAACCAAAGGATTCATTTTATATACATGTGTAAATTATATTTTGAAAATTTATTTAATATTATTAATAACATCCATTCTGATAACTATTTTGTAGTTATTATTATGTTTTAATAATAATATTAATAGTGACTTGTAGTTCAGTAAAACTCAACCTTATATGCAACAAAATCTATCGAAGGGGCTCAGTATTGTCTGTATAACAAACCAAACATGGTTTTTAATATATAAAAATATAATCTATGTGTTTCTTGTAGTGAAATTTTGACTTAGTATTGTGTATAACACAATCCATACTTTCTACTTTTGTATAAAAAATACATATTCAATTTTGTGTTAAATGAAAAATATCAAAAATAATAAATTAATTCAAAAATAATAATTCCCAAAATATTAGGGTGCTAAATTCTACCTCCTTAAAATTAATCTCACCCATAAAATTATTTTGGGTTATCAATGTTTTAATACTTGAATTTTCTATTCATAAAATCTCAAATCATGAAAATGAATACTAAAAATTCCATTAAAAAATGAATGTTGGAAATATAATGGTTATCCAAAGTAACACATGACTAGGTTTACACATATGAGAACATATTTGGGAAGTGAAAAAATAGTAATAGAATAAAATCACAAATAATAATATATATTGATAAAATATCAATGATTACAAGAAAGTGGGCGATCCATAAAAATTTAAAAAGAAAAATACCATAAACTACAAAAGTGTAAAAGAGGTTATTGCTATCGTAAAAAATGATGATCATCGGAAATTTTTTTATTTCAATACCCTTTTCCTAATGTTTAATAATTTTTATGAGAAGATATAATTAATTGATTTCAGTAAAAACACACCCTTTATTGTTCCCTAATCAATTTCCACTAAATCTATCATTACAAGAAATTAAGGTGATTTTTTTCATTCTTTTAGAATTATCAGATCATGAGGTTAATAAATAGAATGATAGGTCATTCTATATTTCCTTATAAAAACAAAACGATAACATGAGTTATACAATATGAATAAATCCTCATATGGTGGAATAACACTTTAATCCCTAAAACCTCAACAAAGATTAAATTAATCTATTTTATAATTGGTTAACCTTGTAACCCTTTCAAAATATAATTTACCAATCATTCCCTAAATTTGATCTTATACCCAAAAAAATCATTAGAAAACATGGTTCTATCCTTGTGATGATATAATATAGAACCTAATTTTATTATACTAGAATATATTTAGAGGGATAAAATTAGATGAAATTCAACCAAAGGATGGAAAATAAAATTTTCATAGTTCTTTTTCAAACAACATGAAATTCCCAACTAAGTAGAGAAGGATTAGTGTTCCATAATTATTATTTTTCACTTCATACATAGTGATTGAATAATAATTACCTTTATCCATTTTCATTAGAGTTTATTTTGTATTATAATACATGTTCACCCTTGGATTGGAGAATTGATTTACATAATTCCCAATATCCTTGAAATTGAAACACCGGTGTGTGGGAGGTGAATTCTACACATATTTCTATCTATTTTCATTTTTAATTGACTTCTTCCCATCACTTACATAATAAAATGCCTGATGAACTTTTCTTTAACATAAAACATTTATTAAACACTTTAATACAATTTATATCATGATTATTTCAACATTTAGAGCATAAAAAACTCATCTTTTTCTATTCACGGTTTTTATATTTTTCTTTGAACTACATATTCTTTTTTTTATCACAATAATGAGATTGATACATAACTCCAACCAACATTTCATCCTTCATTTTACAACACAAAATCTATTAATAGCTAATAATGTATCTTATGGACAATTCTTTTATGATACTTTTCTTTAAGACACTAATGAACCAATCAAATTTACTTTTGGGTTGGATAATAATACCAGAAGCGTGCCTTGAAAGTATTATGAAATTAGCCTTAGATGTACCAATAGATTCTTCATCCCTTTTATTTAACTCAAGGAACTATTTCACCATAGTTTTACAAATAATATGAAGAATTTAATTATTAACAAATAAGTTATTGAACTCTTCCCAATCCATGGATTTAATTTTATCTTATTGCCTCTTATTCTTGAATAGAGTCCACCACTAGTCTTCTTCACCTTATAACTGATAAATAACTAGAAAGAATTTCTCATGTTCTAAATACTAGAGAATGGAGAATATCTTTTCAGTGGTATTAATCAATTTTTCAATATAAAGTTTATTAGAAGACCCACTAAAAGAAAGTAGACATTTCCTCATGAAGGACTCAATAGAATATTGTTCCATCTTTTTCTCATCTGTAAGTCTAACATGATTCATAACTTGATAAAGTTGTGTAAGTGTAGAAACAATATTTTTCATTCCATATTCCATAGAATTTGAATTCTCGGGAAAAAAATAATTGTATTGTCCATCTCACTCTGCATTGATGTGGTTTATTTAGGTTCTAACCCTTGACTAAAACCAAAAAACATAGAGTAGGAAATGATAATCATTGTAGGAAACTGTATTGTCTTTAAAAACCCACATATTGGATATCTAAATTATAAAACTTTCATTAATATGTGATGAATTATGTTTATCTTAGGTTATTCATAAATAACCCCTATTTAAATCCTTCAAGAGTGTTCATGAAGATTTTGTGTATTTCTGAAGAATATCCTCTAGGAGTGTCAAACTAGGTGTGTAGCAAGGCTTATTATAGTATACGAGGTTACGATTAAGTCAGGCCTGGTGCACCTTTTTAGAGCTGTTACCCCTAGGTATATTTATTCTAGAGCCACATCTAATTGTAGAATATAGACATGGATTTATTTATATAAAACCATTAACCCTATACTTTACCAAAATTTCCAGAAAATTTTCTATACTTATCCTTATCCTTAGACTTATCCTTAGACATGTCATTTGGGTTCCCACTAAGTTTTTATATTCCTAGTTTACAATGGTTAAATAAACTTTTTTCTCTGATATCAACTATATAAACCCTCTCTTTTCACACATTAACATTACATCATTTTTGCAGAATACTTAATACATTACAAAAATAGACCCCCAGAGACCATATTAGTCTAGTGACTTCGGAAACATGGTAGTATAAATAATGGAACTTAAGTAATATATATTATCTCCCACTATATTATTTATGACTAGAATCCTTATTATTCACATCATACATAATACATTTCTTCATAAGTTAGGGAAAGATAACATAAAAAGGGGTGATCTTAGATGATTAGTAAGGGTAAACAAGGGAGATATTTAAGTATAAATATAAGTATAAGGGTATAAGAATGTGATCATAACATTAGAGGATAAAACCCTACATATCAAATATCAAAAAAATGAATCATGGGATACATATTAGAAGTTCATAATACATGAATCATAAGGGAATCAGAAGCATAATTCATAAAAACACAACATAAGAGTAAGAAATGGGATTTTGGTAGAAACATTAGCATATAAAAGTATTTCCATTATAGTAAAGGTATCACTACCAAAGACATATTAGTATTATGAGTTCACTTACAATGCCATCTTGGTAGTCATGGATCACTCCCATGATAATATTATTAGTCAAGGGTCACTCCAAAGATCATATTAAAATAAAAATTCCTATACTAAACAGCATTCACTCCCTATTCCAGCCATATCTATCTCCTGTGACATAAATCTTTACCTAATGCATTGGAAGTAGATATAGGTCCCAATAATCTCGTAATGAAATCATACATAATTGTTCCAAAAGATCATGATTAATCATATCATAACCCATAAAATGATATGGGTATCAAAAACATGTAACCATATCATAACCTATGAAAAATAGACAGGTTTCATAATCCTTTCATCAAAGCATATCCCACGAAATGAAGCGGGTTTCATAAACTTATAACCTGTGAAATAGAAAATGGTTTTATAACTATCATTCCTTCCAGACATAAACCATTATTATAAAGAATATGAATGGAACCATTTGATCATTTTCACAGAAAGACATGATTAATATAAATAGATGTCATCTAAGATGGAAAATAATTTTGAAATATCTTTTAAAAACACTTCTTGAGGAAAATATACTTTAGCTTTTAAAAAAATTATTTTTATAATGTAAAAAATTTGGAATACCATTTTACTTAAAAATAACCATGAAAACTTATAAATAAACTCAAAAACATTTTGAAAACGTTTTTCCTTGAAAACATAAAATATAATCCTGAAAACATTTTGAAAATATTTTTTTATGAAAACTTATAAAAGATACATGAATTTTTTTTGAAAAAATATTTCTTTGAAAATAATTTTAAAACATATAAAATAAAATTTGAGATCATTGAAGTTATTTTATTTGAAAACAACCTTTTTAAAACATATAAAATAAATAGATCTTTGAAAATCACTTGAAACATTGTTTTAACAAAAACCAAATTTTGAAAAATATTTATGTTTTAAATCCATTTTAAAATTAAAAAAATAATATGAGTGAACAAATTTTCTTTAAAAAAGTAACCCTTTTAATTTAAAAATTAATTATTAAGGAAATGATGGTCATGACAGTGGGAAAGTCTATATATACCAAACATTCATTTTATACCTTAAAAGTTTAGAAAAGTGCCTTGATCAGAAAACGATAAGAAGAATAATTTTAATTTTTTTCAAAAAGGTAATACATGGGTAAAAATTTCATTTAAACATAATATTATAATAGTAAATAAATTTTGTAAACACTTTTAGAAAAAAAAATTTAAAGGAACACAGATTTCTATCTGAAATGAGAAATAATGTTGAATTGTCATTTTTTTTCTTAATTATATTAGGAACCAAAGATTAGAAAATGGTAAAATTACTTGGATATTACATGAATAAACATAATTTAATAAAAATATTTATATTTTTTGAGATATGGATCATAATATTTCATCAATTGAAGTATAATTATAAATAATCTCGATAAATGATGAGATTGTAGAAATAAACTGTCAGCCTTTGGTAACATTGAATGATATTAAAATAGAAAGAATAAAATTAAATTTAGCATATAATATCTTGAAAATATTGAGGTTCATTATGTAACATTTCAAAGTAATTATATTCACCTCGAAGAAAAATATAGGTGTGTAACGTGACATTAGTCTCAAAGAAGGAAAATTGAGACAAAATTATTTTACTAAGTTGGTAACTTTTGAAACATAAACCCCATGAAAGAAATATCATAAAATTGATATGTAAATACCAATAATTTAACTATAACCATCATATAATAATCCATTTTTAGTATACACACCACATATAAAAAATAGGAGGTGAACATGGCACGTGTCTCATAGAAAATAGAAATGAGTTGAAAAAACCCTTACTATATGTCTTAAATCTCATTATAATCGTTCAAAACTCTTGTATAATAAGAATATGTTAATTAGAAACCCTAAAATATCCATATTTATATATATAATATCATATATTTTGTACTTATGGCTTTATAATACTAGTTTTTTTATAACTCCATGTTAAAGTTATGTTTTAGGTGATAAACACCTTGTTTTTCATACAAGTTTTGACTTTTTATTCATGGTACTCTAAATTAGATCATGATTTAATTATTTCAATAATGTAAAAAATGATATAAATATAATATGTTTATTTAGTATATATTTATTAATAATAAATTAAAAATTATTAAAATTTTAAATGAAATACATCGTTCTTGGAGACGGTTGGCCATACGTACACATGAAACCTATTTTTGTTTTCATTTCATATTGAAAGAAGGAAAATAAATGAAATATATATATGTATATATATATATTATCATTATATTATCATTATTATTTCATATATATAATATGTGTTTACTAAATCCATCCTTAATACATTCCATGTTATGTTTGAAAAAATCACATCACTTTGAGGATGTGGTAGACCACACAACCATAAACAAAGTTATAATATTTACACAAAATGGAAATCATAAAAATATTTTTTATATAATAATTAAATAATATTAAATACATAATAAATATAATATATATCATAAAAATAATGTGTCTATAATAATTCCTAACCATGAGTGGTGGTGAAGGAAAAATGAACAATATCGTTTCGTAAGGTGGTAGTTCACCATACACAAGAACAGTAAGTTTGTTATCCATTAGATGGAATTGAGTGTAATTTTAGGTAAAAAAAATTATAATGGAAAAATATAAATATATTTGAGAAAAATATAATATTATTTAATCATGGAATAAGAAGATTTAATGGGATGGAGAATGAAAATAAAACAATGGATCTTGAGGAAGGATTATACATCTTCTTTGGGTAACTTCTATTGGTTTGTACCAAAGGGAATCCTTGAATGTATTTCTATCTAGGTGAATTATTCTAGGATGAAGTTATAAATTTTGGGTGGAGGTTTAAATAGAGTTTTTCTGATCCAAATTGCTTTATAGAAGTGAATAAGTGGGAGGGGTGAGTGCCTTTTTATAGTAGAGGAGGAGTGGCATTCTTATAAATTTTTGAAAACTGATTTACAACCATGTTTTTTCTTGACAAGTGGCCACAATAATGGTCCAAAACCACTAAAAGGGATAATATAGTCTATATATGAACATAAAATATTTTTAAAAAAAATTTAAAGTTCTTTTTGTGCCTTACGTTCAGGGCTTATTCCTTTGTTAAGTTAATTTTTTTTAATCACTGTCCTTAATTTTAATCACTTTCACTAATCATTTTGGTCAAAATAAGTTGAAATTATTATAAATTATAAATTATTATAATTAAAAATATTGAATACATTTACCAAATTCAAATCACATAATTAGAAAACATTATTTTAAAATTAATCCCACAAATATTTCATGACATCTATGTTTTAAGTGAAAATGTTTAAACGTTTGAAATGTTTTTATATCCATTTTAAATTTTAAATTTGTTCTAATGAAATAAATTGAATTAATTTATAAACAAATTAACTAATTAAACTTTAAATCTAAATTAACATATAATTTTACTATATAAATAAATTAGGCAAAACGTAGTTTAGAATTAAAATTCAGTGTTTTTTACTATTCATTAAATAATGAAACTTCACTGAAAATTACCAAACATTCAACTAATGTAAATTTTGACATTTTCACTTCCAAAAATGAATTTTATTTTAAAAAAAATATTAAATGTTAAAATATTTTTTAAAAAAAAAATTTCCACTAAAAGGCGGTAAAATTACCTTTTTGAAAAATATATCTTTTTGTTCATAAAATCAGATTTATTCTTATATTATACCTGTAAAATATATTTGATGAGTACAAAACATATTGATTGAATATATAATATATAAATTTTATTTATAATAGTAATCAAAAGTGTCCTGTTTAATTTATAGAGATAAAATTGTTACTGTACATAAAAAAAATAGTTTTCTTAGAAAGTTGATTTCTTTATTTTCAAATAGTTCATACATTCACTTATACTATTTGATAACAAAATGATTCATTTTATATACATGTGTCAATCATATTTTTATAATTTAGTTAATCTTATTCAAAAATGCCATTGGAACGGTTAGGTGGTAGCTATAGTAATGTTTTGATATTAATATTAATGTTATCTTATAGTTTGGTATTAATCGACCATGCATTTAACACAAGCTATCAAAGGGAATCAGTACTGTGTGTGATAAAGAAAATATTTTTTGTGTGTACCAAAAGCTAATATAATTGTTTCATGTAGTGAAAGATTGAGTTGGTATTTCTTATAATGCATTCCACACTTATATATTTCATATAACATAAGTTATATTCAATGTTGCGTGAAATAAAAAATATCAAAAAGATAAAATAAATTCAAAAAAAATAATCAAAAAAATATCATGTTGCCATATGAGTTATAGAATTCACAATATTCTATTTGAAGATAAATTATAATATAAAGTTAATATAGAAAATGCTCTAATGTGTATTAAAAAATATAATATATAAGAAAATAACCATTTATTTTTTATAATATATTTTGAATAAAAATAATATATTTTGATTATAAAAGATAATTGAATATTATTATAGGTTTTGAGGTGTACTGATAAGTTTATAACATAATTTAGTTCTAATTAAAAATGTATATATTATATGATATGTCAGAACATTCAATAGTAAATGACATGTGAATATTCATCTATATAAGAAATTGAAATTTTTTAAATGATTTAATAAGGTTATTTAAAAAAATTAAAATTCTTTATATGCTTTCATACCTATAAAATATATCATTATTTTATACATTGCTAAAAACAAATGTTGAGAAATATAAAAATTTACAAAACATTAATGTTGTGCCTAGAATAAGTATTAAAAACTTAGGGGGTTAATAAGTAATCTATAAAAAACTATAGTTTTAAATCAAATTAAGAAAAATCGTTTATAATTAATTCATAGGATCCTCTCTAAAATTATTAAATAATTTTAATTGATGAATAAATACATTCAAAGACACAAACACCATGATTTTTACATGGTTCACTTACTCTTATGATTTTATAATCCTTAGTGAAAAATTAACATTATATTAAGTTTCGTGTTGCATACATCCCTCTATGAGTTTCTATTCTTACCCTTCCTTTTTGCTCTCACAAACTACTATAAGATTTCAACCATAATAGTTAATTCCTATAGTGTTACTAGTTTAATAAATGGGTAATAACTTCTCTTTATATGCATCCATATGATTTATTATGTTTATTAAGTTATTTGAATACAAAAATAAATTATTACTTATTATAATGAAATAATATGAAAAGGGTGTAATTATTTTGTTAGGCTAGAATTACCATAATTCTGATTTCATAGAAATTCTTCAAACTAAGAAAATATTCTGAAATCAT
Source organism: Viscum album (assembly GCA_963277665.1). Taxonomy (NCBI): domain Eukaryota; kingdom Viridiplantae; phylum Streptophyta; class Magnoliopsida; order Santalales; family Viscaceae; genus Viscum; species Viscum album. Next base: position 696,150,079 of record OY728157.1, read on the forward strand.
AATTCATTTATAAACATGGTTTTATCAATAATTATACACCATTTGAAATTTACCTTTAACTCTTACAAGATACATTGAAAATGAATTTATCACTTCTACAACCACTATTTTAAAAATCAATCATTATGAAATGTTCAAATCACTATTATGTTTATTTTCTTTACTTCAAACTCACATAACTCGATATTCATGTCATAACACCTATTAAAATTTTATATTTATTGAATCGTTGTTAGATAGTTGATGTTCCATGATAGAGAAATTATAAAACACAAACCCAAGGTTATGTTTCTTATGGAAAATTATCATTATAATTATATATAACAATATTAAAATTACAAATCCTTTTGATTTTTTATCTCATTTTTATGAAACTCAACCAACCATAATATTCATTTTTATTCACATATACACTTATAAAACTAATTATTCTCCATTTAATCACCTTCTTACACTTGTTTAACAATAATTAAAATAATTTTATCAATTCAAACACATAAATGGATATAGTCATGTTAACAACTTTCTTTTTTTGAATTATATTTCTTGACTGATCAATCATTCACAATTTTGTAATTGGATATCATGTTAATGGTTTTTAGAACATTTATATTTGAAAATGAAGGGGGAAAATATCTCAATATTGAGTGTGATACAAAATAATAAAATATAATGAAAAATATACTCTATGTAAATAAATCACCACACATGATATACATTCCATAATAGTGAGATTAATAGATATCCATAAGTTGAAATTATTGGACTCTTACCACTAATGGAATATAATAACTTAAATGAAATCGATAAATTATTCTATAATAAATTTTATCCTTCAAGTGAATTATGAATATAACCTTTAATGTAAACGAATAGAAGATAATTAAATATAGATTCACCTTATTGGATACCGATATCTTTGATTGAAATAAGGTTTCCAAAGTCTCTTAATGTAAAACTCTTTCATTGGTTGATGGATCCATTTGAAGTTCATCAACTTCATATATCCTAAAATTGGGTAACTATTGAGATTAATTTGTTTCAATGATTAAAAATGATAAAAAATTCATTAGGTGGCTTTAAAAATCTTTTAAAATTTACATATTCAATAACATATCATCATATGATGTGTTTTTAATCCTTAAAAGACATAATAATTACCACACATGGGATAATCAAATTATATATCATATCATTCCATAAAAATAATGAAATGGTGTGAGTAATAAAGAAATTATAAACCCCATGGAATAGATACATTCACCATGAAATGATTTATGATTTAGTTCATATATCAAAAAATCACCCACTTACACTGAATCCTATCAAAAAATGATATAAAATGTAGAACATATTTCTGAATCCATCAAAACTTCTTTAGATATTATTATCGAATGAACCCAATCAAATTTTTAGCAAATAATTTTCTCTAAAATTAATCCATACTATATTGGATTTTATATGACACTACTTAAATTGTTAGCATTATTAATGATTGAAAATTCCATAATAATTATCATAAATGATGTATATCGACTATAAATATATCATTTCTACACAAGGGACAAATGGGTTTTTCATTATTTCAATAAATACATCTCATATCCTTATATAAATATGTAAACCATAATATATATTCCTATATATTATATGTATATAATAATTTTTTACATCAAAAGCCCTGAATTCATCATAAGTCATTCATACATGTAGATATGCACATCTCATGTCACCCAGGTAAGCATAACTGTGCATTTTCTATGTTTAACTTGAGGGACTAGATTCCATATCATCCATCTAAGTAAAATAATACTTTCTTAATAAAAAAAATCATGCCACATGATTTTCAATTTAAATAAACACAACCTAGTTAACATAGTATAGAGGTTTTTGTAATAAATGTATCAATGTATGAAGATTCACTATCATGATAATGTGATAACCATACGTATTGGTGATTAATATAAATCATATATTTTTATCTGTACCATTAAAATATATATGGAATTTTAGAGGATTATAAATTCAAATATACTTTGCATTGTTTTTTTGGTATTGTTGAAGTTGTTAGAGTGGATCTTGGGAGAGGTTAGAAGAAATTTTTTTCTTCAGATTTACAGTTTTGAAGAAGTCCTTTTAGAGGATGTTGGCATTTTTTCTAGTGATGTGGTCAATCTATAGGTGATGATATTGCCTATTTTCCAAGGATTATGATGTTTAGTTCAAAAATGAATATTTTTGGTGATTTATATGTTATTCATTCCATTTAGGCCTTGTAGGTAGACATTTTGGTAGGCATAGTGACTTAATGAAAATTCTATAAGGAATGTGGACTCCACAACATCCAGTGTAGTCATAATAGTTCTTCAATACCATTTTTTAGAATATTTTTCACCATAGTCATATTTTAAGGTTGATTGTAAATAAAAGGGGTAGTTAGTTTATTCCTTGGTGGTTTAAGGTTTGACTCAGGGATAATGGATAAAATATTTTTTTAAGCCACTATGTTATGGTATAGGTTAAAATAATTTTTTAAATGGGTGAAAATCGATGAAATTTTGATGGTATACCAGTTAAAAGTCATGGTATTTTAGATCTCCTTTGAATAAACCTCACTATGACATAGTGAAGGCATCACCATTCTACTAAATTGTATCTAATACTATTATTATAATTTTGAAATGTATCTCCTCATCATTTTATTCTTTCAATCACTCTTGAACCTTATATGGAATTATAATTTCCATTGATTCTTTATAGCCATTTCATTATGGATTTAAGGAGGGTAAACACATTTTTTATCAGATTTTTTGTATGTTTCACTTTCTTATAATTCTATTTTATTATTTATATCATGTCATATATTAAAAACAATGGTAGTGGGGTTGCATTGTTTTTTCTAGTTTTGGTTAAATTTTTGAAATATAGATCAATCTATATAGGTTTTCTATGGAACCCTTATGCGTTGGGTGGTGTTTGATCATCAGTTTGTTTACTTATTCATTAACTATGATTAATAAATCTCCATTTATAGTAGGATAATAAATATCTAACTTCCAATACTATATAATACATATGGAACTATCATTACTATGTTTTCATTATTTTAATGGTTATAGTAAACATTATAAAGATAAAGATCCCAATTAAGGGGGATTATAAGGGAAGATGTGATTCACACATATACTATAGGTGAAACCTATGTTATTTCTTATATATTTATACTTATATTAGTTGATTAGAGTAGCTATGATATCAATATTATTGTTGATTTATTTTTCATGCTCGTAATTGGATAATCCGTTAAACAATATAACAAAAAGAAGATGTCATAATCTTGACATTGACGTGTAATTATTATAGAATAATTTTTTTCATATGAGGAGAAGAATGTTGGGTATGATATATTGTTATTTATTTCTATTTTGATTAATTTTCTCCTATATAAGATATTATTATTGTTTATTATTCTTTATTATGGTTATATATGGGTTAGTGTAGATTGTTTTTTTATGAGAAATAAGGTGGAGATATATTGTGGTTTTGGAAATCGATAAATAGGTTGTTATATAATAGTGTGGATGATATTGTTAATGATGTAAAGTAGATTTTGTGGCTCATGGGATGATATGATCTGGATATTGATGTTTTATAATGGGTAGATTTATGATTATTTGTGTCATATTTTACTAGAAGTAAAAAATGACAATGAAATAATAAAATAATTAATAGAAATGTGTATTGATTAAATTGATGCTTTTTTGTTAAATGGGTAAATGAATAAAAAATGAATGATATGAAAAATGGAATACATGAATTGTTTATAATGGAATGATGATGTATTAAAATAAATTAATAATGTATTGGGAATCTTTTATTTAGTAATTAAATTAACAATGTTGAAATAAAATATATTATCTATTAAACTACATGAAATAAATAATGTGATGTGTATATTAAATATTGATGTGGTAAATAATGAACTAGAAATTGAATATATGATTAATTTAATAAATAATGAATTTTAAAATTGTTAACAATTTAATATTGTGAAAGAAAGTATGATATTTACAATGGAATGAAGATAATTTTTTGTGAATGGTGGTGATGTCATATAATAGTGTATTTGGATAGAGGTGATAGTGAAATTGTGTGAGGTGATTATTTATATGCCTGTAGTGTCATGTAGTAAGTAGTTGACCATAATATTGGATTTTGTGTTATTACATGTTTATTTTAGTTTATGTTATTTATTATGCACTATCACTCGAGTTACGTAATGTGGCTAATTCCCATATGAGTTTTTGGATTTGTTATATTTTTTCCAAGGTATAGTTAATAGGGGATAAAGATGGGTTAAAACACCCTTCCCCACTCTCTCTTTTAGACATAGTATGTTTTAAAATTATTTAAGGATGTGGTATGTGATGATATGTGTGAATGGTATGGATATACATAGATGGAGGAGGGAACAATGCTTATTTCCTTCATGGTTACATTCTCTATCATGACGTGGCATGTGTATATTAAAAAAATTTGGATATGGAGATGTGGTTTGTCACTAATATGTATATATGTGGTTATGTTTTCATATAAAACTATAGGGGATATGATCATTAGTTAATAAGATATTGGAGAATGAGGGATACTACTTCATTTGGGAAGTCAATATTGTTTACTTTTGATATATTTTCTAGATAACATGACAATATACATGTATGAAATTTTGGGTGACTGATCATTGGTGAGGATGATCATATGGTGACATGATTTTAAATCATTCTTTCTTTACTATTTATCCTCTGAGGAGTTATTAAGTTTCTTCAACAATTACACTAGCACTTTTTTGATGGATAATATTGAGTATATTTTTATGTTTACCCTTATACACACACAAATATATATATATATATATACTTATCATTTTTTGACATTTTTATAGAATAGAGTTTGGGATTGGGCCTAATATTTCCATGACATTGTGGGGAATAAGCTGCTGAATGTGGTGTTACTGGCCTAAGAATTTTCAAGTGGTATTCATTTTATAGACCTTATTTATGACTTCATTATCATACACATAGTGTTTTTTGTGGGTATAGTCCATGATAAACCCTCCATGTGGTATACATTAAGGGGATATTCTTGATAATAATTCACTATTTAATATACCATGAGTCTGATATTTATTATTTGTATTATTATGAACATGTAAATATTTACATATGGTCACTCATGTGGCATCATTAATTAATTTTGATAATTAAATATTATAAATTTATAATAAAAATTTTCTAAATCATTAAACAATATTTTTTTTTAAATTGGTCAACCAGGTGTTGATCCCATAATGAAATAGTCAACCTCATATTAATAAGTTGATTTGAAAGTGGGATTAACAATTCAAGATATTGTTTTATATTAAATATAATTTGAAGTAAACATTTAAATTTTTATATAAAGAAATCATTTGAATCATAAATCCTATAATATAAAATAAAAATTATTTCAATATCATAATTCATAACTAGTTATCATTGAAAAATAATTTTAAAAAAATCAAGTTCTAAAATTTGTTCATCAAATACTAATTTTATTATTTAATATGATCACATACTTTAATTCATTCAATAGTTCTGTGAATTAAAAACATGATTACCCATATATTACCCAAACCTGTTCCATGATGAAGAATAAATACATATAATATAGTAGACCTAGTGACTATTAATTACCCAATCAATGAAACATGTTCACATTTATAAAAATAGAAATATTTTTGGATATTTAATTAATGCATGAACCCAAAAACATTTTGGTAAAAAATAAAAGAAGATAACGGTTTAATTACACTTTAGTGATACTTTTTAACACAAAAATGTTCACCCTTCCATGTATTTACTAATGTATATGAAAATATTCATGATCAAGAAGATATAGAGAAATAAAATTCATATTATATATCATATCTATAGAATATTGGGACAGAACTAACCTAAAATCCCTATAATTACTTGATTTATAGAAAATATTACATCACTTACATAACCAAAACTATTTTAAGTTTAGAGTTTTTGATAATTAGGAAAAATAATTAGATAACAAAACCCATACTTCTACAAATAAAAGGACATTTTTCAATAATACACTTTCTTCATTCAAGTGAAGAGTCTACTATTTTGATATAGAATTCATAGTAATTTATACTAAACCTAAAACCCCATGTAAATAATTATAAAACATGGGGTGAGTATATAATTATATGTAAGGGGTATAAAATGAAAGACAATACTCATTACGAAATTGAAATTCCTAAAAGAATTTGATAAAAATTTCCTTGAAATAAAACATTCATCTTGTATAAAACATTCTCTAAAAAATTTGAAAAAAAATTATTTTCTTAAGAGTTTCATAAAATCATTTCATAATTAATCATAAAACCACGAAATATATATAAAAAAAATATTATGGAAAATATGGTCCTTAAGACACAAACATTAATCCTTCAAAAGATTATAACCATTACATAGATACATTTCAAAGGATTCAAATATCATAAGAGCATTGCAAACTTGAAATAATATAATATATGGCACAAATATAAGACATGTTATCATGCATATGTAAAGACTCGCTACTAATACATCATAACATTGTGGATGAGGATAACTACACCAATCTCACATATTAATCAACAGATGAAGTAATCTGAACAAGGCCCACACATAACATCAGGTTTGAGGCAAACTAATGATGTCCCATGCATAACATATGGAAGATGATTACTTCACTAGGAACATGAATAGTTATATAATGAGATATTAAGAATTATCCAATTTATTGGGAGAATATATAATTCCATACCTACCCATACTCATAGCACCACCACCATAATCCTTTTTTTATTTTTATAAAAAACCAATTTTTGGATAAGTGAGAACCATACAAAACCCTCCACAAACCACACACACAACCCCACTTAGCTCAAAATTCAAAATCCAGCTTCACCCCACCAGATTACCACCACTACCACCATCTAAAAAACCAAAAAAATCAAATTTCAAATTAACATTCATAGTCACCCAAGATTCAGGCATCTACCTCGAGATGCACAACCATCACTACAGATGCCCTGTCCTCTAAGACGCCATCATTACATCACTGGTCAACCATCACCATCTTCAAATCAACACATCACTAGTTACCACCCAAAACCTTCTCCGACATCCACTGCCATCTATCACCACACACGTTGCAACCTTCTCCACTAGAACAGCTTCTTGAACCATCCACCAAATTTTTTCTCGATCGCCGCAAACAACACCATCATCATTTCTACCCCAAATAACACACACAGAACAAACACCACTGGAAGCCATCAAACCATAGGAAAACAAACCAGAAAAAATAACTAGAAAAAACCCAAAAGAACATCAGATTCGAACAGAAAAACCTTCTCATAACACTGTTGATATTTGGTTAATGAAAACCAAACCAGAACATCATGAAAAAATGATAACAAAAACAAACTGTCGGAGGCTCCACCATCTTCTAATCTAAAAAAATAGCTGGCCAAACATCATCCAAGTCTGAATAGGACTACTAAGATTGTATTTCCATCAAAAATCTGAGAATAACTAAGAAAAAATAACCCTAATAATAAAAGAGAAGCAATGTGAGACGTAATTGCTGAGACCAAGAACTAAATCCACACCGCTAATATACGCCTTTGATGTCGAACGCTACCACTAAAACCATCCCAAAACTGCCAAAAACGCCTTCATACCATACCAAAATGGATTCTAGTACATCGGGAATGGTATCAAGAGTAGAGATGGGAATTCTAGACAACATGATAACCACCTAACATTGATACCAACAGATCCCAAACCACCAGAGTGCCTTCAGGTCAAACCAAAGTGGGGTTTTTTCACCAAGGTTCTGGCTAAAGAGCATGGTAGTGGCCTTTAGGGAAAAAATCAATGGTGAACAACAGAGAATCATATAATAGTAGCAGAAGAATAACTAAAAGCACAGAGAGTAAATAAATCTAAACACAAAAATGAACCCAATGAATGAGAAGACCGGAATGGAGATCCACCAACCGCGATGATTGATGTAAGGATCATCAGTGATGAGAACCAAAGAAAGCAAGAAATAGGGAGGGGTGGGAGGAGAAATCCAATAGCTCAGGGAGATCTCTGCCTAGAAAGAACGGTTCCATCATCGTCCCTTCTCACCCATAATCATAAAAATCATTTATATGTGCGCCACATGATTATGAAAATAATAAATCCATCAATAATTAAAAAATGAATAGAATTCATGGTTCATAAATATTATAAAATTTTACACTTTAATATATAATACTAAGAATTTTGGGTTACCAAAATAAAAATAATGTTGAATTAATGATTTAACCAAGAAATGAATATTGGTAAACATCATTTGAGAAGAAATTTTCATTAGGTACATATTGATAGAAATTTTTTCAAGAAATACTTTAAAACATAAAACTATAAGTTGGATGAAAATGGAGTCCTATATAATTTCATTTAGTAAAATAATATCAGTAAGGTCCACCTTGAGGATGAAATCATAATAACTCATTTTTTATTGAAAAATAAAGAATTTGTATTCAGTTTATATGAGTATAAAATAAATGAAAAACTAAACTATAAAAAAATTCAAAGTATGAAGAAAGTCTCCTTTCATAGAAAAAAATAAATGTAAATTTAAATATTTAATATAGAATGAGATTTAGAAATTATAAATTTTTATGTGAAGATTTTGTGTGTGTCCTTTTCTTCTCTCGTCACATGATTCTATATTGATCATAAAATAGACTCTCATTTAATACCACATTCACATTTTTAATTATAAAATAGTTAATCTGGTTTTAGAATTGCAATTGACGTGCATAAATAGATCTGATACGCTATTAAGAACTATTTCTCATTGATATAAAACACACAACCAAATATAAGGGTTTATTATAACTTATAAAATATTCACACTTCACCCCATTTTATATAACCCTATGTGTTCTTTTCTTATGAAAAAACCATGAGCCTGATAAAATCATTATTCAATATGGATTTCTTGTTTTTTCGTATAATATACTCCATGTGATTGAATCAACTAAAGATTCAAGGATGGATGGGTCCATGTTTCCCTTAACTATAATGGCCCATAACTAAAAACATCATTTAAAAAAATTATTAATATATTTATTTTCCAACTTTCATACTTACCTCATAACTCTAGTATCACTAATCCACTCATATTTTAAAATCATAACAATTTGACCATTCTAATCTAGAATTTCCAATTATTTGTGCCCCTAAAAATATTATAATATTATCATCTTATTTATCATGTTTCATAAGCATTTAATTATCAAGAAAGGTATTAATGAATGTTCAATTAACTTAATATTAAAATTATTAAGTAACATGAATTACAAAGGGTTTCAACCATAGGTTTTTTTTGAATTGAAGTTAACATTAGTAGATAAGGATGAATGTTTCAAATGGTTTGAAAGTTATTGAAGGGGTCAAAATGAAAAATTTATAATGTTTCCCTTGGTGTATGGAATTTAGAAAGTGTCCTTGAATTTGTAAGTGTTAGTAAGCCAAACTCAAAAAGTTACCAATATCAAATTTAAGAGTTACCATGGAAAAAATAATTCATATATGTAATGAATTTTCCATTTGGGGAAACACACATAGACCCAATGTATTGATGAACTATGAAATATGATTGTTTTTGTGGAAAAATATGTATTACTATATAAATTATACCTTAAAAATGGTTTATATACTGATAAAGTTATGTAATGTATTTCTACATCATGGGATGACTGGGTCTATAATATGGTAGAGGACTAAAGAACTATAATTTGTAAGGATATTATCTTTAATATGAAAGAGTCATCCATTTAGTAAATACAATATGTAAGGGTTATATAGTTATGCAAGTTCCATGATGGAGAATTTTGGTCACAAAATTAACAAAGAATTTTAATATGGAAATATCATTATTGTAATGCGTAAAATTCACCCTTAGTAAATGGACTATAAAATTTCAATGTTTTGAGTCACCATTCAAACCTAAGTGTTAACATGTGATAACAAAAAGGTAACTTCAATTAAAAAAATTAGATTCATATTCATAGTTTCTATAATATATTAGGATCATTTACTTTTTAAATTTTCAATTTATCTTAATGTGTGTATTTAGTGGGAACCGTAAGAAACGATACAGATATAACGTATGAGTAGATCTATCCATATTTCTAGTCTGACTAATTGAAGATATTATATAATATATATACACTTGTTAGGCTAGTTGATACTAGACAATTTATTTAATTAATTAACCACCATATTGATTCTAAATGGACATTTTGTTTTAAGCTATGTGTTGAGTTGAATTTCACTCCCTGTAAATGAGAGTTAATAAAGTCCAATTATATAAAGTTTTGATATATAATATAAGGTTTTTTAATTTATAAATTTTATGATCATATATATATCACCATGAGATCTTAATATATTATTACTTTTAAATAAGTTCATGTGTTTGATATCTTTATCCATGGGCAACACTGAACTTAATCAAAACCATGAAATATTTATATAAAAAATATATATTTAAGTATGAACATTTAAAACTATCCATTTATTTTATGGGAATGAATAAGATTAATGAATTTAATAATTATTTGTAGAACTAAAATAATGTATACTTTTAATATAAATAAAATTCAATTGTTATAACTAAAATTACTAGTACAAAAATTTTATGCTTTGAAATGATTTTTTAAAATATTCCCTTTTTATTTGATATGAATTCAAATTCAATAAAATATATATTAATGATGATAAAATATATTTAATATGAATTTTTTTAATACTAATTTCATTTTTAAAAAATAGGAAATGTGAATGAGAATTGTTAATATTCTAAAAAATATATTTTATCTATATTTTTTTCATTATATATAACATTTTATTTAATAGTTAAATTTCAAAAATTTATAATCATACTTTTTAAACACTAACATTATTTGTGGGTTCACGATTATAATATTTTATTAATATGATTTTTTGGTATATTTCTAAAAAAATTATTAGGTGAAAATACTACTCTTACAAATAACATGACTTTTCTGATGTCATTAGTTTATAAATATGAATTTGAAATTACTAAAACAGTTTTATAAGATATAATATTTATTTTATATGTGAATTTATAATTTTATAACTGTTTTAATAATTTTTCAAACCTATTTCTAATATTTTAGAACATAAGTAATATTTTCTGAAAAGAAGTATTTAATAGACTGTACATTTTTATTTTAATATTAATTTTATCACTTTTTTAAAATTAATCAAATGAAATGAGTTTCAAAATTATAATCATTGGGTAAATATTGTCTAATAAGGAATACTTTATATTTAGGAATAATGATTAAGTTACCTAAGGTAGAAACTAGTTACCTAGTTAAAAGCTAAAATGTTTAATGCAATAATCCATGGCATAAAAGGCTTGAAACAAGATAGAAACATGTATATAATTTAGTATATGAGGATTTTATTTACCTTATCTACTAAAGAAACATTTATTTATCTATTTTTTATCCATTATAATTTTTTAACATGTGATCGCTTCATATTAATATGAAATACTTACAAAATTGTCATTCTTACCACTTATAAAAGGGGACTCTCACCACCCATTCAAGGAACTCCTAAAAAGTCATTTTACCTATAAAACCCTTCCCATTTTACTTATATGATAATAAAATGTCACTCTATTTTGATTATTCTCACAATATATTATCCTATATTATCCATCTCTATGTTATCTTATGAGGAAATCTTAAAGTGCTCAATGTGAGTAATTATTTTTTACTTAACTTCTTTATTTTGTATTTTCCTTTTAGAATTATAATTTTAAAATATATATGTAATGTAATAATTAATGGATATATAATTAATGTTAGTATTATTTTAAAATAATCATTAATCATCTTTCCCCTTTTCAATTATGAAAAACAAAATCGTCATTTGTGTGTTGTGCGAACCACCACCTCCACGACGTAACATGTTTCATTTTTCTTCACTAATATAAAAGGATAGTGTAATATCCCGGCCTAGGATACCAATGAACCCGACACCCGAGATGATACGCCATAAGACCCAAAGGGAATTCCTGATCCCCATGGGCCAGTTTCTAGCACCTGGGCATCATCATAAATATTTTGGGAATGATTTCTCCCAAACCGGAATAAACAATTGCAATAGATATAAATGCAATGACCAAAAACAAATAAATAGTAGGAAGCATACAGAAACTAACCAAATGGAGGAAGAAAGTACATTAAATAAAGAAGGAAAACTAACAAACTCAAGCCGAGAATCAAAAATATCTCCACCCAACTCTCCTCCACGCTGGTCTTGAAGAACAAAAGGAAACCAACTGAGAACCTGGAATATACAGGCATGAGCTAAAATCCCAGTAGATCACCACAACCCTAAAAAACTATGAAATGGGTTTTCTAAGTCTATTCCTCAATGCAATTTTGAAAATAAAAGTAAAAAACTAGGCTTTACATTCATATTTAATCTCTAAACAAAGAAACCCAAGGTATAAACATCTTACAAGACATTTTACTTTAATTTTAAAAACCAAAAACACTCATTTGAAAACAATCAATGGCCTAAGCCTTTCCAAAGACCATGCACACCATTATAATTTCACAAAATACTCATCTTATTTAGAGTAATGAATCCCTTTAAACTGTTTTTTCCAATAAGACTCAAGACCACTTATGCAAAAAATATTCAAATACGAACTAGGCATGGAAAAGTGGGGAAAATCATCAACATATACTCAAGGAACACAAACGGAAAAAAAATATCAACACGCCATACCAAACATGGAACTAATAAAACACACTAGGAAAAAGATAATCCAACCAAGACCCAACATCATAAGGGATTCTGGAATGCCAAGTCTCTTCATCCTAACCTCTAGTTCACAAGTTGACATGCACAGAACATGTGTGAGGGGAACAAAAAGGTAAACAAGGATAAAAAAGGTTCCTTTAATTACCAAAACCCACTCACTTTATTTATTAATTATTTTCATTCCATCACCCATACATGTTCACTTCTTAATTTGTTCCATTACATGTTCCAATGGTTAGGCACTACATTATTTACACTATAGATGAAGCCAGTCAATTACTAAGCATAATGAAAATAAATCAAGTCCCTATCTCAATAGGTAAAAACACATCATAACAATTTCATTATCCTTAACTCGAAGCCTTAGTCTTGGTGGAATGCAACTTTTGGGGGAATGGAACTATGTCCGCTTCCCTAACCCATGCATTGTGGGGTGGAGTTAGAGGCTCAATCCAACTCGACCTATGAGGGTAGATCCTCAAGTCAATACTCCACTCTACCAAGCCATGTGCACATGCTTATATATATCCATCAACCACATATACCATATCACTAATAAATCATAATTCAGCACATAACAAACAAATTTCACATGAATCACCCTTATGCCATAACCGATTAAAAAAATCATCATTTTTTAATCATTTGTCACTAACCTATTAATATTAAACCAAAAAATCCCTTATTCCATACTACCAATTAAACAAAATTGGCATAAATCTTTTTTACAACCCATTTTTACCAATTTAACCTTATTCTCATAATTCCTTCTATAAGGTTGTGCTAACTTATTAAACATAACAAACCTACATCAACCTATTAAGTGACAACATTTTCAAATTTAACAACCCGAACCCATGTTTTTTAGCATGGAATACCCCATGGGTAACCTCAATCCCATCCCCAACATCCTCCATGTATCCCATAGGGATCATGAGGGTTCGATTAATTAATTCATTAAGTCAATAGGTCTTCCCCCACCAAGGGTACCCCAAAGTACAACAAGAGAATACTAACATGAACATTTACAAAACTCAAGCATCAAACACATAAATAACATAAAAATCATATACAATAGTAAGGGTCAGAAAGGGAAAACCAATACCACATCACAAATGCCCACTGAGCCTTTACTCATATTAGATACATTTAGAAATCCCTTTTTGAAACAACTTGAAACTTAGATACAATTCCAAGGAAAGAAAACGCATCTTCAAGCATGATCAAATAAGTCAAGAGGACTTCATTTTCCCTTATAAAACCAAACACTCATTTAAGATAAGTAACCCCTTATTATACACAAAAGGATCCCACTATAATACCCATTTGAGATAAATCCCCATAATCAAGAGCATTTCCCAAGGAGTCCATTTATTAGCATTTTTATCAAACATAATGAATGCATAAAACCCCATTTAAAAACCATGTTTCATTTCATAGATCCATCCATCATTCCGTTAAAAGAAAACCCACCCAAGCTTTCCAAAACATTACAAAGCCACTCGCCACACCTAGAACTCCATTTTTAAAAACAAAACAAGGCCCACGACCACCCATTTTCCATAAAAACAAATTTAAAGAGGCCAATCGGGCATTTCCAAAAAATTTAAACCACTCACACATTTCAAACCTCCATTTGAGATAAAAGTGAAAACCTCATTTTGAAACCAACTGAGGTCGCACCTCAATTTAAAACCAAGTTCCCTTTTTAAGATAACATTTTCATCCAATGAAAAATAAACCAAGCCAACACACATTTCCCAAACTTAACACCACTAAAAAGTTCAAATTTATTTCATAAAAGATTAGCACAACCAAATGTACCATTTTAAAACATAAATAAGAACTACACAAACCCAAAAAATTATTCCAATACCAAGGGATAATAAAATACAAGCAAATAAACTTAAGTCTACTAATATATTTCTACTTTCATTGAAGGAAATATAAGGCACATGCATTTTAGAACTCCAAAGGAAACAAATTGCATAGTGACCCCTACCTCAAGAGAGAAGAAGATCCAATTGGGACACTTCGACACTTGAATACTTTAACAAAGATCATCTCACACTTGAGCACACACATGCATTCTTATATATATATATATATATACCCTTAATCAATTATACATTTTCCTCTCTCCATGAGAAAAAATGTTCAAGGAAGTTATATATATACATATACACACGTACCTATACATGTGTGTGCAACACCTCAAGGAACCACCAACACTCTATAACAATTCTAGAAACCCAAAATCACTAAATTAACCCAAAAGGAATGTGTGAAACACATAAGTATAAATAAAACCCTTACCTGGATGGTGAAAATAATCCAAGACAAGCCAATCTGCTTCACCAATGACGGTGGATGTCGAAACATGCACTAAGTCGACTAGAGAGACCTTTTGCATACCCTATCAACAGATGAAACCATAAAAATCAAATTAACCCAAAATATAGGGTTTGGTCGGATGAGATAGAGTTATAGAGAGGGGAGAATCATCCAAATAACTAGAGGAGACAAATTAATACGAATATACCTCAAAGATCCAAGCAAGATTCGAGAAGAAATTGAGAGCAATCATCAAACGAAGAGAAGACCAAGAGAGAGGGAGGCACATGACCATGGAGGGGAAGGAGCACCCCTTGCATGAAGGATAGGGAGAAAGAAAATAAGGGGAGAAGAAATAAAGAAAAATAGAAAATAAAAATAAAATAAAAACATAATTTTTTTAAAATTCTGAAAATCCACACGGTTTGGCCACACAGTTTTTCAAACCATGCTTCAACCATGCGAGGGCCACTGCCTAGCCAAGATTCCTCACACGGGCACCTAGAGAAGGACACATGGTTATGAAAACCATTTAGAGGTTATTCTGAATGGCTATATCAAATAGAGCCATGTCACATGGTCATCACTCGGTTTCCCTAACCGTGCAGGAAAGTTGTGCGACACCCAAAAGGACCTTCGAAAACTGAAATTTTAATCTGCTAACCTCTGGAGCTCAAGCCTACTCAAACATAAAATAAAATGACCCAAAATAAATATTTCTTGACACCCAGGGTATTACAATCTCCCCTCCACACCACTTTCTGTCCCCTGAATGTCCCGATCAAATGTTTAGAGAAATAAAACGAAAGGTCCAGAGAGAATGTAACCAAAAGAAACACTCTATGAGGATTAACTTCAAGGTAAACCAACTAATACCTTTAAAATGATAGCTCCAATTAACCATAAAACATCAAAATCTCCAAGTTTCACTAGAACAATAACCTCCAAAAAGTAAATTTACTTCTTAGAGGAACCTCTAACATGGCCTTTCCACTATTTAGAGTTCCTCTAGAATGGTGGTACCAAAAGAACTGTCAAAATACCAAGTCCCAAACATTGAAAATCCATAAGAGAAACATTATAAAACAATAGAACCTATACACTAGAGGAGAAAAGAACCACCATAATATGTTTGAAAGGAAAACAAGAGGTCTCACCTTAGGTCACAACTCATGTGGATAACCTAGGTTTCAAAGCGTGGATCGCCCCCACGTGGTGCATCCAAAATAGCCACAATCAAATGCCAAATAGTATACCAAACTAAGCTAGTAGGTCAAACACACTAGTCACCTGGTTGTGCACCCAAGGCCTCTCTCATGTCCCAAGAAACAAGCACCTAAATAGTTCAATGTGTAAACATATACAACTTCCATAAAATTTAAACAACCATAACCCGAGCTCCAAATTGATCCCACAACCACTATAAGAAAGGCTTACCAACAAAACTCACCTCTTAGAACTCAACTAGAACCAGGAATCCAAAACTCAACCGCTCTAACAAGTTTCACATGCACTACTCCACTTGGAGTAGGGATAGTCATTGAATCCGAAGAAACACTTTTGACCATTTTAGGGGATAGAATAATTGAACTATACATGGACCTCAATAATCCATGCCTCTTAACACCATCCAAACAATTCCTTTTAAATGAGGGAATCAAAACCAAACATTAGGCCCTAACAAAGTGCATGAAAACCCTCAAAAGAAGTACAAAATTATTTACCAAAAAGAAAATTTCTCTTGAAAACATCATCTTCACCAACGAATTTTCTTAAAAATCACCCTCCACTAAGGTATTTCTCAAAACCAAACATTCCAATTTGAAGCTAAACAATATTTTTGGAACCCACATATTTACTAAATAAATAAAATCACATGAAAGATTGTCCACAATTTCATTTCATTTTGAAAATAAATCACCCATGGATTCCTATTAAAAAACTCACTTTCCTTTCAAAAACACAATTTCACAAGAAGGTAACCATTTTTAGAAGTCATTTTATAAAACCAAGAAAATTCACCCTTTCTCATTTTACATAAAATAAATTTAAAAATAAATGTTTTCCTAAAAACCCATTTTTATTTCTCAATCAATTCTTTTGCAACCAAGCACACACAATCACTACAAAAAAACCCATATAAGAATTGTAAGAACCACATCCCAAAACACCACAATCTACCTTCATCAAGTGGAATCCACTCTTAGAGAAATACAAAATCAAGAGGAGTCCTAAACATGACAATTAGAAAGGTAATAGTGTTCTGTATTCATTGGCCCCATAGTTGGGGGACCGTGATCCAACCATAAAACACACTACACATAAGAGACAAACTTGACCGCATGGGCACTACATGGTTTCTTAGGCCATGTTTTCAAACACTCAACTCAAGTTCTCCTCCATTTCCACCATAGGACCAAGAGAGATCCCTAATATCACTATCATGATCAAAGTCATTCAAGATATAAATTACATCAAACCATCAAAACATCCCAAGACAACTCTAATCCATGATTAGAAACCCAACCTTCCGACAGGTTGAGGCTCAGGACAAGAAAGAGCTAGCTAGACTCTCCCTATCCTCACCTCTCAAGCTCTATTAAACTTAGCTTCCCTTTTACCCAAACAACCCCAAATAACCATACTACTGAAACCATCACCTTTGATACCACTTTGTAACGTCTCATCCTGAGATTCCATCCAACCCGACACCTGAACCGAAACGCTACAAGACCCGAAGGGAATTCCCGATCCCCACTGGCTGGTGACTAGCACCTTGGAATCATCAAAAATAATTTGGGAACAATTTTTCCCAAATCATAATAAACAATGGAAATAGATATAAATACAATGACCAAAAACAATTAAATAGGAGGCAGTAGGTGAAAACTAACCAACTGAAGGAAGAAACTACAAGAAAGAAAGAAGGAAAACAAAACGACTCAAGGCAATAATTAAAAATATCTCCACCCAACTCTCCTTCACACCGGTCTCTAAGAACAAAAGGAAACCAACTAAGAACCTAAAATATATAGGCGTGATCTAAAAGCCTAGTAGGTCACCAAAACCTGCCAAAACTATGCAATAGGTTTCCTAAGGCTAGTCCTCAATGAAAGTTTTAAAATAAATGTAAAATGTAGGCTTTACATGCATATTCAATCACTAAACAATGAAACCCAAGGTATAAACATATTCCAAGATATTTTCCTTTATTTTCAAAACCCCAAAACACACATTTGAAAACAAGGAACGACCTAATCCTTTCCAACAACCACACACACCATTATCATTTCACAAAATACCCATTTACCTTATTTAGAGTAAATAATCACTTTAAACTATTTTTAAAATAAGTATCCAGACCACATATGCACAAAAAACTCAAATACCAACTAGGAATTGAAAAATAGGGCAAAATAATCAATATATACTCAAGAAACACAAATGGAAAAAACACATATCAACACACTATACCAAACATGGAACTAACAAAACACACCAGGCCAAAGACAATCCAACCAAGAGCCAAATTCACAAGGGATTCCGGAATGCTAAGTCAAGTCATCCTAACCTCTAGGTCATAAGTTGACAGGCATAGATCATGCGTGAGGGGAATGACAAGGGAAAAAGGACAAACAATGTTTTTTTACTTACCAAAACCCACTCATTTTATTTATTCATTATTTTCATTCCATTACCCATACATGTTTACTACTTAATTACTTCCATAATATGTTCCAAGGGTTAGGCACTACATTATTTACACTACAGCTAAATCCAGTCAATTACCAAGCATAAGGAAAA
Organism: Viscum album; assembly: GCA_963277665.1. Lineage (NCBI taxonomy): Eukaryota > Viridiplantae > Streptophyta > Magnoliopsida > Santalales > Viscaceae > Viscum > Viscum album. The sequence continues at coordinate 696,169,191 of OY728157.1, forward strand.
TAAATCAAGTCCCTATCTCAATAGAGAAAAAAATCATAACAATCACATTATCCTCACCATAAAGCCTCAGTTCGGGTGGAATGCAACCATTAGGGGAATAGAACTTTGTCCCCTTCGCTAACCCATGCATTGTGGGGGTAGAGTTAGATCCTCAGTCCAACTCGACCCGTGGGGGTAGATCCTCAAGTCAATACCCCACTCTACTAAACCATGTGCACGTTATTATATATATCTATCAACCACATATACTATATCACCAATCAAACATAATTCAACACATAATAGCACATTTCACATGAATCACCCTTATTCCATAACCCATTAACACATTCTTCATTTTCTAATCATTCCACCTTAACCCATTAATGTTCTACCAAAAACTACCTTATTCCATACTACCAATTAAACACAATTGGCATCAATATCATTTACAACCCATTTTCACCTATTTAACCCGATTCTCACAATTCCTTCCATAATCCCATTTTAACCAATTAAACATAACACACCTAGTTCAACCGCTTAAGTGCCAACATTTTCATATTTAACAACCCAAACCTAAGTTCGTGAGCATAGCACACCCCATGGGTATCCTCAATCCCAGCCCATACATCCTTCATGCATCCTACGGGGATCATGAGGGTTCAATTGATTAATTCATTAAGTCAATAGGTCTTCCCCATCCAAGGGTACCCCAAATCACAACAAGAGACCGTTAGCATGACCATTTACACAACTCAAGAATCAAACACATAAACAACATAAACATCGTATACAAGAGTAAGGGTGAGCAATGGAAAACCAATATCACATCACAAATTCCAACCGGACCATCAATAATATTAGATACATTTGAAAATACCTTTTTGAAACAACTTTACACTTAGATACATTTCCAAGGAAAGTATATGTATCCTCATGCATGAACAAATAAGTCAAGAGGACTTCATTTGCCCTTATAAAACCAAACAGTCCTTTAAGACAATGAACCCCTTTTTATACACAAAAGGATCCCACTCTAATACACATTTGGGAAAAAGTCCCATAATCAAGTGCATTTCCCAACGAGGCCATTTATTAGAATTTTTAACAAACATAATGAATGCATGAAACCCCATTTCAAAAACAAGTTTCATTTCATAAATCCATCCATCATTCTGTTAAATGAAAACCCTCCCAAGCTTCTCAAAACATTACAAAGTCCCTCACCGCACTGAAAAATCTATTTTGAAAACCAAAAAAAGGCCCAAGACCACCCATTTTCCATCAAACCGCATTTAAAGAGTCCAACCGGTCCTTTCCCCAAAATTTAAACCACTCACACATTTCAAACCACCATTTGAGATAAATGTGAAAAACCCATTTTGAAACCAATTGAGGTCGTACCTCAATTTAAAACCAAGTTCCTTGTTTAAGATAACATTTTCACCCAATGAAAACCAAATCATGCCAAACCCATTTCCCAACCTTAACCCCACTAAAAAGGGAAAATTCATTTCATAAAATATTATAACTACCAAACATACCATTTTAAAATATAAATAAGAACTACACAAATACAACCAATTATTCAAAGACCAAGGGATAATAAAATTGATGAAAATCAACACAAGGATACTAATATATTTCTAATTGCATTGAAGAAAATATAAGGCACATGAATTTTAGAAATACAAAGGAAAAACATTTCATAGTTCCACCTACCTCAATAGAGGAGAAGATCCAATCGGGACACTTCGACACTTGAATCCTTTAACGACGATCATCTCACACTTGCACACACACATGCATTATTATATATATATACCCTTAATCCAATATATATTTTCCCCATGCCATGAGGGAAAATGTGCAAGGGATTTTTATATATACATATACACATATACCTGTACATGTGTGCGCAACACCTAAAGGAACCAACAACACTCTACAATAATTCTAAGAACCCAAAATCACTAAATGAACCCAAAAGGAAGGTGTGAAACACATCAATAGAAATAAAACCCTTACTCAGATGGAAACAAAATTCTGAGATGAGCTAATACACTTTGTCTACGGTGATGGAGGTCGGAACATGCACCAAGTTGACCAGAGAGACCTTCCGCATATCCTATAAATTGAAGAAACTACAAAAACTGAATTAATGTAAAATCTAGGGTTTGGATTTATGAGATAGAGCGACAAAGAGGGGAAAACTAGCCTAATCAGCGGAGGATACAAATGCAGATGAACATACCTCAAAGATCCAAGAAATATTCGATAAGAAACTGAGAGAAATCATCAAACAAAGAGGAGACCGAGAGGGAGGGAGGTGTGCGACCATGGAGGGGGAGGAAAACCCCTTGTACGATGCACAAGGAGGAAGAAAATAAGGGGAGAAGAAATAAAGAAAAAGAGAAAACAAAAATAAAATAAAAACTTCATTTTTTTTAAATTATGGAAATCTGTACAGTTTTTCCGCACGGTTTTCCAAACTATACACCAACTATGCGAAAGCCACTACCTAGCTAGGCTTCCTCGCACGGGAACCTAGAGAAGGCCAAACTGTTTTGTAAACTGTGTGGATATCATGTGGACCATCTCTTTCAAATAGAGCCATATCGCACATGCATCGCATGGTTTCTTTAAATGAGCGGGAAAGCTATGAGACACCAAAAAGGCCCATCAAAAAGTGAAATTTCAATCCGCTAACCTCCGGAACTCAAGCCTGCTCAAACATAAAATAAAATGATCCAAAATAAGTACGTCGTGACACCCAAGGTACTATAGTGGTCTAAGAAAATAATTTAACAAATAATTAAAGTATTTATATCATTTATATTTTTTAAAAATAATAATCTCTTTTAATCATTCCGCTAATTATATTAAATTTAAATCATCATCGAAGCGTGCATACATAGTACCGCCTCCAAAGAACAAGTGATTTCTATTTATCTTTTCATCACCTCCTTAAATGACTAGTAATGAGGATGAAATTAAATTATAGATGATATTATTTTTATAATTTAGGTTATAGTATTCTTAATTTTATAACCTATAAATGATTTGATTAGAAAATGGTTATTGTTAATTTAATCGTTTAAAACGAGTGAACTAAGACGATAATGACATCTTCTTTCTATGTAATGAATTTATATAAATTATTTTTCATTTATCCTACATTAAAATTATGATATATTACACTAATAAACCCTAAATAAGATCATTAAGTATTTTTTAGAATTATATTACAATTAGACAACCTCATAATTATCCATTAATCATGGTAAAGTAATTTTTTTGTTTGTTTAACCACAAATTTTAACAATTATATGAATTTATGTCATGAATGACTATGAGATCATATTTAATTGTGTAATGTGATATAAATTTGTAAATAATTTTTTTTAATTTCTTTCAATTATATATCTATATTTAATTTATTAATTAATAAAACACCTCTAGTTCATTAAGAATCCTCTAAAACATGATCATCACTGATTTCATTTCATGGTATATAACAAAAATACCATCGAATGAATTATAAAATTTATAAATATCATGTAAAATGTGGTATATTACCTTTAGTTGTCTTGTAATTATAAACTTTTTAATAATAATTAATAGCAACACAATTTATATAGAACTAGTTCAATGTGAATAAAATTACATAAACTCAATGTTGAATATATATAAAAATTAACTAATATATATATATAATAATAAATTTAAATGAAGATTATAAATGGTTATAGGTATGAATAATGTTATTGGGAATATATTCAATGTGATTTGTTTAATTATTCAATATGTTTGATGTAAGTGAAGAACAAATATGTACTAAGGTAAGGGTTTTCATCTCAAATTCCTCTCTTTGAGACATGTTTGGTATTATGCATTCAATTTCAATTATTTCATGTATATATGTTCTATTTGAGATATCATATCATGAATAATATTTTAATCATGGGTTTCGATGTTCAATGATATAACATATATTTCAAGTTTGATTAAAATGTTACACAATAAAAAAGGGTTCTCTTAGCCTGAATTCTGATTTTTTGAGACATGTTACTTGTTATGAACTATATTTCCATTATTTGTTGTTATTTTGATTTAATATCCCATGAAATTTTTTTACATTATTTATTTGTATTTAATGAGACAATCCAATTGAAATCAAGTTCATTCATCAAATTAATTTTGACTAAGGTGTTACCATATTCATAAGAGTTTTTGGTAACTAAGTTTTTGTTAATTGAGTTATGATCATCATCTTGAACACATTTAAAAAAAATTGGGTACACTCTACCCTCTGATTGTATTATGTGGTATTCTCAAATTTTTATTAAATTTTTGGAATATCCAATTATAATATTTTATTATATGTCATATTATAATACTCTTTTAGAAAATAATGATTTAAGATAATGAAGGTTTTACTACAATTTTTAGGATTTTCATTTTGAACAAACATATTTCAAATATAATAAAAAATATTTTCAACATTTCACATTCAAATGTTTTTTATTCCTATCCTTATTTCATCAACATGAAATTTATTTCTTTTCAAGGCTCAATTATTTGAAATTATTTTTAAAATTAATGGTTTTCAAAATCTTTCATATCAGCTTTTCAAATGTTACCTTTGAAAGAGACATGTAAATTTGTATTTTACATCAATGTTAAACATATTTTATAAGATATATTTTATGTTTTCACTTCCATTTACCATATAATTTTCATAAATATTTTCCCAAATGGGGTTTATATATCATGATTTTTTTCTCTATTATATATATTTTTCATTCATGGGATTGAACTTATATTATAAAATAATTTCATTCTCTATCTCTCCATTTGTGATTTTATTCAATGAATTCAATTCATGAGGGTGTTTCAATTCATGTAAACCCTATTATTTGATTCTTGTTTTTCATTATGGATATATAATTTTAAAACCATCCACCTTCTCACCCTAGATGTCTTATGATCATTTTATTATAGTATTAAATAAGTTATATACTCATTTATATATACCATGTTAAAATCACTTTTTATACAATTTAGATTTGATAATGTTCATCTAGGGAGAATGTTATTATATAGACATGGAAAATCTATTGTAATTATATATGTTATTATACCAATATAGATGATTATTGGAATGTTTAATATGTATTTTTTGACAATACAACTTTATTCTCTATATGGGTTATGATCATATTATCGATTTTATATACAAATGGAGGAGTATTGAGATTCATATTGATTATTTACTTCCCAAACATGTTGATTATATATAAAAATTAAATATCTTTCATTATATGGACTTCTATGTTTTTACATAGTAAGCGGTTCCTTTGGGAATGGTATGGGAATTCTCATTGAACCTTATAGGGAATCTATTGAACATAAATTAGGTGATGGGTTGGGATTTTAATTATATGGCCCCATGATGAATATATAGGTCTTATTTGATAAAACTGGCCAGGGTTTAGTGTATACCTATTCTGAAAATTGTTTATTTTATTCGATCAAGGAACTCACATCATGTTTTTTATGTCTGATATTATACATTTCATCAGTATGAGATCTGTATTCTTGATACCCTTGTTTTTATTTATTATCATGGATATATCAATATCTCTATGTCAATTTTATTATAGATTAATGTTGTTTAATTATTCATACCATATTTTTTACACACATAATTTTTAAAATAAGAACATTTTATTCAATATTGTATGTGACACGCAACTCCTTGCTTAAACAACCCATGAATTACATTTCTTTAAATTTAATCTCTTCGATAGTTTGTGTAACATGCAACCCTGAGTCTAAGTGAATCATAATATATTATATTATTATAACATTTCTATTAAATTGGAAGGTATGAATAGTAAAAAATAAATTATGGGAATTATGTTTATCTATATATTATAAATAAAATAATAATCATTTAAATGAAAATTAAATTTTTTTTCTGAAAAAATGTATGTTTTTTAAAAGATGGTTTAGTTGATATTTATGAACATAATATTAAATTAATTTTTACCAAATTTTTAAAATTTATTTTATAAATTTAAATTTATTATTTAAATCATAATATAAAATTTTTAACAGGGTTAATTTTTTTGATTTTTTAGAAATATTTCATTTTTTGATGAATAGTAAAAAATTATGAATTTTAATTGTAAATTGCCATTTAATTTAAATTATTTATAAATTTCAATTACATTTTTAATTATTTTTAATATAAAATTAGTTTAATAATATATAAATTAATACAATTTAGGTAATTTTAATTATTTCCATGTTGGATTTTTATACAAACACTTTGTAAATTGTTACCGTGGTTATGGTAAAAATGGATTTACAAGGGGTTAATTTAAAAATAAAAGAGTAAAAATGACCTAAAAACACATCTAAAAAATATTTAATAGAAATATTTATACCCTATAATTTCTAAGGCTCAATAATAATCCATTATGGGCCCTTTTGGCATGTGAAAAGATTAAGTACCCATTTTTCTTTTAAAAACTTATAAGCGTGCCACTCACCTCACTTAAAAAGGCCAACACTCTCCTCCCTCATCGAAAATTAAAACCCTCTTGGATAGAATAATCCCAGATAAAATAAATTCCAAAATTCCATCACCTATTCTTAGAATCTGTACTTTGAGTAGAAATCCCACCTAAGTATTCTTTTTATGAAAACCTAAAGAGTTTACTTGAACAAGATATAACATTCTCCAATGAGTTTTTTTATTTTATTTATTCCCCCAACTCCTTAAATTTTTATTAAAACATACTGATATAAGAGCCTTAGTATATTCAATATACCTATATGACTTTACGGTAAGTTAATTACCTATATACATCCCTACATCCATCAAATGAGTTATGAAATCATCATTCGTGTGTACAACGGACTTTCATCTCGTGAAATGATTTCGTTATTTTTTTTACATTACCATCTCAAATACTTTGATAGGATGATATATATTAAGTATATATATATGATATTTATAATATAAGTATACCTATTTATTCATTTTATCATATATAAAATTTTTCACTTTCCAATCCTTAGGGGATTCAAATACGTCACTCGTGTGTACGACAGACTACTGCCTCACGAAGCGATGTAATCCAGCTTTCACTAACGATTTATGTGGAATGTAATAAGGATAAAGTTAGGTAGTCTATATTATTTAAATTTAATAATTATGATATATTTATCATTATGAAAATATAATATGTCAATTTCTTTTTTTACACTGAAAAATGATAACATCGTTCATGTTTTTGTGGACTTCCACCTTCATGAAGAGATGTGACTCTCTTTTCATCACCACACTACATGGATTGTATATATAAGTTTATTTTTTAAAATAATATGTTATATATGATATTATTATCATTATTTAATATATTTTATTACTTGCCTATTTTGTATAATGATTCTTGAAAAATGGAAATGTTACTCATGCGTATGTACGACCTACCATCACCATAATTGTAACATAGTCCATTTTTCATAACCGTATATTATTATTGGATTTAAAAGAATAATTGACGAAAAAATATAATAATTATTTTATGATTATTATTATTGATAGATGAAAATATATCATATGCGCAAGAATGAGATCTTTCATGATGAAACATGCATGAAAAACTAAGGTAATTAACACCCAAAATATTGAAAATAATTAAAGATTATTAACATAAGTGTGATAAGATGTCATAAAAGGATCATATATGATACTATAAATATTTATATGGTTCTTAGATATGTGAATGACATGTTTAAAAACACTATAAAGGATGATACATCACATTCACCCAAAATAATGTGTGAGGTAAAGGACTTCATCTCAATTTTCCTTCATTGAGACATATTGTGATTTTATTAAAATAATTTCTTTTATGTGGTGTATATAATTCATATTTGACTTGTAAGAACATGATTAATTAATAATTAATTGTATTATAATATTACATTTGAATTATTTCATCCAAGGGGGTTTGAATTAAATGTTAGAAAGTGGTAAATTAATTTCATAACTCAATTTCATTTCATTAGGTTATATTACTTCTTCATACTCTATGATATTATATGATTATTACTTTTGATTATATTATATTTTATTTCAACTTGTTTTATGTTTATTTATGTTTAATAAAAAATAGATTTATTTCTTAATTATCACATCAACATTATTATCTTCGTAAGATTTTATTTCACAATCACATTTTAATCATGATTGTTTATAAATGAGTTTACATTGAAGAAAACTATTCGATAATTGTCAAATAGACCCCTTAAATTTTCATATCCTCTATTTATTAATGATATTTTCAATTTATAGTACCAATTATACACTATTTGGATCATAAAATGATTGAGATTTTATTTTAAATAATATCTTACTTCATTTTTTCCTTTAGTCAAAAATATATTTTCATCCAAATCCTCTATTTCTAAAAATGTTTTCAATAATTTTTTTTAAAATGTTCCAAATGATTTATTAATTATTTTTTAACCATTTTTTATTTTTTAAAAATATTTTCAAAACATTATTCATGTTCTTTTGAATTTTTTTTTTGCTTTTATCAAAAAATTTAAAGCAATATTTGTTTTAACTTACTCGATATGTAAAAAATTTCATATTTTCATGACCACTCAAATTTTGTAAAGATTAATATATATTTTTCAACTATTGTTTAAAAATAAAATTATATCCAAAAGTTTTTGTCATTTTTTTAAAGGTTATTTTGAAAAGGAAAATGATATTTTCCTCAATAATGTTTTTAAAGATCTATGTATGGTATTTCTATACAAAAATGAAAAAAATAATTTATTCTTACTAAAATTGATATATGTTGTATTGATACCATACTTATTATTCCTGTAAATGTTTTATGCACAATTTGAACAAGGAAAACATTGAAATTCACTTCCTTAATTAATTTTTTATAATCATTAACATTACCTTAAATTAAAAAAATTATTATGGACATTAATTTTCCTCAAAATATCTATATTATTTATCATTTCTATGTTTATTTCTTAAAATGTATATCATTTATACTTATGGTGTTCTATATTTAATGTTATTTGTTTTTTTGGGAAAATATTGATAAATTTCTAGTCCTTACTCAATACAATTATTTGATGATAAAGAACATTTTTCATCAATTAAATATTTTATTCGATATATGAGGAATTCTTTGGAAATGCATACATGGGTGTGGATTGGTTATAAATAACCCCTCAATGCATTAGTAGTATAATGAGGAAAATAAACAAGATATCAAAAAATAATTTCGACAAACTGATTGAGTTTATACCTAGTAGTTTCAAACATTCTTGAGGATAGATCTTGATGGTATAGGTATCGTAATCCTGAGATTATGATGTCCAATAATTAATCATTTCCTATATTAGAAATTCAGTTATTATTTTCAATGATATTTTCCCAATGATTTTATCTCTATATGAATTTCATTATCAGTTATTGATTAAATGGAATGTGATTTTAGTTATTTACATTGACATGTTTATTATTAATTATCCAATTATTATGGTCATGTTATTGATTAATTGGAATGTTTTTTCAGTTATTTACCTTTACATATTTATTGTTATCTATTTGATTATCACATTTATATTATCTCTAGATGCACTTTCTTCTTAGTTTATTGATTACATGGTATCTGTGTTCAGTTATTTACCTTACCATATTGATTATTCTTATTGATTTATGATTTATTCCGCTATATATAACCCTTCTGATCATTTAATGTCACCCTTATTTTGTTTCCATTCCCAAGAATCCGGGAAGTGTAATATGAATGATATGAAAGGATACTCAAGAGGGAATACTGATACTCTTGAAAAAACTTAAGTTTTAATTTTTTGTTTTCAAATAAAATGAAAGAATAAAGTATGTATCTAGTTTAATAAGTCTATTAAGTATTCAGTACTCTAGTATGAAATTCCTTATATCTTATTCCAATGTAATAAAGAAGACACCATCTCTAGGATACTGGGGTTAGGGTTTCTATTGTTTGGATTAGAGGATGTTTAGTATAAAACATGGGAACTCAGTTTTGGAAGAAATTGATTAGGGATCATAACCCTATGATAAAATTTGAGGTTAAGTGTAGAAGAGAATCCTAAGGTTTTGGTAAGGTAATGATTATATGGATTTGTCCTGCAATAAATTCCTATTTTGATACTATAAGTAGATATGGTTCTAGAAAAAAATCACCTAGGGGTAATAACTCTGAAAAGGGTGCATTGAGATTCCCTCAATCCTCACCTGGAACACAAAAATAGGCCTTACTGGGCACCTAGCCAAACACTCCTAGGGGATATTCTTAGGATAATTCAAATTTTATTTAAAAACCATTATGGAATATTTGATCAGATTATAATACTAAATCATCTAGGTTAAACTAATGGTGTCTTAGAATGAAAATAATGTGTCTGAAAGGAATGGGAAAATGATTTATGTGTGAAAAATAAGGGCATAATTTAATGAATTTTTGAGGAAAAATGAAGAGTATGATGGAAGAAAAAAAATATAATCATAGGGATCCATTTATAGTTTATTGTCTTAAATATGGGAAATATAGGCATTATCTGAGTCAATTCCCTCATCTAATGGTTAAATCCTTGACCAAGGAAGAAGATTTGTTGAAATTAAATAGATAAAGTGTTTATTGGGATTCCATATTATCTTATTGAATTATTTTTACTAATTTTTTATTATAATAATTATGAAACTTTTAGGTATTCTATTAAATTTTAGAATCATATATGTCTTCATTAATTTAAGAGTTATGGATACCATAATGGGTTAATGAGTTTAATATTGATAATAATTTCAAATTCTACAACACCTCTTTTTGGGTTTTATGTGATGGGAGTCTACCAATATATTGGATAGTTTTGGAGAAATTTATGGAAAGAATATGTTTTAGTAGAAAATTTATTTGAGGAATAACACTTATAAATTATATAGAAATAATTTTAAAGGTATTGATAACTTTTAGGGTTAATATGATCATTGAGGACATTGAAATAATTCTAAAATAATATTATTAGACATTGTAAAGAATGGTTATATTGAAAGCCTTAGAAAAAAGTTTATTTAATGATTAATTTTATTTTAAGTATTTCCATCATATTTATTTTGGAATATTATAGGAATTATATTAATACATTTTAGAAAATGGAAAACTTGCATGATGAGTGACAACACATCACATCAGGTAAGTCCACATGGAATGATCATTTTACTGAAGTACGATATGTGTTTAAAATCTATCACTGGCATATGTGATATCCTAGTAAATATGTAATTTTTTAGTTAAAATATTTAAAAAATATATATTAATAATTATCCACTGTTATTACTTTTGAGGTTTAGAGATTAATTTATTATATTAGATAACATGGGCCAACCATATTGATTTTATGTAAAATTGTTATATAATGATAGAAATACTTATCATTATTATTGATCTGATGATACACTAGAAGTTAATTTTGGCACTTTAGGAACACAAAAATAATTTTTGGATATTCATTTATTTATGTAAGGGATGAATTAGAAATTGATTAAAGCACAATAAAAAAATAAAGTTGTGTTTATGAAATATAAACATATCAAGTAACTATATTTCATTAAATTCTTGGATAGTAAAATAATTCCTTAACATTAGGAGAAAAAATATTTTTAAAAAAAATATCCCATTACATTCATATTAGATTAATCATAAGGTCTTTTAAATCATCACATCACTACTAAAAATACCCCTTTTACCAGTGCTAAAAAACCCCTTTTATCAGTGCTAGAAAAGCGCTGTTAAAGTTGGAAAAGATAAAGGGGGTCCCTTTTATTATTTTTTCAAAAATCACTGATAAATGACCCTTTTATTAGCACTAAAAAAAGCACTGATAAAAGGGGTCTTTTATCAAGGGTCCTTTATCAGCGCTTTGTTTTAGTGCTGATTAAAGGTTCCTTTATCAGCGCTTCCTCTATCAGTGCTTTCTTTTTAGTGTTGATAAAGAACCCCTTTTATCAGCGCTTTTTTAAAAGCGTTGATAAAAGTTAAAAAAATAAAAACAAATTTAAAAAATCCTACCAATCGGGGGGGGTTTATAGTTCTTGATCCCCCCCTTTTACAGCGCTTTTTTGCCCCCTCCAGTGCCCCCACGCACCTCATCCACCCTTTATTAGTGCTAGCTCCCATATTCCCCCATGCGCACGCACCCCTGCCTCCACCAGGTTTTGAACTCGATACCTCCCCCCTGTGTGCCTAACCCCTGACCACTCTATTTTGATTTTTTTTCCATTTCATGATATCTATATATATATAGTTATATTTATTTATATAGTAATATATATTTATATTAATATATATATATATATATATAGTTATATTAATATATATATATATATTAATATATATCTCGATTTATATATATATATATATTTAGTTATATTTATTCGTATAGTAATATATATTTATATTAATATATATATATAGTTATATTAATATATATATATAGTTATATTAATATATATATTTATAGTGATATTAATATATATATTTATAGTGATATTAATATATATATTTATAGTAATATTAATATATATATATATATGTAGTTATATTAATATATATATATATAGTTAGATTAAAAAATATATATATATATAGTTAGATTAATATATAGGTATATAAATATTCATATATTTGTATTTTAAATAAAATGGATATTAGTTATTATTTAGATAAATCAAATATATTTTATATGTAAATATATTTTATTATTTATATTTATAATTAAATTTTTATGTGTGAATATATAAAAAATATATACGTATAGTTATATATTTGATTATAAATAGTAGTGAATTATAAAAAACGATAAAATTTTAAAGACATAATATCAATATAAATGTAATATCTTGGAATAAATTCAGTCCCCACCAAAAAAAAGGCAATAATACCCACTTAAATGAGGTTAAAAATCCAAAAAAAGTTAAAAAATAGGGGTACCCCGACTAAACACTCAGTTTTAGAGGCCTTATGGGACTTTTTTGGCCTTGAAAAAACCTTGAATGGGGTCCCTCCTATTTATTAGGGTGTAGAGCTCGTCGTAGACTTCGATTTTATATGTGGTAGAGCTCAAACGGACACCCGGATCAAAGGTTATGGTCGTTTGAAGTTCGAGTTGTGTTTTCAACATATTTTGGATCTTTTTTTAATTTTTTTTATTTTTTAGTCTTCAAATTGTTATTAAATGAATATTAATCCATAATAATTATCAAATTATGAATTAAAAATATTTTTTTAATTTTTTTATAAGTCATTTTCACTCAATATATCTTATATATTAAGTGTAACTGTATATTTATAATTATCTAAAATATATTTAAAATTATATTTAAAAAATACATATTATATTTATATCAATATAACTATATCTATATATTTAAATATTAATATTTTTTTAATGAATTTTTTTTGGAAGTAGACCCTTTATCAGCCCTAAAAAAAGCGTTGATAAAGGGGTACTTTTATCAGTGCTTTTTTTAGCGCTGATAAAGGTACCCCCCTTTATCATCACTTTTTTGTTAGTGCTGGTAAAAGTGTGGCGCTGGCCGTGCCCCATTTTGTGGTAGTGCATACTTATGGTTCTAAGGCCCTTAAACTATCATTGATCATTCACTTGTGATGAATGACCTCAATCACTCTCTATAATTATTTATGCTTTTATTCCATGTCCATATCATCAATTTCCACTAATGTTCTCCTATTTAGTAACCTAGTTATGTGTTATTCCATATGACCTTTTTACTTCTCATCCCCTATTATTCATAGGATATTTTATTGACCCTTTTTACAATGTGGATTTTTTCAAAAATGGTATTTCCAAATGTCAAACCCTAGATTACTGAGATGCAGTTCAAATTGAGAGGATGTAATTTATTTAAGGTGTGGGAGAATGTGAAACCCCAAAATTATAAAATAAGAACATTTTATTCAATAAATTATGTGACATGCAACACCTAACTTAAATAACCCATGAAATATATTTCTTTAAATTTAATCTCTTTCATTGCTTATGGAACAAGAAACCCCGAGTCTAAATGAACCCTAATATACGATACTGTTATAACCTAGCCATTAAATTGGAGGGTATGAAAAGTAAATAATAAATTATGAAAATTACGGTTATTTTTTTATTAGATATAAAATAAGAATAATTTTATAGAAAAAAGATATTTTTTCTAAAAACTCTATTTTATCTAAAAGATAGTTCAACTGCTCTTTATGGGCATTTTTTAAAATATTTTTTACTAGTTTTATAAAATTTATTTGAAAAAATAAGTTCATTTTTTAAATTATAATTTCAAAATTAATATAGGGTGAATTTTTAGGACTTTTTTTTAAATGTTTCATTTCTCTATGAATAGAGAAAATTAAAAGGATGTTTCATTTCTCGATGAATAGGGAAAATTTTTAAATTTTAATTGAAAATAAACTTTTTGTTTAAATTATATATATATAGTTAAATTATATTTTTAATTAGGTTAAAAGTAAAATTATATCAATTATATATGTATTTATCCAATTTAGGTAATTGGAATCATCCTCATATTCAATTGGGTTATAAAAACATTGTATTCTTTTGAACATTTTCTCTTTGAAATATCACATTCTTATCGCCTCTATGGGATTAATTTTAAATTAAAATTTTCCAATTCTATGAATATAATTTTTAAAAATCGATTCCATATTTATATTATGAATAATTTATATTATCTAATAAGTTTATCAAAATTTTCAACCAAAATACATAGTTTAAACATTCAAAATTATTTACTGCAGTTAAGGTTAAAATAGATTTATCGGGGGTTAAACTAAAATGATAAGGGTTAAAATGAACTAAAAATCTGTATAAAATCAATTTTATGGCCATAATTAGACCCTATCATGTCCATGTCTAGATAATACCCCATTTTTACCCTTTTGGCATGTGAAAAATGTGGGTACACTTTTTTATTTTTAAAAATTACTAGTGTTCCACTCACCTCACTTAAAAAATTTCACCCCTCTCCTCTCTTCATTACATCATAAAAAATTTTGGTTTGACCAAAGAATGACCAAATCACTTAAAAAATTACATCCCCTAATCCTTTAATCCTTATTTTGGGAAAAAATAAAACCTAGTAATGCTTTTTTTGAAAAACTAAGGAGATTACCTGAAAAAGATGTAGTGTTTTTCAACGAGCATTTTTATTTTATTTCTCCATCTAGATAGATCAATTATTATTAAATAATGATTATATAACATACTTATTATCTTACATACACTTATTTTTTTAATAATGTAATTACCTTCAACCATACCCACTTCTATCAAATGGGTTATGAAATCATCATTCATGTGTACGATGGACTACCACATTGAGAACTCACGTCTTTCATTTTCTCCATTAACAAATCTCACGGTTGGGTACGATGATTTATAAAAAGTATATATATGATATTTATTTCATAATTATACCTATGGAAATATTTTATAATATATAATTTTTTTATATTTAATTATGTAGGTGATAAGGTAACAACTCTCATGTGTACTACGAAATATCGCCTCATAAAGTGTTGTTATTCCTCTTTTATTAACACTTTACAAGGAATGTAATAAGGATAATTTTAATTAATATATGTTTTATACATGAAATAATTATGATATTCATTAAATATTTTTTATTTTAAAATGATAATATATCATTTTATTTCTTTACACATGAAATATGATAACATCATTTGTGTACATGTGGACTACCACCTTCACGAAGCGAGGTGACTCTCTATTCATCACCACACCACATGGATGTTATATATATATATTTAAAGAGATAATAATTTATATATTATATTATTTTCATTCTTAAAATCTGATATATTACTTACCTTTTTTACATAATGATCATTGAATAATGAAAACATTACTCATGTGTACGTACGACCTACCTTCTCCATGATGGTAACATAGTCCATTTTTTTAACCATATTTAATCATTTGTTTTAAAAGTATAATTGATACAAATATATTATAAATATTTAATTATTTTTATTATATTTATGATAGAAAAATATAATATGTGCAAGAACTAGATCTTTAATGATGAAACACGCATGAGAAAACATGGAAGTTAACCCCCGAAACAATGAAAATAATAAAAGATTATTAAAATACGGATGGTAAGATGTTATAAAAGTTTATTATATGAAATTATAAATATTAATATGGTTTTCAATTTAATAAAATTTCTAAAACAACTATACTATATATTAAATCATTTTCAACCAAAAGGAAGTGTGGGGTAAGGGCCTTCTTCTCAGTTTCCCTTAGTTGATGCATATTTTAATGTTATGAAACTAATTTCATTTAAATGGTATATAAACTACTAATTTTACCTGTAATATAATGATTAATTAATAATTCATGGTATTTTCATCTTCAATTTGAATTATTTCAACCATGGTGAATTGATTTAAAATTTACCAAGTGGTAACGAATTTCATTACTCAATTTCTTTTCATTGAGTTATATTACTTCCTTATAATATATGATATTCTAAGATTTTGACTTTTGATTATCTTATATTTTACTTTCAATTTTTTTTTTATTTCCATTTGATACATATAATTTATTTGTTGGTAAATTCTCACATCAACATTATAATTTTTTGTAGTGGTTTATTTCACAATCTCATTTTAATCAGGATTGTTTATACATGAGCTTCCACTAATGGAAATTATTCGATATTTGTCTTATAAACCCATTTAATTTTCTTAAAATTTTGTTATTAATTATATTTTAAATTAATAGTAAAATTTTTACACTATATGGTTCTTAAAATGTTTTATAAAAATATTTTAATAAAATACAACTTTATTTCTCTCATTGAGTTGGAAATTTGTTTTCTTCTAAAACCATGTTTTCTTAAAATATTTAAAAAAATTTATTTTACCTTGTACAAATGATTTATTAATGATATTTTTAATAATTTTTAATTTTTAATTTATTTTAATGGAATCTCTATGTATTTTTAACAAAAAAATCCTTTTTTTATTTTACTGAAAATGAAAATGAGAATGGAATTTTTATTTTTAGTAATCCGTATGTATGAAATTTTATACTTTTTTGACCACAAAAATGTTTTAAATCCCCCATTATAAGTTCCAAAGGTTATTTTTAATGAAAATTATTTTCAATGAAATGTTTTTTCAAAATTTTTTGTAAAATTTTAGTTTTAAAATGTTCTCAAATTGAAAAGGATATTTTCCTCATGAATGTTTTAAAAAATATTTTTATGATATTTCTATTCATCAATAAAAAAACATTATTCTTAATTCAATGGGTATATTTGTTTATTGATAAAGTCATTATTATCTATCTAGACTGTATAGGATAATTTTGAAGAAGGAAAATATTGACATTCACATCCTCGATTCATTTTTGTAGTCATTACAATTCCCTTGAATTATTCACTTTCCCAAGGACATAAAATTTACCCTAAATATCCATATTATTTATCATGGGTATTTTTATTTCTTAAACAATATATAATTTCTACATATGGTGTTATACATTTAAATTTATGTGTTTATATGGGGTAATATTAATAAACTCATAATCCTTACTCATTCTAGATATTTAATGATAAAGAACCTTATTTATGAATTAAATCATTTATTTGATATATGAGGAACACGTTGGACATGAAAACATGGGTATTTTCTGGTTATAGATAGCCCCTCGAAGCATTAGTAGTATTATGAGGTGAATCAATATGATAGAATAAAATCGGTTAGCCAAACTAAATGAGTTTGTACACAATATTTTTAAACTGTGTTGAGGATATATCTTGATGGCAGAGGTATCATGATCTTGAGTTCATGACATCCAATAATTATTCATTTCTCTCATTATGATTCTGTTATTGTTATCCCTAGTATTTTTGCAATGATATTATCTCTGGATTCATTTAATTATCAGTTATTGATTAAATGGAAAGTGTTTTAAGTTATTTACATTTATATATTTATTATTACTTATCTAATTGTGATGGTAATGTTGTTGATTAAATGAAATGAGTATTTAGTTATTTATCTTTCCATATTGATCATTATCCATAATATTTTTTCATTGATATTATCTATGTATGTGATACCTTCTCAGTTTATTGATTAAATGGAATGTGTGTACAATTATTTACCTTACCATATTTATTATGCTTATTGATTAATTATTGATTCAACTGCACTTAAACCTTACAGATAATTTGAGATGACTATTATTTTTTTCCCTTTCCTAGGAATCTTGGAATTGTAATATGAATGATAAGAATGGATATGCTAGAGGGAATAATGATATTCTTGAAAAAAAATATGTTGTAATTTCTATTTTCAAATATGATGCACGACTCAAGTATGAATATTGTTTTCCAAGATTGCTAAACTATTCTATCATTTTGGATAAATTTTTTTGTATCTTATGCCAATTTCATAAAGCAGACATTGGCTTCTAGCTACTAGGGTTGGGGTCTCTATTATAATATGTGTTCTAGGTTTATGTTATGACTACCTCAATTGTATGTTTCCCCTTAATGAACATTTGAGCTCACCCCTTATTATGTTTCTATTTCCCCATGTTATGAAGAAAAGTATTACATGAGACATGTTTATAAGGATAATACATGTGAAGGAAATTGTTTGAGATGTTAAAGACTCATAATGGATTAAGTAGTTTTATATTTTAATTTTAAACAATGTTCACTTTATAAAAATAGAATGGGTTATGTTAGAAATTATCATTTCCAAATTCTCTATAGATATAAAATGAAAAAGATCCTTCTGATGTTATAGATTAAATAATCAATATTTATTTCATAATTAAGGATGGTTATATGTTATATTTTATAAGTGATTTAAAAATAAGTTTTTAAAGTTCATGTTTATGGAACTAGATTAATAAGTTTACATTCAGGGCATTATAGTATGTATCAATGAAATAGCTTAGATAACCTTTGATATTATGATGTTTGTTTAGGAGTTTTTAAGGGTTAATATGTTGTGGTTTATCATAATTTCAAAGTTATAGGAATTCTATTGGGATAATAATATCATTTAATTATAAGGTAATAATGAAAATTTTAGTTTGGAATTAGGGTTAGTGAACCTTTTTGAAAACTGTAGAGATGACTCTAAGAATAGGTTTCTATCTTGATATTTTGGTATGGTATTGTATATGTGGTTCTCATAGAAATTAAATCACTTTTTGGATACTATGAGTGGATATAGGCTCTGGAACTGATGTACTCAAGGGTAATAACCCTAAAAAGGCATATTGGTAATTAAATTTATTACCACCCGGTGCACAATAAAGAGGACTAAATGCATATCTGGTTTAAGGATTTTAGGGGATATTATTTGGGTAATTAATGTTATCTTTATGAACAATTATAAGGTATTTGAATATGTTTTTTTAAATAACCTAAAATTAAAATGACTATAGATAACCAAGGATTAAGCAGGGAGAGTCATAGGTCGACCTGAATGTATCATATATTATTAAAATGTTTTAATAAAGGAAGATATATTCAGACTTTTTTTCATATTCACATGTCATATTTTATCATAAAAATTTTGGTTTTAGTATTTAGTTGAAATAGGTTCATGAAGAAGAATCTGAGAAATATATGTATCTAGAATCCACTATGTCTTTTAACTCCATAAAAAAGCATACATAAATTATAATTAAATTAGTATATACATATTATGATGGAAAATGTTAGTTCACTAGTCTTACCAATGGTAGTGTGGTTCATATAATAATAAAAAATAAATCATGACACATGTATCTATTCAAATTAGTTAAGTGAAAGTTTTCATTAAAATTTTGGTATTTTCTAAATGGTATTGAAAATTATGTGAAACATCTAAGGATTATTCTTCAGTAGTTTTTCATTAGTGGATTGAAATCATATATTAAATGGTATGAATAACCACCAAAAATGACTTGATGGAAATATTATATTTTAGGATATAAAAAATAAAAACAAATGTTTGTGGGATAGAAATGTTTTAGGTTTAGTATATGTTTGATTATTAAGATAATAAATGGATGGTTGGTTTTGAAAATGTTGGTTATATAGTACCAATATCCTTGGTATTGATGATCATTGATGGTATTTTATGTGATTTTTATTTTTATAGATTATGATATGAATTTACTAGAATGTGACCATATGAAATAGTGGTTAATACCATTTTAGGGTTAATGATAGTGTTAATTTCTAGGAGGAATATACAACCTCTCTATGGTTTATTGACATGATGATTCAAATGGTTTTAGGAAACCAATGTTATAGAGAATATATGAATAGGTTGTATAGAAACTTGGGTATATGATTGTATGAATGGATAAAGTTGTTTATAGAAATATAAGTAACTTGATATAGCCTAAGAGAGTATGAGAGATGTCATATTAGAGGTTATGCCCCAAAATGATGAATTTGTCCAAAATATCATAATCCACTTCCTTTAATGAGTAATAATTAAAATTGTGAGGATGTAATTTATTTAATAGGGGATAATGTGACACCATGAGATATTAATATATCACTAACTTTAAATATGTCATTATGTTCAATATATTTCTTCATAAGAAACATCAAACTTAAAGGAAACCATGATATATTCTCATAAAATATAATTATTTAATTATAGTTGTTGAAATTTACCCATTGAATTACTGGGAATTGATAGGAGTAATAGTATTATTAAAAATTTATATAAAGGAAATAAATGATATTTTTAATATAAATTAAATTCAATTAGTATAGATAAAATGACAAATAAGCTCATTTTATTTTTAGAAATTTATTTTTTTAAAATATTTTCTTTTTATGTGATATACATTCTATTTCATGAAACTTGTGATTAATGATGATAAAATAAATTTGATATGAATAGTTGTCTAATACTAATTTAATTAGTAAATAATATTAAATATTAACAAGAATGGTTAATATTCTAAAAAAACTATTTTCATATAAATATTTTTTCAATATATATCACATTTTATTTAAAAGTTGTATTTATGAAATTTAGAATTTCAATTAAAAAATGAGAATTATTTTTGGATTCTGAATGGTAATATTTTACTAATAAGAATATTTTTTATTTTTATGAAATGAAAAAATTGTAGGTGAAAATACTGATTTTACAAATAACCTAATTTTTATGATATTGTTAGTGTATATGTATGATTTGGAACTTCATGAATCATTTTTAAAGACTAAATATGTATTTTAAAGTGATTTTTCAATTTTTAAATTGATGGTTTGAATTTACAATCCCATGTTAGATATTTTAGAAGATAATTAATATTTTTTCAAAAAATATTGTTAATATGTTTATTTTATTTAAATTAATTATTAAAACATTTATAAATTGAAAAAAAAAATTAAATAGGTTTAAAATTTTGACTCATTGGGTCCAAATTATCTAATATGTAACAATTTATTTTTATTCATAATAAATAAGATACATTAGGTAAGAACTAGTTACCCTGGTAAATTCTAATATGGTAAAAGTAACAATTCAAGGGGATATAGGGAATGAAACATGATGAAAAATGTCTATAATTGATTTTATGATGTTTTTATCAACCTTAAAACTTACCCACTCAATTATTTTACAATTTTGGAGCCACATGAAATGTTTAAAAAATGATCATTTTATATTAAGATGATATAATTACAAAAATTCCATTCTCACCACTTTTAAAAGGTGCCTCTCACCATCACATCAAGGAACTCCAAAAAAATTTGTTTCCTCCATAAAAAATCAGTTTTTACTTCACCTAATATACTATTTCACTCTATTTAGCTTCTTAACTCAATTTATTATCATATTCAATCCATTTACAAGGGATTTCTAAGGAAATCTCAAAGTACATATCATGAGTAATCATTTTTGTTCAATTTATTTATTCTATATTTTTCTTTTCAAATTATAATTTTCAAATAACTATGTAATTAAATCACTATTGGATATATAATTAATATTTTATGTTATAAGAATAATCTTTAATCATATTTTCCATTTTCTATTAAGAATTATGAAACTATGATTCTTAAGTTGTGCAGATTACTACCTCTATGACGCAATATGTTTAATTTTCCTTCACCAAGATAAAAATATATTATAAGAGGAAAATTTAATAAATTAATATTAAATTATTATCATTTATATGATTCTAAAATAGTAAAACATATCAATCCTCTCTCCTATTTTATAAAAATTGAATTATCATCCATTTTTACTTGCAAACTACAACCTCCATATGAAAATTGATTCTTGGTTTTCTTTTCATCACCAAATTACATGCCTAGTCGTAGGGATGATATTAAATGATAAATATGATTATTATTATATAATTTAGGTCCTATTATATTTTTTTAGAAACTATTAATGATATGATCATCTAATGATTATTGTCAATTTAATCATTTAAAATGGCAGAATATCGAGGATAATGATATGTAATTTATATGTAATGACTTTATATAAATTATATTCACTTTCACATCATTTAAAATTGTGATATATCAAACTAAAAACACTAAATAAAATCATTATGCTTATGGTATAATCACATTTCAACTAAACCGCATCATAATCATTCATTTATCACAGTAAGTTTATGTTTGAGTTGGTTTAACCAACAATTTTAACAATACAATATATTTATATCATGAATGATTATGAGATCGTAATTAATGATATAATACTATATAAATATGAGAATAGTTTTTTTGGGGTTTCGTATGGCTATATGAACATCGAACTCATTAATTATTAAAATCACTTCTGTTCATTAAGAATCACTGAAACATGATCAGCATCAATTTAATCTTCTTAGTTTGTATACAAAACTACAATGGAAAGAATTATACCCTTTATAATTATCATGTAACATTTATTGCAATAACTTTAATTATTTTTTAATTATGAACTTTTTATCAAGGATGAATACCAACACTATTTCTATGAAATGAGTTCAATGAGATAACTATTACTTACCGCCAGTGTTTAAAATAGGTAAATAAGGACTAATATTTATATGTAATGAAAAATGTAAATTATGAGTACAAATGGTTATAGATATGAATAATGTTCTTGGTAATGTATTAAATGAACTAAAATTAATTGTTCTAGATGTTGGGTTAAAGTATAAATCTAATCAGGACCGAGGTAAGAGTATTCATCTCGAATTCAACACATTGAGACATGTTTAGTATTATTTACCTAATTTAATTTTTTGGGAATATATAATATATATTTTATATATTATGAAATGAATTATATTTTAATATTTTTTTTGAAATTGAATGAAATGCTCTATCTTTCAAGAATTTTTATTAAAATGTTACTCAAGCTATAAAAGTTTTCCTAATCTAAATGGTGATTACTTGAGACATGTTACATGTTATGCATAATGTTTCTTCTATATGGTGTTCTATTGATTTAATATCCAAATAATTATATATAATTAATCTCCATTTAATCCATTGGATTTTCCAATAAAAATAATTTTATTTATTTAAAATAATTTTTACTAATTTGTTACCTTAGTCATAAGAGTTTTTTGTACCACATTTCTTATTCACTAAGTTACAATATTTCTCTTGATTTTTTTCATATATATATTGTGTGAATTCATCCAATTGATATTATTATGTGTAATTCTATAATTTCTTTATAGATATGTAAATTCACACCATATAACCCCTTTGAAAAATATTTATCCCATCATGGGATATGTTTCATATAAATAATATTAATAACTAAATTATCATTGATTTATAATATTTTAACTTAAACATTGTTCTTAAATGGTTGGTTTCTCACACAAAAATATTTTTTTATATGTTACTTGATAATACTAATTGGTAAATAATGTATTAATAAAAAGAATTTTTTATTACACTTATTACATAGTATGTTCTAAACAAAGGTATTTTAAAATTAATAAAAGTGGTTTTCCCTTAACATTAATATATTTTTCCTTCCTCTCCTAATTTCACCAAAATACACATTGTGTCATTTTATGGCACTATTATTAGAAATTATTTTTTAAATAAATGGTTTTCCAAATATTTTATTCCACCTTTTCAAAAGTTTCCTTGAAAAAATAGAATAAAATTTCTATTTTACATCAATGATAAAAATGATTTATAAAATATATTTTAATAATTAAATTATATTTACCATATCATTTTCAAAAGGGTTTAAAATAACATTTTTTATGTTTTATGATTTTTACATTAATATATATTTATATTTTTTGGTATTGAACTTTTAGTATTGAAAATTTTGATTCTCGATACCTTATTCTGTGATACCATTCAAATCATTTTTTTGAGAGAGTGTTTTTATTCATGTCAACACACTTATATATTCCCTTTATTTCACTAGGGATATGTTCTTTTGAAATTATTCACTTTATTAATCTAGATGTATTATGATCATGTTATTCCAGTATTGAATTATCCATATACTAATTACTCTATATGGTGTGAACATCACATTTTATGAAATTTTTGAATGGATGATGTTCACCTAGAAATAATGTAATACTATTGACATGTGGAAATTTATTGACATTAGGTAGGTTTTTATTCCAATACAAATGATTAATGGAAAGTTTACTATATATTTTTTGTAATTTCCACATTCTATCTCAACATGGGATATGATCATGTTAATCATTTTTAACATGGGGGAAAGTATTGAAAAACATGATGATTATTGACTGATAACTCATGTTGATTATGTATTGAAAATTAATATAATTTATTATAAAAATTTCCATGTTTTTAATAAGTTAAGATTTCACTATGGATTGATATGAAAATTCTTTTTTATGCTTATAGATAATTCGTTAGACTTAAATAATTTAATGGGTGGTACCTAAAATTTTATATCCCATTGATTTATCGATAGGTCTCATGAGACAAAACGATTTGGATTTTGGTGTATACCTCTTTCCATTATAGGATTGTGTGTAGAAATATGGATTTAAAAATATTTTTTTATTTATAAAATTATAATTTACATTAGTATGAGATCTATAATATATATATATATATATATTTATTTATTTTAAGTTTCACATTGATTAGGTCCTTATGTTTTTTACTTAATCCTACCATAATATAAATTCCATTTTTATGCCATAGTTTCCTCAACTATATGTTTTCCATTACTAAGTGTCTGATCTCAAAACATCTCTTGTTTCCATTTCCATAGGTTATGAACAAATGTAGTGCATGTGACATGTATATAAGGAAAACATGAATCAAATAATTTATGGTATATATTCAAGACTCAATGTAGAATACCTAGTTTCTTATATAAAGTGGAAAAAATGTCCTCTTGATACAATGAACGTGAGATTTTTTGTTATTGTTTTATTCTAATTATATAAAGTTCTAAACATGAGGATATCCTTGGAATTTTAGAGATAACAAAACTATAATTGATCATGTGACCCAAGATGGTTACATCAATTCTTTTATAACCGATATCAAAGTGATTATGTAATTTATGTGTTTATGGAACCTGATCCAAGTGTGCAGGTATGTGGCATCACAGTTGGTATCAAAGGAAATGTCTAGATAAATTTTGAGATTAAGTTGTTTTATCATGACAGTTTAAAGGGGTAATTAGTTATTTTTTCATATTTACAAATTTATTTGTGACCTTTCAAGATAATTATATGATTTCATGATAATAATTCACATTATAATTCATAATTAGTGTTAGAGATACTTTGTGAAATCCCTATATAAGAGTCTAAGTATATGATTAAATCATTAAATTTTAGTACAATATTGAGTATGTGGTTCTTCTATAAATTAAAACTCTTTAAAGGTAAAAAAATTATTACACCCATATATTTTAGAAAAATAAATCTATGTTAGATTGTAGATTATATATGCAACACCAAACATAAACAAACCGCAAAATATTATTATTTAAATATGATCATTAAAACCTAGTGATTAAATTGGTGGGAATGAAAATTATTAAATAGTTTATGAAATATGTACATATAAATGTTATACTCATTATAAATATCATGATAAATTCTTAATAAATAATCAATTATTTTTTGGTAAGGTAATTTTATTCGTTAAAAATGTCTTCTTCAAAATTGGTTTCCTTTTCCTATGAAAAAATATTATAATTAATTTATAGATATATTAGAAAATTAATTTTATTAAATGAATTTTATTTATGAAATTAGAATATAAAAATTAACTTTGGGTAAATATTTTGGATTTTTTTAGAAAATATTGATTTTTTAGTGAATAGTGAAAATACTGATTATTCAAATATGATCTTTTCTTATCAGAATGTTAAGTAATTTAAAATAACCTCTAATATTTGAATTTAATTTCAAGTAAAATAAATATTATTTATTTATATTTAATATAATTAACTACATCTGGATCATATTTATATTATATTTTAATATAAATTTGTTTTTGGGTTGAAAAAACTTTTTTCTAAAAACTATTTTAATGTCCATAATATATCATCATTATAATTAATTAAAAAATACCTAATAAAGAGTTATTTAAATTAAACTTATATATTAAATTCATATAAATATGAATTTAAATTTATATAATAATTATTAGTTTCTATAAAGTTAATATAAAATCATCTTATTCCTCAAAAATATGTTTCTTGAAAAAAAAAATCTTTTTCATAATGTTTGTGGGATTAATTTTAAATAATATTTTGTATCTTTTATGAATTGAATTTGGTAAAAATAATTCCATATTTGGAATAAAAATAATTTATATTATACAATAATTTCAACTTAATTTTTTATTGTAATGAAAAGTGAAAACAGTAAAAATCAATTACTGCAGTTAAGGTGAAAACGGGTTTCTTAGGGGTTAATATAAAATTATAAGGGTTAAAATGACCCAAAAAAATTTATAAATTCAATTTAATATAATTATATATACCCTATATAATCTAATTTCTTAAAATTTCTCTTTTTGGATCCACATTCCTTGATTATGACATATATAATAATTTAACTAAAGAAAAAGATAGAAATAACCCCTCAATGATTTTTAATATCTATAATACTTTTTTATATAGATTAAAAAACATATTTTCAGTTATAAATATATATTTTAAATATAATTTTCTTATTATGTTAATTTATTTCTAGTTTTTGGTGTTGAAATAGTTAACTTAAGATCTTACACAACAATGAAAATTTATTTATTTATTTAATAGAAAAAAAAATAAATGATTTTAGAAATATTAAAGATAATATGAATTGAATTAATTATTGTGTTTAATTATATTTTTTGAAAATTGTAACATTTTATACAGGTTTAAAAGGAATATATTCCAAATCTATTTTATCTTGATAATATTAAATTAAAATTAAAAAATTATTATTAAAATTCACATTAATGATAAATTATAAAATAAATTATTTTATTAAATGATATTAAATTTATAAGAATCATATCCTAATCCAAGTGATTATGATATCATTTAACATATCAATAATGGCCAAATTCTGTTATAATTTTCTTTCTATAATAAATTTCATGACTCCTAAAGAATAAAAAAACTAATTACCGTAGGTGAAAACTAACATTTTAAACTGAGTAACATAAGTGGTTAAGAAATAACATGACAAAAAAATGTTTCTTTTTATTTTGTGATGGCAATTTGAATCAACCGTATATTCCCTCCAAATCATTATTTATAATTTTTTTAGGAAATTTTTTTGTGAATGACTCCACATTATTGAATAGTTTTTGGTATTTACATTAATACCACTCATTCTCAAATATAAAAGGGAACCTCCTATTTATTTTATTCACTCTTCCAATGCTTTTGGTTTTAGAAAATCCCTACCAAAAAATATTTTTTACCACACTTCTCATTTCCTAAAGGCCATTTTTTATCATAAATCCAATCTAGGGAGGCTTTAGGTATAATACTAAAGAGGTGGTCTTGAGTAGAGGTATCATTCTTAACTGAGGTATTTTATTTTGTTTCTTCTTCCCATCTTTGAAATATTATTAAACCATTTTGATATAATTACACAAGAATCTAACATATACCATTTTTTTATTATATTAATTTAATAACCTAAATCCATACTCACTTCTATCAAATGGGAAGCAGAACCATCATTCATGTGTATGGAGAATTACCGCCTTGTGAACCGATATAATTTGTTTTTCATCATCGCCTATCATGGATGGTCATAAATATGGAATTAATATTTATATATGATTTTAATGAAATATTTATATTTCTGAAAATAAAAAATATCATTTATATTCTTTCCTTTTCTATCACTAAAAAATGATAAATATGTTCACGCGTATCTGTGGACTACCACCTCTATGAAGTGTTGTGATTTGTTTTTTATCACCACATCACATGGATGATATATATAAGTATTTTTAATGAAATAACATGTTATTTATTATGTATTTATCATTATTTGAAGATAAAATAATACTTAACTTATTTTCATAATCATCATTGAAAAATGGAAATTTTACTCATGTGTAGGTACGACCCACCATCTTCATGATTGTAATATAGTTCATTTTTTAAAACCATATTTTATGTTTTTTTGCTAAAAATATAATTGATTTATAAAAATTATATTCATTTCATGATTAATATTATAAAGATGATGGAATTTTGACCAATTTAACCATAGTCAACATATTGAATTGATTTTTTATATAAGCACTAAATATCGTCAAAACATCCAAAGTAAACCATAGTGATTAGATGATTATGTATATCATGGTTTGAACTATAATAAAAGGATTAATAAACAAGGAAGTGTTCTTAATAAATAAAATAATTAACCTATGTTTATTATTCAAGATGACAAACAATGCATGATATGATTTGAACTCAAGGTAAGAGACACTTTAACTTAAAATTCCATTTTAAATGTTTTAATAATTTATCTTCTAAATATTTATATTACATGAAACTTACATTATAAATGTTACAAGAATTTTTTTTTAATTATTGTATGTATTATAAATTTCATTTTTGTAAGGAAGAGTGTTTTTCCAAAATACAATTTTGAGCAGAAATATGAATTTTTTCTTTCAGATGAATGTAAAGGGGTAAAATGGTCTTTTTCAATTAGAATATGATCTCAGATAATTTTTATGACCACTCCACCAATCCCAAAATTGTGTTTTTACTCGATTATAGGAGTTTTGTGGAAATCCAAGCCATTCAAATTTTGGCGGAATAATTGATAATTATTATTTATTAAATTAAATATTAATTTATTCGTATAGGTTCATTCAGCTGTAACTATTGAACGGAGAATTGGATTGAGATTTTGTCTCCTCTATTGAGTTTGGAATAGTGAGTTTAGTCTAGGAAAGGCATAAAATTGAGTCGGGCACTGGGGGTCGATTGATCCCCTTTTTTCTTCATTTTCAGTTTCTTTTTCATTTCTCCCTTTTCTTTTTTCTTTTCCTTTTACTTATTCTTCTTGCGAACTCCCCTCCGAGGAATCCTTCACCATGCGACCAAAGGGAGAAAAAGGATGGAGAGAAAGGGGTAGATATAAGGGAAGAGAGGACCGTTGTGAAGCCTTCGACACACTAAATCGCCGTACGACAACTGTGGACTGCAGATTTGAGCCAAGCTTCGGCAGTTTCCACCCAAAGGTAGGCTATTTTTAAGATTTATCAAAAAACCTATTCAGATTCATTGTTTTCTAAATATATTCCCCCATTATTCCAGCAAGTGTTTGATAGTGGCCTAATATGATGATTTTTTGGTTTAAACAGGGGTTTCAGGCGATCTAGAGGGTATTATATTTAGGAAACCCCGATAACATTGTGTGTAGTCCAGGGTGACACACTATGTTTTCTTCCCATTTGAGGAAGATGATGTTTAATGAGTACACACTATGTATGGGTTATACATGTTGTGTACTGGTACTCGGCCATATAGCCGAGTACCCTGGCATGGCTACCCATGTAGGGATACATGGATGTGTAGAGTACATGGCCAAACCCCATGTGGGTAGCATGCTATGTAAAAGGGAACAACTTGGCTAGGTATCCAGCCATGATAGATGAGGGACACAGGCATGTACCTCATGTAGGGTGCACAACATGTGCCCGCCTTACACATCGCGTACCTGGGGTGTTTACACGCCTAGGCCGACGAAGGTACACGCCCATGTGGAAATCTGTGGGCACATGTTGTGTATAGTCTCTACACACCGTGTACTCCTCCCTTTGTACCCTTTTGAGGGTCTTTTCATGTTTTTTGTCCCGATATTAGAATTGGACTCAAGAGTAGTCCATTAAAAGTGATTTTCCATGTAGATCATGATGGTGAAACCCATGGAGAGTTTGGAGGACTCCTAATGGTTGTTTTGTGATTTTGACCTAAATTGAGTGTTTCTTCCTCCAATTTTGAGTTTTAGTCATCTCATGTGGGAGACACTTGACTTGAATTATAGGTTGGGTGTTTGGACTAACTTAGTTTGATATCTTGATCTAATATGAACCATGGGCTATCTATTGTGACTGGTGCCTAGTAGCTTTTCGGTGAGGATGCCTCCCATAGGAGATGTGTTCTTCTGGCCTATGAATCCATGAGACTAGATACTTACAAGGATCCCCTAAGGGATGAATTTACTTATATGATGATCTAGGGAGTCCCTTGTAGGATCCTTGTACCAGTGTATCGTTATGTGGATCCCATCCTGGAAGACCCCTTTTTTTACAGTTTGAGAATCCCATGTAGGATTCCTCCCATTCCTTTTTAGCTTTGGATCCCATGTAGGATGCCTTCATTTGTGGTTGCTTGAAGGATCTTGAGTAGTATTCCTCTTTGTTTTTGACTTGAAGGACCCAACGGGTGCCCATTTCTTCACCGACCTTGAGTTGTATGTCAGTTTTGGGTAGAGATGGTGTTCGGGTGCCACCTCCAAACTTGTGACAAACTTATAAGACCATGGGTATATAACTGTAGTTTTTTGTTGGGCATTAGGGACACCCTCAATCTATGTTTATGATTTCATATGTTTATTTCCATTGCAGAGATTTTTACTAGTGGTATCCCCTGGTTAGTGCCTATTAAGCCTGACTCGAGGCATCTTTCCTCCTGTTGGGATGCTCGTATGTTTTTCCTGGGATCTGGATTTTGAGCTATGTTATTACTAATATTTTACTGGTACCCAGAGGTATTACCTCAGACTTTTATATTGAGCCCTAATGCATATATTATGTGATATATATTTTTTGGGGTGTCCATAGGAGATTCCTAGAATCTGGATATTGAGGCTTACTTGTTGTTTATATTCCCTAAGTGAATCTTGGATTCCCATTATATGAATGTGTTGGATGATATCGGTATGATTTTTTTTATAAACCTTGAGTGAATCATGGATCCAGTTGAGAGATTTCATGGATGAGCTCAATGGTTGAATATGTTTACACCCAGAGTGATACTTAGATCCAGTGAGGGATTCCATGGACGGGCTTAGTGGGTTGTAGACTTATGTACCTAGAGTGATACTTTGATCCAGTTGAGGGATTCCATGAATGGGATCAGTGGATTGATGGCTTGTAAACATTAAGTGAATCATGTATCTAGTTTAGGGATTCCATGGACGAGCTCAATGGTTTGATATGATTAAGTTTTGAGTGAATCATAGATCCAGTTTAGGGATCCAATGTATGGGCTCATTGGATGAATATAGATATATCCTGAGTGATACATGGATCCAATTGAGCGATGCCTTGGACATGCTTAGTGGGTGATAAATTATGTGTTTTGAGTGATACTTCAATCCAGTTGAGGGATTCCTTGGACGTGCTCAGAGGGATAATGACTTCCACACCCTGAGTGATACTTGAATTTCTGATGTAGGGATGACTTGGATAGGATCATAAGACGAATTTTCTATATGGGAATGAAACTACTATTTTGAATCAGCTACAGGACTCAAGGGATGTATCATGGTGTCTCATGATATGTTTGTACATACTCCCTAATATATTTCTTTGTAGGATTATCCATCAGTATATGGAATCCCTACATCGGTGATTAGAGGAGTGTATGTGTGAACCCAGGTGTAGGACGAGTATCCCCCTGTGGTGACATAGATTGCTCAGAGATATTCCGGAATTGGATGAAGAAGGTACATGTCGATTGGGATTATGAACACAGAGATCGACTTGACAGTACACATCTTGAGTGGAGTGACGTCTAACTCAATGCTCTTGCACAGGATGTCCATGCGATCAGGATTACAGACCCGAGGATCAATTGATGATGTGGTTTCTTGTTATTTGTTTCACATACTCATGAATATTCATATTTATATTTATATTTTAGGTACAATACTATACATGTATATGTATATAGATATGGACATAAATGGTGGCACTTGCTCTGTTGACTAGAATTTCAGATCCGAGGTTCGACTGTGGTTTTATGAATTGGTTTTACTTACCTTTGTTGTGTCTCAGCAAGGATGAGCATATTTATTTTCCATACACTTATAGCAACACATTTAATGGTTTCTTCTCAGGGTGGCCTACTGAGATTATTTCTCACCCCTGCGCATACACCTCGGTGTACATGTAGACCTTATGTATTCTTTTCAGGTTAATCACAAGTTGCATGGTGGGTAGGGTTGAGGCCAAATGCTTCATGTTCCAGCAGAGTAGCTTGTGAGTTCTTCTGATTGAGTTAGTTCAGTTTGATAGTTTTTTGAGATCGGGTATGTGGTATGGATTAGAGTTAGTAGTAGAGTCATGTGCCTTTAATTTCAATTTCTTTTGAACCGTATTTGTATGGTCAGCTAAGTGGGTGACCAGTGTTATATTGTATGACATAGTTGTTCGGGATTTTGCAGCATTTCATTTATTATTGTGGGATATTCTATTTCAGTTGTTTACATATTCTACAATCAATTTTCATTATGTTGTGTATGATACGTAGATATTTCTACTGTTTTTGACTCTGATATGAGGTCATAGTCTCCCCACTATCACATCATAGGCCCTTTCTACAAGTCAGAAGACTCTGGAATATGGGGAGGTGCTCTTGAGGCCTTGTAACCCACTAGCTCGGAGCACCGATTTAGTGGCATCCAGTTCGGGACGTTACAATGTGGTATCAGAGGTGTTTTCTTTTCCTGGTCTTTATTATTTGGGATATGTTAGACAGGAGTATTAGGTATGTGTTGGAACCTGTGATGGATATCAGAACGGTGTGTCGAGAACACTTGTTCTGGTAAGAAGTCCTCATTACCATGATATTGGATTACTATTATGATATACGATTCTATAGTTTTATATGATATTCGCCTTGAGAGACGCACACGATGTGTGGATGTTATGATCTGTTTTGGATATCTGGCTCTTGGACATTAGAAAGAGTCCAGGGAAGGATCTTGACTCATGGCCAACAAAAGAAAGAGGCGTCTCATGCATTATATTTGGAACATAGGATTCAAATCATATAGGCATGTTAGGGTGTGCTTTTACAAATGACTGAGGACTATTCATTTGGGCCTGCTAAGGTAAATATTTCATTCTGATGGTAGGTTATGTGGATCTACGTTGTTGTGTTTTTTGTGAGGCTGATAAGTTAATCCTCATGCACAGGAGGTTTAGCGACCTAATAGGTCGATATGGCATGCGATTACTTTCTATAATAACCCTTGTAGGGTGTTGTTTCTCAGGTATATGGTTATCTATTTGGATCATTGAGTATGATGCCAATGGATACCAAGACTTTTATTATGAAATGGACCTCTTGGGGGTATTTTTGTATGCGGATTCCTGATGAGTGTTAGTTCAGTTTCTCTTATGCGTTGGTTTTGTGACCTCCTGGGAGAAGTTCCTTTAGTGGACACTCGGAGAGGATTAGGCCCTCATAGGTCATGTTTTTAGCTTGGACCCTCATTGGTTATTGTGATCTTTACCTTCTTTTGAGATGTTTTGATCTTTTGGGAAAGGTGGTTAGACCTTATGAATCAGTTACAAGGCTAGTTCTGTAGGGCTTTGTGGGAGACCTAGAGGCCCTTGTGTTAGACTCAAAACCTTGTAGGTTGACACTCGTTTTGTTTGAGGGTATCCTATGTGAGAGTTTGGCCTGTGTTTTCAGATTCTTTTTTTGGTAGTGGTCTTTGTTTTATGCTCGTTTTGTGATCAATGGACGGTAGATGGTTGAGTTTTGCATTATATGCATATTGATGCCTTTAGATATTGACAGATCATATTGGGTGTTTTTGGTTTTGAGACTGGATTTGAAAGGTAGGACTGTTCGGGTGCATATCCTCGTTGACTAGTGTTTATACTATTGCAAATGTTTTCAGAGTCTGGGTAGACACTCGTGAATGGAACCACACCGTGTGGTGGGTGGTCATGGAATAATCATGGTGCAGGTGTGGTGCCTGTTTTTGAATAGGAATTCAAAGGAGACTTCTAGCCTAATGAAACTGAAGTGCTATATAGAACAACCATCTTAGCCTTGTGGTGTATGACTAACAGGAGTACGAGTCAGGTGATAATGATACATGCTGGTTGTGTTTGGTGTCATTTGAATCTAAATCGGTCAGTGGTCAGGTGCGAGTCTAGGACTGTAGTTTTTCATACTTTTCCATGGGCTTGGATCCATAAGTTGTTCTGTAATGTCCCCCTGTAGTAGAGGTGAAATCGTGAAATGATGGAGTACCATAAGACGATTGAACCGTGGTTGATTCCTGGTCAGGTTTTTGCAGAATGCGAGCATGGCTTAGAGAGATCTATACGCGCCCTTGGGGGAATCATAGTGTACTCTTGTTGTAACGCCCTAGTAACTCTTATATAAAATTTTATATTAGTAAAATGCAATAAATAAATCTTAAACAAAAGAAACTCCTTGTTTATGAAAGAAATACATTAAAAATGGTAAAAGAAACGTTCCCTCAGATTCAAAAGGCGGTAATATTAAACCTATAATTATCATCATCATCAATCAAGGACAACTTATAACAAAAATTATATTTGTGATGACATAGCCCACGCCTTTGGGGTCTTAAATGTAACGACCCGAACTTTTTAATTATATTTGTTTCTAATTTTTTGTGTTATTTTACTGTATACTCAACAAAACTATATCCTTTAATTAATAAAATGGGTATAATTAAAATGAGACCATTGGGTTTCGACTGTTATATGACTATTGGTCAATATGACTGTTGGAAACTATAATCTTAACGTTGTGTTTTTATAAATACGGTTATTTTGGTTAATTCATATAGAAATAAGATTGAATGGATTCATCCAGTAGACTCGAGCCATATAAAGCTCATCTGTCGGAGCTTGGGAAGGAGGTAGCATCATTGGGCTTTGCTCTGGACCAAGCCCAAGCCGAACTTCAATGTACGAAGCTTGAATGGAATCGCCTAAGGGAGAAGTTCAAGCTGATAGAAATCACCACCCGGGCAATGTTGTCTGAGCCACCCTAAGATTCTATCACCATAGCACACCTTACACTTAGGTCCTATGCTGGTGTTATAAGGGTCTATGTAATGAGACCTTAGCTGCTTTGTGTAATTTTTTATATAAATAAAATTGTTATTTCTTCTTATGGAAAAGTTGTGAATTTCAAATATCCGGATAAATATAGGATGAGTATTATTGATGAATTTAGGAAAAAAAGGGTATTTTAAAATGTTTTTTTATTCATTAAATAATTAATAATGTGAAATGATTTTCAAGAAATGGTCTTCTACAGTTGTGTTCAGTAAGAAATTTAGAATCTAATAAGATCAACTTGGTATTTAGTGAATAGTAAAGTAGGAATAGTAACATACCCATATGAATAGTAATTTGACAAAAAAAATAGAAACTTCACCCATGAATGTATAAATACATTTTAGACATCTTAAAAGTGTAAAAACGATCATAGTTTAAGTTTTGATATTTTTGTATGTCATAAATATTTTATTTGAAATTTTATAATTAATTTAATAATTTAAAATGGAAATGTATTTTCATAAAATTTAATCATAAATTTCTACTTTATTGTCTTATAGTTATTCGATAATTTTATGGGACCTTGATTACTCTTTTAAGGTGCTACAAAAAGAGTTATAGTTTTAAAGTTGTATTTTTTGGATAAATAATGATTTTATTTAAAAATTAAATTAAAAATATTTATAAAATTATTTTCATAAAATGGACTTCATTTTTGAATTCAGAGCATCGATATTTGGTTAGGTTGAATTTTAGGGATTTTTCTGAAGCAGTTGAATTTTCAGTGAATAGTAAAAATGCAGTTTTGAGTTTTGGGTGTTTAATGGCATCATTAATGATGTAATAATGATGTAAGATTTTTGGTCGACTTATGAATAGTGAGATATTCTATGAGGTGTCCCAATTGGACAATACCATGGGCAAGCTCATGGTTTTGCAAATAACACCGATGAGGTGTCCCTTGGAAATTAATAATTTATTCACTCACTTTTCCTATAAATACCAAACCATTTCCCTCATTCATTTCATTCCAAAAATCATCCTTAATGAAGTTCTGGTCTACTTACCTCCCAAGGAGTCTTTCCAAGGTTCCCTCAAGCCTCCCAAGGTCCCGACCTTCAAGCTTTCGAAGTTACACTTCAAGGTAAGGGATCATTTCACCCTCCTCTTTTAAGTCATGAATTTATTTATGTTGTGTCTTCTAGCTTCCATCTCTTTATATTGAGGGTATGTTCTTATATGTTCTTCTTACTGTCCATTTCATGTCTAATTGTTGAGAGACCATTTCCGCTCTCATCAATTTGTTTTTTGAATTTTTTAAGTGACGCCGTTAGGCTGCCGAATTTTTCGTAAAAGGAATCGCATCTTCTCTTTTCTTTCATCTTTCCTTTTCATGTGGTATGTCATTCAAATTCCCATACCATGTTCTTATCTCCATGTTATTCTGTATTTATACTGTATTATAAGTTATTTATGAGTGGGTTACTCTTGTACCCTCTCTTTTTATAGTTTTCTAAAACCATGTTATATAGCCGTTATGCTGCAGAAATTTCATCTCAAAATTTCTATCACTTTCTCTCAAGAAATTCTCTGGTTTTATTTATGTGAATACCCAGACCTATTCCGTTTCTATGGGTGTTCATAAATATATAAATATGATATATTTGATTTTGGAATTGACATACATATAACCCTCACTCCCTTTCCATGGGTTATAAATGACGTAATGGTCTTATTTTTAAGAACTTCTAAAACGTCATGATTTTGAAATGAAACCCATTTATTTTATTCTCTATGGGTTATTTATGAAATTTTTGATTATGATCTATGTGGCTCACATGCAAGTAAAGACATATTAAGGGTGCGCCCTGATAGCGCTCCAATGCATTGGGTAAAGAATATATCTCTAGAGATGACAAGTTTCACGATACCTTGGTGAATAACCTTGGTAATTTTTATGACACCTCGGGGATAAACCTTGGTGATATGTTCATGAATGTCTAAATGAAATGTTGTAGCCACATATTCGAGTTATTATTCAAGTTCATTTTATTATGATATGCCTATACTTCCATTACTCATGTCCTTATGTTTTTATTTAAGTTCTTATTGATGTCACAAGTAAATTGATTCCCTTGTTTACCCTTAGTGGGCCTTCTGCTCACTCTTTCCTTTGAATGTATGTCTCCAGGTTATGAGATGCAGTAATTGTACATAGAATGAACTTATGATGATGTCTTACAAGTGGATTAGAAGAATGTTTTATGTTGTTTTTCTTGTATTATGTTCCTGATTTCCAAGACACTAGACTTTAAAGATCATCTGTTTGTAAAATGTAATGAAAAGTTATGTAATAAAAAGACAGGACGCCATATTCAATTAGTTGAAACTCAATGAAGAGAATAAGGGTAAGAGTGTAGAGGAATGTAAAAATAGGCATCATCTTTACAGGCAAAGTAATCTATAAATTTGTTGAGTTTGGTTAAAATAAAATATTTGATAAGGTTGCGTATTTATACATGAAATTAACATTGCATATAGTCATTGAAGTAATTTAAAAAAACGATAATAAATGAAATCAAAAAAAATAATTGTCACACACATATATATAGGTATTTTTTATGTTCATTTGTAGTGATTAATGAACATTAAAAATGGTGTATATAAGTACATCTCTATATATTAATAGGATTTGGAATCTTAATAAAAATTTAATTTAAATATAAAGATTTATGCTGATATTTATTAGATTAAATAATGTTTTTCAAATTTACCTTTTTAATTAAAATAGTAAAATATAATTTTTAAAATAGTAAAATTTATTAATAACTTTAATGAAAACCTTATATAATTTTTACATTTTTTAGGAATACACAAATGTTTATATAAAACATAATTTTTTTTTCTATTGTTAAATTATTACTAATGTTACAATAAGGAATATAATCACATTAAGAAACTTACATAAAAACAAGATAATATATAACCTATATAATTGTGAAAATTAAATAAATTATTAACCATAATAAAAAGATATTGAAGGAAATGTATAATTGCATAATAAATAAATGAATAATATTTCTTTGATAAAGATAAATAATAATAATAATTTTTCTTTTACATTCATTTAAGTTTGAAATTATTAAAATTAGAATAGTTATATAGTGATATAGATGAATATATATGAGAAATAATAATTATAAGATAAAAAAAAGTTATAATATAATAATGTTGTTAAAATATGTGAAAAGGAACTCTGTTTGGGAGGGGATTAAACCCGACACACCCCTCGTCTTCTTCCTTCTCGCGGCACCACATATCCTTCCCTTGCCACTGTCTTCCACACCAGGGCGGTGGCTCACGTATTCCGCCGGAAAGGCTTGAAAACCGGAGCTCCTCTATGAGTTTTCAAGGATATCCCCGCACTGGACACATTTTGGATTCCCGCCTTGTAGGGGATGGCCGCGTTCAGACGAAGCCTACCGGTGGTTAGTCGACCTCAAACTGGCTTCGGTGACCTGTGATTCCTTCATCTTGTGACTACCGTGTTTCTTGTGGAATGAATCGCCTTCGAATCTCTTGACGTATCGATGAGTCGGATCTCAGGGATTTGGATGAATCCGATAGGTATGGGAGGGTTTATAAAATTCCAATTTCCCGGTTTTGCGTTCCATGTTTTTGGTATATAATTGAAATAGGGTAACTCTTTATTAGAAATTGGATATTAATTTGGGTAGGGAATCCAACCATATTGCTGGTTTATATTGTTTTTTGTGATTACACATCATTCTGGGTGTCAGGTTTAGGTATATAAACATGCTGCGTTGAAATAGGGCAGAAAGGGAGATGTTGCTTTGGTTAATACTTCTCCCTGTTACGAAGCAGTGGAGTCATCTGCATGGTAATGGGATTTTATTTTTATAAAACAGTTCTTGTATTTTCAAATTGTTCCCAAATTTATGAGTAGTATTTATCCTTTCTCACCATGCAATCCTTTCCTCTGTTGCGAAGCAGTAGAATCATCTACATTGTAAGAGATTTATTTTGTGAAATATGTTCAGGTTTCTTATGAAATTCATGTATTTTATGCCAATTGGTTTTAATCTCTTTGTAGTATCACTTGATTGTTCAAATATTTTTTTTTATAGTAAGAGAACTATGAATTATTCATGCATGCATATCTTTCAAACTTTTTCCTATGAAGTTGATTTATTTCAAATCTATTTATGTGAAATGAAGTTTTTCCTTTTTGAAGAATCTACTCAAACAGTTCATGCAATTTATTAGTTTTTTATGCCAATTTGTATTATTCAATTACTAATGTTTACTTCATGAATTTTTAAATAATTTTTACTATGTCGTTATGCTAGCAAGATGATTTTTTTTTAAATCTATGCTTAAATTTTTTAAACTATATCTTTGTTTGATATCTTTATATTCAAACTTATTTTAATCTATCAGCAGTGTATTTATAATAGTATTTTGGTTGTTTTCGAGATATAAATATAATCCTTTTTATGTTTTACATTAAATATTCATGTTAAGTATTGAATATTTAAAATGTTTTGGTTCGTGAGACTTATTTTCATTAAAATTATTTTGAATAAGTAATGAACTTCAGGTGAACTTCTATAAATAATAGCGATGCTATTAGATTTTCCAAAGTATTATGCTGCTAAAAATGTTTTAAATGTATGCATATGTGTGTGCGTGTGTGCGTGTGTGTATCATGTCATGTTTAAAATTCCATTTTCCCATGGATCTCTCTTTAATAAAATTAATTTAATGTTATTTGAATTTTAATTAAGCCCTTATGAGTGCAAGCAAGGTTATCAAATATTCAATTTAATGTTTTGATTTTAAAACAAGTGCATGTATAAAAATAAAAAAATAAATATACATATCTATAAACCATTCAATATTAATTATTTTTATTTAAGACATGTATATATATAAATATTTATATATATCACTTTTGATGTTTATATATGTAGATATATGAATGTATGTGTATATGTCATTTTATGTAAAAGAGTTATTATTATTTTTAATTGATATATATATATATATATATATATATATACACACATATATATATATATGCATGAGTATGCATTCAAGTTTTATTCAAATATCAATATTTAGGAAAATTAATGTGTATATATATATATATCTTTCGTGTGAAAATGTTACATGTACATGAAAGTATAATTATCTGTGTTTAATAAGAAACCACTTTTATCATGACACACGCATGATCAAGAAGGTTCCTTTTATGAAATGGTTTTCAAAACTCATTATTTTGAAAGAAATTTCATGGTTATTAAAAAGAACGAAAAATTAAGTTATAATAATTCCAATGCATTACACTTGGAAGTTATGATGGCATGAGATGTGGAGTGGATCCAAACCTTTATGAGACTTTTGTCCAATTATATGAAGAGTGCGTCCTGATATCACTCCAATGCATTGATTAATGTGTTAATCTCATGAGATGTCATTTATGGTGCGTGATAGGTTTATCATAAGCACACCACGGTGCACATGAGGCTTATTCTAAGAACATCACGGTGTGTGGGAGGTTTATCATCAACATATTATTGTGCGCATGAGGTTTATCCCAAGAACACTATGGATTAGGGAGTGAATTGAATCCATCATGAAACTTTGTCTATCATGTCTTAGGAGTGAACTGTGACTTTATGTTTTGATCTAAGGTGACTTTGAGAATTAATTATGAATACTTAAGTGAAAATTACTATTACTTTGTGAATGATCGAGGAAGATTTTTTAAATGTTGTATATATAAATTGAAATCCTTTTTCACTAATTTTTTTTATTTCTTTAAAGTTTACATGTTTCCCCAAATATTTCATTAACGATCTTTATAACAGGTTCTACCTTTTAGTGAAAAAATCAATTTGGTTTTCTTTTTGTTTTAGAAACCCCTTACTGTGATTTTTGTCGCTCACCATATGTTTTCAAAATCACTTTTCATAGGGATTAAGGACGTGTAGATTGTTGGAGTTGGTAGTCTAGAACCAACTATTTTGTACTTTATTCATTAATAAAAGCCTCATCACATCTTGATTGTTTTTCTGTGTGACAATGCATGTGATAATGTCCTAAGGATAGATGTTGCATTAAAGGGTCATAGCGGAACCCTGCTATGATGAAAACCCGGAATTGCTATAACACTGTTCTTGAATATATGTTTTATGGCCAGATAATGTTATTTGAGGGACACAAATAATACAGACCATTAGAGTTGAGGACTCATAAAACTTTGAGGCACATTCTCATGGTGTGCACCCTTTGTAATATCCAAGAGGATATTATGAGAACGAGACCCGCCAGTAGGAAATCCACATTTCATAGTGTCATTGGATGTTCTCATCTGCGGACGTGTGTATTGGTCATTTGACTTTAATATTATTATTAATGAGTATTACAACTCGCGCACTTAGATGTATTGACGAAAACTGTGACGACACATTGTTCGCAGCGAGGTAGGATACGTTGGGTGCGTCACGAGTAATACTGCATTAATAGATAATGCGAGAAAAGATTTGTCCCTTCTGTTTCATTACAGAAGTAGATATCTCAGACCCTTTGATGGAATTGATGTAGCCTAAATAAATACATGGCCATGGTACGAAATGAGCGAGTTCAATTATGGAAATTCAAAGAAAGAATAATCAAGCACATGGGTTGATGACACTAGCATGCAACCCGTTTGATTCGAGATATTGTGACAAATGAATTATATTACACGGTAAGCGTTCGTATGAGGTGACACATCATTGCGGCGTTAACTTCTTTCTCTATGGGTGCCCTGACGTGCTGCTAGACGCTAACCTTGGACTTTAGGCAAAGTCCGCCTAATGCCATTGAGAAAGAGACCTAGAGGGTCACACACTAAGTGTGTCCATGTATCTCAGTTAAATATTAATTTAACAAGTTAAATAAAGATTATTTCCGACCGTGGTTTAATAATTATTTAAGGATGTCCGATCGCATTTATTTCGACACTAGTTATTCGAGAGAATATATTGTGGACGAAATAATATATATTTATTAGCGAGTAATGCAGTTATATTTATTTAAGAAATAAATAGCCATTACTCAAGGACTAATAAATGTGGTGGAGGAAATAAAGAAAAATGGAAAATAAAAGTACACGCCGTGTATATTGGATATACACGCCATGTAGTTTTATGGAAAACGAGTACACGCCGTGCATTAATGATTACACGACATGTAGTTTTTCCGGTCGGGATTTTGAGGAAATAATATCGTTTTATTAAATGATATTTATTATAATTAGCGTGGGCGCATGTCAAGGAATTAATCATTCGATATGGGGGTTTTCAATCAGAGTTGATGAAATAAATAAAACGTGTAACACGTTTATTTATTGTCATAACTCTATAACCTCAAACCCAATTATATATATCCTCACAATCCCAACACTTTTCCAGGGAGAATCGTTGTGCAGAACAATTATGGAGAGTTATCTCAAGGCTGAAAGAACTCTTTCCTCCAAGAACGCTCTCAAGACCGAGAGAGATTCACCACCACCAGATCAAGGCGATCAAAGGCGGACATCGCAAGCGAAGGTTCTTCCGCGCTAGCTCCCGAAGATCCCTTCGGCGACGTCCAGAGATACGTAGAGCACGTGTGGATCACCGCTAGAGGAATCCTACACTTGGATTTTACAACGCAACAACGAATCACACCAGATCGTGACCGGAGACAGCAACGAAAAAAGAATTCCATCAAGGTAATTCTTGTCAATTAATTAAATTAATTATAACCAACATATGATGATCCTATCTCTATGGTTTTGGGACTCCCTCTTTTGTTTTTCGTTCTTCGTTCTATTCCGAAGATCTGACGTTTTACATCGTGACAGATCTCAGATTGATCGTTGTTACCGCTAAAATTAAAATTGGGCAAACCCACCAACGCGTTTCCGCTGCCCCCGGAACCTATATAGATGTGAGATAGTGGTCGAGGTCCCGCTAAGATGTTCAACCCTTATAAATATTAATTATGGTCTTTTCTT
The DNA here is from genome assembly GCA_963277665.1 of Viscum album. Taxonomy (NCBI): domain Eukaryota; kingdom Viridiplantae; phylum Streptophyta; class Magnoliopsida; order Santalales; family Viscaceae; genus Viscum; species Viscum album. The sequence continues at coordinate 696,212,942 of OY728157.1, forward strand.
CTACAGGTTGTGAAATGGGAATTCTCCAATGTATCAAGACTCTCTAAAACTCTATACCTTTGGGATATTGGGTTGTGCTAAATAAATAAATGAATAATTTTTAATAAAAAAAGTGGGTTCGGATTTCTGGGGTTTATACCTGTTAGAGACGATCATGCTCCATCTTGATTCGTCTTAAGTATACTGAGAGAGCGCCAACCCTACATTGAACTCCTTTTTCTTTCTAAATGTCATTCACTATTGTCGAAAAGGAAACCTATTGAGTCATCACTCGAGGAGCAGTGTAAGGTAATCCATATGGCGGGGAGGGCACCTTTGGCCGTCTGAGTGTGGTGAACCTCATTTTCAGTTGAGCTTCGGTGTTTACTGTGGGCGATTGAGCTCATAGGTAGTTTTTGAGATGGTAATAAGGGTATTCCTATGGTGGGGGGTACGAGATCGGTCACAGTTGAATGTCTTCCATATAGAAGATAGTTGTTGACGCTTTGAGGCTGGTCATTGGATAGTCCAGATTGCTTTATGGTGCAGATGTTTGGGTTGAGAGCACGACTTTCGATCTTTTCTCCAGGCTTCTCAGGGATGAGAAGGTTTATGGTGGGGAGTTTGTAAGTTCCCGTGTTTTTTCAGACTACAGTTTTGAGTATAAATTTGAATTTTTGCTTTCTGATACTTGAAAATGGGTAAAATGATATTTTCCTTCTAGTAGATGATCTCTGATGATTTTTATGACCACTTTGTTGGTCTTGGAATGGGGTGTTTACGCTAGTACATGAGTTTTGTGGAAATCTGATCCGTTTGAATTTTGGCAGAATAATTAATATTTAACTTTATTAAATTAAATATTAATTTATTTGTATAGGTTTGTTCAGTCATAACATTTGAATGGAGCATTGGATTGAGATTTTTGCTCCACCATTGAGTCCAGAATGATGAGTTTATCCCAGACAAGGCATAAACATGAGTTGGGTGGCGGGGCCGACATGAGACCCTTTTTTCTTCCTTTTCTTTTTCTATTTTTTTACTATTCATTGTGCTTCTTGTTTATGAACCTAAGACGGCTCCTACGCCACACAACCTAAGGGAAATGAGGGATTGGGAGAGGAAGAAAGAGATAGAAGTGAAGAGGGGAGTTGTTGTGAATCCTTCGAAGCACCAGATCGTCGTTCGACAACCGTGGACTACAAATTCGAGCCATGCTTTGGCAGTTTTCGCCCAAAGGTAGGTTGTTTATATTATTTACCGCAATACCCCTTTAGATTAGTTTTTTTTTTAAATCTAATCGCCTATTATTCCTGTATGTGTCCCCTAGTGGCCCGATCTATTGATTTGGGGGGTTTAAACGGGGGTTTCGTGCGATTCAGAGGGTTTTTTCGTTCGAGAAAACCTGATAACATGGCATGTAGTCCAGGGTGACACGTCGTGTGTTCTTCCCATTCAGGCAAGATGATTTTTAAGGAGTACACGCCATGTATGGGTTATACATGCCGTGTACTAGTACTCGACCGCGTAGCTGAGTACCCGTGCATGGCTACTCGCATATGGATACATGACCGTATAGAGTACACGACCATACCCCATGTGGGTAGCATGCTGTGTAAAAGTGAACGAACATGAAAAGGTTCTGTCCATGCCATATGAGGGACACAGGCATGTACCCTATACAGGGTACACACCGTGTGCCCACCATACATGTCGTGTACCTGGGGTGTTTACACACCCAGGTCGGAGAAGGTACATGTCCATGTGGCGATCTGAGGGTACACACCACATATGGTCTCTACACGCCATGTACTCCTCCATTTGTACCCTTTTGAGGGTATTTTCCTAGTTTTTTGCCCAATGTCAGAGTTGGACTTGAGAGTAGTCCATTCTGAGTGGTTTTTCGTGTATATAGCAATGGTGAAACCCGTGGAGCATTCAGAGGAATCTTAATGGTTCTTCTGGGGCTTCAAACTAAATGGAGAGGTTCTTCCTCCAATATTGAGTTTCAGTCATCTCCTGTGGGGGAGACTTGACATGAATAATAGGTTGGGTGTTCGGACCAACCTAGTTTGAGATCTTTATCTGAGATGATCTGTGGGTTATCTCTCATGACTAGTGCCTAGTACATTTTTGGTGAGGACATCTCCCACTCGAGATCTGTCATTCTGGCCTATGAGGTTGTGATACCAGATGCTTCCAAGGGTCCCCTAATTGATCCCATTACTTATATATAGATCTGGGGAGTCCCTTATAGGATTCTTGTACCTGTGTATCATTCTGAGAATCCCATGTTGGATTCCATAGTTGTTTACAGTTTGAGGATCCCATGTAGGAATCCTCCCTTTCCTTTTTAGCCAAAGATCTTGTGTAGGATGTCTTCGCTCGTGGTTACCTAAAGGACCCCTAGTAGGATGCCTCTCAGTGTTTGACTTGAGGGACCCAATGGGCACCCATTTCTTGACTGACCATGAGTTGCACATTGGGTTTGGGTAGAGAAGGTGTTCGGGTGTCACCTTAGAACTTGTGCCAAACTTGTAAGACCATTGGTTTGTGGTTGTAGTGTTGGGTTGGGCATTCGGGCCACCCTCACTCTGTGTTTATTCTTTTAGATGTTTATTGATATTGCAATGTTGTTTACCAGTGGTGCTTCCTAGTTGGTGACTATTGATCCTAACATGAAGTGTCTTTCTTCCTATTGGGATGCATGGATGTTTATCATGGGATCTGATTTCCGAGCCATGTTATTTATGATATTTTACTAGTACCTAGAGGTATTACATATGACTTGGCTAGTGAGATTGAATGTATATGTTTTGTGATATATATATATTGTTGGGATGTCCATAGGTGATTCCTGGAATCTGACTGTTGATCCTTATGCGTTGTTTATACACCATGAGTGATACTTGGATTCCTATTATAGGAATGCCTTGGATGGGATCAGTAGGCTTTTGTTTTATAAATGTTGAGTGAATCATGGATCCGGTTGGGAGATACCATGGACGGGTGCAATGATTGAATATGTTTACACCCTGAGTGATACTTGGATCTAGTGAGGGATCGATGCCTTGGAAGGACTCAGTGGTTTGTAGACTTATGTATCCTGAGTGATACGTGGATCCAGTGGAGGGATGCCATGGATGGGATCAGTGGATTGATGGCTTGTAAACCTTGAGTGAATCATGTATCTAGTTGAGGGATGTCGTGGATGGGCTCAGTGTTTGGATATGATTAAGCCTTAAGTGAATCATTGATCCAGTTAAGGGATGCCATGGATGGGCTCATTGGATGAATATAATTATACCTTGAGTGATACTTGGATCCAGTTGAGGGATGCCTTGGAGGGGCTCAGAGGACTGATGACTTCCACGACTTGAATGATACTTGGATTTCTAGTTTAGGAATGCCTTGGATGGGCTCATAGGCCGAATGTTCTATGATCGGAATAATGATGCTCTTATGGATTAGGTATAGGACTCAAGGGATGTAGAACGACGTCTAATGAGATGTCAGGACATACTCCTATAGATATTTATTTATAGGATTGACCGTTGGTATACAAAATATGTGCTTCAGTGATTAGAGGCGAGTATATGTGAACCCAAGTGTAGGACGGGTATCCCCTAGTGGCAACATAGCTTGCTCAGAGACTTTCCGGTGTTGGTCGAAGAAGTTATATGTCAATTGGTATTATGGTTCTAGAGATCAACTTGATGGTACACGACTTGAGTGGCATGACGTCCAGCTCAATTCCCATGCACAAGATGTCTAGGTGATCTGGATTATAGACCCAAACATCGATTGTTGATGTGGTTTCTTATTATTTGTTTCACATACTCATGAATATTCATATTTTTGTATATATGTATAGGTGTGAGAATATACATGTATATGTATATAGATATGGACATCCATGATGGCACTTTCCCAGTTGACTGGGATTTCAGACCTGAGGTTCGACTGTGGTTTCATGCATTCGTTTTACTTACCATTGTTGTATCTTAGTAAGGGTGAGCATGTTGCTTTTGCATACACTTATAACATCACATTTATAGGATGCTTATTGGGGTGGCCTACTAGGATTCTTTCTCACCCCTATACGTGCACCATGATGTACGTGTAGACATTACGTATCCTTTTTAAGTTAAGCATGAGTTGTGGGTGGGTAGGGATGAAGCCTAGTGTTCAATGTTTGAGTGGAGCAGCTCGTGAGTTTTTATGAGTGGGCTGGTGCAGTTCGACAGTGTTTGGAGACTGGGTATGTGGTCTAGCTCGGAGTTAGTAGTAGATCCATGCACCTTTACTTTCAGTTTCTTTTGTACCATATATGTATGGTCGGCCTAGTGGGTGACTATTGTTATATTGTATAACACAGTTGTTTAGACTTTTGGGGTATTTCATTTATTATTATAGCATGTTCTATTTCAGTTGTTTACGACTTCTGCACTCTGATTACTTTCTTCTATGTATGATACTTAGTTATTTCTACTATTCGTTTACTCTAATATGAGGGAATAATCTCCCCACTATCACCTCTTAGGTTCTCACTGCAAGTCAAGTGCCTATGGCATACAAGGAGGCGTGCTTGAGGCCTTGTCACCCACCAGCTCAGAGCATCAGTTTAGTGGCATCCAAACCAGGATGTTACAATTTTTACCATCTTTCACTTTCATTTAATTTTTTTAAACATGATTTTTTAGGATTTACTTAAGGGTTTTATTTTAAAAAATATTCTTTTTGAGATTTATTTTCCAACCCGTTTTCTTCCTTTTCTATATTTGAAGTCTTATTCTACTGATGTTTTATATGGACATAATGGATTTATAAAGGAAATTTTATGTCTCTTTTGACTTTTTTTCAATGTTTTTCAAATGGAATATGCTTACGTGTTTCATACAGAACATTTTTTTTGGAGAAATCACAAAAGGAATTCTTTATTTTAATGTATATGACAAAAATGACCTTTTGTTCCACAGTAATTGTTGTTTGATGTTTGTCTTCAATTATAATATTTCATGTTTTATTCAATGAAAAAATTTATTTACCCTTTTATAGGTATTTTGGTATTAAAAATGGGGTTTTAAAAGAAATGTGTATTTTTATATCTGAATGATTTTTCCATAGGGGTTTAAAAGAGTTTTTCATGGGTTTTATTATGAATAATTGAAATAATAAATTATTTTATTCATGTTATGGTACATGTATAATGATTATACGATGGATTGAACCCCATTATAGCTCACGGGAGAGCCTAATATGACTTCTTGATGAGAAAGCCTGGATAGAACTCCAATGCATTTAGCAATGATTATGTTCTCTGGAGAATTATATTGTATGTTGGTTGTATGGTTATTTCAATTTTTAAGGGTTCTATAATGGTTCTATATGTTTCTATGAAGATGATGTCTCATGACATCTATAATACTTTTCAATTCTTACTAATGAATTTCCATGGAAATAATTTGTTTTCAAATCTTAAGATAAATTAATTTTTTTAAAAGATGGACGTATCCCTTTCTAAGTAAAAAGATATGTTTTTATGAAAAGTGCTTTCATGGGTTTTAATTTTTTCCACTAGGCCAATGGATTTCATCTTTTTATGTCCTTTACTAAGATTCTTGTGCTCATCCCATGTTTGTAAAAAAATGTTTTTCATAGGGTTTACATATGGGTAATATAAAGGATGAATTCATGTTGGATGTCATGAATATTTTTCATTATAATAAATCATGTCTTATTTTAGATGTTTTACATTGTGGAAAAAATGGATACTGATGATAAGTTTCCACTTGTTAATATATGAGTTTTGATATATAAGATATGATTTAATTCTATAAAACTCAAAACATGAAAGGATCATCGAATTAAAGAGAATGAATTCATGACTTAAAGCTCAAAATTATGTAATGTTAAAGAAAAGGTCCTCATAGTTGGTATTAGAGTTTGGTTTAAATAACTTTAGATGTTAGGATGCTATTTAATCTTAAGTGAAAGATCCTTTATAACCACAAAATATAATATGTTATGGAGAATTATAATTATACCATATTTAAAGATATCTCAGTATTTATCCTCCTCATTAGATGTTTTATTGTGATTTTGTTGATATAATCACACAACCATTTTGGTTTTAGTAAATGGTTGGATCAAATAGGAACGAAAATAATACCTGGATGTGAAGTAAAATGTGGTGGTTGTATAAATGAGAAACCGAATAAAATTTTAGTAGTAGTGAAATCTCTAAAGGCTATTCTTAACAAGTTATCCGAAGTTATGATTGAAAACATATACCTAGGTGAGTTTTCTAACACACCAAAAAAGATAAAAAATGACTTCCGTAGACGTTCTAATGATAAAGATCACAAAGTTAAAATGAATCGACAACATATGTGTCAACAATGTGGGAATAAGCACCCAATAAAATTTACTAAGGGAAGAGGAAGATGTTTTATTTGTGATAAAGGAGGGAATAAATAAATAATCTATAAAGTAAAATGAAGCGTTCAGTTAACAACATGAAGATGAATAAATATCTACCCAATGCATTAATTTTATGTTTTAAATGAGGGGAAGTATGACCATTATTCAAATCGACGCCTTCGGGGGAAAAATCATAACAGAATAAAAAAGTATGTATAAATGAACGTTTAGAAATTCCTAATGCAGTTATTGTTGAATATATGTAATCCTCATTTGAAATATGAACGATATAAATTATATCAAGGATTATGTTTTGATATTGATTGAATCTGAGGTCATGGTTCATATTTTGTTTGTAGGAAGTATCAATGAAAAAAATGGAAAGGTACACTTAATGGATTGTGAAGAACGTTGAATGACTAAGGTACCTACATATAGGGATTCAGGAGTTATGATGTAGTGTTATATTTATGGTTGATCATAATTTCAAATACTTGGAAACATCTCTTTGAGGTTTTATGTGATAGGAATACATTGGGAGATATTTATTGATTTCTGATATATTTCAAGATATATGTAACCCTATGTTTAACATATGAAAATTGTGTTTGATGGAGAGTTCACTTTCCACCGTGGACATTAGTATAAAGGTACTGATAACCATCAGGGTATATATGATCTTTGATAATTAAGAATTATTTTAGAGGATTTTCATCATAATTACGGGAATGTTATAAGAATTATATTAGAATGGTTTTAGAAAAAGGACAAACTACCACATTCGGTAAGGCCAGAACACTCGAACCCACAACTAAAGGGTGATAAGGGTGAAGCGCCTTCCACTGTTCTATGTGATGTCTTGGTTAGTATGAAATCATTTTTATATAATATTTTTTGAAAATAATTATACAATAGATTTCTGTAACATATTTTTTATCATATAAAAAATTGTAGGATTAAAAAGTGATTTGTTGATTAATATTATTTTGGAATAATTTTTTGATTTCGTCAGCCATATATAATTAAGTTAAAATGATGTTTATGGGATTTTATGAGAGTATTAAAGGAAGAATTATATTTTTGAATCATATATGATTTTGCAATGGCTTTGGGGTGATTCATGTTATTTATGAGAATGTTTTCTATACCAGGTAGATTATGAGATTGGGGCATGTACTTTTTTTTGGCATGAGACTTTAGAAGTGATTGGTTTTATTTCGAAATAAATGTAAAATCAATCATGGAAGAATATGCATTCAATTTTTTTTAATTTTTTGTTTTCAGTTTTATTGAATAATATTTTCAAGATTTTTAATGATAATTATGTATGGAATTATACAGTTTGATCTTTGGGTATCACTGTTGATTTTTGGAGATTAACGATATAAAGATTTATTCATTTTGGGAATTATCTTAAATTGTGATAATTATTTTAGTTTTTGTTAATGTAAAAATAGAGGAGGAATAGATTTTTATCCTTTTTTTGAATTATGTTACCGATTAGAAGTTGATTTTAGTGCACGAGACATAAAATTAATCTTGAATACTCATAGGTTAGACTAAAAGATGAGATTGTAGTGAGAATTGACTAAAAGATCAAATTATACATGTCATGTAAGTATATTTTTCTTATGTTATTGGTCTAGATGGTAGAAGATTCAATCAAATATAGGAAACAAATCTTGATTTTTTTTCCAATTACCATCATTTCTTTTGATATCAATGGTCTTTTTTACTCCTCTTTAGTTCATCATAGATTTGTGGTTGTTGAATTTATCATGAAAATTAAATTTCTTGTGATCAATGATCTCTTTCAATATCAACCATTATTTGGGAATTTTGATTTAATTCCATGTCACTATTTTTCATTCCCACTAATTGTTCCTTACTTGGAAACCTAGCTATGTGTTATTCCAGGCGAACTTTTTATTTTCTTTTCACTCTTATCAAGAGTAAGTTTCATTAAACCCTATTATGATGTGTGATTTCGTGAAAGATATTTTAAAATGTAAAACCTTTTATTAAAGAGACGGATTTCAGATTGTGAGGATACAATTTATTAAAGGGGGTGAGGGAGAATGTAACACCTTGATATTTTATAAAATGAAAACAATGTGAGATAGAATACATGATACACAACAACAATCTTTAACAAACCAAAAAAAATTATTATTTAAATATGACCATTATAACATAGCTGCTAAATTTTCAAGTATGAATAGTATTTACTAATTTATGAAATATATATACATTTCTGATTTAATATCAATTTATCATTAAATTCTTAGTAAATAATCATTCAATTATTAGTAAAGAAATTTATTCGTTAACAATATGTTTTCATCAAAAATGATTTTCATTACTTTTTGGGAGAAAATATTATTACTAATTTCCATATATTTTGGAAAATTTATTTTATAAAATTAAATTAAATTTTGAAATTATCATATCAAAATTATCTTAGGAATTTGTTTTGGGAATTTCCAAAAAATATCGATTTTTAAGTGAATATTGAAAAACATAGATTTTTCAAATATGATCATTTCTTTCCAATAAATTAAGTTATTTAAATGCATCATTTTTTTTATTTCAAAGTGAAAAATTATTATTTAATTATATTTAATCCAATTAATTACATTTTAATGATATTTATACATGATTTTGGTATTAGTTTATATCTGTGCAAAAAATACATTTTTCTAAAAATTGTTTTAAAGTGCACAATATTTCACCATTTTAATTAATTAAAAAACCCATAATGAGAATTTATTTAAAATAAATTGAAATATTATATATCTATAAATTTTATTTGAAATTAATATAATCATCTTATTCTTGAAAAATATATTTCTTGAAAAAACCTCTTTTTTATCACGTTTGCAGATTTGATTTAAAATTAAATTATAGAACTTATTTTAATTGTATTTTGTAATTTTTTTCCATATTTTTAATTAGTATCATTTATATTCTATTGAAAGCACTACATAATTTTTGGTTAAAATGAATTGTGAAAACAGTAAAAATATTTTTCCATGGTTAAGGTGAAAATGAGTTTATCGGGGGTTTAATAAATAAGATAAGTTTCAAAATGAACTAAAAACATGGATAAATTCTTTTTTACAACCATATTTTTGGTCCCTTTTCATATAGTTCCTATAGATTTCAAAATTTTGAGCCACATTCCATGACTATGACCTATATAATAATGTATATAATGAAAAAGAATAAAAGGAACCATCTATGCTTTTATTACCAATAATAATTTATGTTAGGGATAAAAAATGTATGTTCTTTTATAAATAGTTCTATTTTTTATATATATTTTATACTGGTAATTTACATCAAATTTTTATGTTGAAATAATTATCTTAAGATCTTAAAAAATGATGATACAATAATAATTTAACTAATAGAAAAACAAAATAAATGTTTTTAGAAATATTAAAAGTAATATAAATTGAATGAAATACCGCGTTCCATAATTTTTTTAGAAAAGTATAATGTTTTATACCAATTTGAATGGGTTATATTTGAAATGCATCCTTATATTGATATTTTTAGAGTCAAATTAAATACAGTGTCAAAATTGACATTAATGATGATTTATAATAAATAATATTTTATTAAATTATGTAAAACTCATAAAAATATTATCTTAAGTCAAGTGATTAGGTGATGGTTTAAAATATCATCCATTTTCCAATTTTGTTCTATTTTTAATTATACATTAACTATCTTCACCTCTAAAGAGTAAAAAAGCTTATAATTGTAGGTGAAAACTAAAATTTTAAAAGTGAGTAACCATAGTGGTTAAGAAATAACATGTTTTAAAATGGAAATTATTTTATCATGGAGGTTTTTCATGACCTTATATTCTATACAATCTATTATTTTTCAATTTTTGATGCACTAGTATTGAGAATGACTCCCCATTATTGAATAGTTTTGGGTATATAATAAAATGAAACTCAATATCACTTAAAAAAGGGTATGTCCTATCATCTTTTATTAATACGTCCAAAGCCTTTTGGTTTAGAAAATGCATACCCAAATATCTTATTTTCTTCCCTCCATATGTCTTAGAGTATTTTTTGATAAGAAATACAATCTTGGAAGGAATTGGGTATAATCCCAAAGAGGTGGCCTGAAGAATTGATATTGTTCTGAACTGAGGGTTTTTGTTTTGTTCCTTCTTCCACCTACATAAAATATTATTAAACTATGATGATATTGAAAATCTAGAATATCAAATATACCAATATTTTACTATGTTAGTTTAATAACCTAAATCCATATCATATTCTACCAAATGGGAATTGAAACCATCAATCATGTATACGACTGACTACAACCTCACGAATTGATGTAATTCATTTCTCATCATCGCCTCTCACTGCATGTTATAATGATTTAATTAATGTTTTTATATGATATTAATGAAATATTTATCACACTGAAAATATAATAGATCATTTAATTTCTTACATTTCCAATCACTATAAAATTATAACATCGTTCATGCGTATGAGCAGACTTCCACCTCCATTAAGTGATGTGATTAAGTTTTCATCACCACATCATGTTGATGTTATAAATATGTATATTTAAAGAAATAATATTGTATTTATGTTTTAAATATAATTATTTAATTATGAAATAATACTTACCTTCTTTCCGTACCGATGATTCAAAAATTGAAACATTACTCATGTGTACGCATGACCTACCATCTCCATCATTGTAACGTACTTCATTTTTCAAAATAATATTTCATGATTTGTTTTGAAATTATGATTTATGTATAAAAATTATAATTATTTCTTGAGTATTATTATAGATTTGATGGAATAATTACCACTATGACCATATTCAACCTATTGAAGTCACTTTTCACATATAAGTCGAATACCATTAAAACATCCAAAGTGAACCAAAATGATTAGCTAATTATGTCTAGCATGGTAAGAAATTATATAATTGGAATAATAAACATGGAAAATGTTCTTCATAAATTAAATAATTAACCTAAATTTATTATTTTGGATGATTTGGAATTTATGAGATTATTTGGACTCAATGTAAGGGAAAATTTAACTTATTAACATTATTTAAAATATTTTCATAATTTATTTTCTAAATCTATCTCTTATGAGTTCATGTTGTTCTAAATATTTCAAAAAAATTATTCTATTTTATTTAATAGATGATAAAGATTTCTTTTTACCATATTTCATACTCTTTACAATGTTTTTTTAAAATGAATCTTTTTAAGGTTTTACATAAAAGACTTTCTTCTAAAAAATCATTTAAAAGATTTATTTTTCAATTTTTTTATTCAGTGTCCATATATTTTAAATTATAATGTTTATGTTTTATATAGAAATAAAATATTGATAAAAAATAATTTTATGTCTATTTTGACTTTATTTCAATGTTTTTCAAAAGGAATCTTTTTACTTGTTTAATACGGAATTTTTTGACGAAAAGACAAATAGAATGTTCTATTTTAACATATATGTGGAAAATGACTTTTTTATGCCACTATAAACATTCTTTAATGTTTGGGTTCTATTAAAATATTTAATGTTTTATTTATAGAAGACCCCTATTTCCCATTTTATTGGTATTTTATTCTTGAAAATGGGTTTTAAAAATAAAATGGTATTTTGATATCTGAAAGAATTTTTCATACACTTTTAAAGATTTTTTCATGGGTTTTATAAAGAAAAACCAAGATTAATGTATTTTATAGATTTTATGGTAATTGGAATTTTTTTATACAATGTGTTGAGCCCCACTGAACTTCATAGGAGAGCTCGATATAGCTTATCAGATTGGTGTACCCTGACAACACTCCAATTCATTGGATAATCATTATTTTCCTTGATGAATTATATAGGAAGTCGATCATATAGTTATTCCAAATTATAGGGGTTATGTATGTGTTCTTTGAAGATGATGTCCCAAGCCTGCTAAATGTATTTTCTATGCTTGCTAATGAGTTTTCATGGAAATCATTTGTTTTCAAATGGATTGATAAATTATTTTAAAAAAAGAATGATGGTTCTCTTTCCAATTAATAATTCCATGTTGTTATGAAATGGGTATTTATGTTTTTCACTAGAATAAATTTTTTCTCCCTTATTGAGACTTTTGTGCTCATCTAATGTTTTTATAATGTTTCTCATAGGGATTAATGATGGGAAAGGGAAATCATGAATTCATGTTGAAAGACATTAATAATTTTCATGAAAAGAAACCAGGACTTATTTTAAAAGTTTTACATTATAAAAAAATTGATATTGATCAGAAGTATCAAATTGTTAATATATCATTTTTTTATGTATGAGTGATGATGTAATTCTATAAAACTATAAACCTGATAAGATTATTAAATGTAAGAGAGTTAATTCTTGAATTAAAACTCCATATTATGTAATGTTTATGGTTGGGTCTTTATAATAAGTTAATGTAGGCTCTTTCACAGATGTAACTATGGATAATTACCCTAAAAATGGTATATTGGGTACTAACTTGGTCATTACCTGGTGCCTAAAAGGAAGCCTAATTGCTCACATAGTTCAATACTCTTAGGGGAAATTATTTGGGAAATTTAGATTCTATTTATCAATATTATGATGGATTTGAATAAGTTTTTTTAGATAACATATTTTAAAAATTACTATGGGTAACCAAGGATTGAATAAGGAGACTCATAGGTTGATCAATGAGTATCATATGTTAAACACTAAGGTTTTATATGGGATGATATATTAAGATTACTATTTTCATATTCATATTTTGGATATTGTAATAACCATTTTGGGTTTAGTATTTTCTTGAAATGAGATCAAAAAGAAAAAAAATAAAAAAGTTATGCATCTAGGAATATCTATATCCGATAATCAAATAAGGGATCATATATAAATGATTAATAATTTTATTATATTTCTATTTTGATGGAAAAGGTTATTTTCCTAGTATTACCTATGGTAGTGAGGTTTCTATCTTAATGTAAATTAATTCTTGATACTCAAAGATTTTTTAATTAGTGAAGTAGTATTTATCGATGAAATTTTGGTATATTGTAAATGTTATTGAGGATTATGTGAAAGGTATAAGGATAGTTATTCAATAGTTTTTTATTAATGTTTTGAAATCAAATATTAAGTGGGATGAATAACCTTGATAAATGATTTTATGGAAATGTAATATTTTTAGAGATAACTATTGAATAAAAAATGTTTGAGGGATAAATAAGTTATTGGTTTAGTAAATGTTTGAATGTATAGAGAGTACTGGGTTGGGTGATTTTGAAAATGTATGTTATGTATATATATACCCTTGGGATTAATGATAATTCATGATATTTTTGGTGATGTTTATTTTTTTGGATTGTGAAAAATTTAACTTGTCTATGACCTTATGAACTTATGGTTAATAACATTTTAGAGTTAAGTATGTTGTTAATTTATAGGGGGAATATGTAACTTCAATGTGGATTATTAATAGGAAGATTAAAATGGTTTTGAGAAAGGTGTGTTGTAGAGAATATTTGATTAGGGTTTATAAACCATTATGTATATGATTATATAACCAAATAATGTTGTTTGAAGAAATATAAACATCTTGATATATCCTAAGATAATATGATCAATTTCATATTAGTGGTTGTAACCTAAATGATGAAAATGTTAAGAATATCATCACCTACTTCAAATAATGATTAATAATTAAAATTGTGAGGAAACCATTTATTGAAGTTGGTGAATATATGTGACATCCCAAGCCTAGTTCACTCATAAGTAACCTGACCCAGTTGGCCACATTCCCTCAATAGGGCCTCTCCATATTCCATAGGCTGACAACAAGTAGTGAGGGTCTATGATGCTATAATGGGGTGACTATATCCTCTTTATCTAAGAACAACACAATAATGAATTGTAATAAAGAAATGTAAAAAATAAAATAAATAAAAAAATTAATACAAGGAAGCATAAATCATTTAGATAAATAATCAATAAAAACTATAGATAAAATCATATATAAATGATGATTCCATGTTTATATATAAAAAAGTAGGAATGTAAACATGGTAGAAACCTTACAAAAAATACATGCCAGAGAAAAATGAAAGAAATAGAAAAATATAATCTCCAATAGAATCATGATAACTAGGTCAATCCAATGATCCTAAACTCCTTCCTAGTATATAAAATCAAGAGTTTTTAATTTGTGCCTTCCCCTTGTCTGTATCGGCAATAATGAGGTCTGTCAGGGTACCCATTGGTGGCCTGAATAGGGTGTTTGTATAAATAAGTAGACCAACAAAAATGGCGTCTAATACAATCCAACTCGTGAATATATTTTTAAATAGTGTTCATGATAATGATAAGTTTTTGTGATAGAGTAACCACATGCCATGGAATACACATGCTCTTCATAGGGTCACTGGTTAACCATAATTATTTTGGTCTAAGATGGATTTCTGAACCATATATCATAAGAGACTCATATTTTTAAATAGCAGGGGGAGGTTATTGGTCCAAACATCAAAATATTTGATACAATATGAAATTTTTGAAAATCCCAATTGTAGATATGGAGTTCCATGCCCAATATCATAATTAAAGAGGCCATAGAGTGTCGTGCCCAACAATCCTCAATTAGATGATGTGAAACACCACATTCAATAATTCTAGATAGATAATGAGGAGGGTCATGAAAAAATAATTCCATCAAATAAAAATTAGTGTGATGTCCAATAATTAAAAATAAATTATGAGTAGCTCCATGTTTAATATCACTCAACATTTTACAATATCCAATTTCTATGATCTAATAATAATAAAATTTTGCAGTTAGTATTTTTAATATAAGCCAAGAGAAAATACATCTCATTTATAATCAAAACAGTACTCTAATCATTTCATTAGTGAATTTCTTTTTGATAATTAAATAGGTTCATGTGGAGTGTATCCATCTCTTTTTACAACTCAACTAGTTTAATTTTACATTTAGTCATTTCACATGCAAGAGAAAATAAGTAAAAATGAGATACACACAACGTATAACATTTCATTCAATCCCATTTAGTCATGGCCATAATTAATACTTTAACCTATTCTATGTGACATGGGATTACCATTCACATTCCATTTTATTCCATTAACCATTTCATTTAAGTGATAAGATAAGCCCACCTTAAGAGGTTATTTGGTCATAAATGATTGGTAAAAGTGTCTAGGATTATGTTCAAACACACCCAAGGGGTGGATAGTGTTAAGGTCATCAACATCCCCCATAAAAAATGGGTCTATTGGAGTATAATGATTAACTTATAACCCATTTAATAAGAAATAACACATTTTAAGGAAATTCATGGGTGGTCCGGAGTATACCACAAAGACACATAATATAAACAACTAAAGTTTTAGGGAAAAGTACTCGACATACCACCTTATACTGGTAGAATAATCTTCATCCATCAACATATTTATGTTATATATAGAAAATAAGAAATTGAAAAACCCAAAAACACCATAAAAATAGGGTATATAAGCTTACATGGAGATAACATCCAATATAGAGAGATAAACTATTAAATAAAGGTAGAAGAGTCTTATATGTAATGATGGTGATCAAACATGATGAACGATGGTCGATTCCCAACTTGGATAAAGGAAGTATCTCAAAGATTATGTGGAGAAGATGAAAGAGATCACACACATTACATTAGCTATGAAAAATTGGGAAGAGAATGAAATTTAGATTTAAGTGCAAGGAGGGAAAATATAATTTCCCACATTTTTAAGGGGGTTCATGGTTAGAAAAAACGGTTGACCAAAACATGCACCAACTATGCACACTTACTACCTAAGGTTATAACCACTTTAATTTCTAGGTGCACGGTTATAAAAATAGAGAAAATATAAGGCATGCCCATTTTCTAAAACCCACACCCCTCACATGTTAGGTGAAAAGTTAGGAAAATCGTGCACCAACCACGCTAAGAAAAGTTTTAATAAATTTCATCTCTTTCATGACCATGTGAACTATGTTTCATGGTTAAAATAACCATTATACTACTCTTTGGGCCACATGGTTAATCCATACGGTTACCACTACTTGTGTTCCAATAGTTCTCCTCTCTATACTTCTCAGAAAATATAAACTCCAGGATATGAACATGAAAAAATATTCCTGAATACTTCCTAAAAAAATCAATTCATCTAATAGAAAATGGGATCTTAAAACATCCCCTCATTAAAAACATTTCCTCGGGTTTCCCTTTCAAGGGTGGTTGCGCATCAATTGAGAAAAACTCTGGCCATTGATCACATATATCATACTCTCTCTATGAGGATTTATCTTGTAAATGGCCATGCTTCCATATCAACCCAACCAATGGAACTGACCTATTTTGAAGATCCTTCATTCCATGATCAATAATACACATTGGTTACTACTCAAATGAGTCAAAAACATCTAACTATACCTCATCTGGATGAAGGGAATGAGAAGTTTCTAAATAGTCATGACTAAATGGATATTCATAACGGACATCATGTGTGGATTGGTACCTATGAGGAAGATCTATCTGATAGTTTATTATATTAGCTTCCTCCAAGATATTAAAAAGTTTGAGGACTCTATTTGATAGCTTACCCTTCCTCATAATCCATCGATGACATAATATTATAAAAAATAAAAGAAGATGCAATATCCAACCTATAGCACCGAAGGTTAGTGGTGACGATCACTTTAAGATTTTTCTAAGACTGATTTGAATCTATATGCTTCTTGATAATCTATATATTCTCATGTTTCTAACACAAGATTCATGGTCACATAATCTTTGTCTCCCCTACCTCTAACCAATATAGAGGTGATCAGCATATCCTACCAAATAGGTCCTTGTAAGTACCCATTTATATATTCACTTAGAAACTGTTATTATAATAGAATTCAACCTAAGGTAATTTTTTCTAAAAAAACATCAAAAATCATGGACATATCACAATTATAAAATCATCCAATTGCCATGGTATGAAAATGTGGCAATTGGGTCCAAAACCGTGGTCGTAGCCTATGGCTATGGTTTTCCAAACTGTGGCTGTTATATCCATTGCAATAAGGTCTAACATATTTCTATGGTTTAAACCATGTAAATAGGTAGACATATCCATGGTTTACACCATTTCAATAGGTGGATATAACCATGATTTAAACCTTGGTAATAGGTTGATATAGCCACAATTTAAACCGTGGAAATAGGTGGCTATAGCTAGGGTTTAAACCATGGTAATAAGTAGATATATCCACGGTTTAAACTATGGAAATAAGTGGCTATGGAAATATTTTATACTTGTGTCCTTAGGTGGATATTCCTACTATTTGGAACCATTATAATAGTCTTAAAAAAACTTTTTCGATGAGGTTTGATCATTCAACCCCTTCTATATTCTTCCCAAGAATTTACCACCACGATGATCACTAATATATGTATATATATATTTTTATATATACATATTAATATATAAATAATTATATATAATTATAGTTAATAATTATTTAAAAAAATAAAAAACCCTATTTCCTTAGTTTAAACTGTGGCAATTGGCACTATGTCCAGGCTTTAAACCATAGAAATAAGAGGCTATGACAACGGTTTAAACTGTGGAAATAGGCATGTATGACCATGGTTTATTAAACCATGATATTATCCCTTTACCTCTAATTTTTGATGTTTTTTTGATTTTCCATTGAAACATGTCACCACAGTTTCATATAACCATGGATATATGTTGTACTGTAGCAATGGATTTATGAAACTGTGGCTATAGGCTACTGGAGGCTATGATTTTCCAAATCGTGGAAATAAGAAGTGTGGTAATAGCCTAATTTTCTAGTTGTGAGCTTGGATCATGTCCCCTAGCATCTATATAGTATGATTAGAATGACTGTTGTTCTTAGGGTTGTAGGATTACATAAAATTAGATGTGAACCTAGAGCCTTCTATAACCCATGCCAAAATAGAGAAGTAAAATGAGAATCCCTATCCAATTTCATGGTTCATGGAACACTATGATGGTATATAATCTCTCAATTATAAAGCCTTCCAAGTTTGTCCATGGAATAGTTCTCACCGTTTAGAATGAAATGGTCGTCCCTTTTCAGCTTGTCCATGATTATCCATACAATGTCACTACCTCAAGGTGATTTTAGAAAGCCCATCCTGAAATCTATGGTCATGTCATCCCATTTTATGTCTAGGTTAAGAAATGGATATAAAAGACTAGCAAGCTACTATTTTTTCTTTTGATAAAGAGAATTTTGTCTCCCAACTATACCAATATATATCCTTATTTCTAGTCGGTATCTTCTAGCATATTATATGGTGGGATTCAAGCTTTGTGATTTCATAAGACTCTTTTACTCTAAATTAGCCCAATCTAGTTAACCATGTCACGGCCCGTCCCTCGGGGCCTGTGCTGTGACTACCCCAAGCCCACCTTCCATAGGCCAAGGGATGACGACTAGCACCAGAAAGGAATATCCCTTAAATAAGAAGACATTGCATTTTTAACCTGTATAGACACACAATCCAAGAACACAACAAGAAGAAACCACACAGACTAGAACGCAATAAGATGCAACCAAAAAGTAAACTACTATAGTAGAAGAGTGCTGAATGTAAAAAGGGGTCAGAATACAAGCCCAACTTTAAAAGCACAAGTATAAATGGAAGTAAAATACAACTGAAATAAAAAGGAAAACAACTACTGGGTCGTCCTCTGAGGTTCCTACCTGTAGGGTAGGTACAGATCGCCTCCTCATCACCCCACGTTCATCAGACTCCTCCGCGTCACGTCACGCTGAATGGTCCACCTCTGGGAACCATCCAGTCTTGGCTCCCTTAGTCTCAATCAATGTTGTACATCATCTGCACAAGACACAACAAAGTGCGGGCGAAGCCCGTGCAGGGGTGAGTATAACAACACTCAGTAGGGACCCCAAGACCCTCGTAGGTCTCCTAGAGTTCCACAAAGGAAAAACCACAAAGAAAGACATCAACTCTACTTAGGTATATGCCCATACATATACCTAAGTTATCAAGATATACTCATCTTATACATGTGGGAAGGACACCACATAGGTAACACCACGAAGGCAGAAGTACCACACAGGTAACACCATGAAGATAACCCCACGAAGGTAACTCCACGAAGGTAGAAGTACCACATGCCTAAAATCACAAAGATAGAAGCACCACACAGGTAACACCATGAAGACAATACCACCAAGGCAGAAGTACCACATAGATAACACCATGAAGATCGAAGTACCACACAGGTAACACCATGAAGATAGAAGTACCACACAGGTAACACCATGAAGACGACACCACAAAGGTAGAAGTACCACATAGGTAACACCACGAAGCTAGAAGTACCACACAGGTAACACCACGAAGATAAAAGTACCAGATCGGTAACACCATAAATATTGAAGTACCACACAGGCAAAAGACTTAGCTCACAATTGGGTATAACTTAAGTACAGAAGTACAGATTATTAGTCGCAAAGCTAGATCATCTTATTCTGTTAAGAGACACTGCTTCTGACCATATGGAGTTTGACCCACACAGGATCGATAGGTACTAACCCCAGAAATGATCCACACAGGATCCGACCCTCCCATAGTCGATAGGTAACTAACCCCCACTAACCCATACAGGATCTGTCCCACACAAGATCGGTATGCGCTGACCCACACGGGATCACTGAGCACTGACCCACATAGGATCTGACCCAAATAGGATCAGTATACACTGAACCACATAGTATCGCTGAGCACTGACCCACACAGGATCGATATGCACTGACCCACATAGGATCGCTGAGCACTAAACTCCACATGATCTATCTCCAATTTCCGCCTAACTGCCAGCCACTGGATTCCTCGCACCCAGTGCGCTCGAGTTCTGTAGAATCATACCTCAATATATCCATTGCACCTCGACCTCCACTAATATCCACAAAGGAGTAACCCAAAGGACCGCCATGTTGCAAGGGTTCCAACGTGACAGATGGTGTGTCAATCAAACGCCCGATCTGGGAGTAATAAGCATTTTAGCTTCGAGGGTCCGGTTGGATTTGAGTTTGATCTAACCTGGTCGTACTCCAACTATCTCTAAAACTCAATAAGAGTAAATAAAAAGGACCATCTCGATCCAAGGATCCCAACGCCGCAGACGGTTTGTTAAACGGACATCCGGTTCTCAAGATATGACCCCTTAGGTAATTCTGGGCCTGGTGGGGCCTGGGTTCGGTTCGACCTAGTCAGACTGAACCGACCCGGACAGAATAGGGCAACCCACAAAGGGGAAGCCCGACCCATGTGGGGCGAAATCCCATTCTAGGCGCAGCATCCCGCTGGGGCGGCAGCCCGGTCCGAGGGCGGCGGTCCGGTCGAGAGCGGCAGCCCGACGGAGGGAGGCGGCCGGGCGGAGGGAGGTGGCCCGGCGGAGGGAGGCAGCTCGACTGAGGGCGATGGCTCGGCCGAGGGTGGCGAACCGGCCGAGGGAGGCGGCCCAGTCGATGGCAGTGACCCGGTCGAGAGCGGCAGCCCGGTTCGGTCTGACGTGGGGGGGGGGGGTGTAACCCCCCCGGTCTCCTAGATTCCAGAACGGCCCAGAGGCCATTCGGTTGGCGAAACGGAAACACCGCGAGGGCACTGCTCGGTCGCTGAAAATCCCGCCAGAGGCATCTTCAGCCTCTGCCATGGCTTCGGCCACGACTTCTGTTCATTGGTGGCGTAGCGGTCGTGCCACCTCCCTTCCCGTGGCTGACTGTTGGGCCAACCGCCTCCTCCGTTCGATGTGGCTGATGAGTCATGTCCCTCCTCTTGTGGTGCGTGTCGACGTGCTCGCGGTCTTCCAAGGTGGTGCAAGGAAATAAAGATAGCGGAGGTTTCGCACTGGGTTCGTTAGGCCTATGTCCTCCGCGTTAGCTCGTAATATGGAGGATGTTAAGTGAGTTCAATAAACAATTGTATTGAACACAAGATTAACCTCACAAAGATACCCCCACATCAACCTCCCACAAAGACGAATGAATCGCGAGTCAACCCGTTAGTCGGTTAACTCGCGTTCTTCATGTAATTTAAAGAACGGGGAAGAGGGAATCAAAAATTGCTCAAAATAAATAACACCTACATCAAAACTTCGAAGAAACGTTTGCGCTTTATGGTGGATTGTGTTCTTTGTTCCTGCGATCGGCTCCCAAAGATGCCACTCGCACGTCGCCCCTTTGGTTCGGTGTCATCCGTCACCTCCCATTGGGTCAAATTCATTTTCCAAGGGTCCAACATCACAGTGTTCCTTCAATACTTCGCTGCTTGGTGAATCTCCCAGATAGCCCTCCCCTATCTCTATATATATAGGAGAGGGGGAGGATAAGTAACAACGTGGAAAAATAATGGGGCTCCTTAATTAAGAAGCTTCCTAATTTCCCCAACGTTGTCATTACTTTAGGTTGGAAGGTCAAATAATTTAATGGCTTGACACACCGCTGACCCCACATCTTTAATTGGTCCATTAGAGGAAAGAAAGAAAATAAAATAAAAAAACATGTTATTTTATTAATCATTCAAAAGTCCACAAAAATAACTTTTTCACTCGACCTACTATGGTCGAAGTTATGCCTCCCTTAAGAGAATCCCGGTACTGCGGATTCAATGGTGCCCTCATATTTTTAATCTGAGCAATGATTCAGAAGTTAGAAAATGTCGCTCATGCATTTACTGAACATACCTGAAAAAAGTTTGGAAAATTATTAACAGTCACCCTCGACCCACGTTGGTTGAGGTTAGGCTCTCCCTAAGTGAAACACGCCCCAACGAACCCAATGGTACTCTCATATTTCCAATCCGAGTTTCCATTTAAAAGTTATGAATTTTACAATAAAATAATTGTCACTTAATTATTTTATTTATGACCAAAAACTAACTTTCACTGGTGGCTTGCACCGGCCAATATTAGTATCTGCCTAAAGAAAACATACCCTCACGAGTTCAATGATGGTCTCAGTTTTTTAATCCAAGTTACCATTTGTGAGTTATAAGCTTTTAAAAAATAACATAATTTTATTTAATAATTTTATTTACAGTTATTCCATTTTCAGGTTTTCTCACAAGAGGTCCACACCGACTAAACTTAAGTCGCACCTAGGGTAAACCCGCATCCTGAGTGCAATGGTGCCCTCAGATTTTTGATCCAAGTAACCATTTAAGAGTTATTCCATTTTTTTCAGGGAAACTGCTTACGCGCGCTAATTAAAGCTTAACAAAACTTCGATGGATCATTCCTGGCACTCCGGGCCTCGAAATCATGCACCGTCAGATTTTGCGGTATCGAAATAATTCCAAATATTTAAAAAAAATTATATGGAATTTTTGAAACATTACAAACCACATGCCCTCAAGCACACCTCCCCGAATTTCATAGGATACTGAATAGGAATGATGGTCTGTGATGGTAAAATGGGGAGACAATACCCACTTTATCAGAGTGAAATACAATTTTGAATTTTAATAATGTACCAGAAACAATAAAATAAATAATCGAGGTAATACAAGGAAGTGATAATAAATAATTTTGATAGATGTATTATCAATAAAAACTAGAGACATTATCATATACAAAAGCTTATATCATGATCAAATACAAAAAAATGAAGGAAGGGGAACATGGAAGGAGATATACAATAATAAATGCAATACAGAAAGTATCAAGAAAACTAAAATCTAATATCCAATAGAATCATGAATAGTAGATCAGTTCTCTTCTCCCAAACTCTATCATAGTGCATAAAATTATGTTTCCATATCTGGACTCTCCCCCTATCCCTACCTTCATCCATTATGTCTTTCTAGGTACTAATCAGCGACCTAAATAGGGTGTGAGCACAACTCAGTTGTCCACCAACAAGAATGTCTAATACTATCCTTCAATTTAATAGAGAATGAAATAGTGTACAAGTATAATGATAAGTGTAAGTGAAAGAATAAATGTAATCCCTATCATGATCAAGCTCCTCATAAGGTCCATGACAAACCATACATACCTTTTCCTTAGCTGAATGTATTAACAATATATCACAAGGGTCTCATATTTTTAAATAATGGGTGAGGGGGGTCATTATTCCAATCATCCAAACTCAGGATATGAAATGAAATGCTTGATAATCCAAATCACCAATGTGGAGTCCCATTCCTAACACTATAATCCAAGAGGCCATTGAGAATCATTTCTAATAGCCCTCAATAAAGCAATGAATAGTGAAAGGTCTAATAATTCTAGACTGACAATGTGGAGCTTCATCTCAAAATAATCCCAATAAATGAAAATTAGTTCCATGTCCAATAATTCAAAATAAACAATGAGTATATTCATGTCCAACATTGCTAATTATTTAATAATAACCAATATTCAAATTCCTATAATAATCAAATATTACATCTAGTATTTTTAAATTAATCCATGAGGAAAACCCATCTGTATTATGATCAAACCAATCCTATAATCATTTCATTACTCAATTTACATTCATTCAATAAATAGGATCAAGTGTAGTGTATCTACCCCATTTTAGAACTTAACCAATATAATTTTACATTTAGTCTTTTGACTTGTGAGTGGCAATATGTTCAAAAGTGGTACACATGTCATATCACATTTCATTCAATCATGTTTAGTCATGTTAATAATTTATACATTAACTAGGGCCAAGGGAAATGGGATTTCAATCCACTTTCCATTTAAACATTTCATTTATGTGATGAGCCAATGCCCATCAGAAATTGTAGTGGCACTACATGGGTTTGGGGTGTGGGGTCCATAAAAAGGATTTTTTTCTTTAATGGGCTGGAGAGTGGAACACCCATAAAAAAGTGATAATTAAAATAGGAAATGTTAGTACCCATTTCAAAAAGATGAACCTTTGTATTCGGGAGCCTACTGGATTAGAAATCCTCAATTAAGAATGTTTGACCTGGTGTAGTGGTTTGGATGGGTGACCTCCTGTATGTTTCTCAATGGGTGTTTGAGTGAGGATAAAGCACACTAAAAGAACATGTATTGGACTATGAGGATATTCATTAGCCCGATAAGTGATGCACATGAGCCTTAGCCTAGTTGGTGAGGACTCCTTAAGTGCATCCAAGAGACCCAGGATCAAAACCAGGCGGATGCTAATTTCAGGGCAACTGTAGCAGTACTGTAGCAGGAACAATGCAGTACTATAACAGGTACTGTATCAGGAAATGTGCAGTACTGTAGCAGGAAATGTAGTAGGCACTGTTCGTCACTGTAGCATCTGGGAATATTCTCCCGTTTGGGCCTTCGGGCCACCAATTTGGTCCCTGAGTCCTTTAAGGCCTTCGGGCCACCCAGGCTTTCGGGTCAATAAGGCCTTCAGGCCACCTCATGGCCTTCAATCCACCTCACGGCCTTTGTGCCACCTTAAGTATAGATACAAACCAGAAAACCTACAAGGAAAAAGCTTCTGAAGGAGGATGAGCAAGGAGCTTTCACCGGTGTAGAAGCTAAACGGATTTCCAGAATGAGAGGGTATGACACCTGCCATCGGGACAAGCCTGTGCATGCACGAGAAAGCCTAGCTGAACAGCCATGCAAAGGTGGAGAGCTGATTTCACGATGAAGATGCGGGGGGGGGGGGGGGGGAGAAGTTCCAAGTAGTTATTCTGGGTTGTATGTAATGTTTGAAGCCTATGGGCACTGAATTCCTCTAAGGCCTATGGGCCATGTAATACTTATGCCTACCGGCCTTGTAAGGCTTCCACATCACCCCTTAAAAGTTGGATTATCAAAAATCAATAAAAAATAAAGGCCTTAGGTCCATTGGATGTTAAGTGACCCTAATGGGTAATAGATTTTAGTGTGTTGAGAATGGAAAACAATGTATTAATGGAGACCCATTGGGTGAGATGAGTAGGTTTATGGGCCAAGGTGGTTTGGACAAGATAACACAACACCCTGATATCTTAATATATGACTATTTTAAAACAGTCGATGTATTCAATGGGATTCTCCATATGAAACAATGAAATTAAACGAGACCATGATATATTTAGCCCTTGAAAGGTGGATTATCATAAAATCAATAAAAAATGAAGGCCTTCAGACCATTGTAGGAGGAGGAGATAAAATATAAATATCTATGTTTGAAATTAAAACCAATTCATTGAATTAGTCAGAATGAATAAGATAAATATATTAATGAAATATTTTAGAAATAAAATAAAGGATAATTTTAATATGAATGAGATTTAATTGGTGTAGACGCTGAAAAAGCCCATAATTTCTAAAGGAAGTTCCAAAATGACGAAGTGAAGTCATATTCGGACTCGGAGGCTCGATCCGGAGGGCCTAGAAGTGGTGCGCGAAATTAAGGAGGACTTGTGTGAAAAAATGTTTCCCGCGTGAAGGATGTCTGGGATTCACGCAAAGGGGCCCAGGGTGGCGCACAATTTTGCGCGCCGGGTTCCGCGCAGTGAGGCCTTTCACACCGATAGGTCCTGGCGCGGAAGATTTCACGCGCCGACTGGATTCCGCGATGCCTGCGGCCTATAAATAGAAGGATACCCCTTCTGTTTCGGGGTTTCGGAATTCGGACCAGCTCCCGTGCGTGCAATTGGACTCTCGCACGCGCAATATGACTTCCAGGTATTGACCCTTTTCACGCAACCTTGCCCCAGGGTTCGCCTTTGCGTGCAATCCCACCAGCTTAAATACAATTGCAAACTCCTCAGGGTTCCTTGGTCACACGCAATCACTTCCATTGCACGGTCCTCCTCCTTTGCGTGCAAAACCCAATTGCGCGAAATCCCTTTGTTAGGTTTTTCCATACCTTAGGGATCAGCCATTGCCCCCGCGCGCAATCCAAGCCCATTACGCACAATCTCCCCTAGCCACGCGCAATCCCTCTGCCCCAATTACGCGCCAACCCGATGTTTTGCATGCAAACCTTCTCTTTGTGCGCAAACTCTAGGACCCCTCACCTTTACGCCCCCCGGGGTGCCTCCCTGCTTGGGAGCCTGATGTCCTCTATACCGG
Organism: Viscum album; assembly: GCA_963277665.1. Classification (NCBI taxonomy): domain Eukaryota; kingdom Viridiplantae; phylum Streptophyta; class Magnoliopsida; order Santalales; family Viscaceae; genus Viscum; species Viscum album. Next base: position 696,239,485 of record OY728157.1, read on the forward strand.
GCATGCACGCCATGCGTTGTTTTCCCGTACGGCCTTCTAGGCCCGTATGAAGTAACCTCAAGGTCCCTTGGGCGGTGTTTCTCATTGTGTTGCTTTGCCTTATGCTCCTTCTCATAGGCACGCTAACGGCTATTGCTTCTTCGCATAGCCACGCTAACGTAGACCCCTCGATGGTTCGCCCTGCGTCCCCCATTCACCACGGCCTTGCCGATGCCGTCCCTCCCATAAGTGGTAGATGGTGTTGGGCATGTAAGCCCTAGGGGTGTGGAGCGAACCCACCTCGTCCGAGATGAAGGATGTTAAACTTACAAGCACCTCGTCCTCAACACATGACGTTAAAATGTGATCCGACCCCGTTCCTCTCACGCAGGGTCCCCCTCGGCTTGAACATTCTTTACACCACTCGTCTCCACGGGAATGGAATCTTCCTCACATGGAATGATATCCTCCCTTTTGGAGTGGAGTTTGTCCATGGGGGAAGGGCTACCTCAGAGCGTAAGCCCATAGCCTATGTTGCGGAAGGTTGAACCCATGCACCTCCGTACTTCCCCACTGCCAAGGCTAGTGGAGGGTGTGATAGGGAACGAGGCATCTCCTTTGTTCAGTCCAAAATCCCTCTCCCTCTGTGATTTGTCGCACCACGGGCCTCCATCCTGGAGTAAACCCCGGTACTAAGGGCTTCTAACCACACGTAAGCCCCTGTTTCTTCTATGGGCCGCCTCAGAGCATAAGCCCCATCCCAGCGAACTACGAGGACTTTGATCCATGTCAAGGCATGGTACGTAGGTAGCCTCCACGAGGTTCAAGCCCACCACCTAGTCATTCTGACTTCTTCACGTCGGTTCACCAACACTTTGGGCCGCCTCAGAGTGTAAGTCCCAAATTTCTCATCCCGCATGACGTTAACCTGTATGCCCTCGTCTCGTATGACGTTAAACTGTATGCCCGTCCCACATGACGTAAACTGTATGCCCTCATCCCGCAGGACGTTAAATTGTATGCCCTCGTCCCGCATGACATTAAACTGTATGCCGTCCAACACGACGTTAAACTCTCTACCTTGTCCCGCATGACATTAAACTACACCACACAAACTACGAGGACTTTGATCCATGTCAAGGCATGATACGTAGGAAGCCTCCATGAGGTTCAAGCCCCTTTTCACTTCATCACCCATCTTGATCCTTACCCGGGCCGCCACATCCCAGTGGGGTCATGCCACCTCATTCCACTCAACAGTATCCAGGAAGCCGCCCACATGCTGGCCCCAACATCGGTGTTCCCCCCCAGGGGGTTCTTCAATATGATCCACCCTCGGTGTTTTAATCTGTCTGATACGTCTCTGCAAGACGTTAAACTCACAGAATACATCGTGTTAAACATGTGAAGCTGAGGAAAACCTCAGATACATGCCTATGGCATGCAAGTTCCCTGCGTTTGATGTGGGATACCTTGGGCTTCCACGCCCTCGAGAAGCCCTCTAATAAGGGACAGAAGGCAGAAATGCCAATCCCCCAGCATCAAGACATGCCAACAACACTCCAGCGTGACCATTCTCCTCGCCGAAGGTTGCTGCACCGACCAGACCCCTTGGAGCGTCTCGACGGAAGCAGCGTAATTAACTGGCGTCCATGCAGATATGGCACCGGGAACGAGATTCACGAACCCATCTTAAATCTATGAGGGAGACCCGGACTAGGTGACGAGCTCCGAGGAGGAATCCATGGAAGGAAGAACCGACATCCCATTATCCAGTTTCGATCAAGGAGAAAACGTCCCTGAACAAGGAACGAATGCCGCCCGCCTTTGGAAAACGGGAATGCGGGGAAACAAGTCGCGCATCCTCCCCCGCGTGACGGACGCGCGCGCACGCCCCTACGGAAAGCGTCGAAAACAGAAAATGGTGAACCCGATGTGAATCTCTTCTCCTCAATATGGAGACCGGTAGCATTTGGGGTGTCAGACGATTAGCATGTCATCAGGTCCGGGAACCCAGCACCAGGATGTGAAACCCGCCAGGGGTTGGGGCAGTCAGGACGTTGAGCACTCCGTTCTGTGACATCGTCAGCGTGGATCCCTCTTACTGACCACAGAAGACAGAATGGTGTTGGGCTATTGGTTGTCGATTTCTTTTCATATTAGTGATAATGGGTTCATCTCCCTAATTCTAGGAATCAGATCGCTACATCCGGAGCTCGGTCGCCACCTTCCCACCGACGTAGGGGCAGGGGCAGTACCAACGCGACCACCCCGCGCAGTCCCACCTTTTCCACAGCTACTCCGGATCCGACCACCGCAACTGCCGGGTGATCACGCCCCCTCTCTCTATCAGAGATTATCCAACGAAGGGTGATCAATGACCTTGTGCATAGGTACGAGGAGGAAGGGTTCATCCCAACCAGGGACATGGCCCATTTGGATCTAGAGGCAGCTGCGCTTCACCACCGTCGCCGCCCCCGAGGGCCGCGCAGGGAGCCACTGCTTCCCACACCGACGTTCAAACGTTTTGGGAGCCTATCCCCGGAACGCCTCGACACCTCCCTTCCCTATGTTGATGAGGTGGGAGATTTCTGGGTTCGCCCGGTCGGGGACCCGCTCCAGGGTTCACGGCAAGGGCCCCCACCAGGCCGCGTCGGTGCCGCCGCCCAAATCCCGAGCCAAAGAGCAGGCAATCCATGCGCCCGCACCACCAGCTCCAACCCATCTGACCCGACGCCAGCGTCGGGCATGAGCGGAGGAGGATGCCCGCCCTGGGGAATCAACATTAGCAACTACTATGGCCCAAGCCACTGCTGACTCCTGTCATCAAACCCTCGCATATGTTGAGCAGGGGAAGTTACATGCCCTACCCAGATCAAGGCCCCGACCGCCCCACAAGCAGGTTGGGTCGACTCTCCCAGTCGCTGGCACATGCAATGGCCATCGCGGACCAATTCGCGGTAGTTCCACCCAACTTGAAGGCCCACTCCGTGCCACCGATCTGGAAAGCAGAAGGCTTCCCCGTGACAGCTACGCTCCGGGTATGGCTCTTTCCAGTGCCCACTACACGGGGTATGGGGTCACTTCCCCTATCACTAGCCACGAGTACAGAGCCATTGCATATCCGGTCACTCACCCACATGGTGGTCCTCCCCATGTCCCTTTTGACATCTGCCCCAGTGCTCCTCACACACTGGCCCTTGGTCCTCTCTTCCCCAGCACTATTGCGGCCAAAGGAATCCATGATGGAAATCAGCCTTGCCGTGAGGAGCCACCCAGGGGTAGGAAGGTGGGGTGTCGTCGTCGCAGGAGAAACGCCAGGGAATGCCAAACAGAAATCAGACCAGTCCATTTCTCAGACATTGAGGTGGAGTATGACTCGACAAGGAGCCCTCCCCCCAGTCCTATGAGTCAAGGGCAGGGATAGGGATATGGCACATCAGTATCGTACTCCCTGAATGTGAGATCCATATGATCCCCACCTCCCTCCGAAGGTATATCCAAGAGGAAGAGGACTTGGCGAACCCCAAGGGATCAAACCTACAGTTACCGTTGGCCTCTCTGGGAGTACCTTCCACCTTGGTCAGAGAGGGCATAGAACTTTTCTGGGGATCGACAGAAGAGTCGCAACATGGCACACCCTCGGTAAGCGCCGACACTGTGACAGGAGGCCCGTCCTATCGTGACGTGACAACCAGGATGCTGCATCCCTTGGAGGACGACTTAGGATTCGGTGGCCAATCAGCCTGCTCGCCGTATTCTCCGCCGGCTAGCCCACCGGCCCAGCGGCCTGCCTCGACACTGCTGCCAGTTCCCCGGGCTTTCTCGGTTGATGAGAGGGGCCAACAAGGGTCAGATCTTGAACCTGATTCATGGAGCTTCTGGACCATCCTCGCAGAAGGCCACTTCCCCGAGAAGTTTTGGCCGGTCGTAGGATCAGATTTTGATATACCAGAATTGCTCACCCCAGGAGAGTTTGAATGTTTCCACCAGACTCTTCGGGTGACTCAATCCCGTCCTCACCACCAGAAAGTTCCCTATCCCGGGTTTCCAGCACATATCAAGGATATCAGTGAGAAGTGTCGTTAGGTCGACCTGGCCATGCTCCCAATGGTTCAGCACCCCGAGTCACTTGGCCACCATAGGGCCCTCCAACAACAATACATCCAGAGTTTTCAAGTACTCCGCAAAGTTATCAAGGAAGCCACCCCCCACGCGCATGTCCGTGGATGGGGTTAGTACACTGCCCTCCTCTTCAGTACGATTCACCGACAACCCGACTCACCGAGCGGTTCTGAGGGTATGCCCCCAAGGGCAGCAGCGGTCAACATGGCCGACCTGTCGGGAGAGGGGAACAATTTGGAACTTCTCGACGAGGACTCACCCCCTGAGGACAAGCCACTACTGGATTCATCTGGGAGGGTTACTCGTCAACAGAGAAACCTCCTAGGTCTCCCCGCACCCACTGAGGCGTTAACACTGAGCCAGAATATCGGTAAGGGTAAAAAACACATTGGGACTGTCAAGATAGCCAACCCATCCACCTCAGTGCAGAAGGCAGAGGAAGATCCCGAGAAGGCCACGCTACGGCAATAACTTGCTGAGAAGAAGAGGCTGGTCGATGAGATTCTAGCCGAACGCATTGCAGAACGGAGGCTTGACTACAATGATCCTAGGTCGGGACAGCAGGGGCGGGAACAACTACCCCTCGACGAGATTTTCCCAGGAAACCGCGATCATGCCGTGTTCGCCGACCGAGGAGAGGCTGGGGCTCATGGAAAGAGGGCGCGATACGTTTCGCTGACCCCCCTAAGCGGCGTGATCACCCGAGGGACCCCGCTCGGTTTCCTCCCGCTGCCCTAAGAGTCGCTCCAATAGCCGCCCTGCGAGCTGCTGAGCTTGACTACCGGATTGAAGAGCTCGAAAATACACTTATGGTTAGGGATCCCCATCAGGATAGGAACCCACGTCCAGAAGATCCGATGGCGGCCCTCATCGCTCGATTGGATGCTTTGGAAACTCGACAGGTGGCAATCCCACCGGACGACAAGCCATACCCAGCATGGGTGGATGACATTCCGGCCCCGCCGGGATTTGGGAACCCCACTTTTGCCCCCTTTAACGGGATAAGAGACCCTCCACAACACCTGTCCCACTTCAACTCGAGGTGTGGGCCTATGTTAGGAACTCCAACGTAGCAGGAGGCCGCCAAGCTCTATTGCTTTGTTCAGACACTAGAATGGCCAGCATTCATCTGGTACAACCATCTCCCTGTCGGATCTGTGACTAACTGGGAGGACCATCGTAGGAAATTCCTCTACCAGTTCAGTTCCACAACCCAGAAGAAGAACATCACAGACCAATTCAAGTGCAAGCAAAGTCCTGATGAGTGAGTTGCGGACTTCGTCGCCTGGTGGAAGGGGCTCACGTACTCCCTTGACATTCCACTAACTCAGGATCAATTACTGACAATGTGCATAGGGAACGTCAAGGTGGAGATGGTTCTTTCTTTGATCACTCAGAATTACCCCGGAGGGTTCCGGGACTTCTCAGAAAAGGCTCAGTGCCTCGAAGAAGCCCTGCAACAGGCCAGCCAGGTACGCCCGCTTCCTCCTGTAATCCCTGTAAGGAGAGCTTCCAGAACCTAGCCCGCTACTGTGGCCCAGATAGAGGTCCCCAGGCAGTTAGAGTTGTTACCAGTGAGGCTAGCTCCGCATCCCCATAGGGGTCCACCCCCATGGGCACAGCCTCCGGCCCAGTAGTGACCGCCTCAAAATCAGCAGGCGCCTACTGTGTAACGCACTGCCACCACCTAGGCAAGATAATCAAGTTCCGCCTTCTCGACATGCTCCTTCGGCCCCTCGTCAGGGCCAGCCTCCAAGATTCCCCTTTCAAGATAGAAGGAATTGGGAATAATCATTCGATGAGGCTCAGGTCCCTGGTTATTTCTATAGTGCTCTGGAGCAGAGAATAGTGCGGCTGCCCAAGTGCCGGAAGTCAGAAAAGGCACATCTCACTGATCATCCCAACTACTTCCCTTATCATCGGACCCTGGGGTACACCATCCAACGATGCTACGTGTTCAAGGACTGGCTCCTAGACCAAATTGACACTAATATAGTCAGGTTAGGCCTATCCCCAGCATAAGTAGCAGGTGTATTTGTGAGACCCGAGGGTGGTAGCGGCGACGAGGATGAATGGAAGCAGGTTTCTGACCGTGGGTCCCAAAGTTATAATGACTGGACGGCCCACAAGATGGTTGCCCGCGCCCATGACATCATCTGCACGCACTTGAATCATCCAGATCCCTCAGAAGCTGTGATCGCTACTTCGACATCATCGTCCCAGCCTGCCTCTTCCCAGAAGAGCAAGCAGCGACAACGCAAAAAGAAAGAACGCACCCTTCCAATGCCGTCATCATCCTGCACTCTTGGTGACTTCATGCCCCTAAAAATGGGGATCCCTCCGAGACTCCACCCGGTAATGGATGATTCCTTGAGTGATCACCAAGGGAATGCTTCGGTTAACACCGTAGAGTTGGTAAATCTCTTTTTGACTTCTGGTGATGAGGAATGCCAGGTGGACCTCCCCAACATTCCCAGCTGTCACCAATGTCGGCAGAGCCGTGGCTACATAAGTCACCGGGGCACGACAGTCGGCACCTTGAGCTAGGCCGTGCACACCGCTGAGACCAGGCAGTAGGCCCAGTACAGAGCTCAGCACATGCGGCCCCTTTATCCGGTGTCGACAGGTCCGCCTCCACCACCGTTTGTGTTGCTGGATCAGGCAGAACCACCTCGGCCATGCTGCGACTAGCTCTGCCCTGCTACCAGTTGACCCCAGATTTCCGGTCCTAATCCGGCAGCCACCCTCCGGGCTTCGACTAGTGAACAACGAGACATGCCTAGTACCAGTAAGCCACCGGTCCCACCGACAGGGCCCATCATGCCTCCAATCGCAGAGCGGCCTCCTGTAAGCAGGGGCTCGTGTTTGGCCTAAAAGTATGATGTTCTGAAGCACCTGGCCAGCATTCCAGCAAGGCTTTCTATCCTTGAGGCTCTTCTCCTGTCGTCTGAAATGCATGAGGCGCTCGTCGAGGCCCTAAGGAGCCCCCACCATTTTGAGATGAAGGTAGAAGCTACATAAGCCTTTCACGCTGAGGCTATTGAGAAAGCCGAATGTTAGGCGGTTATCTCATTCTCTAGTGAAGATGAAGACCCTCCCATATAGGTTCACATTCGTCCACTGTACGTCACTGGCCAGTTCAACGGCATGGAAATCCGCCGCTATCTTTTTGACACGGGTTCTGGGATTAACCTAATCCCAACTCGGACACTGCGGAAGCTGGGCCTGTCTGAGGATTATTTGACTCCCTCCGACCTCAGGATCTAGGGGTACGACAAGACCGAGCAAACTCCACTCAGCAAGATTCACTTGAAGACCCAGTTCGGTGGCCTAATTTCCAGCACCGAATTCATGGTTGTCTCCCAGGACACCGCCTATAATGCGTTGATGGGTAGGCCATTGATCGACCTTCACACGGCGGTCCCCTCACCGTATCACCAGTGCCTCAAATACTCCCTTAATGGTCGAGTAGGCATGCTCCAAGGAGATGCGTCTCCTTTTGCCTCTTGTGAAGCCTGTTATGTGGACGCCAACTACTAGAAGAGAAAGGATAAGCAGGTTCTGGTAGGTGAGGTTGAGCCCGCCACTATCATGAGTGATCCCTGGGCAGGTTGGGATGACGCCTACATCTTCCCAAACCATCGGTTGGGGGCCACAACCCCTGACATGGGGTAGTGCTTTGTGGTATCGGGTACAAGAGGAAGCCATATTCCCAGGTCCAAGCGACGGTGGAAAATCACCTCATACTCCTACACCAACCAGGCTCAAGTGATTCCAGAACCTCCTACCCCTGTACGGTATCAGGATGTCAGGCTCAAGGCAATGATGGTGCGTCATAAATGTCTCTTCCGCCGGGCTGGGATTAACTGGCTCAAGCCGACGCGCCACTAATGCTTTGATGTCATCAAGCGTGGCCCCTTAGGCCAAAGACCAGATGAGATTGGATCGACTGCCTTTATTGCTATGGTCTCAGTGGCGTGTGAGTCTCCTGATATGATGACCACTGCCGCCCAAGCTGGCACCAGTTTCCCATCAGGGTCTAGTAGCCCCGAAACGACTCCCCCTCTGGATGATCCCTCCATGAGTGGAGAGGACATGGAAGATACACCCACCTCCTTTGAGGAGGGCGTCTCCACCATGGTCGATGAGTTAGTACAGGTGAACCTCGGTAGCGAGGTAGACCGGAGACCCATATTGGTCAGTGCTGCTATGCCCCTCGAGGAGCATCAACGGTATGTAGAATTCCTCTGACAGCACTGTGATGTGTTTTCCTGGAGCTACGACGAGATGCCAGGGCTAGATCCCCATGTAGCCGTCCACCGCCTTGGCCTTCCAACAATCCATCGCGGGTTCAAGAAGCCTCCCAGAAAGATGCACCCTTCTCATAGTTCCATGGTTGAGGCCGAAGTTGACAAACTTATTAAATCCAACTTCGTTAAGGAAGTTCAGTACCCCCGGTGGCTAGCCAACATTGTGCCAGTCAGGAAGAAAAACGGACAGATCAGGGTCTCTATCGACTTCCGTGATATCAACCGCCACTGTCCGAAGGATGATTTTCCCCTTCCAGTGACAGAGTTGTTGATTGATGCCACGACCGGGTTCCAAGCCCTCTCCTTCATGGATGGGTATTCCGGGTACAACCAGATCCGAATGGCCCCCAAGGACGAAGAGTTCACTGCCTTCAGGGCCCCCCAAGGTACTTTCTATTACCAGGTTACGCCCTTCGGCCTGAAGAATGCGGGTGCCACCTATCAGCGGGCCATGCATCGCATATTCAAGCCAATTCTCGGGACACTGGTGGAGTGCTACGTGGATGATCTGGTGGTTAAATATCGCCAGTTCCAGGACTATCTCAAGGACCTTGAGAAGGTGTTTGGCTTCCTCCGTTCTCGCCACCTGAAGATGAACCCGCTGGAGTGTGCCTTCGGGGTCACCTCCGGAAAGTTTCTTGGCTTCGTTGTCAGATACCGAGGCATCAAGATCAACCCGGAGAAGATCAAGGGCATCAGTCAGATGCCTACCCAAGTAATATTCGGGAGCTTCGAGGTCTTCAAGGCCACTTAGCCTACGTACGCCGATTCATTGCGAATCTGGCAGTCAAGTGTAAGACCTTTTCCCAGCTCATGAAGAAAGGCGCCACCTATGAATGGGATGAAAAGTGTCAGAATTCCTTTAAGGAAATCAAGTAGTATCTGCTCCAACCTCTGGTCTTGATGCCACCTGTCTCCAGGAAGCCACTGGTCCTTTACGTGACCGCCCTAGAAAGGTCCCTCGGTGCACTTCTCGCCCAGAAGAACGAGGGAACAGAGAAAAACCTCTACTACCTCAGCCGCATGCTCCTCGATACAGAAATTAGATATTCTCCCATCGAGAAGAGCTTCCTGGCGCTCGTATTTGACGTACATAAATTATGGAACTACTTGCAGCACCACGAGGTACAACTGGTCTCTCGGGTAGACCCGCTGAAATACATCCTGAACCGACCTATGTTGACTGGCCGACTAGTGCGGTGGGAAGTGATCCTCTAATAGTTCGACATCAGGTTCGTTCCTCAGAAGGCTATCAAAGGACATGCATTGGTAGACTTTCTAGCTTCCCACCCAACCTTCGTGAATCAGCCACTGGATCTAGGTTTTCCTGATGAGGTAATCCTCACAGTCGATCATGCCATCCCATGCTGGCATATGCACATTGAGGGTGCCTCCCGAAGCCCCACCGGTAGAAGACTCAACGATCCTTGGATCAACAGAGTGCTCCTAGGTATCGTCTTCATCACCCCAGAGCAAGCTGTTCTGCCATATTCATTCCTATTATCATAGGGCTGCACCAACAATGAGGCCGAATATCATTCCCTCATCACTAGCCTCGAGCTGGCCCACAAGATCGACGTGCCTCATTTGCATGTGAAAGGGGACTCCGAGATGGTCATCAGGCAGGTCAATGGTGACTATGTTTTCAGAAATCCAGAACTCGTGCCATTGTTGGAGTGCATCCTCCGTCTAATGGCTCAGTTCCCCTATCGGCCGGAAATCGCCCATATTCCCCAGTCACAGAACGGTCGAGCAGATGCTTTGGCCAGCCTGGCCGTGTCACTTGCAGAGCCCGAACAGGATGACCTGATTATCCACGTAGCGCACTGGAGAGTCATTGCACCTGCTACCCTAGAGGATGATCACGGACCGCGGGTGAACCATCTTACTACTGGTTCCCCTACGTCAGGGGCCCCGAGTACATCAGATATAGTGATCTAAGTAGTTCCTGATTGGAGGATGCCCTTGGTTGAATACCTCTGGTGCGGTAATCTTCCGTCAGACCGGGCTGAGCGTGAGCGAATCCGATGCCGCGCACTGCAGTTTACCCTTCAGAGCGGTCCCAGCCTTGAGCAGATCCTTTACAGGCGCATATTTGATGGTGTTCTCCTCCGTTGCCTTCAAGGAGTCAAGATCCCTCAAGTCATGCAAGAAGTTCATGCTAGTTCATGTGGCGCCCATCAGGCCGGGTCGAAGTTGTCTCACCAAATTCGGAGGCTGGGGTACTTTTGGCCCTCCACGATCCATGACTGCATCGAGTTCTCCAAGAGGTGTCACGCGTGCCAAGTTCATGCTAACTTCTTGCATCGGCCACCAGATCCCCTCCACACTACCAAGTATTCTTGGCCCTTTGCAGTCTGGGGTTTGGATGTCGTAGGACCTTACCCACAGGCGACGACTCACCAATGCTGGTTCATTCTGACCGCTATGGATTTCTTTTCCAAGTGGGCAGAGTAAATTCTTCTTAAGGAAGTCAAAGCCCGTTCTATCACTGATTTCATGAATGGACAGATTGAGGTGTTTAACAAAACCCTGTCTAACATTCTGCAAAAAAATAGTTGGTCAGAACAAGAAAAGTTGGCCGGACAAGCTCCCCAACTCCCTCTGGGATTATCGGATGACGACTCGTAATTCCACCCAGGTGACCCCGTACTCCCTGGTGTACGGATCTGAGGCCGTCCTGCCCATCGAGATTCAGTTGCCCTCATTGCGCACGGTGGTCTACGACCAGCAAACGCCGGATAGAGTTTCTGAAATCCGTCTAGCAGAATTAGAAGCACTGGATGAGAATAGGCTTCGTGCCTTGCACAAACTGGAAAGGCATCAGAGCCGGATGGCTCGAGCCTTCAATAATAGGGTTCGCCTCTGCTCTTTCCAGCAAGGCGATCTGGTACTGGCCCTTAGGGCACCAATGATTCCCGGCAGGAAACCACCCAAGTTGGAGCCCAAATGGGAGGGGCCTTTCATCATACATAAGGTCTATCCTAATGGTGTATATTCCCTGGTGACTATGGATGGAGAGTGTGTAACTCCTCCCACCAACGCCAAGTTCCTCAAGCAGTACTTTGCCTGAGCCTAAGGGTCCTGCATGACCCTAAACTGCATTTGGTCCTACATTTGGCCCCCTACAGTCCCCCATGACCTTAAACCGGATTGCGGTCTCCCATGACCTTAAACTAGATTACGGTCCCCCATGACCTTAAACTGGATTGTGGTCCCCCGTGACCTTAAACTAGATAGTGGTCCAGCATGACCTTAAACTGCATGCTCGTCCTCACTGCATGATGTTAAACTGCACGCTGGTCAGGCCTTCTTGATCGAGGCCTAGCCTCAGGCCCCCTAGCCTTCTCAGGCCCCTTAGCCCAGTCCTTACTCAGAGTGTACGGTGTGGTATAGGTTTATGTCCTCATTCACGATGGGTTACCCGCCACGCCGTACACATTCCAGGATAAAATGCCTCTTATCGTCCTACATGACGTTAAACTATGCTTCTAGAACTACATGCGGCTTGATTCCCATCCTTATGGGATACGCAGGACCACCTGAACATCTAGGTTTCAGGTTCAGCCCCATCTCTTAGGAGACCCCACGATCTCCCTGTCACCTCTACCTATTGGCCTGTCCCTCCCCGTGGGGGTATATATAGGTGTCGTATAGGGTTTTTGGCACCATGCCCCCTTCTCCCGGGAATCCGCCATCTGTTGGCCACTCTCAAACTGAGCCCTTCAACCATGTCCAGTGGTCCTCTAATGTGCTCAGAGTAATCTGGTCTAGGACCTAGAGTGTCAGATTCGACTTAGGTAAGTTTTGTCCACTTGTCAAGTTTCATGCTCCCTTTCATCTGGGCCCCTGTTATCTCTCACACCAGGAGGGACCCCCAAGAATGGCTTGGATACAATGCCTAAGGGATCTCCTAACGTCACGGGCCAACGCCCCCAAGGGTTTTAGACAACAAATTGATACAAATCCCATGTTGCGAACATGGTCAGCGGTCGATGCTCATTTGTTTGTCCCCATTTTAGGCTAACGTGACAGGATGTTGTGTTGCGAACATGGTCAGCAGTAGTATTCAGTCGTCATGTTGGCTCCTTCAGGCCCTGAATGTTGGTTTCATGATTCACATTATGTTCCACACCATCGTGTCAAGGTGGAATCACGACACTCCTTACACTAACTCTCAGTGCACCCCCACATGTCAGACGGAAAAAGCTGCGTAACAGCGTCTCTCGGGGCTCCCTTGATCCGAGCGCCAAGGTTATATGCTTGGGTTTTCTCTAAGGGTCATGCGCATCTTGACCCTCATCCCTATAGGAAACGAGGAGTCGCCCAGAAATTGCGTTTTGGGCCCAGCTCAGCTGGAAGCTAGTGTCTCCTGCCCCCCTGATTGTTGGACCCTCGTCGGCTCCTTGGCCCGAGGCGCCTCTCCCAGAATCACACGCAGTGATGGTATGAGATTATGTACTCATCTATGTTGGGTATGCCTTATCCCATCGTGCGTATTCCCCCAGGTCCAAGCCATATGACCTTAAACTGTGCTGATTGGTCCTACCACACGACCATAAACTGTGATGATATCGTCCTGGCCGCACGACGAAAAACGGCACTGCATTGTGGTGACTTCCCCATAGGGGACATCACGTTGGGTATCGGTCCATTACCATACCATTTGTCAATGCCTATATACAGCTTGATTATTGTGGAGACGCCAGGAGTTTCTACCCTAGGCCGGTCATTCCACGAAAGAAAAACCATTCACCTTCAAGGGAAAACAAGATATATCAAATGCCACTTCTTTTGGTGCGAGGGATAGACCCGCACACCTCTTTCATCCTTTGCACAGGTACCATGTCGTGCCGTGCCACCCTTCAAGAACTACGTGCAGCTTGATCCCCATTCTCATGGGGTACATAGGAATGCCCAGACCTCTCGTATAAGGGTTTGGCTTGAGGTCTGTTAATTCATCGTGTCTGTCCCGCCTTTGGGACCTTGACCGAGGGACTGTGTGGCGTGGTAAGCAGGATCTCGTCCCCATTCACTTCAGGTTTGCGATAAGCCACACCACGTGCGCCCTGTTATGAGAATTATCCCTCCTGTTTCTTGTCCTACACGACGTTAAAAGGAACCCCAAAGAACTACTTATGGCTTGATTCTCATCCTTATGAGATGCGTAGGAGCGCCTAGGTACTTCCCCACAGGCCCAACCTAACTTTTCATATTAGGTCCCTCGGCCTAAACACGTCCCCAAAGAGCACATGGTAAGGAGGGCCTTGCCCCCATTCACGACGGGTTTCACAACCACTTTACCATGTGTATCCCACTTCCCTTAATCCTTTGGTTCGAGCTGTAAGACCTTAAACTAATATCCTTTTCTGGAACTACGTGTGGCTTGATTCTCATCCTTATGAGATACGTAGGAACGCCTGGACATTTCATCTTGGCTCCAGCCCCAGGGGTTACTAAATCCCGTCACTCCTCACTGTCGGCCCCTTGGCCTAACTTATTGGGGAGTGGTGTAATTGCGACATTTACCCCGAATAAGTTCAATATGCCCCATAGTGATGTTGGGAAGCGATAGTTCTCTCGCCAGAGAGGTACTGTATGAAAATTGAGATGATCTGTGAACAGATTAATATGTCCGCCTAATGCGCCTCCGCCACGATGGCACAATTTTGGGAGTGTTGGACTCTGTTCGAACAAACCACCACTCCACTTTCCACGATTTGTGTGTCCCTTTATTCGGATCCTCATCCTCTTTCATGTTTGATGGGACCCCTAATAGTATGGATGATAGAATTTGTTCTGCCTACTTTAACAATATGGATGATAGACCTTTGGTCCGCCTATTGTAGAAATATGGATGATTGACCTATGGTCCGCCTGCTATCCTGGGCCAACATTCCAGAAGACTGGTCACGTTTGATGGGAACCCCTAACAGTATGGATGATAGACCTTGGTCCACCTGCTATAACAATATGGATGATAGACCTTTGGTCCGCCTATTGTAACAGTATGGACGATAGACCTTGGTCCGCCTACTGTCCTGGGCCAATGTTTCGGAAGTCTGATCGATGATATTTGAGTTACGCCCCATGTTGCAAGCATGGTCAACGGTCAGACCTCTTTTGTTGTCACTGTTTCAGGACAATGCGATATGGATGTTGCGTTTCCACCACGGTTAATAGTTATCTTCCATCATTGCACCCCCCATAGTGTTCTAGATTTGGGTAACATGATTCACCCTTTTCATCTCCCTATATTTGGATGGATTTCAATGCCCCCGGCATTGCCCCACTCGTGTGTCAGGACATGTTGAGAGGGTGATATATCAATCGGTCTGAGGTCCTCTCCTCAAAAGTCCAGGCCCGATTTCGGATGCCAGAAGCTTGGTTGACGCTCCCACGAAGTGGTAGATTATGGTTGAGCATATCAAACCAAAGGTACAAATAAATGGATTTGTCCATGTATTGGATCAGAATGATGAGAAATACAAGAAAAAGTTCATGAGATGGCCAAAATAGGGCCCTTAAGGATTATCATTTTGGATTGATCTTTCCAGCGCTGCTACCCTTTGGTTGGTGGCCTTTAGGACTGCTTCTTGCTCCCTGAAGACTCTCTCTTCGTCAGCAGCCGCAGAGCATAGTTCACTAATACTATCTTCTGCATGTGCTCGTTCCATTTGAAGTAATGTCATATGGTGACTCACCTCCATCAGTTGTTCTTGGGCATCAGCTAGCTGGGCCGTCAGTTTCTCCACGAGCTCAGAGCATGTTGCGACGAAGACCTCCTTCTCTGCCGCCTGCCCTTCAAGGATCCAGACTTCCTGCTCCGCCCTTAAGAATTCTCAGGTGCTCACTGATCTGTCCCGACACTGGGTAATGTCAGTGTGATGGCTGATCTCACGTATCTTCTCATCCATGTAATCGTGGACCGTTAGATGAAGACATTGAGCGTCAGCCCCTCTGGCACACAGGAAGCGCAGACAGGTCTGGAGTGATACCATCTACCTCAGCCAATCCATATGAGGCTGCCTGAGAAAGAGCTGGATACACTTCCACCCTTTGTACAGTGTCATCTGGCTCTCCTCGGCCGCTTCCGAGTCTGAATCGTCTATCTCCTCAGAATTAGCAGGCCGGTATGCAGGAAAGGTAGCTAGCAGGTCAGCATCAGGGTCTGCCTCAGGGATGCCTTCACAAGGAATATGATCCTTGACGTCCGGGTGACCTTCCTCTCTTGCCCCAACAACGGCGGTTCCTCCAGTAGCTTCTCGCCTTGCTCCAATGACATCACCACTGATGTCCACCGCCCCCTGCTCGCCAATTGCTGGGGCCGACTCAGTTTGGGAGGTATGTTCTGGAGGAGGTGGTACGTCCGCTACTGGTCCACTCACAGACGGCCCAGATTCAGTAGCCCGATGAGCCTCCAACGCCGATATTACTGTATGAGGATCATCCTGATTAGTTGTGTTTTCTGACAGTGATCCCTAGTAACGAAGCAGGGTACTTACAGGAACCAAGAGCGTCAGCCTCCGGTGTGCTAGCCGCTATAGGAGCTGTCGTGGTAGAATAACCCTCAGTGCTTTTCAGTTCGATGATGGGCGTCAGAGCCCCATCCTATCCCACCGGCGCTTCTCGTCCCTCCTCTATTGGGGATGTATGATCAACACCCATGTGCTCTTGAGTGAAATAGAGAAATGTATTAGAAATTACAGAAGATAATGGGCGAAGAAGGAAGATGAATAAGGATAGAGACGGACCTCAAGCAGTTCAGTTATCTCCATGTCAGAGCCAACAATCTCACCACTCTCCTGCAAGTTCCCTTGGCAGGCCGCCCCCTGTGACCCCTCACCTTCGGGTTCTCCTTCTCCTTCTCCTTCTCTTTCATATTCTCCTTCACCTTCATCTTCTCTTTTTTCCTCCTCTCCCTCCGACTCATCATCACTGTCGCCTTCTCCCGGTGGCATCACTTCCGGATCATGCTCTTGGCCGAGCATCACTTTCTCTAGGAAAGGTGGCTCCGCACGCCGACCCCTTTGGCGTGCGTATGTGTCCATGGCCGTTAGGTATGCGTGTCGTCGATGGAAGTTTACCCGGTCGATAAATCGAATGATCCCAACCTCTGGAAGCTGGATCCCGTCTTTTATTATCTTCTGCCAGATGGCTTCAACGCTCATTGATTGCCGCAGGGTCATCCAGGCCGACCACAATGTCGGGAAAATTGCATCTTGGGAAGGTTCGAGCAGTTATATTATCTACTTCCCAGGATGTTCTCTGGCCACCTCGTGTGAGCCCCCTCCGGGAAACGAGGTCGCAACGACACCATGCGATGTCCCCGCTGCTGAGGTCCCGGCCTGCGCAGGCCTCACTGCCTAACGCGCCCCTGGTTCCCCCCTTCTAGAAGCACCTTGCCTGCTCCCCTGTCGCCCGGTTTCCACGCGGGTAGTCTCTAGTTGCCGAATTCGCTTGTGTAAAATCCCCTCAGGGTACGCAATAGTCCAGTGTTCGGCATACTCGGTTGATAAGCCTGCATAGAACCTAGTGGGAGGAAGGGTAATGATGTCACCAGAGCCGTAGGTGGTGAAAATTAGCCACATATGGTGAAGGACGCATGGATTCTTCTCCTCCCGAATATCTGTGAATACCTTCTTCGGCATTCGCTGGATGCACCCGAATTGCCTGGCAAATCGGGATGGCATGTAAGGCTCAGAGATGATCTTCCTGTTAATCTGAGCTACAAGAACCCTGCCTCAGATGCTCTGGAAGTATTCTTGCTGCTCTAGTGAGCCCTTTCCATTATACACCATCTGTCCAACCGGGGTGGGGAACATGTTGAAGTTGAAGTTGGAATGATTACTGATTCAGATCCTTACACCCTCCTCATTGAGCGTCATCGGTGCAACCCCGACAATATTCAGAAGAGATGGATGTAGGTCGTTGCCCGAAGGACGAACGACGTTCGGAAAGGTGTATTTGCCAAGATGAGCATCCACCCAGCCGTGAAATATCTGTAAGGGGACACATACTCTCCGAGGAGACCCCCCTCTGGAGATGCATCCCAGAATGGCATACAACCTAGCCAACACGGGGACCCCCATATTGAACCTTTTGTTGGCGGCCATGGTGCCCGCCATCACCAGTGTTACTGGACGGACACCCATCCTTGCGTCCCACATTGACAGGAGCCATCCTCTCAGGAAGGTGGCGAGGAACCCGACATATCGGACATTCGGGTCCCGGGCCTTAATGACGCGGTAGCCCCACAATTGGAATTGCCCCGCCTCCAGGGTCCTCCAATACGACCCATTCTTGCTCATCTGAGCTGTGGTTGGGCACCGTTTGTCCTGTCCCGGCATCTTGATTGTCGGGTCCTTCTCTAGGAACTGGCTGAACCAGTCCTTGTAGGCAATGTCCTTCAGGAAGTCCTTGACCCCCAACCTCTCTTTGGCCATCTCCAACAGGTGCCATGTCAGCATGGGGGTCCGCGACCTGTCTTCCCAGGTGTTCATTGGAGGAATGAACTCATTGTATTGGTAGCCCTCCAGTGGGATACCTTCGGTGCAGTGAACGTCCCAGAGGCTGATGCCAACTTCCCCATGGTGGAGATGGAATGTGTTGGTATCAGGAGACCACCGCGTGAACAGCTCCGACCCGAGTTCGGGTTGACGGTAGAAGTGGAATTGTGATGCCCAAACCACCTCGAATAGACCGATGTGCCACAGCTCGGCCCCGAATTGGTTGCACGTATGGCGAACCCAGTACGCCCAGGCCCATTCACTAGTGAAGTTGCCTCCGGACCGCAAGTCCCAATCTTGCAGCCAACCCTTAGTATCGTCCATGATGCTCTGACGGAACGTGCTTGCATAAAGGGCTGGGGAGCTCTCTACTATAGGATCACCCCCATCAATGGCCCTGGTCCTTGGGTTTAGGACATACACATCCATGTGTCTAGTCTCTCTAACAGGATGACCATTTTTGGTGATGTTGTAATGAAGAAGGTTGTCCTCCCAGGTCACCCATGACCGCGGTGTGTCCACCTCAAAGCCCGGCAGTGGGACCTCCTCCAGGATGCCGAAGTTCCAGAGCGGGAGGTTGTGGGATAGAGGATACCCTTTCTGGGAAGGGGTCAGTAGGATGAACAATGTGAGGTTGTCGGAAACAACCTCCTTGGCACCGTAGACCTCCTTGTTCGCCGCCATTTCAGATCTACGAGCGACAGCTTCCCCCTCATCAACTGGGTTTGTAGTCATCCTGAATGTTTTGAGAGTTGCGTAGAATCAGGAAGAGGGGCACGAAATCGGAAATGGTTGCGCGCAATCTGGACTTGAGGTGCACAATTCAAGAGTTAGGTGCACAATCAGAACCGTTGGCGCGAAATACCCCGAGTTGGCGCGGAAATGCGCCCGAAGCTCAGAAGGAATTACGTGCGGCCAGAGCGTTTTTACGCGCAACCGTGGAAGAAATTTCGCGCATGAGAGCATTGAGCCTATCGAGCGAAAAATCTTGAGTATCGAACTGGGACCCGGGGACCCTTTTTATAGGCGAGGCCGGGGTTCCGCGCCGCGCAGAAAGCGAATTCCGCACCGACCCGGAGTTTTGCATGCCCCATTTGTCTTTTGCGCGCAAAGTGCCCATGAAATTCACCACTTCAGCATTTCCATCAGAATCCGATCATTGCAACCTCTCACCGATCCAATTCTGAGGGGGGGCATTTGTAGATGCTGAAAAAGCCCGTAATTCCTAAAGGAAGTTCCAAAATGATGAAGCGAAGTCATATTTGGACTTGGAGGCTCGATCCGGAGGACCCGAAAGTGGTGCGTAAAATTAAGGAGGACTTGCACGAAAAAATGTTTCCCATGCGAAGGATGTCCGGGATTCACGTAAAGGGGCCCGGGGTGGCGCACAATTTTGCGCGCCCGGTTCCACGCGGTGAGGCCTTTCGCGCTGACAGGTCCTGGCGTGGAAGATTTCGTGCACCAACCAGATTCCGTGAGGCCTACGGCCTATAAATAGAAGGAGACCCCTTCTGTTTCGGGGTTGAGGAATTTGGACCAGCTCCCGTGCGCGCAATTGGACTCCCGCGCGCGCAATATGACTTTTAGGTATTGACCCTTTTCTTGCAACCTTGCCCCGGGGTTCTCCTTTGCGTTCAATCCCACCAGCTTAAATACAATTGCAAACTCCTCAGGGTTCCTTGGTCGCGCGCAATCACTTCCATTGCGCGCTCCCCCTCCTTTGCGCGCAAAACCCAATTGCGTGGAATCCCTTTGTTAGGTTTTTCCATACCTTAGGGATCGACCATTGCCCCCGTGTGCAATCCAAGCCCATTGCGCGCAATCTTCCCTAGCCGCGTGCAATCCCTCTGCCCCAATTGGGCACCAACCCGGTGTTTTGCGCTCAAACCTTCTCTTTGCACACAAACTCCAGGACCCCTCACCTTTACGCCCCCTGGGGTGCCTCCCTACTTCAGCGCCTGATTTCCTCTATACCGGGCATGCACGCCATGCATTGTTTTCCCGTACGGCCTTCTAGGCTTGTACGAAGTAACCTCAAGGTCCCTTGGGCGGTGTTTCCCATTGCATTGCTTTGCCTTATCCTCCTTCTCATAGGCACGCTAACGGCTATTGCTTCTTCGCATAGCCACGCTAACGTGGACCCCTCGATGGTTCGCCCTGCGTCCCCCTTCACCACGGCTTGGTCGATGCCTTCCCTCCCACAAGGGGTAGAGGGTGTTGGGAATGTAAGCCCTAGGGGTGTTGAGCGAACCCACCTTGTCTGAGCTACAGGACGTTAAACTGCCAAGCACCTCGTTCTCAACACATGACGTTAAACTGTGATCCGACCCCATGCCTCGCATGCAGGGTCCCCCCGGCTCGGACATTCTTTACGCCGCTCGTCTCCACGGGAATGTAATCTTCCTCACATGGAATGATATTATCCCTTTTGGAGTGGCGTTTATCCACAGGGGAAGGGCTGCCTTAGGGCGTAAGCCCCTAGCCTCTCCTGCAGAAGGTTGCACCCATGCACCTCCGTACTTCCCCACTGCCAAGGCCAGTGGAGGGTGTGATAGGAAATGAGGAATCTCCTTTGTTCGGTCCCAAATCCCTCTCCCTCTGTGCTTCGTCGCACCACGGGCCTCCATCCTGGAGTAAGCCCTAGCACTAAGGGCTACTAACCACACATAAGCCCCTATTTCCTCTTTGGGCCACCTCAGAGCATAAGCCCCATCCCAACGAACTACGAGGACTTTGATCCATGTCGAGGCAAGGTACGTAGGTAGCCTCCATGAGGTTCAAGCCCACCACCTGGTCATTCCAACTTCTTCACGTCAGTTCGCCAACACTTTGGGCCGCCTCCGAGCGTAAGCCCCAAATTGCCCGTCCCGCATGACGTTAAACTGTATGCCCCCGTCCCGCATGACGTTAAACTGTATGCCCATCCCACATGACGTTAAACTGTATTCCCTCATCCCGCATGACGTTAAACTGTATGCCCCCGTCCCGCATGACCTTAAACTATATGCCGTCCAGCATGACGTTAAACTGTATGCCTCATCCCGCATGACGTTAAACTGCACCACCCGAACTACGGGAACTTTGATCCATGTCAAGGCATGGTATGTAGGAAGCCTCCATGAGGTTCAAGTCCTTATTAACATCATCACCCATCTTGATCCTTACCCGGGCTGCCACATCTTGGTGGGGTCATGCCACCTCATTCCACTCCACAGTATCCGGGAAGCTGCCCACGTGCTGGCCCCGACATCGGTGTTCCCCCCAGGGGGTTCTTCAATCTGATCCACCATCGGTGTTCTGATCAGTTCGATCCATCTCTGCAAGATGTTAAACTCATGGAATACCCCGTGTTAAACATGGGAAGCTGAGTAATACCTCAGATACATTCCTGTGGCATGCAAGTTCCCCGCGTTCGATGTGGGATGCCTCAGGCTTCCACACCCTCGAGAAGCCCTCTAATAAGGGACAGAAGGCAGAAATGCCAATCCCCCAGCATCCAGACATGCCAACGACACTCCAGTGAGACTATTCTCCTCACCGAAGGTTGTTGCCCCGACCAGACCCCTTGGAGCGTCTCGACAATAGCAACATAATTAACTAGCGTCCATGGAGATATGGTGCTGGGAATGAGATTCACGAACCCGTCTTAAATCTATGAGGGAGACCCGGACTAGGTGACGAGCTCCGAGGAGGAATCCACGAAAGGAAGAACTGACATCCCATCATCTCGGTTTCGATCAAGGAGCAAACGTCCCTGAACAAGGAACGGATGCCGCCTGCCTTTGGAAAGCGGGAATGCGGGGCAACAAGCCGCACATCCACCCCCACGTGACGGATGTGCGCGCGCGCCCCGACGGAAAGTGTCAGAAACAATTGGTATATCTAAAATGACTAGTATAGTCATTTTATGCTTCGAAATGTATTTTTTATAATATTATTTTTTATTCAATAATCTTTAAATTTCATGAAAATTTTAATTAATGGTTAAAAAATATATTTCATAGGAATATTTGGTGAATAATGATTTAATTTGTATATAGTTTGAAATATAAATGAGGGTGTTTGATATTAACAAAAACTATTTTTTCTATGAAGACAATTTTTACAACATATCATATTTTTAATTAATTTTATTTTTGAATTTAGAATTTTAATTTTACAAATTGATTATTTTTTTGGACTTACTGTATAATTATTTTCATAATAAGTAATTTTGGGATTTTTCTAAGTGGAATTACTTCTAGGTGAAAATATCATTTTTATAAATGACATGAATTTTATGACATTATTAGTAAATATGTATAAATTGGAATTTCATGATACATTTTTAAGACCATATATGGATTTTAATATTTGAATTTATAATTTATAATTTTTTGTTTTGAATTTATAAATCCATATCTGAAATTTCAGAATATAAAAAAAATTTAATAAAAAATTATTAAAAATACATTTTAACTTTTAATTTTAAAATAATATTCCAAATTTTTTAGAAACTAAATAAAATGAAATGGATTTAAAATTAAAAATCAATGTGTCTAAATTATATAATAAGTACCACTTTATTTTTTAGGCATAAAGAGTAATTTACCTTATGTAAAAACTTTTTATAGCAATAAAAGATAAATTCGTAAAATAAAAATTCAATTAGAAAAGGGATCGAAACATGATAAAAACATGTCTATAGTTAATTGGATGAGGTGTTGATCGACCTTATATCTTCCCCACTCAAATAATACTCATTGTTGGAGCCACTTGGCATGTTTAACATGTGTTCAACTTATATTAAGTTGATTTTTTTTTTAAAAAAAATTAAATTCTCAGCATTTATAAAAGGTGTCATTCAACACGCCTTTTTGAAACTCATAAAAATTCAGTTTTCTCCTAAAACCATGAAACTTTTCCTCTTTATAGAATAATAATTCACTCTTTTGAGATTCTATTAAAAATATATTAGTTCATTTCATCCACTTCAAAGGGATCTACCAAGGAAATCTCAATGTGCTCAATGTGAGTAATCAATTTTTCACAATTATTTATTTTATAATTTTCTTTTCCATATATATTATTCAAATACCTATGTAATTAAATAACTATTGGTTATATAATTAATATCATTATGATATGGGAGTAATCATTAATCTCCCTTTTCTGATTCTATTAAGAAATATGAAACCATCATTCGTGTGTTGTATAAACTGCCGACTGTACAATACAATATGATTCATTTTAATTCGCCACCATAAATTATAGGTTTAATGGTTAATTAATTAAATAATTATGATAATTATATAATTTTTATTATTTTTACCCAATAAAAAAATATTACTTATTCCTTCTATTTTATGAAAATTAAATCATCATCCATACATACATACAGACTTCTTCCTCCATTAGTTAATTGATTTCCATTTTTCATTTATTCATTTAATTATGGGATCAAAGGATAAATATAATGTTTATGATATTATTAAAGTAATTTTATTTCAAATTTTAGAAACTTTTAATGATATTATCAATAAATTATTCACTTTAATTCAATCATTTAAATAAGATAACTAAGAAGAAAATGATATCTTCATTCTATGTAATGAATTTATATAAATTAAATTCACTTTATCATCCTTTAAAATTTGAATATATCACACTAATAAACCCTAACTAAGATCATTTAGAATTTGGTATAATTATATTCCAACTAAACTACTTATTAATTACCTATTAATCATTGTAGGTTCAGGTTTGGGTCGGTTTAACCAAAAACTTCAAAAATAATATCCATTTATATCATGAATGAAATTGAAAAATTATTTAATTATATAATATGATATAAATATGTAAATAATATTTTTGGGTTTTTCAAGGTTATAACAACATTTAACTCATTAATTACATAATTTTTTTTCATTCATTAAGAATCATCGAAACATGATTTTTTTTCATCTTCAAGTCTTGTAACAAAAAATACCATGGACTGAATATACCCTTTATATCTATAATATAAATTTATTTTAGAACCATTATTTTTATTATAATGATTAACTTTTCTACAAGAATGAATTCCAACACCATTTTTATTGAATTAGTTCATACCGATATTGATTACTTACACATTATAATGAAAATATGTAAAAACTAAAAACAATTAATGAAAAAATGTAAATGAGGAGTATACTTGTTTATAATTATTAATAAATTTATTTTTAATTAATTTAATGAACTTATTTTAATTATTTAGAACATTTTTTTCATGATCAGAATGAATTAGGACTATGGTAAGGGTTTTCATCACAAATTCTGCTAATTAAGATATATGTGTTATTATGAGCCTAATTTCATTTATGTGGTGTATATAATAACTATATGAGATGTAATATATTGAATTATATTTTAATTATTGTTTTTAAGTTCAATTTCACTCCCTCTCATTCATTTGGTATGATTAAAATATTTCTAAAGCTGTATGGGATTTCATTTTTTTAATTTCTATTCCATGGGACATGTTACATGTTTTGGAAAATGTTTCCTTTGTGTGGTGTTATATTGATTTAATATCCCTTGAATTTTCTATACTTAAATTATTTAAAATTTATTTTATATTCTAATAAAATTCATTTTCTTTCTTCAAATGTCATTTGGATCTAGTGTTGCCCAAATCATAATATTTTTTGGTAATCAATTTTCTTTCATTAAGTTATAATAATTCTATTGAAATTATTTCAAATAATTTGAGTGAATTATTCCATTTAATTGTATTATGTTGTTCTGTATCGTTATTTTTTTAAAGATATAAAATTTTACCATATAGAACCATTGATAAATATTTCTCACTTTCTTGGATATGCTGCACTTAAGGGATATTGGTATCTCAAATATCATGCTTTGAGTTACAATGTGTTATATAGAATATTGTTATTCCATTATTGGGTTATCCTACCCTAATAATTTTTATAATTTATTTTATAATCACCTTTGTGGAAATAAAATTTTATTACATTGTTGGTTAATTAATCTTTTTAAAATGAATGTTTTGATGAATGGTATTTCAAAAATAATAAAAATAGGTTTTTGTAATGGCCCAGACCCTCCAGGTTCATCCCTTTGCCAAATTTCTGGTGTTTGGAATGTTCTGGACCCATCTGGATCCTAAGGGTGGCATCTCAGTGGAAGGATGTAATAATGGTGTCAACTATCGGTGAAACCGATTAGTGAGTCACTGATCGGTGCGTCGCTGATCGCGGTGTCAACCATCGGTGCCAGAGGGGCTTGTCGAGTTTTTCTTCCCCACTTTTTCCAATAACTCCACTTTTAAGCCCTTTTAACTTTTTAAAAGTGGTTCAAGGCTGTTTTATCCCCATAAACAATATTTTTAAATCCCTATGGGTGGGGCAACCCTCAACGGACCCAGACCGTGCATCCATGTAACGCGTTTTCCTCTGTTTAAATAAAATCTTTTAACTCACAGCTGTTACGACCACCTCCCCAATGAGAATTATTAAATAAAAATTAATTACATCGTGTGTAACCACCCAACCGCGTTGTGAAACCATGATCCGCCTTTAAAGCCATTCAAAATTCTTATCCTGTAACTCCCGGATCACACCTCTTTATATCGCACTGGAATTCCTTTCTTCTTCTTCTTGGCTGGGTTTGTTCTTCCCCTTGGTGTGTTTGGAGTCCCCTTCCCAAGGCGAGGGGTGCTCTGTGTTGTATCCTTTCCTGCTCTTTCTTGGAGTCCC
The DNA here is from genome assembly GCA_963277665.1 of Viscum album. Taxonomy (NCBI): domain Eukaryota; kingdom Viridiplantae; phylum Streptophyta; class Magnoliopsida; order Santalales; family Viscaceae; genus Viscum; species Viscum album. Next base: position 696,265,147 of record OY728157.1, read on the forward strand.
CAAAGTTCCTCCCCTGCAAGTCGCGCATCCACAGTTCTTGGCGCACAGAGATAAATGCTGATCTTTGATCATCCAAGTAGGGGTTTTCCTTCGTCTCTCTTTACTCTGTATCATACAGGGTGGTTATTCTAATATTTCTATGGGAATGGAAAAAACCAAACCCTAACAAAGATAATAAATGGATTTAAAGAATGAAGGGGTGTGTTGATAATGCTGTTTTACTCCTTTATCTCTGCCTATATGTTGTGAATTTAATGGGATTATTCCCACTGAAAATTGTGGCCGTTGGTGGTCCTTTCTTGCACACCAACGAACCTCTATTTTTTTGGTTAATTATATGATTGAATGGATGTAACATATAAACTGGTAAATCATGTAAATTTAGTTGATTAAATGGATTCCCAATGAATATTAATCCTTGTGTGATCACCCCGGTTAACCAGACGGAAAGAAAAATGTAAGTAAATGACATATTCAAATTTGAAAACTCCCTTGCTCTGTTCTGGTGATGTTTACAGTTGATGCTTGGGAAGTGACATGGATGGGGATGGGATCCCCTGTTGTGGTGTAGTTGTTGGTTTGTGGATTTGAGGCTGTGTGGGGCCATATATTGGGGCTTGGTTTGGTTCCAGTACATTTAGGGATCTCACGAATCCTTTTTGTTGTTGTGACTTTACAAGAGAACTGGGTGTGAATGCTTAAATTTTTGTTAGGCTATTTTCTTTTCCTCACCTTGTTTCTATGCCGGTTAATTTCCCAGTAGTGAAAAATTATTTTAAATGGAATCACTTGAATAGGAAAACAAGAATGAGTTCGATGGGGAATTTTATTCCAGGAAAGAGTTGTGACATAGTTGCGGGTGTGCTTCTTCTTATGAATGAATAGTAATGAGGGTGTTTGTGGTTGGACTGGTTTTGGAACCCCTAGGTTGGGATGAGTGCTTTTTTACCTATATGTATAATTTAGTTATAATGTTCTATATTTATTCCCCACTAAATTTGAGCACTTTGTGCTGAACACCCCCATTTCATGGGGGAGGGTGTTTTTCCCAACACTCCTAGGAGTGGTTGGTTATTAGCTCCTTTTTTTCTCCCTTTCCCAAGTAGCCAAAGATTCTTCAGGCATGCTATGATGGCCTGAGGTCCATTAATCCCTAGATCATTCAGGCAGGGTATGTGGTGGTGGTTGGCCCAGGTGTGTGCGGGAAGGTGGTTTCCTAAGTGTCTTCGGGATGATGCCCAGGTGTCTTTGGGCGTGATGGAAGTTGTTCTATCCCAGGTGTTTGCAGGCATGGTTACGTGTGGTTGTTTTGGACCAGGTGTTTGTGAGAAGGATGTGTGGTAGTAATAGCCCAGGTGTTTGCGGGCAAGAAGTGTGGTTGTGGTAGCCTAGGTGTGTGCGAGCGGGTGGATGGTAGTGGGACTGCGTTGATAATGACAGAAGAGGTTTGACACGTAGGATGTCTTCAATAACTAGTGGGAAAGTGTCAGGGGGTACCCAAATATTGATGTGCTATTTCTATTACTTACTTTACTTGCGTTATTTGGGGAGTGTTCCTTGGTGAGGTTGGAGTGGACAGTTTTCTTGCTAGGTTCTTTGGTTATCTACTTTTCTCACGAGGCATTAGAATGTCTCCCCACTTGTGCATGAGAGCTTTTGGTTTTCCCTAATGAGTATAACTGTATACTCACCCTACGTATATAAAATGTTTTCAGGTTTCCAGGAGGACTTTGAGGATCGTGTGAGACCATACTAGTTCGGACATTGGGACAATTGATGTTGCTATTTTCCTTTTCTTTGGTACTTTCCTTTGGGATCTTCTTATACTTTTGTAGAATTACTTTTAGACATGCATATTGGAATGGTTTTCTTTTGGATTTAATTTTACTTTTAGTTTTGATGTTGTTGGGATTTAATCAATTATCTCTTGATCCTACTAAATAAAAAAGGGTAATTCCTTCTATATTGTGTGTGATTCTATACCCTTGGTGGTAGTCTCCACTCTGGGACCTATTGAAGGTGGGTCTTGAGGGTCATTATCTCTTCTTCAACTTCAAGAAGGAAGGGTCTAGAAATCTGTCATCCCTTCTCTCTTCTTGGTGAAGGGGGGTCGTGACAGTTTTCCTATCACATTATCATGTCATTACTTCCTCTAATATTTTCCCCAACCTAAACTTTATTACTTATTAAGGATACAACATTGGAGATTATTTTTAAAATTAATGTGTTTAAAAAACAGTCATGAAACCTTTTGTAAACGTTACCTTTGAAATATGCATGAAATTTTTATTTTATGTCAATGTTAAAAATATTTTTTAAAAATCAATTATATGTTTTCATTACTACTTCCACAGTCATTTTCAAAAGGATTTACCTGAATGGGATTTATAATTTTAGATTTATCATCTAATATATATATATATATATATATATAATTTAGGGCCTTGAACTCATGGTATCAATTTTTTTGATTCTTATCACTTCATTTTTGATATTGTTTAAATAATTCTTTTTACAAGGATCTTTTGATTCATTTAAACACCTATTATTTTTGATTTCCTTCTATAAAAAAACACGATCCTTCATAGATTGTCATTTATGGTATAAAATAAACTCTAGGAGTGGGTAAATATATTTTCGGATGTTTTTCTAAATGTCCTGTTCAATATAAGTTTCTCAAAGTGTGTGGATAAATGAGTTGGTGGATAGATCCTTTAATTAGTGAGAGGAGTAAAAATCCTGTAATTTTTTTTAATATATAATAAATTAAATACTAAAAAACAACACTAAATTATAAAAATTTAGAATATAAGATATGTGTTTTTAAAATATACTCATCTAATCAAATTAAATATAGGGTTTTAGGATATTTTTATATTTATCCCTTATTTTATACCCTTTTAACCATTTTAATCATTACCATGGTGAATGAAATTTATGATTTTAACTATACTTTCTGAATAAAAATTAAATGTGAATTATTATATAATATGATCATTCTGATTCATAATATGAGAAACATTTTACATGTTTTAATTTTTTGATCTGATAAAAGTTAATTTTAAAATAATTACACATAACATTATAAAAAATATTTTTTTTAAAAAGTTTCCTTTTTAGTAAAAAATGATTTGACACCAAAATAAATGACTAGTATTGAATTGCATGGGTTATGCTAGTTTATAAAAAAAATAAATAGAGTTATTTTTGTTTTAAACTAATCCAAAACTAATTAGAGAACCATGAATACTTAATTATAGGTAGAAGAACAATCATATTTTTGATTAGATTAAATTACCATTAACATTCAAAAATGTTAAACATAGGTTTCTGGATTTAATACAATATTTTTCAATTATTTATTTTACATCTTATCTTCATATTTTTTTTATCCAATAGTTTAAATAATTGTTTAGGTTTTTCTGATATCATGATAATGTTATAGAAGTTATGGTATTTGAGAAAAAAAATATTTTGAACTATTTATCTAAAAATTAGCATTTTTAGAAAAATAAAAAATATTCATCCTAAGATGAATTTAACCAAGTTAATAAAAAAAGTTGTATTTTTTATTTATTAAATTTTAAATTGTGATAAAAATTAATTTCAAATACAACTTTTCAAAACCCATACAATTTTATATGAATGTATTTTAAAGAACAACATCATGTTTATTATAACATATTTCCTAGAAATAAAAATTATTTGAAAGTTAACTTATTTGACTATATATATCATAAATATATTTAATAAAAATAATTTATTATTAGTGATTAATTTAATCCATTAGGATAAAAATACATAATAAATTGAAATAATATAATTCTTGGAAGAATAGATAATTAAATGATTTTATCCCTAACTCATTTAAAATTTATTACATATTTTCTAATCTGAAATTAAATTTTAGAAATATATTTATGTTATGGAAAATAATTTTAATTTAATTAATTTCATTATTTGAAAGAAAAATTTAATAAATTTTCAAATGTATAACAATACATTTCATAATGAAAAATATAAAATTTATAATTCTCAAGTTTATCTAATTCTAATGTATACTTATAAGACCCCTTAATACCTCCACATAAGATATTTGAGTATGACTAGAAATGGTGTAAATAATAGGCGGTGATTTAGCTATAATGGATCTCATAGTGATTTCCACAACATTGAACTTATCCCACATAAAATTTATACCAAGACATACATATTAATGTTAATCTTAGGATTGGTCTAGGGAGAACCCTAGTTACACGACCTCCCTTCAAAGATCATTAAAATTATACTCATAATAAAAAATTGTATTTCTATATTCCATTTTTTATCCTTTATAATTTCATGATTTATAGAAAATATGTCAGTACATATGTACCCAAGACCTTCTTATGTTTATGGTTCTCGAGAATTGGAAAAAAAATTACATAAAAAAATTGATATTTTATGTACCAAATGGAAATTTTTAAACTCAATCAAATTCTACAAATGATACAATTTCTTCATTTAATGATAGAGCTTAATATTCAAAGATAGACATCATAATTGTTTCTACTCATCATTAGTCCCTATGAATCTAGTTAAAAATATAATTTTAGTTTATAAATCTCACTAAGGGGTATACAAATTAATATAAAAGTTATTAATACAATGAAATGCATCAAAATAGTTAAATAATTATTTTTTTTATAATAAAAAATTAGTCTTCTATAAAACATTCATTCAAAAATTAAAACACATTATTTTAGAAAATTTTATATGAAACTATATTGTTTTATTCTATAAAACCTATGAAATATCCTTGTGAAATAAATAAAGTTATGAGAAATTTTTTTCCATGAGAAGAAAACATTTATCCTTTAATTTATTTGTAAAAATCACATAAAAAATAGAAAAGGAGTTAAATGTCATAATATAATATTAAACAAGAGAGATCATAAAATGTGTTATAAAAATATGAAAAGTTGTAATATACATTGGTTAAAACTCAATTCTAATACATACTAATAATATAGATGTGAAAAAAAACACATGGACCATACATAACATCATTTATAAGGATAACTAAACCAATCCAACAAATAATATTATGGATGAATCCTATTTAACCTATGCTATATATAACATTATGGATGATTCTAACTGATCCTGGACCTCATGTAACAATACAGATGTGGGTTTCTTTGCGTTGCCGATAAATAATGATCTCATGAGATATAAAGAATTACCCAATCTATTGGGGAATATAAAATTATTGGAAAACTAGTCATCATAACATATCATGAATATGTGATCCATATGAGTTTGAAAAAAAATCAAAAATCCATTTATGATTATATCATGAATAGAACACATAGAACTTAAATATCTTAATATCACAAATTTCAATCCATAATGATAAGAATTTTTTGTTAACAAAAATAAAAATTAATTTTACAAATGGTTTAATCAAGAATAGAATATCGGTAAAGATCATTTGAGATGGAAAATTTCTAGGGTACAATTTTAGGGAAAAAATTAACGAAATACCATAAAATATAAAAGTATAATATTTGAAGAAAATAACCCCAAAGCTATAATTGCATAGAAAAATTGTACTTCTCTTTGAGGTCCACCTTGGTGATGAAACTATAAGGGATATTTTTTGATCCAAAGATAAAAAATTTGTGTTTATTTTTTGGAAGAATAATATAGATGAAAAATAAAACTCAAAAACCATTGAAGAGATGATGTATGTATCATTTTTTAAACATTAATTAATTGAACATATATGATTAAGTACTACATGGGATAAAAAAATTATCATGTTACTTGTAGGGATGATTCAAGTATCATTTTATTACTTTATTCCTAAAAATCATAATATATACTATCATATAATTACACATTCATGTTTTTCCTCATAAAATGCGTAATGTGGTTTTAATTGGGTAAATGGATGGGAATAATTGATTTCATACCGCATTATCTATTGTTTCTAAACAACACGAAATCCAGAATTACTAAAATACTATTATCATTGGTTACCTATAAAATATACATAATGATCTATATTCTATATATAGATAAATACATTTTTATCTATAAGATTCTGAGATCTTGATGAAATAATCATTTTATATTAGTTTTTATTATTATAATACGATCCATGATATCAAATCTAATGAAGATAACGGGATGAAAGTGTCCATAACCCCGTTATCTATAATGTCCCTTGACATATAACTTCATTTGTTGTGATTCTTAGTATGGTACTTTTTTAAACTTTTAAACTAACATGAAATAACATGTATCACTAATCCATTCATATTGAAAAATCATAATAACCTGACCATTCCATCCTAGAATATAAAATAATCTCTACCTATAACTATATTTAATGATTATTATCTTCCCTATTAAGATTGATTAACACATATTTGTCTAGAAGGGTATGAAATAATGAACAGTCTACCCCATGTTAAATTATTATGTAACAATAAATACAATGATTTTAAATCCGATTTTGGGGATGAATTTATGGAACTTTAGAAGTAACAGATTATGGTTTTAAATAGTCTAGATGATATTAAAGGTGGTCTAGAAGAATCATTATTGAATTTGTTCTATAAGTCTAGAAATTATAGTGTTTCAATTAATTTGACAATCATTGAATATATAAGTGTCAGTGTGACAAAATGTAAAGATAACTAATTGAATAGGTAAGTTTCATCATGGAAATGACTAATTTCTAATATTAATTCATTTTACATGGGGAGAAACACACAAATACCTAGTGAAATTATCAATAAAGAAATATTATTGATGATTTAACAACATATGAATTATGATATATAGTATATCTTAAAATATGGTTAATATATTGATCACATAATGGAAAGGATGTATACGATATAGAATTACATGGTATAAAATGTCACAAAGGACTTGAGAACTATGATTTATTATGTTATAATCTTCAATGCATAAGGGACATCCTCTCTAGAAAACCAATATGTTAAGGTTACATAGAAATGAATAGTTCAGACTAGTAAGTATGTATTATAAAAATTGATAAATTACCTTAATATCTAATGGTATTTGTATAGTTTCAAAATAGACACCCTGATCTAACTGACTAAAAAATTTCAAAGTTCTAATTCACACTTTATACATAAGGGTTAACCAGATAAAGTGTAAAGGTAACATCCTCTATAGAATAATCAATATATACCGGTCATCATCATCATTAATATAATCTATAAGGGTCATTTCCTTTATTAAATTTCAAATTTTATTCACCTATGGAAGTTATAGGTATCAATGTTTATGATATCTATATATTTTACTAATTGATCAATCCAAATTACCCGTTGGAGCAATTTAAGATAATTGAGAAAAAATATGGATGTTTTTGGTCAATTGATATTGAAATTGTTTTTCAATAAATTAAACCTCATATTTATTCAAAAGAGATACAATTTTTCATGCTCAGTGTTGAGATTATATTTAAATCAAGGAAAGGAGAGTAATGGAATTTCAAGAAAATGTTCTAGTTTTGTCAGTTTTTTGGATGTGTGTTGGGGAAACATTTTGTATTATATGCATAGTAATTTTTTGTAATTGAGAGAGTGAAAAAATATAGAAATATAAAGAAACATATATTAATAAGTAAGAAAATAAATAATTAAAATTCACTAAAGGAAATATGTAATGCCTCACCGCACATAAGATTCATTATAACATAATATATTTCCTTTTGTGAAAACATAAAAATATATAAATTTATCAATGCATAATGTTTATACATAAAATTATTTTTCAAATGTAAGATACATATCAATATGTAAGATATTTTCCAAATCCATAGTTATATGTAATATTTTTCATTCAAAACATATGGTTTTACTAAAAAACTAATGTAGTCTGATTTATAAAAAATATAATTACATTATGTTTTGAAAAGGAAAGTATGGTTTTGTACCCTTTCAAATTTTTGAATTGAAAGATTTTACTTAAATCTTTGTGATATGTACTTCGCACAAAAACTCTTAAGATAAGATATCATTTAATTATATATATTTTCTCATTTATATCATAAAATATGACATTAACAAAAAATTGTTTGAAATTAATAATTTAAAACTATTAATGAGAAATAAATTTATGAAAATAAATTTCCAATTTATCAAAACAAAAAATCTAATAAAAATACATCAATACCCATTTATAATATATAAAATAATTAAATAATCCCATTAATATTTTATAATTATAAAATTTATTAAGTAATTATATTTAAACATTAAAATAAATAGCTTTTATTTCCATGAAGTATGCCAAAAAAATTAATTTTATAATGAATATCTAATTATATAGTATATTTTAGAACATGAAATAAATTATATATATTTTAATGTGTTAATTTGTAACATGAATATTAATAAAACATATATTAAATTGATTCAATAAATGTATCTAACTATAACATATCTCTTATTTTTAGGGTTTTCCTAATGACAACCAAATAAATTCTTTATCGGATACATAATGGCTGCCTGCAATAGTCATAATTTTATCTATAAATATCTATAACTTAAATTTAATAATTTTATACTCAAAATTCCATCAATATCTATACTTATTATCATTATTTATATAATTTAATTTGGTGGAATCATCCCTATAGGAGATTATGACGATGCATTTATTAGTATAGTTGCTATTGTTTACCTGTTATTACTATCGCATTAAAAATGTACTCATTGTTTAATGTTATATCTTCATAATAATATTTATTTCATTTCTTTCTTCCAAAACTATTATTCTAAAATATATAATTTATTTGGTAAAACCTATAATTTATAAAAAATAATATGTGGAGAAACCCTATTTGTTATGCAATCTCATGGAGTTAATCATCCATGAAACTCTTGAATGAAGTATTATTCCATTTTTTATCTCTTTCTCTAGACACAACCTTCTAAACTTATAAAAATTTCTATTGTAAAGGCCAATACATGAAAATAATGGTAATGATTTTTTTTCATATCCCTTCATTGAAATCTCAATTCTATGGAATTCACAACATGATTTCTTATCTTTTTTGAATGTTTTAAATTTTATATCTGTATAAAAAACACAGATACAAACATACATATATAGATACAGATAGAGATATGGATAGATACTTATAACCATGTTTTATTTTAACTCTTACTCCTCTTATTAAAATTTTCATGATGTAAATACATAGTCTCATGTAATCATTCAATTAAATATACTCTACCTCTAATGTCTTAGCAACAATGATTTAGTCCCAAACCATGTTTTAACATTCTTAAATTAATTTACCTATAAAAATAATAGAATCCTATACATCATGTTTTCATCAAGTCAATTTAATTTCAAACCATACATAAAAAGAATAATGTATTCAAGGGTCCGCTATGGTGTAGTTTTCTATCTTTTACAAAATTAAACAATTAAAAACAATTAAACCATGAAAATAAAAAAAAACAACAAAATAAAAAAAACTATCATGTTGTCACTATAATTAAATAATAATATTAATAGTGATTAAATATAATAAAAAAATTATTAGTTGACTAATAATTATGAAAAATATACACATTTAGATTAAATGTAAACTATTATTTTTTCTAAAGTTTCACACATATCCAATATACCAACACTTGGCCTCTTTCGTTCTATCAAGCATATAAATCCCCATCACATAAAAAATTTGATTATATTAATATTTTAAAAACCATACCAATGAATATTTATCAATAATAAATACATTTTGAATTTTAAAATTTCATATGAAATAAATTATCAATTCATCTCTATTTAACTAATCAACCAAATATTTACCTTTTCATCAAAATTAATGCATAAAATTAGTTTGATATGGGACTTATAATATTATATTTTAGGAAGGATATACAATGATATTAATTTAAACTCATACTTATACAAAAACTCACAATATTATATATTATTATATATTTTTTATTTGGACACATTAAATTTTTCTTATTATATTAATATTTTATCATAGTTTTAATTTAATAATTTTTTATTTGTTTTATAAAATGTTGATATTATTTATAACAATTATAAATTCATTTTGAAATGATCTTAAATGATAAATAAAAAACTTATAACACCTATAGAAGTTAAACAAATTCCATTACCTCAATCCCCAACATCAATATCCTCCCAATACAATTTATTAATATTAATACCAAAAAATTAATGGTTTTATAGTAATAGATCAATATAATCTGATTCATTAATTTACCTAGTACAATATTTTTTTTATACATTTTGTTGTTATACTCTAGATCTTGAGAATAAATTATAATTTCAAATATTATATCCCTTCCCAAAATTCTCAAAACAATTCTAATATCCAAAAAATATAAATTTTATTTTTGTAAAATTTCATTAAAAAAATATAAATAAATTCATTATGATCATGATTAACTAATCATATATTCTTATGATTTTTCATTATTATCCATACACTTTCTCAATTTTTAAAATTCATAAATTGTGACACTAAAACTAATGTGTGGATATATTTTTATGAAATAATTTTTATCATAGATAATTTTTTTTGAACTTATATGTGCATGGATTGAAATTTGATCATTTATTCTATTGAATGAATTAAAGAAATAAAGGTAATGTTTGAAATATATGGAATTAAAATTATTACATACGATTCCTTAAAGATATTTTCCACCTACCATTTATATACCTTTAATAGATAATTATAATTATGGGTCAATTAAATCTCAAAAAATAAGTTGAAATAAGAGGTCCATTCAATTTAATCCAAAAAAGGTCAGGTGGATGAATTTCTATATACCATTTATTCATAAGATAAATTCATTGAAAATAATTAAAAATAATGAAAAAAATGGGCAACCACATATAAGTGGTTTATTTTATGTTTGTTATCTAATAACTACCTCACCATGTCATGTAATAGATTAATGTAAATAAAATATTCAACACATATAAATTGACAGTTATAGTTGATTATCCTTAATAAAGACCAGTCTTATTATTTTCATTGAGACAACCATTTCTCTCTCTTGATTTCTATTGGAACAATACAGTAATTTTTAGTTATTCATAAAAAATAAAACATTATTTAATTAACTAAGAATATATGCTGGACATATTTTTATAATTTTATTTATAAAATGTTATTATTTATGATAAAAATTCATAATTATCCATATTTTTATTTTTCTCATCTATTTCCCCCTTTTATTAATTCTTAAAACTAGATTACTTCTAGATTTATTCAATAGAAGAAACATATTCAGTTGTATGATTATTTACCCCTCTCCAAACCCCTTATTTTTCATCTACATCATTCATTACTTGATTAATTGTGAATTTAAATTTGGTAATGTTAACTCACAATGATAAATGAAAATATTTTATCTTGGTCAAAGACCATATTTTTTTCTAAAAATTGATTTTTAAGTAAGAGGGGCGTTAAGTCATCATCTATTTCAAGACCATAGAAAGAAACTTAATATAAAAATTATCCATGGTAACTAAATAATTGTCAATCAATAGTAATCGTTATATCTCCATTATACCATTCAATTGATAATAAATACTGATGATATTAATTTAATTTAATTTATGATTTGGAATATTGGGTATGATATAATATTCAATCTCAAACTAAAATATATAGTGACATTTTATATTCATATGATCCAATATTATTATAAATTGAAAAAAATACTTTTATGTTGTTGTTTATTTTGTATACTCCATGATATTATAGTTAATTATTCTCTCATGAGAGGTATTGTAATCATCTCATCATAAATATTCTAAATTCAAATTTATTTCTTCATTAAATTATCATGTAGGGGAATTTTAACTAAATCGTATGTAAATGAAAATTTAATAATAAGTTTATTAAAAATTTATAAGAAATTAGTAAATTCTTATCATAATTTTCTTTAGAAACATTCCCTCCTTAAATAATAATGACGTTTATATGGTTGTGGATATTTTTATCTATCATTTTTATCATCTTCTATACCATTTTACTTCATATTTTCCTATCATTATTAACATTTTATCATTGTTAAACCTAATATCGTGTCAATATTTATAAAATTTATTTATTTTTTCCCAATCTTAATGGTATTTACCTAAAAACCAACTCTCTGTTTGAACTTTGTATCAACCAATAGTATTCCACTTTTTCACTATTTTATTGGATTTTTAGTATTTATGACATGAAATTTCTTATTTCAAATTTTAGAAAACAAAATTTATTCATTAGCCTCCATGTTCTAAATAAATACCTATAACTATTAATGAATCTTAAAAAAATACTATTCAATAGACATTGGTAATTTATAAAATTGTCAAATCCTGAACTACTAGGGCCCTACCTGGGAGAATGGTATGCCAGTACTAACTCCCCAAGGAAACTTCTAATAGGCTAGGGGCTGGTGACTAGAACTAAGTAGGTAGATCAAACACATGTGAGGTCTTATCCGAACATAACCTACAACACACACACACACACACACACACATATATATATATATATATATGTAAAAAGGAAAGGTATGTCATCATATATATATATATATATATATATGATAAACTTTACAGATTGTAATTTATGAATGAGATATCTACTGAGATATAAAACATAACCCATATGAATAACAAATAAACAAATGGTCAAAATACATGCATAAAATCCTAGAAAAATAAAAAATAACTAGTTAAGTTCAAGAGGCCCTCACTGAGATACGCCTCCAAACTCAAATAGATCTTGATACTATCATATTTTGGTTTTAAAAATATGATGAAAACACTACATCACCCAATATTTCTATCCATCATCTATGAATGAGAAACATCAACCCCACTCTCAAAAATATATCCTCAAAATTTATGTCATCTATATTGACCCAACATGTGCAGGACAAAGGCCCATATAGGGGTGAGTATAAACATACATAGTAGAACACCCAAAAAATATAATGGGGTAAAGGAAAAAAAATTCTAATACTTGCGCTAGAGGTTTCTGGTAGGAGAAAAATTAGGAAACCCAAAAAATAGTTCACACATGGATCCCGACAAAAGGGAGTAGCTAAAATGAAGTCAAGATGAAAAGTACATATATTCTAAAGAACTAGTGGATTCATGGATTTCCTTTTATTAAAAGTTCTAATTACCAAAATCTATTATACATAGACATCTGGTGGTTCTAAGAACACTAAAAAGTTCATTAATCCTAATTTCGATATCCAATTACAACATCATGTCTCAAGGGAATCCTTATGGGTGTTGAGGGATCACAAGTCTCACAGAATTTAGTAATTCATTGGCCTCTAGTAACCATGCCTCCCATGGAATCCAAAAAAGAGAGTCTTCACCAAGTCATAACATAATACTATATTTAATGTGATAAACCCAACTATGTTAATAGAAATTACTCAGGTCCTAGAGTATGATCACAAAAATCTCAGCCATCCCAATGAACTTTTCCTTTCCATATCTATATCTATAAGTCACAAGATTCTCATAGGGGAATTACCTCAAATGATTTTGTAAGATCCATATCCAATGAATATGGTTGAAATAAAGACTCTAGTGGAGGATCCATTTTCCAACTGATCTATATGGACACGGAAAATACCATCACCATATATAAAACATCCCCATGCTATATTTGTGGGGGAAATTCTAGAGTCTATAGGGTTCTACAAATATAGGATCATGGCCTTATGCTCAAATGATAATAACACCACTACCCAAGAGGATCCTATCCCCAATGTGTTAGATATTAACTCAACCTAGAAATATAGAAGGGAAATCCACATCTGGACAAAGTACTCTTCGTAAATAGTTTGTACATGAAATATCCTTGAGGTCCAAATCATGTCACCAGACATCATTCACTTTTCTGTGTTCTTTCATTCCACCTAGAATGAAAAAACCTCCCTACATGATGTATAGAAGGGTCACATAAAATTTTATGTCTACTAGGGAACTTGGAATGTATTTTATCTGGCCAAGTTGTGCCCCTATAAGGTTACACAGGGTGAGGCTCAACACAAATTGCATGTGGGGCCACATAGGTCCTGAGTTTTGTACACCGAGTACCAAATAACCCAGCCTGGTAAGGGTTATTATGTGTGATAACGAGTCACATGGTTGTGTTATACTTAAATTTTACTAAAACCCTAGTGATGAATAAAAAGGAAGCACATGGCATGTGTTCTTTTGAAACACACATCATCTAGTCAGGAAATTTATAGAAACACAAACACCTAAAATTTAATCTTATATTCAAGCTTCCATTATCATTTCCAATGTTATTATCACAAAAATACTCAGTAATTAAATTTACCATCATTATGTGCTGATCAGAAGTCCAATTCCCATAGTTCTTAATCAAAAAGTCAATTTTTGACACTTACTATCGTTATCCACGCACACCGATTGACAAAGTAATCATCCTAGATTTATCTGCCGATACATACTATCATCATCCATCCTATTTAATATCACAATCCATCATGAAAAATCCCCAACATCAATATGTAGAACTATTATTAAATCTTGAAAATGTTTTCATTCCTAGAAATGGTCGAACCACCGATCAATTGAACATCAATAATGAAAAAATGTGGAATAGAGGATAATTCCATAATACACCAAATTGAATAATCCTTGATGGTTTTTGGTTCACTATACATCAATTATAATAAATTAAAAAAAATTAAATGGTTCAATATTTTTTCTAAGGATTATAAACATATTGTTTATAAATATGATTATAAAACACCCATTTTGAGACACAACTATTAGAGATTTTGTATTAGATTGTTAGGAACTAACCCTCAATTTAATTGATATAAAAAATAAAGATAAATCCATAATAAAAAATCACTACCTCAATAAATATTTTTTCAAGTTTCAATTTGATGGTGTAACCATAGGTCGAATTGTTTTCACCATTGAACTTTGGTTATAGACGTCACCATATATTTGATTCAAATTCTCAATTTATTTTCTCCACTACTACATTAAACCTCTATTATATAATCCCCCTTTAGGATTTGTGAAAACAAATGTGTCTAACCCAAGATAGGATTCAAAAGGGTGATCAAATAGACGTGGCCTAATGGATTTTCCATAAGTTATAACAATTAATTATATAAAAAAATTATTTAATTAATCTTCTCACTACAGAAAAATCCAAAGAATCTAGTTGTGAACTAAAAAAACATCATCTATAAGAAAAATACCTCATTCCATACTCAATTATGGTCTCATTTCTCCCATTCAAGGTAAATATGAGGAGATACAATAATTTCATCAAAAATTATTATTTGTAGAATGAAATATAATGCAATATATTTTTTATTTTATTTGTGGTACTAAACAATGATCATATTTCCATGTCATATCAACTGTTGGGTAAAAACATATTAATAAACCAATAGAACCATTAAAAATCTTTTTTGGGGTCATCAACTAGTTTAGAAAGACTATTTTAACCCTGTTATTGTCCCTAGAATTTGAAACTCAATATCAAGATGAGTCTGAATCTCATAAAGTATCGAGATATTACATTCTCCCAACCTTAAAAAATTTATTACTTGAATAGTAAATGACTAAGATTTAATAAAAACAAGGATCATGATTTAATATACATGGAATATACACACCATCTAATTCAATAACTTCACCTTCTAGATGTAAGTTTTAAGAGAACTCATTACCCCACCACTTATGAAGGAAAAAATCCCTCCCTCATCTATAATGATACTAACCTCAATATATGAAAAAGAAATAATAAATAAGGTCATACTTACAAAAAATTCAAGATTACTCAGTCTAAGAACTTCATTCATTATCTATATGAACTCATGTGGTGGGATAAATCCCACAAGTCTCTAACTGTCATCCCCCAAATCAAACATAGATAAGTTCAACCATAGTGGGATAACTCCACTCGCCACCTTTTAAATATAATTTATTATGGTTATTATAGAGGTAATTCCATCTATTATATATAACCACACGAAGAACCTATCCAATTTTATATGCCAACATTGAAAAAGTTTCAATACTACAAGCTTCACTAGATACAAATAAGTAACCTATTCCACAAACTACAAATGAGGAATATGCTACATTATTGTTACTTTATAGTCTATGGTAAACATTATACTTCCAACCAAACATCTAAGCTAATATTTATAAAGTTTTTCATTCACCTTATAATCTCCAACTAACTATTATCCTTAATCGATGATATCTATATATGTTTTCATTTGTAATTTTTGAAAGCTATTAATGAGAACATATGGTCCAAGAGGCACCTTAAAAAAATAATCAACAACACTCCACTATTTATTAGGTAACCCATTTCTCAAATACCCAAAGTATACGATCATTATCATTTAGTTATTCATACACTATTGGATCCATACCTTGGGAAGACACATAACTTGATGATAAAAACTAACAAACCATTGAAGGAACCTCCTTCTCATCACTAAATTGGTCCACCTAGTGATCAGTATACTCAAAAAAACCATTGGGCATGAAACACCAAGGTCAATTTATTTTTGTAGTAGTCCTCATTCAGGATTCCCATCTAAAAACCCATCAGGTGGTCTAGGTAAGAATCTTTTTTCACCAGAGGAAGTGGATGAAATGTTTCCCACCTTCAAGGAAAAACATTATCATTTTTCATCCAAGAACATCAATTCACATGGGAGAACTATGTCTATAATACACCATATAAACATTCTCATGAAATAAGGGAGTGAGGTTACCAAAATCAACCAAAGGGTAGAAAAATCTACTCCATTAATATAAAATCAATAAATAAAGACAATTTTCACATGCTTCCTTCATTCCTTGGATATAGAGTTCTTTACTGGGGAACACCAACCACTGTATTAGGGCTTTTACACTCAAATATCCTCAACCTCTATAGTACTAGTTTATAAGGACTCATGAAATTCCATGAATATAGGTTCCATACTAATAAAAATATTTAGTCCTAACTTAATCCTCCACAAACCCCCTCAAGGAGAGATTTGGTTGACTTATTAATAATTCCACAAAGATTATCACCATTACTGATATGTGGATCATTTTTTATGATACATTTATATTGAGGGGAATTTAATTATAACTCTATTGATACTTCTACACAATTACTTACATTCACAAGGAGTGAATGTGTTTTTTCTAAAAATAATTTATGAATCGATTCTCACGAACTGAGGAGAAGCTACTTAAATATCTAAATGGATGACTTGTCTTGTCACATATATGGTTATTTACCACTTATATAGATAGAACATATCCAATTAATTCATACATAAATATCTCATGACACCAAAAAATGGTAAAAAGTTCTTATTGAGGTGGGAATTATCATACCTCCTCCCTTCTCTGATGGAATTCTTAAATGGATAATTATCAAAAAATGTAAATTTAATCTTTCCATAGGAAGAGTGATTAATTATGAACACCAATGGAATAGTTATAGATAACTGAAATCAAGTAAAAGGTTATACTATGGTATCTATCTCCAATATATATGGAACTATTTGAATAACATGTACCTTTGGAAACCAACACGAGGGTCCATAATGTAATTGACACGTGTCACACTCCTGTTCAGTTCCACTACCATCGAAGAATAAGAATCCCATGTGCGTGTTTTTGAAACCAAGTTAATCCTCACTCAATGATGGTATCCATATAAATCCTATTGGAAAAAATCTTTTTATACTAGATGGAGATACCCAAGTCCACTATCCATGACCAGGAAAGTCCTTCCACATCACCACTCTAGCTATGTTTATGTGAAAAGATGAATCGCTTCCATATCAACAGTACACTTCTTCTAATATTTCCAATCTATCAAAGATCACTTGGTTGAATCTAGAATATATATAATCTCATGTACTGTTTACCACAAACCAATCGATTTTTTTCTAGAGTCATATAGACTCATCAAGATCGAATAACTACTCCGTAGGACATGCCTAAAAAAAACCTCTCAATTCCCCGTGTACTAAAACATATAAAAAACATGATTATGATACCTTGATAATGTTTTAATATCCACTAACAATATCTCCATCATAGAAATAAGATAAAATCCCACCATTATAGAGTAGTCATGTCCTGAGTTTAAGGAATATATTGTCCACTGATGTCTCACATTTCTATACATGAAGTTCAATATATGAAACTGTATTTTGAAGTATAAGTATAAGATAAATAATGTAGCGATTAATGGTCTCTAGAATATTCTCTATCTCCAAAGGGTCACACATCCCTTAAAAAATCACGAGGAATCTATTGTCAAATGCATATAGTGTAACCAATCTATTGGTAGTCCCATATAACCATGTAAAAACTACCATTTACTCCATGAGAATGATATGCATCAAGTACAACGGAATAGGACTTGAATAAAATTGTGTGGGTTTGAGAACCTCCCATCCATGTCTCAAGATATAATTAATCAATTACTATTGATATCTAATGATAGGACCAATCATATTCATGATCTCTTAATATCCCTACCTCTATCTAAATAAAGGCAGTTAGCTGGTGATAACCTATAATTAGTAGGTCTCACCCAATTTTTTTTGAGAATATCTAGATTATTAGGAACAAGAAGGACATGAAAGATCATACACACGGGAAACCTTATCCAATAATACCCTAACATAGATACATATCTCAAATGAAATAATAAATATATAAAATTACTAGGATATATATATATATATAAATATGATTAACTGTACATAATTTATCACATGAATGAGAAATCTAATGATATCCAAGATATATCCATCATGGATAATAAAAAATAAAAGGGAAAAAATACATGCCTAATAGTAAAAAAAACAAAAACTAGAAAATATGTAGAGTTTATAATTATAATATGGATCAAAACTCAAATAACATTAAATACTATTAGCTCCTGGTTCCAAAAATATTAAGACAAAATTGTATTCCCTATGATTTCAAAATGACAACTCTGAATAAGAAACATCAACCCCAATCCCACAAATATTTCTCCAACATGTCGTTCATATGAATCAGCTCAACAAGTTTGTCCCAAGTCCCATTATAGGTAAGTATAAATATACTTAGTAGGATTCCCCTAAAACCATAGATGGTGATGGAAGAAAAAATATACTCCACTTTTTATACTAGAGGTTTATAGGAGAAGGAAAAAAATGAAATCCTAAAAATATGCCACATTAAGGGTACTATTACTAAAGGGATTCAAAAATATTGTTATAAAAAATAATGTAAATATTCTAAAACACTAGATAACCTAGAGATGATGATATGTTCTTATCATTAAATATCCAATCCTAAAAAACCATTACCCATGGGTATTTGGTGGTTATCAAGACAAAAAAGAGTCCATGAATCCTAAATTCTATATCCATCCAAAAAATCAGTCTCAAAGGAAACCCTTAGTGTTCCTAGGAATCAAAAGTCTCACAAATGTTGGAACTATAGAGGTCTCTAGTAGCCATTCTTCCTCTAGAATCTATAAACAGGAGTCCATTCAGCAATGAAGATTACTACCTCACTAGGGTATTACATGATACTAGAGAGAAAGGGATAGACCCATATATGGATATAGAATGAACTCAAGTCCCATTTTTAGATCTTGATCAATTTATCCATGTAAAAGAACTCTTATATGCTATCTATCATTATATACATATAAAAAATATTCACATAATCATTCCATTAGATGATGTAGGGGGATCCAAACCCCATGTCTATGGGTGAAATAACATATCCAATGGAAGATCCATATCATATCTCATATATATGGATATGTTAAATAAAATATCTATATATTGAGAATCCATACTCCATATTTGTAGGTAAAATACCTAAATATCTAATTCTATAGGTAGAGAGTCCTGAACCCATTCTGAAATTGGTGAAAAACCAATCCCTAGGAGGATCCCTGTCCAAATTGGTGTGATACCAACTACACCTTGGAATGAATAGGGTAAAATCTACATCTGACTAAATTATCAAATTTAAAAACAAAGCATATAATGAATCATAGGGGTACACATTATGTTATCAAACATCTACAACTTGTACACTTTATGTCAGTCCACAAGGAATGTATTAGCCTCCCAACATTACTTATTGATTGTTTACTTAGGATGTCCCATTAACTATGGCTCATGGAATGTACTACATATGCACAAACCATGTCCTTCTAAGGTTACGTGAGGTGTGACCCATTAGATATGGAAAAGGGGGACCACATGAGACCTTAGGAATGTACTCATAGTACACATTAACAAGGATGGGTTGGGGTCGCATGGTGTGTTAAGTAGTGACATGGCTGTGTGATTATTAACATTGACCAAAACCCTGACACAACCTAAAAAATATTTATATAGCATGTTTTCTTTAAAAACTCATGTTTTTAGTGGAGAAATTTCTAGGAAGTAAACCTCATGATGTGTATTCCATTCATTAGGACCAATTAACTATTACCACCACTATTCTCACTTAAAATTAGCACCCATTGAGTTCACTACCATCAATGCTCGACTAGATGTTAAATTCCAACCATTATCTACTAGAAAATTGATCATCATCGCCTCCGGTATTCATCATCATGCACTAGTTTACAAATATATAAACCCACATTTATCATATTAAATATAACATTAACATCGATCCTCTATCATTTTTGAATACATCATAAAATGTACACAAAAACAATCCTTGAAACCATTTATTGATTGCACAACAAGTCTGGTTCCCAAAAACGGTCGAACCATCGGTTAAACAAACATAGATGATTAACACATGTATAATAGTGGGATAAATCCCCAAAAAATCAATGTGAATGATACATTATGGTCTTAGGTGAATAATCATGAGATTATGGGATATTAAAACAATATGAAAAATTATTGATAATTATAAAAAAAATGATAATCATTATGTTATTAAATATAGCTAAAACCACAAATTTTGGGCTTAGTGATCATTAATTTCAGATTATATTGTTAATAAATAATTTTCAATAATATATATAATAAAAGAATGTATAAATCTATAAAAATCCTAACCTTGATAGAGAATTATCTAAGATTTTGTTTATTGTCATAGCCATAGGTATGTTTTTACCCTATAATTCCATCCATATGCATCATTGTGGATTCAAATTTTCTTTTTGATCTGTTATTTCTGCCATAACATTCATCCCCTCCAATCCTATCATCTCTTAGCAGGGTTTGAATGAAAAAAAGGTACTAACCTGAGAGAGGCTATATAAGGTGTATCAAATTGATGTGGCATAGGGGTTTCACCATTAATGAGAAAAACTAATTAAAATTTTAAATTATTTAATAAATCTATTCACTACAAAAGACACCTAAGAATCCAAAGGCGTTCTAAAAACATCATTACTATGGTAAAAACCCCATTTTAGAATTAATGAAGGTATCACTTCTCTTAATTGAGATCCTCGGAAAAAGATATAATCATTTGATAAAAAAGGATCCTACATGGTTTAGAAAATAATATAATATTTTATTATATTATTTTCAAGGTGACATAGTGCTTTTATTTTTACTTTGGAACAACCCTGAGGTAAACTACATGTTACATAACCATCATAATCCTCGGTAAATTTTTAGGGTTAATATCTGGGATAGAATGACTATTTACCACTAAAATTTACTAGGAATTCCAAACTCAAAATTGAGTTGAGCCTAGTCACATAATAACATGATGGATTACATTATCCTCACCTTAATAATTTTCTTCCTAAAAAAATAATCCAATGATCATAAAGAAAAATATTTATAGATATAGAAATAATTATAAACATATGAACCATCATTGAAAATAACTTCATCTTTGAGAAGTGAGTTCTGAGATAACTCATTAAATCACAACCTATGAAGGAGAAAATTCCTCTCTCATCTGTGATGATACTAACTCCACTTTATCATGATTTAGGAAGAAATAAGAGAATTATTTTACTTGAGGAATTATTTACTTATCATATTTATTTCATTCATTATTTATACCAACTCATGGGATGATATAAATCCCATAAGTCTCCGATTTTCATCCCCCTAAATAATCATCAACAAGATGAAAACTTGTGGGAGTGCCTTAATCCCCACTATTTATGGATAATTTCTGATTTCATAGATTGAAACCAATCCATTCCATTCAATGAAACCATTAAATTAACCAATTATCCATTCTTATGTTGCAAAATTTTAAAGGCTACAATATTATCAAGATTCACATCAGTTACGACTACCAAAAACTACCCATGAAATACTACAAACCTATCCTTTAATAGTGCTACAAATGGAATTTATCAATTACAAAGAAAAGATGACAACATTAGTAATGTTAAAATCCTAGGGATTTTATCAGTGGTAAAAAAGTGTAACGTCCCGACCCGGGAGCCACTGAATGGTGCTCCAAGCCGGTTGTTCAAAAGACCTCAAGCGTGCCTCCCCATACACCAGAGGGTTCCAACTAGTAGCGAGGGTCTATTAAGTCAGTCTTGGGGAGACTATACCCTCTGTTATTAGAATAAAATACCAGCGGAAGTAAACAAGCAATAGAGGAAGCATATATAATTATAATGGTACAATGTTTCAAGAATAACCAAGACAAGAAATATAATACTCAACTGAAAGGTGAAACATGTTGTGACTATGAAAGTGCCAAGTGTCTACAATGAAAATGAAATTAAAGACACAGTGTCTCCAAATGGGTCCCGAACCACGTCTGGTTCCCTCTTCCATGATCCAACCCTAAATATCACTCTAACTAGGGCTCTTGCCCTTGTACTGTCCTGCAACAACAATGTCTATTCGGGTACCATTCAGGCGGCCCGAGTAGGGTGTGAGTACGACTCAGTAGATCACTACCAACAGTGTCAAAAACAATTCCAATCATAAGCAGTGTATGCAGTTGCATTAATAATAAATCAAGACAATAATGAAGTCAATTATATTTATCCAATTAATCTTTCTTTAAAATGTTAAACATCCAGGTTCCTGAGAACGCCCAAATTATAATGCCTGGTTCGGCCCGTGTAGGAGCCTAAACCATTTCCCTTGTTCAATTCATAATTACTATATCACAATATTAAGTTTATGAAATAGCCAAATGAAACCATAGTACAAAATAAATTAAAGAGTGTAGAACATCATGTCTAGAACTCATGTGAGTATTTGGAGAATCAGTCCCTATCTCATAACCCCATGGGTATTTGGAGCATCAGTCCTTATCCCATAAAATATCAATTTCATGCATGCCATTTTTTCTAGAATTCCATGTATAGAACCTCTGTGGGTATTTGGAGCGTCAGTCTTTGTCCCACAACCCTTTTTCAAATAAAATATCCAATTCACATATACAACCATATTCAAATGTTTAATAATATTTATCCCTCCATAATAACTCTCACCCATATTCAACTAGATCCACAATTCACAAAGAACCACATAACCAAACCAACAATTAATTATTTATGCCATGACATTTATACAAATGCATACGCCTAACAAGATGAGACTATGGGATTGGATTTAGACCACCTACATCGATTTATTGATGGAAGTTAGCCCATCAAAAAACCCCAAAATCCGAGCGGCACAACATCGTTGATCAAGTTCTGGATCTAAATACTTAAAACCAAAATAAGATCAAAGGCTTCATGATCTTGCAAAACTAGATCTAGATCAAAAATCCAAGATCTATAACTTAACTCAATGGTTGAGATCCATGGAAATAATGAAAGTCTCCCATGAAAAGATCAAGGAAAGTTAAAGGAAAGAACAGAAGAAGAACAGGATGAAATCCACTTACCGAAGGAGAGAAGATCTTCAACTCGAGCCTTCAATCTTGAGAAAAGGTGTTCGGATCACCTTGGAATCTCTCCAAGAGGCTTTGTAAACACCTATAAATTTCCATGCCAGAGCCAAGGTCGAAAAATAAGGAAATCCCGGGGTTTAGGTGGTTTTAAAAAAAGGGTTTTTGGAATTAAAAACTTCACACACGGTTTCCTAGATAGGGGAACATGGTTTGTCAAACAGTGTGCAAACCTTGTGGACCTCACTCTCTAGATTTTCATGGTCCGCACGATTTGGTCGCACGGTTTGTCAAACCCTGTGTAAACCGTGCGTACCTCTCTGTCTGGTTCAGCTGGGTTAGCACAGTTTGGTCGCACAGTTTGTCAAACCATGCAAAAACCGTGCACAACACACTAACCTTTTTTTTACTTAAAAGTTCACCCAAACGTACCCCAAGTCACTACTCCAAAAAAATAGGTACTTAAAAACCTTTAAAGTACCTAAAAACAAGCCTGAGATTAACTCCAGAAAAGGATGGTATCTTACATTCTCCCCAATTTATAACAACTCATCCTTGAGCTGTACTCCCAAACTTCTCTGAGATTCCGAGCTAAAAAGACCAGGCCACTAAGTCTGTATATCTACCTCCCTTTCCCATGTCTCTTCCTACACACATCCATGCTACCATAAAACACAAACTGTCAGCACAGTCTTTCCCCTCAACACCTTCTCACTGCGATCCAACACACGTATCAGATGCTCCTCACAGGACGCATCTATCTCTAGCTCAACATCATCCACATCGATCATATGAGAAGGGTTAGGGTGATACTGTCGTAGTTGTGATACATGGAAAACATCACTCATAACACTATAATTATGTGGAAGAGACAATTGGTACACTACTAGCCCGACTCTCTTCATGATCTCAAAAGGTCCAACAAACCTAGGTGCCAACTTTCCCTACCTCTGTATCCTGCGGTGACCCAACCTAGGTGACACCTGAAGGAAAACATGATCACCCTCTATAAACTCTAAGGGCTGTCTTTGTCTGTTAGTGTATGACTTCTGCCTACTCTAATTCATAGCCATACATTTCTGAATCAGATTAACCTTCTCTATCGTCTCCTGCACGAGACTTGGTCCCAATAACTCTGACTCGCCTGCTTCCATCCATCATAGTGGTGATCTGCATGGCTAAACATAAATATCCTCGTATGGTTCCATCTGTATAGTTTCTTGATAACTATTTTTATAGGCAAACTCCACTAAATATAGGTGTTTCTCCCATGATCCACTAAAGTCAAGAACACACACCCTCAACATATCCTCAAGCACTTGTATAGTACGCTCTGACTGTCCATCTGTTTGCAGATGGAAAGCCGTACTCAATAAAACCTGTGTACCAAGTGAATTTTTCAAACCCTTATAGAAGTGCAAAGTAAATTTTGAATCACGGTCTGAAACTATATTTTGTGGCACCCCATGTAATCAAACTATCTTCTGGAAATACAGCTCTCCCAACTGATCAACTGTAAAAGTTTCCCTTATAGGTAATAAATATGATACCTTTGTCAATCGATCTACAATAACCCAAATATCATCATTCTTCTTAAGTGTTTTTGGAAGACCTATCACAAAGTCCATGGTTACGTCATCCCACTTCCATTTTGGAATGGACAAAGGTCATAGTAAACCTCCAGGTCGTTGATGCTCTGCCTTCACCTACTGACAGGTAAAGCATCGTGTCACAAACCCTGCTATCTCATTCTTCATGCCTGGCCACCAAAACTATCACCGTAGGTCATGGTACATTTTGGTTACACTAGGATGCACTGCCCATCTTGAGGCATGAAATTCCCGTATGAGCTCCTCTCGCATGCTTGTAGGAACAACAACCCGATTCTTCATATAAACGATAACATCCTAATCTATCTTCTAGTCTGAAGGCGTCTTCCCACCATCAAAGTTTTCCCTCAAGGCCAAGCACTCTGTTTCCTCATATTGCTTGTCCCTGATTCATCTCAAAAGTGTAGACTCCACTGCAACCGACATGAGTTCCATTTCCTCCTGTCTCTCCTAAACCACAACATGAATTTCAACTAGAAACGACATCATCCTCCACTCGGCACTAGATTCCTTAACAATCTGAGTCTGAGTCTTCCTACTCAAAGCATCATCCACATCATTTCCTTTTCCAGGTGTATATACCCACTCAAAATCAAAAGACTTCATATACTCAACCCATCTCTGCTGTCAAAGATTCAAATCGCACTGAGAAAAGATGTACCTCAAGCTCTTGTGATCATTATAAACTATAAATATTTTACCCAGGAGGTAGTGTCGTCAACACTTCAATGAATAAACTACCTATGCCAACTCAAGGTCATGTGTTGGATAATTATATTCATACGAACTCAGCTGTCGAGACCCATATGCCAAAAATTTATCTCTTTGCATCAACACAGCTCCGAGTCCCATTCCAGAAGCATCATAATACACCGTGTACTATTCACCTGACTCAGGTAGAGCCAAAATTGGTGCGGATGTCAAACTCTTCTTTAACTCCTGAAAAGATGTCTTGCAAGCCTCTGACCATTAAAACTTTACTCTCTTTTTGGTCAAGCCTGAAAGTGGTGCTTCCAAACAAGAAATGTCTTGGATGAATCTCCTGTAATATCCAGCTAAACCCTAAAATCTTTGGATATCAAAAATATTCTTGGCCTACTCCCAAGAAACCACTACTTTCACCTTCTATGTATCCACTAAAACACCATTCTTCATGATAATGTGTCCCAAGAAGTGTACCTGATCAATCCAAAATTGAAACATAGATAACTTGGCGTATAGCCGATGATCTATTAGTATACTCAGGACGATGTCAAGATGTTGGGAATGATCTTCATGAGTCTTGGAGTACACCAAGATGTCTTCCAAAAATAGCACCCCTAACTGATCCAGGTACGGATGGAAGATCCTATTCATCATGGCCATAAACACTGTTGGTGCATTTGTTAACCCAAAAGGCATTACAACAAACTCATAAATACCATACCTACTCCTAAAATTAGTCCTCGGTATGTCATAAGTCTGAATTCTCAACTGATGATACTTCAATCTTAAGTCAATCTTTGAGAAAACACAGGCTCCCTTCAACTGGACAAACAGATCATCAATACACGGTAGAGGATATCGGTTCATCACAGTCATCTTGTTCAACCTATAGTAATCGACACACAAACATAAACACCCATCATCTTTATTTGAAAAAATCATAGGTTATCCCCAAGGAGACGTACTTGTATGGATAAATCCTTTATCCTTCAAGTCTTCCAGTTGAGCTTTGAGTTCTTGAAGCTCTTTAGGTTCCATTCTATATGGTGGAATAGATACTGGCTCAGCTCTTGACATGAGATCAATAGTAAATTCAACATCTCTCTTAGGTGGAAGCCCTGAGAAGTCTTCTGGTAATACATCCTGAAACAAATCAACCACTGGTGGAAGGACATCTTGCCTAACACCTTTTTCATCCAATAAAAGACTAGCAACTTGGGCTGTGAGCTCTCCCAGTTGCTGAGTAATTGGCCCTGCTCAGCCTGCCTGGATATCCCACTCCCCACGGTGAATGTAATGGTCACCCATAGGTGACGTAAATGTCACCATCTGAAGATAACAATCAATGTGGGCTTGGTAGGTGACTAACCAGTCCATACCCAGAATTAGGTCAAAGCCTGTCATGTCAAGGATATAAAGATCCCATAGAAAATGGTACTCCCCGATCTCAAGATAGCATCCCTTTCACATAAAGATGTCTCTAGACCGTACTCCCAAAGGTGTATCTATCTTCATAACCCCTCTCACAAACTCTACCATAAAACTCAAACCATAAACAAGTTGTGTAGATATGAAGTAATTCGAGGCACCAATATCAAATAAGACTCAAGATAAGGTAGAATCCACAAGAATAGTACATCTCAATGTCGATGGTTCAGCCTCGCTATCCACAAGTGTAGGTTATACCGCATGCAACTATGTTGTTCCTCTTCCCTGTGATGCCATCTGACTCCCTTAATTTGTACCACTTTTCTGATATAGGCGTTGTTTCCCAAAAGTACCACATCCATCACCCTTACCACCTCGGCCAGTAGAACTTCAACTTTGGGACTGAAAGGGTGTCGAGGATCCCCTTCCCACACTCTGACTCTATTTAGCTAATCAATCACCACCTGACTCCTTTGGGTTCCTGCAAAACTTCTGGAGATATCCCATCCTACCACATGATCTTCATTCAACAGGGGGTCAGGGACATTGATTACGATAATTTCCCGACCTTCTAAACTTGTGAAAAAACACTCGGGTAAGGTCCTATGTAACCAACCCCTCTACTAGGTTACTCTATCTCCCACATCAATGGCTGACATTATCATAATGTCGCTTCCTTCTCTCAAAATTCACACCACCTGACCATCCAATAAATACAATTTGTCCACCACCTGAAGCCTCCTTCAGGTTCCCCTCAGAGATGAGAGCCTGATTTACTACTTTTGAAAACTTCTTAATCCTGAAAATATTCACTTGAGACTTAATTTAAAATTTAATTCCATCCTAAAATAATCTTGCTGAAGTGGTCTCATCTGCTGCCAATGATGGAGCAAAACATTGTAAGTCAACAAAGCATCCAACATAGTCCATTACAGACATATTCCCTTGAGTTATCCTCATGAAATCAGCCGCTTTCTCCTGTCTGAGCGTCTCTGGATATAAGTTCTCAAAGAACTTTTCCTGAAATTCCTTCCACTCCATAGCTTCCAGCTTCCCATTCTGAGTCTGGTTGTCCCACCAATGTTTCGCTTGACCACGCAACATATAAGCTGCCAACTTGACTCTCTTCTCAATAGGTGTCTCTAGGTGGTCAAGTATAGTCTGGTTAGATTCAATCCAGAACTCTGCTTTCTCTGGAGCACCCTCTCCAGTAAAAGTTGACGGGTGCTGAAACTGAAACTCCCTCGTAAGATCAGACATACTTATCACAACACGCCCTGGGTCTCTTTCCATAATTTTCATGAAACGAGTGAGGTTATCTCGAAAATTTCCACCCACTTCTTCAGTTGGTACTATTGGTGCTTCAGGTTCACCCATTAGAGGATCATTTCTAACTATACCCCCCTCGCTCATCCTCTCAACAAGCTTTGTGGAGGCATAATTCTACAAATCCAAACATGCAACTTAGAAAATAGTTCACAATGTTATCACAATTACACACAACCAAATTATCCATACAAATTCACAATTATTTCTTTCAATTACAAAATTAGACACCATTTTCATTTCAAATTTCACAAGCAAGTAAAAGAAATAGTTTAAGTTCAAAAATCTATCCATAATCCATTTTCCCGTGCATGCCTAACATGATGCATGTCACAATAATCCTGAGTTCCTAGAATGATGCATGTAGACAAGAAACTCATGCTATTCTAGGCTACGAATCAATACTAAACAAATTCTAGAAATAATAATCACATTACACAATAAGTGCATCACCCAAGGTGAAATAATATTCAACTGTAATGAAAAACATTAATAATAGTAATCCCACCCTGAGTACTTGAGTTTTCCTCCGTACATGGGTTTGCAACTCCCATGCAGAAGCTCATTATCAAGCCCCAACTTTTCCTAATCTTTTTTTCTATATTTACCCAAATAGTAAGACAAAAAAAGAAGAAAAAAGAAAACCTCCTTTGATACCACTTTGTAATGTCCCGACCCGGGAGCCACTGAACGGTGCTCCGAGCCGGTTAGTCACAATCCCTCAAGTGCGCCTCCCCGTACACTAGAGGGTGCCAACTAGTAGCGAGGGTCTAGTAAGTCAGTCTTGGGGAGACTATACCCTTTGTTATCAGAATAAAATACCAGCAGAAGTAAACAAGCAATAGTGGAAGCATATATAATTATAACGGTACAATGTAGCAAGAATAACCAAGATAGAAAATACAATACTCAACTGAGAGGTGAAACATGCTAGGACTATGCATGTGCCAAGTGTATACAATGAAAATGAATGTAAAGACACAATGTCTCCAAATGGGTCCTGAACCACGTTCAGTTCCCTCTTCCATGCTCCAACCTCAAATATCACTCTAACTAGGGATCTTGCCCTTGTCCTGTCCTGCAACAACAAAGTCTATTCGGGTACCATTCAGGTGGCCCAAGTAGGGTGTGAGTACGACTTAGTAGATCACCACCAACTGTGTCAAAAACAATTCTAGTCATAAGCAGTGTATGCAGTTGCATTAATAATAAATAAAGACAATAAGTAAGACAATTATATTTATCCAATTAACCTTTTTTAAAAATGTTAAACATCCAGGTTCTCGAGAACACCCAAAATATAATGCCTGCTTTGACCCATGTAGGAGCCTAAACCATTTGCATTGTTCAATTCATAATTACTATGTCACAATATTAAGTTTATGAAATAGCCAAATGAAACCATAGTACAAAATAAATGAAAGAGTGTAGAACGTCATGTCTAGCACACATGTGAGTATTTGGATCATCAGTCCCTGTCTCACAACCCCATGGGTATTTGGAGCATCAGTCCTTGTCTCATAAAATATCAATTTTATGCATGTCATTAGTTCTAGAACACCATGTCTAGAACCTCTGTGGGTATTTGGAGTGTCAGTCCGTGTCCCACAACCCTTTTTCAAATCAAATATTCAATTCACATATACAACCATATTCAAATGTTTAATCATCTTTATCCCTCCATCATAACTCTCAACCATATTCAACTAGATCCATAATTCACAAAGAACCAAATAACCAAACCACCAATTAATTGTTTATTCCATGACATTTATAAAACTTTATACGCCTAACAAGATGAGACTGTGGGATTGGATTTAGACTACCTACCTCGATTTATTAATGGATGTTAGACCAACGAAAAACCCCAAAATCTGAGTGGCACAACGTCGTCAATCAGGTTCTAGATCTAAATCCTTAAAACCAAAATAAGATCAAATTCATCAAGATCTTGAAAAAATAGATCTAGATCCACAATCCTAGATCTATACCTTAACTCATAGGTTTAGATCCATGGAAATGATGGAAATATCCCATAAAAAGATCAAGGAAAGTTAATGGAAATAATGGAAGAAAAACAGGATAAAATCCACTTACCTATGGAGATAAGATCTTTAATCCGAGCCTTCAATCTTAAGAAAAGGTGTTCGGATCGCCTTGGAATATCTCCAAGAGGATTTGGAAACACCTATAAATTGACAAGCATGAGCCAAGGTCGGAAAATATGGAAATCCCTGAGGTTCAAGTGGTTTTAAAAAAAAGGTTTTCGGAATTAAAAACCATGCGCACGGTTTCCTGGACAAGGGGGCACAGTTTGTCAAACTGTGTGCAAACCATGCAGACCTCACTATCTAGATTTTCATGGTCCGCACGGTTTGGTCGTACGGTTTGTCAAAATGTGCACAAACCGTGTACAACCCACTGCCCTTTTTTTCTTAATAGTTCACCCAAACACACCGCAAGTCACTACTCCAAAAAAAGAGGTACTTAAAAACATCAGAAGTACCTGTAAACATGCCCGAGATTGACTCCAGAAAAGGCCAGGATCTTACAAAAAGCATAGATAAAGGGGTCTTTTATCATCACTTTTAAAAGTATAGATAAACATCCTATTTATCGACAATTTTAAAAGTACTAATAAAAGAACCATTTACCAACCCTTTAATTTAGCATTTTTAAAGGAAACATTTATCTGCCCTCATAAAAGCACTGACAAAGGACTTTTATTTTTACTTTCATAAATGATGATAAATGTTATTTTTATCAGTGGTTTTAAAAGCACTAATAAATGGTCTTATTTATTAGTTCTTTTAAAAGTGATTATAAAGGACCTATTCATCAGTGCTTTTAAAAGCACTGATAAAGGGTCATATTGCAATGTGCTATAATAACACATTGTAGCACCAGAAACACACCGGAAAGACATCACATATCATAAAAAACAAGTCCCAATACATTATTAAAATAAATGAAATTTACAACAAAAATACAAGAAAAAAACTATATTATAGACATTTTAAATATTATATTATACAGTTACATAAATAAAAATTATTACATACATTCAAAAATAATCCTAATAGTTAATGTTACCATGATTTCCATTGACTTTATTTTTCAAACTACCAACATTGTATGAGTAGTTTTGAACAAACAACCTCAACTTGAAAAAAAATAATCCACCTGTATAAGAAAACAATTATTATGAGTAAAACTAAAAATAAATAAATTAAAACTAAATATGAAAAAATACATTAATTATATAGAAAATTATTTTAATATGAAAATATCAAGATTACCTCTGTGATTGAGTAGTAGAAGGAACTTGAAAGAAAATGATTAATATCAACACTACAAGAGTGAAAGTATTTGTGAGATAAAAAGTCTTTGGATGTTTTGGTGTAGAAATGGATGAAAGTTGTATATAGAACCAAAAATCAAAACAAATAATCCTCCTATATAAGAAAAAAAAATATTATTTGAGTAATACTAAAAAGAAATAAATTAAACATACTTATGAAACAATTCATTAATTCTATGGAAAATGATTTTACTATGAAAACATCAATATTAGCTCTATAATTGAGCTGAGGTAGCATCATTGCTCTACCTATAAAGAAAATAGAGGTAACTTGGAAGAAAGTGATAAATACACCACTGAAGGGGTGAAAAGGTTTTAAGGGATACAAAGCATGAATGCTGGATAGAGCACCCCAAACTCGAACAAAAGAACTAACCTATATAAGAAAACAATTATTATGTTAGTAATACTAAAAATAAATAAATTGAACATATATATAAAAAATACATTAATTCCCTGAACAATGATTATACTATGAAAACATCAAGATTACCTCTATAATTGATCAAGGGTAGCATCATTTCTCTTTATACAAAGGCAGGGGAGGCAAATTGAATGAAAGTGATAAATTCACCACTATAGAGGTGAAAAGGTTTTAAGGGAGAAGCAATATGAATGTTGGACAGAGCACCCCCAACTCAAACAAAATAATACACCTGCATAAGAAAACAATTATTCTGTGAGTAATAGTAAAAATAAATAAATTTAACAGAAATATAAAACAATACATTAATTCCATGGACAATGATTTTATTGTGAAAAATATTGAGATTACCTCTGTAATTGAGTAGAGGTAGTATCATTTCTCTCCCTATAAATTAAGTATAGGTAACTTGAAATAAAGTGATAAATGCACTATTGTAGGGGTGAAAAGGTTTTAAAGGAGAAGGAGCCTGAAATTTGGGCAGAGCACCCTCAACTTGAACAAAAGAATCCACCTATATAAGAAAAAAATTATAAAGTGAGTAATACTAAAAAGAAATAAATTAAACATACATATGAAATAAAACATTAATTCTATGGACAATGATTTTATTATTCAAACATCAATTTACCTCTATGATTGAGTAGAGAGAATGTTTTTTCTCTTCTTGCAATGGCATGGCACATGGAGAGAAATATTCTAAAATAAACGAACTCTACAAGGAATAAAGAAAATTAAATCAATGTTATATTATATAATTTTTTTTAGTGAAATAGAGAAATTATATTGTAAAATTGTATTTTCATCTATCCATAGGGTTTCCTTCATTATAGTTTGTTCATTAAAGGTATTAGTAACATAATCATGTGAAGAATACATTATCTGAATGAGTAGTCAAAAATTTAATTTATATTATGTTAATTAATTAGAGAACATATAATATTAGGAGTAAAAACATAATATATTAAAAACAATTTTACCTTCTCATTGAAATCTATTTATTATTTTAAAGGTTTCACGGATTTGGTTCCTCTTTTGAGAATCCAAATCCACTCTTTGTGGTTCCCTTTAATGTACAAGACATTGTCTACAGTGGGACTAGAATGAACTGATTGTGATGTCCCAATGAAAGGGTCATCCTAAATTTTATTTTTTATTTGACTCAACATTTTTTTAGTATCCATTAGGAAAATAAACTAGTTCTTGTTTGTTGGATTAGAGACATAAAATACTTGCACTGGTTGTGATTCCATTATGAAAAACTCATCTTTTTTCCCTTTTACACTGAAATTCACCTTCACAAAGCCCATTTAATCAACTATCACTCAATTGATATTGTTCTCCCATTTACAATAGAAAAGAGACAATTTAAATTTTTTATAATCCAACTTGTATATCAGTTCGAAAATTCCAAAATATGACATATTTCTACAAATTGGTTTTCTATAATTGGAACAAGATATGTGCATTACTTCAGAAACAATCATACCACCACTGTTTTTCATTGTATCGAATTCGACAAGTTATTTTTTATTGAATTTATAGACATTGATTACAAACCCAATGTATGATATAAATTTTTCATTTGGTTTTCTAGCTATCCATTGAAGTCATTCAGAAATTGAATTCATATTTTTAGACAAATCCTTATAAATTTGATATATGAACCATGCTATGAATAATTGATCATGTGTATCTAATATCCATCTTTCAGACCTTGATGAATTCAAATATCTAATAATTTCTTTACGGGATTCAATTTATGGATCAACATATTCAATATTATGTAATATGTAAAGATGTTCTTGATCCTGCTCTATCAAGGTAATTGAAACAACATCTCTTTCAGAAATACCTTCACCCATAAGTTGTTTTCTATGAAGAGACTTTGGGAGACTGATGATTTAAATATCTTATAGGTAATTGGTATATAATTCAACGGCTTCCTCAACAATACATCATTCTACAATACAACATTCTACCTAACTTTGATTCTTGACATACCCTTTCAAAATCACTATATACTTTTAAATGGTGTATATCCATCTCTAATGGACAAAACCACATAGTCCAACCTCTCTAACCAATTGAACCATCATGTGGACCATTATTTCAATGAATTATAGCAGGAAGAACATCTATAATTCACATAATATGATTAAAATATCCTTATTCATGATAGGAAACATAATCGGGACTACAACTTTACTGCATACAGATTTGAAAAATAAGTAGTGTTTGGATAATGTATGTCATACATTTTGAGCCAGAATGCAACAAAAATCAATAGTTATTAAATCTTTCATAAAAACCTGACATCCATGTAATTTTAGTCATTGTAAATTCAAATTATTAATTGATATGACATTCTTTATATTTTATGAATACCCCTGTGGAACTATTACACTCATAATAAAAAGGATAAATTTTAATTTTTTCTGTTTAGATAGAGTGTAAGATGATAAAGGAAGAAACGTCTTCCTTTTAACCATCAACGGTGCCAAAAATTCCCTTATACCCATTTCAATCAAGTCCAACCTATCCTTGATTCCATATTTCATTTTTTAGAAACATTTAATAATGTGCCAACAATACTATAAAATATATTTTTTCTACATGAATGAAAGCAATAAGCTATGTGACATACAAAAAATTGTAATATGATAATTCAAAGAAAATTGATCGCTTCTTCCAACCTGCTTTTTATGGTTTTCTGAAAATGATTTTCCAAAAAAATGTCAATATTTCATACTTTTTCTGTATAGTTGATCACCAGTTGCTGGGGAGAGTGTTGTACCTTGTTTTATATTCCCATCAAATTCTATCATCCAGGATCGGTTTTTATGTGATCAAGATAAAAAAGTTCGATGTCATAAAAACACATTCTTTGTGGAATGTTTCAACCAGATTTCATATTTTCATTTTTTACAAATGGGATACCCCAATATGCCTTTAATGCTATAGATTGATAAATTTCCTTAAGAGGGGAAGTCATTTATCATTTGGTAAAACATGGACCACAATATGAGTTCTTCACTTCTATGAGAGCAATACATTGTAACACCTATATCGCAAATTAATTTCAGATCTTCAAACAATAGTGCCAAATAGACATCAATATCATTACCAGGTTTCTTTGGTCTAGATATAAGCTGATTCAACATAATGTATTTGTGATTCATTCATAACCATGGAGGAGAGTTATAATTTACCAACATGATGGTCTATGTACTATGAGTACTACTCTTTACACAAAAGGATTTATTCCATCTATAGATAATGCATGATGAATGTCTATCAGCTCATCAAAAAATTCAGGAAACTCGTATGCCTTGTGAAGTGATAATACGATGTGAATAATATCAATTTTCATACCATGTATGCTTTGAAATGTGAATCGGTTAAATTCATGAGATAATTTCTTGTTTATTGCAATGTAATATGTAATGATTTATATATTGTGAATTACATGTGGCAGAAGATTTGGGCCTGACTCTTGTATGAGTAGAAATGTACTACGGTTGAGGTGATTTTGATCACCAGGATTGGGCAACTCAGTTGTCGGTTTGAGTAAATGTTGGTTTTCAGAACGGGCATGGCCCGAGGTACTTTTAACACTTGGATCTATTGAGGGAAGCTAAGGAGGCCATGAGGCTGGGATGACATGGGTATGGGTTACGATGGGGGTAGAATAAGGGTAGTTATTATACGCTGACTCTTTACTACTTTCCTTATCTATGTGATATATATATATTGTCATATATATGGGCTGTATGACCATCATGGTATTCAAAAGGTTCCTCCTAGATGATTCAGATGGAGCATCACATGGGTGATGGTATAGTGCCACAAGAGCATGATCAGGTTTCAACACCTGAGGGGCAGGTAGAGCATGAGCCGCAGATATAGGCTCAGGGATAGGATTAAGTTCAGGATCCAGTGCAGGCAGGACAGCCTCCTGTTTTGGAAGCATTCTGAACATGGCTCGACGAGCAGCTCCGAACTAGCCTGGTACGAGTCTTGCAGGGGGTCGACAGAGGGGCACAAGGTACAAATCCCTCCATGGAATATCTGACATGGGACTTCCAGTCGTAGCACCCACTGCTTTTTCATGGTAAGGGTGGTCTACAGACGGCCGATAACTAGATAAATATCTTTTATATGATCTTCAAGAAGCTCAATACTCCTCCAAGGTGGAGGGTCAAGCTAGCGATGTACATGCTGTGAGGACTTGTGAAGTGCTGGTGGGATGTGCAGGTACATGCTCACAGACATGAGGGACTAGCTTGGAAGGAATTCAAGGACAAATTCGTTGAGAAATTTTCTTAGAGACACCGAGGGAAGAGAGAGCTAAGGAGTTTTTGAGCCTTTAGTAGGGTGAAATGTCCATCATATACTTTGCAACTACTTTCACTGATCTGTCTCACTTTTCACCAGGTATGGTAAGCGATGACACCTCGAGGGTGAGTCACTTTCAAGATAGCTTATGACACGCCATATGGGTGCAGTTAAACATCTTCAGGTTGAACTTGTTCTCAAAGGTGGTGAATCAGGCGCTCATAACTAAGGGAAATTTGACGAATATGTCCCATTTGAGATTGAAGATAACTTCAGGTGACAGTTCATATAGCAAGAATCGAGGTTAGGATGAGTTCCATTAGGGAAGTCAGGCTAAGGAATCAGCTGGATCACCTCATGGAAGTTCAACAATGGTTTGATTTCTATTTGGGAATCCATGACATGTACGAACTTAGTGTTATAGGCCTCCAAAGAAGTGCCAAGCATGTGGATAGGTCAGACATTTGGAGTGGTTCTGCAGGTATCCTTGTTAGATAGTCAGCAAGTAGGGACCAGGATAGTCAGTGGAATCCGAGGTTGATTCCAGATCGGTACTCGATGAGGTTAGCCGAGCCTCAGCTACACATAGAGGATGTGGAAGAGACAGTGGGACCCAGCTAAGGGGTCAGTGGCCGGTTACTTGTGTATCACCACAGGGAGGATATGCTTCAAGTAGCTATTTGTTAGTCCAGGTATATGCCGTGGAGCTTTCGGAGGCTGAGAAGGCTGGTGAGCCGACGACGGTTAGAGGTACGCTACGGGAATGGACGTGATTACTTGTTTTCCTTTTGGAATAGACTTTTGAGGAATGTCTATTTTTAGTGCATGAGGTGAACATGATATATGTGGACTAACTAGATGTTGGTCAGTGGGATTGAAACCATTTTAGGTGTGTGATACAATTATATAATTATATATATATATGTGTGTGTGTGTGTGTGTGTGTGTGACGCAACAACATGAGCATCAAGGATGTAGGTTACTTGAGGTGTTGTAGGCATCAGGAGCATCGAGGATGCAGGTTAATTGAGGTTCCATGGGAATTGGGGCATCAAAGATGTGGGTTTATTGAGGTTTATGGCACAAGGTTTTATTTTGAGAATCCATGGGATGCAGGACCTCATGGAGGTGAACACTGATGTGGTGTGGGATATATTTGGGTGTCAGAAACGACACGAGAGAACCGATGAGGTGAAGGGGTGATGATGCATCACGGTAGGACTATAGGTCCAAGAAATAGGTTATTGGACCTTTTCTTGGTTTGATTTTTGTCAATTTGAGACTGAGTTAGGAAATTCCAAAGGTGGGGATCCCCTTGAGGAATTTAGCCTGGACCTTTGAGACCAGGGTAGTCCGGGTTTCCTTGACCAGGATGGATATGTTGGGTGCCATCTCTAGGTTCAATTTGATATCTCAGGTATGAGCTATGTTAAGTGTAGTACCATCAGTTTCTGTTATGTAACCCTTTCTTGATGCTTTTCATGGTTTTAAAGTTAAGGGTGTTGAATGGGAGAGTCAGGAGAACTTGGAATGATGTTTGGAGGCAAAGGGGAAGTCGCACGGTCGGTACACGATTTTTCTAACCGTGCGGCCAAACCATGCATAGTGGGTCTTGGAGGAAGTGGCTTCCGCACGGTTGGTGTACAATTTGTCTAACCGTGCGGCCAAACCGTGTGTGAAGGTTGGCCAAGGCAGAAGCTAACGCACGGTTAGCGCACGGTTTGTCAAACCGTACGAACTAACCATGCAATCACTTAAAGTTAGATCCTAAAATTGTGGATCTAACTCATTCTGCCTTTAATTGACTTGTTTAAACCTCATAACCGGCCCTAACTCAGGATTACTCTCCCTTTAAGGTTGTAAGACTTCTCCCAAGAATTCTGAAGGTGATCCGAAGGCTTCTCTTGGCGAATCGAAGCCGGATTCTTAAGGTATGTTATCGTTCTTGATCGGTTTCTTAGATCTACTTAGATCTACTTCTCCTCTTATCTCGTTTTCTTAGATATACACCCGTTATGGGTAGATCTAAGGGTGTGGATGCCAAATATGACAATATTTGGTCTTGGTTGTGTTAGGAGAAGAGATCTAAGGAGGTTTTTAGAGTTTTGACCCGGTGGTCTTGAGCGTTCTTCATCCGTGGCTTGGTTTCACCCAATTTGTTGAGGTAGGTGGATTCACTCTTGATTCCTCTTTCTTAGAACTTGAAGGCTTAGCTTAAAATTTTTTTACTTGATTGAAATGGTTTGTTTATCTATTATGAAAGAATGGTTGAAACCCCTTTTTAGTAATGGGTGATGAAATTTGTGTGTTTTTAGAAAGCAGTTTTTGAAGTAAATTTAAAATGGTGAGTTTCAATTAGATATGGTTTTGATGCTTGAAAGAAATGGTTTTCAATAAAAGGGTTATGATTTATTGAAAGGTTTTGAACACACTTGGTTTTGGGCATGGACTTGCATGGATTGTGGTGTGTGTTCATATGCATTGGGATGGATAAGAGCGAGAAGTCCCCCCATCAAAAGGTTGGGATGGATAAGGGCGATAAGTCTTCCCATCAATAGGTTGGGACAGATAAGGTCGTGAATTACCCCCATCAAGTTAGTCCACTAAGTGACGGCTTAGTGGAAGGATAACTCACCACTCGCGAGTATAGGGAGGTCCAGGTTGCATGCACGGTTGGTTGTGTGGATTGGTGGAAGGGAAAGAATGTGCCAAATGGAAATGTGAATGGAATTGGGAACTTTGCTTAGTTTCTTTTTTTAAGAAAGATGGGTTTTTTTGGAAAATGGTTTTGACATGGAACTTTTTTATTTTGAACTATTTTGGAATTGTTTTATATAATTTTTTTATATAAATGTGCTAACATGTTTTATCCTAGAGGCATGGGTTGGGAAGTCATCAGGGAAAACCTAATGAGTTTCATTACTCACCCCCTGCTTTGGCACGTTGGTGCTTTTGCAGATGTCATATACCGGTACGTTGGAAAAGGTAAAGTGTCACATGTTTAGAGCACTGCTTCATGAAACTTGGGATGGTTCGTGATGTTGGAGCTTGGAGCTTGTGGAGCATGGAGTTAGGTCATTGTCTTGTAGTCTTTGAGTTGTCTTTCCGCTGTTTACTCTGATGTTTAGTGTTGGTTTTCACTGTGGTAATTTTGGTTGGTTTTTGATAAAATTAATGGTTGAGTTGTTTTGGTTTTAAATCATGCAACATATAGTGGTTTCTTGGAGATGTTTATCTAGTTTTCTCTATTTGTTAGTTATTTTATGTTAAAGGTTAAATCGTCCCCCATGTATTTTGAAACCCTTCGACATTTATTGCCAGCCTTTGGCGCATTGGGGATGTCACTTAAGGCCAAGTAATGACTCGTTACACTCTCAAGACAATGAGAATTGGTGGGTCATTACAAATGGTATCAGAGTGTTTGGTCCTTGGGGTACAAATTGTATCAGCTTGTTCGGTCCTTGCCTAACAAGTGGTCATCGATGTTCTTGGTCCTGGAGTTGAAATTTCTTCTTGTCTATTCCTTGGGTGATCATCTTAGACAGGAGTAGGATTGTCGAAACTTGAAATGTATAGCATAAAAGGATGTAGCTAACCCATTTATGCTGAACTTTAAGTTACCATGGTGTTGGGTACATAAGTGTTTTGGATACACTTCTAGAATGTTACAAATCTCATTGTCATGGGTTTAGCCAATGAGATGAGCATGACATGCATTAGAGGAATGAATTCCCACTAAGATGGCATATCTCATTACGAATAATGATTTATGATTTTGGGAAAGGTACAAATTTTTGAAAAAGGCATAAATTGATTTTCAAATGAAAGATTTTGAAAACTGGATATTTAGTATATATTGAAAACGGGTGGATTTTCAAAACATATGTGGGATGTTTTCAAAAATGGTTGAACATGTGGATAAGTTTGATGGTTGGAAAACAATTATGTGATAGTTGATGTGATAGAAATTGAAGTGCTAAGCCTTCAGTTTCTAGGAAGTAAGACTAATGGCGTGTGTTGTTTGTATAGAAAATGGCACCTGTTAGGCATCGTAGAAACCAACCCGAAGAAGCTGTAGAGAATGTGGTTGCACCTGAACCATGTGTGAACCAGGATCTGGTTCAGAGTATCATTCAAGAGTTCCAGGCTATGGACACAGGGAATCAGAGGGATGAGTTAAGGAATGAAGATCATTCTGTCCAGTTCCAGAAGCAGAATCCACCCATCTTTTGGGGTGATTCTGATCCAGAACGGGCGGAGGTGTGGCTGAGTAGGATGAATCATATCTTCGATTCCACTAGCACACTAGTAGAGCTGAAAGTAAAGCTGGCGACGTATATTCTCGAGGATCTTGCATGTTAGTGGTGGGATTTAGCAGTGCAGGCTAAATTGGATGAAGGCCTTACATGGGATGATTTTGAAGAATTGTTTAAAAAACAATTATATCCTCACACGTTCAAGATCTAGAAAACGACGGACTTCTTCAGCTTGAAAAAAGAGAGTCTCTCTATCATAGAGTATGTGGCTAAGATCATGAATTTAGTCTGTTTTGCACCATAGGTTGCGGTAAGTTTTTCTTTGAAGGAACGCATCTTTGAATCAGGGCTAAGGCAGGAGATTCGATCAAAGATTGCGGTGATCTATATTACGGATTATACAGAGATGGTAAACAGAGAAACGGTAGTTGAAAGAGACATATTGGGAGTTATTGGAGGAGGAAGTATGATGATACCCATGGGAACGGGTGGGAACTCTAATGCTGGGAACAAGCAGAAGAGGGACACCTACTTCCAAGGTGGGAGTGTGAATCAGAATCAGACGACTGGATCAGTGAATCTTCCTCCACGACCCATGATGAAAGCTGGGTGTTTTCAATGTGTCTCGACTGATCACATAAAGTGAGAGTGTACGACACAACCTAGAAAATGTCACAATTTCAAGAAGATGGGGCATCTACAACGCTATTGTTGAAATACTCCGAGGTCGGGTGCACGTGACACTTCCCAGGCATCGTAAGCATCGTATGCTTCAACAGGACGAGGACAACAGAGTCAGTCTCATCAGCATAACGAAGATAGCCATGGTGATTCTCGAAATACCATGACTCCTTAACCAGGGCAATCTTAGCAAGGAAACAAGAAGAACCGTGCATCAAAGAAGCAATTGTATGGAGCAGAGCAGATGATTGATGATGATTACGCTGGACCATCAACAGTAAGAGGTACGATTATTTTGAATTCTACCTTTATGAAAGTGTTGTTTGATACCGGTGCATAAAATTCCTTCATTGATTCTCATACTGTTGAATTTCTTTGTTTAAAAATGGAAATGACGCCTTCTATCTTGAAACTGAAAACTCCTCTTGGTGAAAGAGAATGTCAAGACTTCGTGTGTAGAGCATGTGCTATAACTGTTGATGGAGATAAACTGAAATGGGATTTCTCTATGCTAGATATGGATTTCTATGATATAATCCTGGGTATGGATTGGTTGACAAGGTTTAAGTCTCACATCGACTATTATAGGATAATGGTTAGTTTCACGACCAAGGACGACATCGACTATCTCTTTAGAGGAGAAATGATAGTAAAGAAAGGTGAAAAGAGATTGTTGTCACCCATGGTGGGAATTATTTCTTACCAATTGGAAGCATTGAATTTGGAATCATTGGAAGAGATCGGGAAAAATAGTTTCCAGCTGTGGTGGATCAATTTTCTGATGTTTTTCCTGAAAACTTATCAGGATTACCACCTATAAGATAAGTGGAGTTTACGATTGATATCCTTCCGGGAACAAGTACTATCTCACTTACATCTTATAGGATGTCACCAACGGAGTTAAAGGAATTGAAAGTGCAGTTAGAGGAGCTGGAAATAAAGGGTTTCATTCGGCCAAGCGTGTCTCCGTGGGCAATGCCAGTTTTGTTTGTAAAGAAAGAAGATGGAATTTTGAGGCTATGTGTGGATTATTGTAAACTTAACCAAGTTATGATAAAGAATATATATCCACTTCCACGCATTGATGACATATTTGATCAATTGAGGGGAGCTCAGTGGTTCTCCAAAATTGACTTACAGTTAGGATATCACCAGTTGCGAGTTCGGATGGAGGATATTCTGAAGACAGCCTTCAGAAGCAGATATGGCCACTACGAATACATAGTCATGACTTTTGGTCTTATGAATGCACCAGCGGTCTTCATGGATTTGATGAATCGGATA
The DNA here is from genome assembly GCA_963277665.1 of Viscum album. NCBI lineage: Eukaryota > Viridiplantae > Streptophyta > Magnoliopsida > Santalales > Viscaceae > Viscum > Viscum album. The sequence goes on from OY728157.1 coordinate 696,308,497, forward strand.
TTTAAGCCATATCTGGATTCTTTTATTGTGCTGTTTTTGGATGACATATTGGGGTATTCAAGAACAAGGGCTGAGCATGAGAAACACTTGGCGATAGCGTTGGAAATCTTGAGGGACCATCAGTTGTATGAAAAATTGTCAAAGTTCGATTTCTGGATACAAGAAGTACATTTTCTAGGCAATGTCATTTCTAAGAAAGGTGTTTCAGTGGATCTAGAAAAGATATAAGTTGTTCTTTCTTGGAAACTGCCGAAGAATGTCTTTGAAATACGAAGTTTTCTTGTTCTAGCTGGTTATTACCGACGCTTTTTGCGTGAATTCTCATGACTATGTTTGCCTATGAAAACATTTAAAAAGAAAAAAAGTGCATGTCAATGGACTGAGTAATGTTAGATATATTTTCAAGAGTTGAAAGTTATCCTTACATCAACACCCATCTTGATTTTTCTAGAATCAGGATAGGGGTATGTGGTGTATTGTGACACTTCGGGAACAGTGTTGGCTTGTGTTTACATGCAAGGAGACCATGTTGTTGCTTATGGTTCAAGGGAGTTGAGGGTTCATGAGAAGAATATCCCAACACATGATTTGGAGTTAGCTGCAGTCGTCCATGAATTGAAAAAATGGAGACACTATCTCTTTGGTGATAAATTTACTGTGTTTACGGATCAAAAAAGCTTGAAACACATTTTATCACAATGAGATTTGAATATGAGGCAGAAGAGATGGATGGATTATCTTCAAGTGTTCTACTTTGACTTAATTTATACACCATGTAATGGAAATTCGGTGGCTGATGCATTAAGCAGAAATTCGTATGCTCAATTGGCGAAAGAAGCTTCAGATGAGTGGCAGTTGATGTCGGTCTTAGCCAACATGCATGTGGAATGTAAAAACTGAGGTGATGTTGTAGTTTTATTTTCAGCTACGCTTGTCCCTAAACTGGTAAAAGTGGTCAAAGAGGCACAAACATATGATGTGGAATGTTTGAAAATGAGTTCAAAACTCAATGGTGGGGAGACCATTGATGGCAGGAAACCAGAAGCGGGTTCAATTTTGTGTTTCAGAGATCGGATGGTTGTACCTATAGTTTGTTAGGAAAAAATCCTTAATTCTTACCACCATTCAAGATGGGATGTACATCCGGGTACACAGAATATGTATAAGGCACTAAAGGTGCAGTTTTGGTGGAGCGACATGAAAAGGAAGGTGTCTGAATTCGTCTCGTGATGCTTAACTTGTCAGTAGGTTAAATCAGAGCATCAGATAATAGCTGGTATGTTATAGTCTTTACCTATCCCAGTATGTAAATGGGAGAATATAGCAATGGATTTTGTTACAGGTCTTCTAAGAATGGTCCGTAAACACGATGCCATTTGGGTGATAGTGGATCATCTAAACAAGTCGACCCATTTCATCCCAATTCGTGAAACCCATACAGTGGAAGATCTTTCAAAAATATATATCTAGGAAGTGGTAAAGAGACATGGTGTACCAGTGTCTATCATCTCAGATATAGATCCGAGGTTCACAGCTCGTTTCTGGAAATCCTTACAACAAGCCCTTGGGACTCAGTTGACTATGAGCATGGCGTATCATCCTTAGACGGATGGGAAATCCAAGAGGATAATACAGACGTTGGAAGACATGATTCGGGCTTTTATAATGGATTTTGGTGGCTCATGGGAGGATTATATAGCCTTAGTGGAGTTCTCATACAATAATAGTTATCAAGAATCGATATGAATAGCTCTGTTTGAAGCATTGTATGGGCGTCCTTGTCGTTCTCCACTTTGTTGGGTGGAAACAGGTGAGACTTCACTAGTTGGGACAAGCCTTGTTCAAGAAACAATGGAGAAGATTCAGTTTATTAGAAAGAGGATGGAGATGGCTTAGTGTCGTCATAAATCTTATGCGGATCATCGCCAAAGACCGTTGTCATTTGCAGTGAGTGATCATGTCTTCTTGAGGATCTCTCTAAGACTTGGAAAACGTCATTTTGGGAAGCAGGGAAAGTTATCCCCTCGATATATAGGCCCTTTTGAGATACTGGAATGGGTTGGAGAGGTGGAATATCGGTTTTCATTACCACCACGGTTCAGTGTAGTACATAATGTGTTCCATGTATCTCAGTTGAAGAAGTATCAGCCTAATCCTGACCATGTGATCAGATGGGATCATGTTGACCTAGAGATGGATGCTTCATTGGTACATATCTCGATGTGGATTGTGGATAGGAAAGATAATGTCTTGTGTGGAAAAAGCATCAGCCTAGTGCGGGTTTTGTGGCAACATGGTCAGATTCAGGAAGAGACTTGGGAACGTGAGAAAGAAATGAGAGAGCAGTGGACAAAACTCTTTTAGTCAAGCGATGGTTTTCTACTTTCTGAGGATGGAAAGGCCAATGGTGGGGAGAATGTAGTACTACCAGTTTTTGGTATGTAACCCTTTCTTGATGTTTTTCATGGTTTTAAAGTTAAGGGTGTTGAATGGGAGATTTGGGAGAACATGGAATGATGTTTGGAGGCAAAGGGGAAGTCGCACGGTCGACGCACGGTTTGTCTAACTGTGCGGACAAACCGTGCACAGTGGGTCTTGGAGGCAGTGGATTCCGCATGGTCGGCGCACAGTTTGTCTAACCGTACGACCAAACTGTGCGTGAAGGTTGGCCAAGGAAGAAGCTAACACATGGTTAGTGCACGGTTTGTCAAACCATGCGGACTAACTGTGCGGTCACTTAAAGTTAGATCCTAAAATTGTGGATATAACTTTTTTTGCCTTTAATTGCCTTGTTTAAACCTCCTAAGTGGCCCTAACTCGGGATTACACTCCCTTGAAGGTTGGAAGACTTCTCCCAAGCGTTCCAGAGGTGATCCGAAGGCTTCTCTTGGTGAATCGAAGCTGGATTCTTAAGGTATGTTATCGTTCTTTGTCACGACCCGTCCTCAGGGCCCGTGCCGTGACTACCCCAAGCCCGCCTTCCATAGGCCAGGGGCTGGCGACTAGCACCAAGGTGTAAATCCCGGTAAAAAGGGAAGGCATTGCCTTTGTAAAGTAAACAATCACACAGAGTACAAGCGGAAGAAGTAAACACTAAGTAAAAACTGAGTACAACAGTAAGTGCGGAAAGTAAAAAGGGGCTGGAAATACAAGCCCAACTGTAAAGTACAACTCGAAGGGAAAACAACAACTGAAAAGTAAAGCTGCTACGCCAAGCTGTCCACTGGAAATCCCACCTGAAGGGTGGGTACAAATAGCTCCTCTGCTCCTCGGGTCCCGCCGTCCGCTCCGAGTATGTCCGCCCAGTGGTCCACCTTCGGGTACCGCCTCGTCGTCACGTCCACCTCTGGGTACCGTCTCGTCGTGAGGTCCTCCTCCAGGTACCATCTCTTCGTATAGTCCACCTCCAGGTACCGTCCAGTCCTCGAACACTCGGCCTCTGTCAGCACTGCCCGTCGTCTGCAACCAACACAACGAGGTGCGGGCATAGCCCGTGCAGGGGTGAGTATAACGATACTCAGTAGGGACCCCGAGACCTTCAAGGTCTCACTAAACCAACAAGGATAACCACAAAGAAGATCTCAACAGATAACCTCTACTTAGGTATATGCCCATACATATACCTAAGTTATCAAGTAACCCATCTCAATCATGAGGAAACACAAGGATTGTGAAATCAATGGATAACCACTACCCGGGTATATGCCCATACATATACCTAAGTTAGCAAGTGACCCATCTCAATCATGAGGTAAACACAAGGTCAAAAGTCTCAGCTCAACCAGGATTTTCATTATCGAAACCGTAACTGCTGAAGAGCTCCGTCTCTGGAGTGTACAGTGGTCCTGTCACGACTCCGAGGTACTGCTCACTAACCTAAGACTGCTGAAGAACTCCACCCATCGAGTACTGCGGGCCTGCTGCTACAACCAAGCACTCCCATGTGCCGCTACAACCAAGCGCACCTCTGTCGTGTGTCTGCCGCTACAACCAAGCGCTCCCATGTGCCGCTACAACCAAGCGCACCTCTGTCGTGGGTCTGCCGCTACAACCAAGCACTCCCATGTGCCTCTACAACCAAGCGCACCTCTGTCATGGGTATGCCGCTACAACCAAGCGCTCCCATGTGCCGCTACAACCAAGTGCAACTCTGTAACACACCGAGTCGTTCGATCAGCAGTCGTCGGGTCTCAGCCAGCTACACGGTCTCTGTACTCCGCACGCTCGTCACTGGGAGGGTCCGCTCCACGAGCTACAGGTTGATACTCCAAGTATCTCAATGTCCCACGAAGAAGTATCTCAAAGGACCGCCACATCATAGGGGTCTCAACGCAACATACGGCGCGTCAATCGGACGCCCGGTCTGCGAGTTATTAGCCTTTTCGTCCCAGGGGCCCGGTTGGTTTCGTGAGCGAACCAAACCCGGCCGTATCTCAAATGTACCCCGAACTCTCATAGGGTAAACTCATAGGGACCATTTCTCAACGCGATCACTAACGCCGCTGACGGTTCGTCAAACGGACGTTTTGTCAGAATGATATCAGTTTTTCCGTTCCAGGGTCCCGGTTGGATTTCGGTGCGATCCAACCCGGCCACTATCCATCTGCATCCAAAACTTGGGCGGAGGATGCCAAAAGTTCCGTATCGTCAATAGGAACGCAACGCAATAGACGGCACGTCAATCGGAAGCTTGGTCTGAAAGTTATTGGTTTTTCCGTCTCACACCCACCCTGGGAAACTTCCCCGGAGGTCACCCATCCTGATCACTACTCTAGGCCAAGCACGCTTAACTATGGAGTTTTAACCACGTAGCCTTCCGAAAAGGAAGATGTACCTTGAGTATAGTATACCGAAACGACCGTCTCGATCCAAGGATCGCGTTGCCGCTGACGGCGAGTCGTTTGGAGGCCCGTAGCCCAAGATACGGGCATTTGACCAAAAGTGGTCCGAAACTGGGGGTCTGGGCCCGGGCCGACCCGGCCCGACCCCCCCTGGTCCGACCCAAACCGGGTCGGCCCGAACCGGTCCAGATGGACCCGGCCCGGCCGGAGGCGCGACCCGGCCGGCGGCGCGACCTGGCCGGCGGTGTGGCCAGCGCGTCGTTCGGGTGCCGCACGCGGGGGGCAAAGCCCCCCCCCCCCTTTGTGAAACCGCGGCCCCTTAATTGGGGCCGCTTGAAGACCCGGCCGTGGGAATTAATTCCCCCGGTCTCCACTGCCCGGCCGGCCCGCACTGGCCGGCCGGTTTCGCCACCAAGGACCGGCGACAGCCGGTCCTTCCTTCGCCGACACCGGCGACCCGGTGTCGGCCGCCGGTCATCTTGCTCCGCCGCGGCCCGGAACCGGCCGCGGCCTATGCCATTCGGTGTGATGCGACGTCATCGCTTCCCTCCGCCGCGGCCCCGCTCCTGCCGCGGCACCTTTGACTTTCTTCGACGCGATGCGACGACATCGCGTTCTTGGATTTCTTTCCACGACGCGGCGCAACGGCGCCATGCGTATCTTCCTCAATAAATCTTGTGGTGCAACGACACCACGTTTTCTCGTATCATCCTCAAGATACCATCACGAAAAACAAAGGAGGAGGGTCGGCCGTGTTTGTGCGGTCCGACCCCCTCGCGTTATTCAATAACAAAAAGGGTTTTAATCCACGATTATCACCAAGTTTGTATTCACGAACAATTAAATAAATAAACCCCTACCTCGATTCAGATACGGTGCACGTCAACAACCCGCGGAAGACGAGCGTCGCGGAGGTCGGGCGTCGCGGGGAAAGAACGTCGACTCCGTTGTCGTCGAGGTGCGTTCGAAGGGGAAACGTCGTTGGAAGAAGACGTCGCGTTCTTCGGTGGAGATGTTCTTCGTTGGAGGTGTTCTTCGCGTTCTTCGTCGATGTTGAAGAAGAAGAAGACTTAGCCTTTTCTCTCCCAAGTCTCCACCACAAGAACAACTAACCCCAAAATAAAATAATCCTCCCACTTATTTTATTAACCCAATATAGGTTTTGAATTTCAAGAGTTTGAAAATTCAAAACCCATATTTAACTCACTTAAGTTATTAACATAAGATGTTATAAAATTAAGGAGGTGTTAAGTTATCAAAACTTAAATGGGGGGGTTTAGAGGGGTTAGGAAAGTTAAGGAATTTGAAGAGGTGGGGAGGGGTTTGTGTGGGCCCCACCCTTTCAAATATCCACACATGGGATGTTGGATGGATGTGGGCCCACCAACAACTTCCCATGGGAGAAGTTAACAACTTAACATGAAATAAAATTGATTTAACAATTTTATTCACTTTTTTAATAAAACCCCAAAAAATTAACTTCTTCTCCCGCACAAACGCAGCTACGGTAAAGGTTCCCTTAAGCGATTACCAGCATTGCGAGTTCATCGGTGCAATCAGATTTCAATTCCGAGCACCGGTTCAAAAGATAGAAATTCCCGCTCGCTCGTTCACTGAACGTACCCGAGCCAAATTTCAGAAATTAATTTCGGGCACACCGGGCCTCGGAATCAGGCGCCGTCAGAAACTGCGTTCTTGTAAAATTCCAAAGAAAATTAAGAAAAAAATTTCCTTGAAATTTCCGGGTCTTTACATTACTCCCACCTCAGGGCTTTAAGTCCCCGTAAAGCTTCAATACAAACTAGGGTCACAAAAGCGGTACAGAGCACGCATCTGAGCCTTCCGCTCCCATGTGCTTACTTGGAGGTTCCGTACTGCCAAAGAAAGTGCACCCGAGGAATCGATCGTCCTCGTAGGATCTGCTCCTGTCGATCCTCGATCCCCACTGGAACCTCCGTGAAAGACACCCCATCGCCATCGTCCAGCTCTTCATGGTCGATGATATGCGCAGGGTCGAGCACGTATCTCCTCAGTTGAGATACGTGGAAGTCATCGTGCACCTGGTGCAACTGCGGTGAATGGGTCAAGCGGTAAACCACCCCGCCTACCCAGATGGGGACCTAAGAAGGTCCGCTGAACCCTGGAGATAACTTGCCGCCTTGGCAACATCTCCGTAAACCTTGTCGAGGTGAGACCCTTATAAGAACGTGGTCGCCATCCTCAAACTCCAGATGTTTCCATTTCCTGTTAGAACTGGAACTCAAACGACTGCTGCCACGAGGGTAAGGTTGGCCGATTCAAGAGTGATCGGTCGCACCCTCCCGTGAAAGAGTTTATCCCGTGCTGCCTGGGGTTTCCTTTTCACCGACCAAGGAAAACCCATCCCGACGTTTTCCTAAAACCATCAATTTGAGTATGAACAGTTATTTCCCATTCCATACTCAAACTAACGTCATAAGGCCTCGACGCTGTCACCAAGAGATTCCAACCGAAACTCTCGCCTCGAGGTTCTGACCACACCGTCGGCGTAAGCGTGATTATCAAGTCTCCTACCAAGGTATCTGTAGACGTGAGGATCAAGTCCACGGCTTACCAGAAACTCTAGGTCTGGAACAAGATTTTTGAAAGCATGAAATGATGCACATCGACGTCCGTTACTACAACATCTAGTAGTGGACACAGACTATCCCTTGAATCATTTCTAGAGCCATTGGGTCACACTCCTTGACCGCATGCAGGCGCACTCTTCCTCCGCCCTCCAGCTCCCTGAGCCTGGCAGGAATAACTAAGGCGGGTGGTTGTACCATGTTAGGATGTACACCACCTCATGCTGCTCTCCTAGATCTGCCTCCACGTCTACTGCTTCGTAGACTCATCTCTCCTTTAAGCTTCCTCTTCTTAACACGCCCGAGTCTCTATGACTGGAACCGGTTTCCTGTTTCTTACTGCACTGAGCAGTCTTCATCCTCTCTTGGATGTACTGGACCTCCTTTAGTCTCACAAGAGCTGCTATGATTTCTTCTTTGCCGATAAGAGAAACCCGGTCTCATCCCCTGGATGAACCACATTCGTTGCCTAATACAGTCAATTCTGACATGAATGATGCATTCATGCCATGGATGACGTCGTAAGGCCTCGACGTATCTACTAAGAGATCCAACTGTCACTCTCACCTCCAAGGGTCGAGTCACACTTTCGGCATCAGTGTGAGGTCACTGGGTCCCCTCCAGTAGAAATATCGAAAGTGAGGGTCAAGTCAACAGTTTAACCGGGACCACTCAGTATCAACCAAAAAAAAGGATAGGAAAGCAACAAAGATAAGTGTCTTTTTATTATTGTAGCTCATAGTACAAAGACACGAATACAAAGCAACATGGAACTAGAAGTACAAAGGACGTATCCACTAGTTCCTCTCCTGCCCACCTGCTCTCAGAGCTCTACTGCCTTGTCCACTGCTCGGCTGTTACTCAAGCACTCGCCGCTGCTTCTGTCTCAGTTGCTCCTCCAACACCCGCTGATCAATCGTACGAGGAGTCGGACAGTCACGTGCCAGGTGACACTTTCCACCGCAGGAGTAACATTGTCCGTTTCTGGCACGCCTGGCTCTGAACCCACCTCGGCTGCCCCGCACCACCGGTCCTAAAACCCGAGATCGTCCAACTGCTAGTCTGGTCCTCCTGGACCTCTGCATCATCTGTCTACTGCCCACAGATGACTCGGATACTGATCGAAAAGCACGCGACAAAGGCAGAATCTCCTGTACACGCTCGGGGTGTAGAGATACTGGCACAAACTCCACCCTGAAGAAGGTCTCGAAGTCTTCCCATGCGAAGTTCATCTCATCGCAAAACTGAAACAAGTGGCTCCACCACCTGCCTGCTGCTGCCTGAAGGAGGCTGGTAGCAAAGATCACCATGAAGTCTGCCGGCGTCCCCACTAGCCTGAAGACTCTCACCACAACCTCCAGCCAAACCTCAGCCGCCTGCGGGTCCGTCTCTCCCCGGAACCTGGGTGGCCTCTGGCGCTGGAACTCGTGCAGCGCGCTCAAGCGTCGTGCATCGCCTACTGCTGGGGCTGGTGGCATCGGTGGCCCAACGGGTAGCAGTACCGCTGGTGCCTCAACTGGGATAGGGCCCTGTACTGAGGCCTCGTCGCTCGGCGGGCTGTCAGTACGTACCACCCTCGGGGCTCTAGCTGGTCGTCCGTGAAAAGGAATTCTGAAAGAAACATCGTGACATGGTCAAACATTTATACCTGGTGAGCTGACCTGGTTTGAGCTGTTTTAAGGGAAAACCTTTGAAAACACACACGCAATTAGTGTTTTCGTGCACAAAGTCAGAAATCAGTTGTCAGGGTCCTGGTGTATGGATACGTCGGCCGCCCGCACCAACACTGGACTCCCTGAACTGAAAACCACACTCGGTACTCTCAATACTATTGCTTCACAGAAAGAAACATCATAGTTATAAGTTCTACGGTAGAACCAAACTCCTCTGATACCAATTTGTCACGACCCGTCCTCGGGGCCCGTGCCGTGACTACCCCAAGCCCGCCTTCCATAGTCCAGGGGCTGGCGACTAGCACCAAGGTGTAAATCCCGGTAAAAAGGGAAGGCATTGCCTTTGTAAAGTAAACAACCACACAGAGTACAAGCGGAAGAAGTAAACACTAAGTAAAAACTGAGTACAACAGTAAGTGCGGAAAGTAAAAAGGGGCCGGAAATACAAGCCCAACTGTAAAGTACAACTCGAAGGGAAAACAACAACTGAAAAGTAAAGCTGCTACGCCGAGCTGTCCACTGAAAATCCCACCTGAAGGGTGGGTACAAATAGCTCCTCTACTCCTCGGGTCCCACCGTCCACTCCGAGTATGTCCGCCCAGTGGTCCACCTTCGGGTACCGCCTCGTCGTCACGTCCACCTTTGGGTACCGTCTCATCGTGAGGTCCTCCTCCAGGTACCATCTCGTCGTATAGTCCACCTCCAGGTACCATCCAGTCCTCGAACACTCGGCCTCTGTCAGCACTGCCCGTCGTCTGCAACCAACACAACGAGGTGCGGGCATAGCCCGTGCAGGGGTGAGTATAACGATACTCAGTAGGGACCCCGAGACCTTCAAGGTCTCACTAAACCAACAAGGATAACCACAAAGAAGATCTCAACAGATAACCTCTACTTAGGTATATGCCCATACATATACCTAAGTTATCAAGTAACCCATCTCAATCATGAGGAAACACAAGGATTGTGAAATCAATGGATAACCACTACCCGGGTATATGCCCATACATATACCTAAGTTAGCAAGTGACCCATCTCAATCATGAGGTAAACACAAGGTCAAAAGTCTCAGCTCAACCGGGATTTTCATTATCGAAACCGTAACTGCTGAAGAGCTCCGTCTCTGGAGTGTACAGTGGTCCTGTCACGACTCCGAGGTACTGCTCACTAACCTAAGACTGCTGAAGAACTCCACCCATCGAGTACTGCGGGCCAGCTGCTACAACCAAGCGCTCCCATGTGCTGCTACAACCAAGCGCACCTCTGTCGTGTGTCTGCCGCTACAACCAAGCGCTCTCATGTGCCGCTACAACCAAGCGCACCTCTGTCGTGGGTCTGCCGCTAAAACCAAGCGCTCTCATGTGCCTCTACAACCAAGCGCACCTCTGTCGTGGGTCTCCCGCTACAACCAAGCGCTCCCATGTGCCGCTACAACCAAGCGCACCTCTGTAACACACCGAGTCATTCGATCAGCAGTCGTCGGGTCTCAGCCAACTACACGGTCTCCGTACTCTGCACGCTCGTCACTAGGAGGGTCCGCTCCACGAGCTACAGGTCGATACTCCAAGTATCTCAAAGTCCCACGAAGAAGTATCTCAAAGGACCGCCACGTCATAGGGGTCTCAACGCAACATACGGCGCGTCAATCGGACGCCCGGTCTGTGAGTTATTAGCCTTTTCGTCCCAGGGGCCCGGTTGGTTTCGTGAGCGAACCAAACCCGGCCGTATCTCAACTGTCCCCCGAACTCTCATAGGGTAAATTCATAGGGACCGTTTCTCAACGCGATCACTAACGCCGCTGACGGTTCGTCAAACGAACGTTCTGTCAGAATGATATCAGCTTTTCCGTTCCAGGGTCCCGGTTGGATTTCGGTGCGATCCAACCCAGCCACTATCCATCTGCATCCAAAACTCGGGCGGAGGATGCTAAAAGTTCCGTATCGTCAATAGGAACGCAACGCAACAGACGGCGCGTCAATCAGACGCCTGGTCTGGAAGTTATTGGTTTTTCCGTCTCACACCCACCCTGGGAAACTTCCCAGGAGGTCACCCATCCTGATCACTACTCTAGGCCAAGCACGCTTAACTATGGAGTTTTAACCACGTAGCCTCCCGAAAAGAAGATGTACCTTGAGTATAGTATACCGAAACGACCGTCTCGATCCAAGGATCACGTTGCCACTGACGGCGAGTCGTTTGGAGGCCCGTAGCCCAAGATACAGGCATTTAACCAAAAGTGGTCCGAAACTGGGGGTCTGGGCCCGGGCTGACCCGGCCCGACCCCCCCTGGTCCGACCCGAACCGGGTCGACCCGACCCGGTCCGGCTGGACCCGGCCCGGCCGGCGGCACGACCCGGCCGGCGGTGCGACCCGACCGTCGGCGCGACCCGGCCGGCGGCGCGACCCGGCCGGCGGCGCGACCCGGCCGGCGGTGCGGCCAGCGCGTCGTTCGGGTGCCGCGCGCGGGGGGCAAAGCCCCCCCCCCTTTGTGAAACCGTGGCCCCTTAATTGGGGCCGCTTGAAGACCCGGTCGTGGGAATTAATTCCCCCGGTCTCCACTGCCCGGCTGGCCCGCACTGGCCGACCGGTTTCGCCACCAAGGACCGGCGACAGCCGGTCCTTCCTTCGCCGACACCGGCGGCCTGGTGTCGGCCGCCGGTCATCTTGCTCCGCCGCGGCCCGGAACCGGCCGCGGCCTATGCCATTCGGCGGGATGCGACGACATCGCTTCCCTCCGCCGCGGCCCCGCTCCTTCCGCGACGCCTTTGACTTTCTTCGACGCGACGCGACGGCATCGCGTTCTTGGATTTCTTTCCACGGCGCGGCGCGACGGCGCCACGCGTATCTTCCGCAATAAATCTTGTGGTGCAATGGCACCACGTTTTCTTGTATCATCCTCAAGACACCATCACGAAAAACAAAGGAGGAGGGTCAGCCGTGTTTGTGCGGTCCGACCTCCTCACGTTATTCAATAACAAAAAGGGTTTTAATCCACGATTATCACCAAGTTTGTATTCACGAACAATTAAATAAATAAACCCCTACCTCGATTCAGATACGGTGCACGTCAACAACCCGCAGAAGACGAGCGTCGCGGAGGTCGGGCGTCGCGGGGAAAGAACGTCGACTCCGTTGTCGTCGAGGTGCGTTCGAAGGGGAAACGTCGTTGGAAGAAGACGTCGCGTTCTTCGGTGGAGATGTTCTTTGTTGGAGGTGTTCTTCGCGTTCTTCGTCGATGTTGAAGAAGAAGAAGACTTAGCCTTTTCTCTCCCAAGTCTCCACCACAAGAACAACTAACCTCAAAATAAAATAATCCTCCCACTTATTTTATTAACCCAATATAGGTTTTGAATTTCAAGAGTTTGAAAATTCAAAACCCATATTTAACTCACTTAAGTTATTAACATAAGATGTTATAAAATTAAGGAGGTGTTAAGTTATCAAAACTTAAATGGGGGGGTTTAGAGGGGTTAGGAAAGTTAAGGAATTTGAAGAGGTGGGGAGGGGTTTGTGTGGGCCCCACCCTTTCAAATATCCACACATGGGAAGTTGGATGGATGTGGGCCCACCACCAACTTCCCATGGGAGAAGTTAACAACTTAACATGAAATAAAATTGATTTAACAATTTTATTCACTTTTTTAATAAAACCCCAAAAAATTAACTTCTTCTCCCGCACAAACGCAACTACGGTAAAGGTTCCCTTAAGCGATTACCGGTGTTGCGAGTTCATCGGTGCAATCAGATTTCAATTTCGAGCACCGGTTCAAAAGATAGAAATTCCCGCTCGCTCGTTCACTGAACGTACCCGAGCCAAACTTCAGAAATTAATTCCGGGCACACCGGGCCTCGGAATTAGGCACCGTCAGAAACTGCGTTCTTGTAAAATTCCAAATAAAATTAAGAAAAAAATTTCCTTGAAATTTCCGGGTCTTTACATTCTTGATCGGTTTCTTAGATCTACTTAGATCTACTTCTCCTCTTCTCTCATTTTCTAAGATCTATGCCCGTTATGGGTAGATCTAAGGCCGTGGATGCAAATATGACAATATTTTGTCTTGGTTGTGTTAGGAAAAGAGATCTAAGGAGGGTTTCGGAGTTTTGACCCAGTGTTCTTGAGCGTTCTTCATCCGTGGCTTGGTTTCGCCCAATTTGTTGAGGTAGGTGTCTTCAATCTCGATTCCTCTTTCTTAGAACTTGAAGGCTTAGTTTCAAATTGTTTTCCTTGATGGAAATGGTTTGTTTATCTATTATGAAAGAATATTTGAAACCCCTTTTTAGTAATTGGTGATGAAATTTGTGTGTTTTTGGAAAGCGGTTGTTGAAGGAAATTTAAAATGGTGAGTTTAAATTGGCTATGGTTTTGTTGCTTGAAGGAAATGGTTTTCAATAAAAGTGTTATGATTTATTGAAATGTTTTGAACACACTAGGTTTTGGGCATGGACTTGCATGGGTTGTGGTGTGTTTTCATATGCATTGGGATGGATAAGGGTGAGAAGTCCCCCCATAAAAAGGTTGGGATGGATAAGGGCGAAAAGTCCCCCCATCAATAGGTTGGGACAGATATGGTCATGAAGTACCCCCGTCAAGGTAGTCCACTAAGTGACAGCTTAGTGAAAGGATAACTCACCACTCACGAGTATAGGGAGGTCCAGGTTTCATGCAGGGTTGGTAGTGTGGATTGGTGGAAGGGAATGAATGTACCAAATGGAAATGTGAATGGAATTTGGAACTTTTCTTGGTTTCTTTTCTTAAGAAAGATGGGTTTTGTTGGAAAATGGTTTTGACATGGAACTTGTTTATTGTGAACTGTTTTGGAATTGTTTTATAAAAATTGTTTTATATAAATGTGCTAACATGTTTTATCCAAGAGGCATGGGTTGGGAAGTCATCGGGGAAAACCTACTGAGTTTCATTACTCACCCCTTGCTTTGGCACGTTGGTGCTTTTGAAGATGTCAAATACTGGGACGTTGGAAAAGGTAAAGTGTCACATGTTTAGAGCGCTACTTTGTGATACTTGGGCTGGTTCGTGATGTTGGAGATTGGAGATTGTAGAGCATGGAGTTGGGTTGTTGTCTTATAGTATTTGAGTTGTCTTTCTACTGTTTACTCTGATGTTTAGTGTTAGTTTTCACTGTTGTACTTTTGGTTGGTTTTTGATAAAATTAATGTATGAGTTATTTTGGTTTTAAATCATGCATCATATAGTGGTTTCTTGGAGATGTTTATCTAGTTTGCTCTGTTTTTTGGTTGTTTTCAGTTAAAGGGTAAATCATCCCCCATGTATTTTGAAACCCTTCAGCATTTATTGCCAGCCTTTGGCACCCTAGGGATGTCTCTTAAGGCCAATTAATGAATTGTTACACTCTAAAGCCAATGAGAATTGGTTGGTCATTACATTAAGGAAGGGAGATTGAAAGAAACCGGGTTTTTGGAATGGGTCAAAATCCCTACCCAGTTTGAATTTTTGACATTCTATTGGTTTGAAATGTATTTTCAACTTGTTTTTGATTAAAATAGAGAAACTGGGCAGTTTCTAGAAAATTCTAGATTATATTCCGTATACCTTTAGAACACGATGTGTACCCTCGTCTTTGTGTGATGGCCATACATGGCATGAGAGCGTGTTTTCTGAGAAGAGTGGTCTATCCAAGTACACACTGTGTACTCTTAGTACACACCATGTAGTCTAGCTGTATATGAGGGATATACATGGCGTGTGGGGAATTCAGCGAGGATTAGAGGTAAAACCAATAACACACCATGTATGGCCTTGTACGTGTCATGTACGACCTTGTATACGCCATGTAGTCATGTCGGCAGGCCCTCGGTGAAACTCCCTCCGTCTTAGGAATTGTAAAATGATACCCATGACATGTACTCATATATACATGCCATGTATTTATGTTTTTTTTTCTAAAATGGGAAGTAGCCTCGTTTTGAGGTAGAAACAAAAACCCTCAATGGGTTTGAGTGAGGAGACCATCCAAAGATCATTTTACTTCCCAAGCCTTCATCTGAACCATGATTCAATCACCATTGGATGTATTAGAACCCACTTAGTAAGGACTTGATTACTCTTAAGCCGTTCATCTTGATTTCTGTTCTAAACCATGTTATGTGTGTTTGATCATTTTTTATTCTTTTGTAGATCTACCTCGATTTAGATCGAATTAGAGGTTGTTACCGGAGGAGGATCATCGTATGTGAATGATGTTGGTGCTTCATACCTTCTTTTGTGTTTTTGTGGTCATTCAGGGGTTGCGGCCTTCGGGCGTGACGTCAGGTATTGAGTAAGACCCATTTTCTTAATATTGAATTAACCGTATGCTTTGTGTGATGTCATTGGATATTCTCTTGTCTTATTATGCTTGAGCGAGGCCGAGTTAGAGGTCGTTTCTCATTTTGGGAATTTTGGCCAGGGGTACCAAAATGGTAATAATTGAACCATTTGTTTAAAATGATGATTTTATACTGTTTATTGAATGCTTAATATTATTATAGGATTTCAAGACCTCAGTACTAGTATGGGACAACACATTGCTTGTGAAATTCAACTGTTTAATTGAATTTCCTATTTACAGTGTTCCTGTTGCTTATATATATGCGATGTATGATATTGCTTATGCTAGAAACTTCGTGTTGTGTTGGGAATGGCCTAGATATTACTGAGTGATGTTGATCACAGGTTGGGCTTGGCCCAAGTTACATTGGGTGGTTTGACCACGGGATGAAGAGTCATGGACGTCGTCTTGAGGTAGTGTGACTATCAGGTTGGGCATGACCTGAGATACTTGGATGGCGAGGCCAATAGACTTGAGAGGCATGGTTGTAGGGACATGAGGTGTCAAAGATGTTGTGGCTTGGGAACTTATTTCGGTGATTACTTCTCACCCATAACCTTGAGTAGTGTGCACATAGGTAGACTCCGTGATGAGGTGGTTTTGACCACTTGTTGGGTAGAGGCCCCCGATAGATGCAGGTAGGTACAATTGATTTAGGGGTTCTTTCTGTAGGAAGCCATGTGGAAGGTGAGGATCCTTCAGGGGATAGCGTTGAGGCTATAGGGTTGGGGGCATAGGATCACCATTATTTGAGGGCAGATATCACTGTCCCTTCGGTTACTAATTTTGTGGAAGACATCACTGCTCCTCCAGTTTCTAATTTGAGAGAAGACATCGCTATCCCTATGGTTCCTATATGGGTATAGGCATTGATTCTCCTCATGTTGTTGTACCATGGGCTGGCGTGGGATCTCAAGTATGGTAACTATTGTTTGGGCGTGCCTCTGGGACGTCAGTACTTGAGACATGCGGTGTGAGGAGGCACATGGTTTTGGGATACGTGATTGAGATTCCAACGTTGGCCTAAGTTAGTGACACTCCATGGTGGATGATGAGCACCAGTGGAGTTTATGTTTATTTGTGAATAGTACTGTTTACTAATTTCCTTATAAATGCATGTCAGCTTAAACACTTATATTAGGTACTCACCATTGGGTGGTATCCTACTAGATTCGTCTGACACCCTACACGGGCCCTTTGGGGAGCGTGTAGACTTTATAAACTTGCGTGTAGGAAAATGGTCATCCTCAGAAGCTGGAACATTGTTATTGATTGTGATATGTGACCCTTAACCCTAGTGAGGTAAGGGAGAAATTTGACCTTGGCCTAGTATGGAAAGGTGTGTTTTCTTGGCTTTTAATAGGCACATTGTTAGGGTATTTCAATTTCATAATTTCACGTATGCCTTGTTAAGTGATAATACCATGTGAATAATATAACTTTACATGCTTTGTATGCTCTGAAATGTGAATAGGTGTAATTCCTGATAGAACTTCTAGTTTATTATAATGTGCTATGCTATGATTTACATATTGTGAATTGCATGTGGTAGATGATTTGGGCCTGGACCTTGTATGAGAATGCATGTACTATGGTTGAGTCGATTTTGATCACTAGGATTGGGCAAGTCATTCGTCAGTTTGAGGCAACATTGGTTGTCAGGACGGGCATGGCCCGAGGTACTTTTGATACTTGGCTCAGTTGAGGGTGGGTAAGGAGGCCATGAGGACAGGATGTTGTGGGCATGAGTTGCGATTGGGGGAGAGTAAGGGTAGTTGTTATATGCTGCCTCTTTACTACTTTCCTTATCTGTGTGATATATATATATATATATATATATTATATTTGGGCTATCTTACCATTATGGTATTCAGTGGGTTCCTCCTAGACAATTCAGATGGAGCGTTAGGCTGGTGATGGTATAGGGCCCCAGGAGCACGATCAGGTTCCGACACTTTAGGGACAAGTAGATAATGAGCCGTAGGTACATGATCATGGATAGGATCGAGTCCATGATCCAGTGCATGTAATACAATATTCGGGTTTGGCAGCGTTTAGACCATGGCTCGATGAGAAGCACTGAACTAGACCGACACATCTCTTGCAGGGGATCGACAGAGGCGCACAGGGTACAGAGCCCTCTATAGAATATCTGACATGGGAGTTCCAGTGGTATAACTTTCCTCTTTTTTAGGGTGAGGGTGGTCTACAGATAGTTGAGACCTAGATAGAGAGCATGAAGATGATCTTCGAGCAGCTCAAGATTCCTCTAGGGTAGAGGGTCAAGCTAGAAATGTACATGATGTGAGGACCAACAAAGAGTTGGTGGGATGTGTAGATACAGGCTTGCAGACATGAGGGACTGGATTGGAAGGACTTCGAGGATAGATTCTTTGAGAACTTTTTCCCAGAGACACTGAGGGAAGAGAGATCTTGGGAGTTCTTGATCCTTCAGCAGAGTGAGATGTACGTCATTGACTATACAAATACTTTCACTGACCTATCTCGCTTTGCACTAGGTATGGTAAGAGATGACACCTAGAGGGTTAGGTTCTTTGAATATGTCTTATAGAATTCCATATGGGTGTAGGTAAACATATTTAGGTTGACCTAGTTCTCAGATGTGGTGAATCAGGCGCTCATAGCTGAGGCAAACCTGACAGATAAGTCTTGCTTGAGTTGGGCAATAGCTTCTGGTGATGGTTAAGACAACAATAAGTGATGTTAGGATGAGTTCCATCAGTGCAGTCAGGCCAAGGAATCAGCTAGACCACCTCATGGAAGTTCAATAGTGGGTTTCTTTTAGTGTGGTAAGCCAGGACATGTCCTGAATCAGTGCGATAGGCCTCCGAAGGCGTGTCGAGCATGTGAATAGGTCATACATATGGATAGATTATATAGGTAGCCTTCTCAGATAGTCAGTAGACATAGACCAGGATAGAAAGTGGCATCCGAGGTTGATTTAGGATCAGTACCAGGTGAGGGTAGCCGAGCCTCAGCGGCAGGCAGAGGACATGGAAAAGATAGTGGGACCCAGCTGAGGGGTCAGTGACTGATTACTAGTGTAGAACCATAAGGAGGATAGGATTCAAGATGTCATGTGTTAGGACAGGTGCACACTATGGAGCTTCTGGTGGTTGAGCAGGATAGTGAGCCAATGAGGGTCAGAGGTACGCTGTGGCCGTGGCGTGATTACTTGTTTACTTCTTGGCATGTCCTTTTGAGGCATCTCTGTTTTGAGTGCACGAAGTGCACAGGATATATGTGGACTGACTAGATGCTGGCCAGTGGTATTGAAACCATTTTTGGTATGTGATATAATTCTATATATATATATATGTGAAATGTATAACATCTGGAGCATCGAGGTTGCGAGTTACTTGAGGTCCTATGGGCATCAGGAGCATCGAGGGTGCGGGTTAATTGAGGTGTCGTGGGCATCGGGGCATCGAGGATGAGGGTTAATTGAGGTTCATGGAACCAAGTTTTATTTTGAGAGTCAATGGGATGCATGACCATGTAGAGGCGGACACCAATGCGGTGTGAGATACATTTGGGTGTCAGAAACAACATGGGAGAACTAATGAGGTGTAGGGGTGACGATGCATCACAAGAGGACCATAGATCCTGGAAATAGGTCATTGGACCTTTGCTTTGTTTTTGTTTTTTCGGGTTGAGATTGAGTTAGGAAATTCCTACGGTTGAGAGACCCTCATGGAATTTATCCAGGACCATTGAGACCAGGGTTTTCTGGGTTGCCTTGATCGGGATGGGTATGTTCGGTGCCATCTCCAGGTTTTGTTTGATAGCTCATGGGCGATATATGTTAAGGAGGGGAGATTTTAAGAACTAGGATTTTTGGAATGGGTCAAAATTTCAAACCAGTTTGAATTTTTGATATTCTGTTGGTTTGACATGTATTTTCGAATTTTTTTTGAGTAAACTAGAGAAACTGGCAGTTTTTGGAAAATTTTAGATTACATGTCGTCTACATTCAGTACACGTTGTATACCCTTGTCAGTGTGTGACGACAATACATGGCGTGAGAGTGTGTTTGCCGGGAATAGAGGTCTAACCAAGTAAACGCCGTGTACTCTTAGTACACGCCATGTAGTATAGCTATGTATAAAGGATATACATGGCATGTGGGGAATTCAGTGAGGATTAGAGTAAAAACCAAGTACACGCCGTTTATAGCCTCATACATGCCGTGTAGTAATGTCAACAGGCCCTCAGTGAAATTCCTGCCATATTAGGAATAGTAAAATGATACACATGGCGTGTACTCATATATTCATGCTCTGTATTTATGTTTTTTTTTCTAAAACAAGAATTAGTCTCGTTTTGAGGCAAAATCCCAAACCCTCAATGGGTTTGAGCGAGGAGAGGCGACCAGAGCTCATTTTCCTTTGAGAGTCTTCATCCGAACCCCGATTCGATCGCCATAAGATGCGTTAAAGCCCCCTCAGTAAGACTTTGATTCCTCTTAAGCCATTCATCTTGATTTATGTTCAAAACCAAGTTATGTGGTTTTGAGTGTTTTTGATTCTTTTGTAGATCTACCTTGATTTAGACTGAATTAGAGGTTTTTTTCCAGATAAGGATCATCATACGTGTATGAGGTAGGTGGTTCATAACTTCTTTTGTATTTTTGTGGTCATTCAAGGGTTATGTCCTTCGGGCATGATGTCGGGTATTGATCAAGACCCATATTTCTTAATATTGAATTGACCATATTCTTTGGGGGATTCCGTTGGGTATTCCATTATCTTGTTATGCTTGAGCGAGGCTGGGTAAGAGGTCATTTTTCATTTAGGGAATTATGGCAGGGGTGCCAAAATGGTAATAATTGAACCGTTTGTTTAAACTACTGAGTTTAGACTGTTTATAGAATGATTAAGATTGTTGGAGGATTTCAAGACCTTGGTGCTGGTATGGGAAAACACATTGCTAGTGCAATTAAACTATTTAATTGATTTTTCTATTTATAGTGTTCTTGTTGCTTATATATATGTACTGCGTGATACTGATTATGCTATAAATTTCGAGTTGTATTGGTCATGGCCTGGATATTGTTGTGTGATGTTGATCATAGGTTGGTCTTGGCTCGGGTTACATTGGGTGGTTTGAGCATGGGATGGGGCATCATGGACATCGGCTTGAGGCAGTGTGACTGAAAGGATGGGCATGGCCCATGATACTAGGATGGTGAGGCCAGGAGACTTGAGCGACATGGTCGCAGGGACATGAGGTGTCAGAGATGATGTGTCTTGGGAACTTATTTTGGTGATTGCCACTCACATGGAACTTTGAGTAGTTTTCACATAGGTAGACTCCTTGATGAGGTGGTCTTGACCACTCATTGTGTAGAGGCCCCCGATAGATGTGGTTAGGTATAATTGGTTTGGGGGTGCTTTCCATAAGAATCCACATTGAAGGTGAGGAGCCTTTAGGGGTTAGCGTTGATGCTATAAGGTTGGGGGAAGAGGCTCACCATCATTTGAGGGAAGATATCGCTATCCCTCCGATTACTGATTTGAGGGAAGACATTTCTTTTCCTTCAGTTACTGATTTAAGGGCATACATCACTGTCCCTCCAGTTCCTATTTGAGGAAAGACATTGCTGCCTCTCTGATTATTGTGCCATGGGAAGGCATAGGCTTTTGAGCAGGGTTACTATTGTTTGGGAATGCCTTCAACACATCGGTACTTGAGACACACAATGTCAAGAGGTACATGGTGTTAGGTTACGTGACTGAGATTCTGGAATTGGACGAAGCAGGTGACACTCCACGGTGGCTGCTGAGCATCAGTGGAGTTTATGTTTATTTTCACATAGTACTATTTATTTATTTCCTTATAAATGCATGCCTACTTATACACTTGTATTAGGTATGAACCATTGGGTGGTATCCTACTGACATTTATCTCACACCCAACATGATACCTTCGGGACACGTGCCGACTTTATGAACTTGCATGCAGAAAAAGGGTCAGCCTCAGGAGATGGACCATTGTGATGTTTGGCATAGATACTAGTATGGACCTTGAGGTCATGACTAGATGTAGTGTACTTTTTTAGCTTCCATGTTTCTATATTAGCATGCTTACTTTAATATGTAGAAACTGTTGGTTAGATATTAGAGCCATTTATATAGATTGAAATGTATGACCTGCTAAGGATGCATGCTTGTTGTTTAGTAGTTATTTTAATTGATCACGGGCATGCAGTTCTGTTTACTTTATACTACTATCATTTATACTTTGATTTCGATGTTTATCTGTTATTTATTATACTTCTGCTCTGCGGGTCTTGTTCGAGTCTACTGAGTCTTTTATTTCTGCTATATGTTATATATTATTACTTGGACTAATACCATTATTATCCTGTGAGAGGGTATATCCTTTCCACTAAACCTATCAGACCCTCACTGCTAGTTAGCTGCCTTTGGAATCTGGGGAGGTGCACCTAAGGTGGTAACACCTGACCCATTTAGCACTGTTCGGGTGGCTGTTTGGGTCCAGGATGTTACATGGTAGTTCATTTCTTTCAGGTATCATATCATTCAGAAGAATAAGTAGTTCTGTAAAGATGGTGTCACTCCATTCATTGCCACCTTTCAAATTATATAACTCCAATACAACTGAAAATGTTGTGTAATTAGTACAACCGGTATACAATGGTTTCTTAAAACATTTATTTAACTCCTCAAACAACATTGGACAATCATGAAGGAAAAATTCATTTTCCATTGAAATTTATTCTATGTGATATCCCTTATCTTTTATAAATGTATTCATATAAAATGATTCATAAACATTAGTATCATCCCAATTGATGTCCACATTTAGTGTTTTAGTGTGTTTAGACCAAAATTTATAGCTTCGATCTATTCTGTGATAAATCAAATGTTCTTCCAACTCTTCCAGACTATTTTTCCTGAATAAAAACAATTTAAACATAGACATAGGATTTTAGAAGGTTCATATTCATTATTTATTGCAAACAAGATGAAATCTTTAACTACATCTCCATATTTGTTTTAGAAATGATTAGCGTGCTTCAATTTTAGGTTCACATAAATTCTAATTGGTTCATAAAGGATTAATTTTATAAAATATATAAATAAATACACATAAGATATTAATTATCAAAATTGAAAGTTATAGACAATTCTAATAAGGGAAATATGGATCATTTATACTAGAATATCTGAATTCCTATATATTCTAAATAAAATAATAAGAGCTGTTGGAATTTTTTAAAAAAATAGAGGGAGATAAAGCCAGATAATAAATGATATTATCACTAAAAATTATATGTTTAAACCAGGAGATGGATAGTGTAATGACCGTAGAATGAATTACCCAAACAACACTAGGGAAAATCATCTTATGACCTCTATCACACCTCAAAGTTACTAAAGGACGACTTAAAATTTTGTTATAAAAAAACCAAAGATGGGAGGTCGCCCCCCCCCAAATAGAAATAATTATTACGAGAGGTCGAAAAAAATTCAAGAATGACCCTTGGGGTCAATGGACATGTAGACCCAAAATCATCATTACTTAATATAAGTGAACCCATTATACAAACAACTGTGGAAAAAATGATGAAATTGTTATATGGATACAGATATATTTCATGACAATATAAAAATTCACTCACTTATAGTTTATAAGAAATATAAAATAGATACAAACCTGATATTTAGACATATCATGAACTAAATGCACCATAATGATTCAAAAAGTAAAGTCTTGATGTGATAAAAACTCATGTGCTTAACTAGGGATGGCCCCTTTGAATTTTCTGCATTAGAAAACTAAGAACTATAGTGAATTCTAATACACCCTAATGGCCCGAAGACCTTATTATTTTTATTTTATTATGGATATTCCCCTTTCTAATAGGAACTAGATACTATGATACATATAACCCATAGTGGAACATACATAACTCCACTAAATTGGTTCCTGAAAAATAGAATCTAAAGTTGTGTGTCTACTAAGGTGTCCATGAAAGGTGTCAACATATATATAATCATTAGGGAACCACTAATATGCCTCAAATCAGTAGTCAATAAACAAGAAAATAAATGAAAATTTATACAAATTTATATACATATATGGAAAAATTATTTAGTAAGAAGATATAAAACATAACAGTAAAACAATGATGAATAAATCCAAGGTTTAGGTTCAGATATAAACAAAAGATCATACAATAGTAGTCAAAACAAACAATGAACCAAAAATCGTTCCCTAAATAACAAATCATAAAGAAATCGTAAACAACAGATCATAAACAATTGATCATAGAAAAATCATAGGAGAGGAAATTAAAAACAAAATGAAAAATACACAAAGAAAATCAGAATTCTTACCTTGCTAGGTTGAAGGAAATTTGAGACCCTCTTTGGATGTCGTATGAGGTGTTCAGAGGCAGTCGAGTGGTGTGATTCAACATTCGATTCATTAAGGAGGAGGGCCAAAAGTGGGTAGCTTCCCCAAAAAGCTTCTATATCGCAAAGGGTACTCAATTGGTTAGGTTTTTAAAATAGATTGGGAAACTTTTATCAGCACTTTGTTTAGCACTCATAAATCCTCATCTTTATCAGTGCAAAAAAACACTGATAAAGATTCTTTTATCGGCGCTTATTACTGAAGTGCTGTTAAAGGATTTATAATTATAATTATAAATAAAAAATTAAATATTTATAAATACTTAATAAATATATATAAATATAAATATAGTAAATATATTCCTTGTATTTATTATAATTTTATAATTATAGAAATATTGTTAAAAAATATTATTTATATCATTATAAATATTTATATAATTATATATATATATATTTAATAAAAAAATAAAAAAATAAATGTAGTAAATATATTCATTATTTATGTAAATTTATTGTAAATATAATAACTATTTAAATATTCATAATTATTTATTTATAATCATATAAATACTTTAAAAAATATATTTATATATTTATAATTATAAATATATAACTGTATAAATATATTGAATGTACATTTATAAATATATTTATTTATAAATATTTCCTTACAAATATATTTTTAACATTATAATTGAATACCTAATTTTGAGTGCATGCATATATGTACAAAATGAGTGAATTTGAATAAATTAAGATTATATTTACACTTTAACAATATTGAAAAATGGATAAGTTCTATGTGTGTGCAAATTGTATATAAAAATGCATTAATTATACATATATGTGAAATCAATATAAATCATATTTGATCTATATTAAATTTAAAAATAAAATGAAATTTAATTATATGTCAAGTACTTTGCAATTATTCACTATTTTTAATTCATATTAAATTTTAATTATATACCTTTATTCAATAAATATATGAAAAATTAACGTAAAGAATATACATATTTTGTAATATATAATCATATTTATATGTATTAATATATATCTATATATTTAATATATATGATTTAATAAAATTAATTATCATAATTATATAATTAATAAAATGTTTAATATATAATAATGTATAATCAATCAATTCATTTTTATCAATAATTATTTAATTAATAAAATCTGTAATATATTGTTTAATAAATAAATTTTTTATTTTTAATTTGTTTAATTATTTCATTTTATCAGTGCTAAAAACGTGTTGATGAAAGAAATATTTATCAGTGCTAAATATAAAGAACTGATAAAGATTTTCATTATCAGCGCTAAAATAAAAGCACTGACAAAAGGTTAAATTTTTCAGTGCTTTCTTTATTGCTAATAAATATGCCATTAATCTGTGTTTTCATATAGAGATGATAAAAAACAACACTGTAAAAGGGAAGTTTTGTACCTGTGATGCTGAAGAAGGCCCATCATCACAATCTTATAGTATAAGGGAAACATGAAAAATCAAATGAAACATCAAAAAAAATTCTGAAGTTTTATATTCATTCCACGATCTCCAAATAAATCACAACCTTAGTCAAAGATATTCTTATAGGGTTTTCCTCACAGATTTTCAAAATCTATTGATAAGAACATCAATCATGAAAACCACCTTGGCTGACTAATAAATTCCACTTAATTACTCATTGGGTGACCCATTCCACCACAATCATAAGTATATGGTCATGATATTTTAGATAATTCTGCCCTATCATATCGAAACATATGGAAGGAAACTTCATCTGGAATAAAAATTAATACCCCAATGAATGAACCACCTCCTCTTCACTAATTAGGTTCACCGAGGGACAAGTGAACTCTTACACAACCATTGGGAATGATACACTAAGGAACAAACTTTACTGACATATTAATCATTTAGGATTCCAATCTAAAAACCCATCATGTGAACTAGGGTAGAATATCGTTTCATCATAGGATGTGGATGACATGTTTCCCACCTTAAATTAGAACCCTTCCACTTTTTCATCCAAGGTAGTTTAGACACATGGATGTACTACATTAATACCATTCCATAACACCCTTCTCAATAATTGAATGTGTTATGTTACCAAAAAAAAATATGATAATAAATATATCCCCATTTAGGATAGAATCAACCACCTAAAGAAAACCGTTCACACGATTCCACCATTTCACATACATATAATGATTTATTAGAGAACACTGAATTCCATGGAATAGGCTACACAAATCTAATATACTCAGCATCCACAGTCCTGGTTCATGAATACCAAATACCCTTTATGAATACAGGTTCAATACCACTATAACCCAATGTCCTGATCAACTCCACCATGAACCAACTCAAGGATAGATTTGGTGCACTACATCGCAACTCCAAAATGGTGGTAACATTCCTAATATGTTAGTAGATGTGTATGATATATTTTTACTAAGGGGTAATCATATATAACTATACTAAAGAGTCTATATATTACATGAAATTTATAGGGAGGAAATTTATTTTTTACACACTTAGCGTATGAACCCTTGCTCAACATTTAAGGAGAATCTTCCAAAACATCTAAAAGACTGACTTCTTTTGTCACATTTAAGGGTATTTACCACTAAAATAGATATAAATTATTCTATTCACACATAAATCAACACTTTATTCCAACAAAATAGGGTAATAGGTTTACACTAAGGATAGTACCTTCACACCTCCTCCCTACAATATGCCCATAGTTAATATCACTCTTCTAGGAGGATGAATGATTGTTACTCAAAATTAATGGAATATTTATAGAAAACAAATATACTTCCCTAGGTTCCACTAGGATGTCAAAATCCATGATTTATGAACCTATTTAAATAGAATATTCCTACACAGAACAACACGAGGGTCTTGGTCGTAATTGAGATCAGTAAAACTATGGATCACATCAGTTGCAACCGAATAATAAGAATCTATTTTGTGTGTTAACTAAAACCGACACCATCCAATCAGAAAAATAGTATCCAATGATATAATTTTGGTATGAACCTAGGTTTATAAAGAATATATTCTAAGATCCACTATCTGGGATGTTGAAAATCCATGCACAACACCACTCTGGCTATCCGGAAGAGGAAATCTGACTTCCTCCCGTAGCTAGAATGTACATCCTCCATTATTTATAACATGTTAAGGATTGATCAGATGACTCTAGACCAAATGGATTATCAATTAATCTCTAACACATCCAAAGAAATTTTGATACATATTCCTCCTAAATCACTGATCTCAAATAACAACATCATAAAAGATACCTTGAAAACACATTGTAAAGATAATATTCTCTGATTTGTATATAACATTGTCACATTACCTTGTGAAAGGTGTAAGATCCTAAAAAGATAAAACCATCTAATAAAAGATATCAAACTCAAAACATGACAGATCATATCATTTTGAGTTTAAGGAATACATCATCCACTAATGGATTGTATTACTATATAGAATGTTCATTACATGAACCATTATTTAAAAATAGTAGTCTGAACCAGACTATGTACCGAGTCTCAAAATATAGTTGATACCCTATTAATTAAGGGCTATTAATGCCTCAAATCTTGGTAGGACTCTTTCATTAAGCACATATATCATATCCAATATATTGGTAGTCTCTTCCAAATGAGATGAATCTATCATCCCCTCTATGAGAAAGATCTGCATCATGTTCAAGGAAAGAGCGACCACCTAATATCATGGGGTGAGATAAAATCCCAACCAAGCCTTAATAAAAAACCTCATATAACATTTTTATGTGGTGAGAGGACCCACCCCAGGTATGAATATGAGATGACCCTATCTATATATACATGTAGGATATCATTGGGTGTCACATGAAAATCAATAAATATCACCCACAGAGGATTGAGCATATATGGATGAGATGACTCTATACAGTCAAGAAATATTATAAATGATCACTATTTGATGCACGTACCAATATAATTTCATCCCACAATAAATTCCTTAAGGTTTTGGTTTGACTAATTGGTTAATATATTCTTAAAAAATGGATACATAAACCATCACGCCTATTCTTGTTTTACTAGTATGTTAACCATTCCTTAGATCCCATTAACATAATTTTCTTATTCTTTCAATATAATCCTAACAATAATACTAATTAAAATCACAATATTTTAGGATAAAACCACTCCACTATGACTCTATCACATCCTAAACTATCAGGGGATCACTCGGGATAGTGGTACACTGAGGGTGTTACCCCAAGCCTACCTCTAATAAGATAGGGGTTGTTTACTAGCACGTAGTAGGAATACCACAAACATGTGAGGCCTTACCCTATCCTAATATTGAAATGACTTGTTTTATGTATTTCATTATTTTACATCACATTGAAACCTTCAAGGATCCCAAAAAAAAGGAAAACCTAAAACGAATTCAAGAAGAACAATCTAGATATTCTCGAACACTATAGGACCAATGGAAATAAGGAATTACTAGTCAGTAAAGATTCAATCCTAAACATACCCCACACATGGGGTAGATGAAGGTTCATGGAACACAATGGAGTACATGAAGGGAAATTTCAATAGCCAATTATAATATCACATCTCAATGGAAACCCCCATGGTCTTAAGGAATCACATGTCTCAAAAAATTCAATACTACATAGGCCTACAGTAACCATGCAACATTTGGATACTAAAAAATAACGTCTTCTATGACCCAATGATTAATCACCCACCAAGGTAGAACATATTATTGGGGTTAAAGTGATCAATCTATTTCTAGTCATAGAAAATTCTCATGTCATAGATTATGATCTCAAAAAACAAATCCAACAAAATGAACTCTTTCATGCTAGAACTTAGCCTATAATTCTCATGAATCTCAAAAATTAATTTCCTCATATGATTATGGAGGATCCAAGATATATTAGATTAGGTGAAATAAAAACTCTAGTGGAGAATCCATATCCCTTTTGATCTATATAAATAAGAAAAATAAAAACTCCATATATCAATGATCCCTTACACATATATGTGGGTGAAATAACTGAATTTATCTTATTACATAGGTATAGGATCCTAGCCCTATAATCATGAGGGAGAAATACCACCCATAGAAGGATACTAGTCCTAACAAGTGTGATTTCAACTCCACTTTGGAATAATGAGGGAACATTACACATATGGTGGATGTAATGACCTGATCTTTTATAAATGAAATTGTATTATTTAATGAATAAAGTCCTTATTATGTAATGATGATATAGGAAAAAAATTCACTACATTGGTTATTTAGGGCTATTGGAACCTATTAGATTAAATATATAATTAATAATTATAACCATTGATAATATAGACATTATATAGTGATAATTATTATTAGTATATATTAAATTTTATAATAATTTCCAATTGACATAAATGGAAGAAGTGATATAATCAACTAGTAGGATTATACCCAATGAATCCAATTTATTAGAGCTTCTAAGGGAGATGGAATTATTTGGATTTTCCCTTTACCAATCCCAAACTGTGACTCAATAACTTAAACAAAAAACAATTTATAGGAGATGTTCAATCTTATCGAGATCATAACCAAAACCATGCTGGTCAAACCAGCCCAATAAAGCCCCAACACCTAACATCTTACCATTAGGGAATATTCCAGTGTAATTAAGGGTTATGTATATAGAACCAAATAGCATGGATTTATATATTTTCTTTTTTATTAAAATTATGATTTTATTTATCCTTTTTTATTATTATAATTTCTTATGAGCTGATGAAAAACATATTTTTATATGAAGAAAAAATATATATTTTTGGAAAATATAGAGCTTTTATTCGACACACTTTTTGATAAATTCAATTTTTTAATCAATGTTATTTTCACATAATATTAATATTAAATAATATATATATATATATATATATCATAGTAAAGTTTAGTGAAGCCTCATATAACCTTTATAAGGGTGAGAAAGCTGTTATGGTCATAAATACTATTAATTTTTTAATAAATGATAATTTCTATATAAAATTTTAAATTCAAATTTTTTTTGAATTATTTTGATAAAATAAATATTTTTTTGAAATAATAATGTTGAATTTATCCACTGGTGAATTATTTAAAATTTTCACAGATGATATAAATTTTGGGTAAAAATTAAATACAGTATAAATATATGATATGCATTATGACATCATAACAGACAAAAAGTGGGGTAATAAATAGTATAAAGAGAATATATAACCAAAAATATATTTCCCATTTAAAATAATCTATTTTTGGTGTTATATAATTAATTCTATAAACACTTAATGAATCACCCAAAAGAAATATTTTATTTTAAGTCTTTGAAATCAATTCATTATAAACATGTCTCACTTACTTTTAACAAAGGGTATTATTTTATGATTTTTAGTTGTTATAATTATAAAATATTTAATTACACTAATATTTAGTAGAGAACATGGGAAAAAACCATGGGTTGTTTTTTATATTTGATTATTTTATCATATAGCGTTCAAAACGTATGTATAGAAATTAGTAACGAATTCAACCCATTTTTTCTATAAATACCCAGCCATACTCCCACTTCTCATCACTCAAACCCTATTATTAACAATTTTAATCTCCCTATGCCTCTAAAAATACCCACCAAATTGTTTTTAAGATCTTAATAAGCTCCTACCATGTGTTTAGAAGTTCCCTCTCCAAATAAGGGATCTTCTCCCACTCGTTATTCGTGGAATCTCTTTGTAATATTCCATTTGATTTCTAATTGTTCATGTTGGAATATTCTTTCACATATCCATTTTACTATCCTTATGATGTATATATAATTATATATATCCTTTCACTTTCATTAAACCTTTCCACAAATCCTTATGTACAATCATTATACTACCAAAATTATCTAGTGATTTTACATACCAAATATTTTTTGTTCTAAATATCAAACCAAATTACCAATAAAGGGAATACAATTTTTTTTAATTATCCTTAAATATTTGGTTACTTCCATATATTTAACCCACACTTCATAATAATGATATTAAATGTGATGAAATATGTTCTTATGTTGTACGATCTATATGGTACACAAATGTTTATACATGATATGAATGTGATGGGTGGGCCTAGAATTATAAGGCCCTAGATTTCATTATCTAATGTTATTTTACTAATTAAAATAAATTTATAGTTTTTGAGAGAATATCCTAAGCACACAATATTTTGATTCCTCAATGGTTATCCTTTACTTATGTTTATTCTATAATGTTTTATGTTGTTTCCACGTTGATTTTATCACCTTAAATTATCATCTTATTCCACGATTCAATGTTCCTGATTATCACCATCACCTTTATATGTCACCATACTATGTCTCTTTAATCACATATTCTTATTTTCCATATGATATGATTTTATTATCCCCTTTTTGGGAATTATATTTTCACCCTTTATTATGTACGTTCCCATGAACTTTATTTGTATTGTGCCATTTTATTTCCAATTTATCATGTTGAAATATGTTTTTACAAATAACTCTATCAATCCATATAATGTACATGTAATTATATATCCCATTTCACTCCCATAAAACCCCATATTGAATAACATGTTTTAATTTCATCATGAAATGCATTGATTATTCCCTTATAGTGCTCCATAATTCTCCCTTTTATTATATATTTACCCATGTTATCTTGTGTGGTATTAGTAGATCAAGGGAATATAAAGGAATGTTTTTTATTATTTAAACAATGATTTTGTACCTATGTTTCATGTTAATGTACTATTTAGTTATGTTCTCAATGACATTATGACTCATGATCTTATGGGATTGTGTTATGCAAGTCATTATGTAATAATTCATATAATAAAGTTAACAAAAGACTTGGCTTATCATAGTTGGTATTTGAGGGAAGTCTTGTAATTTTCATTTTCAAGATTAGAAAACCAATGATAAGGCCTTATGGAAAATAATAAACATAGAAAAATAGAAATAAAATTTTGGTAAATTATAGAGTGAGTTATTTCCAACCAACCAAATCCCTTAATGTTTACTACAAGTGGATTTTGATCTATACCAATAGTTCATATGGGTATTAACCTTGAAAAGGGTTTATTGGGAATTAACTTGATAATAAAATATTGTGTGAAAAAGACACCTTATTGCACACCTAGTTTTATACACCTAGGGGATATGATTTGGTAAATTTACCAGCTCCTTATGAACCATTATGAAGGGAAATAAATTCTCATAAAATTTTATGTTAGGAAAAAGATGTTGGAAAACATAGATTGAATCGTATAAATTTATTGGATATGGATTTTTTATATTGGTCATATACCTTCCATGATTATAGTTTCACTTCTAAGATATTAATAGTTTGAAAATACTCATCCCTAATTCTACATTGGTCGAAGTAAATGATTAGAAAAAGAATAAAATTTTGAAAGGATATCCTATCTTACATCCATGAAAATAAATTTTATTATGGGAATATGACTCTATGAATTATTTCATAACACACAAGTTTAGTAGAACTATTTATACACCACCTAAAAAACATTTAAGTAGAGTTTATTTGAATACAAAAAATGCGTAATTTATTTCCTTCCCAAAATATAACTCATCCTCCATAAAAACATGATGACTAAACATATTAGAAATATTTATGATACCCAATTAAAATTTTGGTTCAATTCTATTTATGAATTAGATTTCATTATATTGGTCTAACATAAACTATAGAGAAAAATAATCACCTTATATTTAACAAGTCACCCTGTGATTCTATAAAAGTGAAATTAAAAGGTTTAATTCCCTTTGTAGTTATCATCTCGGTCATGGATAATATTTACTTATAAGAAAGTGTATCCTATTAAAACGATTGATACTAACAAATAGATCATCCTTGATTACATTCCCATTGTGAGGTAATTCCCTGATGTGTTTCTTGATGAATTTCATGATCTTCCTTCTAGATGAGAGGTTTATTTATAAATCAAACTTATACAAAAATCATTTTCAATTTCCAAGACTCTATATAGAATGAACACTATTGAACATGATGATATGAAGAAGAAACTATAAGAGATTTTGGATAATGGGTTTATCTTCCCAAGTTCATTAACATGGGGTGCACCAATCCTTTTTTTCAAGAATAATTATGGGTGAATGTGCCTTATTATTAATCATTGTGAGGTCAATAAGGTCATAAAAATAACATGCATCCTCTACCATAGATTGATAACTTGTTCAATAATATATGTGTTACCCAATACTTATCCAAGGTAGATCTTAATTTGGGATATTATCAATTAAAGGTGACAGCGGACGATATCCCCAAGAATGAATTTTGTGTAAGGTACATTCACTATGAATATATAGTGATTCCATTTGGGATAATTAATGCTCCATCTATCCTCATTTACTTAATTAATAGAGTCATTTGGAATTACCTCAAAAAATTCATGGTAGTATTTATAGATGATATTATTATCCACTCTAAGAGAAAGGATGAACATGAAGAGTATTTTAAAGCTATACTAAAGTCCTTGGTAAAGGAAATGTTACATGTTAAGTATAGTAAATGCAAGTTTTAGATGGAGAAAGTAAAATTTCCAAGGCATGATATCATGAACAAAGGGATATTAGTGGTTCCTTCAAATATATAGGCAGTTGAAGGATGTCTCATACTAACATATATGATTGAAATATGTTTTTTCCTTGTATTAGTTGGGTACTATAATCAATTTATGAGAATAATCTCACTATTTTTGAATCCCACTACTCAAGATAACATTTAAGGGAATGATTTTTTTATATATTGATGAATGTGATTAGATATTTAAATGGTTAAATATGTGGCCAATAACTACACCTATGTCAACATTACCCAATATAGGTGAAGTATTTTTTATCTACAATGACATAACTAAAAATTTATTGCGTTGCGTACTCATGAAAGATTAAAAATTGATAATCTATGCCTTTTTTAAATTAAATATCCATGAGAATAAATACCAATTCCAGACATGGAATTGGAAATAGAGATCTTTATATTGAAGATATAGAAACGTTATATCTAAGGGGAGAAGTGTGACATATATACAGATAAAAATATATTCATGTATATATTCACATAAAGAAGGTATTATATATAATAAAATATGGTTAGAGATGATCATGGATTATGATTTTTCAGTCAATCACCAACTAGGTAAGTCAAATAAAGTGGCTGATGCATTGATTAGAAAGGATAATACATCCCTACAGATAATGATGATATCAAGGAATTTAATCTTCTTGGAATTAAAAAATATATTTATGGGAATAATAAAATGATCTTCATCCTACATTACTAAAATATCTAACAATAATAAATTATTGATAGGATCAAGGAGACCCAAAAATATGAAGAGGTGATAAAGAAAAATATAGTGATTTATTTTAAGTTTAACTTTTTCTAAAGTTGGAGATAGACGATTTGGAACAAGAATATATGTCCCATAAAAACAAGATCTAATGGGGAAAATTATGGATGATGTTCATAGATGATCCATATCTATTTATCAAAGAATCACTAAGATGTATAGAGATCTGAAGAAACAATTCTGGTTGGATAAAATAAAGAGGGAGATTACAGAATTTGTATCTAGATGATTAGTATGATAAAAATTCAAGGATAAATGATTTAAGTATAAATGAATGTTACAATTACTTCTTATACCTGTATAGAAATTGGAAAAAATATTCATATATTTTATCATATGAATCCCTAGGACTTCTAATGTAAATAATGTTATATGGTTGGTACTCGATCGTATGACAAAGTCATTGTATTTTACTACCATCGTGGAATATTTATCTTTGAAAAAACTCACTAAGATATAAAAAAGTGATGCCATAAGATAGTGTAGAGTAGAACTGTACATTGTGTTTGAATTATATCAAAGCCTTACCTCAAGGTTTTTGAGAAAATCTCAACATATGTTGGATATAGAGTTCATTTTTAGTAATTCATATCACACTCAGATGGATGGTCAGTCTATAATAACCATTCAAACTCTAAAGGAAAATATGAGAAAATTTTCAATAGATTTATAAATATATTGGGATCCAAACAACCCCCAATTGAAGTTATCATACAAAAATAGACTCCATTGTTACATTTAAATGGTACCTCATGAGGTTCTGTATGGGAAGAGGTTTCATACTCCCATATAGTGGGATGAAGTGGGAGAATGAAAGCCTGTGGGACCTGATCTTATCTAATAGATGCCACAAAATGTTCAAACCATTAAAATTTATATGAGATCCATAAAAAGTTGACATAATATAATTTCAAAAAATTATAGATGTGATCTGGAATTTTATGTGAGAGATAATTAAAAATAATTGAAGGCTTAGTCCAAGAAGCATCATCTCATTGGATATTTTTAATCACATAAAAGTTAAAGACTATCTACTAGAACTTCCACATATCCATTATCAAGTACATGATGTGTTCCATGTATCCCTCTTGAGTATATATATACCAAACACCAAACATGTATTGAATCCAAAGTTATTACCCTTAGAGAATGAATTTTCATAAGAGGAGCATCCAGTGAAGATATTAGATCCTAGAGACAATTTTCTACAAAATAATTATACTTACCTCATCAAAGTGCGATGATAGAATCACAAGTTCGATGATGTAACTTGGGAACTAGAAGAGGAGATGAAAAAAGTACCCTCATCCACTCTATTTTGAAAAATAAAATTTAGAGGAATAAATTTCTTGTTTGGGGAAGAATGTAATGTCCCAAACATTTATAAATGAAAATACCTTCTTTAATAAATAAATTCCTTATTGTGTAATGTAGTTGTAGAAAAGGCATACACTATTTTGGTTATTTTTCACTTTTGTAGCCAATTGGATTTGAAATACCATTAATCATCACAACCATTTATAATATTTCAATTTTATAGTCACAATTAAGATTTTTATATATTGAGGATTATAATAAAGTTCAATTTTAATATATGGAAGAAGCGATGGCCATGACTAGTAGTATTTTACCATACAAATACAATGTATAAAACCATATGATAGATATGGAATTATTGAGTTTTTTTCAAGACCATTCTAAATATAAGATTCAATAACTAAATCATGATTGAAACCATTTACAGGATAAGTTTAAGAGTATTGAGATTACAACCCAAGCCAAGTTCACCGAACCACACTAAGAAAGCCCCACCATCTGATACCTTGCTTCGATAGTGGTTTAATAAGGGTTTTTGTATATGAAACCTAGTAGTACAAATTTATATATTTTTTAATAAAATATTTATCTTATTTATCCTATTTTATTATTATAGTTTTATTTGATTTGATGAAAATTATATTTTGATACAACGAAACCAAAATTGTCTTTTTTGGAAAATAAATTATTTTAATTAAAAAATTATTTTTGATAAATTCATGAATTTTAAAATAAATATGTTTTCCATTAAAATTTATTATTAAATAATAGTTATGTACAAATGATAATATAATTTTTTGAAGTCCAATATAATCTTTATTAGTGACATAAAATATTTATTGTCATAAAAACAATTATTTTTCAATAAATGAGATTTTTTATTTAAAAGTGTAAATTTCATACACACACACACACACACACATATATATAATTAATTTGATGAAATAATAATTATTTTTTACATAATAATGTTGAAATTATCCAATGGTGAATGTTTCATAATTTTTCGAGACATTAGAATTTTTGGGTAAAAATTAAATATATTATAAATATAGTATGTGTATTATGACATCATACTAGACCTAATGTGTTGTAATAAATGGTATACATGGCATAAAAGACCCAAAATATTTCCCCCTTGAAATAATTTTTTTAATGTAATTATATTAATTTTAAAAAATCTTAATAATCCTCTAAAATATATATTATTTTTTAAGTTTCAAAAATCATTTTTTACAAACAAGAATCACTTCCACATCACCAAGGGTATTATTTTTTGGATTTTGGTTCTTGTTCTTATAAAATATTTATAGAAAATTTTATTTATAAATAAATATTTTAAAAAAACTATGTTTGGATTTATGGTTTTGATTATCTAATAGTATATAGTCCAAAACCTATGTTTAGAAAATAATAAAGAATCCTCCTCTTTTTAAAAAAACACACACCCATCCTCCTAATAC
This sequence comes from Viscum album, assembly GCA_963277665.1. Taxonomy (NCBI): domain Eukaryota; kingdom Viridiplantae; phylum Streptophyta; class Magnoliopsida; order Santalales; family Viscaceae; genus Viscum; species Viscum album. Next base: position 696,345,644 of record OY728157.1, read on the forward strand.
TAGTAACTAAAAGACCATTTATCAAAAGGTTATTATCACTCTTTATGTCCATATAAATCCATCATAATGTGTTCCCATGTTCTTAAGAATATCCTCCCAAGATTCTAGAAGAGGACACTCGAGGTAAGGGATCATACCCTCCTCTTTATTTAAGAGATTTATTTTTATAATGGCATTTGATTTCCAATTATCCAATTTTTCACATGTTTTTACAAATCCATTTTATTTTACTTATGGATTACATGTAACAAGAGACATCATTTCACTCTCATTAAACTCTTTCATGAATCCATATGTACACTCTTTATGCTTCCAAAATTATCCTATAATTTCCCATTCCAATCATTCATGTAGTGATTACCCATCCCCATTTCTACACATGGGGGTTCACTTAGATATAACCATACCTTATTGATCGGGGAATTCCATGTATGAAACACACACACATTAATATTGGTATTAAAATGTATGAAATACATTCTTATGTTGCATGATCTATATGCTTCACAAATGCAATCAAATGATATGAATGTGACAGGTGAGCCCAAAATTATATATCTCTATAATGAATTGTATAAAGTTTTTATATCATGATATACATTGTAGAGTTCTTGTGAGGTTATTATAAAAACAAAATATTATGTTCTCTTGGTGGTTATAATTTACTTTTGTTTATGATATCATTATAATGTTGTTTTCACATTCATTATGTCTCATTGATGTTATCATCTTATATCATGATTTGATGTCAATGATTATGATTATACACTTTTCATGTAACAATGTGATGCATCATGAATCACATGTACTACTTTACCTTATGATATGGTTTGATTATCTCCACACTGGTTGTTATAGCTCACCCATTTATTATGTAGAACCCAATGTACTTTCTTTGTATTATTCCATTTGATTTCAAATTATCCATGTTAGAATTTGTTTTTACACATTCATCATACTATCATTATGATATCTATGTAATGTGAGACCCTATTTTACTTTCATTAAACCCACTCTTAGATAAAATATATTAAATTCATCATGTTATGATTTGATTATTCCCCTAATAGGCTTTATAGATCACCCTTTTCTTATATACATCCCTAGGTTATCCCATGTAGCATTTTAGGATCTGTGTAATATAAGTTCCTATTTTATTGTTTATAAATAATGTTTTTACCTATGTTTTATGTTCGTGTTATATGTACCTAATTTTACAATGAAACTAAGGCTCACAATTTTCTATTATTTTTTTATGTTTTTTATATAATAATCCATGAAATAATGTGAATAAAAGACATGGGTTATCATAAAAAAATTATCCCAGGTAAAGAGGAAGTAAAAAAAATGTCATAAAAGTATATGGTCTGTCACAAAAAATCTGACACTTTTTGATGTTCTATCATTCAACATGACATGGCTCAATCTCACTACATGGTGTTTATAAGGTTTACATGGAGTTCCATGTCCACTGGTTTACATGGCATGTACTTAATCTTCTTGAGTTGGGTCCCTCTGAGGGCACACACATTATCCGGCCACATGGGCCCTTAAGATCGCACTCATAGTTCACGATGACTAGGTTAGGTGGGGGACAGAAGGTTTTTTAACTAGACACATGACCATATTAACATTAAGATTAACTAAAAGACAAACACTGCATTAAAAGGGACTATATGACATGTTTTCATCTTAAAAACATGTTGTTATGTTAGGAAATTTCTATAAAATCATCCTCAAGATGCATTATCCAATATTCATGAACCTATACACATTTTCACTATAATCCTCTCACTTAATTAACACCAATAATGTTGACCACCATGAAGTCCCAATCGAACATTGAATTTTTTCCATTATTCACTGGAAAATTGATCACATTCACCACCTGTTGTCAATTACACAAACCAATTCTAAAAACTCTCATTATCAATTTATCCTTATATACACAACATCATCATAAATCCTCTTTAATTTTATAATCCATAATGAAAACAATTCAACATCAATCATGGTAACCATTGATCAAACATATAATAAATTTGGTTCCCTGAAATGATCGAACCACCAGACAAATGAACACTGACGATGAAGGCCCATAAAACAGGGTGAGAAATCCAAAAAAACACAAAATTTAATAATCTATGATGTTCATAGTAACATCTATATTGACCCAAAATTCTCAAACATTAATATTACAAATAAATTTAATAATATATATAATAAAACAAAACTATTCTTGTATCATTTGGGTTTAGTGTATTTGGAAGCATGGAAATATATAAAATTGATTCATAAAATAGATACATCATATCCTAATTGTTAATTAGTAACATGAATCATTTCCACATGTCATACATAATATATTCCTATATATAATATGGATTGCAATAAAAATAAATGGGTGAGATCAGATGTTTAATAAGTGTAAAAAAGGGATATATCAATTATAAAAAAAGTATAAGGGCATGTACAAAACATTTAAAAATTATACCCTACATATCTAATATCATATCTTGAGTCATGGAATAAATCATAGAAGTTAATAATACATGAATCATAAGAAATCATTATCCATGAGATAATAATATTGGAATAAGGCATGAAATTTGGCATACACATAAACCAATAACATTTTGAACGTGTATAAAAATAAACTGGTTTAATTATTAAGTTAAGGACATAAAACCATGACCTTGTATAAATTATGTACATGAAACCAGGTCAATTAATAATATTATTTACATGCAATCCTGGTCCATTCATAAACTAATGTACATGAAAACCAAGTTTATGCATATAAGGCCCCAACCTTAAATATTACTTAATCTTGAGTTATTTCAAGAATACACATTGAGGATCTTTTCATGTTTATAGTTTTAGATAATTAGATCATAAAACATGCATTACATTCCACATTTAAACAAGGTGGTTACATAAAAGACAATATTCACTTTTCCCATCAAATGAAACATATTTAAAATAAACATGGATTCTTTCTTGACACTTCCTCGACACTATCATCACATCATGTACCTTTCCCTTGACCTGTGAAAAACATTTCAAAAACTTGGGATGAGCATAAAAAGCTCAGTAAGGGATATAAAAATATGGAAAGAAAACCTTAGTCCATGTATACATAAGAATCAATGAAATCATAATTCACTCATAAAACATAAGAACTTTAACATACCTCATGAAATCATAATATTTACGAATAACTCATAGAAAACATAAGACACAAAGGTAACTTGAGGCATTCATAACATTCTTACGTAGGGAGTAACCCTCATGGTTACATTAAGAATACCCATTACAGTATATTTCCTAAATCTCTTCGGAGAAACATTAGAGTTTAACTCCTTCACGTTACCCAATGAATTGGAGAGTTATCATGGGCTCACCTGCCCTTATTTTATCATAGAACCACCCGTCTTCATAAACAATTCCCAAGAACCATAACATAATTGTATCACATAAAACATGCATAAAAGAAACATAACATTTCCACATTTCAATCACAAGATATAAAAAACACATTGATATAATCAAAAAATTATCAAAATCATTTTCAATACCAAAATAAAAGAAAATTAAAACATAGTATTTATTTTTCATTTTAAAAAAAGTTATGGCATGTAGAAGAAGCCGAAACTGAAATAATGGTCACGGCGGCAGAGAAGTCGTTGTCGCCGCATACGTAAGACAAAAACATTACCTTTTGTAATTTATTAAAACGATTCATATAAAAAGATTAATTTTGAATAAAAGTCAAAGTCAAAGGGGTTTATACACCGTATAAAATAAAGTTGCGTATAAAACAAAATATGCCTCAATGAAAGGAGATTGAGACGAAGTCCCTTACCTCGTGTCCGACTTGACTTGATTGTTCTTTAATCCCCAGAATAATAAAATAGAGTTAATTTATACTTGATTAAGAACCATTTTCAAGTTAATTATTTTTTTATATCACTTATTACCATGTTATGAACATTATGTAATTATTTAAGTTAATAACGGTCGTTTTGTCGATCTTTGGTACTTGAGCCAAAAATAAACTTCTTATAATTACAAGTTGTTCATGTGGTAAAATATCCATTATATAAGGAATTACATTCATGAGGTAGATATCGTATATATCATATATATTCAGTATATACATGCATTTATAATATTAAATAACATTTAGAGGTAAGAAATGAAATGCACCGTTCATGGAGACAGTAAGCCATACGTACGCATGAACGCTACTTTCATTTATATTTCATATTTAATGGAATGAATTTATAATGATATAAATGTATATTATTCTTCCAGTATAATATCACATATAATATCATTAACTCCACCCTTTATATGTCCCACATATGGCATTAATGAATCAAATCACTTTGAGGGGGCGGTAGTCCGCACTTCCTAAAATGAAATAACATGTTTACGCATAATGAAAACCAAAAAATCTATGCCATAAATGAAAAATACTGAAGCATAAGGAAAAAATAAACATAATATATATCATATATAAATATAGTGACATCTTAATGGCCACCATGAAAGGTGCTAAAATAAGATTGAACAATCATTGTTTCGTGAGGCAGTAATTCGCCACTCACAGAAATAGTTTGTTCTTTAACAATTAGACGGAGGTGTGTGTAAGTTTAAATAAAATAATTCTCATAAAAAAATCCTAGTATATTGAATATACTGGTGTTGTTACAAAAGAGAGTAATAAAAAGAGTTTAGGGGGTTTGAGAAGCAAAATAAAACAAAAGGACATAAGAGAAGACATTACCTTTAAATCGGGTAACTCCTCTTAGTTTGGACCAAAAGGGTTTATTAAAGAGATTTATGCCTAAGGTAAGGCTTCTAGGATTAAGAGAGGTATGTGGAGAGATTAAATGAGTAGAGTTTGTCCGAGCCAATGGCTTGAGAGGTGTGGGTAAGGGGGTATAGGTGGGGGCCTTTTATAAGAGGGAGGAGGGGCACTCTTGGAATGTCTTGAAATGTTACTTTATTATAATTTTTTCTTCATATTTTAAAGGTACCAAAATGATATTTTTCTTGGATACGGTGATAAGGGTTATAAATCCATCCATCCAATAGGTTTTTGACAAGTGTAAGTCTTATATTTTACATTATCTTTTCATTTTATTTAAATCATTTATTAGTGAGGTAATCACTACATCATCATGGTGTCATAAATAAATTTACTTATTTAATGTATAAAAATTATAAAAAGAATACCATGATGTAGGAAATATTTTTAGATTTACAATGACTATTTATAGTCTAAGAGATCAATTATGTAGACAAAATTAAAATTGTTTTACTTAGGTGTTACATACTTTTGTTATATTTAACTTTATTTAAAAATAAAATGATAAAATGTCACTATCGCACAAAAGTGATTCCATGGGGTCCCAAAGTTGGAAAAAGGCATCCCATGGTCGGAAATGACACAAAAAGTAGCATTAAGATTCATGTTGGGGTCATTTTATATTATTATGATATTATTTTATTACCCTTAACTACCAGATTACTAATTAATCACGATAATTAAAGATAATTACCGTTGTTACTATTCATAATGTCAAAAAAAAAAGAGTCTTAATTACATAATTTGTAACTTATGATTAAAAATATTGAATCCATTTTACCAAATTCCAAACACAGAAATTGTATTAATTAATTTAAAAATAATTCCCGTTGTCAAAACAAATAGCGGGTTTTTTAGAAACAATATCTATCAAAAGTTTGACACTTTTTTATGACCAATTCCAAAGTGAAATTAATTAAAACGACCAAAATTGGATTAAATGGTGAAAATATATTCTAATTAAACTTAAAAACCAATTAAAAAGACAATCTTACTATATAAGTAAATTAGATGAAAAATCAGTTTTGAAGTACAATGCAGTATTTTTCACTATTCATTAAAAAATGAACATTGTCAAAAAAATACCAAAAAATTTTCCAAAGTAAATTTCAATGCCCCAATTCTAAAGAATAAGTTTATTTTGAAAAATAGAGCTTATAAAATTGTCAAAATATAGATTTAAAAATGGTTCTCCATCAAAAGGTGGTAAAATAATCTTTCAAAAATATTAGAGAATTCTATGCTTAAGATTGGATTTATTCTCATTTTAAGCCTCTAAAACACTATCTAATTCATAAATAGACATAGATATGAAAATCTATTACACTTTACTTACTTGTGATTTTAAATCCTTCCCCCTTTAGAAAATTTCATCCCCTCAATTTATTTACTTATCGAATAAGTGGTGGCATTTATCCCTCATTGAATTTTCAGATTCCCATGTTGCCTCTTCAATCATGTGGTTTTTCCACAAAAACTTTACTTGATGAATCACCTTATTCCGCAATACTTTCTCCCTGTGGTAAATAATATGGACCAGTTGTTCCTCATAATATAGATTCTCTTCCAGCTGAACTACCTCTGGTCTCAAAACATGAGATGGATATGGCATGTACTTCCTTAACATTGAAACATGAAAAACATTGCGTACCTAAGATAAACTCGGAGGTAAAGCCACTTGGTATGAAAGTAATCCAACTCTATCCATAATTTCATATGGTCCAATGAACATTTGACTCAGCTTTCCTTTCTTACCAAATCACATCACACTTTTCCATGGTGAAACTTTGAGGAAGACATGATCACCTCCCTCAAAAGAGAGATCCTTCCTCCTGTTGTCCGCATAACTTTTCTGCCTACTCTGAGATGTTCTCATGTTTTTCTGTATCAGCTGAACTTTTTCTACCAACTATTCTACCAATTATAGTCCCATAAACATCCATTCAACTACTTCATCCCAAAAATATGGTGTTCGACACCGCTTCCCATATAATGCCTCAAATGGTGCCGTCTGTATACTCGAATGAAAACTGTTATTATAAGAAAACTCAACCAAAGAAATATGTTGGTCCAAACTTCCTTGATAATCCATCGAACAAGCACGTAGCATATCCTATAAAGTATGAATTGTTCATTCTGACTGCCCATCTGATTGAGGATGAAAATTTGTACTAAAATTTAATTCAGTACCCAACAACTTCTGAAGGACTTTCGAAAAGTTAGAAGTAAACCTGGGATCATGATCAGATACAATGGAGAGGGGAACTATGTGTAACCTGACTATCTCTTTAAGATACAAACTAGAAAGTTTATCTAGGGAAAAAGTATCTCTTATAACAAGGAAATGAGAAGATTTAGTCATGCGATCAACAATAACCCAGATTTCATTATTACCTCGAGGTGTCTTCGATAATCCCACAACAAAGTCCATGGATATATTATCCCATTTCCACTCTAGCACTCGTAAAGGCTAAAGCATACCTTTCGGTAACTAGCACTCTGGTTTAACCTATTGACAAGTCAAACACTTCACAGTAAAATCAGTAATATCTCTTTTCATTCCATCCCACCAGTAATACTCCCGAAGGTCTCTATACATCTTAGTACTGCCAGGATGAACTGAAAACAGAGAACTATGAGCTTCAAATAACAACTCTCTCTTCAACTGTGAGTCACAAGGCACACACAATCTCTTCCCAAATCTCAAAACACAATCATTATCAATGTTTAATTCAGGTAACATACCCTTCTGAACCAGCTCTACCTTTTTCTGAAACTCACTATATTGCTTATGATCTTGTTTAATTCTACCTGTTAGAGATGATCTCACTGAAACCCGAAACAAAACAGAAGAACTTCCTGCACCAACAACTTCTATGCCAAGGTTAATCAAATCCTTAACCAAAGGATAACATTCTAAATGTAACATGGTTAATGAAGCATTACTTTTTCAACTCAAATCATCAGACACTTTATTTTCTTTTACCAGATGGTAATGAATTGTACAATCACAATACTTGATTAATTCTAGCCATCTCCTATATCTCATGTTCAATTATTTCTAATTTAATATATACTTTAAACTTTTGTGATCAGTATATATCTCACAATTTACACCATACAAATGATGCCTCCAAATTTTTATAGAGAAAACGACAACAACTAATTCCAAATCATGTGTAGGGTAATTTACCTCATGATTTTTCAACTAATGTGAAGCATAAGCAATTACCTGATCATTCTGCATTAGGACGCAACCAATTCCTTTCAATAAAGCATCACTATAGATAACAAACTCACCATTCTTGGAAGGTAGTGCCAAAATTGAAGCATTCACCAATCTTCTTTTCAATTCCTTAAAACAATCATCACATTCTTTTATCCAGATAAACTTAACACCCTTCCGATTTAGCTTAGTCATTGGACTAGATAACTGTGAAAAATTTCTAACAAACCTTCAAAACCAAGAAAACTACAAATCTCAGTTACATTTGTGGGTCTTGGCCATTCTTCAACAACTTTTGTTTTTGCAGGATAAACAGTTATCCCATATTTGGAAACAATGTGACCAAAGAAAGAAATTTGTTGCAACCAAAACTCACACTTTCTGAATTTCCCATACAAATTCCTTTCTTTTAAGGTTTTCAAAATAAACCTTAAATGACTTTCATGCTCCTCTTTACTTTTAGAAAACACCAAAATATCATCAATGAAAACAACCACAAACTTATCCAAGAACTCATGGAAAATTCTATTCATAAGGTCCTTGAATACAACAGGTGAACTGGTTAATCCAAAAGGCATTACTACAAATTCATAATGGCCATATCTTGTACGAAATGCAGTCTTCAGAACATCTTCTTACTTTACCTTCAACTGATGGTACCCCGATCTCAGGTCAATATTTGAAAAATACTGAGCTCCCTGGAGCTAATCAAACAAATCATCAATATGAGGAAAAAGATATTTGTTCTTAATAGAGATGTTATTAAAGGCTCTATAATAAATGCAAAGTCTCATTGAACCATCTTTATTTTTAACAAAAAATACAGGAGCACCCCATGGTGATGTGCTAGGTTGAATGAAACCTTTCTTTAATAAATCTTGAAATTGCTCCTTTAACTCAAAAAGTTCAATTTGATCCATTCGATAAGGGGGTTTTGAAATTGGATTAGCATTAGGAACTAAGTCAACAGTAAATTCAACTTCCCGATCTGGTATTATTCCAGGAAACTCATTAGAAAAAAATATCAGGATACTCATTTACCATTGGCACATCATTAATATGAACAGTTCCTTTTTTTTCAACAATATGTGCAAGGTAACATTCATTTCCATCTTTTACAAGTTTCTTAGCCTCTTGATATGTTATCAATAGTAAGGGTTCATTCTTGTACACAAACTGAAAGTCTTTCTGAAAAGAAACTTCTTTAGCTTTACAATCAATCTTAGCATGGTAAACAGAGAGCCAATCCATACCCGGGATAACATCAAACTCTACTAGAGGTAAAATAATAAGGTTTTCAAGTAGGTTCTTTCCATGGATAAGGATAGGAATATTCTTATAAATTCTTTTTGCCTCAACATTTCCCCCAAGTGTTTTTACCACAACTTCATGAGTCATTTCTTGAGATGGAATTCCCAATTTACTAGAAATGTTTTTTAGAGATGAAAGAATGTGTCGACCCCGAATCAAAAAACACATTGTCATAATATGAAAAAACAAACAAAGTACCAGATACCACTTCATTTGATATCCCAACATCTGTTGAAGTAGTTGCAAAGGATTTCACCACACCTTTCTGCTTGTAGTCTGACTACTTCCCATCATTTGAGCTCTTTGTCAAACACTCATTTTCATAATGACCCATCTCATTGCACTTGAAACATTTCACTAACTGTAAATAAAATTTGGTCTTACCATCACCCTGATCTTTTTAAGTGCAATCACGAGCCTTATGTCCCATATTATCACATCGTTAGCACTTTCCAGAATTCAAAAGACATTCCACAGCATTCTTTTTACCACATTTATCACAAACTGAAAACTTAGTTTTCTTACCATCAGACCTTTTTGAAGGATTATTCTGTTTCTCCTACCACCTAGGTCTCTTCTTCTGTTGGTTTTTATAGAACACTTGATCATTGGAAAACTCCATTTCCACCTTCTCATCATATCGAACAATATTTTCATAAATTTTGAACTCACAAGAATCTAATGCCCTTCAATATTTTGGATTTAATCTTGAGTAAAAACGATCGATTTTACTATCAAGGTCTTAGATAAAATTTGAAGCATACCTTGTGAATTGAGTGAACTTTTCTTCATAAGAAGACACTAAGTCGTCCTCTTGCATCAATTCCAAGAATTGTTTTTCCATCCCAAGTTGAACATCCATAGGAAAATATTTATCAGGAAACATACATTTGAATTCATCCCAGTCAAGAGCATCAATCTCATTAGCATCCCTGATATTTTTAACCATCGACCACCATTGATCTGCTTCAGCCTCCAAACGGTAAACAACAAGACAAAAATTTTGATTGTATGAACACCCCATGACATTGAAAATCTTCTCTACTACCTTAATCCACCCTTCAGCTAGCACAGGGTCAGATGATCCTCTGAATGATGGGGGATGTTGTCTCATGAAATGTTCCACCACTGACATGTTCCTCTGCGGTTCATTTGGATGATCTTGTGCATGGATACCACCACCATTTATCACTTGAGTCAACTGTGCCATTACTATAACAAACTGTTCAATTCCAATTCTGACCATCTCAGGATGCTGATTTGGAAGGTCATTTACTTCTGTATACCTTCCTAGAACTGCTTACCTATTTCCTCTATGGAAAACCATTATGAACAAACATGTCTTAGATGAAGAAACATGATAATCTTCAAATGCTATATCATTTCAATTTGACCATAAAGAAATATATTTGGATAATAATTTAATATAATTCTAACTCATAAAGTTATCTAAACCTCCATTTGATACCAACTATAAGTCCCTAGCCTTAAACATTACTTAATCTTGTGTTATTTCAAGAATACACATTGAGGAACTTTTCAGGTTTAGAGTTTTATAGAATTAGATCATAAAACATGCATTACATTCCACATCTAAACAAGGTGGTTACATAAAAGACAATATTCACATTTCCCATCAAAGGAAACATATTTAAAATAAAACATGGATTCTTTCTTGACACTTCCTCGACACTATAATCACATCATGTACCTTTCCCTTGACCTGTGACAAACATTTCAAAAACTTGGGATGAACATAAAAAGATCAGTAAGGGATATGAAAATATGGAAAGAAAACCTTAGTCCATGTATACATAAGAATCAATGAAATCATACTTCACTCATAAAACATAAGCACTTTAACATAACTCATGAAATCATAAGATTTTTGAATAAATCATAGAAAACATAAGACATAAAGGTAACTTGAGTCATTCATAACATTATTACATAGGGATTAACCCTCATGGTTACGTTTGGAATACACATTACAGTATATTCCCTAAATATATTCAGATAAACCTTAGAGTTTAACTCCTTCGCGTTACCCAATGCATTGGAGAGCTATCACGAGCTCACCCGCCCTTATTTTATCAGGGAACCACCTGTCTTCATAAACAATGCCTAAGAACCATAACATAATCATATCACATAAAACATGAATAAAGGAAACAAAACATTTCCACATTTCAATCACCAGATATCAAAAACACATTGATATAATCAAAACATTATCAAAACCATTTTAAATACCAAAATAAAAGAAAATTAAAACATGGTATTTATTTTTCATTTAAAAAAAAGTTATGGCTTGTAGAGGAAGCTGAAACTGAAATAATGGTCACAACGGCGGAGAAGTCGTTGTCGCCGCATACGTAAGACAAAAACATTCCCTTTTGTCGTTCAGTAAAACACTTCATATAAAAAGATTCCTTTTGAATAAAATTAAAATTCAAAGGGGTTTATACACCTTATAAAATAAAGTTGTGTATAAAACAAAATATGCCTCAATGAAAGGAGATTGAGACGGAGTCCCTTACCTCGTGTCTGACTTGACTCGATCGTTCTTTAATCTCCTGAATAGTAAACTAGAGTAAATTTATACTTGCTTAAGAACCCTTTTTCATGTTCATTATCCCTTTTATATCACTTATTACCATGTTATGAATATTATTTAATTATTTAAGTTAATAACGGTCGTTTTGTCGATCTTTGGTAGTTGAGCCAAAAATAAACTTATTATAATTACACATTGTTCATGTGGTAAAATATCCATTATATCCGGAATTATATTCATGATATAGATATCATATGCATTTATAATATTACATAACATTTAGAGGTAAGAAATGAAATGCACCGTTCATGGAGATGGTAAGCCATAAGTACGCATGAACGCTACTATCATTTCTATTTCGTATTTAATGGAATGAAATCATAAGGATATAAAGGTATATTATAATTCCAGTATAATATCATATATAATATCATTAACTCCATCCTTTATACGTCCCACATATGGAATTAACGAATCAAATCACTTTGAGGGGGCGGTAGTCCGCACTTCCTAAAATAAAATTATCACGTTTACCCATAATTGAAACCATAAAGGTATTCCATAAATGAAAAATACAGAAGAATAAGTAAAACATAAAAATAATATATATCATATATAAATATAGTGACAACTTAATGGCCACCATTAATGGTGTTAAATGAAGATTGAACAATCATCGTTTTGTGAGGCTGTAATTTGCCACTCACAGAAATAGTATGTTCTTTAAACATTAGACGAAGGTGTGTGTAAGTGTAAATAAAATCCTTCTCATAAAAAAATCCAAGTATATTTAATATACTGGTGTTGTTACAAAATAGAGGAATAAAAAGAGTTTAGGGGGTTTGAGAAGCAAAATAAAACAAAAGGACATAAGAGAAGACATTACCTTTAAATCGGGTAACTCCCCTTGGTTTAAACCAGAAGGGTTTCTTGAAGAGCTTTCTGCCTAAGGTAAGGCTTCTAGGATGAAGAGAGAGATGTAGAGAGATAAAATGAGTAGAGTTTGGCTGAGTCAATGGCTTGAGAGGTGTGGGTAAGGGGGTAGAGGTGGGGTCTTTTTATAAGAGGGAGGAGGAGCACTCTTGGAAAGTCCTGAAATGATACTTTATTATAATTTTTTTGGGATTTTAAAGGTCCCACAATGATATATTTATAGGATAAGGTGATAAGGGTTCGAAATCCACCCATAAAATAGGTTTTTTACAAGTGTAAGTCTTATATTTTACATTATCTTTTCATTTTATTTAAATCGTTCATTAATGAGGTAATCACTACATCATCATGGTGTCATAAATAAATTTACTTATTTAATGTCCAAAAATTATAAAAAAATACCATGATGTAGGAAATATTTTTAGATTTAAAATTAATATTTATAGTATAAGAGATCATTTATTTAGACAAAATTAAAATTGTTTTACTTAGGTGTTACATACTTTTGTTATATTTAACATTCTTTAAAAATAAAATGATAAAATGTCACTATCACACAAAAGTGATTCCATGGGGTATCCAAGTTGAATCAAGGCATCCCATGGTATACCATGACACAAATAGTAGCATTAGGACACATGTTGGGGTCATTTTATATTATTATGATATTATTTTATAACCCTTAACTACCCGATTACTAATTAGTCACGATAATTAAAGATAATCACCGTCGTTACTATTCATATTGTCCAAAAACAAAAGAATCTTAATTAAATAATTTGGAACTTATGATTCTAAATATGGAATCCATTTTACCAAATTCCAAACATAGAAATTTTAGTAATTAATTTAAAAATAATTCCTGTTGTCAAAACAAATAGCGGGTTTTTTAGAAATAATATCTATCAAAAGTTTGACACTTGTTTATGCCCAATTCCAAAGTGAAATTAATTACAATGATCAACACTGGATTAAATGGTAAAAATATATTCTAATTAAACTTGAAAACAATTTAAAAAGATAATATAACCATATAATTAAATTATATGAAAAATCAGTTTTGAAGTAAAATGTAGTATTTTCACTATTCATTAAAAAAATGAACATTGTCAGAAAAATACCAAAAATTTATCCAAAGTAAAATTCAATGCCCCAATTCTAAAAAATAAGTTTATTTTGAAAAATAGAGCTTATTAAATTATCAAAAGATAGATTTAAAAATGGTTTTCTATCAAAAGGCACTAAAATAATCTTTTAAAAATATTAGAGAATTCTATGCTTAAGATTGAATTTATTCTCATTTTAAGCCTCTAAAACACTATCTAATTAATAAATAGACATATATATGAAAATATATTACACTTTAATTACATGGTATGTTATAATTCATAAACTTATGGACATGAAGACTATGTCCCCACATAAAATTGTGAACCTGAAATTAGGTTCAGGCATAACATATTGACCTCATGAGATATAAATCATTACCCAATGAATTGGGGTAGATATAGGTCCCAACCATCACATAATTAGAACCATTAATATGTGTTCCAGAATAACATATAATAATCATCCCATCGAAACCCATGTAAATAAATAGATTTCATAAACATTTTATCGTGACATAACACACTGAAAATAAATGAGATTCATAAGAAACTTTCTATTATAAAAATAAAAAACCTAAAACAAATGAGGATAAAATCCTTTATTAATATCCCCAATAAAGGATAATTAATAAATAATAATTTTATATTACATTGAATGTAATTTTGAGAGATCAATTGAAATAGTTTTTGAGGAAAATATCCTTTATATTTTGAAACTTTTTTCTTTAAATTCCGCACAATTATAAAATAAAAAATTTTATTTGAAAATAAAATTTTATACTTATAAATAAATAATTATGGGATTTAAGAATATGGATGGTGGGGAATCACACTCAGGTTGTATAATTTAAAAATCCTTCCTTCTATATTTTTTTTTTCAGAAAATTCATAAAGAACCTCGCTTGGAAAAAATAAAAAGAATCCTTTTAAACAAGTTGTAAAATGTAAAAAAAGAGTTAAAAATGACTTTAAAAAATCATAATAGAATATTAAAAATATTTTTGGAAATATTTTTATAAAAACACGAGCATGGAAGAAAAAGGGAGTTTAAAGGGAATCTTTAAAAAGATAATTTTAAAATAAAATCCATTATAAATATCATATCATTGATTTCAACATTATTAAAATTAATCAATTATTTGTATTCAATAAAAATACACATAAAAAATTTGGAATGAAACATAATATAATTATAATATATCCCACACATAATCATATAATGACATAATCGATGAAGTTTAAGGTTTACCCAAAAATGGAAATTGGGTTAAGAGTTCCCTTAACACTTTGTAACAAGTCGAATCGTATTCTCCATCAAAGTAATAATCATGAAATTAAAATTTTTATAAAATTAAGATAATGAGATTCATGCTATTATATATCCAACGGTAGTATATACACCAAAAATAAAAAATAATTGGGGAATATGGCATTTAACTCATAGAAGAAAAAGTGAGACTAGAAACCCTTACCACATCCTTCCCTTTAGTTTTTAATAATTATCCCAAATGTATAATAGTTAAATTAATTTTATTAACTCATTATATAACTATTATAATTTTTATAAAACCTTATTTTATTATTTTATAATATATTTTGACCCATTCATTAATAATATTTCATTATTTTAATTGTTTCAGATGCATTCATTTCATGGTTTCATGATAAATTAATTTGAGTATCATTATTTATGTTATTGTAAGATGTAAATAAAAATATATAAGAAAAATAAAAGAGTTAAAATTCTATTATATATGTATAAAATTTTACATATATCATTTTTATTTCTTGTATGAGGACAATTAATTTAATAAAATGTTAATGATTAATGTTTTGTTTATTTTGAATGTTTTCTCAAAACTCCAAGAACTAGATTCAATTTATTTAATATTATGATTATATATTTGTTAAAAATATGATATATGTTATAATATACTTATTACAATCTTATTTAACTAGAATTATATTTTTTTGACCAGCCATGAATTCAGTAATGGAAAATGATAAATCATTATTCATGTAACTACCCAAGATTCCATGAAACATTTCACTTTGAATAATACAATAGATTGTGCTATATGCAGCCCCAAGTTCGAGTACACCACGACCAATCCAACTAGCTGTTTAAATAGTAGTTATGAATTGTAATACCCAATTTTTTAAATTTTTTAAATTTAGTTTTTCAAAATGGACTTCATTTTTGGATTAAGAATATCAAAATTATCTTAGGGTGAATTTTTGTTATTTTTTTGAAAACTTTAATTTTTGATGAATAGTTAAAAACACTACGTTATTGATTAAAACCGAATTTTTATTTAAATAATTATTATTTTTATTTAAATTTATTTTAATGGAAAAATAGATACATAATACTTATATTATTCCAATGTAATTCATTGAAGTCATTTTATAATAATATTATATATAAAAAATTTTGTTGAACTTTTTAAAGTCTTTTACCCACCTTCTAGGAACATTTTCAAATTAGCATAAAACGTAATTTTACCATTTCTGTGAATTGAATTTCAAAAATCCGACATACACTGTTGTCATCAGTAAGTAAAGTGTGGTTCAATAGGAATCTTACATACACTGTTGTCATCAGTAAGTAAGGTATGGTTCAATAGGGTGAAAATAATTTTGGGTGAATAGTAACTTTTGAATTTTATTTACCACAGTTAAAAGTAAATAGGGTAATTAAAGGTAAAAATAATATAATAATTACCCCAACACATGTCCTAATTATATTAGATAATTTTATTTCGACCAAAATTAACCTTAGGACAAAATATAATCCTTTTTGATCCATTTTTATTAGATTATGACTTTTATTTTATTTTATTTAAAGAAGAGTTAAAATTTTTAAATTCAAAATTTAATAACTAAAACATTTTTAAAATAGGGTTATACATAAGATAAATTCTACTATAAATATTCATTAGAAAGATAAATTTTTTTATACATCACAGTATTTTCTTTATATTTGGAAGACATTAAATAATTAAATTTATTTATGACACAATGATGATGTAGTAATTACCTTATTAATGAAAGATTAAAATAATTGACATTATAAATATTAAAATAAATGTTAATTAAAACTTTTAATGATATAAAAGAATTTTCTAGGTAAATATGACATGATATAGTTGATTAAATGTATTTATTTTGAAGTAATCAATTTTTTATGACTTTAACAAAAAACAAATACTAAATAGTGTCAAAATTGACATAAATGAGTTTTTACAAAAAATACTTATTTATTAAATGATATAATATTCCAAAAAATCTAATATTCTTCTAGAGGACATATATAATGTTATATATGTTATTAATGAACTACATGATATTATATTGTAATTTTATAGTAATTATATTAACCATGTAGTATAAAAATACAAAAGACATGGTAAAAGTTAAACTATTTATCAGAGTTAAATATAAAAGATAAGGTTACTATGGTGACATAAACTTGTCTAAAACCAATTGGTTGAGATTATTTCGACCCATACCCACCTTATACTTGAAATAAATCCTTTTGTAGATATTAGAAACATAAAATGATTTTATAATAAATTAATATTTCAAGATCTTCCTAAAGTACCCCTCACCTCTCTTATAAAAGGGTCCTTCCCCTTCTCTTAAATTCACACCTCCAAAGCCATTTTTCTCGGCCAAACCCTACTCAAATCAGCTCCCAAATACCCTAAATTAAACCTAGAGGCATTACATTGATCATATAGCCAAACTAAGGATCCCTTTTGTTTAAATCAAAAGGAAGAACCTAAAGAAGATGTAATTATTTCATCACCTCTTTCAAAGTTCTTTTCTTCTTACACTTAATATTTCTTTGTTGATTACATAATAAAATAATAAATCTAGTAAATTATACATACTGATATGTTATTATAAATATGGAAAAACAATTTTCATTATTCTACCCATCCTATGAATGACAAAGTCACCATAAGTGTGTACGTACGGCTTACCATCTCCACGTCGTGGTGTAGTTTTTTATTCACCACCTCATTATTTAAAAGAGTATAATAATGAGTACAATTGATATAAATAATTTATATAACATGTTAAAGATTCTTTAAATATAATATAGCATCCAATTTCATATGATTTCAACTTTAATAGAATGATATTTTTGCTCGTGCATACGTACGGATTACCGTCTGCACGACGCGATGAGATTTCGTTCCCCATCATAACCATTCAAGAATAATTTTAATTTTATGATTAAAAATATTGTTTAAGAACTTATTTTAATTCTGTATATGAATAAAATACATCCTATCTCGAACAAACATGACTTACATAACAAAACATATAAAGTAAAATGAATGAGTTAACACCCGAAACAATGATAATATTGTAATATTTTTAACAAAGAAATATTAGAAGATCATATATGATATCATATTTATGCATGTGATTCTTGTATAATTTAATAATAATGATTTAACCATTATAAAGGAGGTTAAATTTCCCACAAATTAGTAAAAGTACAAGGTAAGGGTTAATTTTACATTATCTTTATTATCCAAGGTTGTTTATACGTAAGTATTAACTGGGACTTCTTTATCATCCTCATCCGTGTTTCTTAAAAATATATTTAAAAACATTTTTATTATTTCCTAGACTATGGGTTAAAGTAATTTATACAATTTTTTGACTTTT
Organism: Viscum album; assembly: GCA_963277665.1. Classification (NCBI taxonomy): domain Eukaryota; kingdom Viridiplantae; phylum Streptophyta; class Magnoliopsida; order Santalales; family Viscaceae; genus Viscum; species Viscum album. Next base: position 696,364,342 of record OY728157.1, read on the forward strand.
TATAATTTTTTTTGAAAGGAATATTTTCATCTTTTTCCAAACAAAGTACTTTATGACCTTTTTGACAAATTAAGGAAAGAATGTTTTTTTAACTTATACAGCAGGTGCGACTATTTTCCACCATTATAAAACCATCAAACATTATACTACCAGATTATATGAATATTTAAAAAAAAAATATTTCCTTTTATAATTAGGATACTTTTAAAAGATTTCAAAGTAAAAAGAGATATTTCAATCAAATAATTTTTGGATTGATTTCATCTGTGTCAATATCTATTGTTGGATTTTATGTTTAATTGAAGTTAATTAATTATGATACAATATTCCATGTTGTATTGATAGTTTTATGATATGTTTGACTATGGATGTGTTATTTTTATACCATTCATGGTTTATGGTTAAATTATTGACATTTCGTATGCTAGTTTTAATATGAATGTTTATGTTATGTTTCAACCTTTTAATATGAGGAATGCATTAGACTTAGTAAGTGAAGGGCGAGGCCCACTATAGTCCCTCGATGCATTAGTAGGTATCATGAGACAAAATAGTATCTTGGCACAAGGCCTTGAAAATATTTTTATTTGTAGTCTTGGCACGAGGCCTTAACTATGAGGTTATGATATCATAAATTATACATTCCATCATTATGAGATTAGATATTGATAGTAAATGTGATTACTCGACTAGTAGAATATCCATGTGAATAAGTAATTTGAATTATTTGATTTATCTTTTCTATATTATGCTGAATTTTAAGTTTAAAAGGATTGTGTTTTATTCTTATACATTGCCTTAAATGTTTATGCTTATTTATGATATTTTCCGCTATATTTTTATCCTTACTGAGCATCTAAGCTCACCCCTTTCTTATGTTTTATTTTTTCCAGGATGAAAAAAAGTATATTATGACTGACATGTAGGGATAAGCTAAGGGATATGAGTATGTTCAAAGGAGTCATAATTATTATTTTTCATTTCATAATGTATTGTAAAACTTGTGAATGTATCTAGTACTTCTAAGGCTACTAAACTGATAATTCCTTTGGGACTTGATCTCTTGTGATCATGCCAATTTTATGTAATAATGCAATGAGTCTGGGTAACTGGGTTGGGGTGTTTCAATTCTCACAAATAGTTAACTACCATAATTTGGACAATGATTTCCTTTCTTTGAATAAGAGTATAGGAGAGTATAAAAGAAATTGATATGATATATTACATTATAAACATAAAAATAAAGTATATACATGATTATGGAGTTATCATGCATTGATGGATGAATTTTTTTTGGAGAAAATAGAAGAATAAAATAAATTAGTAGAGGTGGTTTGAGAAAATTACCTCTTTAATAACACCTCTTTAAAGGACCCCTCAAGGATTATAGATTTGGTATTTTAGCGAGACCATAAGAACCTATATTTTTTTTAATTGGGGAAAGTTTTATGTGCTATATATTTTAATGTATTCAATGGTTTTTAGTAGAAATGGGGTGGTGAGGAGGGCAATTTATACTTGAGTAGGGGTGGGTTTAAGTGACTAAATAATGATTATTTTATATTTAAACCCAACCACATTGAGGAGGAATTAATTATAATGAATTAGATGCATAATTAATGTTTTAAATTATATTATATATGATAAATCCACCCATTTAAATATTTAATTTTTAGGTATTCCATTATTTTACCATTTAACTTTAAACCATTTGTTATTTTACATATACTAGAGTAAGTATTTTTTAACATGGTAAAATTTTTATGCAAAAAAATTAAAATGGAAATATAACCTAACATATAAATTTAGATTAAATATATGGAATAAATTTTTCTTAAATTAAATTCACAAAATTTTCAAAATTAGATTTTATATTAATCTCGCATATGGGATAAGAAAGAGAAGTTTTAAAGTGAAAATATTTAAAATTTCGAAATGTTTTTATATGAAAATTTTTCATAAAAATGATAAAAATGAACTAAATTGAATTATTAGAGGTAATATTGATCTAATTTTACTTTAAAACAAATTTAAAATATAAGTTATCTTTTAAATTATTTAGATGGAAAGTCAGTTTTAAATTTAAAATGCAGTATTTTTCAATATTCATCAAAGAATGAAACTTATAAGTAAAATAAAAATACTAACCCTTATTTAAATTTTATATTCTTATTTAAAAACATGTAGTTTATTCTGTCAATTTTTTTATAAAAGTGTAAAAATTTAGTTTTAAAACAATTGTGCCATCAAAAGGTGGAAAACCCACCTTTAGAAAAATATTGCTTTTTATGCGTAAAATTTGATTTATTTTTATATCATGTCTAAAAATATCATAGATGAATGTAAAAAATATACTGAATTTATTAAATATAAATTTCATTAATATAATACAAAAATAGTGATTTCTTTTTTTCATTGGTATAAAGCACACTTGTGTTTATTTAAGTAGTTTTTTAAAAAAAGATTTCGTTTTTAATAATTTTTTCACCAAATAATTCTTTATATATATATATATGTATTCATGTGTATCCCATATTTTAATAATTACCTTAAACCTATTCATACCCTCCATTCTAACTACAAGTTTATTACTATAACAATTAAATAATAATATTTATTTGTTCATTTAAGATCGTTGTGGCGTATCATGTACGCTATTGAACATAGGGATTACTTATTAAAATCATGGGATGTTACATTCTTCCCCACTTAAAATGAACTTCACCCTTGAAATTCATCACTCGGGTATAAAAGGATGAGGAAAGCTCTATATGATTTCATATTAAGGTTTCCACATAGCTTCCTCTACTTTTTTGTTTAACCATAAGTCTTTAACCATTTGAGCAGTCTTATTTTGTATTACTCAATTTATATGATCTAGGACCTCCAATGGGTTTTTATAATAAGAAAGATATTCTTCCGATGACATGACCTATACATTTAGAACTTTTTAAGGATTAGTTATGTCATTATCCAAGATATATACATGGAACACATCATGAACTTGATATAGATTCAGTGGAAACACCAATTGATGAGATACCATCATGATATAATAAATAATTTTAATGAATTTAGCATCCATGGAATTTGAAATTGAAAATTTAAAATCACAGGATGATATTTGAAAATTTATTTTTTGGAAAACCGCATCATAAAAAGTTAAACAAAACTTCCTCTTAAAATGATGGAAAATAAAATGTGAAGATCACTGTATTACTAAGAATCAGATTAGGAGAATATTATTTGAATATGCCAAAATAAACATAAAATATAGTTCTAACAATCATGTTCTGAAAGAGAATGATAGAGAATATGGTCATTATAAGGTTAATTACCATAAAACAATAGACCAACTAGGTCTGAAAAAGGTCATTGATATCATCATAAATTATGATAATAGGGTAACATTTTATTTCATAATCAATTGAGAATATATAAAAACTTGATTTCATCTTATAAGTAAAATATAAATCTTTGGTTTTTATTGATAAATTTATGCTTCATATCATACTCCACTAAATGATGTTGAAATTATAATGCTTGTAGAACTATTGGATCATAATATCTATAATGTAATTACTAGTAATTCATTCAATATCTAGTTTTTCTGAAAAAATGGTTAGTATAGATTATTCAAGATGTATAATTTGTAATAAATTAATATATAAGACCTCATCCAAAGTTTAACGTGATCAATTTCATAAATGGTCACCCTTATGATCCTTTAAAACATTAAAATAAATTTTTTTCAATAAAGGTTACTAAATTTTCAACTTATCATAAATCCCCCGAACAAGAAGATATTTCTCTTAACTATCACACTCTAAAAATGTAAATATCATTATCAAATATTCTATTTAAATACAGTAATAACCTGAATTAACATAAAACAATAGTGACAATATGAATTATTTCAAAAATTAAATCTTTCCTCATACTATAAATCAAAAAATTCTATAAACTAAATCCATGATTTCATAAACCACCTTTTCATCATATTAATGATCTGTTTTAAAGTTATCAGTACAATCCCACTTATTTTATTACAATAAAACTTCTCTTTTTTCTCATTCTAAACATATTAATGGTTATCCTTCCCTTAATCACGTGTTATCCAAAAAATACCACCTTATATACTTAATTAAATTTCTTGGATTCCAATACCATTCAAATTATACTTTCAAATATTGAAGGAAAAATTATAGAAGATAAATCCTTTGATGTTTTATTATTCCATAATATAATACAAGTAGTTTTACAACATTATTTAGGAATCCAAATACATAATTACTTTAAACCTTTCACTTCAATGATTGTCATGGAATATGTCATTCTTTTGTTAAAAAGTTATTTCTTGGGTTAGGGAATTGAGTTGGATAATTCCCTTGTCCTCAGACATAAGTTATTAAACTCCTCGATAATATATCAATCTATGAACTTATTTTCCACATAGATATATTCTTCCCCTCCGTTTGATATATACATCTCGGTTCTTCTGCCCACCTTCTTGACATGTATAAAGATGAATCTTATTTCCTCTATGTGCATAGCCACATGAAATCTCATAAAATACGATCTTCATAATATTCAATGTTTTATGAATCTCAGAAAAGTTCATGCTATAAAGCATACACTACTACAAATACGCCCTTTATTAGTGATAAAAAGGGCCTTTAAAAGCGCTAGGAAAAGCGCTGTTAAAGCCGGAAAAGATAAGGGGGGGGGGTCCCCTTTATATGTGCTCAAAAAAAGTGTTGATAAAGACCCCTTTTATCAGCACTAACAAAAAGCACTGATAAAAGGGGTCTTTTATCAGTGCTAAAAAAAGTGCTGATAAAAGTACCCCTTTATCAGCACTTTTTTTAGAATTGATAAAGGGGTCCTATATCAGCGCTTTCCTTTTAGTGATGATAAAGGACCCTTTTAACGGCTCTTTTAAAAAAGCACTGATAAAAGTTAAAAAAAATAATAAAAAATTTAAAAAAATTTAAAAAAATTTAAAAAATTTAAAAAAATAATGCCAATCGTGGGGGGGCTTTTATAGCGCTTGATCCCCATTTTAACAGCACTTTTTATCCCCTCCAGCGCCCACATGCACCCCCTCCACCCTTTATCAGCGCTAGCCCCCAACATCCACCCCCATGCGCGTGCCTCTGCCTCCAGCAGGTTTTGAACTCGAGACCCCCCCCTGCGCGCCTAATCCCTTACCACTACTCTATTTTGATTTGTTTGCTATTTCATGATATATATATAAATAGTTATATTTATTCGTGTAGTAATATATATTTATATTAATATATATATATAGTTATACTAATATATATATAGTTATATTAATATATATATAGTTATATTAATATATATATAGTTATATTAATATATATATAGTTATATTAATATATATCTCTATTTATATATATATATTGTTATATTTATTCATATAGTAATATATATTTATATTAATATATATATAGTTATATTAATATATCTATATATAGTTATATTAATATATATCTCTATTTATATATATATATATATATTTAGTTATATTTATTCGTATAGTAATATATATTTATATTAATATACATATATATATATAGTTGTATGAATATATATATTTATAGTGATATTAATATATATATTTATAGTGATATTAATATATATATAGTAATATTAATATATATATATAGTTATATTAATATAAATATATAACTAGATTAATATATATATATAGTTATATTAATATATAGTAGTTATATAAATATTCATATATTGGTATTTTAAATAAAATGGATATTAGTTATTATTTAGATAGAGCTAATATATTTTATATGTAAATATGTTTAATTATTTATTTTAAAAATTTAATTTTTAGGTGTGAATATATAAAAAATATGTGCATATAGTTATATATTTTCTTATAAATAGCAGTGCATTATAAAAAACGATAAAATTTCAAAAACATAATATCAATATGAATGTAATACCTTGGAATAAATTCAGTCCCCACCAAATAAGACAATAATACTCCCTCAAACGAGGCTGAAAACCCACAAAATGTTAAAAAATATGGGTACCCCGACTAAAAACTCAGTTTTGGAGGCCTTCTGGGCCTCTTTTGGCCTCAAAAATTCTTTATCGGCCCCCCACTTATAGCGACGTAGAGCTCGTCGCAGGCTTCGATTTGATATGTGGTAGAGCTCAAACGGACACCCGGATCAAAAGTTATGGCCGTTTGAAGTTTGAGTTGCGTTTTCAACTTATTTTGGATCTTTTTTTTTTAATTTTTTTAATTTTTTTAGTCTTCAAATTGTTATTAAATGACTACTAATCCATAATAATTAGAAAATTATTAATTAGAAATATTTTTTTAATTTTTTAAGAAGCCATTTTCACTACATATCTTATATATTAAGTATATTAAGTGTTAATGTACATTTATACTTATCTAAAATATATTTAAAAATTATATATTATATCTATATCAATATAACTATATTTATATATTAATATATTAATATTTTTTTTTAATTTTAATTTTTTTAATTCGAACCTTTATCATATCTTTAATAAAAACACTGATAAAGCCCCCCCCCCTTTATCATCGCTACTAAACAAGTGCTGATAAAGGGGTCCCTTTATTAGCGCTAAAAAAAGCGCTGATAAAGGGGGGGGGGGGGCACTAGGAAAAACTATTTTTATGGTAGTGATATGTCACAATAGATGATTAGGCATAATCATAATAACTTTTTATCTGATCATCATCCAATTTGGTTTCTCATAGTCACCAAATTGTCCAACAGATTTAATGTTAATATGATTTCTTATGGTTCCATCCATCAAATAAAACCAGAATCATAATACGAGAAAGACTAATAATATTTGGAAAACCACATAATCAAGGTAAACTGCTTATAAAATTTTAATTTATGGAATCTTAGGTTTAATCCTAGGTTATTCATGATCATTTCCAAAACTCTAATGTTGTAACCTTGACTTATACTTAAGGTTCTTAAAAAGGTTTTATAATCCTAGTTTTGAAAGGATAACTATACTTTTTCTCTCATAAAAACTATTTGGGAAAAAACATTTTATACATAAATATTACATTTAAATAGATGTATATTTCAAATACAATGACACCATGTCAGAATTATATGGATTTATTGTCTTTGAAAAAAATGGAAATATAAAAAATTTGTCCCTAAAAAAACTATATCATCTCCCAATTATTCATTCTTAACTAGAATCCTTTTTGATATATCATTCAAAATATATTCCTTCATATCTTAGGTAATATACACATAATAAATGGGTGATATCATATACTCAGTAAGGGAAAACAAGTGATATATCAATTATAACATAATCATAAGAATATTTACAAAGAATTTGAAAATTATACCCTGCATATCTAAGATCATAATATCGAGTCACGAAATAAATCAAAGAAGAACATAATACATGAGTCATAAGAAATAATGATCCATTAGATAATTTTATTAGAATAAGACAAGAAATGTATCAAACATATAAAATTATAAAACTATGACCATGAATAAATAGAAATCGATTCACTCATTATGTTAAGGACAAGAAACTAGGACCTTTCACAAATATATTTACATGAAACCAAGTCTATGAATAATATTATGAAAAGGAAATTAAGTTCCACACATAAAATTAGGGACATGAAAACCAGGTCCACACATAAAATTATGGACATATACACGAGTTCCATGTATAAAATTGTGAACATGAATTTAGGTAAATGCATAACATATCAACATCATGAGATATCCATCATTACCAAATTAATTAGAGAAATATATAGATCACAACCATCACATAATTAAAATATTATATATGTGTTGCTTAAAAACATAAATAATTAATAACATCATAACACATATCTGGAAATGAGTTTTATAAACATTTTGTCATAACATAACTCACGGAAAAGAAATGCGATTCATAAACATATTTCAACAAAAAATATAAACCAATAATAAAAATAATATGGATTGTATCCTTTTATAATATCCCATTTAAAGAATATGTAATATCAAATAATTTTATCTTATGGAAGGTAATTTTTAATGGTCACTTGAAATAATATTTTGACAAAAAAATCCTTACTATTTTGATTATTTTTAAAAATATAGTGTAATTGTAAAAGAAATAAATTTCTTTGAAGATGAAAATATAATATTTTAAAGTAATATTCAAGGAATTTTAGTTCCAGGATAGTGGGAAATGATTCTCAAGCCGTATAAGTTTTGAAAACATTCATTCAATATTTTTGTTAGAAATGTCATAAATAATATATCTTAAGAAATGAAAAAAAGAATACTTTAAATATTTTTAAATGTAAAACATGGGTAAAAATTACTTTAAGAAATCACAACATAATAGTTAAAATATTCCTAGAAATAATTTTAGAATAACATGGGAATGGTAAAAAAAGATAGTTTTAAGGGAAACTATAAAATGATAAATTTTTAAAAGAAAATACCATATAAATATCATATCTTTGAAGTGAACATTAAAAAAATTAATTTATTATGTATATTTTCTATAAATATAAATAAAAAAAGTGGAAATGAAGATATTATTATCAAAGATTATCCCACACATAATCATATCATGACATAATCTATGAAGTATAAGATTAAGCCAAAAAATGAAAATTGGGTTAAAAATTCCCTTACCACTTTATAATCAGTCGAATTGTATGATCCATTAAAGTAATAATTATAAAATAATTTTTTTTAAAAACATTAATATAATGATATTAATGATATTAAATATCAAAGGGATGTAAATATACCACAAAAAATATGTGGGGAATAAGGCATATATCTCATAGAAGAAAAAGTGAGATGAGAAACACATACTTAACACTTCAATTTATTTTATCATTATTTTACCTCCAATATAGTGGTTTAAAAAATGATATAGACTAATTAAGAAACTATATTGTTATTTATTATACCTTATTTGATGATTTTATAACCTCTAATGGACCATTCATGAATATAATTTTATTATTTTCATAGGTTTAGGTGCTTTCGTTTCATGGTTTTAGGATCAGTTCATTTTTGTATAATTATGGATGTTTGTTAAAAATGGGATAACAACTCAATAAGAGAAATAAAATAGTATAAATTCAATTATATATGTATAACTGATAAAATATATAATTTTTAATTTTTTTACAAAGGTGATTCATTAGATTAAATGTTAATGATAAATGTTTAGTTTGTTTTGGAAATTTTTATGAACACCATGAGGTAGTTTCATTTTATTTAATATTATGGGTAAATATTAGTTACATAGAATTAAATATGTAATAATATAACTATTAAAATCATATTAATCCAGAATTATATTTTTGTGTCTTGCAATGAAAGCCGTAATGGAAAATGAAATATCATTATTCCCGGAGATAGTTAACTGTCATAATTTGGACAATGGTTTCATTTACTTGAATTAGAGGAGATGATAAATGAAATTGATATGCTATATTCCATTAGAAAAGGAAAAATTCAGTATATAAATTATTATCGAGTTATCATTACATTATAGATGATCGAGGTGAGGAGAAAATAGAAGAAGAAAAGAAATAATGTGGTTTGATAAATTTACCTATTAGATAAAACCTATTTAAAGGACCCCTTGAGGATCATGGATTTGGTATTTTAGTGATTCCAATGGAACATGTAAGTGGGTATATTTATTATGAGTAGCTTTGGTAGATATTTTATGAGATTCAAGGCTTGTTATGATGTAGGGGGTGGTGAAGAGTGGTATTTATACTTGAAGTGGGGTTGTTTTAAGTGATTAAATAATGATTATTTTATATTTAAATAAAACCAAATTGAGTTGGAATTAATTATAATTAAATAGATATATAATTAATGTTTAAAATTAAGGTTATGTTTTAGAAACACATTAAAAACCAATTTAATTGTGTATTTTTTCAGTATTTTATGATTTTGACTTTTAACTTTAACTCGCTTCGTTATTTTTTCATATATTGTGGCAAATATATTTTTTTCCATGATACCTTTTTTATGAATAAAAATGAAAATTAACTTACAACCTATTTTTGGAAATTATTATTACAAACATGTAATCAATTTTACCAAATTAAATTCATATAACTACCAAATCTAGATTTCAAATTAGTCATACAGACAAGACGAGAAAGCTAGGTTTTAAAGTTGAAATGTTTTAATGTTTTAATTGTTTTTATATATAAATTCAACATTAAAATTATTATAATGACCAAAATTTTATAAATATATTTAAAATTTATCTATTTTTACTTTAAAATGAATTTAAATATAATTTTACATTATAAATTATTTAGATGAACACTCAGTTTTCTACTAAAATACATCATTTTTCACTAATCATCAAAAAATGAAACTTATCAAAAAAATATAAAAAACTCACCATAAGATAATATTGATATTAAAATTTCCTAAATTTATTTTACTTTTTCAAATAAAATTTACATGATTGTCAAAAGTTAGTTTTAAAATAAGTGTGTTACCAAAACGCCACACAACCTCCTTTAGAAAAATATATCTTTTTATTCGTAAAATTAGATTTAATTTTATAAAATGTCTAGAAAAAACATAGGACCAATGTTAAACAGTAAATTGAATATATTATATCTATATATATATTTTTAAAATAATCCAACAAGACAGTTTTTTTATTTTATTAGCATGAAACACACTTGTGTATATTTAAATAGTTTTTTTAAGAAATATATTATTTTATAATTAATTAGTCACCAAATAATTCATTATATATGTACATGGGTAAAAACTATTTTCATAATTTGGTTAATCCTATTCATAGCCACTATTGTAACAACATGGTTATAATGGTAAAAATTAAATTATTATATTTGGTCTTTAATTTAATCTCGATATGGAATATCACATAAGCTATCGAACATAGTATTTAATTATTAAAATATCAGGATATTACAACATCAACAACCAATTATGGGATATTAAAAAACAATTAAATAGGTTAAGGAATTTTTCCATGAATAGTCATTATCACGTTATTCAATATGGTTATTAACGACACATTTGTTGGCTGGGAAATCATTGATTTTGTAATAGTTTTCGTGCAAATAATTCATAATCATATTAATATTAAATTTAGGGGTAAATAAATAAAACACAATACCTATATCAATGGTGAATTTATGAAGCTCTTATTTAGTGTCCCAACAATATGTTCATTCATAATTGCTATCAAAATCCAACTATATACATCACCCCAAATACAATTCTACTTCTTGACCCATCATCACTACAACAATACTGATACTCTTCTATCATATCCCCTCTCTAGAATTTTTCAATGAAAATGTGGATAACCCTAACTAGGATCAATAAGTGGGGATTAAATAGGCACAACATAGGGGTTTTTTAAAATTTAGAACAATTAATTAAATAGTTATATCATTCAATTAGTCACCCCATGATAGAAAATAATGAAGAATACATATACTAACCATACCAACATCAAAACATGGGTAAAAACCCAATTATAGACCCAAATATACTCTCATATGTCTAATATGAGATCCCAATCAATTTATATAATAAATTCTCAAGAAACTATCACATTCAAAAATAAAAATAATGAAATATATTTTATTATATTATTATTTAGGGAACAAAACTCTTTCATATTCACACCAATGCACCCCTTATGTAAACCCCATATTATGAAACCCAAAAAAACATTTAGGAAGTATTTATGGGATAAACAAATAGATTCAGATGATCATTTCACCTCTAAGATGGTTTTAGGTCTTTAATAATCAAAATTGAACTAATCCCCAATCTACTAAAAATGCTAGAAATTTCATTTTCTCAATATTAAATATTTTCTTCATCGAAAATTAAATAATTGAGAATTATAAAAAACATGGAAAAAGATTGAATTTATGAATAATATACAATCCGTCACATGAAATACCTTCACATTATAGATACAATTTCTAAGTGAACTCATTACATTATCTCTTATGAAGGAGAACAACTATACCTAATATGTGAATATACTGACCTCAGTCCATCTCAATGTATGTAGAAATTTGGGGATTCTTCCACCCGTTGGATGATTTAATTAGCATATGTGTTTCATTAATTATCTATACCTACTCACCAATATTGATAAATCCAACTTTATTATTATTATTTTTGACCTGAACAATCATCAAAATATCAACCATATTAAAGCATCAATGCGACCCACCTTTTATGGAGCATTTTTAAATGTTTTTATATAGGAAAGCCTGAATACATCATTCTACTTCACTATGAACATAACTAGTTTCTCAGGTCATCATCATAAAATGGGAATGACCATAATCATCTCACTATTTTCAACAGAAACCACTACCATACACTACTAATGGGGCACATTATCTATCATCTCTAGCTTCTAATCAATTTTTACACTCTTTACCTAAAATACAACTATTTCTGAAAAATAAATTTTTTTAGATTATATTGATATTCTTAATCAAAAATTGAATTTATTTTTTAAAATAAAATTATAAATTTTGATAATTGAACTTTTAAATAAATTTATAAAATAAAAATAAAATTATTTTTTATAAGAAAATATATTTTTAAAGTATTAACCGTTCATAATATTATTTTTCATGAATTTATAATAAAATTATTTTTAATATATTGTTGTTATAAAAATATATATTATTCATAACAATAATATACCTATTTTTATAATATATTTTTTATGTAAAATATAGTACTTAAAGAGATAATTTTATAAAAAATACATTTTTATTTGTAAGGGGATCTTATTAGTTATCTAGATACACTAAAAATATGATTTATTTTAATACATATATTTTATAAAGTGGTTATTTCTATTTATACCCACTAATATAACATATAAATTATCATGATTATAAAATTTTTTTCCTTGATTTTTATGATTTTAGGGTTTTGTGTGAACCAAAGTATTAAACACATTATTTTTTAAAGTTATGTGTAATTTAAAATATCAATGTGTTACAACCTCAATTTTCAGTAAAACTTGTTATGGTCTTTCATTCATCCTTGTCCTACTACATTGGAATAATTAGAATCCACTACTATTCAATATCCATGGAATATCAATTCTATATAGTAACCCACACTCTTTATATAGAAATGTTACATCAATTTAGATTAATTTTGAATAAATTTAAAAATAATCCACTCCTGACGACTATAAAGGTTTAGTTTAATTGGAATCATGGATAAATAGATAACTTGTACATAAAATATCTACGTTATACCTAATTTATTTCTTCATAACTAACTATCTTCTTAGTCATAACATACTTCAAACCTCTATATATATATTTTCAATGGGAAAAAATAAAGGGTGATCTCAGATGCTCAGTAAGGTTAAAAATAAGAGATATCATTAAATGATCATAAGTGAGAATAATAGAAGCATAAGGGTATGAGAAAATGATCTAAATAGTATAAAATTATACCCATCAATTTATATATCCAAATCATGAAACGTGGAGTAATGTTTTACTAATCAAAATATATAAGAAAGAAGAGTATAAAATCATAAATAATATATCATGATCTATAAATATATATCATAAGCCTAATAAATATGTTAGATTCATTAACACAATCATATAATATTATTTTAACAGTAATTAATCACTTCTAAGACAATCATAATGTATTGGGTTCACACCATACTCCATCATTTCCTTAGTCGAGGATGATTTTGAAGACTATATTATTGGTCAATGTCCCTTAATAAAATGGGTTAAATCAGTATTTCATTCCTTATTATCTCATAATACATCCATTTTTAGCCAATTTATGGGTGGGAAATATAATTTTATTCCCATTTGTCTCATAATTAAATCCATTCATATGTGTTCTATAAGAAAACAAAACATTAATAACATGAGATCATAACCAGTGTAAAGGATATAGTTTTCATAAATATTTCATCACCATAATCTGTAACCATCCAAATAAATTATAATTATGGTAATGCTGAAACATATACCCCATAAATCATGAGAAACATCAAAGGAGGTTGTTAGAGATAAAAGTTCATTTATGATATTAGTAGAGCATCTTTTGGGGAAAATACCCTTCTCATTAAAAATAACTTATTTTGATTCTAAAATCTTCAAAATATTATGGAATTTTTTTAAATAACAGTGGGACATTATAATGGATTATTTTAATAATATATTATTCACAATGATGGGGAAATTTTTTCTTATAGGGAATGTTAAAAGGAAAATTCCATTAACATTTTTCATAAAATGTTATAGATAAATAATTTTAAAAATGATGAGATGATTTATTTTAAAAAATAATATAATTTGAATCATTAGTAAGAAACTATTTTATAAAATAATTACTCTATAGTAAAAATATTATTTATAAATTTTTAATAAAAATATGGACATTGAAGAGAAGACTCCTTACCAATGGAAAAAATGTGGTTGGTTTTCCTGAAAAATTTATTTTCAAACTTTTGAATAAATAAAGTGAGGAAAAAAGGAGGAAAAGATGAAACAGTTATAATTTGATATAATATGTTAATTGGAATTTTATTTCATAATGTTATATCATATAATTTCATCATTGGAAAATTTATGTATAAACAATCACAAAAAATTAGATTGTAAAATAAAACCCTGACCTAAAGTATATTTTTCACCATAAGTGCTTTAAAATATTTTATAAAAGAATTGAATTTATTTTAATTATATTAAAAATAATAATAATTCCTATAATACCATAAATTTTTTAATTATAACATCTTTTCACCCATTCATTATCAATATTTCTTGATCATCATCATTTTTGGGGTTTACTGCTTCTTTTTTCATGTATGTTTTGGTTTGATGGATATGGTTGTTTCATATTGATCATGGTTATTTAATATCCATAATGTTAATAGAGATATAAATAAAATATTTATATATATTCATTATACTCATATATAAAACCATTTTCATAAATTGGTGATGAAAGATGAATTGTATCACTATTTGGAGACAATATTCTATATGAATACATATATGATGATACCATTTTATGATGGATGGAATGAAAGAAAGGTAAATATTAAATCAAGGTATTCAGGACCCCTCAAAGACTTTAGGTGACATGAAATGAAAATGAAACCAGACAGATTTACAAGAATCGTGGCTCCAGATGAGGATCAGAGAAGGTACATTCACCAGAGCATAACTAACTAGAATTGGATGAATGAGGGGGTATGACATTTACATTGGTACCAAGAATGTGTATCTCCGCACATGATAGCTAGCCGGCCAACTGTGATAAGGTGGAGAGCTTACATCATAATATATACTTGGGAGAGGTAGTTCTATGTTTTTTTATTTGGGATGATTTTCTCTAATACCTTCAGGTAATGTTATTTTTAGTACGCCTATATGACATTTAAGGGTTTCCCTTCCAACGAGCTCGTACCCTAGTGGTAAGGGATCCTTATTGTCATCAAAGAGACCCAGGTTCAAAACTGGGTGGAGGCAAATTTTTAGAGTATTGTAGCAGGTACTGTTCCGTACTGTAGCAGCCGTAACTATTCACCCGATTTGGGCCTTCGGGCCACCGGTTTGGGCCTATGGGTCTCAAGGGCCTTCGGGCCATCAAAGGCCTTCGGGCCACAGGGCCTTCGGGCCATTGAAGACCATGAAGTATCCCAATTCACATATAGCAGGCCCCAGAGGAGTATCAGAGCAACATTAACAGTCACCAGAAGCAGAGAAAACTGGAATGGAAGAATGAGAGGGTTTGGAAACCGCCATCGGGACCAGGCACCATCCAGCTTTGTACGGGGCAATGCTAGCCGATCAGCAATGAAGGTGGGGAGCTAAAGGCAATCAAGGATGCAAAATCCGGGGAGGGGAAATTCTAGTGGGATGGGTCTACGGGTCATGTATGGGCATGGTATGCCTCTTGTCCTTCGGGTCATGTATTACGGGTCATGTTGGGCCTTGTGCCTTGGGCCTATGGGTCATATACGAGTTCCCCTTCAACCCTTAAATGGGGGATTATCTATAATAAAATAAAAAAAGAAAGGCCTTCGGGCCATTCAGAGTATATAAGGGTTTCCCCATAACCATTAAAATGAGTATTATCAAAAATAAATAAAAATTGAAGGCCTTTAGGCCATTCATGAAATAAAATTTAAAGGGCTTTATTAAGATCTATATCTCTTACATCAGAGACTTCCTTTTCCTTACTAATTGGGCCCTAATGAAATAGTATTAGAATAATAGTAAAATATATTGAATGAATGGAAGGATACATGGATGTTTTGTTATCAACTATTTTTTTATAAATATGGATCAAATGGTGTGAATAATGGAGGGTAATTGGTAGCCTTTTTAAATGTGAGGGGAGGGACCTACATGAAATCTTTTAAAATATTTCAATGAATTATGGTCACTTTCATGGAAAATTGGATCTAAATGGATAAGTATTGTAAGGTAACATAATATATGGTTGATACCACTTCCCTAAATAAGAATTTACCCTGTTTTTGTGGTAATTATACCCTTATATCATGGTTTAACGCCCTCGTAAACCCATTTTAGCTATAACCACTATAAAATATAATTTCTTTACTACTCACTAAAAAAAAATGACGTTGAACCTATTTAATTGTATTAATTAATCCAATTCAAAATATATAATCAATTTCAACTGATTCACTTTTTATATATGGCCGAATTGAATTTTAATTAAACATTCAAACCACAACAAGATTTCATTTTGGGAAAATAAATTTTAAAGAACATAATTTACATCCATTTAATTCTTGATAAAGACCATAAAATGACTAAGAAACATTACATTTAATATTTAATCTATAGATATAATTAAAACCATTATTAATTAAATATTAAATTAATTTATTAGTATAAAACGCTGGGATCATAAAAATAATTGTTTTTGAATTTTTTAATATTAAAAAATTAACCTATACTATAATAAAGTATAATGAAAATTCTATGGTTATTAATTTTATTTTTTATTACTCAATGATACTTAGATTTTTTTTGATTAAATTCAAAATATAATAGGATATTCACATGAAAATAAATGAAAATTTGTACAAAAATCGGTATTTATCACTATTAATATAAAATTACTTTTTTAGATAAATCATTAAAAACTGTAAGATAAAACTAAAATGTTGGTTTTAAAAATTATATTTATTTACTATAATATAATTTATAATTTTTTTGAAAGTAATTATACTATTTTCAGTAAAAATGAAATAAATCCATTTTTTAAAATAAAATATTTTGGTTGCATAAAATGAATTTGCTGAAAATTTTGTACTTATTTATTATACATTAATAAATACATTATAACTAATAAACACATTTATTCATATTTTTCCTTAACGTTTTTTTATTCATACCTTCTAATTTAACATCTAGGTTATAGTGGTTTACTACCTAATAGGTCAATAGACTCATGGTTGTGTATAAGGCATGATGCTGAATAATTCAAGTTTTATTTCAAAGTAAATACTTATAAAATAATGTGCAGTTACATTATGATAGACTTAAAGTTAATTTATCTTCTAAAATTATATCAGTATAGTCTGGTAAAATGAGTATATTTCTTCTTCATCGCATCCTACAGTTCCCATGTAGCTTCTTTAAATTACAAATTCCTCCGAAGAACTTTAACAAGGTGAGTAAAAGTATTATGTAGAGAATTATCTATATAATCCCAGATTTCTACTGGTTGTTATTCATAAGAATGATCATGCCCTAGTGGTACAATCTATGAGTTTAGAGCATCTAAAGAATTTGGTCTATACATCACAAAGAGAGATACATAGAAAAATCATAAAGCTGAGATAGGTTTTTGTGGGAGTGCTAATGGATAAGATATAGTCCCTACTAAATTAATAATTTTAAATGGAAAAAATGATGAGGGATCATTTTTACCTTATTTTTTATTATCATAACCTTGTTACATGGATAAATTCATAGGAAAACCTTCTGACCAATATATAATTATAGGTCTCATTGAGGGTTGTCAGCAAAAATCTTATATCGATTTTGAGATGCCTCATTATGTTATTGAATGCTTCTATCATTTTCTCCAAATTCCCTATCTATATAATGTTATAATAGATTTCTTTATGTGACTTCAACCTATTATTTTAGAGTTCCATACTTCTTTTTATAAAGGAATTCACGAGGATCCATATGAATTCTATTTTGAAGGATACAATTATAAGAAAACTTGACTAGAGGAAGGTGTTGACCCAACCACCTATGAAATCTATAAAACATTATCTCAACATATCTTCTAGTGTTTTAATTATCCATATATATTAAACTTATTTATGAGGATGATTAATAATATCTAAACAAAAATCTGTATCTAGATCTCACGAAATACATATGAATAACTTTAAGGAAAACCTCATATCTCTATAAGATAAAAATGAATGTGGTACCACTTTTATCCTTACCAATTTTTAAATGTATATCCTTTAAATATTCCATTGAGATACATCTTATCTGATACAAATGAAGTGTTTTTAAATTTTAAGGTGATCATCTATAACACAAATAACATTATGGACTTCAATTGTTTTTAGGAGTCTGGCAATGAAATCATTATTGATGTTTTCCCATTTATGTTCTAGAATGGGAAATGGTTATAACATACCCTTAAAATTCTATCTCACATCCTTAAATTCCTAATATACCATGAACTGAGATACATAATACACAATATCTAAGTTCATGTTGTCCCACTAGAAATACTTTTTCATGTCACCATAAATTCTTGTACTTCTAGAATGAATATAGAATGATGATGTATAAGGGTATTCAAATAGTTCCTTCTTCAGGTTAGGCATTTATGGGACACATATTTAGTTCATGTATATTATAATTCTACCACTATCAAGCTAGAATTAGTAATAGTTATCACCTTATTTTTCATATCCACATTATCTGATTGTGACTATTTAAAATTCACATGGATTGATAGATGAACACTAATTTGATAAAGGATAATATTTTACCCCATCCTTCAAGTGTTCAAGTCCTATCATTTTAAAATGGATAAATATTATATATTTTGTGATATTAATCATATATAAGATAGCATGATCTTTTAAAACTAAAACCTTATCCACCCAGTTCAATTTCACATGGATATAGTGTATTGAAAATTCATAAAAATCAATTATCCACAACCATATTATTTGGTTTATATTAAAAAAATATTGATAAATATTTACATTAAATATGTTTGTTCAATATATATTTCACACATTCTCCAAAATGATATTTCCTCCATATCATTAATGAAAATATCACCGTAGATAAGTCTAAATCAAGGGTTCATAATTTTTTCTAATGAACTTTCAGTTGGTGTGAGGAATAAGCTATCACCATGTCATTCTTCATGAGAAAACATCCCAATCCATTATATAAGGAATAATTATAAATAAAAAAACCTTATCCATTGTAGGGTTGTGTGAGAATATCTTTACTAACAAAAATTCACTTCAACTCCGTGAAATTTTGTTTACACTCATCAGTCTTAAGGAACTTTGTTCTCTTATGAGTTAATTTTACGATTGGATTATGTTTCCATAAGAAATAATTCACAAATAATTGGTAATATCCATGAAATCAAGGAACAACATAGATTTTAGTCCTACTGGTTGATTTAGGATAATTTTCAATAACTTTACTCTTTGAAATATCCACTGATATACCCTCACTTGAGATTATATGACCCAAAAATGAAACTTTCTATACCCAAATTCACACTTGGTAAACATTTCATACAACACTTACATCCTTGTGAATTTTAGTAAAATACTCAAATGATCTTCATTCTCATCCTTTCTCCTAGAATATTAAATTATATTTTATACAAAAACTAAAATAAATTGATCATGGAAACCCCTAAAGACTGTATTAACTAAATCCATGAATGTAGAGGGGTCATTAGTAAAACCAAATAGAATAACTATAAATTTATAGTGTGCACACCTAGAATGGAATGTTTTCTTGGGTTTGTATTAACTTTTTTATCATTAACTAATAATATCTTGATCAAATATATATCATGGAAAAATGATTTTCTTCTTGTTATTGTTCAAAAAAGTCATTAATAATTGGAAGAGTATTCTTATTATTGATTTTGATCTTGTTATGATCAATATAATCTATGTATAGTTGAATTAATCTATCATTATATTTCACAATATATATATATATATATTTTTCCCTTATGGTGTTGAAAATTGAAAAATGAATCCCTCATAAATATTCTCATAGATATTCTTATTCAATTCATATAACTCAATTTAGTCCACTATATATGGAGAATTTGAAATTTGTGTAGAACTATATATGATTTATATTTAAAAATGAACTCATTATTTAGAGGAAGTATAATAAACTCTTTTGTAAAGACATAAAAAACTATCATATATTCAACATATCATTGATGTTGGGCTTCCATCTAATAATCCTATAAAAATACCCACTTTGAATAGTAATAAAGTTCCATGAAGTAGATTTGATTTTTAATTGAATTTCACCTTGATCCTTGGATTGACAAAAAATCAAAGACTGGTTTGATATATAAAATGTGTCTTCACTTAAATAGAAATTGTAATATGATTTATATAAGAAAAAAAAATTCATTCCCAAAATCAGATGATATTCAAGTATAAGAAGAATACCAAATTTTTTAGAAAATAGATTCCCACAATCTTCAATTGGGTATGATTTATAGACTCTTAATGAAATCATCATACCATTTAGATTTTATGATTATATTTTTACATATATTAATTTATATTGTAATGTGATACCCATAAATTTTTTTCTAGATATAAAATTGGGGGAAGATCTAGAATCAAATAATACATTAACAATTATAGAGTAGATGGAAAGTAAACCTTTAGCCACTTTGTTATATCACCTCACATCGGCAATGGTGATTGCAGGAGACTTCCCTTTATATTTGGTCTTAATAGGCTACTAACATTGATCATTATTTTTAACCCTCTGAATCATGCGCATGTTAAAATAATATGCATACTTCCTAAAATTATATCATTGAAGTGTGACTCGTGTGTTTTAGGGATATTTATTTCCATTTTGTATCATTATATAACTTAATACCATTACTATGGCATTCTATTTGCAATATGGATTCCTTTTTCATACTTAATTTACTAGTCCCTTTCTAAAAATATCCTCAATACTTATTTTCACATTGTTAAAATAAAGAAAAAATCATCCTCTCCCCTCTATGATTTTTTATCAAAATTTTCTATGAATTACATCATTATTTTCTTGCTAGAAACTGGAGATTGAAGAGAAAATCCAATCACTATTTTCATATTTATAACATATCTAACACTTTTTTATAGCTAATGAAGTCTATTACGGATAACTCCCACTAGAGACATGGTTTTAAGACACTGAAAAATCTATCAATATTCCTTCCCATTAAATAATAATACAAGAAGCATACCTCACATGTATTGTAAAATATACCATATGGGTAGCAATAGATTCATCAAAATTCTTCCTAATCTCAAGGAATTACTTCTCTATCATTATAAAAAGAGTATGGGGAAATTAGTTATTGAAAAATAATCTCCTAAAATTATATCACCCCATAGTGTCCATTTATTTCTATTTCCACATAGTCATGATAAGGGCCCACAATTTATCCACTTCTTATTCCAAATTTTAAATATCTAATATAACTTTTTCATATTTTGAGAACTAGGTAACAATAAATATCATTTTCGTTTCACTGATTTATTTCTTAGAAATTAGCGGATTTTCAAAACCCCTAAAAGAAGGTTCATGTTTACATATGAAGGAAATAATTGTACATTGCTCCTTATTTTTTAATTTTCAATCACATCATCATTCATGTAATGATAAACATGTATAAAAATATCAACATGATTTATCATTTGAGATACTGTATTATTTGATTTATTAAGGGTAAAATCATTTCATTGTCTATCAGATTCAACATGATCACAATACCTTCTTGTTCCACCCATTAACTAAAGCTTAAAGTAATGGTATTAGAATCAATGATCATAGTGGGAAACCGTAAAATCATGAAAATCATTTATATCATGTCTAAATCATAACACATTATTTTCAATATATAAAACCTTATATTTATCCTTGGGAATCCATTGTTACTATCTATTAAAATGTTTTAGAATGAATATTAAAGAAGATGAGAATTAAGCTAATCAGGTCCCCTTGAGATTGTTAAATGAGGTGCACAGTAAGGGATTAATCACTATGCACCAAAATGATAGTGGAGATATAATATTAAGACTCGTTTTATGGTTATTATCCTTATATGAATCTATTTCAAACCAATTTATTGTTTTAGTATCATGAAATGGATGAATTTTCTTAGGGAAAACACTAATTTAATTCCCATAACATAGGATGTTCTCATACAATTAGTCTTATCCTATGTGTTTTCACTAATGTTTCCTTATCCTAGTTTCTAAGAGTTAATAAACCTTGTATTTGATACGAAATATAGTAACCCATACTTTTTATTTATTAATATTACATAATTTTAGAATTATACTCATTTTATTTCACAATAATAAATTACAAAGGATCGTATAAGTTTAGTTTCTTTTGAAACATAGGTATGTAAAAAACTAACATATAAAAATCTAAAATATTTTCCATTTAGTTCTTCTTAGATAACACTCATTTTAGACAAAATATAAATTAATTTTTTTTAAAACATAGGGAAGGGAAACATAAGAAAGTGTGAGATCATATGCTCGGTAAGGGTATACATAATATACATTAATAAATGGTCATAGGTGATTATAATAAAAGAATAAGGTATGATAACATAAACAAAACATTATAAAATAATACCCATAAATTCATATCTCATAATCATGAATCCTGAAATTAATTTTTATAAGTCAAAATAAATATGACATAATATTAAGGAATCATCAAAAATCAATAATAATCCTTGAAAAACATATCATAAGCATAATAATAAGTTTTTATAATTCACAATATCATATAAAATCATTTCCTTGGTGATGGATCATTGTAAATAATATCATAGTGGATTTAGATAACTCTATATTCCACTATTTCTTTTATTAATGTTTACTTCCAATATAATCTGATTGTGAGAAGTCCCTTAATGAATTATGTTCACTACCCATTCCAGCCCATATTATATCTTCGGATATATTAATTTATCTTATTAATTATGGGGAAATATTATTTTGGGCCAAACAGTTAGATAATTAAAATAATATATATGTGTTCCACAGTATAATAAAACATTAATCATATCATAAATAATTACCATTGTAAAGGAGACACGGTTTAAAAAACATTTATCCTCATAATAATAAAAAATACAAGGAAAGAGTAAATATTGTAACATTGGATAATATACCCTTTAAATCATTTGAAACATGAAATTATTTTCTTATGGATAAAAAATCTATTAAAAGATCAATTGAAAATCTCATTAGGAAGGTACCATTTTAATTTGAAATCTCAGATTTATAAAGGATATATTCTCAAAATTTATAAGGAAAATATATTAATTGAAAATAAAAAAGGAAACTTATAAAGTAATATTTAAATAATAGATTATTCATGATGACAATAATTTTTTTCATGGAGTGTATGTTAAAATAAAAAAAATTCCATTCAAATTTTATGCAAAAAGAAGATGTACCTCATTCAGAATACGATACCATGTTTTACTTAATTTTTATATAGATAGAAAAATATTTTTAAAAATTAATTCAATTAAACATTGGAGTGTATTAAAAAATTTCATAGTTTTTTTTAAAGAAAATAATTATACGTAAGGAAATATTCTCGACCAAAGAGAGAAATTATGCCACTTTTCTATAACAAATAATTTGTTCTCTTTTGTACGTAAAGAGAGGAAAATGAAAAGAATACATAAAATATATATAAATAACTATATGATAAGAAAATAAATTTTTTTGATATATATATATATATTTCATATATTTTCATCATCATAAATTTAATCATAAATAGTCATGGTAAAAAATGAGATTACAACATAAAACCCTTACTATTGCTGTAATTTTTGAGTCATAACACCATGAATGAAATAACTTCAAATTAATGATTAATGGTAATATAAATATGGATATTAACTATTCAACATTTTTATGGGGTGTTAAACTCATTTTATAGATTATTATAGTTGTATAACATCCAATATATCTCAATTGATCAAAATTGAGATGAAGAAACCTTACGTCAAGCATGTTTTTCTTCGTAAGTACTCTAAAATTATATATAATAGATTTAAAATTATTTTAATTATATAATATAATAACAATAATACCTATTATACCTTACATGGTTTACATATAAAATCTTTTAACCCATTTTTTCACAATTCTTCATTATCATCACTATTTCATGTGTTAACTGATTCGTTTGTCATGAATGTTTTGGTTCGGTGGTTATAGTCATTGCACTATGATCATGGTTCCTTTATATCAATAATTATATTAATTATATAAATAATATATATTACATATATAAATATTTATAATCATTTATATAAATAGGATATCAAAAATGTGTTACATCACTACATGGAGATTACAGTCTGTACGTATGTACCAGTGACATTTCAACTTTTCAAAGGATAGAATAAAAGAAAGGAAAATATTAATTTGAAATTAATAATTAATTATTATAGCATGAATATAATATATAAATAGTAAATCTATCATAATAATAATCCGTCATTGATGGTGCTATAAAATGAATCGTATCACTACATGGAGGCGGTGGTCCACACGTACGCATGAGCGACACTTTCATCTCCCACCAGATTGAGAAGTGGTGATAAATGGTTTTTATTAAGTCATAATAGAATAACCATATATTTATTATACTAGAGTTATTTTTTATGGATAAAACAGTTTTAGATTACAATAATAAGGAATTATATTAAAAGGGCATGGTTAAGATCTATACCTCTTCTTTGGGGGATCTCCTTTGGAATACTCCTTTATCATTGAATGATTGGTCATAAGAGAAGACTAAAAGCCATAGGATGTAGGGAAGGATTAAAAAGAGGCTATGAAGAATAGCTTTTATAATCTATAAGTCTTAAATGGAGTGAATAAGGTAGGATAAGAGGTTCTCTTTTATAAGTGATAGGAGAGACACACATGGAATTTATTAAAATATTTCAATGGTTTTGGGTTACATTTAAGGAAAAGTGGACCTAAATGAACATGAATTAAAATTTAGGATATGTTAATGATGAATTATCTCTCAAAAATTATAAATTTATAGGTTTTAATATAAATCATACAATTATCTCGTGGTTTAACAAATGGTAAATCCATTTCAACCTTAACCATAGTAGTAAAATTTTAATATTTTTACTAATCAGTCTGAAAAAATTATGTTGACCATATTTTGTTATTTTAAATATTATTATTATAAATATTTTATAATTTTTCATAGATTCAATTTCTATAAGTGTCATAACATAATTTTAATTAAGATCATAAACCTCTATGAAAACCTATTTTCTAAATATGAAATTTCAAGCAAAAATAATAATTTACATCATTTTTTTTCATTGTAAAAACCTTAGAATGATTTATTAAATATTATATTGAATATATAGTTTTTAAATTTAATTTAAAATACCTATAAATAAATATTAAATTGATTCATTTATATAAAAATATATAATTCACATAATTTTTTTTGAAAATATTTATTTGAAGACCGAAAAATAATTAATCCCAAAATAATAAATAATGATAATTCCTATGTGATTAATTTGATTATTTATAATTTAATTAATGTTAAATTACTATAATATCATTTTCAAAAAATAATTGTATAATTACTTGAAAATAAATGACAATTATTACAAAAAATGATAATTTTTCATTATTCACTGAAAAATAAATATTTTTGGGAAAATAATGAAAAATTCAGCTTGGATAATAATAAAATGAGGATTTTAAAAATTATTTTCAATTTCATAAATACTATTTCTAAATATTTTTTAAATTAATTATAATTTTAACATTCATAAATTTAATAAAAACCATTTTTGAAGAAAGCATGTTTTTAAAGCACAAAATGAATTTAATGAAAATTATATTCTTGTTTATTATACATTAATTAGTAAATTTTCATTAATAAAAAAATTTATAAATATTTTTCAGAAAGTATATATTATTATTAGTACCTTCCAATTAAGCATCAAGGTTATAATAGTTTACTATATCATAGTTCATATAGACTTAGGGTTGTATATAAGGAACCCTATCAAATAATTTTGTTTTTTTCAAATAAATACATATAAAATATTAGGGTGTTACAGTTCACCATAAAATACCATTAATCTAAAAATAATTACTAAATAGGATTAATATAAAATGATTCATCATATAATATAACTAAAAATTATAAACACTATAATAAATTGATTAGTTTCTCAGTGTGAAACAATATAAAAAATTGCAACCATATGAAAAGAAACACTCAAGATAAATCTACTACAAAACATGGAACTGAACCATGCTCTATATAATGACCAAATACATCCCCAATCCTCCTGTATCCATGAAAACAACATAAAGTAACTCCACTAGTAAATAAAATGACCTTTATATTACCTATATCATGATAAACAACATCTGTATTTACATTGAATTGCTTATATAGGGGATGGCTATACAACCCACTAAGAAATACACAGAGTCTTCTATCACACACCTCTAGGAAAATAACAAGTTATCACTTAATAAAAATACAAACACATACATATTTTATAAGAGGAAATATTTATTTATCATGTACATTGAAAAAATAAAGAAACCATACAATGAATTTTACACATGAAATATACCAAAATTCAGACCATAGATACTATACCATGAACCCAATAGAATTCTATATATAATGTAATCCCTTAGTAGACTAAATAATTAGTATAAAATCATTCAATAGAACCAATCTATTACATTATAGTATGAATCAACGTGGCCCCTAAATTCTTCACCGACAACCAAGTTTGACCCAAGAAGGATTCATATTTTCATTTCATGAGTGCACAAAAAAATTATTTCATTGAAAACCAAGGATGAAAGAAAAACTGAATACAATTTTTTTTACAAATTATCATTCAATAAGAAAATTAATTAATATATAAACCATATACTAATTTTTCATATTGATTAATAGTGTAATATAAATCAAAAAACTAAACAATGATTTTCCCATACAATCCAATAAAAGGATCTTCCAAAAGAAGAGAGTCTGTCAACTCACTAATAGAATAATTTGGTTTATGCAACCTATATGGAGATAAATATTGTGGGTTTTTTCAAAATAATTATCTAAAACATTTAATTTATTTATCCCCAAAAATCTCACAAAAGGTTTCAATTTTTTTCCTATATCATCCCTTAAAATTATCACTAATTTTAGTTGTTTTAAAATATAAGGGGATGTAATCCACTGTTTAAACCATAGTATAGTGTCTCCACCAAGACATTTTTTGATATACCATATGCTTTTCAATTTTATAGTAGACCACTTAAAGACATTTCCAAACCACCTAAATGGGATGGACCCATCCATGATTATATATCCATATCCACCAAAACGTTCATGATGAAATTATGAGTTCCCACAAAGACACCTCCCCTAATCACCACAACCACTAAATTTGAAACCCCACGGTGTGGTGGCACCATCACCCATAGAAAACTCACCATTCCCATAGTGCCAAAACATATAACACCGTATCTCAATCATGGTCAGTGACATAGTGTGGTGAATCCAATATATCCAATATTTTATTTACCCACTGATCCACTCTCACAAATTCCCAAACAAAAAACTGACCCCCATCATCACATAAAAAACATACATGAGTAGTGAAAATCCTGAAACTGGGGGTATAACATTCTACCAACCATTTGGATTTCTATCAATAGAAATATTTAGGTTTGATATTTTTTAGAAGATATCTATCCATTAATCTTGCATTGACTTATCACATTGTAAAATTTCCTTAGTTTCATGAAACTGATTCTATAACCCACACACAAAGAATATTATTCCACATGAAAAGATCTTTTCTTTCCAATCCATAATTCATACCAAGTAGTAAAATTGCATACAATCTAGCTTAATTTTAATATTATCCCATCTAATCATATGAGATAATATGTAATTTTCTTCTTTAGTTGAGATATGTGTAAGAAATTATTGACTAAACTGAATATTTTTGGTAAATATAACTGATATGAAACTTCAATGATGCACTCAACAATTTATAATGGTACCATATGTTGAGGAGACATATTTCCCTATATACCTAGATAATTATAACCTAGACTTAGATAAACTCATAGGAATACATTGTCCCCAACCTCTAAATATATAGAATAACAATGATGGTCTACATTATATTTTCAAAAACTTTAGGTTTTTCCATGTTTTTTCTCATCATCTAAATATTATTTTTTATTTTATAGATAATACTGGGTCTAATAAATGATAATTACTTACCCCATACTGAACTAAGAGAATATTTACAAGGTTATCTATAATATTAGTCAAATTGATCCATATTTATCAACTATTGATTACTATTATTATATACAAAGTCCATTAATAAAAAATGATTCTCCCATATTATATCAAGTCCATCACACATTATTTTTTCCTAAAACATATAATCTGAATATAATTCCATATTTTCCATTGGTTTAATGGTTGTAATTCATTCTCATGTTCAACTAGTTCCAAATGTCATAATATAAAGTCCACCAAAATCATGTGGAAAATAATTGTTCTTAGTTATAGAAAATAGAAATGGATACCCTTTGAAAATTCACGACCTTCCAAAATATAGTATTACAAGATCATAAAATAAATTAATTTTTTAGATTTTATTTAAGTGTTCTATATTGGTATTTTAGACTATAATCACCTAATTAAAATCATAAATATAAAGAAACCTCATCAACCCAATCAAAAAACATATATAATTATTATCATTTTTGATATGGGTGTGGGTAATGATTCCAACAAGTTAGAGAGTCATTAATTTTTAGACTTCAGATACTTTTAGTTTAGGTACCATCTCTCATACTCAGTTTCCTTTATCTTCATTCACATCCACAAAAAATTATCTTTTATTAATTGATGTATCTTTTGAAAACACATGTTGACAATCCACAAATAATGATAATAAGAAATATCAGATTTATCTTGGAGAGAATGTGAAAAAAACCATTTCTTGAATGTATGGCATATAATTGTCAACATTGTTCCATCCTTCAATGGCAACCGCACCATTGAGGGTTGACCTGACAATAAGGTAATCATGGTCTCACCCTTGACATTCCTTGACTTTCTCTAACAAGTTATGGGTAAAATATACATGAAATAAAACTACTAAATCCGTAAATTTTATACATTATTAATGAATAAAAATTATTACCCCCATTAGTTTCCATTATTTTAAGGCTTTACTGGCCACTTATTTATAGAACTTATGACTTAATGCATCGACTATTTAATTCTATTTTCTAGGCATATAAACCAAGTAAAATTTTAACATTTAGAGGTACTCCATCCAAAATAATTACCTTATGATGAAATCCATTACTAAAAATATATATTTCAAGCATTTATGATAAATAAACATAATGAATTCTCACCAAAGAAGTAATGGTACTATGTTTTTAGTGCATGAACCATTATAGCCTATTCCAAATCATGTGTTGGATAATTACATTCATGTGTAAAAACTTATCGTGAACTATAAGTTATGACATGCCCTCCCCACATGATAACACAACACAATCAAGATATAGATGCAATACAATATACCACATATCCCTCACCCTATTTTATAATAACTGGAGTTGGTTCCAAAGGAAGAAAAGACATATACTCTAGAAAATATTCATAAAAATAATTTCCCCAATGTAATAGAATATTATTTCTTGTTTTTGATTTAATAGTTGAAGATAAATTGAGAAATACTATATAAAGTAGCTATAGTAACTTTTTAACCCAAAGAAATTTTTACCTCTATGACATCATTAGGCGGTTTCTAAGAAATAATAAACTCTATTTTATTAAGGTCTACTGAAATACCTTTTTAAAATATGATATATCCAAGGTATTAAAATTATTTTATCTCGAAGGCACAATTAGATAATTTTTCATAGAGATGGAAGTATTGTAATGTGATCAAGACAATATCTATATACCTCGGATGGATAATTCTTATTTTATAGTAAACAAAAATGACCTCAATAATTTTTTTTAAAACATATTGTTAATTCACTGAAAGATATTATATTTCAATTATATAAATACTATTTGTTAATTATTATTCCTAATGGGAATACCTATGTACTATTAATTTTCATAACATCTTCCAAAAGTTTTATTTGAAATATCCCCTTTGTAACCCAGAAATGGGGTTAACCCGATCATTGATTAATCTTATATAACTACTTGTATATATTTAATTGATCAAATAGATCTTCAATTCAATGAATAGAATTCAGAAACATTATAATAACTTTATTTATTTTATTATAATCAATGCAGATTAAAAGAGTACCATCTAATATCTTTACCAATAACCCTCAAGTGGTCCATGTTGAGGTACTTTGTCTAATAAATCCCTTGTCATTAAATTCTTCTAACTAGAACCTTAATTTAAATAGTTATTTTAATAAAATCCTATATGAAAAAAAGAAATAGGACATATCCAATGGTGTAGGTTGATTGTGAATTAAAATTCCCTTTCAAGTGGTAATTCAGAGGAATTGTAAATTATTCCATTAGGGTATTGATTTATTATGACAAGAAGACTCATATAATCACTCCCATACATTTATCCTAAGGTTATGATTTTCAATTGATAAGAGATAGTTTTAATTATTTTAAAAACTTGTCTTAAGATTTTATCATTGATGTCCCATTAAACTTTAATAAGGTGAATGATCCCATTTGGTGATGTTAATGCAACATGTCAAGTGTAGCATTGAATATTTTTCTTGAATTCTACCAACATGTCTATCTATAAGATTAGATAAAAAATATAGATTTCAAAAATAGTAAACTCCTATAAAATTATACTATGTCCATGGTAATGGAATATAATGAACCATAAAAGCCTATATTCTTCCATTCAATGATAGGGGAATTGATACTCAAGACATGAGACAAAATTTCTTCGTAAAACCGTTTTTTATTCACCAGTTAAGAAGAAATAAAGGAGCCTAATGCACCGATGTGAAAAAAATATGAAATATTTTTTAATTTAGAAGAATTTTACCTCCCACTATCAATGGACCTATTTTTTCCTTAACTTTAGACTTCTAAAAACCATATATCTTTTAGTTATTCCCTTATAGTGTATTAATACCCTATTCTAAGATTGAGTCTACTGTAACATTGTGGTGTTTCTGGAACCACATTGACTTGTTCAATATTGAGGATGATGACAACTCTAATGTGATCATCACAATTTAGAATCCAAATAATTTGTCATGGTATAACTGTTAACACTAATCAATTATGGGTTATTATTGAAATTTTTTTATATACCCCATATTGACATTGTTGTAACACACTCAAGGTGATGGAATACATTATAGTTTGATTTGGTCTGATGCGACATATTGAAAAAACCTTCAAAGTTATTACAATGTAAAAGAAAATATGTTGACCCCATAGATTGACTATATGGCTCTTCTTTACACTAGGGGTAGCTCTCTCTCCTATTCTTATTTCCACCAATAGAGTTTCAACTTGTATTTGGATGGAAAAAGGAGTTGCCACCACTAGTATTCCAAGAAATATCATTCTATACCATAGTTTCCTTATTCACCAAATCTGTATAATTTTAAATACAAAACATCACTAATCTATTTTTATGTTATGGTCTTAAATTTAACTCAAACATGTACTCATTGAAATATTCACTAACTACCACATCAAGTGTGAATCAGGTCAAGTATGCAAATTGAGATCTGTATTCTATAACTGAATGGCCTACTTACTTCAAGTAAAATGATCTATTTTTATTTGAAACACAAATTTTATGTGGGTGAAATGTTTTTAATAAAAATTTATTCAAATCCCTCCCAATTAATTCATTGGTTAATCTTATCTTGGACAGATAAAACTAACTATTTTAATGCCAAATCCTCAAGAATTTACATATGCAATAACACCTTAACATTAACTGGAGTACTTAGGAAATTGAAAATTTTGATAATACATCCTTAATATACCTTAACCTACCCATTTTATGAGACACCTATAAATATAGATAGATTATGACTTTATAACTCTAATGAATTATTGGAATAACACTCTCCATATATCTATTATCCTTTTTCAATGGAATGGAAGGCATTAAAAAATCTTCCCAAGAGCTACTTATTTACCTTTGGTTTTAGTGAAACTAAATTTTTAGTGTATATCCTTTTATAGTTCCGTAATTTGTTACCTAGTGATATTTACCCATATACATAATAAAAATCATCTCTTAGTCACCACCCTCCATCTTGTTAGAGTTTTCACCATATATAATTTCACAATAAGTAGGTGATGATTCTAAAATTTTAAACCATGCCACATAAATTATCATGTGAATGGTCAATTGAACGTGGAAAGTCTTTTACTAATGAATGATATAGAAGTATCATTTTCTAAACCACTGTGATCAAGTGTGGACTCACCTATAAGTTTTAAAAATACTATTTTTATCAGACTACCCTGGTAACATGAGGTTCAGTATAAAATGGTTATCTATAACTTTTTATACAATGCATTTATATTTAAAACACATATTATGTCCAACCATACCATCCTAATTGATGGAACATAATGAACTAATACCATTTGTGACATCCCATACCCAATGTAATATATTAGACATGACCATAATTTCACTAACCTTATGTTCCTCCCATAACAATTAAAGTCTTTAAATATAATAAAATCATGGATGACATAATTTGGGGACAATTTACCCCAACATATCATTGAATCTTTTAATGAAAATAGAAAAGATATATAAAATAACTCATGTGAGAATATAAATAACTAAAATAATGAATAACATAAACCGATTGGTGTTGTAGAATGATACAACACATCCAAATGTGTCTATAGGAAAAGAAAAACCCAAGAAAAATCTAACAACTAACATAGAATTTCCCCATACCTCATATAGTGACAAATTCCAAAGCACAACCTATCGCATCCATGATGACCACATCATGGTGATCCACTAGGTAAGTAATAGACCTCTAATATACATATACCATGATGAACAAAATCTCTATATACACAAAAGTGTATATGCAGGTGGTGAGAACACATTATAGTAGGAATACTCAGAGTCTTCTCACACATGCCACTAGGAAAAGAACAAGTAATATCATAATAAACACACACACACACAGATATATATATATATAATAGTATAAAATTATGATTTATAGTGTACAAGGAACTTACAAAGGAATCCAATTTGTGAAAATCACCCATGTAATACACTTAGTTTCTACCATTGATGACACACCATGAACCCAATAAAACACTCAATATGTGGGACTCCATTAATCGAATTACTCATGTGTAGATCATCATTCATAATTATGAAGTCTTCAACTGGTAGTGTGAATCCACATGACCCTAAATTTAACACTAGTTTCCATGTTTAACAAAATAAGACCCCCCATATATTCATCATTAATGAAATCAAAATAAATTTCATTGAAAATCAAGGAAGAATTAAAAATTAACTATAGATGAATTTTTTCAGTGTATTTTGTTTAAAAATAATGAGTTATTTTTGATAATATAGGCCTTCATGTCCTAATATATGGAGAGGGGGAGAGAATCCACCAATCATAACCATTATTTTATTGAAAAATCCTATTGAAATATATTTCAAAGGAAGATATTCACCCAACTCATGTGTCAATACCACTTTTTCATGTTATGTATCTAGGATTGAAATATTAAGAGTTTTTAGAAATAATAAATTAAACATATAATCAATGATCCTTAAAAACATCACACAAGGTTTCTTATACATGGAATCCATATTTTCTAAAAAATAGTCGTTGTTTTAGAAAATTAAAAAAAAAATATAACCATAACCACATTATAGAAAATTGTATTATGGCTCTTCCCAATCCATTTTCTAGTAGAAAATAGAATTGACTATAGGGTGGTGGATCACTTGAATCCATTTTTGAACCAATTGCATGATACTTTTCTGTCAATGACTCCACCATCATGTAAAAAAAATGGAATTTCAGCCTCCTTATTTTATACATTTATACCCTCCCACTCAGTATGCATATGAAAACATTATAACTATAGGAAAATGCTATATTCACCCGTAGTTAGCTCACCAATACCTCAATTAAAAAATGTGTAGGACCAAGGCATACACCATGGATGGTGAAAGGGAATGATGAACCTATTTAATAGCAGGAACATATATCAAACTGAGGATATTATTGAGCATATTGAATATTTCACTTTGTTGGAAATTATCCAATTTAATGTCATAATAAAATGTTTAAATTTATGGAATTATCTAATTTTGAAGATAAATTTATGGTTGTGGGAAGTCATTTTCTAAAAGTTTTCTATATAAAATACACTATATTAGATTGTAGGTTTTAATTATGACATGTCCCTTTAAGATGTGATGATATAAATGACCAAAATATTAAGATTCATCTCATTATAAGAAAAATAGCATGGATATAAGACATAACTTCCAAGAAGATCGTTATTGTAATGATTTAGTTCATCTAAAATTGAATGTTATTGAATTTTAGATTGCTGATATCATTAATGACCTTCAAATGTTGTGTGAATTAATAGTATCAAACATGAACACATAATAATTAATTATGATAAATTATTTTAATTGACTTATAACTTATTTATTTAAACTAATTTATGTATTTAGTTTTTTCATCTGAAAATTTTTGTGCATACATTATTATTATTTGATTTTAAAATGGAATATCATTTAAGGAAATTTTAGATCAACATCAAAGTGCTAAAATTATTGTGGTAAAAATTTATTTGTATAATACCCAGAATAGACTATAATTTAAGAGGTGTTAAATCAAGGTATGATAATTAAAAACCTTCCCATTCAATGATATGTGTTTCATTTTTTAGTTATATCCAATCTTCCCTCCTATGAATTTATGTAAAAAATAAATAAGAAAACAAGTGAATTTGTTTTCTCACATAAAACAAGCTATATTGAAATATCATATAAATGAGATGTTTTATTATACCAAATATAGTAACTTCCACAACTTATTACAAATTTATTATATATATTCACTATACATTTTGGTTTATAACCTCTCACATTTGAGAGTTCACTACCAACTTCACAAGTTTTGACAAACTATTCTGTATAAGAGAATAAATTTTCCTTATAAATAATAAAAATGTTATAACATTTTTTTGGTGTAAGAATAGACTCTATATTATTCTTTGTTAATGAAATCCTTCCCCTTCCTTCTTCTTTAAAAAGTATTGCATTTAGTACCCATGATTTCCATTAATTTTACAATATCTACATCTATAAGGAAACTATTCTCTCACAATTCTCCACTGTACATGATCATAAATAATGTTCTCTTCTTAAATATATTTTTTTATACTATTCCATTGAGTAATATCTTCACACCCTTGTGGTTAATTTAAAAAAATAACATAAAAAAGCCAATACAATTTGAGTGAAATTCTCTAATTAAATTACTTTATATTACTATTTTAAAATAAATAAATATTATAATTTTTTTACATTGATATTTTAAATAATGAAATACTTATATGAAAAAAATATTTTTTTTGGGTCAAATTGTATCAGTAAAAACCAATGTTCCAAAATATTTACCCTCAATTTTTTAACTCTTTCCTTTATTTTAAATTCTTTATAGAGAAATAAAAATGA
This sequence comes from Viscum album, assembly GCA_963277665.1. Classification (NCBI taxonomy): domain Eukaryota; kingdom Viridiplantae; phylum Streptophyta; class Magnoliopsida; order Santalales; family Viscaceae; genus Viscum; species Viscum album. The sequence continues at coordinate 696,400,536 of OY728157.1, forward strand.
TTCTTTCTTAAATCTAATCATATTATTAGTTAAAAATCAATTTTCATTATTAAGAGAAATATTTATATAAATATTGAGAACCCCAATCATCTATATGTTTTGAATTGAGATTATTTAAAACAAAAATTTGATCAATATAATGACCATTAAATATTCATTTCCATCGTATCACGGTAGAAAAAACTCTTTCAAATATCCTTCTTTAATGTTAATATTAACCATTGGATAAAATTTTATTATCCCCCTATTTTTTCAATATAAAAATGTACATTGAACAAAAACCATTATTTATTATTATTACTCTTAAATATTGTGTATGTACAAATGTTTATAAAAAACATAAGATTATCATTATAATTACTAAATATACCAAGAAGGATCTATGTGATCACTGAGACGGGGGGATAAGTGATAAATGTTTCTTTTATGTTTTATTTCTTATAAATCATCCTTTATATCAGGTTAAATTGTTTTATCTATGTTGAACATTAACTCATAAGCATAACCAATAGAATAAAATAATATACAAGGTCTTCAAATCAACAAGGTTATTTAGTCCTTGGCATGGTTTGAAAATAATACAATACCGCACAATCTACTAGAAAATAATCATTTTAGGTGGTTATATAATTTTGGATGTATCCCTTCATTATAATAGAACATTGATCAGTAAAAAAGTTCATGTGATTATTTATTAAAAAATATGTAAATATTATTTCATAACATGTTATAAAACCTTCATCAATGGTTTAGGACTTTTTCACTATGCTTCTTCTTCAGTCATATTTTTTTATTCTTACATAACCATTTCATAAATTTATTTCATAGAATAATGTAAGAAATTACTCTCTAGAAAGTATACATATATAAGTCCATTAACTCCATCTGATTCTTTTTTCTATTTCACATTGACCATTATGTTTGTTTAAAAATTAATCCTTTTGGAAAACATTCCATTTGGTAAAACCTGAACACAAATTCTCTATTTACTAAAAACTTATTCAGAAAATAAAAAAATTGATTCCTAGGTTTGTAGTAACCTTATCACATCTCTATCTAATAAAAGTTCATTCTATGTAATTTCCAAATGTACCTTTATGAATCCAATAATATTGGACATAAAATTTCTCCCACACATGGATAAACATTAATCTATACTCTCTATTGAACACTTTATATAGGTTCGCTAAAAATTTAATAGGAGTGAAATCCAATTTAATTCCCCCTTTCAATTAAAACTCAAATTCAATACTCTCACTCAAATAGTTTGTAAATTTTCACATTCTAAAACTTCAATAAAACTTTCTTAAATCTCATAGATAATCATGAATTTCCGCTATGATTTTTGTAACAATAAAATACCATCGCATCATTGAAATTTTTTTGATAACAGTAATAATTTTGTAAAGTTATTAATTTATAATCAATAAATATACTAGAAAATTATTTCTTAGAAAATGTTTGTTCGAAAAATGTTTTCAAGAATCCTTTTTCAAGAATCAATTTCTACTCAACTATGTCAGGTCTTTTCTATCTAAAAACCATTATCTCAAAACAATAGTGAGATCTTATATCATTCAATAAATTGTTCATCCACTCAACATTTGATCTATAAATTCATGAATGTTTAGTAAGAATTGATAAAGAAGTATTTTTCAATTACTCTGATGATATACCTTTTTCAATTTTCATAAATATTTAAAATATAATCTTGCGTCCTCACTAAAAATAAGTATTATTGTCACCTGAAAAAAACCTAGTAATATTCAGAAACTTCTTAACATTAAAGACTTCATAATTCTTTAGTAAAATATCTATCCATTTATATTTCTGGAAACCTCTATATGAAATTATTTCTTAGAATGAAATATTATTACCTTTATAAATACCAATAATTTTATCCCCCTTTCTAAAAAAACACTTTTATCATGAATGCATAATAATTCATGATGTTGGAAACCTTAATAATAGAAAATGATTTCATGATTTTTCTCACAAAAACATTATTCAAAAATATATTTCTGAAAACTAAAATTAATTTTTTTAAACTAATGAATATAAAATTATCATATTTATCAAAATTAATTATCATTATGTTTTCCATGATGTGAGTAATTTTGAGATCTACATTGCATCATCTGACATAATATTGAATATTCAATGAGATATGATTTTTTTAGGAAGGAATGTTTGGAAGCCATTTATAGATGAAATCATTTATAAAATAATGATGGATGTTTTTATGAGAATTTTTTTAGATCAACTATATTTATCCCTCTATGTATTATCTTATGAATCTATTAAAAAAATTGTAAATTGAGTAGATTTTTTGTAAAAGGAAAAAAGAAAAATTCACCAGAAAAATTATTTGAACCTTTAATTTAATCCAACTTGGTCCCAACAATCCCCCCTTTAGATTTTATTGTCTACCATGTACCATAAATCACTAAATATTTATAACATTGGAAATAGATCCAATATTCAAAAAATTTATGCCTATGTGAGAATACCCGATGTAGGAAAAAAGAATCCTTGAATAGAAAAATAAGGCATTCCATTAGTAGCGACTTAAGAATCTTTTTCTTTCTCAAAAAACTATTTTAAAAAAATTTCATCAAACATTCATAATATTTTGAGAGTAACTTACACAAATAATGTTTCATTAATCCACCTCGACAAAATGTTAAAATAGTTCACACATGTTGGGATAAAAACACCCTCTTTAATAACATCTTATAAATACATGCTTTACATAAAAGGGTTAGAATATACCAATGAATAGATATATGAAACATCATTTTCACCTTTAAAATACTATCCAAAGAAAATATGGGAGAGGGGAAAACCAAATAACTAAACCTTGGAGAGAAGGAGGTTATATACCCATATTGAACTTCAGTTTTTAGAATATTTCCTTTATCAAAGGGTTTGTAAATATATCAACAACTTGTTTCATTATAGGAACATATTCTCTATTTAGTTGATTCTTATACACATTATATTTGATGAAGTGATATTATATATATATATATATATTCTTTGAATTAGAATGTTACAAGGTTTTTAGTGATTTTTATAGTACATTGATTATCAAAACCTAAGAAAAGGATTGTCTTCTATTCAACTGATAGATACTCCAAATGAGTATTCATCCACTTAAGTTGTGTATCCACATGAGTGGAAACAACATATTCATATTTATTCATGCCAAGAGTTACACAATTATCATTTTTTGTATTCTAAATCTCAAAAATTTCCCCCTAAATGAAAACTCCATCGTATTTTGATCTTCTATCATCAACACTTTCTTCCAATTTAACATCTTTATAACTAAACAAACCAATATGTCCTAAGAATTCATATTTTATAACAAAATAAAATTTTTCTTTGATATATCTAAGTATCGTTTTTTCCTTCCATGAAATGAGATTCTTTTGGATCACTCTGATATCTTATAGAAAATGTAAAATCATATAAATATCTAACCTTGAAGTAATCAGATATAATAAACATCCATCAACTTTTCAAAAATTTTAATGGTATATTTACTTACGTTATCCATATTTAGATAATTCAGTTCCCATAAAAATTGGAGTGAAATTGGTTTCAAATATACCATACCATTCTTCTTTAGAAGTTCCTTAGCATATTTTTCATGAGATTGAAAATTTTATTTATGGTTTTGTGAGATCTGTAAGAAAAGAATATATTTCATTTTTCATAACATGTACATTCTAAAAAACTTCATCATTTATTTAGTAAGATTTTCACAAGATTCTTTATCATTCTCAACATTGATAATTTCATTAACATAATCTATATCAATGAGGGAAAACTTCTAATTTTCCTTAATGTTTAGATTAATATTAACTCATAAATTCATAATATTTAACATCTTTAAGAAGGTATACAATTTGGAATACCACAATCTCAGAGGTTTCATTAACTCATAAAAATATTTCCTCAACACACATGGATAGATTAAAATTTTCTAATAAAAAAGCCACATGTCCATTAATTATACACTTATTCATAGTTATCTCTACTCATTATAGTTGATCTGACATCCATATGATGATTTTATAATCACATTGTACATAAATTGTAAGAAATATTCTAATAGTTTCTAATATTTCTACTAGAGAAAATGTCTCATAAAAAACATTGCCATCAATATTTGAGTGATAATTAAAAAGAATTCATTCTTTATTTACAATCACTTTACCATATTTATAAACTTTTTTTTGGAATACCCATCTTGTACTAATAAAATTATAATTGTTTGGATTGGGTATAGGTTTCCATGTTTCACATTTTTTAATCTAGTCCAAATATTTGTTAATTGCATCAATCAACTCATTGTTATCAAAATATTTAATTATATCTATTGGATCAAAATTTGAGTATAAATAATTATTTATAACTAACCTTGGTGTTCTTATCATTTGAAACCTTTGTAGTGTATCAAAAATTATGTTTTGAACATAGCATTGTTTCCCCATCCTAGGATGAGATGTATGGAGTTCTTACCCATTACTATAAATATCTGAGTTATAATCACTATTTTTTTAATCTTCTCCATTTTTATAATTTTTTTCATGTTTTTATATAGTAACTTTATTATCTTCCTCATCTTTATTTTTTTGAATGAATTTTTAAAACTTTTTCATCATTATTTTGAATAACTTTTACATCTACAGAAATAAATACTATTCCTTTTTCATTGTTAAAATATCTATATCTTCTACTATTTATAGCATAGAGAAGAACGATTCCATCAACATCGCTCTGATAAAAAAATACATGATTTACTACTTTTAATTTTTTGATATATGGATTTTTGAAACCCTTATGTTTTTTAAACATCAAGTGTCATTGTAAAACATTTTTTAATGAGTCATATAAGAATATTTTTAGTAGAAATATCATTTCAGAATATAATCTTAATTACTAAACACTTACCTCAAAAGATAATTATAAATATTAGTATTGACCAACATTGTGCATCCCATATCCACCAATTTTCATCTTTTTTTTCATTCAAAAACAACATTTTACTATGGAGTATAAGGAACACTAAAATCATGATGAATGATTTGTTTATCAAGATAATATCTATACTACTGATTTTTTATTCACCACTATTATTAGTTCATAACATCTTCAGGGAATATCCAAATTCTTTTTCGACACTTCTCTTGAAAATATTAATTATTTTCAGAGCTTAAAATTTATGTTCCCAATACATAATAAATGTAATTAAGGTAAAATAATTTGTGATATAAATAAATTACTTATCATTGTTTGAAGATAGTTTACCTATTAGACCAAAAATTGCATAATGAATTAGCTCTAAGGGATGATCTGAATAAATCACAACTTTCTTGTGAGATTAAATTTTAATCTTCCTTTTTTTTGAAAATGGAACTACATCATTATATTATTCTTTTCATATCCAAAATAACACAAATAATGTCCCTCTTTGTTAACCTACTCATATTCTTTTAAAAAATATGCCTCAATATTTTATTCCATAGATAATATTCTTCCATAATGCTCAGATAAAATGAATTTTATACATCACTAATTTCAAATAAGTTACCATTTGTTCATTGGACTCTCATAAAAACATTTCTATATTATTGTCTTATTACAATAAATACATATTAACTAAACACTACTTTATTAACGTCATCGAAATTTTTTGAAACACTTAATAAATTTCATTTCCTCTCATTAACAAACAAGGATCCTTTGGGTTTAAGTTTTCCTTTTCAATTATAGAAGATCCAACATCTATGATTCAGAGTTACTCAACATTTCCAAAAGACCCTGATTCTTATTTAAAATCATTAAAATTATTCAATATCTTAAAATCTTCTTTCAAATGTTTGGAGAACACACTATCCAAAATTGAGGGAAATTCTCATTTTTTAACTTTGGAAGCTTTTTCAACACCAAGATAATTTTCCAATATTTTATCTTCCTTCACATCATGATTTTGGGAATTATTTTAATTTTTTTGTTTCAATAACAAAACAAGGCATCATTTTACAAGGTTTCTAGGATATTCCTATATTTCATGAATATATTATGATGGTTTTAATCTCATTTGAATTTTCAAACAAATTTTCTTAGGTTTTCTTCTTTGAGAGGGTTAAATCCATGTAAAACATTTATTATTGTTTTTCATGGAATTATTGTAGTGTTATTTATTTATCCAAAAAATATTTCCTATATGAAAAACTCTTGCATAGTACTAGTAGTATCTATAAAAGGAATATTTCCTCCATAACTTTCATATTTCATGGAGTTGTGAACTTTCCATTCCAAAACGTTCTTTTTTACCATTTATAAAAATTATTGTGCCCCAAAATATATATTGTAATTAAAAATTCTCTTCTTAATCTTGGAATTTTTCTTATCATTAAAAAAATCACCAGCAGTAACAATATTTTATTTAGAATTAGATATTTTTAAAAGCAAATAATTTTTAACTTTTCAATATTTTTCTGTATTATTGATTTTCTCAAAATTCTGAATCTTATGAACATATTATTTATTCTTCTCAATATTTTAAGGTTACCCTAGTGGATCTTTCAAATTTACACACTTATTAGAGCCTTTACAAACTTTAGAAACTGATTTTGGATCTTCTTAACAACTTTTTAAGTTCTAGATTTTTTTATTAAGTTATTATTCTTACTCATACACTTTTATCTTCATGTTAAGTGAAATATTGAGGTTCATATCTTTTTCAAGAGATTTCATCAAAATATTAATTTTTCTATCAACATAGATTTTTGATTATGAAAATATTATTGATTATATGATGTTAAAATATATTTTTATAATTTCTTTATCTCTACTTCAAATATTAAAATCTTTTAAATAAATTATTTAATTTATCTTTTCAAAGATAATTCTAACTAAGTATATTTTTTTTCAGAACATCTAATTTGATCATTGATAAGGAAATCATGGTTCATGATATTCATAAAGGGATCGTAATCGAACACATTAACATGAAACTTAGTGTAATATAATAGGGCTTCCTCAAAATTTCAAAATTTGGAACCCTTGTCACCTATAAGTGTCTAGGAAAATCACTGATAGTATATAAATTAGGTATCATTCTCCATAACTCCATTGTCCCATGCTCTAATTGAACGAACTGACGTGCCCTATCTGAATGAAATTTTTTGTTGAATATTGGGATAAATAAAAAGTTTTGAAATCCTTAAATGTAATCAAAACATGTTTTTTCCCATGGACCCTGACATATCAAAACCAACACACTATTCCACACAACATATACACAACAAACATCACCATCATTTTTCTGAAGTCCCTATGTGCTCAAAAAGGGTCTGTATAAACTCCATCCACAAATCTTCCCCCAGTGACCACCATCACCTATGAAAAGTTAGGGGTATTTCTATTGGAACTCATGAGTGTGGTTTAAAAAAGTTTGAGTTACATTAGGTTGTCCCCTATCAAAATAATGTACTCCCCCCCAGTGGATCACACAAAGTGTATCATCTCTAAATGGAGCCTGAACTACTAAATTTTATGGTCCAACCATTTAAGGAGCGTACACTCCCACACCATCTATGTATGGGACCCAAGTTCTTCATGGAGACATAAATATCTAATCCAAAAAAATATATCATAATGATATAAACAATAGGTATTTATCAAAACAAAGGTTAAAAAATATAGGTACAATAACCCACATCCTTTCATGTTATACCCCAACTTCCATTAAATGTTTTCCAAATAATTCCACATTATAATTATCTAATTATTTAACAAGGAATTGTATTAATAAAAAGATATACATTAAAATAATTTCATTTTTATCTTTATGTATTATTTCTAAATTAATGGCCTAATATAATTTAATTCACATGATATATAGGAAAACACATTATAGGATTCTAAATGATTCTATATTTATCCAAAACCTCCATTTAATAATCTGATTTCATATGATTTATTATAAAAGTATCCTATTGGAAATTTTATATTAAGAATACCTCATATAAAAATATATTAAAACACCATATAATATGTTTTTGACACTTTAAATGGTCGAACCCTTATCCATAGGCAGATGTATATACATATTTGTATATTAATAAATCACAAAAAGCACACAAAACAATAACCCCACATGCCTAGTATAATAAATTAACACACTAATTGACTCTTGTCATACCATAAAAATATAGAATAATCCAAGGAATTTATAATAGTTAAATACAAGTACACCACCAATGAGTAAAATCTATCAAATTTGAAAGTGTATATAATAACACCAATCTTATCCCTTATGACTATAAATTCACCATACTAGGGAATAATACTCCAAAAATGAGATTTCTTCCAATACCAGATAGTATCATGCCATATAACCCATATAATAATACAAAAAATATATTTGATACTATTTTTCAACACCCCTCTACCCTAGTGCTATGAATGGTTCTTAAAACGGTAGAATGATACAATACCATAGGTGCACCTAACCATACATTAAAAGATACAAACTAGTGGTGAGGGTATGATAAGATATCATGGAGAGAATATAATACTATGTCTAGAGTCTAATAATTGATGAAATAATGGAACATTATAAAACCAACAATATCATTGTCCAACATTCCAATAATTTACAAACAAAAAAATAACCATGTAATGTCCCTAAAATGATTTTACGATACTATCACAAGATGAACATGTCATTATTCATATAAAACTGACACAAAAGGGACAACAGTTTGTCAAATACATGACTGAAAATATTTCCATGCTCTAGAATTTCTAAATCCCCCAACTCCATCCTAGAATACAATCACACATTGGTCGTTAGGTTCATTCCCTTATCCCTACCTTCATCCATGAAATCATCTCTGGTAAAAACATTGACCTGAACTGGGTGTGAGTATGACTCAGTTGTACCCTACCAATGGTGTCCATAAATAATCTAGTATGAAAATAATAAATTCATGTGATGTTACCACATATAAAAAATTTAAATAACTGGTATAATAATTAAATGAGTAAATTAATTAAATTCTAACATGGGATTCATGGTGTCACCTGAGGCCGACCTACATACTTTTATAGTGTCTGATGTTATTAAACACGACACATAGATCACACCAACCCCATAAAATACATACCAAGGTTATTATAGACATAAATTTTTCAATCAATGTCATGGGGGTAATATACCTATCCTCTAGAACCTATCATCCACCCTGGGGGTTGTGAACACCCCAGGTTGAACCATAATATCATATGTCCACCCGAGGGTTGTGATCATGTTGAGTTTGGCCATAATTTCCTACATCTAATTGGGCCTTATGTCCCCCCTAGGTTTAACCATAATAAAAATCATTTCCATAATACAATTTAATAATTAAAAATACAAGTAGTTTAATTATAATTTCTAATTTTGAAATAACTCAAACACTCATTTTTCAAAAACATTGACTCTTTAAAAGTTCATTTCCAAAATCAAATAATAATTTTGAAACCAAATTCAATTTAATTTTTTTATAATGCATGTAAGATTCAAATATGAATTTCAAATTTCCATTACAAATATAAATCAAAACCCAATTCATCTCTTAAATTCCAAGGTAATAGCTTAAAGGCCTATGCCTAACTAACAGATTCCATGATTCTACCCTTTTTATTTAACATGAAAAAATTTATATGTTCAATATACAACCACAAGGAAATAATATAAATATTGGATTAAAAATAGATGTTATTATCAATAAATGGATTGTAAAAAACACATAACATTTAATAAAAAAAGAGAAACATTTGGCAACACTTAAGGGATAATCTAATTTAGTTCTAGGGAAATATACATTCATAATGTTATACATTGATCAGATTATAATAGAAGATATTATATTATCATATAAAGAACACTAAGAAATAATGAATATTGATATATATCACATAATAAAACCCAGTAGTGAGAAAAAAAAAGAAATAAGATAAACATACAGTAAGTATCTAATCTCACATAGAAAGATATTAAAAATCCAAGGATTAAAGGATCTTGGTAATTAAAAAAGAGGCAGTAGATGGATGATCGAATATAGAGGGTGCTGTGTGTTTTGGGGGAGAAATATATGTGAGGTGTTTTAAGGATTTTGGGGGGTAATAACCAAAATATACCATATAAAAAACTGACAATAGTCCCAATGGATGGAATTGGGGACTTCCATGGGATTTGCAAACCACAAGAAGCCTAACATCTAGTTGGTAGCACTACAGACTCTTGGCTCTGCACCCATGACCACCTCTTAATCCCCTCAAACACCACAATGGAACTCAAAACCCATTATATGGGATCATTAAAAATATAATTATGGGTTTTTTGTAATATTTTGAAAGATTCACACCTCATCATAAGGGTGGATTTTATAGAAATATTATAGGATCAACCATACATATTTTTAGGACACGATCTTATAATAATAATGGCTATATATTATCATTCGATGATGTAAATAAACTAGGAATTAATATGTACTTCTTAGAAAATGACTATTTTTTTATTTTTTAAATATATTTTATTTTTTATATAAAATTATATGTTATAAATATGGATATTTTATGACATTGAAAATATTTGGGGCCTCTAGTGGAATCTAATTGAGTTTTTTATATTATATATATATAAATTTTGAATGCATATAGACTTAATTGTTCTTGATATAGAAAGGGAATGGATGTTGTGTAACTTAGAGTTAATATTTGGGATGATTTGGGTGATTTTAGAAGGGATTATAGGTTATACAATAAGAATATTCTTATATATTTTATTTTGTTCAATTACATTTTTTTCATTTTTTTAAATATCTTGGTATTTTATATTTTTAATTTTTTTATATGATATCATTGGTATTAATAATTTTTTAGGGTTATATTTGATTATATTTAGTTATTTTCTCTTTTTAATTTATTATTTGTTTATATTGGTTCATTAGAGAGTGAATCACTTTACTAAATGATACATTTACACCCTTGATCATATTCACTATCCTGTTGTGACTAGGGAGTACACTTATATACTTGTGCAATTTCACCACTTTGGAATAGTAATGTATAGAAAATATGTTATAAAATAGTACCAGGATAAGGTAAATTTCATTTTCTAATTCTAGTAATTAGGAATGTAGATGAAATGATACTATAGGATAGAACATGAAATTGGATATCTGAGTATGTCCGTGGTTTCAATATTCAAAATGAATTTTCAAGTTACCAAGTAAGAACATTACTAATGTTATATTTTTAATTAGTTATAGTTGGATTTTTTTTGAAAAATGTGTTTTAAGTGATTTTATAAATTATGTCAGAATTAATTTGATTGTGCTAGATTTTATTTTTTCAGGAGAAATTAAAATTTTTAATATATATTTATGAGTATAAACTTTATAAATTATTCAATGAATATATTATTAATGATGAATTATTAAACAAAATTAAACGAGACAAGCCTGAATATGATGGTTGAATTGATATTTTTCTAAAATTTTATATACTTTTGTAGGAAATAATGACATATATAGTTGATTGGTATGAAAATTTAATGCGTTTTTATTTGATGATTTGTACTATAGAGATATTAAAAGAAATAGGAATATCTGTGGAAATAAATAGGAAATGTTTTCAGATTACCTAGGTATAACATAAATACATAATACATCATTTTACAAGAATATACAATTCATATTAAAATTAATCAAACCCCAAAAACTATAAGTCTAGACTCATTGGATATTAGATAAATAATGTTCTTATTTTACAATAAGATTTCAACATATCCCATAATATTATCCAAAAATGATAACCATTTAGACATATTATACATAGTACGTTTCTTTATTTTCTAAGAAATTGAAACATAGTAAAGAAATGAGTAGAAAATATTATTAAGCAGTAATAAATAATCGATATCTATAAAGTTAGAATATGTATTCAAAATTATGATCATAAACAAGTATGTGTAAAAAGAAATTGTTTTTATTAGAAGATAATCATAAATTCATAGTCAAAGGAGTAAGAAGATATATTTAATCATGATTCCTCGATATAACTGAGAATTGTAGAATCATAATGTAATAATCATGATCCCCGCATACACAAATTTTGAAACTTGTTACAAAATTTAGTATTAGAAATCATAAAACATACCAAAGATAATCACTAAGACATTCATATCGTAGTGTAATAGGATAATAACCTATATCTTATAACATAATGGAAAATAATTTCCACCAATGTACCTTAACATACCATTTCATGTGATATAAATCATTACCCATTGCATTTTAGTGTTATATTATTACCATACAACATATAATGGTAAACCTGCATATGTGTGCCACATGAAAATGATTGTATTACAAAATAAAGCATATAATAAAAAATCCATAATAAATTAACAATTTTATGAAAATTTCCACAAGGTATAAATAAATTATTAAGAGAGATAAAATGAATGATTCTATTAACACATGTCTCCTATTAGATATAATATCAACTAAAGGATATTATAATAGATAAAATACACTTTAATAGAAAATTAGAAATTTTTTTAGAAAATAATAAGAGATATAATTTTATTTTAAAAGGAAATAATTATGAAATAAATGGTTTTAGAAAAGGAATGAAAATTGAAATAAAAATTACTTTTATGAACAATAAAAAAATATATAGAATTTTTTTTAACTAAAAGTGAAGAAAGAAATTGGAGAAAGTAACAAGAAGAAAATGTAAATAAGTTATTTAAGAGATCATTCCATACATTTATAAAAGAATGTACATTATAATAGAATTCAACCTAAAGCAATAATATAATTAATGATAATGACTTTAATAAAATAATACAAAAATTATATACATGAAGGAAAAGAATTATCAATCGAAAAGAAGAAATATGGTCTATAACACTAACAAGAATAGTTCTTAGTTAATTATATACTAATTGGAGGTTTAATTTTAAGAATAATTTTTTCATTTGGATAGGTTTTCTCAGTGATTAGTTCTACTATTATATCTCAGATGGATTAAAACTAGGTTTATTAGTGGAACCATAAACATCCAATAGTCCATGTTACTATAAAAATCCATGGGGATGTATTATAAAAGCCGGTGGTCATTGAGATTTTAGAGAAATTTTTTTTATGAACTCACATTGGTTAAGGTAATGGGAAGTTGGGATCATCACACCATATTTGGGGAATTATTATATAATATCAAACTCTCTTATATATTTAATTAATGTTCTTGAATATTTCTAAAATCCTAATATGGAGTTGGTTACCCTAGCATTTATATATGTTTATTTATTAATTATGTGTCTATATGTACATATCAGAGGTATCCCATAGATGTGAAAAAATATGTATATGTGGTACTATATATATGGATCCTTTTTGGGTTCTCCATATTATTAATTTTTATTACATAGTAATTATTTTCTATGGATTTATATATTTTAAATATATATAGATGGGTACTCATGATTTTCTTAACATCTTTGATGGCAGTAGGTATTTATGGTTTCTAGATAAAGCTAATGAAGGGGCTTCCAATATATCTTTGTGAAATCAATCAAAACCACATAGTTAAATTCCAATTAATGGGAAAGGTAAAACCTTTTAAGATCATTTAATGAAGACTATTCCATGCAGTTTAACATCATATGGAAGTAATGAGTAGGTGAGATATTTATAAAAATGTTTTTTGTGTGTATTTTGCATGAGAGGAAATTTATTATCAATATCATATTTAATGTGTCCCCATAATGATGAATTTATGTCACAAGGTGTATGGACCCATGAAAATGGCCCCCATTGGGTTTATGACCTAATGAGGATAGTGTGATGGGACCCTGATGAAATATAGAAATCTCTTTGGGATTATATTTATATTTAGTAATTATTCTTGATAGAACATGGTCAATGAGGAATATAGATTAGATAGATGGGATATCTATACTCATGATAGTATATCTAGGTGATGGAAGGAATTAAATGACACCACGAGGAATATAGTATAATGAGGATATAAATGGTAAATTGATGATATTGGGTTTGAAAAATATGGATATGTCCTCTGTATCTATTCGAGAAAGGAATAAATGACTTTATATTTCATGTAACATAGTTTAAGGTTATTTGGATGAACAATACAATAAATTTTAACATTTTTTATACGCCCATATGTTTATACATTTAAAAATATGACATAATTTCTCAATCCTTGGAGAAAAATCCTGTATATCTTGTTGATGACAAGAATCATAGTCTACATAGTTCCTATATTGTGTCATAAAAGGTAAAAAAACATATGTTTGAGTAGAGACTATTCATATAAGGCTCCCCAAAGATATTCTATTAGGATTATATTCCTTTTAAGGAAAAGTAAATATAGTCACAGAATGCACTAAATAAGGATACCCATAATGGAGGCCTTTTTATTATGATAACAACATGATCATTGAAGACTGGTAAGTCCAATTGATTCATGCTTGATGTGAGACACAATATTTTTTAAAAGATCAATGACATTGAATTTGAGCATAATATTGTATATGTATGGGTATTGCACACTAAGTATTCCCTAAGAGAAAAATGACAATGAGTCTCTTGGAGAATATCGATCCATGAGAGAAGACATTGACCTTCCCAAGGAGTATTTTACAGTTAAATTTATATGGTTGTGTTATGGTGATCATGGGTAATATGTCCTTGTGAAAATACTGATGGAAATATAGTGGATATAGATCTCATACCATTATAAGGTGTCTCATATATCCAAATTATAAGAGGAATAAGAGTCTTAATATTATATATTTTCATGGATTTTAAATGTGTAATGAAAGATAAATAAACCCATGGGAATTATTGACTCAAAGGTTAGGAATAATTGTATCATCAAGAACTTATACCAAAGTGTATGGAAAATTGGCTAAAGGATACAATAAATACCATGAGATTCAAGATACACTTTGGGATACAGTAGATAAAATTAAAGCCATTGGTTCATGCTATCAATTAATGTAGTCAGGGGTCATGTAATCACATAAGGTGAAGGGGTCATGCAATACATTATGGAAAGGTATGAAACATGATCATGTAACTCATTTGAGGTTAATTGGTAACATGATGAAATAACATGACTTGGAGATCATCATGAAATCATGTGACCAATAAGTCATCACATGATCACATGTTAGAGGGGTTTTTATTCGATAGGTTATTGAGTCTCATATAAAAAGGTTTATTTCATTTTCATGTGATCAACTATTTTTTCAAGGTTCCCATTCCAGAAAATTACTTACCAAATTTTCATCCTATAGGATTAAAATTCATTCCACTATCCATGTGTATAAATTTTATTACAAGTATCCATTTCATCTTAATGTATCCATTTATTTTTTCATTTGGTTGTCAAGGGGTGTTTCTATTGGAATCAATTCCCATAAATATACACCTATTTGTATGAAAGGAGATCTGCATCCATATACTTAAGGAAATGGATGCTATCCAGGTAAATTGGTGTCATGTCATTTACATCATGTGAATGATTATGTATATACTTTGTGACATACTTCATCATTTCAATTGACAAAGAGAGGACTCAATAGTGTTCCAGCATGGAGAGCCTCTTCGAAGTCGGTCACATGACCCACTAGAGTTTTGGTACTCAAATACCCATGGGAGGCATCACATGATGAAGAGAAATTATGAGATTATCTCACCATGGAAAACCTTGGTTATATCAAGTAATTGCCTATCCATAAGGCATCTAATGAAGAACAATGACTGAAATAATTCCACACCATGAAAAAACTCTTCCTCATGATGATTTTTAAATCATAATATCTCATATACATGGGAAATCACAATAACAATAGAGATCATGATGAGGCATCATAATGAAAACCCTATTTTTATGGTCCTCGGGGCCTCACATGAAGATTTTAGGGTTTTGTGATAGTGTAACATGATTTCATGACCATAAATTTGTTATGATATCTAGATAGAAATTTTATTTTATTAATTACCCATGGACAAATGGTAATCATATTTTGGGTATTTTTACAACATCTTCCTTCCAATGTTCATCTGGATGGCGTTAATGAATTCCACTAGAAACGAAGTTCAAAATAATAAAGGAGGACTTAGTTCCATGGAATTGAATTACTACATGAGTCCATTATGATTTAATTTATATTTTTGTCTTATATGTGACTCTTGGGATCCTATGAATTGTACTATAAATATGAGAGTTCATGGTTAGATACATCCCTTATGAATCAGGTTATAGAAACATTTGGTTTTATTCTCTTGTATGAACACATAGCGTAATCCTTGACAGAAAAACAAATATCATAATCACACTGAAAAACAAGTCAATGTTAATTCACTTAAAACACGGGGTCATATACCCTTGGCATGTTTATGTGATCATGTGATTTCTTAATTTCCATTCAATCCCATGATTCTTTAAGTATCACTAGATCTTGTTTCTCTATCATTTTCATTTGGTAATGTGACATTGTATGATTCATTCACATCACATGATGTTATATGAGTCACACGCCCTTTTATTATTCAATACCAATTTAATAAAAAACCATAAAATTTCATACATACAATAAATTTTCATTTTTTCTATTTTAGGTGTATTTAAGAAATGAATCCGATTAGGTTGTAGAACAGAGAATTTTCAAAGGAAATTGCATGGAAGGTGAATAGTTCATTGTAGTTTAGTCCACTAATGAATATATTCTATGTTTTATGGAGATAAATACCTTATATTATCAATTTTTTAATGGTTTCTAATGTATGGGTTTAACCTTTGAAATGATTCTATGATCTCACCACCATGGGAAGGGATTATCCCCCCATATTGCACCATAAAAAACAAAACGAATTCTGGGAAAATATGTCATTGTGGATCATTTCATCCATGAAGAATACCACTTTGATGATTTTGATTGGAATGATTTAACATTGGATTTTTAAGATATATTTTAACACCCAAATATTTTTTTTTAATTTTTCTTTTCAAATTAATTTTATCTTTTTGATATTTTTTATTTCACACAACACTGAATATTGCTTTTATTATACGGAATCACAATGTGTGGATTATGTTATATGAAACAAAAATTCAATAGTTTTCTACATGAAACACTGAAATTATCTTTTGATACATGGATCAATATATTTAGGTTCTATTACACACAATACCAAGTCCCTTTGATAGCCTTTGTTATGCGTATGGTGCTGTTTTATCGGACTACAAGATGATATTAACATTATTATTAAAATATAATTATAACTAAGAACTAGTTATTGGAATGGAATATATGAGTAATATTAACTAAATTGTGAAAATATTATTTACAAGTGTGCATAAAATGAATCCTTTGGTTATCAATTTGTATAAGTTAATGTAAGAAGTATTTTAAAATAAATAAATTACTTTTCTAAGAGAACTATTTTTCTATGATGAAACACAATTTTATATAAATAAATTAAAAAAATCCAATTTTTATTAATGTTTTCAATAAAATTCATATATAATATATTTGACCAATATTTTTTATACTTATCCAATAGATTTGATAGGTATAAGATAATAATAAATTCAATTTTATGAATAAAAAGATGTATTCAATTCAAAGTTAATTTTACATCCTTTTAAGGAAGAACCCAATTTAAATATGATTTTAAAACTTTTAAAATTTTTATTTTAAAAAATAAAATTCAATTTTGGAATAATAATTTCAAAATTTACATTGGGTAAATTTTAGGAAATTTTTGAGATGTTTCATTTTTTGATGAATACTAAAAAACAATGAATATTAATTCAAAACTCTATTGATGTATAATTTATTTATATATTTAAATTAGATTATAAAATTTTAAGGTTTAATTATATTATTTTTAAATACATTAAACCAATTTAGTTAATTGGAACCAATTGAACATTTAATTCGATATAAAAACACTTAGAAATGTTAAACATTTTCCCTTAAAAACCTACTATCGTGACATGTCTTTGTGACTAATTTTAAATTAATTTCTTCCAGTTTTGTGATTTGAAATTTGGAAAATGTATTCCTTATTTTTAATAATAACAATTTCTAATTTCTAATAAGGTCAACTTAGTTTTGACCAAAAATATTAGTTAAAGTGATTAAAATTAATGAAAATGATTAAGAACAAAATAGCTTGAGATGGGATAAGCCCAAATATTAATGCCCAAAATGACATAGAAATTTTTTCAAAATCCATTGGGTGGACATATATTGAACCTATACCAACATTTCTTGGTTTTGAGCATTATTTGAGCCACTTTTCAGGGGAAATATGGGTGCAATTCAATTTTCAAATATTTATAGGAACACCACTCCTCCTCCACTATAAAAAGGCAATCACCCCTCTCAATTATACAAAAACCTCAATGAATTTTTATTAAAAAACATATGCCTAAATATTCTCCTAACATCCCAAAATTAATTATTGAATCATCACTTTTGGCAGAAATCCATCGAAGAAATACCTTTGGTGCAAACCAAAAAGGTAAATCAAAGAATCGATAACATCCTTACTCAAGATCCTTTGATTTACTTTTATTATCCACCCCAAATACACTTTTTATCCATTTATTATATAATAAAATTAGTTTACTAAAAATTTTATATTTCTTAATTCTAATTTTTAGACATAAAAACACACACCCACTTCCAAATAACGGGTAATGAACATATCGTTCTTGTGTATGGAGAACTACCACCTCACTAAAACTACATTGTTTGTTTACACTCTACCACCTCTCAGGATTGAGAATTACTATAAAAACTATATTATCAGTATATATATGGAATTTAGGATGTATTTAAGCTTATATAATTATTATATAAAACCCACCTTCATTCTTTCCATTTTGTTAAATACAGTAACTTGGCATGTGGTGATATGGACTATTGCCTCCTCAAAGCGACGTGATTTGTTCACCAATTAAATTGAACATATTAAGGATGGATTTAGTAAAATAATATCTTATATAAGAAAAAAATAATACTGTAATGATAATACATACATACATATATATACATATATTTCATTTACATTTTTTATTTCAATATGACAAGAAACCAGAAACAATGCTCAAGAATATGTACAACCCACCTTCTCCATGAACAGTTTGTTTCTTTTAATATTTATATATTTTAAAAATTATTATAAACAAATTAATACTGAATATATATGATATTTATATATATTTTTATATTATTTAAATAATTATATCATGATATTATTTATAGTACCATCAATAACAAGTCAAAACAAGTATGAAAAACAAGACAATGATCATCTAAAACGTAACATTAGTATGAAGTTATTAATGAATGGGTATTATAAAGACATAAGTAAATAATATATAGTATTATATATATGAATATGATTTTTTTAAATATTTATAATGGAAATATCCTTATTATACATGAGTTTTGAATGCATACTAACCGAGTCAGGACATGTGGTAAGGGTTCTCTCGTCTCACTTTTATTTTCCATGAGACATAAGTTATGTTCACTTATATTTTCATATATGTAGTGTGGATAATTCACAAGGATGTATTTTATTATTCTTGTACATAAATGTTTTTTTATTTAAAAATATATTTTATGATCTTTCATTCATGGGTTTTATGTCTTAAATGTTTCCAAATTAGTAATGTAATTTTGTCTTAATATTCCTTCCTTGAGACACATGTCATGTTATGAAACTATATTTATCAATGAGGTGTATATAATTCATTTGACATGTTATATCATGAATATAATTATTTTAAGGATATTTTAATCTTCATCTAATTTTACTCATTCTATTTTATTATGATTCAACGTTACCAAACTGGTAACAATTAATTGTTACAATCTCATCATTTATAGGTATTATTAAAGATTATGCTTACATTGATGAAATATTATGATCCAAACCTCACTAAATCTCATGAATTTTATTTACCTCAGGTAATTAATTTTATATCCAACTAATGGTACCCTTTTTATACAATTTTCCACCTAAGATAAATAAGAAAATATTTTTATAAAATTCAGACTTTATTTCTCCTTTTAGTCGGATATTTGTGTTCTTTCAAAAGCATGCTTTATAAAAATGATTTTAATTTTTTTATTACTATCATATGATATTTAAAGATCATTTTTACCCATGTTTTTAATTTTTAAATTTTTTAAATATAATCTTTTTTTTTCTAATTAAAGAACTTTTATAATATTTTAAATGGAAAATTTAATTTTCTACATCTACAGACTTACCCGCCATCATAACCATCATTTACATGATTCTTCCTTTTTATTTTTACAAGGTAATGTTTAAAATAAATTTTTCCTATAATATTATTTAATTTTTTTTATTTTAAAATTATTTTCAAAGAAAAATGGTGTTCAAAATTTATTTTTTACTAAAAATTATTTTAAATGATTTTTGAAGCTCCCTTTCTATGTTTTCAAATGGATGTTTAAAAAGAAAAGGATTTTAATTAACTAAAATATTATTTTATATGTTTTCATTTTATTATTAAAGAAAATGTTTTTAAAAATTCTTTCAATCATCTCTTATATGTTTTCAAAGAAAAATGTTTTCAAAATGTTTTTAATATTTTTTAGATTAAAAAAAAGATTTTCAAAATGTTTACAAGATTATTATATAAATTTTCAGTATCATTTTCAAAAAAAATGGCATTAAAAATATTTAATTTTTAAAAAATATTTTTTCAATGAATAAAGTATATTTTCCTCATAAAATCTTTTTAAAATACATTTCAATATTATTTTTAATCTAAGATGAAATTCATTGGTGTTACTCATGCCTCTATGGGTAAATGATATAATGCTTCAATTCATATTATTTATATGAATGGTTTATGTTTTAATGGCATGGTGGTTTCAAAACCCATTTATATTTCATTAGTTATATTATTTGGAAACCCTATTATTCTCACTTGTTATATTTTGAGGAAATTATTGTGAAACCTGCCTATTTTCCATAGGTTATGATATGATTACAGGTTTATAATACCTATTTCATTTCATGAGATATGATATTATTTCTTATGATCTTGGGGAAAATATATGGAAAATTTTAGTATAAGATAGGTGGAACCTATATCTACTGCAATTCATTAGGTATTGATTTATAGATCACGAGATAGATAAGGGTAGAACATGGAGAGAACATGGTTTTGTATAAGACGTTTTTTCGCTAAGAAGGTATTGGGAGTAAACAATGACTACTAAGATGGTCATGAGAGTGAACCATGACTACCAAGATGGTATAGAGAGTTAACACATACTAGTAATATTTTATTATCATCGATTTCATGGTTATTATGGAAAAATTTTATATTCTTATGTGTCTGCCCCAATTCCATGTCTTACTCCTATATTATATTTTTTGGATTATTATCTTGATTTACTTATGATTCATGTTTTATGTGATGCAAATTTTTATGACGTGATCTATGTTTATGATCTTTGATATGAAGGGTATGATCTTATAATGGTATGATAATGTTCTATAATATTATGATCATGTTCATGCATACATACCTATATTCTTTATCCTTACTGAGCATCTAATCTCACCCCCTTTTATGTTTCCTATCCCTATGTTATGAAGATATTTATTAAGTATGATGGGTTTAAGAAGGATGAATGTTATGACGAACCTAGTGAAAGATAATGTATCTCACATAAGTGCTAGTGTTTATGTTTCCATGTTTCCAAAGTCACTAGAATAAATGGTCTTTGGGCATCTATTTGTGTAATGTGTTAATTATTTAGAAAATCAAATGTAATGTTAATGTATGAAATGGCAGGGTCACTATAGTTGGTATAAGAGAAATATTTTAGTTAATCTTTCGAAAATAGGATGAGAAAACCTTAGTGAGAACCAAAAGGACTTGCCTAAGGATAATTCTAAGGATAAGAAAATGTATATGAAAATGTATTAGTTTTTTGGTAAAATATAGACCTAGTGGTTATCTAGAAATAAATCATTTTATAGATACTACAAGTGGAGTTAGATCTATCACAAATGTACCTAGGTGTAAAAATTTCAGAAAGGTGCATTAGGACTAACTTGAGCATAACCTGGTACATGACAATGGGCCTTGCTGCACCCATAGTTTGACACTCTTGGGGGATATGATTTGGAAATTCATAAACTATTCATAAAACATCATGGATGATTTAAATTGGAATTTTCTACGAATAAACTAGCATAAAAATAGGTTTCTGTAGATTAAAAAAGGTGTCATAATTTAGATATCCTATATATTGGTTTTCATGACTATGCGGTTTCCTAGTAAGATTATCATTTCTTAATCTATATTTTTTTTTTGTTTTAGTCAACTGGATAGAACCTGAAGGAACCATGTTAATGTTGGGAATGAAAAATAATTTATTTACTATCCTCCTGAGCATTCAAATTCTATTTGTGCTAGAATGAAAAATCTCATTTCAATGATCACTCAACATTCTCAAGATATGAATCATGTTGGACTTCCAAATGAGTAAAGGAGGGAATAATATTCTATTGACTCCTTAAAGAGGAAAAATCCACCTTATTTCATTGGGTCTTCTGATCCAATTGTTGATTAAAAATGGATCAGTACCATTTAAAAGATAGTTTATTCTCTAGTGTTTATAAAATGAGAAATTCATTCTGGTTGTTTATCAGTTTGAAGGAAAATCATACCATTGGTGGACTCTAATCAAGAATACGAGGAATAAATATGAAATTGAATCCATGGATTGTGATAAGTTAAAGAACTTATTTTTTAATAAGTACATTCATAAGATTCTTCATACAATGTCAGAGAAAGAGTTCTTTATGTTAAATCAAAGTGATGATGAATTTATTAGTACTTGTGAGGAAAATTTTACAAGGCCTATGAGATACACTTTTATTATTATCATCCAACACAAAGTTAAAGTTAATATATTCTTCAGTGGAATAAAGACAACTTTTAGAGGTTTTTTTGACCATAAGAGACATTAGTAGATATGAATAGATTGTGTGTTGTTAAATCATTTTTGAAATAGAGGTTGGAGTTATGCATCAATCTCATAGTTTTGACAAAAATTAAATATAGAGTTCAAAGAAAAATATAAAAACTATAAAGAGAATAAGATGATGTTTCCTTTAGTATCTAAGTGTGGAAAAAATCCAAGGGATATTATCTTAAGGGGTATAATAAATTTGTTATGTCTGGAAAAGAATTTCATCAGGAATTTCATTGCAGAAGTGATTGGAAGAAGTTAGTGAAAAAACTAAATAGAGAAAAATCTATACAAAATTCACCTCCCACACTTTAGTGTTTCAATTGAAAGGTTATTGGGAATTATGAAAATAAATTCCCCAATGCAATAGTGATCATGGATGATAGTCTACAACAAACAATGTGGAAACATGACAATGGGAAATATTATTAAATAACCTTGGATGAAGTGAATAATGATAATTAGGGTTCAATAATCCTTCTCTCCTTGGATGAGAATTTCATGTTATATGACTAAGCGCTATGAAAATATTATTTTCTATCTTATGGTGAAATTTGATTTGATTTTAGTCCTCTACATAGAATTGAGTATTATAAAATCAAGTTTGATATTTTATTAGTACATGGATACAACCATGTTTTCAAATGAAATGTTTTTAGTATTTGATAAGATTTTATTTATTGAATTAAGAGTAAATTATATTTTTGAAGGGTTACATGGATAACCATTTATGAAGTGTATTAAGTTAAAATATAGATGAGGTTTTAGGGATTAGATTTTTATTTCAACATATAATGATTTATGCATATCATATAACTAGTGCTATCCTTTTTTTTGATAAGGACATATGGATTGACCCATCATTATATTTATGAACCTCATGATCTTCTAATGCTTCTAGAATGAAAAAAATTCAACTCCATTTCATGGAATGAGAGATGAAGTGAAAATAGATATGGGCACAAAAAGGGAAATTTTATGATGAAATCATGTAAGTATATCTTCTCATGAAGATTATTCAAATTTAGGAAAAGGTAATTGAAATAATTTTTTCTCTATTATCATTATTTTTTATGATATAAATGACCTCTTTCACACTTCCTGGGTTATTGGTTTTTTGATTGGTAACTATCTCTAGATCACCCAATTTCTTATAATAAATTATATTTATCAATATCTATGATTATTTATGCTTTTCTTCCTTATTCATGTTTTCACTTACCACCTATGTTCTCTAATGGGGAAACCTAGTTATGTGTTATATTGGATAGCCATTTTGTTTCCAATATTTCATTTTAAAGGAAGTGTTTTTATTCATTTTTACGAAGTTGGTTTTTTGAGAATAGAACATTCAAGTATTAAACCTGTAATAACCCATATTAATATCAAGGATCATATTAATTTTGGGGGGGGGGGGGGTAGAATGTAACAACCTCAGACTTGGTGAATTAATATTTTTTAAAATTAATTTTATATTTTATATATTTTTCAGTTCACACAACACTATATATAGTTTTGTATACTAAATCAGTAAGTTTGGATTGTGTTATATGCAATACAAAGTGATGATTTCACTATACACAACACTTAAATTAGCTTTCAATAAATGAAACACCATATTTAGATTGTATTCCATACAATATCGATTCCCATCGTTAGCTTGTATTCCACTCAAGGTCGAGTTTTACCAAACTACATGATACTATTAATATTATTATTAAAATATTATTATCGCTACAATATAGATGTTGGAATGTAAGTTAAAAATAATATTAAATAAATTTTGAACATATAATTTACACATGTATGTAAAATAAATCCTTTGGTTATGAATTAGTAGAAGTGAATTTAAGAACTATTTAAAAATAAAGAAATTACTTCTCTAAGAAAACTATGTTTATTTTTACATGCACAATTTTACCTCAATAAATTAAATAATACAATTTTGATTAATTTAATCAATAATTTTTATATATTATATATTAAATTTATTTTTTGAGAGTCTTCCAATAGATTTTATAGGGATAAGATAAGAATAAATCTAATTGTATGAACAAAAAGATGTATTTTTCTTCAAGGTAATTTTCTGTCTTTTAATGAAGAACCCTTATTATTATAATTTTTTAACTTTTGAAAATTTTATTTGTAATAATAAACTTCATTTGTTAATGTGTACTATCAAAAATTAATTTGTATTATTTTTTTTTCTTTTTGAGAAGTTTCATTTTATGATGGATACTGAAAAACAAATAATTTTAATTTGAAAATTATTTTTTGTATAATTTATTTAAATAGGTAAGTTTTATTTTAATTTAGATTTAATGTTTAATTATATAATTTTTGAACCAATTATTCCAATTTAGGAAATTTGAAAAAAATTTATATTAAAATTAGATATGAAAACACTTCAAACATTTAATCATTTTCACTTAAAAACTTGCTATCGTGAAACATCTCTGGGAATAATTTTAAATTAATTTTTGATACATCACTAATTGGAATTTGTAAAAATGTACTAAATATTTGGAATAATAATAATTTAAAATTTTTAATTAGGTGAACTTAGTTTTGATCAAAAATATTTGTGAGATATATTAAAATTAATGATAGTGATTAAGAAACAAATTATCTCAAAAAATGACTAATCCCTAATCATAAGGCCCAATATAACCTAGAAACTTGTCCAAAATCCAAATTTATGTCATATTTCAACTTTATGCTCCCTTTTATTTGTTTTATAAAAATATTTTAGCCACTTTTCATGGTAAACATGTGGTTAGAATTTCATTTTAAAAAATTTACAAGAATTTCACTCTTCCTCCACTATAAAAAGAAGTTCATCCCTCCCACTTATTGATACATATAAATCCATTTGGATCAGGAAAAATCTTCCTAAATGTTCATCAAACCTAACTAAATCCATCCTAGAATCCTTCCTTTTAGTATAAATCCATCAATTGAAGCCCTTTGGTGAAAACCAAAAGGAGTTACCCAAGGAAGAGGTAACATCCTTCCTCAAGCTCCTTTATTTAATTTTGAATATCAACCCCCTAAAATATTATTATTATATGATTATATAATAAAATAATTATAATAAATAATATTAAATGTTTTTATTCAAAGGTTTTATCCTATAATTACACACACATCCATTTAATGGGTAATAAACTTAGCAATCTTTTGCACGACAAACCATCGTCTCACGAAATGATATTGTTCATTTTTCCATTACCACCTCTAATGTTTGGGAATTATCATAGAAAATATGTTATTGTATATATATTATATTTATTAAGGATTTTAGATTCTTTAATTATTATATGAATCTTACCTTCATTCTTTCCATTTTTTGTGAATACGATAACTTCGTTTGTAGACTTGTAGAATACAGCCTCCCCAAAGCGATGTGATTCATTCAAAATTCACATGGAATGTATTGAGGATGGGTTCAGTAAATGAATATGATATATATGAGATAATAATGATACTTTAATGAAAATATATATATCTATATATTACATTTTCTTAATTTCTTTAAATACAACAAGAAAACAAAAACAATGTTCATGCGTACGTATGGCTTACCATATCCATGAATGTTTTTTTCATTTTATATTTATAGATTTAATATATTAGTATAAATAAATATATTAATACTATATATGATATTTTTATAATTTTTTAAATTCTTTAAATAGTTAAATCAGGATCTAAGTATGAGTACCTCAAATAATAAGTCAAAACATATACGAAAAACAAGGCAGTTATCACCCAAAACAAAATATTAGCATGGAGTTATTAATGAAAGGGTATTATAAATTCATCAATAAATAATATGTTGTATTATATTTATAGATATAGTTATTTTATATATTTATAATAAACTTATAATTACTATATAAGATGTTTGAACGAGTACAATGAGAGTCAATACATAAGTTATGGGCTTTCTTGTCTCACTTTTTTCTATGAGACATAATCCATGTTCACATCATATTCCTTATATGTGGGGTGTATACATCCCATGGATTTATTATATTATTATTATAATTAAATACATCAGTATCTACATATATATTTTATGATATTTATATCTTTGTTTTTATGATTAAAAAGTTAGAAACTTAGTAAGGTAATTTTGTCTCAATTTTCCTTCTTTGAGACACCATGACATGTTATGCACCTATATTTTTATATGAGGTGTATATACTAGAATTGAAATGTTATATCATTATTTTACATATTTTAATTATTTTTTAAGGCTTTATGTAATATTATTCTTTAAATTTTATTATGATTTAAGGTTACCAAATTGGTAATGGTTTATTTTAACAATCTCATCGTTTATCAAGATTGTTTATTTTTTTGGGAGGGATGCCTCAGCCAAATAGCCAAGATAAATTTATTTAAATAAAGTAAGTTTAAATAAGTCTAAAATAGTTAATTTTATTTCAATATTTCTAAAAAATAGGGATCATATCATATAGAAGACCATTTAGCCAACTAAGATCCCTGTTGATACCTTTATTGGAGAGCCCATCCACCACGGTGTTAGCATCCCAGTAAAAATGAGTGATGATGTAATTAGAACTCTAGATAGATGTTAGATAATCCATCCATCTAGTCAGGAGTTTATAAGATAGGTTCATGACACCATTTAGAGTAGTACAAACCACCATGTAAGAGTCACATTTAAGGCAATGGTTATCCACACCTTTAAGCCAAGAAAAGTGGATGGTATGAATAATGCTGATAATTTCGTCTTTAAGAGAGGAAAAGAGGTAAATAGTGCCAATGAAAAAATATATTACTTTCCTAGTGTGGTATCTATAAATATATCATCATCCATTCAAGATAGGTTTACCTTTTTATACTTCATCATCATTTATTTTAATCCAACCTTGAAGAGGGACCTTCCTAAAAACTTCAAACAGACTGTACTATTGGTTGAATTTCCCTGGCACTCCAATTATTTTTCGGATCATAAAGTCATGGATATAATTAATTTGATGACCCTTATGGAGACTATTAGACTCTTTGGATGAGGGGATGGGGTGTGATAGAGATTATTAAAGGTGGAAGCACTTTTGTCCATGAAAGACATCATTGCGCGCCATCTAGAGGACGTGAAAATGATCCACAACATTAGCCCAGAGAAGTAATTTAAGTTGATCTATGATTTTTACTACTATAGAGTATTAAAGATGAATATAGATATCTAGAATACCAAGGAGAAAAAATTTGAAGATATATTTCAATGAATTCTAGAGAGCTGAAGAAGTGGAACATGACAAGAATAAGTGTGTTATGTCCTCCCTATGTTGAATGCATAACCTGCATATAAAACACATAACAATTCCATGAGTTTGATATCAATCATCATAAGGAAAATTATGGTGGGAAATTCTCCAAATAAGGGTGTATCTGGATTGTATTATCCAAGGATTTCCATAATATTTAAGAAAATAATGTTCATTCCCAACAAAATTTTAATGATAAAAATATTTAGAGTCAAGAATTCCATTTAAGGAAAGTTCCCAGATTAAAGTGTATTTTATAGGGGAAAAATTATATTCATCTAGGATGTTGTCATGACAATAAAAAACTATTTGTTGGATAGTTCCATGAAATAATGAATAGAGATTCTAGTGTTGGTGACATACAAATCTAAAGGGGCAGTGACAAGGTGGTTCTTGAAGCGATAATCCTCAGAGAATGAAGATTTCCCTATAGTAGCATTCATAAAAAGACTGTGTTCAATACATACTTCAATTGGTGAATTATATGAGACTGAGGAAGCAATATTGGTGGTGAAATTTAAAATATCCTAGTAAATTTTGGATTCCAGATTATCCACCTCAATATCTTTCTCTTCTTCCTCCAAAAGGATTTCCTAGGAGTTCTTGGTTCTATAGTTAATGGGGAAGGGTTGTTTTTTCACCCACTTAGGTTCTTCCATATTTTTTTGAAGATTACCCTTTACCAATACCCATAGCCTCAAAATTTGTTTTCCCCATTTCACTCCAAGAATAGGGTTCTGGACTTCATTTTATCTATTTTAAAGAAACCTACAAATGGGAAAAGAATTACTAAATTTTTTGAAAACATCACAAAATGGGGGCTTGTACTCATACTTGATATTGTTTATGATTATTATTACATTAATGAAATATTATGATCCATATCTCAATAAATCTCATTAATTTTCTTAACCTATGATTATTCATGTTATATCCAAGTAAAGGTACCATTTTCTCATTCTTTGGAACTTAAGATAATTAGGAAAATGTTTTATGAAAATTTGTATATATATCTCCCTTCAGTCAAAAAATATATATTATTTCAAAACCATGTATTCTAAAAATGTTTTAATATTATATAATGATGTTTTAATGACATTTATACCCATCCATTACCTTTTTACAAAATTTATTTAAAAGGAATATTCTCTCCATTTTTTGATCAAGTATATTTTTGAAACAATTAAGGAGAAAAGTACTGTTTGGAATTTATATACTTACCTAAAATCATGACCATTATTTATTTAATGATTCCTTTTTAACTTTAAAATATTTGTTTTTTTAAATATATTTTTTCTAAATATTTTATAAAATTATTCATTTTACAATTGGTTTCAAAGAAAAAGGGGGTTTAAAAATTGTTTTATCTAAAAAACGTTATTTTGATGATTCTAAAATGTCCATATATATGTTTTCCAAAGATTTTTTTTCAAATTAATATATTTTCAAGGATCTAAAAGATTTTTTTATATTTTTTAAAAATATTTTCAATGAATATTTCTTCAAATATGTTTCTAGCATTATTTATTATTATTGAAGGAATAAGGTTTTCAAAATATTTTGAAGATTATTTTATAATTTTCAATCAAAAATGATTTCAAAATTTATTAATTATTATTTATATCTATTCAATGTTATTATCAAGGAAAATGGTATTCAAAATGTTTTATGTTTTGAAAACTTTTTTCTAATGCATAAAAGATGTCCTTTTCAAGAAATGTTTTTAAAATATATTTAAAAATTATTTTCCATATAAGTTGACATCCATTGGTGTAACTCATGAATTTTTGAGGAAATAATCCTAAGGTTTCATTAATATTATATCATTTAATGGTTTATGTTTTAATGGAATTATGGTTATGAAACCCATTTAAATATGATGTATTACATGTTTATAAAACTTGCTTCTTTTCATGGATTAGGATTTGATGAAATTATTTTGAAACCAATCTATTTTCCACATGTTATGATATGATTAAAATTTTATGATATTCATTTCATTTCATGAGGTATTATATGATTTATTTTGATATTGTGGAAAAATTATATTTGACTTCATTATGTGATTCATGGGACCTATATATCCATCCAATGCATTGGGTAAATATTTATATCTCAGGAGATAGACATGGCTAGAGTTAGGAATGAGATCAGTTCAATAATGGGAATTATCTTCTAATATGGTCTTAGGAGTGAAATTTGGCTACTAAGATTGTAATGGGAGTGAAACGGGATACTATGATGGTATGGGGAGTGAACTCATACTACTAAAATGGATGTGGGACTAATTCCTTGAATACTATAGAAATAATTTTATATGCTTATGTATCTGCATCAATTCCATGTATTAGTCATATGTTATGTTTTCATTGCTTATTATCTTGATGCCGTTTTGATTCATGTATTATGAACTGTCAATGTTTATGCCATGATTAAGTTTTATGATCTTTTATATGTAGGTTATTATCTTCTAATGTTGTGATCCTGTTCTCATACCCTTATTATCATGTTTATGCTTAAATATAAACCTTGTTTACCATTACTGATTATTTGATCTCATGTTTCATTTCCCCAAGTTCTGAAGATATGTATCAGGTATAACACATCTAAGAAGGGTGATACTCTTGATGAACCTAGTTAGAGATTATATATCTCACTTAAGTGACATTGTTTGTGTTTCAATGTATCCAAAGTAAATAGACTAATAAGATATTTGGGTGTCTTTTTGTGTAATGTATTAAGTATTCTATAAAAAATATGTACTGTTATTTTGTGAAAATAGATCATAAATCTAGTTATAGAATGATTCCATTCCTAAAAATAATGTTTTTATATAAAAAATGTGGAATTATGGATCAAATAAGATGTTTGGATTATAATCCAGCTGAAATATCTATTCAAGTGGAATATTATGAATGGATTTGGGATATTACTTCTTGAAGCATTGTACTATTATATAGTTTTTAGTTGAATTGATGAAGAGAGGTCTGTAAAAATATATATAGATTTATCAAAACCGGTCTACTTACAAAAATGGTATGATGGTTAACCTTGTTATCTGATGGAGTTTGGATACCAACACATTCCATCTAATGCATGATGAGGTCATTATTATTCTATTGAATGATTAAAAGTTGTATGGTTCATGATTATTTGGGAACATGTATGATGAATTTCACCTTCCTTTGTCTTTAAGATATGTTGGTGATCATAATTCTCTTTTTTCAAAGGAATTTATCAATCTAACCAAGTAGGCCCTTAGGCAGGACCTTTATCCATGGGACGATATACCTTTCAAGAAGGTGGTTGTATAATTCATTATTAAGATCTATCCAAGAACTATAGAAGACCATCCCAAACTTAGTCCACCACATGAATCTTTTCAAGGGGAAGTTTCTCATTGGATCATAATTAAGGAGGGTTAAATCCATGACTGATGACGACCCGTTACCTCTCATTCCCATCAACTTATCCTTCATGACTACTTCATGGGGATGTACCTGAGTGGGTACCTATTTCTAGTTCTAGGGAATGTTTATGTAATGTTATCTACCATTATTATGGATTCATTGATATACAATGGAAGGTGTATAAGCTTTTCCATTATTGTGTTGTCCATGTTGTATCATTATCTACCCCAAATTTATAAGGGGAAGTCTCTATTCAGGATTTTGGGCCATATTCAATTTTTATGGGTTAGGATGGGACCCCTCATTGGAGGCTACAAAGTTATGAACACCTAGGGAATTTTTGGTTCCTAATTTAGAATATTCCTGAAAAGAATCAATGTGGTAAGGTCTAATACACTAAAGAACTAGGAAATAAAGGTCATGCTAAACTAGGATGATCAATTCATATTTATTCCCTATAGAGTTCCGACCAACAACATTACAAATAATTGTAATTAATACCTTGAATAACGATCCTATCTAATTTTTATTCATTAGGGTTCCATTTCCACTCAGATAAATGGAATGATTTTTTGTGAGTGGTATGCATTGTGACACATTGGATGTAGTTTTGGTGCATAAAAAAAGTTCATGAATCATCCTGACATCTACTCTAAGAGTAATCCAATGGTGTATCATCAATTATGTATTATGAATACCAGGGAAGATACATGGGTTTGGGTGACCTTCCCCCTTGTTGGTTTTCATTTCATTCTATCAAATTTCTATGTCGACACCTAGATCAGGTCATATTTTAATGGCCATTTGGATGTATCAGTGATTAAATATATGGATCTATCAGTTTTGATAGAGG
Source organism: Viscum album (assembly GCA_963277665.1). Lineage (NCBI taxonomy): Eukaryota > Viridiplantae > Streptophyta > Magnoliopsida > Santalales > Viscaceae > Viscum > Viscum album. The sequence goes on from OY728157.1 coordinate 696,433,248, forward strand.
TGGGGGTCATGGGGGATCTAAAATCATGGAAAAGATAATGTTTTGGTATTAAAGAATCTTCTATTAAACTTATTTCTTCAAATATGCCTCAAAAGTAAACAATGCACTTGGATCTAAAAAAATCATTAAGAAGGGTGCTGAAAGATTTTGCAATAGTATCTAGAGTTCTTGTTAGAAAATATCTAATTATTAGTAACCTAGAACAAGTATGAAGTAATTTCCCATCATTATCTAATAATGGAACTACTGGGGAATGAAAATATAATTCTCATGGAATAGTGGGTTCTACACTAGGAAAATGACGAGCTAGAGGGATTCAGAAATATCACATATACTTTAATTATTATTATAACTATTAATATCTTTTATTTATTTATGATACTATAGAAGTATTATGAAATTCATTCACCACTCATCTCTTAACTATACTCCCATGGGGAAACTGTAGCTAAATATAGATCAAATAGAAAACATGAGGTTGATGATCAGGGTTGTCCTGGTAAAATAGAGCTAATGGATATGGTAGTTGCTGATTTGAAAGTAACATCACCCATGCCTCTTCCATTGGATCCTCCTATGAATCCTTAAGCACTATTTTCGTTAAATGTCTTTAGGAAATACTATGATGAGGAAATAATAATTTTCATCATTATGAATTCTTTTCCTGAGTCGAGAACCAAGTGTTGTGTTTTTTACTTCATTCTTTGAAGTTTTTTATATCTTGTTATGCCCTATTTAATTAAATTATTTCTATTGAAGTCCTTTTGGGGGAATTAAAAATCATTGATGGAGAAGATACACCTTTAATCTATCAATTAGGAACTCATGATTTGGAAAATGTCTAGGTAGTAGTTAAAATAGTTGGGTTCAATATAGGGCCATACTTGATTTATAGTATCGATGAACTAGTGATCATTCCCATTTGACTCAAAATAGGATAGTTTACTCTTACAGGCTCCTAATGTAGGTATATATTTTTCAACTAACCAAGTCATGATGGATACATCAATGGATGGGTGTAAGGATATATTATAAAATTAGGTATATAATTAGGTCTATATGATGTTATATGACCTATGTCCCTACTTGTATCTCTTCATTATGGTGATGTACCTAGAACACTTCTTGAGACCAATGAACTAGTGGAAGGTACGTCATCTATAGATCTAAGTCACAGAACATAGGAAGACATTTTTATCTCCCCTCAGGTAGAGGTTAGTGTAACGAAGTTGTTCTATCATGGATAAAAATGGTATAACCTAAGTGGTCATCATAGTTTTTGAATGTTAAAAAAAATTATTTATGACTATTTACTAACATTATATGTGTTTCATTATAGAGACTCCTTCTCAATGTTCGATGGTCCCAAATATTTCTGATTTAGTTTCACGCTCCATAGAAAAATTTAGAAACAACTTGTAATACACCAAGCTCACCATTGGATGGGAGTATGAGTCCCTCACTCAGTGAAATGAATTTGGAATAGATTCAAAATCCTAGGATAGAACTTGGACGAGTTTTGGAGTACCCACCATTTTGAAAACAACTTAGTAGACAATGTGTGTTTTTATCTAGAACTTAATCATTAAGGTATCCATTAAAGAGATCAAATAATGATTAATCCACATTTGATATATTTTAAAAAACCCTTGGTTATGGTGGGTTCAACAATCGACCAATTAATGCTAGTGTGAAGGAGGTAACAACCATTAAGAATTATAATATGTCCTTCTAATTAATATAACCATTATCGTAGGACTCATATTTATATTTACATCATAAAAAAATCCATCAATTATGTTTATGAGAATGAAATAATGATAGCGACTTACTAAAACTTGTTCAACGCTATGAAGGATAAAATTGATAATATTCAACAAAATTTATCCCATCTATGTCACATAATAAATTATATGGGTAATATGGTGAAATAATTTAAGAATCTTATTCACGAGGAAGAAATGTTTAGACATGAATCTATTTCTACAAAGGAGTCACTACGATAGGCTGAAGTGATAGAGAACGCATAAGTAGTTTAGATATGCAAATCTATAGTCCCTCTTAATAATTTTCTTACAGTTATCATGGAGACTTTTGAAAATAAATTTTTATATTCCAAGTACTATAGGTATCATCATTTAATTTGAGGTATCATGGTAGATACTCTAGGTTGTTGAAATCCCTTCATCCTTTTGAATCCTAAATAAATAATATCTTTTTTAATTCCATTTGTTTATGTTAAGACTTCACCTTTTTTATTACTATTCATGATATCTTTTTGACCCAAAAACCTATAAATAATCTTGATACATTAGGCTTATACAAAATAGAAATCCAACCGAAATTTAAATTTAAATACTTATACCATAATGAATTTCCTCCTAAACATGGATGGAAGATAGATCTTTGTATAAACACAATTATTGACCCACCAGATCTGTTCTAATAAAAATAGGTGGTGAATTTTTGAGATAAGAAGGGTGATTTAGGTGAGTGTTTTATGTAAAGGTAGTACTTTATCTTTTTATCCCAAGTTCCAAATGAGTATAACATGAATGTTGTTGGAACCATATCATGGGTCCCATAATCTTTCTGTATCCTTATTTTATGTCCCTTACTTTTTCCTAGGCATCATATGTGTTTGGTTTTATATGTACAAGAATTTTTTCCTAGGATTTCCATTGGGGGGTTTTTTCCAATCAATATTTATATCTTTCCCCTCCTTTTTAGTGCTCAATTTTTCCTAGATCATATGAGGAGCATGTCTGGTGAGTAGTAGATTATGTTTTTCCTAGATATAACTTTATTTTTTTTGAATTTATGAGTACAATTTCATTTGCCTCAGTCTGTTTAAGGTCATATGTTTCAAAGTAATATATTTTATGATTAAGGTAAAATAAATTTTGACACAACAATGCTCAAATCCAGGACCATAAAGCATTGACAACATATTCATTTAGTTTAAGGTCATAGATCATACACCATATATTGTTTTAGTTTAATTTCATATATATTGGATAATATTTTGGGATATAAACACCACATCATGAATGATATATTTTTAGAAAATGTGAATCATATCTCAATATGATTTAATCAAGTTGGTGAGTTGAGATTGATAGGCCAGGGATAATAGCGAGTCAATATTGGGTCGTGATTTATACTGAAAATTTTTCAGGGGAACACAGAGAGAAACATCACCTTTTAAATGTTGATGATGCCTATGGTTGATAGGTCATGGGATCATTTGAAGGAGAAAATAAGATGTGTACATTCATAGTAAAGCAAATATTCAATTTATGGTAGACATGCAACTTATTAGTGTACATGGAATATTTGATGCATATTTTAATGCTCATGAAATGGGGTAGGTCATGGAAGATGAGTATTCAATAAGGTTTCTAGAACTCTATTTCCTCACATCAATAATGGTTATGATATTTATTCATGTAATGTTAAGGATTTAAAATATGATTTAGTGGTTGGATTATGGATTGAGAAAACTATTCCATAATGAGTTTCAACAAAGGTTGATGAAAAGTAACTTATATGTATAAGATGATCTCAAACTACACTGGGGTGATGGCATTCTATATAGTTCTTTTAGGGTTCACATGGATCAAATGACACTACTTTCAAGGATAATACTCCAATGGTCTATTTTTTTGGGAGTTCATACACATGTTTTATTGTCATGAATCCATAGTCAAGAAGAGAGTCCTTTGATGTGTGGTATTATTATTTACAACGGTCGTAAAAGTTTTTCAAATATTTGATCACTTGAGAAATGAAGTTGGTTATGGGGAAAAGACTGTCCTAAGAGGTTTCTGGCATGTGGGAGATATTTTACATGGAAATGGATGAGTGACACCCATATTTAATAGAGGTTATATTTCTGGTATATACTACCTTAGAAAATAAAGGTATTCGTATTATGTTCATAAAGTTCAAACTAAGAATGGGGGAAAATATTCTTTCTTTGAAACATGTAATGTATATGGTGACATAACATCACATATGTCAAATATACTTAAAAATGGATTATGGACTTTTCTTACCATGCCTCAAGAATTTTTAACAGAGGAAGTCAAGATGATGAAGGAAATTCGTGGATTCTCATGAATCAAACTAGGGTGTTGATTTCTATTGCAATGTTTATAGGTTCAAAGGGATCATAGAACCATTTTTCTAGGTGATTAACCCTATTTAATAAAGGTAGGGGGATGGTAAAAAAATCCTTTTGTGTACATGAATAGTAAATCATAGAGTCCGTTGATACTGGATATTCTCCATTCCAAGGGAAATGAATTGTGTTTAGGGATTCGAATATAGGGGAAATAAAGTAGGTTCTTAGAAAAAGGCTATTCCAAAAGGGTTATAATTCTCCAAATGTTGTATCACTATATGATGAACACAATATCAAGGTAAATTGATTTTATAAATAATTTATTTGAATTTTTATAGGACCATAAGGTTCCAACAAGTATAGATCATAATTCTCCAGGTTCATAGGATAGAGTCTATGATCATTGAACCTTTTTGTTATTCTTTTCTCTAAATATTTTCCTTATCTCTTAAAGAGTGAATATTAATGAGAGTTGACTTAACTTTTAATCAGACCTCCTTTTGTGTGTTTCTTATCTGAAAAGTTTTTTATTTCATTCACTAGTAGTTTAGGATCTTTCAATTTTGGAAATCAAGGGATATAGTTTAATGACATGTAGATTTGACCAAAGTGTAGTCATTTTAAAGTTATGATGTGTGGACTGGATATGAGAGCTACGTGTAACAAAATGATCAAATTAGAAAGCCTATGGTCTATAATAATCCTAAAATTTTCTGAACTGGAGGTGAGGATAAAGTAAATAATGGATTAGAGGTGATGGATAATAAGTAATAGTATTAGATAGAAATGAAATGGATGATTTTGAATCACATTTTGGTGACAGATTCCATTTCAATATTTTCAACGAACACGGGGATTGGGGATATTTTTAAAATTTGATGAAAAATATTATTGATAATTTGAAGGATATCATATAGGAGAAATTTTTGGTATACATTAAATGTTAATAGGAGAGTCCCTTGTAGCCAAATACACTTGTCTTTAATATCCATGGATGGTTTGTGGTGATTGGAGATACAAAAAACATGAAGTCTGCTTTATGGACAAAGATGTTCAGAAAAGATGACATCAGTCGTTCTATAGTATTCCGTCATGTGATAAGGAAACTATGATATGTAGTTTGACATCATATAGGTAAGATGGGATGTGGGGGTAGTTATATATTTTTATAATGGGTTGGATTAATAGACATATTTTGGTGCCCCTTCCATAGATCCAAATAACATGCATGAAAAGTGTGTCTTTTAGGAATAAACCATTTGAAAAAAATTAATCTCTTATAAGGTTAACCATTTATTTCCTCTTATCCTTCATATGCCATATATGGTGATTTTTTAGGTCCTATAAACTTATGTGAGTAATCAATGGTGTGAGAAATTATATTTTATTAAAGAATGACACACATAAGGTCATCTAGGGGTGAATGAAAAGTAAAGAGATAAACATGGGGGACATATTACTATATCATCGGTATATAAATGAGAGAACCCATGTTAAGGACTCTAGCATAGATCTAGGTCATACACAAGGGGATATCCCTTTCTAGTTTCTTATTTTACAAGGATCTAACATGAACATGATTTAAATACAAAAAATATTAGTTCTAAGAACAAATGAGTCTTGTTGCAAATGATGGGTGATTTGATCGAGCCCCAAGATGAGTTAGGGGGATTTTCAATTTTTAGGGTTAGGTTTATCTGGGTGTCTCTATTCATCTAGTAAGGATATGAACCAATTAATATGAATATTTTTCATAGAAAAACCCATTCATATATCTATCTTGTATGTAGTGGTGAGAAATGTTTTTAGAAATTGTGGATGAGCCCAAGATAGGAGATCTAGGAATCACTCTGTGTCCAATTGTGATGTGAATAAAGCCACATATAGTTATTTATTTGGAGTCTAATATAAATATTTGAATAATATTCATGTGAAATGGGACATTTAGTTTTACTTTATGGCATGTACTATGATAGAGATTCAAGAAATCACAATGTATCATGAAATAATAGGAATCCATACATAGTTCTTATATAGATCACTATATGGATCAAACCCAAATATTAGAATAGAAAAATTTTATCATGCCATACACAATATTTATGGGTTCTCCTATCCATGGATCTAGATCATGTAAAGAGAAAATGAATTTATCCCTACCGTAGTGCAGTGTAATTAATAAAATAGAGTATTATAGGAAGGGATGGAACACTAAAGTTAGAGTGGCGTATCATTGAAATTTATAGTTTGGGCCATGATAACAAATCCATCATCAGAACATATCCTTTTCTAATCAGGAATTAAGCCATAAATAGTTCTTCAGTACTCTATAATGATCTATCTCATAGACATGTGAAGTTAATGTTGTTTAATCTTAGCATATATCAATTCAATTATGTAATGGAGGCCAACACATCTTGGTGAAAAGGTGAATTATCATATATTAATATTTTGATGATGACATACATCGTTACAAGAATCATGTATTTGTTCCTCAAAGATATCTATATCATATATTTGGATGAAAAAGGAATAGTATTATTTTAATTATTGTAATTTGGAACAAAATATAGAATCTTATATTTACTAAGAATATTGTTTGGATATCAATCATGCCACACATAGTTTAGGATGAAAATCTCCCCCATATAGATCAAAAAAATATACCAGGGAAGGGGGCATATTTCTACTCAAAATAGAATCTATCCACTATAATCTGGGTGCATGATGTCTCACCATAAACTATATTTTGAAGGTAAATGGAATTCATATTGGGAGAGGGTGTTACATGTTGGGGAATATTTAAAATATTGTATCCAAATAGGGGTGACACTTCTTATACAAACCAAGAATTAGAAAATGTTATGATGGCGATAAACCTACTATTGGGCCAAAGAAAATATACAAGGATGAGGCAATGTGTCCAGATTGTTAAGAAATATAGACACATATTGTTCTTATTAATAAATATTCATACTCATATTTTACTCTTTTGTAGTGGATGGTATTTTCTTAAAATTTAATCAGGGATCAGGATCTGGGATTTGGGTATCACTACCTATCATGCGCTGATAAGAATCTATCCTGATATAGTAAATAAATTAAAATGGGTCCCCTACCAATATTCAGCTCATATACTGGGGAAATGGGGAATCCTATTTCAAGCACAAGTCCATCAATGAGATAACCCATGTCAAAATAAAATCTTTATATATATATCTAACTCAAACATAGGATGGGGTAATGTTCATACATTTATTAAGAGGATTGTATAGTGGTCCATAGTAGAGTACCAGGATGTTAAAAAATACCACACAGTGATGAGAATCAAGCTTGAATGTAGTACTATGAAAGGAAAATTCCTTACATTGATCTTGTTGGTATAAGAGGAATATGGTAAATTAATAATATAAGGAAAATTATGACCGTTTAACAAAAAATTACGAATAGATCAAGATATAATGTAGGTGAAAATGATTCCAAAAATAAGGGGTGACACTTATTAGTTCATATTTATAATGGATGGAAATTGAACATAGAATTTAACATCATGTAGTAGGGAAAATTACCATGAAATTTAACATCGTGGAGTATGAACATGAGTGAAATGTTGTTTAAAGTCTATAGGAAAAGCCCCGTGTGATTATTTTTAAATTAAATAATGTATTTTAAAATAAACCATTAATTAATTGGGGGAATTATGTTTTCCTCATCCTTTATATCTAATGAGTAATCTACATTTGAATAAATTGTGTATGATGTATGGTCATTCTCACTATAGTTCTCACATTAGATGTTTCTTCTCTAGTATCATCAAGGTTTTGAGACTCAATACAAACTCTCTTATAAGGAATTATTATAGGAACACCTCCATGCTGAAGACTCCCATGATTTGATTTTGATAGAAAACTAGGTTCAAAAATGTTTTCAACCTCTACTCATCATGTCATTTTAACTCCGCATGTAGATTCTATGATTATTCATATATTAGGAGATAAATGTATATAGTGACTTGAAGTTATATAAATTTTACATCAATAGTTAAAACTACCTAGATTCCATATATTATAGAATATGGTGTCTCTTGTGTTGCGGTGCGAGTTGGGGTATGGTAGGACAATAAGGCATGCATGAGTATTCTCTGATATGATTTATTATCTTTATCGACCATTTTATGGAATATATTTGATAGATTCATATTAAAATCCAATATATTCTCATTTAACACTATATTATATAGATATAAATGTTTTTAATCAATGTTTTACTCTTAGTATAACCTTTTCAGTTTATAATAACTTATGTTTTATTCATTTTCTATCAATATTGTATGTAGGACACTATATCTGATGCTTTTGTTGGAGTTCATGAAGTGGATAATTTTATTCATTCCAAAAAACTGGAGAGGTACTTACTTAACCCATATGCTAAATTAGTTAGTAGGGGTAATGATATAGTTGAACTTCTTGGATGTATATGGTTGATATAGGACTATGAAATTAATTCCTATATGAAAAACAACAAAGAGTATTCAGTAGTATGAAAAAACTATGGGGCGTGGTGGATGAAATATTCATGTATTTGATAGGTGTGTCACTTCCTAGTTAATTTCATAGTCTCTTATCATTAATAGGTATAAATAAGCAATCATTCTAATTTTATGGGAGTGCCTAGTTTTGGATTAGTTATTTTCGTACGATCCTATATATACTTCGTACTTATAGCGAGGGTCACTCCTTTTGAAATTGATATGAGGAGGACTCTATCAAATCCACATTAAGAGAGGTAAATCTATTCATTCAACTAATACTGAAGAGAGATATTTATAAAAGGGAACTCTTCAGTAATTCCCCTTACATAAATATTGGTGGGGTTATGTCTTCCTTATTACTGGTATATTCGATGTTGAACTACTTAATCGCCAATTCTAAATCACCATTGATGTTAAGTTGGGCTATCTATAGCTGCAAGGATTGCTTCAAAATTGTAATAATGGATTGATACTTCTCATTGATCGTGGTGTAGAATTTGGATAATAGGAAGTAATTTGGTAGAATTGTATTGGTTGGGAAAAAAGGCAATCCCTAGACAAACATGATTGATGTTCAATATTTCTATTCATTTATTGATCAGTCTATGATAAGATCAATCTAAATAAATCTCCCATATTTAGAGAGTGTCATTTTATTGAAAAATTCTCTCTATTGAGGCTTAGTGTTTACCAGAGATTGTTTTGGGGAAGGATTTTATTTAAGAATGTTTTCTAGAGAATTCCCTTTTTATTTACTTTTATGATAAGATTTGAATGTTGTACTTTTACAAGATGACCACCCATCTATAATAACACCCATTTAGAATGGTGAGGATGATGATGTACATGATATGGTCCATAAAAGAGACCAAATGTTTTTTGTGGCACTCTAAGTAGTGACTCATCCTTTTTTAATATGAAAATTAGTGAAAGGTAGGTTTTCATGATAGTAGAAAATTGTGTTTCATTACCTAGTATAATTATTCAAAGAAAGTAAATTCTTTATTCTATCCATGAATTATTTTTATATGTGATAAGGGAGTCGAATGATTAATATATAGTTGACACATATAGGATAAGTGAAATCCCTTATACTAGTGTAATTAGGTTTAGTGGATGTATTAGATATTGCATGATGTTCTTGAAGGCTTCCTAGAAAACAATATCATGATAATAATTAACTCTCTAACTCACTATAAAACTGGATTAGAGGAATTAAACTTCTAGTTTATTAATGAAAAAAAATTTAGTAGGTTTTACATAGATTAATCTAAACTATTTTAGTTTTTTTGTAGGTAGAATATAAATTATTTCATTAGAATTTTCAGTTTCAACATCAATGCCACAGTGGTATACCATATAGCTAAGGAGTCTTCCTATTATTTCCCCAAAGGCACACATTAGTGGGTTCATTTTAAATATGTTCCACTACAACTTTTCAGAGACTATTTTATGGTCAGTGAGATGATCAAAATGATTTTGAGACTTTACATTAGATCATCGACAAAACATTCTATGATTATTTCAATAACGAGCTTGAAAAGTTGATGAATTGTGTGTTGTCTAGTAGTGACAAAATTCTTCAAACTTAAGGGCCTCAACTAGTAGACGAATATCCCTTGGGGTTACCTAAAAGTAGTAGATTACTCATATTTAGGACCAATTTTCATCTTATTTTACCATTATTACCCATCCAAAAAGGAAAAGGATTATAATCCCACATTTACATCAATCAAGAGTTCCATGATTAGAACTATGAAATATTCCTTCGATCAGTGTCATATGAGGTCCATAAAATTGATATATATCATAATATTTCCATTATATTTATTAATGGGAAAATGTTAGAGATAAATTCAGGTATTTTACCTCTTGTATACAGTTATATTTGATATTATTATTAATTTCAAACTCCAACTTTCAAGCATTTTATGGAAGAATATTTTGGGATGCCTATTTGAATCCTTGATGGTATTTTGTAATTCCTATATAATGGGAATAAATATGGGGGTTAATAATAGAAATATCTATATAATTTAATGTGAACAAATAATTTTAATGATTTTAGAATCATATGTACATCTATTTCTCCTCCATAGGTATGGTGCCACTAAACAACATGGGTTGTCGATCCTCTTTTATACCTAGGTTCACTTGTATGAGTTCGAAGATAGTTTTGGATATTCCATACTCAAATACTGGAATAGTGTTTCTGAGGTCATCTCTATCCTATTCTATGAAGAATTCAAAAAAATCATCTTTAGGATTGGTAAATAGTGTATGATCTCCTCTTTACCTAGTAATGGAAAAGGGGAAACACCTTGGCCCTGTGAGTACCCATGCACAAGCATCACGATCTATATAATTTTATATTTTCTTGATTTATAATATATTTTCATCAAATTATGAATAATAATGAACATATCAAGTTACAATAAACCTAATAAGGTTATTTTCATCTTTTAATGATGGTTTAGAATAATCCTTTGATCCAGATGGGCCATTGGCCTGACAATCTGTTGACTATCATATTTCAACTAGAATGATTGATATTTCATAGAAATGGAACAATGATGTTTGTGAATTATGATTGTTAATTAGATAAATAATTTTCACATAGATCATTTTTATAAGTTGTATATAGTCATCATAAAAAAACTCTAAAGGTTTATAGGGCTGGTCCACAAGCCATCGAGGGTGGTAATGTATACACCTCTTTATGCCACCTCTTACATTCCAAGTCTCTTGTAAAAAAACTACCTCCACATATTAGGATTCATAAAATTATAAATGGGCACTACCATCATATATAATTTAAACATTCTCATTGGTGGTTTACTTCAGTAATGGATGGTACATCAATGGAAATACTACATGGCTATGGAGGTAAACTCTTCCGAGTAGAATATTATATGAAGTGTCTTACTATATGGCCATGAACACATTATTAAACTCTTTTTCCATAAATTAATAAGTGATGTTGATCATTATGAGAGTATTTTTATCACTCTTTTCAAAAAAGAAAATGTCAACTTCATGGTATACAAATCAAACACTATATATATTATACATAAAATAGTTTGAATTAAGATATTCTTAAACCGAAAACCACTGTAAACTAGACACCATTGAATGTCAACATTATAGATCCTACCTAAACTATACAATGATATGATATTCCCTTTAATGTATTCATCAAGACCATTCTATATGGATGCAACAACGTATTTTCATTTTAACAAAGTATTTTTCACTTGATAAACCTTGGTTGTAGTGACTTATGTCTCAAATAATTGAGGACTCTGTGGAGACTTAAGAAGTTCCTCCTAGACCTATTTTGAGAGATTATTACCATCCACGATCAGCATATTAACATGGAAATCTTACAATAATTTCAAAATTTTATACTTTTTCACCAGTTGTATATGTTTTCCAATGTGGGGTTTCTTCTTTATATGTAGATCTAGGGATGAATTAGTTGAGATAGACAGAATGGAAACTTGTATAGAGAGCACCCATTTCTAATAGATTGAGTTGAATGGGTCTTCCCACTCATTTGGGTGTATCATAAAATTTCACTCCCATATGTCTGTCATCCAAAATAATTGTGTTTAGATGACTCTTAACGGTTTATATGGTGTCTTGATGCTCTTATTAAGATCACTAAAGAACTTTAGTTTGTCCATCAACAAAATATATGCCTTCAATGGGGATGTAGATAGAATATTATAATCATCCACAATCACTTCATTACATGTCCCCTTGTCTTCAGTGGATTATACCTCCAGTTCCTTGATCATGTATGGGGAACTCAAGTTCATATTTGTATTCATCATTTGAGAATGGATATACTAATTGAATTAAATTAACTTAATCGAAAATATGTTCTTCATATGATTTTAATTCCATTTGGAAGGGAAGTATCCATGGTTCAGATGATGGGGTAATTAAATATTCTAGTCATGGTTGGTTTGTTAGTTATAAAAGACTCTTTTCTTCCTAATTATTAATTTTATAGTAACATCTTCCCCTCGAGGATGAGTTTAATGATTTCCATTTACATTGTGTAGGAGGTGTCAGTTTCAGGATTGGATGTGAGAGTTGTCCTATGATAATGGCATGAGACCAATCAACTATATTTTAGATCATTTATGAGTGGTATTTTTCATAGGCCCCTAACCAATACATTCTTATTTCCAAAAAATGAATTATATTGTAATCTAATGGTCGATCCCAATGTTATTAGTTTCAAAAACTGATTTTATATTATAAATATTTATAAAAAAAGAAATATAAAAATATAGATAAATACAAATATATTGTTTTGAGATTAAAAATTATATGATAATATATATATATATATATATATATATAATAAAAAATGAAAACAAGGCACAAAAAAATTAGGAAGAAAGAAACTAATCTTCATATGGGTTTATGGTGAAGCCTTTATTGTTCATTAAAAAAACATCCCATAATCCACATCAATGAGGTGATAAAAATATATCACACCAAACCCTCTCTTAAATAATTTGACCAATTATTTCCATGATCATTGTATGTAGGGTAATACTCACTCAAAATATGTATACGATATCTCTTAACCACACATCATCATCATAATGATACACTATCATATGCATTAGTTCAATGATGAAATAGTGGACTATATATGACTATGAAGATAAAGTTAATGGAAGGGAATGTAGAATAACACACCCTAATACGTTTAAAAACTACTCACATCCTAAAATAAAATTAGAAGAGGACATTGGATCAAATAAAACTCAATTATCACCACTCCCCCATTAAAAATATTAAGGGTTAGTTATCAATTTTCATTGAGTTTTGAATAAGCATTTTGTAACAAAACAAATTATTAGAGGAAGAAGAAAAAGAAAATAATCTAAATTAATAATGTAAAATATAATTATTGAAAAAAATTAAAACCAACTAATATATTTAAAATTGGAAACTAAAATTGAAAACTTCTTGAGAGGAGGTGGAGACACATTCGGAATGATGAAGATATTTGGCTCTAAATTTTTCCTTCAATTATCTGTACATGGTTGGAATAATGAATGGATTAATTTTAGAAATTGTTCTCCTAGAATAATTTTTTCACTAAATCCTTTCTATTTAACCATAATATTTAATCTCCACTGTCCATGTTTATAATATGTTATGGGCACTTCTTTAAAGAAAACGTCTTTGGAATGGAAGACTCTTCAAATTCCAATGAAATAGTTTTTTATGAATTTGTGACCCCAAAAAAGATACAATATATAGTTTTCATTGTAAAAAAATGATTCATGGAGTTTTAATAATATTAATTCAAATTTCCAGAACATTTTGACCTTCCATGAGAAACATATAGGAACATCTTCAAAATTCATCAATTCTGAGAACAAATTTTAAGGTCCCAAATATAATATTCTTTTGTGCCTCAATTTATTGGATTAATCTCTCGGTACTGTTGGAATAAATGTGTCCCATAAATTATCTAACTCTGAAATATAAATTTCATAATTTTGTTCATTATAGATGTTTTTATTTTATAATTAAAAAATTATTTAAAATAATTAAAATTACAAAATTAATCATTGTTTTTAATTAATATAGAATTAAACTTAACCAAAAAATTAATAATTACCATAATAATAATAAATTGGTGGGATGAAATCACTGAAATAAAATGTAAAATAATTTGAAATATTGTTTTTGTCAGTTCCCCCACATTTAAAAATTAAACATCCAGGATATTCAATGTATTTTACCTAATTAAAATATTTGTTCTTCTAAAGTAAAAATAGATATGCTAAAAAATAAGAAATTCCAAAATTCACCCTTTACATAAAATTTATTTTCATAAGTGTTAATTTAACACATTTCATTACATAAATCTATATTCAATTCCTAGTTCCAAGAGTGAAATAAATAGATTAATTTGGAATTAATCATTAATCTAGAGGCAATTTTTAATTTTCACAATTCAATATGTTCATTATACCCATATTCCAATTTCTATTTTTTTATATAGCTCATGTTATATTCTTAAAATTAAATTTCCCCCTTATTTATTAAGAATTAAATATTTACCTCTCCTATATACATTAATTTCTTATAATTTAGTAATAATTTTTTTTATTTTTTTTATTTTTCATGTTATTTTTTAGTTCGTAATATCTCAAATCATATTACAGGATTTTAATTTCAAATTTTAATCTATATTTAAATGAATTATATGAATAAATTTAACTTTTAATTTTCTCCCAGATGAATTAATTTATATAAAAGAAAAGTTTCTCATTGATGTGTTTAGAAACACAATTTTCTTATGTTATATTTTGAATTCCACAGAGATTTAATTAATCACATAACATTCATATTGTTAAAATATAATTTCATTGAAATAATTTCCAAAACCACTCGATAATAATTATATTAAAATTAATTTAGAACCAATTAAATCTCAAAAAACTAGAATTTAGTTTTCCATAATGCCTGTAAGAAATTGAAACTCAAATTTTACAACCTAAAAACCAATCAAAAATTAGATAAAATAAAAACTGAATTCTAAATTTTTTCAAATCTCATTGAGACCCTCCCCACACATACAATCAAAATACCATTAAATTTAATATTATAAAAAATTTAGGGAAACAAACCCAAAGATAATGATACATACAACACGAATCTATTTTCTAGTGGAAACTTTGAGTTGAGATCATAGATTCTATTACTTTAGACCAAGGTTATCAAGAAAAATAACATAATAAATTAAACTAACTAATAAATAAATAAAATAAATATGAAGGTAAATAGAGTTATAAGTATTTTTTAGTCCTTCAATAGGTTGTTATGTTTTTACTACCCCTATCATAGAATTTCAAGTTGGTTATCCCCAAGTTGAAGCTGGGTGTGGTTTTTTACTCATGAGACACCAAAATATTATAATTCCAAAACTATTCTATTCACACAATTTATATAGTATCATATTGATATAGTATAACTTTTCCATCCCCATTGTAATGTTATACTACTTGTATAGTGGGTAAAAAAAGAATTGTTCTTATTCTTTTCTATGAGAAAATATTCTTTGTCCACTTCATCATTAATATCATCCACAGAATTTTTATCTGAATCTACTATATCCAAAATTTTCAAAAGACAACTATTAGTGAAGATTTAATTTTTAAGTGAATTTAAGAAAATTGATTCAGTATAAAAGTCATCCTCTTTATGTAAAGCATCATGAAATTTGGTTTCATCATTAAAAGATATAGTGATCTCCTCATGTACTCCCTCTAATAATTGTTAAATAGATTTAAGGGGATCCATTTTTCCATTGTAACGTTCATCTTATTCTTCCTCCTAATCTTTTAAGGTAGTATTTTTTATGTTTTAATATAAAAAATTCAAATAATTGGAGCTAATTATAAATAAATTTTCAATGAAATTAAATGATATTGAGTTTAAGAAAGGATAAACTCCACTATATTGTTCAGATTAAATTTATTATTTAAATAATTATACCTCTTGCAGTAGGGGTTTCATTGATGGATGTTAGTAATTATGATCCCCCATTCCCTTTATAAATTACACGACATGGATAGTTTCTTCTTCTAAATAAATGGTATGATAAAGTGGTTCCTATAATTCTTTTTAGATATGTGAAGATCATATTATAAGATACCTTCCGCATTTTTATTACATAAATCTTCTAATAAATAATTATATCCATTGTGCGTCATCATTATTGTGTTATAAAGAGATCTCTTCTAGCCACAGATGAGTGTGGGATGATTTTAATAATTCCTTTAATATAAATTTATTTTCCTACCCTTTCCTTAACAAAAAATGTTTGGTGAAATTACATCCATTATATGTTTGGGTTCTGGTTCTGGTTCGTGTATCTCCAACTTCAACTTTTGGGATGCATGGATATATTTATATATACATTCTATTTTCTTATCCAAGTTCTTCTTGTAATAAGTAATTCCTTAAAACTGATGTTTTATTTCATTATGAATTTATTTTTTGAATGGTTATACCTATTTTTAGTCAACCCATTCACAATAATTTTAATTTGAATACATCATAGAAATGAATTTTTTTAGTTTTTGAAATTTTTATTTTCTAGGAAAAATAGTTTGTGAAAGTGTTCCAAATCCTTATAAGTGGTTAAAAATTGAGGAGAGGGATTTTTCACAGATCATGAACAGATGTTTTTTATTACCTAACAATTTAGCGTAATGAAATATCAATGTTGATCCTAAGGATACCAATTGAAAAAACTGACATTCTATTGTCATTATTTGTAGAATAGATAATATAACAATAAAGATAAATTATAATATAGTGGAGGGGGTGTTTTAATTTATATGGTTTTAATATATATATATATATATATATATATATATATAAACCAAAAACTCAATGAAAATAATAAATGGTGAAATTAGTAATGAATAAACTAGTGTTCTTAGTGGTTTATGGGGAAGCAATCACCATTATCTTAAAGTATCCCTTATTTACCTATTAAATGTCCTAATCATAAGCTAGTGCACTACACCGTCAAATTCATAATGCTACTACCCTAAACTAAGATACCTTTGTGCGAGGTAATACACTATAAAAATATTTCTAGTATATCTCTTCACCACACATATTTATTTAAATTATACTCCATCATATGAAGAATTTTAATGATGAAAGAGAGTAATATAGATGAATAGGAAGAGGAAGTCTGTTGTAGGGAAAATTTTAAATCAAAAACCCTAATTAGTTTAAACAACATTAATATCCTTTAATGGAATGATAATAATTCTTAGAATCAAATGACACTCAAACATAACCTCTTCCTCCATCTGACACCAATGAGCATTAATTCTCCATTTTCATGGAGTTGTGAAGCACAATGGAAGAAATAAAAAATAAAAAACTCAATATAGGAATAAGTGGTTAAAACTACTCTATATTATAATTGTAAAGGTTAATTATTTTTAAAAAATTATATTATAGTAATGTAATGAAAATGGAATGATAATGGTCACATCCTAGATATGCGGGGGAGACATAATTTTATCGTCAATAGGGGTCAATAATTTTGGCTATAAATTTTTCCTTAAACAATTTTTGGATGGATGGAATAATAAATCGTTATATAAAAAATATGGAATCTTATAATTTTTTCCTATTTCTCATTTCTATTTACCAGAAAAGATTGGATTAATTTTCAATATGATCCTATATCTCAAACATGGTAGGTCCAAATGGGATGATTATTTGAATTACCATAGTGAACATGAAAATTTAAATATTATATAATAATTAAAACACTAGATTAGAACTCTTTAAAGTTCATAAATTGGAGCTATATTTTTAATTCAAAGGAAGTGTTATAGAAACTTCATTACTGATTATAATTCTAGATTATAAGACTCTTTATATTCTAATATTCTTATTTTATAGGCATTTATGAACTTGAAAGAGTTGTAATCTAGGGTTTTAATTATTATATAATATTTACCTTTTCATGTTCACTATGGTAATTCAAATAATCATCCCATTTGGACCTACCATGTTTGAGATATAGGATCATATTGAAAATTTATCCAATCTTTTATAAGATTCCAATTCCTATATTTAAAGGTTATTTTGGGCCTCAATTTGTTATATTTAGATCATTATACTATTGAATTAAAAGTAAACCATAAAATATTTATTCCAAAAAATATTAAATATTAAATTTATATCATTATACAATAATTTATGCACAATTTAGAATTTTGATTTCTAACACATGAAATGACAAAATTAATTAATTTTTGTTTTTAATATTAAATTACACCAAAAACCTAAAAATATAAATTATCCACAAAATATCTAGTTGGAGGGACTACAAAATTAAAATTAAAATTAAAAATTTTGAAGATATATGCTATATCTTTAATCTACTCATTGAACTTTTCTTCAAACCATGCTAGAACTCCTGGTCAGTAACCTTGTTCTACTGATTGGGTAGTGGTAATATTGGCCACTTTCACTAGGGATTTTTCTAGTACCACCTATATAGAATGAGCTACACCATAGAAAATTTCCTTAAATAAAAATAGTCTTATATTGTGTGGACCCACATCTAATGAAAAGGGATGTTTTCTAGATGATTATTGAGTCTGAGCATGAATGTTTTCTTAGGATCGATGAGATTGATGAGGATTTTTTCAATTTATGTGTAACAATAACTCAACAACCATTAATTTTGAAGGAAATTGGTTTATTTCTTCAATTCCATAAATCATGGGAGATGATATCTCTTTTTCTTCAAATGGGGTTGGTTTTTTTGTTATCTTCTAATGGGATGTATCAGACGATGTTGAGACTTGCTAGGTGCTTTATCTCCCATCAATGTCGGTTTTAGTGTGATAGAATTAGTTTCTATAATTCCATCACATTTACATTGTGGTTTAGGTGTGGGCCTATATATGTTCACAGTTCACTAAATGGAATACTCTAGGTCCTATGACATTTCCAGTAACTCCCAGAAACTTCTTGTATATTTTATTAGGATCAATAATGTTTTAAGTTCATCATGGAGGTTATCGAGTATAGTTCCATAAAAGTATCATACATGATTGGAATATTGAGTGATTACATCAGATGATTCCATCAAGTGATGAATTTAGATACCCTACCATTTTCACATTTTTTTCAATTCCTGAGTTCAATGATCATCTTCTTGTATAGTTTTGATTTTAGTTGATAGAAAAATTGATGGAAATGATCCCCCATACACGTGATGGAACCCAATGGGATACTATTATACAAAATTTAGGATTTTACCACTAGATTCCACAAAAAAACAACTCAGTTTTATACATCTTTCATGTATAATGGGCGAATCATAAGGCCACACTGGGACCTGAAATGCATGGGATGGTACATTGGATCCACCTTGTCATAGAAGGTTGGGAAAATAGGATTCTAAATATAGGGTGGGATTTGAGTGGCATCCAAATATAATAGATATTTCTTCATTCTGGGTTCTGCGAGGGTGCACAACCCTTTCATAGATTCCATTCAGGTGGAAATGGGCTCAATAGTGTTAAATAGTTCTGAGGAAACTACAGTTCGAAACACAAACTTATAAAAAAAAATAGAAAAATCATGAAGTGGTGGCCTTGTACTCATTGGTTACATATTGATTATTATTATTTAGAACTGGGCAAGTATTCGAATATAGAGGATGTTGTTTCTATGGTGGGGAAAATATTTCCCCTCATACATTCTCAAAATCAAATAGACTAGCTAACTAGACTGGGAATCAACCTAGTGTTTAGACTCTAATCATTCTGGTTGATTAACATCCTTGTAGTGGGTGAGGGAAGGATTAGTTAATTCTACATGGAGGTGATCCCAATTTGGAATATTTACCATAATAATTCCTCATTGATTTTTTAATATTTTATATATTGGAATCATACTATGTCGAATTCTCTTACATGAAGGGGACTTTGGGATTTTATTGTTTGGTGAAGAGAGAATATCCACAACATTACCTTTATACTTAGTGGAAGGGAACCAAGGGATAACAAACTTCTTATTTAGAGGTTCCAAATTATTTCTCATCCTCTAATTCTAGGTGTATGTGACCTGTACCTACACATTGGTGTAACATTTATGTTAGGTTATAGTTTCTATATTGCATCAGTAGGTTTACTAATCTTTATTTGTATCATATACCGTGTTTATAGTAGAAATGTTCATTGAGGCATATTGGGAAGCATGAAACATTTTTCATCCATTGAGTATTACAGTGAATCTAAACCACCCCATCCTTATTGAGAGTTATATCAAGGTCATTTCCTTGATGATGATTCAAATTATGACATTTCGTATTATGAATTATTTGAGTTTTGTTATTCTTCCTTAGGTATTCACCTAATTTTGGTTTGTAAATAGTGATTTTGAGTGAATCATAGACCATATTCACTGAGTATCCCTGAATGAGAGGGGTGTGTCATGTGGCGAACATAACTATTGGAGAAACTGCTACTAGAATCCATAGTCTAACATATAGAAGTATAATATTTTTGGTTGAAATCATAATAATTACCCCTTATCTGAGTGTTGTGTATAAATAATTATTTTTTAGAGGTATTCTAGGTTTTATATCCAAGCATGCTAGAGGATTGTGAAGTTCTTTCTTGACTTCAAGTCTTAATCTATGGAAAAAGAGCGAAGCTATATCTAGTAAAAGTATATCATCACAACCTGGAGGTGATCATTGTGTCTCTAATAATGGAGGTTCATAGACTTCAATTATCCAACATATTCTGGTATAATTAAGGTATGGATTCTTCTTTTATATCATCTAGTGTGTCATAAATAGAAGTTATTATGGGACAGAACCAAGTCAGAAGGACGTTATATTCTAACTCTTCCCACATATGCATTATAAATTTTTCCTCATTATATGGGTATTACTATAATTAGTTAGATCATAGAGATAAATTTTTTGTAGATAGAGAGCCTTGACCAATAGAAAGAAATGATGGTGATTTTTATATATTAATATTACTTGATGAGGTGATGTGATGCTTGAAATTTATGGGGTTAACTATACATTTAATACGTGTATTTTTAGAACCTCTTTATTTTAAGGTGTCTTGAACATACGAGGATATCCCTATCCCAGTGAGATATTATGGTTGGGAGGATTTTCCTGGTGGATGTCAGGGGTAGGATCCCCATAATCCTTATCCATGATAGAGAGTGTAGGACAATCATGGTAGGTATGATATTATGATTTATATGAATGTTCAGTGAATCCTTGAGGTGCTGTAGATATTTTTTCCATGTCCTCATGGATGATGAAAATAAGCTGGGTAGGAATATGAGACACATATAATGTTGTCATGAGAATATGTTAACCTACTATTTGGTGTCGATCAGGAGTATAATCATACAACATGGGAACCATTGAAATATATCAAATGATGTATTTGGTTATGACAGGTATATGAGATTATTTTTAGGATTCTAGTGTTTAATATTGTTGCACTTTTAAATTGTCGAGGGAAATATGTGCCCACTTTTGGGTGTCAGTCAGAATATATCGACCATCACTACTTGAAGCTGGGATATGTTACTGATTATAAAGCTAATTACCCACTAGAATATGCCAACAAAGCTCCAAAATCTGATAAGTTATAATGATCTTAATCTAACAAATTGAGGCCCCAAAGAACCTTACAATATGGGTATTGGAATCTTAGAAAAGATTGGATGAATTTTTGAAGATGATCCTATATCTCACACATGGTAGATCCAAATGGGATGATTATTTTAATTACCATAGTGAACATGAAAAGGTTAATATTATATAAAAATTAAAACCCTAGATTCCAACTCCTTCAAGTTTATAAATTCCTGTGAAACTAGAACATTAGAATATGAAGAGTCTCCCAATCTGTAATTATAATCAGTAATGAAGTTTCTATAAAAATTTCTTTTAATTGAAAATAGAGCTCCAATTTCTCTGTTAAATAGAAATAATAGATAGGAAAAAATTTATAGGATTCCATATTTTTTTCATACAACTATTTATTATTCCATCCATGCCCAAATTTTTTAAGGAAAAATTTATATCCAAAATTATTTACCCTTCTTGATGATAAAATTATGCCCCCCCAAATCTCATGATTTAACCATTTAACATTCCATTTTCATTAAATTAGTATAATATAATTTTTTTTATAAAACTATATTTTACAGTTCTAATATAGAGTAGTTTTAACCACTTCTTCCTATCTTGAAATTTTTATTTTTTTATTTCTTCCACTGTGCTTTATAACTCCATGAAAATACAGAACTAATGATAATTGGTGTTCGATGGAGGAAGATGTTGTGTTTGAGTGTCTTTTGATTATAATAATTATCATAATTACATTAAAGGATATTAGTGGCATTTAAATTGATTAGGGATTGTGATTTCAAAATTTCACTAAAACGGACTTCCTCTTCCTATTCATCTATATTACTGTCCTTCAACATTACAATTTTTTATATGATGGAGTGTAATTATAATGAAGATGTGTGGTGAAGAGATATCCTAGAAATATTTTGAGACTTTGTTACCCCACATGTTGTTATCTTAGGTTAGGTTAGTAACATTATGAATTTAAGGTTGTAGTGTGGTAGCTTATGATCGGGACATTGAATAGGTAAATAAGGGATAATTTTAAATAATAGTGATTTCTTCCCCATGAAACACTAAGAACAATAGTTTATTCATTACTAATTTCACCATGTCTTATTTTCATTGGGGTTTTTGTTTTTATATATATATTCAGACCATATAAATTAAAACACTCCTCCGCTATATTATAATTTATATTTATTATTATTTTAGCTATTTTACAAATAGTGACAATAGAATGTTAGTTTATTCAAGTGGTATCCTTAAAATCAACATTGATATTTCGCTACACAAATATTCTTAGGTAATATAATTTTTTTATTAGTGATATATGAAAAATTAACCTCCTATATTTTACACTAGTGTATGTTAATGGGATTCCTGTGTAGGGTCATTAATATTCATTTTCCACTTTCTTAATGTGGGAATATGTTGGAAAAATTTGTATGTGTGAACATGGACCTACTTATTGGGTGTCTACGCTGTATTTTGGAAGGAATAATTGAAGGAAATATGGAAATGGGACCAATTACTATGATCAAGACCTTTCTGTATCAAGAGTGGTCTACAAGACAACTTTTATATATGCGTATAGGGAGGTAACCTACCAGGAATCACCCTAAGTAAGCTGATGAGGAGCAGTTGTTCCTTGATTCTTTTAGAAATGGTTGTCTAGAGACTACTTGGGTTAATCAAGAATTATTATGAATTCATGGTTGACTCCCTAATAGACCTCCATATGATAATGGATGTTCTGGTTATCATGATCTGGGGATAAGCTCCCTAAATGATTGGTAGTGGAAAAAGGATTCACCTACATCATCTGAGACTTCTACTGGTGACATGGGATAATATGATTCTGCAATTGGATACCCCTACACATAAAATCGAGGTGTGAGATATTACAATTCAATGGTAATCCCAAACAATTGTGTTCTACACCCAATTCAGGAGACACTGAGTAGGTTATTTCATCCTTCATTTTGAATAGGAAACGAATCTTTTGGAAGTTTTTGTGGTGGGTTTCCTTCTTGATGATGATTACATTTACTTAGAATCAAAGAGTTTTGGTTAAGGTTACATGTTTTCATGATTAAAACATAAACAAGTATATTGATCAATTAAATATCATAAGTAATAATTTTTTTAATTAGTTATTTATGGGAAACTCAGTTATTTTTTCATGAAAATTTTCATGTCTGGTTCACCATTTTTATTTAAGTAGAGCACCCAGAAAAATGGTCTAGAATGTGGCCAACCAATTTTTTTATTAATGAAAGTTCCAGACCATGTTCATTATTTTTGTTTCATCCAAGGAAGGGGTGGGATAATGTTTGGGAGACTCTTCCTATCTCAGTTAGTTTCCAATAGTTTTTGTTTGTGGAATGAGAAATATCCAATGGTCCCCACATACATAACAAGCCACAAGATTACTATCAAAGGCACATGGACATTGATATTTTTTACCAACAATTATTAGGAACTCACATTGTTTAGGAGGATAGGATTTATGGATCATCACACCCTATTGAAGGGAATTATTTCCAAATTCATGACTCCCTTATAAATTGAATTTTTGTTCTTGAATCCTTACTAGATCCTGAAACATGACTCATTAACATAATATTTATAACATGTTATTTCAATTTTTATGTGAGTATTGGTATATATCAGAGGTATCCCATCAACTTGAACATATGTTTTTACTAGTGGTTCTATATCTATGGAACCTTATATATATATATATATATATATTAGAGGTTCTACGTATTATTTCCCATTATTACATATTGATGCTGGTTTTGGGATTTCCATATTTTAAATCCATATAGATGTGATATCTAGAGGTTATTTCTATATGGGATTGAGGTAGGTTTTTGTGCTATTAGGTTCAATCCCATAAAGGGGATTCTGATGTATCCTTATAAATTCAATTATAAATCACATAGTGTAGTGTCACATAACTAGAAATGATGTAAATCTTATGGTCATGTAATAAGAACCAATACAATAAGATTAATGTTATGTGGTAAAGTAAATTAGGAAAAAGAAATCTATAAATGGTTGGTTTGGGTATTGCACATGAGTGTCCCATTGTAATCAAAATCATAGGGAATGTTTCTCTGAAAGGATGAATCGATGTCACAAAGTGTATAGCCCCATGAATATGGTCCCAATTGGGTGTAAAATGAAATGATGATAGCATGATGGGACCATAAATGGGTATATACCTCAGTGTGGGGGATGGTTTTATTTAAAAATATGGAATGAAAATATATGGAATATTAGGAATAGGGCCCAGATGGATGATATTTATACATTCATTGGAGTATATCATGGTGAGGGAATAACCTAAATTATTTTTGGAGGAATATGTCTTAAAGGGTATAAAAATGGGATATTGATAATATTGGGGCTGTATCTTATGGAGGAACCCTATATATCATATCAAGATAGGAATAGAGGAAAACATAGTTTAATTAAAATATATTTATATATAAATATAAGGTCTTGTGATATGACCATACTATTAAGAATAATATCAGGCTATAAGGGTGTATATTGGGACATTTGAATATGATACATGGGTGCTTTATCCTTAGTGATGAATCCTTTGTATCATGGTAAAGATATGTTTCAGAGTCCAAGTAGGGAAAATGTTACAGTCATCTATGTCGTAAAATATGTGATAATAGTGGTTTGAGTGGGTCCAACAAAACTAAGGCTTATCTAATATCATCCATTGGGATTATGTCCCATTGATGTAAAAGAAAATTAATTCAAGAATTACCCCAAAAAAAGAGGCCCCTAATGGAAGAATTTCCATTTTTCTAATGATTTGATAATTTTAGTTCTCTATGAACTTGTGATTCAAGCTCAATGTGAGAAATATGATATTACATAATATTTTTCACATTATGTAACAACTCATAATTTTATCAATGGAACTTCCCCTCTAATTATATAATTGTGTCATACATAGTAATGTAGTATTATATAAGTGAATTGTAGATCATAATGAAACCTAAGCCATTTTATTACATTAAATTGAAATATAAATTTACAAAAGAAATAATTCCATAAGAAATGAGAATATTATAATTGGATAAAAATATAAAATAAAATAACTAAAATAAGAAATTTTGGATCTTCCTAACATCCAAAATAACCGCACTCATGAACAACACTATGGAAATGAAACAAAATATTAATAATAAAATATTCATCCTAGAAATGAATATATATATATATATCCTTGAGTGAAAATATAAGTGAAGGAATATTTATTGAAATACAAGGTATTTGATGGAAGTACGAGGGATATATATCCTTTCCAAATAGATAATTAAAATTGTAATATGACCATAATAATATAACTATTGGAATAGTAATATGACCATTTTTAATAATAAAATGGTGGTAATAGTTTCCATAATTAAGTAATTATAAGATAATCATTATTTAACTTCTAAAATAAAAATATGTTAAATTTATATCAAGATACAAAAAAATAAATGTTTTATAATTGATAAAACAAGTGTTTTTATTTTTGAAAACGTGATTTTTTTATTTACAATTTTATTACAATTATAATGATTAAAAATATATTTTATTTTCACCAAATTAGATTATAAATTAATATTAATTTTATTATAATTATAATATAGTTTTTTAAGACCATAAGTATTTTTTCAACGGGTGTGAAAGTTAATTATAAGATTAAAATTATTATTTTTTCTAATAAATAAGGATTTAATTTAAAAAATTAAATTTTCATATTTATAAAACCAATTTCATTAAAAGAATTTAATTACTATAATCTAAATATTGAAACATGGTTATGGATTTTTTTGTTATTTTTCTAAAATAGGTATTTTTTGGTGAATTTTGAAATACGATAAAATACTATATTTAACATTATAAGTTAAATACATGATTAATTACATAAAATATTATGTAAGCTTCCATTATTTGAAACTCACATGCCCTATTTACTATATATAGTCATAATAGTCTGCATTAATTCTAGTCTTGAGAAAAAATAATAAACTAATGAATATAATATTAAAAAATACCTCTTTAATCACTTAATAAATACCACCACTAAAATTACATTATACTCACATATTATAATACTTGGAGATTGTAAATTTTTTACCTAATCCCCTATCCCACATCCTAGTCCAACTTGTATCACCAAAAGTCAATTACAAAGTGCCATAATATGTTTTTAGGGAGATGACCTTCAAGTGGTTATATTCTCAAACAACCCATTTTAAATTCTTTTCTTATCCTATCTTATCTTCACATCCCTCATCCAATGTGTAATAAGAACTCTAGTAAAATTTATATAATAAAATTTTATAGTTATAATGGAATTCCTAAAATACATCCTCTTTAATTATCCTCTTATTCTAAAAGTGAAACCATTTTCTATATTATATTTTTTCACCGCCTCTGTGGATGATGAGTTTTCATTTTCATTACATAATTTGGGGAATTTTTAAATTAAATTTTAATTGTTTTAATTTTCAAAAATAGTTTTATTATCAATTTTTCACACTTTTGAATTAATATATAACTAAACTATTAAATAAAATGAATCTATTTTGTGATGGTGAGTAAAACCACCTAAATAAAATAACCATATAACATTAAATTTTTTACAAAATTAATCATCCACATTCTTAAAAACTTTTTAGAATTTCGGAAAATTTATATTTATAAAAGGTAATGAATATATTTTCATTTTAGGAATAGATTTTTCCCTATTTGACAAGAATATTCATAATTATCATCAAGTGATCAGATAATGGAACCCTACACTGAATACCCTTAGAACAATGAAATTAAACCTCTCATCTCATTGAAATAGTTGTAAACAAAGAAAATAAAAAAATAGTAAATAAAAAATATATTTATTTTTTTGTACTTAATTAATAAATGAAGACAATTGTATTATTCAAGAAATTAAGTGAATGTAAAGAATTATTCTATAACATAACGTAAGGGATATCTCTGAAGCGCAATATTTTCATTAGGTTATACTTTCTCTCACTCTTTACATCACTTTCACTATCTATTTTTATTATTTACATATTCTACATTTTTTTATATATTCTCTACTGACTTAACAATTTTTTTCACCTTTCTTATATGATAGTACACATGTTTTGAAAGTTCCATTATCAATTTATTTCATTAAAAAATCATGTTTTAAGGGAACTTATCTTTCTCTTAATCCATTTCAAGTATATCCCCATAAAATGTTTTAAACCATCCTTGATTTTTTAAAATTTCCCATTTTACATTGGATACTATTTTATTTCATTTTTAACAAAATTAATATGTTCTTTCCCATTTTGAAGACTCTTTACCCCTTTCCAAAAAACACATATGAAGTGGTATATTTTTAAAATTACTTGTCCACTATTTTTATAATCTTCACTTCACATGGGAAATATTTTTACCTAAACATGATTTTTTCGATAGTTAATGTAAAAATATAATTTATCTACTTATTTAATGTAAAGTATCATGAAAATTAATATAGTTATACTATATAATATGATTACGAAACACATTTCTTTTCGAGGGTAATCATTACAATTACGACTTATGATTGATTCATTAAGTAGAGAAAATATGTCTGCACGTGTTAACATGGGTGAAACCAGATAGAACTATAATTCATTGTGTAAAATTTTATTCTCATGTGATCACATGTATCATATAATTTCCTAATATTTTATGAATAATTTATTTATAAATAAAAATTTATTCGATAGCCTACAATACATGCAACCTGAGTCGAAATGAACTGTATTATAGTATACTATCATAATCTAGAGAATAAATTAGTATGTATGGATAAAAATGACTAAATTATGAAAAAAATATTTTTTCCATTTATATGAAATTAATTCATTGGTTAATTGTTTAAAAATAAAAATAAAATCATTCAAAAATAAAAGACTTTTTTTTCCAAAAAACTATTTTTATACTCACAATGTGTTTTTATATTATTAAATCAATTTCATCACTATGAGTGAATTATTTTATTTAAATTTAAATATTTTATATTTAATTAAATCTTTTATCATTTAATAATTTTTTCTCTTAGAATAGTATAAGAAAAAATACAGTTTTATACTAAAAAAATAATTTTTGTTAAAACTAGTTTTGGTCACATTTTGTGTTCTTATTTTAAAATGAATTTACATAAATTAATGAAATTGATTATTGAAAAAAGGATCCCAAATTTTTAATTATTAGGATCAAATTTGGTAAATAGGTCCCTTCTAATTTTTTCATTACAAATATTAACCATAATAAAGATTTTTCATCTTAATAATTGTTGAATGGGTAAAATAGTGTTAAAAATATGGGATAAAGATTTAAAATTTCTGTAATAATTTCCTTTATCATACTGGATATGTATATTATATCTATGTCCATAAAATTCTGTAATATATGGCCACATTATTCATTTTTTTAATTATGACCGTTATATTATTTTAAGAAATCAATATATAAAAAAGGTAACTATATTGACATTAATACAACTAATTTTTTTCATAAGGATAAAATATGTTAATTTTAGTTAGAAATGTTTATTATTTAGATTAAATAATTTTGTATCATGGTAATAAATATTTAATTTTTATTGATTAAATGATTACTATAAATTATTATGCAACAACAATATAGTCTATATTAAATTAATAGAAATATAAAATAAATGATTTTATGAATATTTAATTTTATAAAATATTTTTTAATAATTATGTTCCACCAATGTTTTAAATAAATACTACTTATTAGATATGTATTAAGGGATTATATTCAAATTTTATCTTTTTCTTGATGTCATTAATGTCAAATTCTATTAGTAGTTTTAAAAATAAAATTACTAATATTTTATGAAAATAATATTTTATTAAATTATTTAAAATTCACAAAAATATTAAAAAGGTACATGGTTGATAATATGTGGTCAATAATTTCATCCCTTATCCATTTATGATCCAATTGACTCTTTATAACTAAAATTATAAATCATTAATATTTAAAAAGTTGTTAGTGTGGTAAAAGTTAAAATTGGTTACACATGGGTCCAAACCAAAATATAAGGTTTACTATTTTACCAAAAACAGTCTAAATTTCATTGGTTTGTTATAATTCTAGCTTATAATTTTTTATTTTAATATCATGCCATTTGTAATCATTTTTCTTAAGAATGACTCAATTATATTTTAATATTTTTTGTAAATCCATGTTTGGTGATTTGATCACTTATAAAAGAACATCCATTCCATACATGAATTAGTATTTATTGTATTCTTAAAAGATCATACCATGGGATTTTATGAATATATCTTAATGAAGTCTATTAAAGAAGAGACAATATTCTTAACTGACCTATTTTAATTTAATTCTTTTTATACCTTCACTAAATATGTAATATTAATCATAAAATAATAAATTCAGCATCTCAAATTTAGTAAAATGTTATTATGATAATGGAGATACCATTATTCTCCTTCTTTTCCATAATTTGTGAAGTGAATGTACACCTTATATGTAAATGTAGACTACCGCCTCAATATAGGGATACAATTCATTTTCCTTGACCATCAATTATGGATGTCTATTATGATGGGTATAAATTTTTTTCTAGATATTTGGGACATATTTATGATTATAGAATTATTACATCACATCTACCTCATTACTTTCCAATCCATTAGATATCATTAATGTTTCTCCTATTTAAGTGTAAACTACCACCTCTATGATGAAATGTAATTTTTTTCATTACCATTTCATATGGATGGTAATATTGAGAGATATATAGAATATATATTATATATATGAAATAATAATTAATCTTTAATGTCAAAATATGATTTTACTTTCGTTAATTACCCATATCGAAAAGTGAAAACAATATTCATGTGTAAATATTTCCAACTGTCTCTATGAATGTTGTGATTAATTTATTTTCCCCTAAATATTATATCTAAGTATAAATATATATAATAAATATATTTCTAATTTACATCATGATTTATTTTTTTGGTATAATGGAAACCAGATCAAAATAGAATGAATGAAACTAAAAAATATAAATTCTAATGAAAAATGAAATAATTAACACCTATTATTGACAATTTTAATGACTAATTATTAATAAATTGGTTTTGGAATAAAATAAAGAGATAATATATTCCATTATAAATATGTAAATTAATCATTTATAGAAGTATAATAAATTTATATTTATTTTATATATGTATTTAATGTTCTTTGAAATCATGTCAAACTAAGGTATGGGTTTTATGTTATATTCTAATTTTTCTTATTGTTATCTGTCATTATGTTCATGATGAGGGAATTTAACAATATGATGAGCATGAAACTCAAGGTTTTTTTCTAATCCTGATATTTTTGGAAAATAATGTTTTCATTAAATTTCCATCAAATTAAGAACTCAAGAGTATAAAATATTTTTTAAATAAAATAAACATTATATCTTTATCGAGTGAAAAATCACTTTCCTTCATATCCATGTTCTCTAAAATAATTAAAAAATGTTTTAATATTCTATGATTATTATTTAAATTTAATTTTTTATCATTATTGATTTTTTAGAAATTTTCATAAAATGTATCATTTTTATCATTTTATGAATAATGTTTTTTTTACATTTTTACTAAAGTGTGAAAGGAATGATTTCTTTTAACTTATATCAAAAGAATAGAACCTACCATTATCATGATAATTCAATTATTTAAGTATTAAAATAATATTTTACATGGTTATTTTTTTAAAATATTTATTTTATATTTGGGAAATTTTCAAATTTTAATTTGCGATTTCAATGTGAAAATGCTATTTTTCTCCAAAAATGTTTCATGTGATCTTTTAGAAAAATCTTTCATCTATGATGAAATACATTGATGATAATTATGTTCTATTGGGTTCATATTGTAATGAAACCATCTTTATTCATTCTTTTGATATTTTTAGATTATGATGAAATGATTTTTATGAAATCCATGTGTTTTCCATGGGTTATGCTATGATGATATGATAAATTTTATATGAAACCCATTTACTTTAAATGGGTTATATTATGATAAAAGTTTTATGAACCCCATTTCTGTTATATTGGTTATGATATGGGAAATATTTTATGATCTGGTGGAAAACTTATATAATATTTTCATTATGTTATAAGTGTGTACTAAATTATATAGCCCTCAAATTAATTGGGTGATGATTTATATATCATGAAATAAATAGGTTTTTAATGGGGAGTAAACCCTCTACAATTAGAGACTATGTGTACTATGATAATATTGGGAGTTAATATTGAATAATAAAACGGAATATAGAGTGAACCCAATCCATTATGATATTCATAGAAGTTATCTTTTTCTATTAAGGATAGGATTCTCTATTATTATTTTTGTTCTAATATTATACTCTTATAGATTTTATTCATTAATTCCTTTAATAATCATGTCTAATGATTATAAAATCTTTAGTTCATGATGAATTGTTATGATTTATGATATTTTTTGTATGGTTTTCAAATGTTAACTTCATGTTCTCATACCCTTATGATCATGTTATACTTATACCATCATTGATATCTCACTTGTTCACCCTCAATAAACATCTCATACTGCCCTTTTAGTTATTCCCCTTCTAATGGATATGAAAGAAGATTTTAAATATGATATACATAAAAAGTGTTCATGTTTTTAAGAATTATATTGGAGATGATGTAATACTAACATGAATAAGTTGTTTATGTATCCATGTTTCTAAAGGAACTAGACCTATACAATTATAATGTTTATCATAATGTCATCTATAGAATATTCATATAATATGATGTAATATATACGTATGAAAAGAATGGGTCACTATATTTAGTACCAAAGAATGTTTTAGTTACCAATGGAATCTAGAATGATAAAACTTATTTGAGAACCCTTAGGATAATCCTACATATTAGAGAATGTCTAATGTTATGGTAATGAAATGAATGTTGTTTCCATAAAAACAATCTTTGTTTGGAGACTAAAAGTGGACATGTTTTTTTAATAAATTAATCTTGGGTAATAACCTCTAAAAGTGTTGGTCAATTACATTACATATATTATTATGGTGCACTATGAGTGTTCTCTTACTCGAAACCTAATTTTACACTCCTGGGAGATATTTTGTGGTTAATCCAAATTTTCTTTATGAAACAATATGAAGTATTTGAAAAGATAATTATCAAGAATAACCTAGGTTTAAAATAAAATTTCATATATTGAAAATAAGGTTACGTAATTTAGATGTCCTATAAATGATTTTTTATGATTATATGGTTTTTAAATATTATTATTGTTTCTAACACTATTTTTTTTGGATTGGAAAATTGATAGAACCTTAAGAAGACATGGTAACACTGAATATGATAGACAATGAAATGATTTTACTTATGATAACCATAATTTATTGGGTGCTAGAACGTAAAATCTCATTGTTATTCCATTGTAACCTTCTCATTCCACAAATCATTTTGAAATTACAAATGAGAAAATATGAAACAACATTCAATTGAATACTTCATGAGGAAACATTCTATTTATTTTAATGTGTTTTCTACTAGATGGTGAAAAAGTGGATCATTACCGTTGAAAATATTCTTATCCTTCTCTAATGTTTGGAAAATGAAAAATTAATTTTGTTTGTATATTATTTTGATGAGGAATAACATCATCAATGTAATATTATCAAGAAAAAAAGGTAATATGATAAAATTGAATCTATGGATTGGGATGATTATAAGAGTTTATTTTTATAGATTAACATTCCTTATATTATAAATATAAAAATATGGATTTAATTCCTTGTGAAAAAATATAAGGCTAATTTATTATTTAGAAATTATGAGTATATTTTTTAATCCTTTCAATAAATGATTCTATTATTATTATCCAAATTGAATGTAAGATTAATTGATTATTAATCAGAGTAATACCAAGTCAATGAAGAAATTTAGATATAATATAAATTAGTATATATAATGAAAGAGTTTTCTTTGTTATCAATGTGTAAGTAAAGATTAGAGGCAGCTATCCATTTCATTGTTTTGATAAGAAAAGATGGAGTTGAAATGAAATTAGGAAAACCCGGAAGAGAAGAAGTTTTTCTTTCCTTAAGGCTCAATGTTTTAAAGTAAACATAGAGGAAATTATCTTTAAGGGACTTGTAAAATTTTAATGTGTGTAATAATATGTCATAAGATAATTGAATTCCAATGTGATGGGAAGAAGTTATCCAATGATAGATGAAAAGATACACAAAATACACCACCAAAACTACACTATTTAAAATGAAAGGCGTGTTTGAATTATTATAACCAGTTCTTAAATCCAATGGTTAATTTTGATGATCACCTTTATGAAACTCATAAGCATATAAAAAATGGAAAATCACATATTATTTCTATTGTTGATGTGGATTACAACAATGGTGTGGTGAAATGTACACATACCATCCACTCTAAAACTAATAATAACTTATTAAATTATAAATATATTGGAACTTTTATATCTGATTAATTTTATATGGGTATCATAGTAACATATAAATTATTATATTTTAAATTAGTATAGATATCACTATAAGGGTGTGATGATCACATATCAAATCTATAATTATTCTTTTATTGAAGTTTTCAGAATATACTTCTTGAAATACCATTATTCTATTTCTAGTTTAATTATGTATTATTTTTTCATGGATTTGATTAATTTAGAAAAATCATTGATCAATTTGAATGGAATAGATTCCATGATTTATATTCTAAACCAAAATATTATCATCTATTGGTGAGATGATGGATATAAAATTCCAATGGAAATAAAATCTATTATAGGGGTCTTGATTCCAATTCAAAATGCATGCTTATCTCAGTGGTTTGTGAGAAATTAAGAATCAAATTTGTGCATATTACATGGTTGTTTGTTGATATTTTTTCAAAATATTTTCATTGTATTCCACCAAAATGTGTATTTATGTTTTCTGTAGAACTCATACCTAGTGATATAAGTACTTCAAAGACTCCATATAAAATGCCCTCTATTGATTTTTAATAATTGAAAAATAAAATCTAGAGAATATTGATAAGGGTTTCATTGGGAAATGTGAATCACCATGAGATTAACCTATTCAATTTAATAAGAAAAATTATATATAAATGAAACTATAAATTGATTATATAGATGATATCAAGGACACTATCATGAATGAGAATGATCAAAACCATATTGATGTCTTTTTTAACCACTTTAAAGAGCTCAATATGTTTCCAATACTGAACATAATTCTGATTAACATCAATTAAGGGTCAATAAGGAGAATATATCAAAGAAATACAATTGTAAAAGGTATAGAGATAATGAAATTATGGTGATGGAATTTGGTTATACTAATATCCCTCTATTTTTGGGATATAATGAATAGAGTCTTCATAGATTACCATAATTGATTTTCAATATTTATAAATGATATTATTATATATTTAATGAGAAAGGAAAAACTGGAAGATCATTTAGAGATTGTTTTGAATACCCCAGAGAGCGGGAATTTGTATGATAAATATAAAAATATTAATTTATTTTAAAAAAGGTTCATTTTGGTGTCAAATAATCCCATACAAGGGTATATGGGTGGATCTATAAAGAAAAAAGTTTGATAATCGTGCATCAAAAACCCAATTTTAACTAAGATACATAGTTTTATAGGTTTTGATATATATTATATGTTCAATAAATATAATTTACCGTGGATATTTACTCCACTCACCATGTTAACTCATTAGAGAGATAAATTCATTTAGAAAGATGATTGTGAATAAAATTTCATGGAAAAAATAGATAATTAATTAGTGAAACTATTTATACACAACCATATATTAGATAATGGTTTGTGATATATATTGATGCATCTATAAATGTACTAGGAATAATCCTCAGGAGAAATGATTTTGTGATTGCTTATTCCTCACAGAAATTGAAGTCTTAGGAGAAAAATTACCTAACTCATTTTTTTGTGTTAGTAATGGTAAATTTTCAATTAATGATATGGGGTTAATATCTTTATGAAAAAATTTGTGAGTTATATACTAAAAATAAAATGTTAATGTATATATCCACTAAAATAAGTGTTGAATATTCCCCAAAGAATATGGTTGAATTTGATTAATGAGTTTGACTACTTAATACACTAAAACCCTGAAATAGATAAAAATGTGTCAAATACTATATGTTGAAATGATCATGGAAGATTATTTATGACGTGGATAGAAAAATATGTGATATTTGTAGTTTTTCAGAGGATGGATTTGGAAAAATTGAATGAACCGATGAAATTTTACCTTTTTCAAATGAGTTTTCAACCATCTATTGAAGTAAAGATTAAAGTGGTTCATAAGAATGATGTAGAGATGAAAATTAATGGGAGAATTTTTCTTGAGCTCAACCTTGATTATGACGAACTGATGAGATTTATGTGTTCTGTATGTGATTCATTCATACTAGACTTACAGATTTATCTATTTTATGAATCCTATTATTCATCATTGTTAATTAATCTTGGATTTAAGAATATGTATAGAGATATAAATAATATTTTTAGTGGAAAAAATGAAATTAGATACTCTAGAATATGTATCCTGGTGCCTAGTTTTCTTGAGATTTAAGGATGAGAGGCATAATTTTATAGGGATGTGATAGCCTTTACCCATACCACAATGTAAATGGAAAAACAGTACTATATATTTTTTCATGATACTTTCAAAAATGTGTAAAGGCTATGATGTTGTTTGTGTTGTAGTTAGTCACCTTACAAATTCTTCACACCTCATTTATTATAAAGAAGATTCATCATTTTATTAGATTATACAAATATACATTAAGGAATTTTTAAGGATGCATGGTGAACTACATTTATGGGATTTGATCAAGATCTAAGGTATACCTCGATTTTCATACAAAATATTCATTAGTGTTTGTATACATAGTTGATTTTCAAGACATATTTTCAACCTCGAATAGATGGATAGTCTAAAAGAACCATTCAAATTTATTCTTGAGTTAGAACTTATTTTCTTTTTGAAATACCATACCATGGGGTATTAAAATGGGATCTAAAGGAGTCCTACTGGAGAATATGTAATCTTCATACCAGAAATAATTCAATTTAGTTCTTCTTATACCATATCTAAATAAATTTAATTCATCATAAAACAAAAACTTTATTATCCAAAATATAGTGAAATTTTATAATAGTTATAGAACTACCATTATCCACAATCCATACCATAAAATGGGAAGTGAATGTATCACTTATTCATACATTTGAAATAACAAATCCTCATAGATATACCCTTCATTTTCAATATTAATATGTAAGGACCTGAAAAATTCAAGGAATTTTTTTTTCTTAATTTTCTTTGGGATTTTACAAGAATGAAGTTTCTGACGACACCTGATTCCAAGGCCCGGTGTACCCAGAATCTTTTTCCGAAGTTTAGCTTGGGTATGTTCAGTGAATGAACGAGCGGGTTTTTCTAACTTTTGAACCGGTTCTCAGAATCAAATTACAAGGGCATCGATGGAATCGCAGTTCCGGTATTTTATTAGAAACATCTTTTCCGGAGTTGCGTTTGCTCGGGTGTGGTTTTTAATTTTTTGGGGTTAAGTTAAGAAATAAAATAAATGTGGTACGACCGATTTTTATTTTATTTTGCTTAACTTAAGTTAAGTGGGTGATGTGGGACCCACAATATCCTACCCACTTGGTAGGATATTTGTGAGGTGGGGCCCACACGATCCCCACTGTTTCTTTCACCTTTTTCAACCCCCTCCTTTAATTAAGTAATGCACCTGCACCCCCCTATTTAATTAAGTCAACTCTTACGTTTAATCTGGATATTAAACACCCCAATTAATTGGGCGGTTTTAAACTCCTCATTTAATTATTTATTTCACTTCTTTTGAAATTCAAACGTTGTCTTGTGCATTAATAAAATAAGAAAACTATTATTTTATTTTGGTTGGGACTTGTTGCTTGAGAGTTTTGGGAGAAAAGCTAAGGGAGACTTGAAGATCTTCATCTTCATCATCGAGGAACACGAAGAACGTGAAGAACACACCGATCTCCGATGAAGAATGCCGAATCCTCAGAGATCGACTACGTGACGTCGTGTACCACGACACCAACGACGCCTTCTTCCATAAATATTCTCCTTTCGAGACGCCTCCTTCCGCGATGGTTATTTCCGCGACGAACCTCTGTTCAAGCTACGCTCGAGGTAGGGATTTCTTTTATTGTTGATTATTTTTGTTTTTTCATCCGTCATCATTCCTCGTACATTTGGACCACTTGTTACCAGTTAACGGGAGGAGTCCAGACCGCACAAACACGGCCGACCCTCCTCCCCTTTTTATCTTGTCTTCCTTGTGGTGGAATGGAACGAGGATGGCGTGGTGCCGTCGCACCGCGCAGGGTCATGCGAAAAGGTAGGCGCGGCGCCGTCGTGCCACGCCTTTGAATCGAACAAGAATGCGGCGCTGTCGCACCACGCTGGAGAACCCCGAAGGCACCGTGGCCGGAGTGGGGCCGCGGAGGAGGGGCGCGACAACGTCGCGCTGCACCAGACGGTCCAAGGCCGTGGCATAGGCTGCGGCACAGTAGGGGAACCGGCGGCCAGAATCGGGCCGCCGGCGTCGGAGCAGTGGAACCAGCAGCCAGAATCGGGCCGGGTCGGTCCGGGCCCGAAACCCCCACTTCCGGACCTCTCCCGGTCTTTTGCCCATAACTTGGGCTGCAGACCTCCGATTGACGCACCGTCAGTGGCGTAGCGATCCTTGGATCGAGGTGGTCGTTTTGGTATATTACAATCAAGGTTTCGGATTACCTTGGGTTCGTCCGGGTTGGTTCGTACACAAAACCAACTGGGCCCTCGGAGCGGAAACACTTATAACTTGAGCTCCAGACGTCCGATTGACGTGCCATCAACTTTGTTGGATTCCTATAAGTGAGACGGACCTTTTGGCTTACTACGATCGAGGTTTGGATGCAGTTGGAGTATGTTCGGGTTGGTTTTTACATAAAAACAAACCATGCCCCTAGGACGAAAAAGCCAATAACACTCAGACCGGGCGTCCGAATGACGCACCGTCTGTGACGTTGAGTTCCTCTTGACGATACGGAACTTTTGGATACATCAGTTCCAGACTATGTGTCAGTTGATGTATCATCCCTTCAGCTCGTGGAGCGGACCCTCCGAAACGAGCTTGCTGTGTGCGGGAACCCTAGAGCTGGCTGCGACTGCGACGCCGATGATGACTATGCAGAAATCCTCCATGGATTCGACGACGACGACTACAACACTCAGCGATCCTATGTGGATCAGTTCCATCGATCCTGTGTGAGTCAGCGCTCAGCAGTCCTGTGTGGGCCAGCGCCTACAGATCCTGTGTGGGTCCGATCCTGTGAGGGTCATTGCGGGGGTTAGTTACCTATCGATCATTTGTGGGTCATTGCGGGGGTCAGTACCTATCGATCCTGTGTGGGTCTAATGGCTTAGATGAATCATTGACAATATCGAATCATATCTATCGTCTTACGAAGAAGTATACCTGTGTGAGCTGAATCTTGACTTGCTCTCCGATGTGGATTACGTTATGCTTTCCTGTGTGGATCGGGTTGTGATTTCTTGTGTGGATGTGATCGAACTTGGGCTCGGAGGTTGGAGCGAACTGGAATTGATGACTTAGGTATATGTATGGGCATATACCTAAGTAGAGTTAGATTTTACTTTGTGATTGTATCTTTCCTTTATAGATTATCCTTTGTGGATTCTGGGAGACCATCAGGGGTCTCGGGGTCCCTACTGAGTAGCTTATAATCACCCCTCACGGGCTATGCCTGTACTACGTCGTGTTGGTTGAGACGAAGGACATCACTGATCGTGGTTGATGCACGAGGAGTAGGTCGGTACCTAGAGGTGGACCATTGGGCAGGACGTACACAGAGCGGACGGCTAGACCCGAGGAGTTGTGGAGGCTATCTGTACCCACCCTTCAGGTGGGAATTCCAGTGGACGGCTCGAGGCTACGGCTTTACTTTCAGTTGCTGTTTTCCCTTTCAAGTTGTACTTTACTTTCAGTTTGGGTTTGTATTCTGGACCACATACTTTTCTGCACTTACTGTTGTACCCAGTTTTTACTTAGTGTTTACTTATTCTGCTTGCTTGCTCTGTGGTGTATGTTTACTTTACAAAGGCAATGCCTTCACTTTTTACCGAGAATTACGCTTTGGTGCTAGTAGCCAGCCCCTGGCCTATGGAAGGCGGGCTTGGGGTAGTCACGGCACGGGCCCCGAGGATGGGTCATGACAAATTGGTATCAGAGGAGTTCAGTTCTACCACAGAACTCAGAACTCTGATCTTTTTCTATGTGAAGAAATAGTGTAAAGAGTATTGAGTGTGGTTATCAGTCCAGGGAGTCCAGTGTTGGTGCGGCGGCCGACGTATCCATACACCAGGACCCTGACTTCTGATTTCCGACTTAATGCACGAAAACATTGATTGCATGTGTGTTTCAAGTTTTCTTTTTGATTACTTTGTGTCAGCTCACCAGGTATACTGTTTGATCGTGGAACACCTATTTCTTTTCTGGATGGCCCCACGATGGCAGCCAGCTAGGGTTCCTAGAGTTGTGTGTGACGACAACCCACCGAGCGACGAGGCCTCGGTACATGGCCCTTTGACAGCAGAGGCATCGGCGGTACCTCTACCTGCCGAGCCACTGATACTACCAGCCCCAGCCTCTGATGATGCACGTCGCCTTAGTGCACTGCACGAGTTTCAGCGCCAGCGACCGCCTAGGTTCCGCGGGGAGATGGACCCTCAGGCAGTTGAGGATTGGCTGGAGGCAGTTGTACAGGTTTTCAGGTTAGTGAGGACACCCGCACACCTCATGGTGATCCTCGCAGCGAGCCTCCTGCACGCGGAAGCAGGCAGATGGTGGAGCTTGATGCTCCAGGTGCACGCTGAGGCATCTCTCATCTGGACGGACTTTGAGAGCCTCTTCCGCTCGGAGTTCGTCCCGACCACCCTCCGTGATGTGCGCATCCAGGAGCTTCTACAGCTGTGGTAGGGCAGCTTGACGGTCGCCCAGTATTGGCGAGATTTACCGATCTCTCGTGCTACTCGACAGACATGGTATGAGATCCATTCTTCTGGGCCCAGACCTTTGAGCAGGGATTGAGACAGGAGATCAGGGCATCACTAATCTCCCTCAGCATTCCGACACAGGTAGGAGTACTAGAGCGAGCCCTTTTGATCGAGAGCTTCCTTGCTGAGCCTACATCAGCAGCGAGACCTACCGCATGGTGGTACGTAGCAGAGTCTTCTACAACAGGAAGTCGAAGGATGACTCATGGGTCCAGGAAGACCAGAACCTCAGGCAGACAACCTCAGTACACTGGCTCAGTGGTGCGGGGCAAATAGCGCGAAGCCAGTCTTTCGAGAGGCATACAGTTCTACGCATGCGGTGGGCAGGGCCACATAGCTCTTGACTGCCCGACCCACCGTGCAGAGGAGCAATAGACGGTTGAGGGTCCACCCAGGAAGAGGCAGAGGGTCGACCGTGGCGGTTCGCAGGGAGCAGGCGGACGAGGAAAAGGAGTTGGCTGAGCAGCAGGTGGTGGGCGACGCTTTGAGGCTCTACCACCACCACCACCAGGAGGTCCACCCCAACCACAGGGAGCAAGCGGGCCGAGACAGGCACAACTCCAGGCAGTGGAGGCCTATGACCACGGCGTGCCCGAGATGATTCAAGGTACTATCTGTGTCTATTCTACCCTTGCTGCATTTCTTATAGACACAGGAGCGAGTAATTCTTTCATAGCTGCTACCCTTGTTCGGAGCTCGGAGATTCCGACGGAGCCGTTGGATCGATCCTTACAGCTAGAGACTCCTACGGGAGAAGACTCGACGATTACGCACTGGTGCCGGCAGTGTGAGCTTACTCTAGGAGGCGAGATCATCGGCTGGGATCTTCTTGTAGCGGTGTCGAGGCCTTAGGATGTCATCTTAGGCATGGATTGGTTATCTACAGTCCATGCTCAGATTGAATGTATTAGGCGCAAGGTGCGGTGTGTGTGAATCGACAGGAGTAGGTTCACCTTGACCGGCGAGAATGGAGCCTTTGTAGCACATGATTGACTCTTGAAAAGGAGAGGACATACCATCACTAATCAGTTGGCTAACCTCATCCTAGGAGCAGTTGACGTGTGGAGTCCTGGTTTTCCTGCAGTGGTGGATCAGTATGCGGACGTTTTCCTCGATGACATTCCCGGACTACCTCCTCGCAGAGAGGTAGAGTTTTATATTGATCTGTACCCCGGGACAGCCCCGATATCCACTCTAGCATATCAGATGGATCCCTCCGAGCTTTGAGAGCTACGGGTACAGTTGGAGGACTTTCAAGGCAAAAGATTCATCCAACCCAGTGTTTCACCCTGGGCTTCCCCGATATTTTTCGCCAAGAAGGCGGACGGGAGCTTGTGACTTTGTGTTGACTACTATCGCCTGAACCAGGTGACAGTGAGGAACAAGTATCCGCTACCAAGGATTGATGACCTCTTCGATCAGCTCAAGGGAGCGTGGTGGTTCTCAAAGATAGACCTCAGGTCAGGCTATCATCAGCTCAGAGTTCGGGACGAGGACATGCAGAAGACGAACTTCAGATGTCGGTATGGCCACTATGAGTTCTTGGTTATTCCATTCGGTGTAACCAATGCTCCAGCAGTGTTCATGGGCCTCATGAACAAGATCTTTCAGCCATACCTCGATCAATTTTTCGTGGACCTCATCGACGGAATTTTGATATACTCGACCACTGAGGAGGAGCACGCCTACCACTTGCGGGTTGTACTAGACAAACTCCGAGAGCACCAGATTTATGGAAAGCTCTCGAAATGTCAGTTCTGGATATGTGAGGTCCACTTCTTGGGACACGTCATCTCTGAGGCGGGAGTTGCGGTGGATCCTGCGAAGATCGAGGCAGTTCTAGCTTGGGAGCCACCCAGGAGTGTGACGGAGGTGCGGAGTTTCTTGGGTCTAGCTGGATACTACCAAAGTTTTGTGCTAGAATTATACAGAGTTGCAGCACCACTCTCAGCTTTGACAAAGAAGAGGAAACCCTTTGTATGGTCAGACAGATGTCAGTAGAGCTTCCAGGAGCTGAGACAAAGATTGACCAGCGCACCTATCTTGAGGTTGCCGGAGAAGGGAGTAAGGAACATAGTATACTGCGATGCATCAGGGACCTGACTCAGATGTCTCCTGATCCAGGAGCAGGCAGTGATCGCCTATGGATCACGTCAGTTGAGGCCACATGAGCAGAACTACGCTACCCATGACCTGGAGTTAGCAGCAGTGGTCTTCGCTCTGAAGATGTGGCGACACTATCTGATGGGCGAGCGCTTTACAGTCTATTCTGACCATCAGAGTCTCAGGTACATATTCTCTCAGAAGGACCTGAACCTGAGAAAACGGCGATGGATTGAGTTCCTCCAGGACTATGACATTGAGATAGTGTATACTCCTGGGAAGGGGAACGTAGTATCTGATGCTATCAGTAGGAGGACATGCATTCAACTACTTGGGGAGGAGACAGAGCAGCTAGCCGCTTTGCAGATATCCTTCATGGATAGAGAGGGAGTAGCCTTCCTTCAGTCACTCACAGTCACTCCTCCACTACTGCAGCGGGTCAGAGAGGCACAGCGTGGGGACGCTGACTGTGAGACGTGACGTGCACAAAATATCGTCAGGACATGCACATGATGGTTTCTCTATAGGAGGATAGAACGACGTCCTTTTCAGAGGACGTACCTTGGTACCAGTTGCTTTACAGGAGGAGTTAATGAGAGAGTTTCACACTTCCCCTTTGGCGGTACATCCTGGCGTAGCGAAGATGTATCAGTATCTCAGACGACAACACTGGTGGCCGAGCATGAAGAAGGCTGTGGAAGAGTTCGTTTCTCGATGCCTCACCTACCAGTAGGTGAAGGCAGAGCACCAGGTACTAGCAGGCTTGGTACAACCCTTGGAGGTCCTAGAGTGGAAGTGGGATGACATATCTATAGACTTCGTGACTGGAGTTCCACGCACTTCCAGAGGTCATGACTCCATTTGGGTGGTTTTCTACCGACTCACCAAGTCGGCTCACTTCCTACCCATCAGAGAGCAGGGCTCAGTGGAGAGATTGGGACGTCCCTACGTTTAAGAGATTGTACGGCTTCATGGTGTGCCATCATCTATCATCTCTGATCTAGATGCTCGCTTTACTTCCCTGCTTTGGAAGGGGTTACAAGAGGCGTTCGGGACGCAGCTACGTCTGAGCACCGCCTTTCACCCTCAGATAGATGGTCAGACGGAGAGGACCATTTAGACTCTCGAGGACATGCTCCGCGCATGTGTCCTCAACTTTGGTCACAGCTGGGAGGACCACCTCCCCTTGATGGAGTTCGCGTACAACAACAGCTACCACTCCACCATCGAGATGACACCTTATGAGGCGTTGTACGACCGACCTTGCAGATATCCTCTATGC
Source organism: Viscum album (assembly GCA_963277665.1). Lineage (NCBI taxonomy): Eukaryota > Viridiplantae > Streptophyta > Magnoliopsida > Santalales > Viscaceae > Viscum > Viscum album. Next base: position 696,477,806 of record OY728157.1, read on the forward strand.
TGGATAGACCCTGGGGAGTCAGCACTTGTGGGACCGGAGATGGTCCAGGCCATGGCAGAGAAGGTCCAGGTCATCCAGGAGCGGATGAGGACAGCTCAGAGCTAGCAGAAGTCTTATGCTGACAGGAGGCGGAGGCCACTCGAGTTCGAGGATGGCGACCACGTCTTCTTGCGGGTCTCACCTCGATGTGGATTACAGAGATTTGGCCAAGGTGGCAAGTTGTCTCCACGCTTCATCGGACCATTTCAGGTCCTCAGTAGGACTGGCGAGGTGGCTTATCACCTGGCTCTACCACCTCAGCTGCACCGGGTGCACGATGTCTTCCACGTATCCCAGCTAAAGAGATACATGCACGACCCGATGCATATCATTGACCATGGATAGCTGGACGTTGATGATGGAGAGACTTTTGCGGAGGTCCCGGTGGAGATTGTGGATCGACAGGAGTGGGTCCAACGTGGACGGTCGATTCCTCTAGTGCATATCAGATGGCAGCACGGGAACATCCAGGAGAGCACTTGGGAGCGGGAGGCTCAGATGCATGCTCAGTACCCAAATTTGTTTCCCTAGTTTTTGATGTATCTTTACGGGGATGTAAAGCCCTAAGGTACGAGTGATGTAAAGACCCGAAAAATTCATGGAAATTTTTTTTCTTAATTTTCTTTGGGATTTTACAAGAACGCAGTTTCAGACAGCACCTGATTCTGAGGCTCGGTGTGCCAGTAATCTTTTTCCGAAGTTTAGCTCGGGTACGTTCAGTGAACGAACGAGTGAGTTTTTCTAACTTTTGAACCAGTGCTCGGAATCAAATTCTGAGGGCACCGATGGAATCGCAGGGCCGGTATTTTCTTGGAAACATTCTTTCCAGAGTTACGTCTGCTCGGGTGTGGTTTTTAATTTTTTGGGGTTAAGTTAAGAAATAAAATAAAAGTGGTAGGACCGATTTTTATGTTATTTTTCTTAACTTAAGTTAAGTGGGTGATGTGGGACCCACAATATCCTACCCACTTGGTAGGATATTTGTGAGGTGGGGCCCACACGAGCCCCACCATTTCTTTCACCTTTTTCAACCCCCTCCTTTAATTAAGTAACGCACCCGTACCACCCTATTTAATTAAGTCAACTCTTACGTTTAATATGGATATTAAACACCCCAATTAATTGGGCGGTTTTAAACTCCACATTTAATTATTCATTTTTTTTCTTTTGAAATTAAAATGTTGGCTTGTGCGTTAATAAAATAATACAACTCTTATTTTATTTTGGTTGGGACTTATTGCTTGAGAGGTTTGGGAGAAAAGAAAAGGGAGGCTTGAAGATCTTCATCTTATTCGTCGAGGAACACGAAGAATGCGAAGAATGTGAAGAACGCACCGATCTCCGACGAAGAACGTTGAATCCCCAGAGATAGACTACGCGACGCCGTGTACCGCAACGCCAACGACGTCTTCTTCCGCGATGATTCTCCTTTCGCGATGCCTCCTTCCGTGACGGTTATTTCCGCGATGAACCTCCATTCAAGCTACGCTCGAGGTATAGATTTCATTTATTGTTGATTATTTTCGTGTTTTCATCCATCATCATTCCTCATTCTTTTGGACCACCTGTTACCAGGTAACGGGAGGAGGCTAGACCGCAAAAACATGGCCGACCCTCCTCCCCTTTTTATCTTGTCTTCCTTGTGGTGAAAAAAAAAACGAGTATGGAGTGGTGCTGTTGCACCGCGTGGGGTCATGCGGCAAGGTATGCGTGGCGCCGTCGCGCCGCGCCTTTGAATCGAACAAGAACGAGGCACCGTCGTGCCACGCCGGAGAACCCCGAAGGCACCGCGCCGGATGGTCCAAGGCCGCGGCGAAGTAGGGGAACCGGCGGCCAGAATCAGGCCGCAGACGTCGGAGCAGGGCGGACCGGCCTTGTCGGTCTCGTGGCGGCAGAAGTCGGCCAGTTGGAGTGGGACAGATGGACAGTGGAAGAGCCGGGGGTTCGAAAACCTTGGCTGGCCGGACGTGAGCGGCCCCCATTAATGGGTCGCGGTTACAACAAACGGGGGGCAGCACCCCCCCCCCCCCGCATCCCGAACGGCCGAGCCACCTGGCCAGCGCGCCGAGCCGCGCCCAAGCGGGCCGAAACCAGACCCGGGTTGGGTCGACCCAGTTCGGGGCGGCCCAGGGGGTCTCGGGCTGGGTCGGTCCGGGCCCGAAACCCCCACTTCCGGTTCTCTCCCGGTCTTTTTCCCATAACATGGGCTGCAAACCTCCGATCTATGTACCGTCAGTTGCATAGTGATCCTTGGATCGAGACGGTCGTTTAGGTATATTACACTCCAGGTTTCAGAGTACCTTGGGTTTGGACGGGTTGGTTCGTACACGAAACCAACCGGGCCCTTGGAGCGGAAACACTTATAACTTGAGCTCCGGACATCTGATTGACGTGCCGTCAACATTTTTGGATTCCTCTAAGTGAGACGGACCTTTTGGCTTACTCCACTCAAGGTTTGGACGCAGTTGGAGTACGGTCGGGTTGGTTTTGACTTAAAAACCAACCGGGCCCCTGAGACGAAAAAGCCAATAACACCCAGATCGGGCGTCCGAATGACGCGCCGTCTGTGACGTTGAGTTCCTGTTGACGATACAGAACTTATGGATACATCAAATCCGGAATATGTGTCAGTTGATGTATCAGCCCTTCGGCTCGTGGAGCGGACCCTCCGAAACGATCTTGCTGTGTACACGAACCCTAGAGCTGGCTGCGACTGCGACAACGATGAGGACTGTGCAGAAATCCTCCGTGGATTCGACGACGACGACTACAACACTCAGCGATCCTACGTGGATCAGTTCCACCGATACTGTGTGGGTCAGATCCTGTGTGGGTCAGCGCTCAGCGGTCCTGTGTGGGCCAGTGCCTACAGATCCTGTGTGGGTCTGATCCTGTGTGGGTCATTGCGGGGGTTAGTTACCTATCAATCCTTTGTGGGTCATTGCGGGGGTTAGTACCTATCGATCCTGTGTGGGTCCGATGGCTTAGATGAATCAGTGACAATATCTGATCATCTCTTTCGTCTTACGAAGAAGTATACATGTGTGAGCTGAATCTTGACTTGCTCTCCTGTGTGGATTACATTATGCATTCCTGTGTGGATTGGGTTGTGATTTTCTGTGTGGATGTGATCGAACATGGGCTCGGAGGTTGGAGCGAACTGGAATTGATGACTTAGGTATATGTATGGGAATATACCTAAGTAGAGTCGGATGTTACTTTGTGATTGTATCTTTCCTTTGTGGATTATCCTTTGTGGATTCTCGGAGACCTTCGGGGGTCTTGGGGTCCCTACTGAGTAGCTTATACTCACCCCTGCACGGGCTATGCCCACACTATGTCGGGTTGGTTGTAGAAGATGGACAACGCTGGCCGTGGTTGAGGCACGAGGAGCAGGTCGGTAACTGGAGGTGGACCATTGGGTGGGACGTACACGGAGCGGACGGTTGGACACGAGGAGCTGTGGAGGCTATCTGTACCCACCCTTCAGGTGGGACTTCTAGTGGACGGCTCGAGGCTGTGGATTTACTTTCAGTTGCTGTTTTCCTTTTCAAGTTGTACTTTACTTTCAGTTTGGGTTTGTATTCTGGCCCACTTACATTTCCGCACTTACTGTTGTACCCAGTTTTTACTTAGTGTTTACTTCTTCTTCTTGCTTGCTCTGTGGTGCATGTTTACTTTACAAAGGCAATGCCTTGCCTTTTTACCGGGAATTACGCCTTGGTGCTAGTCGCCAGCCCCTGACCTATGGGAGGCGGGCTTGGGGTAGTCACGGCACGGGCCCCGAGGACGGGTCGTGACATAATATTTCATGGATTATTATTTTTTTGGTTTAAATTCAATATATGATATTTATAAAATAATCATACTTTTGGAATTAGAAAAACACTTCTATCATATAACACCACAAGATTGTAAAATAGGAACATAAAATTTGATAGAATATATTAAAAAAATACCACTATTATAAGATAATGTAACATACTGAGATTTTATTAGATATTTCTTTTTAAATAAACTAAATATATTTTTTATCTTTCACTTTATGCAACACTAGATTTGAATGAAACATGACACTCTTATAAAATATTATTATTTAAAAATGACTATTATAACCTAGCCGTTATGTTGGGGGGTATGAATAATACTAACTAGATAGTTAATATTATATGGATAACACATGTATAAAATAAATTTAATGGATATATATTCCATATAATTAAAATTAAAACCTTTTAAATGAAAAATAATTTTTTTGAAGAACTGTTTGTGCACATTTTTTAAATTGAGTACTGATATTTTTTAGAAAATTTATTTGAAAAAATATATATCATTTTTATATCCAAATATCAAAATTAATTTTTAGTCAAATTTTTATAATTTTATGAAAATGATAACTTTTTTTATGAATAGTGAAAAATACTAATTTTTATCAGAAACTATCTTTTCATTTAGAATAATTAAAAAGATTGTATATATTTTAAATTGGGTTTTAAAATGAAATTAATTCAATTATATAAAAAATTAACTCATTTAGTTCATTTTAATAAATTTCATATTGAATTATTGTCTTAAAACATTTCAATCTTTTGAATATTTTTTATTAGAAAACCCATGTTTCCAACATTATTGTGAGTTTAATTTTAAATTTTATTCTGCCAATTTTAATATTAAATTTGGAAAAATGGATTCAATATTTGGAATTAGAATAATTTATATTTTCTAATAATTTCAAATTAAAGTTTTACCATAATTAATAGTGAAAACAATAAAAATTAATTATAATAGAAAATGTAAAAATGGGTTTATAGGGAGATAGAACTAAGAAGGTAATAGTAAAAAATGAAATAAAACATGAAAAAAAAATATTTTATGGTTTCATATCGACCATGTCACCTATATGATTATATAATTACCCATTTTGGGGGATTTTGTATTAGAAAAATGTGGGTATCACTTTTTATTTTCAAAAATACCAAGTATATCCTCTCCCACACTTATAAAAGGCCACCCCTCTTTAACATTATTCAAACTTAAAAGACTATTTTTTTTGAAAAAGTCTATCCAAAATCCATTAAAAAATTACATCCTAAAAAATAGGCCTTTTCTTTATTAGTAATCTATCCAATAATGGATTTAGATATAATCCTAAAGAGGATCTCTGAGGAAGAGGTAAAATTTTTAAATGTGTGTATTTGTTTTTTCTATTATACAACGTATCTAAATATTATTATATAATAAAAAAATTATATACAATTTACTGTTATTTTATCATGTTAATTTAATAACCCATATCCATATCCACATCAATAAAATTCTAAATAAGACCATCGATCATGTGTATGAAGGATTATGACCTTGCAAACCAATGAAAATCGTTTTCCATCCCCACCTTTAACGGGTGGATATAATGATTCATATAACCCAAAAACACACAAAACACACACACACACACACACACACACACATATATATATATCATATTTATGAAATTAATATTCTTCTAGAATTATTATATCACATATATCTTCTTACTTTCTATTCTGTGGGGGATACGATAACGTCACTCGTGTGTACGCTGAACTACTGTCTCAAGAAGTAATGTGATTCATTTTTCACTTAAATTTTATAAGAAATAATTTAATGTTAAACATAATGAATATATGTGATTTTAATGATATATACATACTTTGAGATGTATAATATATCATCTAACCTTTTACCTTCCAATCCATTGGAAAAAAATAATGTCACTCATGCACATGTGTGGACTACCACCTCCATGTACCAATGTGAAATGTTCTTCATTTTATTTGGACATGGATGGTAATAAGGATGAATTGGATGAATATAAATTATATATATGACATAATTATGATTATTAAAATATTAATTAATATTTATTTTACTTTTTTTCATCCAACGTGAATACTGGAAACAACATTCATGCGTACGTACAACTAATCATATCCATGAACAGTTTTATCCATTTTCCAACTATAGAGTTAATATATTAATATAAATAAATATATAATGAATATTTATCAAATTTATATAATTTTTACATTGTTTATTGTGTTTATCCATGATTAAACTAAGAGGACCAAAATTACTGAACTAAAACATACTTGATAAACGAAGAAATTATCACCCATAAAAGTGATTTTTACAAATAATTGATAATAAACAGGATATAAAACATTATAAGTGAATAATATATAGTATTAAATATATTATTATAGTTATATAATAGTTTTAAATTTAATATTTATTTTTTATAATGGAGGTTTAGACACATACAAAGGAATCTGAACCTAATGGAAGGGTTTCTTGTCTGACTTTTACTTTCTTAAGACATATGTCGTATCCACCACTTAGACATTTACATGGTTTATAAACTTACCCTTTTGATATCTTATATCATTTATATATTTCTATTCATTGTATTTAATGATTCATTTTATATTATTACATTCATGGGGATTACGATTTTAAAGTTACCAATGTGGAAAGGGTTCATTGAACAATCTCATCATTATTTGCGATGGATTATGTTTAAGTCACCTTTGGGAGAATTATTTCATATTTATATATTAAAATAAATCAATTTTATTTTTATATGGTTATTAATTAATTTTTACAAGTAATTGTATCATTTTACACTATTTGGTACTTCAAAAGACTAAAAAATGTTTCTAAAATATTGGCTTCATTTCCCTCTTCGGTCGAAAATACCTTTTCATCCAAAACCATATATTTTAATTTTTTTCAATTTTTTTTTAAATTTATATAATTTATATTTAAATTAATTTTTAACAATGTTCTATTTTAATTTTTTTTGAATGAAATCTTCATTCCATTTTTCAGACAATGAACATTTGGATTTTAACAAAATTATGAATGGAACCATTGTATTAACAAGTATGAAATGAATGTAATTCAACACCGTAATGAACAGTAAATTTTTTAAATTTTATTTTACAATATCTCAAAAGTTATTTTAAAAAAACCATTATGAAAATATTTTGTGTACTTTAATAAAAAAAATATTTTTTCAAAGTGAAAAGGTGTTTTTTCCCAAAAATGTTTTAATGAAATTTTTATGGTATTCTTATTTATCAATGACATCAACCCTTTATTTTAATTATGATCCAATAGGGATATTATATATTTATATCATCCTTATTCATCCAATGTATTTTTTATGATTAGTTTTATTGAGGTTGTAATTTTTTTTTCATTTGTAATATTACTTTGGATAGTTTATGATTAGGATTATTTGATTACAGTATGTATTATCATTTATTCTATTAATTTTTCAATAATATTGTCTATGTTGATTTAAATTTATATCATTCATATTTTTAATGCATTGGTATTAGTATGTAATGGGTGTGGAGTAGCTATAGACAGCTCCTCGATGCATCAACAAGTCTCATGAGATAAATGAGTTTGCCAAATTAGACGAATTTCTACCCAAAAATTTAAAATATGTAACAAAAGGACTTTACTTTAACCTTTTGATGTCTAAAATTTTGAATTTCCTCATTATAATATCATTTATTTATATCTATGTGGTTATTTTATTAGATAGAATATCCATATATAGGTTTCATGATCTTGTGATTATTAATATGGATTTATTTGAAAATCATTAATTTCTACCATATTATTCCATATTATTGATTAGATGACATGTGTTTTAGTTATTTACCTTTACCAATTTACTATTCTTTTTTATTCATAATAGATTTCATTTTACATGTACCCTTATTGGCACATGGGTCTCACCCTGATTAGTGAGGACTCTTCAGGTGCATCCATGAGACCTATGTTTGAATCCGTTCGGAGGCATATTTATGTGTTACTATAGTAATACTATAGTAGGTACTTTATCAGGTACTATTTGGTAATATTTCAGCCAAAACAATTCACCTTTGGGCCACCGGTTTGGGCCAGGAATCCTTAAGGCCTTTGGGCCACCTAAGGCCTTGGAGTCAGTTAAAGATTTCATGCCACCTTAAGGACTTCAGGACACCTCATGGCCTCTGGGCCACATCATACAAATCATGATTTTAGATTTAACTAGTCAGAATAAAGGAAGTAGCTTTAAAAGGGGACTTTAATCATGAGGTTTCACCTGAACAGATCTATCCGAATTTGGACGAATGAGTGGGTAAGGAAATTTCCATCAGGATAAGGCCTATTCACCTCTACATAGGTATTTCTAGACAAACAAGAATTTAGAATGTGGGAAGATGAATTAATGATCTAAAACATGGGGAGGATAATTTCCAATTAGTTATGTCTAGAATGAATTCCTGTAATACCTTCGAGTCGTGTAATACACTAAGACTAAGAGCCTTGAAGGTTTCCCTCAAATCCCTTGAAAGGGGGTTTTCAAAAATAAATAGAAAGAAGGCCTTCCGGACATTTGTTCATATGAATACCTTTATTGATCATCTAATATCATTCTATTCTTACGTTTATTCCCCCAGTTACCAAGAAGTGTTTTGTGATTGATATGAAGGGATACTCTCTTAGGAATAATGGAATTCTCAAGGAAATCACATTGTGTTTTTTTGTTTCAAAATATAATGTGGATTTCAAGTATGTATCTTGTTTATGATGACTAATATACTATTCAGTCCTTCAATACGTGATTCATTATATCTAATACCAATTTAATAAATTAACAACTAGCTCTGGGATACTGGGGTCGAGGTCCTTAAAGTTGGTATCAAATGAATTTTATATGAATCCTTGGGAAATAGATTTAGGAAATCATAGATTTGAGAATATAGCCCAATTATAAACATTGAGGATATATATAGAATAAAATACTAATGTTTTGGTAAGTTACATATATTTTGGGGTTTCCTAGAAATATATCCATATTTGGATACCACAAGTGGATATTGTTCTAGAACATATGTTCATAAGCGTAATAGGTATAAAAAATGTGTGTTTAATGATTAAATGAATCATTACTTGGTATGTGAGAATGGGAATTAATTTAATCCTTATTTTACACTCCAAGGGTATTTTCATTGGATAATAAAATTTTTACTTAAACCCCATTATAATTTATTTGAAAATATTTTTATCATTTGGAAACTTTCTAAATGAATCCATGTTAATTATTATAATAATAAACGTGAATATGTTTTTGAATTTATGTTAATTATTTCATTGTTATTGAGATTATATGATATGTTTCATAATGTTATGATATAATATAATGTATTCCATTATTTAAAAATGGATCCTTGCAGATAGAATGAGAATCACATCACCAAACATACCAAAATGCGGGGATTTATCTCCAAGTCAAGATAATAAAGATGGAGTTGGATCTGAAATTGGAACTGAACACAATATAACTATATTGGGGATGTTGACTCTGGTTATGAGAAATAACCATTCCCATATAGAATTTCCTCATTATATACCATATGGTGTAACAATTTTATACCTCATTATGTGTTAACAAACTCCATTATTAAATTAGACTAAAAATCAAATTTTATCTAAGAAAAGGACAACTTTCTTAGAGAAGGTATTTCACAGATTGGAGAATAATGAAAGTGAAATGGTTTTCATGGAATTTTATCATATCCTAGGACATCTATATCAAAGTTAGTCATTGATTCAAATTATTAAGGATGAATAATAAATAAGAAACATATAATGGATGGTTTTTAATGTACTCTTCTAGAAAAATAATTTTTATCATGAAAAATGAGAAGATAAGGGGAGAAAATTCTTGAGTTTAAGACAAATGGAAGATATGTAATTATGTATGAATCCAAAATTACAAGGTTAATAAGGAATTATACAAACTACATACATAATCCAATATTAATATTAATTATTTCTTTTGTGGGTTAAATCCAATCCTTCAAAAAGAAATACTATCCCAAACATTTCCATCGTATGAGGACACTGTATCATGTGATATCAAGATATGAAAATAATTATAAATGTATTATGGGTTCATAGGAAAGAAAGAGAATATGAGGATGATAGGGAAAAAATATGGATAAAGGGAATAAGGGAAAGAATTTTTTTCCCACATGTGACAATTGTGGAATGAAACATCTAGTTATTTTTTTAAATAAAATTCTAGTTCATTATGACTGTAGAGGGAAAGACTACCATGATCATGATTTAGAGGGAAGGAAAGAAGTTTCCCATGTTCAATGATTCAACTATATTGATATGGAGAACTATACCAATGAATTCCCCTAATTTCAAGGGAATATATCATAGAAGAAGTTAAGGGATTAAGGTAAATATTTTGTTATTGATACAAACAAAGAGTAATTATTGAATTGTTTGCATTTGGATTTATGGAATATGTTGTAGAAATATTTAATCAATGATAATATCATTATAATAATAATATAATCTATAATCATTTTATGGATTTACCTTTTATTTAAGCATTAAAAATCATAATATGAATAGTACTAACCATGAAATGTTATTCTATAGAAAGTTGATCTTTTTTGAAAAAACATGATTTAGGGAAATTAACCCTTACTGTGTGGTTTATGTTGAGATAATAATGATAATGATATATTTAGGTAATAATATTTTAACCTTGAAATATTTTGGTGATTTATTTTATCTTTGTAAAAGTTTAATACATTTTTGGATTTACTGAATATTTTTTATAACCAAATTTTTTATTTTTTGAAGAATATATGTTTTCATTATTGTTTTATGGGGATAAAAGTATTCACATATTTTGAATTTGAAATTATTTTCCACTTTGAATTGTCTGGGGAATATAATATTGATGTAGTGAACTCCTTCTAAATTTTTGGACTTTATATTTAGTTAGATATATTTTAGATGATTCTTAAGGTTAACTAATTGTGAAATGAATTGCGTTAAACATTGGGTATTGTTGGATAATTCATGCTAACCATATTTTCATTGGAAAATATATGAATATAGGAGCGATGAAGATTCATTAGTTTATTGAGCTAATGATCTATTAAATTTTAATATTAGGGATTCAGGAATAAAAATTACTATTTAATATTCATTTCATTGAATGAGAGTTGAATTTATAATTTATTTAAACACAACCAAAGGATTTTATTATAGGTATATTATCTAATGTTCTCTATAAAAATGGTATTAAAATCCCTAAACATTAGGAAAACCATCTTCAAAAATATACTTTATCAAATTAATTTCATTTCATTAAAATTAATGGTCCTATGAATTTTCATATATTTATGGTTTTATAGTGGTATATTTATCATTTTATATTTTCTCTATGACAATATTTTAATCCATGGTAATCAAATGTATCTTCTGAGTCCATGTTTTCATTTTAGAACAATGTTCTCCAATTTGGACACATATTAAGGTGTTATTCAAGATGTACTTTATAATAATTTTTCTATATTATAAATAGGATATTTTACTAACCCTTCTAACAATGTGTAATTTCATGGAAGTTATTTTCAAATATATAAACCTTTATTACAAAGATCAATATTAAATTGTAGGGATGAAAAATATTTTGGGGGTAGAATGTAGCACTCCTTAAAAGAGGAACATCATATTTGATATTGTATATGATACAAAAACCCAATAATATAATGTTATATAAAAACCAAACCTTTAAAATATATAACTTTTTAAATAAATTTAATCTCTTCGATTATTAAAATGCACATAGCCTCAGGTTTTAATGAAACATAATACTCTATCAAAATATAATTATTCAAACATGACCATTATAAAATAGACCTTAAATTGGTTGTTATGAGTAGTAATAAATAAATAATGTAACTTTTATCGTTTATAATATTATAAAATTAATTTAACATTTATCTACTTATATAAAATAATAGAATATCTATTTAATAGAAAAATGAATCATTTTTGAGAAACTGTATTTTTCTAAAAGGCTGTCTTGTCACGACATGTACACATAACCTAAAATTAATTTTTAAATTTTTTTGATAATTTATTTTACTAAATATACTTTATTATCAAAATATAAATTTAAAAACTATATTATGTAGCATTTTTTATAATTTTATGAAAATGTTAATTTTTTGATGAATAGAGAAAAAACTAATTTTTATCAAAAACTATATTTTTGTTTAAATTATTCGCAAACATGAATTATATTTTAAATTTAATGTAATAGGAAATTAGTAAAAATTATATTATACATTATATAATTTAGGTAATTTTAATTAATTTCATATTTAATTCTACTATTGAAACATTTAAAACTTTTGAATGTTTATCTTCGAAAAACCCATATTTTCGATGCGCCTGTGAGTTGTTTTTTAAATTTAATTATGATAATTATATGAATAAAATTTAGAAAATTGGATTCTCTATTTAAAATAAGAATAATTTATATTTTATAACAGTTTCAACATAATTTTTCAACCTAATGAAATGTGAAAACTATAAAAATTAATAATAGCGATGAAGGTAAAAATGGGTTTACTGTGGGTTAAGCTAAGAAGATAACGTTCAAAATAACCTATAAGTGCCCAAAACTATTTTATAGGAATTTATTGAACTTATATCCTCTAATGTTTTATAATAATTATTTTTGGAGGCTTGTTCCATGATAAAAACAAGGGTATAACGCTTTCTTTTCAAAAATACCAAGTGTGTCCTCTCACCCATTTATAAATGGGAACCCCCTCTCCTCCACTATTCACATTTATAAAATAGATTGATTCTTCATATACCTACCCAAATACCTTACTTAAATCCCTCCCTAAAATAAAAATTCACTTGTTTTATTAGGAATAACTCATATTAAGGTTTTATCAATAACCCCCAAAAGGCTCTCCAAAAGTAGAGGTACTATTATTAAACATGCATATTTGTATAATTTCCTCTTCCACATCCTTCAAAACATCATAAGATATTTTATTATTATAGAAAAGTTATATATTATATAATTAAATGTTATTATTTTAATTAAATAATTGATGTCCATATCCATATCCATCAAAAGAGAAACGAAACCATTGATTGTGTTTATAGTGGACTACTGCCTCCTGAAATGATGAAAAACAGTTTCCCCGACAACCTTTCAAGGCTAAAAATAATGAAAGATTTAATATATATATATATATATAATATTTATAAAATATTATAATTATTTAATTATTATATCGAATAAATTTTTTTACATTCCATTCCATGGGGGATTCAATGACGTCGCTCGTGTGTACGGCGAACTACCACCTCGTGAAGCGATAGGATTCATTGTTCACTAACGCTTTAAATGAAATTGAGTAAGGTTAAAGTTAATTAATATTTGATATATTTATGATATAAAAATAATTATATAAATATAATATGTCCTCTAGCTTCTTACCATCAAATCTGATGGAAAACAATTATATCGTTTGTGTGTATCTGGGGACTAATACCTCAATGTAGCGATGTGATGTGTTATTCATTTTATTTTTTAAATTAGGGTAACAAGGATGAATTTTATTAATATAAATGTTATATATTAAATAATAATAATAATTTAATTATTAATTAATATTTATCTTCCTTCATTATATTGGTAGTGAAAAATGGAAATAACGATGATGTGTACGTAGAGTTTACCGTCTCCATGAATAGTGTTATCCTTTTTCTAACTCCAGCATTAAGAGATTATAATAAATAAATTTATAAGGAATATATATAAATTTTTTATCATTTTTATAATTATAGATATTATTTAACCATGATCTAATTAAATGGTAAAAACTATCGAACTAAAATATACTTGATAGAAGAATAAATTTTCACACGAAACAATGATTTTAAAAATGAATGATAATAAAAAAGTGATAAATTACTATAAGTAAATAATATATGGAATAATATATGTTATTACAGTTCTATAAGAGATTTAAAATTAACCTATATTTACTATATAGGATTTTTAGATATATACAAAGTAATTATAACATGAAGTAAGAGTTTCTCATATCACTTTTACTTTCGTGAGAAATACACCATATCCACCACTTATTATTTTGTGTGGTGTACATAATGTTTTTTTGATATGTTATAGAATGAATATATTTAACTTCATCATATTAAATGTTTCATTAAAATTTATTTATTTCATGGGTATTATGATTTAAAAGTTACCAAAGTGGTAAGTGTTTATTTCCCAAGCGCATCACTATTTTGGATTGATCATGGTTAAGTTTACCTTGGTGGAATTTTTTGATATTTATATCTTAATATAAATTTATTTCTACTCTTCGGTTAATTAATTAATTTTTTCAAGTAATTATATCATTTTCACACACTTTGATACCTAAAATGAATGAGAAAATATATTAAAAAAACTGTCTTCATTTCTCTGTTCGGTAAAAAATATCCATTCTTAAAAAACAATGTATTATAAAAATGTTTTCCAAAACATTTTTAAAATTATCCAATATATTTATTAAATTAATTTTTACCCATGTTTAATTTATTAAAATATTTTTTGAATGTAATCTCATTTTCATTTATAAAAAAAATCTATTATGGATTTTATAGAAAATGTGAAAAGAACCTTTATTTAAAAAATTACGGCATGAATGTGATTTTTTTAGTCATGAATAATCATTGTTTTAACGAATATTTTACAGTTTTTTAAAATTTATCTTCAAATTTAATTAAATTCAAGATATTTTTTGTAATTTTTATTTCAAAATGATTTTCAAAGTGAAATGTTTGTTTTCCTAAAAAATGTAATTAATGACATTTTTATGGTATTTATATTGATCAATAACATAAATCCTTTATATTACATATGATCAACTCATTATATAATCTATTTATATCATCTTTATTAATTAATTGGATGGTTTATGATCAGAATGAGTCAGTATGTATAATTTTATTTCCACTCACTATATTACTCTTGATGGTTAATGATTATGTTTATTTCCATTCACTAGATTAACATTTCATACATTAATTTTTAAATAAGAATATTTTGGTTTATTATGTTTCACCCCCCATATGTGGAATGCATTGTAATTAGAAAATGGTTCATGTGTTCCAATTAAAGATATCCCCTCAATGAATTTGCAAGTCTCATGAGACAAATCTATTAGCCAAATTTGACAGGTCTCTACCCATATATTTAAACTGTATTGTGAATGGTCTTGATAGTATGTATTAGATGTCAAAAATTATGCATTACCTCATTATGATATTTTTTATTGTTGTCCATATGATTATTCAATTAGTTAGAATGTCAATGGATACATTTTATGATTATCTGATTATTTTTAAGGCTTTATTTGACCATCATTTATTTCTTCCATATTATGCTCTGTTTATTGAATAAATTTCCTGTGTTTCTATTATTAACCTTTCAATATAAATTATTATTCTTTATTAATGATATCTTTCATTATATTCTTACACTTAATAAGAATATGATCTTGTACCTTTCTAATATTTTCCCCATGATACCAAGATCTTTTTTGAGATTGATATGCATGGATAAAATATGAAGAATACTAGAGATCTCCATGAAAACCCTTTTTTATATGATGTTATAATTATAATGTGAATTTAAAATATGCATATAGTTTACCAATAATACTAAACTATTATGTACATTGGGTTGTGATTCATTATATCTACTGCCATTATAATAATATAAGAACTATCTTAGGGAGACTGTGGTCAAGGTTATTAAAGATTGAATCAGTGTAAGTTTTTTATAAATCATTGAAAATATATTTAGAATAATATATATTATAGAATATAAAACTATGATGAATATTGAGGATATTTATTTAATAACAACCTAATGTTTTAATTTGGTAGATATTATATGGTTTACCTTTAAAAATATCAACATCTAGTTATTACATGTGTACATGGTTCTAGAAAAAATATACCTTGAGGTAATAACTTCAAAAATGTTGTGACAGTCGTGAATCATATGTTACCCAGTACACGATAATGTGACCTAATTCACACCTCATGGTATAATCTCAAGGAATCTTCATAGAATAATTACAATCATATTTAAAAACCATTATGTAGTATTTTGAAATATTTTATTACTTTGAAACATTCCTAATATGTTTATGATCATGAGACTTCCCATGAATAATGTTTTCAATTTATGTTAATTCTTTCACTAGTATTTGGATTATACATTATTTCTTTGTGATTTTATGATCTAATTTAGTGTATTGTATTTTTTTATAAATGGATTATCGTGTAATTAATGGGATATGTATCAATACACACACCATGTATGAATTACCCTCATGAGAATGATAATGAGGCTAGAGTTGTAGCTATAACAAGATTTAATTAAATTATGACCATATTGGGGAATAAAACTCAGGATATAAGAAATAATTATTATTGTATGCACTATACAGATGATCTACCATGTAGTGTAACAATTTAGACTGATTTTTGTGTTAACAACCTCCATCATTCCATGGGAATAAAAATATATTTGTAGTTAAGAAAAAGATAACTTCATTAGGGAAGATATTTATCACCTTAGGATGTAATGAAATTTTGATGGTGTTCATGGTAGTTTATCATATCTCAGTATATGTGGATCAATTTTATTCATTTATTCAAAACACCAAGGATTAAAAAGAAATATAACACATGGAATGTCATTATTTTAAAATAATCTTCTAGGAAAGTTATTTTCCTCACATAGAATTATCAGATATGGATAGATAATTCTTGATTTTAAGATAATAGGAATATTAATATTTATTTAAGTAAGAATATAACTTCAAATGGTTATAAATCTATGATAGAGACTACATAAATAAAAAAAAAGAGTAATATTGACCATTTATTTGATAAATTAATGCAAATAATTCAATGGGAATTATTCTACCAAAAATTCCCACAATATGGGGGTATTGTATATTATGTTATAAAGTTAAAGAAATAATTCAAAAATTATTATGGATTCGAAGGATAGAATGAGAATACGAAGACAAAATAAAAGAATATGGATAAAGGGAAGAAGGTAAAGAAGGATTTACCAAAATGTGATAATTGTGGTAATAAATACCCAGGTACTTTTTTTGAAGGGAATGGATGTTTTCTATTACTATGGAGAGAAAGTCCACCATTATCATGATTATAATGGAAAGAAATAATTTTAAAATGTTCAATGATTTAGTAATAAGAAGATGGGGAACTGGAAAAATGAATGTCCCAAGCATTAATGTAATACACCCCAAAATAAGCTAATGGATCAAGGTCAAGTTTATTTTATTGATATAACGGAAGTGGAATTATTAATGTTTTTACACTTGGATTCAATAAATATATTTTAGAATTATTTAATCAATAATATTCTTTATATAAGAATCATATAATCTATTAGAATTGTACTACAATACCTTTTCTTTAAGGATTTGAAAGAATATAATGAATAATATTGATAACAACAAAATTTTATTCTATGGAAAATAAATCTTTTTAGAAAACACATGATTGATAGAAGATAACCCTTAATTTGTTTTCATTGTTGATATAATAATGATAAAGAGTTATTTGTGGGATATTATGGGTAAACATGAAATTAGTTAGTGATTTAGGTTATCTTTGTAGGATATTAATAAATGTTTGGATTTTGGGAATATATTAAACCATATAATATTTTATTTTTTGAATCATGCATGTTTTCATTGTGGGTTTACAGTGATCTGGGTTTTCAATTATTTGGAATGCAACCTTAACTTCCACATTGTATTTTTTTGGAATATAATATTTATTTAGTGGTATCCAATTTGATATTTTTGGACTTTGAATTTGGTCAGCCATATTTTGAATGGGACTTATGATTAAATATTTTTGGAATGGATTAAGTTTAAAATTATGAATTATAGGATATCATGTGTGAACCATTTTATCCTTGTAAAATATATAGAGAGATGAGGAATGACTTATCATTCTTTTATTGAGCTAATGATTGGTAAAATGCTAATTTAAGTGCTTCAAGAATTAAAATTTAAAATCGTTATTCATTTCATAGAGTGGGATATGAAGTATAAATTGAGAAAAAAATAAATGAAAACTTGAAATTGTAAGTATATTTTATAGTGTTCTCTATAATAAAGGTAATATAATCCTTAAACATTATAAAAAAGATATTGATAAAAAATATTGTCATATAAATTTCATTTCGATTGAATAATGGTATATTAAATTATCATGAATTTATAGTTGGTGGGAATGAATTGAAAATATATAAATTATAAGAATTATATTTCTTACGCATTCATAAGATAAATTCAATGGTCATCTATATTATTGAAATAAAATAATCACCACTTTATTGAAAAACTAATGTTTACTCGAAAACTTTATTTTTCTAAAAGGTGGCATAATCCCACATTTGACAAATAATTTAAAATTTATTTTCAAAATTTTTATAAAATTTATTGGACTAAAAGAATCATTTTTAAATATAAATTTGAAAATTATGTTTTGGTATATTTTTCATAATTTTCATAAAATATCAGTTTTAATGAATAGTTAAAATTAATAATTTTAATCAAAAATATTAATTTAGTTTAAATTTTTTACATAGTAAAATTATATATAAAATTGTTTTAATGATAAATTATTTAAATAAAATAAAAAATAACTAATTTAGATTGTTGAAATAAATTCCATCTTAAATTCTTATATTATGATATATAAATATTTTTAATGTTTTTCTCCACAAAATATATTTTTTGACGCACATCCTAGTTTATTTTGAAATTGAATTCTGAAACATATTTAAATTTAATTTGCTAAAATTAATTAATTTTTTGGAATCAGAATAATTTATATTTTCTTATATATTTAACTGATTTTTTTTGACCATAATGAAGTGTAAAAAAAAACTAAACACTATGATTAAGGTAAAAATGGGGTTACCATGTATAAACAAAGAAGATAAGGTTAACAACAATCCAACGGCCCGAAGGCCTTCAAATGTTTTTATTATAAGCCAACCCCCTTCTAAGGGAAGAAAGGGAAGAACCCAAACAGACATCATGGACATAAAACAAATCATTACATGAAGGTCAAAAGAGACAAACCAAACATACAACACGGAGCACCCCTCCCTAGCATAAACACATGATAAAACTCTCCATCAATAACATGTGTATCACTTTTTCTTTCAAAAAATATCATGTGTGTCCTCTCCCCCACTTCTAAATTCCACCCTCTCCTCCTTGATTGACAGTTGAACAACACTTTTGATCACAAAATAATTTCACAATTAGATTTATTTAATACATTTACACATACTAGGGGATTTATTATAATTATAAATCCCTCCTATATAGGATTTAGGTATAAACTTAAAGTGGATCTCCGATAAAGAGGTAAAATTATTAAATGTACATATTTGTTTTATTTCTTCTCAAACCTCCTTCAATACTAAATTAACTATGATAATATCAAAAAATAATTATCTAATATATAATTATATCTTATTATTTTAATTATAAAACCTTGATCCATCTTCACTTCAATAAAATTGGAAAAAAAACCGTCAATCATGTGTATAGTGGACTACCACCTCATGAACTGATGAAATTAATTTTATCTAACCACCTTTAAAAGATAGATATAATGATTTATTTTAAAAATTTATAAAAAATTTATGAAATTATCATACATTAAGAACTATGATATCTCTTATAACATTTTACTTTCCATTCTTTGAGGGATACAATAACATTGCTCGTGTATACGACAGACTACCTTTTTGTGAACCGATGTTATTCATTTTTGTATTAAGATTTACATGAAATAAATTAATGTTATTGTGACATAATATATGTGATATTTATTATCTTACCAAACTTCTATAAATATAATATCTCATCTATCTTTTTTACCATCCAATCTGTTGGAAAACAATATTGCCGCTCGTGCACATGTGTAGACAACCCCTCCACGTCGCGATGTGAAATAGTTTTCATTTAATTTTTAATATATTATAATAAATATTTATTTTATAAATAACACTATTTATATCAACTAATAATTATTTTTTATAGTTGAATTAATTTTAATTTTAATTTTGTTCTATCCATCGAGAAATATGGAAACAACGTTCATGCGTACATAGGACCTACCATCTCCATGAACTATATAATCTATTTTATAACTCTAAATTTAATATATTACACTAAATAAATATATAATGAATATATATATATATGTAATATTTATATAATTTTTAAATTAGGGATATTATGTAAAAAATATCAAATTAAATTTTTTCAAATTATAAAAAAACAAACATGAAAAAAAGAAATTATCACACGAATTAATGATTGTTTACAAAGAATTTATAATAAATAGGTGATAAAATACTATAAGTAAATCATATATGAAATGAGATATATTATTATTGTTATGTAATTTATGTATAATCAACCTAGATTTACTATATAAGAGGTTCATACATGTATAAAGGAAGTTGAACCTGAGGTAATGATTTCTCATCTCACATTTACTATTGTGATTCATATACTATATTCACCACTTATTCCTTTTTATAGTTTATATAATACCCTTTAGACATTTTATATCATTAATATATTACTAAAAATGCTATTTGGTGTTTTATTTGAAGATATTTCTTTCATAGGGATTATGATTTTAAATTTATTAATGCGGTAAGGGTTAATTTCAGAATCTCAATATTATTCAATATTGATTATATTTAAGTCTCCCCTGGGGGAATTATTTGATATTTATATATTAACATCAATAATTTTTTCTTGTAATAGGACCATTTCCCCAACCCTCTATACTTAAAATTCTAGAATTTTTTTTAAAAATCCTACATTATTTTTCTCTTCGATCAAAAATATATTTTCTTAGAGAGCTATGTATTATATAAATGATTTAAAAATTGTTTTTAAAATTCTTTAAATTATTTATCAATGAATTTTTTTCACATTGTTTTGTTTTATAAAAAATAATTTAATATAAATCTTTATTCCATTTTCCTATCAATTTCAATATTTATTTTACCAAAAATATAATTGGAACCATTGATTTAATATATACAACTTGAGAAAAATTTTACTCCATCATAACCAATAATTTTTTTTAAAATAGTTTATAATGATTCAAAGGTCATATTTAAATAAAGTTATTTCCAAAATAGTTTTTTAACTTTTTGTTTCAAAAATATCTTCAATGTGAAAACATTATTTCATTTGAAATTTTTTTAATGACATTTTATTATATTTATATTGATTAATGACATAAAACCATTATTGTACTTGTTATCCATTAGAAATATGTTGTATTAATATAATAATTATTATTTATTTTTATGTTTTATTATTATTTTGACTAGAGATATATAATTTTATTACCATTAACCATATTATTCTGGATGGTTTACAAGTATATATATTTTGATGGGGGAAAATATAAATATTTTGTATGTTATTTTCTCAATATGAATGTTATTGTTGATTATGTTTCAACCCCATAATACGAGGAATGAATTGGATTTAGTATATGATCGTTGGGGTCTAGTTATATATATATCATCAATGCATCAATAGGTAATATGAAAAAAATTAGTTGGCCAACTTAGATTGGTTTCTACCCACATATTTAATCTATCTTTTGAAAGGTATTGATAGTATTTTTTAGATATCCTATACTATGAATTCCATTATTATGGTATCACTTATTGAGGTCTTTGTGATTATAAAATTAGTTAGAATATCCATGGATGAGTTTCAAGAGTAAGTGATTATTTATATGGATTTCTTTAACCATAGTTTATCCATCTATATAATGATCAGTTTATTAATTAAAAGGCATGTGTTTCAGTTATTTACCTTGCTATATTGGTTATGATTATTTATTCACAATATATTCCATTGTATTTTTACCCTTACTGAGCATTTGATTTCCTTGTTTTCTTATGTTTTATTGTACCCATGATACTAGGAAGTGTTTTTTGTTTAATATGAAAAGATATTCTATGAGGAATAATAGAGTTCTCAAAGAAAATGTTTTTAGTATTTGATTTTTGAAAATTAAATATAAATTAAAATATGTATCTTGTTTACTAAGACTACTAAACTATTCTATCCATCAGGATATGATTCCTTGTATATTTTAAAAATTTAAAAATGTATCCACTAGATCTAGGATTATGGGGTTGGGGTCTCAACATACCAAATTACCTTCAAATTAATTGCAGAATAATAACTTCGTTGGTATATACATGTGGAATACATCCACCACTGTGGGATTAAATTTTTTTCTCATTAATATTCTACATTTTTGGTAATAAATAATTTTCTAATGAATATATATGACATATATGATAATATAATGATTCTATAAAGGTTTAATGTGATTTAGATTTCATTATTTTTACCCTTTAATGTAAATACAAAGAAATTACATTTATTGTTTTTAATTATATGGGAATCTTTCGAGACTGAAAAATCTAACGGTGCGTGATTCCGAGGCCCGGAGTGCCCAAAATGATCCCTCAAAGTTTTGTTAAGCTTTAATTAGCGCACATAAGTAGTGTTCATGGAAAAGTGGAATAAATCCTAAACGATTACTCATATCAGAAATCTAAGGGCACCGTTGCAGTTAGGATGGTGGGTTTACCCTAGGCGTGACTTAAGTTTAGTCGGCACGGGCCTCCGGTGAGAAAACCCAAAAATGGCATAACCGTAAATAAAATAATTAAATAAATTATTTTATTTTTCAAATTCTTATAACTGACAAATGGTAGCTCGAATTGAAAATCTGAGACCACCGCTGAACTCGTGGGGTCTTGAGTTACTTAAGAAAATACTAACTTTGGCCGGTGTAGGCCACCGATGAATGTTAGTTTTCGGCCGTAAATAAAATAATAAATAAAAATTATTTTATTGTAAAATTAATAACATTTAAATGGTAACTCAGATTGGAAATACAAGATTACCGCTTGGTTCGTTGGGGCGTGTTTCACTTGGGCATAGACTAACCTCGACCTACGTGGGTTGAGGGTGACTATTAATATTTTCCCAAACTTTTTTTCTGGTACGTTTAGAAAATGCGCAAGTGGCGTTTTGTAAATTTTGAACCGGTGCTCGGAATTAAAATCAGAGGACACCGTTGAACTCACAACATCAGTATTTTCTTAAGGATACATTCACCATGACCTAAGTTGGTTGAGGGCGAAAGTTAGTTTTCATGTTTTTCATGCGAAAAAAATAAAGAACAACTTTTTTTTTATTTTTAACCTCCCAATTGAATGTTTGGAGGTGGGGACTGCCAAGATAGAAAACTAGAATTTTTGAATTCATGGTGGTTGGGAACACCTGAAACCCTCTTTAATATGGGGCAGTCCATTGGGAAACCACCCATTTAATTGCGAAAATGTAAATTAAATGTCTTGACTTTCAAATACTAAGTTACAGCATCATTGGATTCAAGAAAGTTCTTATTAAACGAAACTTTGTAAATTCCAAAATTGTTACATACCATACCACTCTATTATTTATATAGAGATTGGGGGGGGGGGATTTGGAATGACTTCACCAAGAAACAAACCTCTGGTAAAGTTCTGTGACGCTCGACACTTAGAAGATGAAGCCGACCTAGCGGGAGGCCACAGACGACATCAAACCACCAATGGGCGATGTGCAAGTGGCGTCTTTGGGAGATAGTTACGGGAACTAATAACACGTTACACCAGAAAGCATAGATGATTCTATGACGTTCGAGGTAGGGGGTTATTTCATTTGAGTGATTTTGATTTCCCCTACCTTGTTCTTGAATTTATACGAAGAACGTGGGTCGACCGACTAATGGGTTTTCCCATGATTCTTCCATCTATGTGGGAGGTTGTTTCAGGGTATATTGTAGGGTTTGTTGTTTATTTATAACCCCTTAACCATTCTTGACATTATTTGTGATTCAAGAATTATTTGAGCCACTTACTACCGCCCTAACTCAGAGGGTGAAGGCCAAGCAAACATGGACGGACCTCTGCGCAATTTTTTTTTGATTATTGTTGTGTTATTCACGATGGAGAATGATGGAGACCGACACTTGAGGGGATCGAGAATGGTGACCGACAGCACGGCTGGCCACGAAGAAGGCGATGTCGTGACCGCGCCGTCAGAGAAGGGTTGCGGCAGAGCAAGGGCGATGGCCGACCACATGAATGGGACGGCGGCACGAGTCTGCGCTGCCCATCGAGTGAGAGTCACGGCCTTGTGCCATTGAGGCAAAGGGAGGGTGGCCTGTAACATACCAAGGTTTTCTAAAAATAAATTGAAAATTATTGAATTTTTTTTTAAGTTATATATTTATAAGTATCCTTGAAACATAATTTTATTTCTTCTATGTTTTGAATTTCAAGAAACTGTCATCTACAATTGTGTTCAGTATGTTATTTAGAGTCTGATGAAACAAACTTGTTTTTTTGGTGAATTTTAACATAACCTTATGAATAGTAATATGAATAGAAATATGACCTCATGAATAGTAAATAATAATATTATTTTATTTTCCCAAGGCAATAGGATAATGGGATCTTAATTAATTTTCCAATGTTACATAAAACTAATTGCAATTCAATATTGTTATTTTTCGAATTAACTATGACCTTATTTAAAAATTAAATTAATAATATTTAGAAAATTATTTTTGAAAAATGGAGTTCATTTTTTAATTCTACACGTCAAAAAATCATTGGGGTAAATTTTTGGTATTTTTCTGAAACTCTTGAATTTTCAGTGAATAGTGAAATACGAAAAAATACCGTATAATCAATTTATCAAAAAATGCACTATTTATGACATCATAAGTGATGAAAGGCCACTTGCTTCGAACTCACATGATATTATCACTATTTAGGGCCACTTGATTTGAGATTATTTATAGTCTTGATAAAAATATTATAATAATGATTAAAATAATCTAAAATACTTCCCCCCCCTCCACTATAAATACCACCCTCACTCCCCTCTTCCTCCCACACCTCTCAAGCCTGGATAATTGTCTAATTTCTACCAAATTCCCTACCCAATCTTCTTCCCCACGTCCTAGAGCTTCTGGTCTCACCAAAATACCAAAATCAAAGCCCTTAAGAAGGATCTCAAGGAGAAGAGATCAAGAGGTAAACAACCTCTTTTATTTTCTTTCTTTTCATTCATTTTTTGTTATTCTCTTCCATTCCCTTTGTCTTGTGTTGGGATATTTCATTAAATATTCCCCCATTACTGTACATATCTTTTATTATTGATGATATATTCCATTCCTCTCATCAATCTTGTTTTTATGAAATTTTAAGAGACGCCGTTCGGCTGCCGAATTTTCGTGAGAAATTTCTCAAGATTTTCTTTTATTTCATGATTTGTTTTTCTTATTTCCTCACTCCCTCTTATCCAAGAGACATGAAATCTCCAGAATCATGTATATTCATTATGTTCTCATGATTATGGAAAATTTCTCATCAGTATTCTTCTCCTCTTCCACTTATTTAAAGAATCAAAAAACATTGTCCATTTGTGTCGAATTACCGACATCGTGGATGATGTATTTTCAATTTCCACTAATTCTTTCAAGTCTGGTCATGAAACCATTTATATGGTTGAACCAGGTTATAATATATGTTTTATGACCCATATATGGTTCTGGAATTCTTTTGTACTCATGGTTCTAATTTAAAAGACAAAATGATGTTGTTATTATCAAAGAACCACTAAAATGATCTAAACGAACATCATTAATGTTTTAACTTATAAGTCATTCTAATATAAATAATAAAAGTGATAAATGGTATAAATTATGGTACTGAAAATATGTAAATACTACTCCATTCCAATTCTGGAGTTTCACTTCCAATCAAAATGAACGATTCATCCTGAACCGATCGTAGAAATCACAAAAGAACTCACCCAAAATAATGCAAGGAACAAAATACTAACAATTAAGGGGTGAAATGAGGTTATGAAATGACCATATAAGATGTTATAAACATGAAAATGTTTCTGTAAAATACTAATAACACTCTTTTAACCATTATAAATGAGGTTTTAACAAGTTTTGAGTAAGAAAAGCTTAAGGTAAGGGAATTCTTAACCCGATTTTTATTCTTTGGGTTAACCTTCTAATTTAATATTTATGGGCTATTTAAATTGTTTTTGGGTTCTGTTTATATTATGTTTCATTATGTGTATTTACAGATTATATACATATTCCATCCACTCTATTAAGTCTCACTTCAAGAATATTATGTTTATAAGGGACTTTTCTTCTAAAATATTCTTTTAAAATTCTATTTTACAAGATTCAAAAGCAATGTTTTTATGCTATTATTTATGTTGTATGAATATGTTTTGGTTATTGGGAATTGTTTATAATTAAGGGTGGGACCTATATTTCCCTCCAATTCATTGGGTATGAGTTAGTTGGAGGTCGGACGTATGGTTACTCCACGTGTAACTGCGATGGTTACACAAAGTATGGTAGCCGTGAGGGTTACAAATTTTATGGTAGCCAAGATGGTTACAAGATTATGTAAGTAATGCCCCAAGATACCCCTATGATTATATTTATGTTTGTGTGGATCTTGTGTAAATATCATGTTACACGAAGTAAGTATTTATGGGTGGAAATCATGCCTTTTGAATATGTTTTCATACGTTATGAGTATTCATGGAAGAATGTGATTTTTCTTTCTTTTTCATACCTTACTGAGCTTTTGTGCTCATCCCAAGTTTTTAAATTATTTTTCACAGGTTAATGGATGAGTAATACAAGGAAGGAAGACATTTTAAATGTTGAAGAATTGTCAAGGAGTCTTGTTTTATGTTTTAATGTTTTATATTCTTAGGAAAATGGAAACTGATTTTATGGTATCCACTATGTAACAATGTGTAATGTTATGAATGTTTTGTCTTAATTATCTAAAGCTCTAAACTTGAAAACATACTCAATGTAAAAGGAAGTGTTTTATTGAATAAATTCAAGATTATGTATGTAAGAAGTGTGGGTTGTTATAGTTAGTATCAGAGGATGGTTTAGATAACTTTAGGGGTTTGGGTGATGCTAATAGAATACCATAAATGATATTCACTATATGTTTAATTTGTTATTGCATTTAAAGATTACCATGTTCTTCATCTAAGAAATTTTTGTTTAGAATGGTTGTCCGCAGAAGGAACATGGATGCTGAAGAGGAGAGGCACCGACATAATGACATCCTTCCTGATCTACATCTGGGAATGGTAGAGATTGGAACTGAGTAGTTTGTGACAGTAATGGCTCAGCTAACGTAGGCAATAAATGGTGGTGGCATCCATGCAAGAGAACAAATAGAGGTACCCCAACGAAACATGATAGTGGTGGAACATTTTATGAGACAACATCCTCCTGCATTCAATGGATCTTCTGACCCAGTGGCAGCAGAAGGATGGATTAAAGCCCTTGAAAATATATTTGATGTTATGGGATGTTCGGACAATCAAAAGGTAAGTCTTTCCATTTATCATTTTGAAGGGGACTCTGATCAGTGGTGGTCAATGGTAAGGAATATCAGGGGTAGAGAGGATTTTGATGCCTTAGTGTGGGATGAATTTAAGTCTTTTTCTTGAAAAATATTTTCCTAAGGTTGTGTGACTTAGAATGGAGAAGAAATTCCTTGAATTGAAACAGATGGAGGAAGATTCAGTGGCTATGTATGAGGTGAACTTCACCCGACTGGCGAGGTATGCTCTAAATATTATTCTGGATCTCGATAGAAAAATCAACCGCTCTTACTCAGGATTGAAGCCAAGGTATCAAATGGCGTTGGCCTCCCGTGAATTCAAAAGTTATGAGAAACTTTTCCGATGTGATGAGAGGGTAGAGATGGAGTTTGCTGACGATCACATGCATTTTGGAAACAAAGAGAAGAAGAAGTCCAGTTGGCAAGCATTGGGTAAGAATCAACTAAAGAAATCTGATGGTAAGAAAATCCAGTTTCCAGTTTGTGAAAAGTGTGGCAAGAAGCACCCTGGGGAATGTCTTATCAAAATTGGGAAGTGTTTTAAATGTGGTAAGTTTGGACATATGGCCCGAGATTGCAATGAAAATGATCCAAAGACTAATCCTAATAAGCAAACTGTAAAGTGTTTTAAATGTGGTGAGATGGGTCACTATGAAAATGCTTGTCCAAAGAGGGATCTAAATGATGCAAAGAAGCCAGACTACAAGAAGAAAGGTGTAGTGAGATCCTTTGCGACTACGTCAATAGGTGTTGGGACATCCAATGAAGTTGTATCAGGTACTTTGTTTGTTCACTCAGATTTTGCTAAAGTTTTGTTTGATACGGGGTCTACACATTCCTTCATATCTGAAAATTTTTCTAGTAAATTGGAAATATCACCTCAAAAAATGAGACCTGAACTTGTTGTTAAAACACCAGGGGGAAATCTTATAACAAAGAGGAATTATAAAAATATTTCTATTGTGGTATGTGGAAAGAATTTACCTGCAAACCTTGTTGTTTTACCGTTAGTCAAGTTTGATGTTATTCTGGGGATGGACTGGCTTTCTGATTATCATGCTAAGATTGACTGTAGAGCTAAAGAAGTTGTTTTTCAGAAAGAGTTTCAGTTTGTATACAAGAATGAAACCATACAATTGATAACATATCAGGAAGCTGAGAAACTAATGAAAGATAGAAATGAAAGTTATCTTTCTCATATTGTTGAAAACAAGGGAACTATTCAAATTAATGATGTGTCAGTGGTAAATGAATACCTTGATGTTTTTCCTGAGAAGTTACCCAGTGTCATACATGAACGAGAAGTCGAATTAACAATTGACTTAGTTCCTAATGCTAAGCCAATTTCAAAACCCCCATATCGTATGGCTCCAATATAACTTCTTGAATTGAAAAATCAGTTGCATGATTTTCTTGTCAAAGGCTTCATTCGTCCCAGCACTTCACCATGGGGAGCCCCTGTTTTGGTTGTTAAAAAGAAAGATGGTTCCATGAGACTTTTCATTGATTATTGAACTTTGAATAACATCACTGTTAAAAACAAGTATCATTTGCCTCATATTGATGACTTGTTTGATCAGCTCTAGGGAGCTCAGTACTTTTCCAAAATTGACTTGAGATCCGGATACCATCAGCTGAAGGTGAAGGAGGATGACATCCCGAAAACATCCTTTCGTACTAGATATGGGCATTATGAATTTTTTGTTATGCCATTTGGGTTAACTAATTCACCTTATATATTCATGAATCTTATGAATAGAGTATTTCATGAGTTCTTGGATAAGTTTGTGGTTGTATTTATTGATGACATTATGGTTTTTTCTAAAAATAAAGAGGAGCATGAAAAACATCTAAGGGTTGTTTTAAAAACTTTAAAAGAAAAGAAACTATATGGAAAATTCAGAAAGTGTGATTTTTGGTTGCAACCGATTTCTTTTATTGGGCACATTGTAAATAAGGATGCAATAACAGTTGATCCTGCCAAAACAAAAGTAGTTGATGAATGGCCAAGACCCAAAAATGTTACAGAGATTCGTAGTTTTCTGGGATTAGCAAGTTATTACCGACAGTTTGTTAAGAACTTTGCATGGTTATCTAGCCCGATAAATAAGTTAACATGGAAAGGGGTTAAACTTGTTTGGACAGGGGAATGTGATGTTTTTTTTCAGGAACTAAAGAAAAAATTGGTGAATGCTCCAGTTTTGGCCTTACCTTCCGGAAATGGTGAGTTTTTCATCTACAGTGATGCTTTTTTGAAGGGACATGGTTGTGTTTTAATGCAGAATGATCAGGTAATTGCCTATGCTTCGAGACAACTTAAACCTCATGAGCTAAATTATACCACACATGATTTGGAATTGGCAGCTGTGATTTTTTGCTTTGAAAATTTGGAGGCATCATCTATACAGAACCAAATGCCAAATATATACTGACCATAAAATTCTAAAGTATATATTCACTCAGAAGGAATTAAACATGAGGCAGAGAAGATGGCTAGAACTGATAAAGGATTATGACTGCACGATCAATTACCATCCTGGAAAAGCAAACAATGTAGCAAATGCCTTAAGTAGAAAAAATCATGCATCATTAACCATGCTACGTTTGGAACATGATCCCTTGATTAATGATTTGATGAATTTTGGATTGGAAGTTGTTGGTGCAGGGAATACCTCTCTTTTGTTTCAGGTTTCAGTGGAGTCTTCATTGTCAGACAGAATTAGGAAAGCGCAGAGGGAAGACCGTGAGCTACAGAAAAAGGTAGAATTGGTTAAAATGGGTAAGTTGACAGAATTTAATCTTGATAAATATTGTGTTTTATGATTTGGAAAAAGGTTGTGTGTTCCTTGTGATTCCCAGTTGAAGAAAGAATTGTTGTGTGAAGCTCATAGTTCTCCATTTTCTGTTCATCCTGGAAGTACAAATATGTACAGAGACCTTCGAGAGTATTATTGGTGGAATGGGATGAAAGAGGATATTGCTAATTTTACAATTAAATGTTTGACATGTCAGCAGGTTAAAGCAGAGTGGCAGTTACCGAAGGGTATGTTTCAGCCTTTTCCAGTGCTAGAGTGGAAATGGGAGAATATATCCATGGATTTTGTGGTGGGACTACCAAAGACTTCTCAAGGTAACAATGTGATTTGGGTTATTTTTGATTGGCTAAGAAAGTCTGCACATTTTCTTTCTATTCGAGATACAATTACATTAGATCAACTTTCTCGATTGTACCTCAAGGAGATTGGCAGGTTACATGGAGTTCCTCTTACCATTGTGTCTGACCGAGATCCCAGGTTCAATTCTAAATTTTGGAAGGGACTTCAGAAGTCATTGGGCACAGAGTTGAATTTTAGTACAGTTTTTCATCCTCAATCAGATGGGCAGTCAGAACGAACGATTCAAACTTTGGATGATATGCTTCGAGCTTGTTCAATGGACTATCAGGGAAGTTGGGATCAACATCTTTCATTAGTTTAGTTTTCTTATAATTACAGTTTCCATTCCACTATTCAGATGGCACCTTTTGAGGCCATGTATGGAAAGCGGTGTCAGACTCCTGCGTTTTGGGATGAAGTCGGTGAATGAAAGTTGATGGGGCCAGAATTAGTAGAAGAAGTGGCTGAGAATGTGAGGATGATCTAACAACACATGAGGACAGCTCAGAGAAGGCAGAAAAGTTATGCAGATACCAGAAGGAAAGACTTCTCTTTTGAGGTAGGTGACCATGTTTTCCTTAAAATCTCTCCTAGGAAAAGTGTGATGAGTTTCGGTAAGAAAGGGAAAATAAGTCCACGATTCATAGGTCCTTTTGAAATCTTGGATAAAGTTGGAACAGTTGCATACCGCGTAGCTTTTCCTCCGAGCTTGTTTCAGGTACATAATGTTTTTCATGTTTTGATGTTGAGAAAGTATGTTCCAGATTCATCACATGTCTTGAGTCCGGAAGTAGTTCAACTAGCAGAGAACCTTTCTTATGAAGAAAAACCGGTTTAGATTCTTGATCGAAGAGAACAGGTATTGCGAAATAAGGTAATCCACCAGGTAAAGGTTTTGTGGGGAAACCACATGGTTGAAGAAGCAACATGGGAGTCTGAAAATGCTATGAGGGAAAAATACCCTCAGTTGTTTAATAATTAAATAAAATTGCAAGGACGTAATTTCAAGAAGGTGGGGATAATGTAACATCCCAAGGGTTTCTAAAAATAAATTGAAAATGATTGAAATTTTGTTTAAGGTATATATTTATAAGTATCCTTGAAACATAATTTTATTTCTTATATGTTTTGAATTTCAAGAAACTGTCATCTACAATTGTGTTCAGTATGTTATTTAGAGTATGATGAAACAAACTTGTTTTTTGGTGAATAGTAACATACCATTATGAATAGTAATATGAATAGTAATATGAATAGTAATACGACCTCATGAATAGTAAATAATAATAATATTTTATTTTCCCAAGGCAATAGGATAATGATATCTTAATTAATTTTCTAATGTCACATAAAACTAATTGCACTTCAATATTGTTATTTTTCGAATTAACTGTGACCTTATTTAAAAATTAAATTAATAATATTTAGAAAATTATTTTTGAAAAATGGAGTTCATTTTTGAATTCTACATGTCGAAAAATGGTTGGAGTAAATTTTTGGTATTTTTCTGAAACTCTTGAATTATCGGTGAATAGTGAAATACGATAAAATACCGTATAATCAATTTATCAAAAAATGCACTATTTATGACATCATAAGTGATGAAAGGACACTTGCTTCAAACTCACATGATATTATCACTATTTAGGGCCACTTGATTTGAGATTATTTATAGTCTTGATAAAACTATTATAATAATGATTAAAATTATCTAAAATACCTCCCCTCCTCCACTATAAATACCACCCTCACTCCCCTCTTCCTCCCACACCTCTCAAGCCTTGATCATTGTCTAATTTCTGCCAAATTCCCTCCCCAATCTTCTTCCCCACGTCCTAGAGCTTTTGGTCTCATCAAAAGACCAAAATCAAAGCCCTTAAGAAGGATCTCAAGGAGAAGAGATCATGAGGTAAACAACCTCTTTTATTTTCGTCCTTTTTTTCATTTTTTGTAATTCTCTTCCATTCTCTTTGTCTTGTGTTGGGATATTTCATTATATATTTCCCCCTTCCTGTCTATATCTTGTACGAATGATGATATATTCCATTCCTCTCATCAATCTTGTTTTTATGAAATTTTAAGAGACGTCATTAGGCTGCCGAATTTTCGTGAGAAATTTCTCAAGATTTTCTTTTATTTCATGATTCATTTTTCTTCTTTCCTCACTCCCTCTTATCCAAGAGGCATGAAATATCCAGAATGATGTATATTCATTATGTTCTCATGATTATGGAAAATTCCTCATCATTATTCTTCTCCGCTTCCACTTATTTAAAGAATCAAAAAACATTGTCCATTTGTGTCGAATTACCGACATCGTGGACGATGTATTTTCAATTTCCATTAATTCTTTCAAGTCTGGTCATGAAACCATTTATATGGTTGAACCAGGTTATAATATATGTTTTATGACCCATATATGGTTTTGTAATTCTTTTTTACTGATGGTTCTAATTTAAAAGACAAAATGACGTTGTTATTATCAAAGAACCACTAAAATGATCTAAATGAACATCATTAATGTTTTACCTTATAAGTCATTATCATATAAAGCATAAAAGTGATAAATGGTATAAATTATGGTACTTGAAATATGTAAATACTACTCCATTCCAATTATGGAGTTTCACTTCCAATCAACAAGAACGATTCATCATGAACCGATCGTGGAAATCACAAAAGAACTCACCCAAAATAATGCAAGGAACAAAATACTAACAATTAAGGGGTAAAATGAGGTTATGAAATGACCATATAAGATGTTATAAACATGAAAATGTTTCTGTAAAATACTAATAACACTATTTTAACCAATATACAGGAGGTTTTAACAAGTATGAAGTAAGACAAGCTTAAGGTAAGGGAATTCTTAACCCGATTTCCATTCTTTGGGTTAACCTTCTAATTTAATATTTATGGGCTATTTAAATTGTTTTTGAATTATGTTTAAATTATGTTTAATTATGTGTATTTACAGAGTATATACATATTCCATCCACTCTATTAAGTCTCACTTCAAGTATATGATGTTTATAAGGGATTTTTCTTCTAAAATCCTCTTTTAAAATTCTGTTTTACAAGATTCGAAAGAAATGTTTTTATGCTATAATTTATGTTGTATGATTATGTTTTGGTTATTGGGAATTGTTTATGATGAAGGGTGGGACCTATATTTCCCTCCAATGCATTGAGTATGAGTATGTTGGAGGTTGGTCGTATGGTTACTCCACATGTAACTGCGATGGTTACACAAAGTATGGTAGCCGTGAGGGTTACAAATTTTAAGGTAGCCAAGATGGTTACAAGATTATGTAAGTAATTACCTAATATATCTCTATGATTATATTTATTTTTGTGTGGATCTTGTGTAAATATCATGTTACATGAATTAAGTATTTATGGTTGGAAAGCATGTCTTTTGAAAATGTTTTCATACGTTAGGAGTATTCATGGACTAATGTGATTTTTCCTTTTTTTCATACCTTACTGATCTTTTGTGATCATCCCAAGTTTTTAAATGATTTTTCACAGGTTAATGGATGATTAATACAAGGAAAGAAGACATGTTAAATGTTGAACAATTTTCAAGGAGTCTTGTTTTAAGTTTTAATGTTTTATATTCTGAGAAAAATGGAAACTGATTTTATGGTATCCACTTTGTAACAATGTGTAATGTTATGAATCTTTTGTATTAATTCTCTAAAGCTCTAAACTTGAAAACATACTCAATGTAAAAGGAAGTGTTTTCTTGAATAAAATCAAGATTATGTATGTAATAAGTGCGGGTCGTTATACGGCCTGCCAAGCCGGCTGACGATGAAGGTGCGGCACACGACGCGCCACATCAAGAAGGCGGTAGGCCGTCCGGCCAGACACAACAGGCCGTCACACCACACCGCGCGCCGCACCGCACCGCGTGCCGCACCACACCATGGGCTACCGCGTCGCGGGCCGGGTGAGACCCATCATGCCAGGATGGCCCCAACGGGCTGGGCTGGACCCAGTGAGCTGGACCAGACCTAGCGGGCTAGGTCGGGCTGGGTCGGTTCGACTGGGTCAGACCAGACCTAGACCAAATCTGACCCATTTTGCTCTTTTGGCCATATCCTGAGCTATGAGCGTCCATTTGACAAATCTTCAGCAGCCCCAGAAACCTTGGAGTGAGATGGTAATTTTTGTATAACCCATTTTAGTTTTAGATAAAGTTGGGGAATGGATGGGTTGTATCAAACACGAATCCAACGAGGCCCTCGGGACTAAAATGCCAATAATTTATGGACCAGACATCCTATTGATGTACCGTCTATTGCGTTGAGACCGCTTTTACATGGAATTCCTTTGGGATTATTCTTCATGAGACTTTTTGGTAGTTGGAGTACCGACCTGTGACTTGAGGATCAGATCCTCCGAGAATCAATCGAGCATAGTGTGGGAACCTTGTAGATGGTTGTAACATGAGAAAGGGATCCTTTGTGGGTCTGTGCTTGGGATATTTTGTGGGTCTGTGTCCGAGATTCTAACTTGGATCCACTCTAGGAATCCACACGGTACTACTCTAGGATCCTATGTGGGTCTGCTATACTAGGATCCTATGTGGGTCTAATGATGTATGAGGATCCTACGTGGGTCTGTTGTACTAAGATCCTATGTCGGTCTAATGATGTACTAGGATCCTACGTGGGTCTTCTATACTATGATCTTGTGTGGGTCTGATGATGTACTAGGATTTTGTGTGGGTCTGCTGTACAAGGATCATGTGTGGGTCTGATGATGTACAAGGATCTTGTGTGGGTCTGTTGTACTAGGAACCTGTGTGGGTCTAATGATGTACTAGGATCCTATGTGTGTCGGCTGTACTAGCATCCTCTATGGGTCCGATAATGTACTAGGATCCTATGTGGGTCTGATGATTTTGGATCCTACGTGGGTCTGCCTCTTAATAGAGTAAGATGATCCAGTAGTTACATCTAATCATCTCTACTACTGTACCTAAGTTATACCAGGTGTGAGATGCGTCCTTACCTTTGTGGTGATGCCTTTGTTGTATTATTTGGTGTGGCGTACCTATGTGGTACTTTCCTTCATGGTGAAACCTTTGTGGTATTCTTTTGTGTGGTGTACCTTTGTGGTACTTTCCTTCGTGGTGATACCTTTGTGGTATTCTTCTGTGTGGAATACCTGTGTGGTACTTTCCTTCGTGGTGAAAGCTTTGTGGTATTCTTCTGTGTGTCATACCTGTTGGTCGGAGTGGATACTCAAGAGGGGGGGGGGGGTGAATTGAGATCCAATTAAAATTTCTGTTAAAAACAATTTCTATTAAAATCCCCCCAATTTCAAAAACAAATTAAACTGTAGTGAATTTATACAGATTATAAAGGTTCAATTAGTTTCTCAAAGATTGATTAGTTCTCAGTTAACTTAATCTTATGATTAAATTAACTTTTGAAACTAACTTACTGGTTTACAATAAATATAAACACATGCGAGTTTAACTATCAAAGTAGATTTGAAAATAAATTATATTTCAAAGTAATAGCAGCGGAATATGAAATAAATATATATAGTATGGATATAAACTTTAACTAAAAACACAGAGGAGTTAACCAAGAGGTTCAGTCTCAAGCCGAGACTTAGTCCTCTCAAAAGTTTATAAAGATGATCCACACCCTGGATCGGGGTTCAACAGTTTACAACTGTCCAGGTCCAAGACCTCTACCACTGTTATTCGTGGGAAACAAAACAACATCAACCAGCTGTCCAGGTCACACACGACCTCTACCACTATCCACAGAGGGCAATAAAGTATAAAAAAAGGTTTTCTGAGGATTTTCAGATCCTCCAGTTAGAGTACAGTAGTCAGTGTTTGTGTTTAATACAGCAGATAACACACATTGCTCAAAATGTAGAATAAATGAATCATAGAGCAGAGAAGTAGAGTTTAGAAATGGCTCTGGTGATTTCAGTGCAGCTCTGGACTCTTTTGGATTTGATCAGAAGTAATTCTGAGTCCTCTTCTCGTTTTTGTTTGAGAAGCAGAGTGTCGTATGCTTCAGGTTCATAGGCAGTGAGATGTAGTCGATGAAGTTCTTCAATGTTCTTTTGTATGCACAGAACTCTTCTTGAGTAGGCTTGATTATGTATGAGGTTCTATGTAATCTCTTGATATGTATATTCTATTATTCTTGGTTCTTCCTCCTTTTTCTTCTTGTATATCTCGTGTGTTCTCTTTTTTCTTTCTTCTTCTTCTGTTTGCTTCTATATTTCCAGCAGCAGAATCTTCTTGTATTTATGCCACGTGCTTCGGAAGACAGAAAAGGTTTCCTTTCCGCAGGTACGAGGTACAGTTTCCTAACATCTGAAAATCTTTATTAATTAATTGACAGAGCATTAAAATATACCTGATATGACTGTTGGTTAGATAAATAAAGATAAAGATAATGAAATTCAAACAGTTGTTTATGACTATCGATGAGTTCAAGTGATCGGTAGGTCATCAGCATCGGTGGCTAGACATTGGTGTGTCCTGACCAGTGACTCAGATGATTAGCATCAGTGTGTTATTTGATCGGTGACTCATTTTCATCGGTGTATCATTCGATTAGCATCGGTGAGTCAGATTGATCAGCATCGGTGAGTCAGATTGATCAGCATTGGTGACTCAGATTGATCAGCATCGGTGAGTCAGATTAATCATCATCGGTGAATTATATTGATCAGCATCGGTGACTCAGATTGATCATCATCGGTGAGTCAGATTGATCTGCATCGGTGACTTAGATTGATCAGCATCGGTGACTCAGATTGATCAGCATTGGTGAGTCAGATTGATCAGCATCAGTGACTCAGATTGATCGGCATCGGTGAGTCAGAGTGATCAACATCAGTGACTCAGATTGATCGGTGACTCATTTGCATCGGTGTATCATTCGATCAGCATCGGTGAGTCAGATTGATCA
Organism: Viscum album; assembly: GCA_963277665.1. NCBI lineage: Eukaryota > Viridiplantae > Streptophyta > Magnoliopsida > Santalales > Viscaceae > Viscum > Viscum album. The sequence continues at coordinate 696,515,503 of OY728157.1, forward strand.
GCATCGGTGAGTTAGATTGATCAGAATCAGTGACTCAGATTGATCATCATCGGTGACTCAGATTGATCAGCATCGGTGAGTCAGATTGATCAGCATCAGTGACTCAGATTGATCAGCATCGGTGACTCAGATTGATCAGCATCGGTGAGTTATATTGATCATCATCGGTGACTCATATTGATCGGCATCGGTGAGTCAGAGTGATCAGCATCGGTGACTCAGATTGATCGGCGACTCATTTGCATCGGTGCGACCGTTGTCTTGATATTGGGTCGGTGCGACTGTTGCCTTGATATTGGATCGGTGCGACCGTTGTCTTGATATTGGATCGGTGCGACCGTTGTCTTGATATTGGATCAGTGCGACCGTTGTCTTGATATTGGATCGGTGCGACCGTTGTCTTGATATTGGATCCGTGCGACCGTTGTCTGTTTGATCCAGAAGACTTCCAAAATACTTGTAAATCAATAAAAACATAGATAAAAACATGATAGAAGATTCACTAATAGATTGTGATTAAGTTTATGAGAAATCCAACCGGATTAAATAATAGCGATTTGTGATTATTAAAACAACAATCATAGGAATGAATTCAGTAATCTTCCAGAGGTCTCAACAATCTCCCCCTTTTTGATAATCACAAATCAAAAACAAAAAAGACAATAATAAAAAACATAATGAGATATAAATCTCCCCCTGAAAATAAATCTCCCTCATAGATATTAATCTCCCCCTTAGAGATTGATCTCCCCCTTAGAGATTGATCTTCCCCATATATATACATCCTTCTACCCCATATATATACATCCTTCTCCCCCTTTGTGATAATCAAAAAAGGATGGAAAACATACAAATAAGAGAGTAAAAAAGAAGGCAACATAAAGAATAGAGAGAGAGAGAAAAATATATTTTATAAAGTACAGAAGATTATAACCAACACATAGTTCACCCGATCAAAAACAATACACAACTATTTCTGGGGATACAAAGGTGATTTTACTTTGTCTTTGGGATCAATAGAGGGTAAGGTGGAAGACTTAGAGGCAGGCTGTTCTGGGCGAATCTGAAGAGGTGGTAGGACAACTCTGGCAGGTGTAGGAGAAGGTGCTACGGTGTTTTTTTGTTGAGTATCAGCAGTAGATGGTTGAGAAGATGTCTGAGGAACTGGCCGTAGTTGAGAGAGTGCCTGAGCAACAGAGAGCTGATTTGGAGCTACATCAGAGGCAGGGAGAGGGTCAGCAGTAGGAAGAACAATGGCAGTGGCTTGGGCATTCAGATAAGGCTTCAAAATATTTATGAAATTCTGAATAACTTCTGCACCATACTGCATAGCCTTTTCGAAATCATCTTTGTTCTCCATGAACTGTTCCAAAGTAGGAGTAAAGTCTTGCAACTGATGAACTTGAGCCTTGAAAGCTTGAGTGACTGGAGGTAGTTTTAGATTCTCTGCCAACACCTTGAAATTTGCAGCCATCTCATGCTTTGTATAAATCTTTGAAAAGTAATGATCAACCTTTTCCTTGATCTCTTTCAGAGCCTGTTTGGAATCTGCTGAATATACGGTTGCCATTTCATGACTGTGATCACAGTGCTCGTTCATTTTCTTTAATGAATCCAGATCAAGAACTTGTCTAACAGCTACTAACTCATCATGTACAACCTCCCTTAGAGCCTCTAGCTCATAGGTAGTGATTTTGGTTACTTTGGAAGTATTGGATTTGCTAACTATTTGAGTTATCTCAGCTTTGAATCTTCTCAAATCAGACTTGTTGAGATGTTCAATTAAATTCCTCAACACTTCCATCATACCAGAGATGGTTGATCTAAATTTGCTTGATAAAGATACTAAGCTAGTGTGGAGATCCTTCATAGTCTAGTTCATAGAGGCTATGTGCCTGCCAATAAGCTCACCAGTATTGGCCAGGTCTAGCTTCACAGCATTCGATACTCTTTGTGAGAAAGCTTCCAACGATGCTTCAGAAACTTGCAAAGACACTTGAGTAAGGGCATTGGAAATTTCTTCTCTGACTGTATCTCTCACAGCAGCCAGCAATTCAGTCTTAAACTTATCAAAATCAGCATGAGAGACTGCAGAACCAGGCAGATGAACATATGTAGAATCAACAACAGGAGAAGATCTTGCTTCACTTGGGAGGCTCTTCTTCATAACTGTAGTAGATTCTGACATTTCCTCTTCTTCTTCAGAATAGTCTAAGCCCAAAACAGCAAAACCAGGGTTGTCATCCCAAACAGCAACACACAAGGTATATTTCGGTTTCTCATAACTTGTTGTTCCACTGATTTCTGGTGATTCTCTCTTACCAGTGGCATCTGCTCCTGGTACTGTTTGATGTGTTTCCGTTGGAGGTACAACAAGACCATCTACAGGTCGGTTAACACCATCATCATCACCATCACCATCACCATCATCATCATCACCATCATCAACAATTTGTTGTGGTTCTATTGAAGGGTCAGCCAGACCATCTACAGGTTGGTTAACACCATCATCATCACCATCATCATCACCACCATCATCATCACCATCATCATCACCACCTTGCTCATTATTACTCTTCTCAGAGTCTTCACTGGTAGAAACTTCAGTGTCAGTATCTTCTTCATCACCATGAATTGCTTCAGATTCAGGTAAGGCCAATGGTGGACTAGCAGGTCCAAAATCTATTCTTTTCTTTGGACTCACTGTATCAGGATCACTCCTATCATCAGGAGGCGACACACTTCCATCTTCTGTCTCAGCTTCTTCCATTCTTTGACCTTCGGTAGCTTCATTTCTTTCATCCTCTTCCTCATCATCAGAATAAACTGGTTCCTCATTTGCTTTCAAACCAGGGTCTCTCAAACCCTTAGGCCTCTTTCCATGATCTGTGGGATTGTAGGCTTCATACAGCTTGTCTTCATCAGCAACCCAACACTTATTCCATGGATTCCAATTGATTTTCATCCTCTTGCAGATCTCTTTGTTGAGACAGAAAGGATGATCTGTTTCAGCTACTTCATCATCTTCATCAACACATTCTAGATTCTTGAGCATGATAGAGATCATCTTGGAGTAAAATAAGGCAGTGGATTTCTTGGACAGTTTTACCATTCCAGCTATGTGCACCATCACATATCTACACAAATTGATCTTCTCATGGGTTTTTAGAAGAAACAACAAGAAAACATCCTGGTACTTTACAGCAGAAAAATCTCCTCTCCTAGGGAAAAGTTGGTGCTGAATAAACTTGAAAAGAAGTCTGCATTCACCATCCAACTCTGAGGATGTGATTCTCGTTGACTCTTTGTTTCCAGTCATAAGCTTTAGAGCTAATTCATAAGAGAAGTAATATGTGATTGAAGGAATATTCCCAGCATAATCCTCATACCGACCCTCATGGGGTACATTTAAGCATTCTGCCCACTGTTTAGATGAAAAGGATATTTTCTTTCCTTTTACTTCAGACGACATCTGGGCAGCCTCCACACCATCTAGAGTGATTTTCAGATTCATATAAAACTCATGTACCAGCTTCGGGTAGTCTACTCGTGAGTTGTCTGAAAACCAGTCTGTCCATCCTTGCGATTCAAGAACTTGCAGAAATAGTGACTTACTTGATAAAAGCCAGGCGGAACTGACTTCTCTTTCTACAGCAACAATCCGAGTTTCCAGGTTCGGATTTATTGATCGTTGAGAGGTACTACTAGACTCGCCTCAAGCACGCTTTGGAGGTACAGGACTGTCTGATCCTTTTCTCGGTCTCTTTTTCTTAGCCATTCGAAGATTTTGAGGAAAGCAGGAGTTCGAGGGTTCGAGGTAGAGGAGAAGAGAAGTTGAAGGGTTCGGTGGGAAATGAAAGGTCAAAGGTTTAGGGAAGAGAAATAGCCGCGTATCATTTATCTTATCATTTAGGGTTCCCATAAAAAGGATAAAAGAAATTAATTAATTAGGACACAATAAAAAGTAATATAGATAATCGGTTTGACAGACCGGTGTGACAGATCAGTTTCACAGATCAGTTTCACAGATCAGTTTCACAGATCCATCTCACAGATCAGTTTCACAGATCGGTTTCACAGATCAGTTTCACAGATCGGTTTCACAGATCAGTTTCACAGATCGGTTTCACAGATCAGTTTCACAGATCGGTTTCACAGATCCGTTTCACAGATCAGTTTCACAGATCGGTTTCACAGATCAGTTTCACAGATTAGTTTCACATATCAGTTTCACATATCAGTTTCACAGATCGATCATACACAACTCTTGTTTAATGAACTTCATTCTTTCAGAGCATAAAGTCTTTGTAAACATATCAGCTAATTGATGTTCAGAGTTAATAAATTTTAGAGATATATCACCTTTCTGATAATGATCTCTTAGAAAATGATGTCTGACATCAATGTGCTTAGTCCTAGAGTGATACACAGGGTTCTTAGATATGTTAATTGCACTAGTATTGTCACAGTTAATTGAAACATGTTTAAAATCAAATTCATAGTCCAATAAAGTGTGTTTCATCCACAGAATCTGGGCACAACAACTACCAGCAGTGATGTATTCTACTTCAGTAGTAGATAATGCAACTGAGTTCTGTTTTTTACTACACCATGATACTAGTGATTTTCCAAGTAAGTGACATGTTCCAGATGTGCTTTTCCTATCTAACTTGCATCCAGCAAAGTCAGAATCTGAATAACTAGTTAGGTCAAAAGATTGTCCTTTTGGATAAAACAAACCTAAATTTACAGTATACTTAAGATATTTAAAAATCCTTTTAACAGCCAGTAAGTGTGACACTTTAGGATTAGCTTGAAATCTAGCACACATACACACACTAAACATAATATCTGGTTGACTAGCAGTAAGATAAAGTAAGCTCCCAATCATACCTCTGTAATTGGTTTGATCAACTGTTTTCCCAGTTTCATCAACATCCTATTTGAAGGTAGTACTCATGGGTATATCACTTTCCTTAATACTATCCAAAACAAAATGTTCTAACAAATCCTTAGTATATTTACTTTGATTTAGAATAATGCCATATTTAGTTTGAAAGATTTGAAATCCAAGAAAGTACTTAAGCTCTCCCATTAAGCTCATTTCAAACTCATTTTGTATAACCTTTGAAAAATCAGTACATAAAGAATTTTTAGAAGATCCAAAAATAATATCATCAACATAGATTTGTACTATTAAAACATCTTTTGAAAACCTTTTTATAAATAGAGTGGGATCAGCTATTCCTTTTTTAAATCCTTTTGAAATGAGAAAGTTTGAAAGTCTTTCATACTAAGCTCTTGGAGCTTGTTTTAAACCATATAAGGCTTTAGAAAGTTTAAAAACATGATTTTGAAAATGAGGATTTGTGAAACCAGGTGGTTGTTCTACAAAAACATATTCAACAATAAAACCATTTTAAAAAGCACTTTTCACATCCATTTGATATAACTTGAAATTCAGATGTGATGCATAAGCAAGTAAGATCCTAATTGCCTCTAATATAGCTACAGGTGCAAAGGTTTCCTCATAGTCAATTCCTTCTTCTTGATTGTAACCTTGTGCAACTAGCCTAGCTTTGTTTCTAATGATGTTTCCAGATTCATCTACTTTGTTTCTAAACACCCATTTTGTGCCTATGATTATAGTGTCCTTAGGTCTTTCTACTAATTTCCAGACTTTGTTTCTTTCAAATTGATTTAGTTCTTTTTGCATAGCTATTACCCAAAATTCATCATTGATGGAATCATTGATATTCGTAGGTTCTAGCTGTGATAAGAAGGCTTGATGTTCAACCTGATTTCTAAGATAAGATCTAGTCTGTGTCCCTCTATCAAGATCTCCTACAACAACATCTAAGGGATGATTCCTCAGAATCCTAGTTGATCTAGAAAAGGTAGGAATCGAGATTTCAGGTTCATCTACAGGTTGAGGTTCAACAGAAGCAGGGTCTAGAGAATTTCCAGAGCTGGATGTTTTCACTTCAGGTCCACTATTTTTATCATTAAGGTTCAATCCAGAGATATCATCTTCAAGATTTTCAAGAGAGGTCTTAGGTTCATGTGGATCAGTTTCATCAAATTTGATATAAACAGATTCTTCCACACATTTGGTTCTTTTTATTGAAAACTCTGTAGGCTTTACTACAAGTAGAGTAACCTAGGAAAATTCCTTCATCATTCTTGGATGCAAACTTGTCAAGATTATCTTTAGTATTAAGAATAAAGACTTTGTAACCAAAAACTTTGAAGTAGTTAACTTTAGGTTTCCTATGGTTCCAAAACTCATAAGGGGTCCTCTTAAGAACGGGTCTAATCAAGACTCTATTAATAACATAGCAAGCGGTATTGACAGCTTCAGCCCAAAAATAAATAGGTAGGTCATACTCATTGAGCATAGTCCTAGCAATTTCTTGCAGGGTTCTATTCCTTCTTTCTACTACACCATTCTGTTGAGGTGTCCTAGGGGCAGAGAAATTGTGACTATAGCCACTGTGTGAGCAGTAAGATTCAAACTCATGATTTTCAAACTCACGGCCATGATCACTTCTCAGGGTCTTAATCTTAAGTCCACTAAGTTTCTCTACAGACTTGGAATATCTAACAAAGTAAGAACAAGATTCACTTTTGTGAGCTAGAAAATATACCCAAGTATATCTAGAAAATTCATCTACAAGAACATAGACATAGTGCTTCCCATTTAAACTAGAAACTCTAGAAGGTCCAAATAAATCCATGTGAACCAACTCGAGAGGTTGAGAAGTTGTCACTTATTTATTTGATTTGAAAGAAACTTTATGTTGCTTTCCCTTTTGACAGGGATTACAAATTTTGTCTGCTGGAAATTCAAGTTTGGGTAGGTCTCTTACTAAGTTCTTCCTACCAAGTTTTCTAAGTGAATGCACATTTCAGTGTACTAATCTTCTGTGCCAAAGCCAAGACTCTTTTTGAAAATCATTTAAACAAGTACTGTTTTGTTTAGCTAAGGAATTTAAGTCGACAGCATAAACGTTTTCATTTCTTAAAGCAAAAAACACTAAAGAATTTTTAGAATTAAAAACATTGCAAGAATCATGTTCAAATTTAACATAAAAAACATCATCACATAACTGAGAGATACTTAATAAATTGTATTTAAGGACATCAACAAATAAAACTTTAGAAATCAATACCGAGTCAGTGTTACCAATCTGGCCTAACCCGATGATTTTCCCTTTAGAATTTTCACCAAAGGTAACAAAACCTCCATCAACTCTGACTAAACTTTTAAAGCATGAAAAGTCTCCTGAAATATGTCTTGAACATCCACTATCCAAGTACCAGGTCTTTCTATAGGAGCTCTTTAAGCAGGTTTCCTACAAAATAGATTTAAACAGGAAATGATTTTGGTACCCAGATTTTCTTGGGTCCAGACAGGTTAGCCAATAATACTTTAGGTACCCATATTTGTCCAATGGGTCTTATATAATTTGTAGAATCACCATACATTGAAATATAAACCTTATTAGATCAATAACTATGAATATAACTGGTTGAGGCGTATGAAGTTCCAAAGCTAGTTACATTCTGTCCAGATTTAGGAATAAATCTATTCTTGGTCAACTGTCTCTGTCCAGGTTTGTAACCTATTACAGTAGTGTATTTTGGTGCAACTTGTTTTCCTAGAATTTGAGTTATAGTTTCCTTACCATTGGTAAATTTCTCTAAATCATTTCTAATTTGCTCATTAGATAATTTCAATTCAGTGTTCTCCTTTAACAGTTGAGCATTTTTCTCTTTTTCAATAGTGAGTTCAGTTTTAACTGTAGTGGTGAGAGCATGTTGTTTCTTTAATGATTTGTATTTATCCTTAAGTTCATTGCATGTATCTTCTAACATATCACAATATTCAAAAAATTCAGATTTAGACATGTTATCACATTCAGAATCATCTCCAGAATAATATGAATTAGAAGCAGGAGTTTCTGAAGTTACCTCAGAAGTGTTTGTCATAAAACACATGTTTTCTTTATTTCTGTGTTCTGTTTCAGAAACTTCAGATTCACTAGAACTGTCCTCAAAAGCACTCCAAGTAGCCTTCATGGCCTTTTCAAACTTATTGTCCTTGTATTCATACTTCTTTCTGTATTTCAGCTTTGGACTGTCAGCTTTTATGTGTCCTTTCCTTTTACACTCATAACAAACAACTTCATCTGATTTATCATATTTCTTCCAGTCCTTTTTCCAATGTCCCTTGTTACCATACTTACCTTTGTAGTTTGACTTTCTGAAAAACTTCTTCTTCCTATAATTTTTTTTAAATCTTATGGCAATGTGAGCCATCTCAGCATCACTATCAGAGTCACTCTCACTATCTTCACAGCTTGAGCTTTCGTTTATATCATGAAGTGTTTCCTTATCCTTGTTCTTTGAGTTTGTAGTTTTGAAGGCAACAGACTTTCTTCTAGGTTCATCGTCTTCTTCTTTATTCACCTTGAGTTCTTCTTCATACATCATCAGTTTTCCAATTAGTTCTTTGACTGGCAGTTCTCCAATGTCACACGATTCTCTAATGGAGATAGGGGTTCCTCTCCATCTTTCAGGTAGACATCTCAAAATTCTCATGATTTGTTCCTTTGCTGGAACATCCTTTCCCAGAGAGGTCATTGTGTTGAAAATTTCATTGAACCTGAGATACATATCAGAAATGGGTTCATCAGGCTTCATTTTAAAATTATCATACTTAATAGTATAGGTATTCAATCTCATCTCCTTAACATTTGTTGTTCCTTCATGAGAAACAGCTAAGGTATCCCAAATTTCATATGCAGTTTTACAAGCAAAAATTCTATTAAATTATTCATCTCCTAGAGCACAGTACATGGAATTCATAGCTTTACAATTATTATTGTAAGCAGTCTTTATAGGTCCATCCCAAGTAGATCTAGCAGTAATGGGAATTTTATATTCAGATTCAATAGCAGTCCAAATATCAAAACCTATGCTTTCAAGATGAATTTTCATTTTGAGTTTCCACTGAGCATAGTTGTTTCCATTGAAAAAAGGTGTCCGATTAGTAGCAGCACCCTCAGGTCTATTATCCATGATATCACAAAAGGAATTTTAAAGAGATAAAAATTTATAAATAACAGAAATTTTAAGAACTTTAAAATACAACTAAAATCACAGTTGAAAAGCAGAGTACTTTAGAAAATATTTTCTACCCTCTGATACCAAATGTTGGTCGGAGTGGATACTCAAGAGGGGGGGGGGGTGAATTGAGATCCAATTAAAATTTCTGTTAAAAACAATTTCTATTAAAATCCCCCAATTTAAAAAACAAATTAAACTGTAGTGAATTTATACAGATTATAAAGGTTCAATTAGTTTCTCAAAGATTGATTAGTTCTCAGTTAACTTAATCTTATGATTAATTTAACTTTTGAAACTAACTTACTGGTTTACAATAAATATAAACACTTGCAAGTTCAACTATCAAAGTAGCTTTGAAAATAAATTATATTTCAAAGTAATAGCAGCGGAATATGAAATAAATATATATAGTATAGATATAAACTTTAACTAAAAACACAGAGGAGTTAACCAATAAGTTCAGTCTCAAGCCGAGACTTAGTCCTCTCAAACTTTTATAAAGATGATCCACACCCTGGATCGGGGTTCAACAGTTTACAACTGTCCAGGTCCAAGACCTCTACCACTGTTATTCATGGGAAACAAAACAACAACAACCAGCTGTCCAGGTCACACATGACCTCTACCACTATCCATAGTGGGCAATGAAGTATAGAAAAAGGTTTGCTGAGGATTTACAGATCCTCCAGTTAGAGTACATGAGTCAGTGTGTGTGTTTAATACAGCAGATAACACACACTGCTCAAAATGTAGAATAAATGAATCATAGAGCAGAGAAGTAGAGTTTAGAAATGGCTCTGGTGATTTCAGTGTAGCTCTGGACTCTTTTGGATTTGATTAGAAGTAATTCTGAGTCCTCTTCTTGTTTTTGTTTGAGAAGCATAGTGTCGTATGCTTCAGGTTCATAGGCAGTGAGATTTAGTCGATGAAGTTCTTCAATGTTCTTTTGTATGCACAGAACTCTTCTTGAGTAGGCTTGATTGTGTATGAGGTTCTGTGTAATCTCTTTATATGTATCTTCTATTCTTCTTGGTTCTTACTCCTCTTTCTTCTTGTATATCTCGTGTGTTCTCTTGTTTCTTTCTTCTTCTTCTGTTTGCTTCTATATTTCTAGCAGCAGAATCTTCTTGTATTTATGTCACGTGCTTCGGAAGACAGAAAAGGTTTCCTTTCCGCAGGTACGGGGTATGGTTTCCTGACATCCGAAAATCTTTATTAATTAATTGACAGAGCATTAAAATATACCTGATATGACCGTTGGTTAGATTAAATAAAGATAAAGATAAAGAAATTCAAACAGTTGTTTATGACTATCGATGGGTTCAAGTGATCGGTAGGTCATCAGCATCGGTGTCTAGACATCGGTGTGTCCTGACCGGTGACTCAGATGATTAGCATCAGTGTGTTATTTGATCGGTGACTCATTTTCATCGGTGTATCATTCGATCAGCATCGGTGAGTCAGATTGATCAGCATCGGTGAGTCAGATTGATCAGCATCGGTGGCTCAGATTGATCAGCATCGGTGAGTCAGATTGATCAGCATCGGTGACTCAGATTGATCAACATCGGTGACTCAGATTGATCAGCATCGGTGAGTCAGATTGATCAGCATCGGTGAATCAGATTGATCAGCATCGGTGACTCAGATTGATCAGCATCGGTGAGTCAGATTGATCAGAATCAGTGACTCAGATTGATCGGCATCAGTGAGTCAAAGTGATCAGCATCGGTGACTCAGATTGATCGGTGACTCATTTGCATCGGTGTATCATTCAATCAGCATTGGCGAGTCAGATTGATCAGAATCGGTGAGTCAGATTGATCAGCATCGGTGACTCAGATTGATCAGCATCGGTGACTCAGATTGATCAGCATCGGTGAGTCAGATTGATCAGCATCGGTGACTCAGATTGATCAGCATCGGTGACTCAGATTTATCAGCATCGGTGAGTCAGATTGATCAGCATCGGTGACTCAGATTGATCGGCATCGGCGAGTCAGAGTGATCAGCATTGGTGACTCGGATTGATCGGTGACTCTTTTGCATCGGTGCGACCGTTGTCTTGATATTGGGTCGGTGCGACCGTTGTCTTGATATTGGATCGGTGCGACCGTTGTCTTGATATTGGATCGGTGCGACCATTGTCTTGATATTGGATCGGTGCGACCATTGTCTTGATATTGGATCGGTGTGACCGTTGTCTTGATATTGTATCGGTGCGACCATTGTTTGTTTGATCCAGAAGACTTCCAAAATACTTGTAAATCAATAAAATCATAGATAAAAACATGATAGAAGATTCACTAATAGATTGTGATTAAGTTTATGAGAAATCCAACCGGATTAAATAATAGCGATTTGTGATTATTAAAACAACAATCATAGGAATGAATTCAGTAATCTTCCAGAGGGCTCAACAATACCTATGTGGTACATTCCTTCGTGGTGATACCTTGGTGGTATTCTTCTATGTGGCGTACCTCTGTGGTACTTACCTTCGTGGTGATACCTTGTGGTATTCTTCTATGTGGAGTACCTGTGTGATAATTTCCTTCATGGTGAAACATTTGTGGTATTCTTATATGTGGAATTACCTTTTTGGTACTCCCCTTTGTGGTGTTACCTTCCTGGTATTCCTTCCATTATAGAACAGTTGAGATTTGGGCTTTTGAGTTGGACCTTGTGTTTCTTCATGAACGAGATGGGTATACTTGGTAACATGGGTACATGTATGGGCATATAACTATGTAGGGTTTTCAGAAGCTTACATGCTTTGTGGTTTATCCTTTGTGGATTTTGTGAGACATTTGAGGGTCTTGGTGTCCCTACTGAGTATCATTATACTCAACACTGCACGGGCTATGCCTACACCTTGTTGTGTTTGGTGTAGACGATGGACAACCCTGATTGAGGACAAGAGTACTAGGACTGGAGGTAGCTCGGAGGTGGAAATTAGATGAGGTGTACCACAGAGATGACCGTTCGAGAGCTGTACCTACATTTCAGGTAGGATCCTTGGTGGGTGTTCATAGGAGATGTTTCAGTTTAGTTGTAATTTTTAGATTTCTTGTACTTTTCAGTTGGGCTTGTATTCTGGCCCCCTTTTCTTACTGTACACACTCTTTTTACTATGCAGTTTACTTGTTTTTGTATCTTGATGTGTGCTTGGTTTCATGTGTTTACAGGTTTTAAAGTCAATTCCTTCCCATAATTAGGGAATACCCCTTTTGGTTCTAGTCGCCAACCCATGGCCTATAGAAGGATGGCTTGGGGTAGTCACGACGCAGGCCCCGGGGGACAGGTTGTGACAAATTGGTTTTAGAGGAGTCAATTATACCAGAGAACATTGGAATCTGATTTTTTTAATGGAAATAATGTTAAATGTATTGAATGTGGTTATCGGTTTAGAGAATCTAGTGTTGGTGCGGTGGCCGATGTATCCATACACAAGGACCCTGACTTCTAGTTTCTGACTCAGTGCACGAAAACACTGATTACGTATGGGTTTTGAAAAGTTTTCTTGTGTTTTATTGAGATATATCACTAGGTATAACTAAGTGACCATGGAAGACCTGTTCTTTATCAGGATAGCACTACATAGACAACAAGCTAGGATTCCTGAGAGAGTACATGATGACGGACCACCGAGCGATGAGGCTCCGGTGCAGGGCCCTCTTACTATGTTGGCACCTTCAGGTGGTGTACCAGCAGCATGAACACCCATGGGGTAGCAGATACCACCAGCCACACTAGCAGATAGTGCACGCTGACTGAGGATGTTGCACGAGTTCCAACAACAGAGGCCTCTGAGGTTTTGAGGTGAGACAATTTCCCACACAGTTGAGGGTTGGCTGGAGGCAGTTACTTGAGTTTTCAGCCTAGTTGAGACACCATTAGAGCAGATGGTGATCTTAGATACTAGAAATTTTCAGTGAGTGACCATGAGGATGGTCCGCATAGTGATGAAACTTTAGTACGTGGACCATTACCCGAGAGAGTACCTTCGGGTAGTGTGTCAGCTATATCACTGCCCTTTGGTCAGTAATTTCATCCGGTGGTACCGGTAGAGGAAACATATAAGATTAGTGCCTTACATGTGATTCAACATCTGATAACCCTCAGGTTTCAAGGAAAAAATGAATCATAAGAGGCTGAAGACTGGCTTGAGGAGGTGGCTGAGAGTTCTCTAGAGCGTCTACAGCTCGGCAGGACGACATGTCCGTATATGAGTATTCATTGAGGCGTACCGATCATTCCTGGTACTCGATGAATATGATACGATTAGTGCTTCAAGGCTCAGAATTTCGAGTGCAGTGTGTTTAAGGACGTCTGATCCAGCACTATTCCTCTTGGAATTCCTACTTATTTTGGGGTCCTAGAGAGTACCTTTGTGGTTTAATGTTCTTTGGATGAGCAGATACAAGCAATGAATGATAGTAGTGGGAAAATAGGAAAATAGCGTCAGTCTCAAAGACTTGGGTATGTAAAAATGTTTCAGGAAGAAGAATTTTTAGGGATAGATGAATCTTCAAGGCTGCATATGTAGAATCAGAGCAAGGGGAGAAACATGAGGTGGTGTACATTTCGACATATTACAACCACCCCTTTTTGTGGTCCCCACGAAGCTCAGGGATCTAGAGGGAAGGGGAAGGGAGTAACTGCATGTGGTCAAGGAGTGTGGCCCAAAGACTGTGGGAATGATTATAGGTATAGTCTGGGTCTACTACTAGCATCCATATCAATATACATAGGTACCAATCATTCCTTCCTTCTAAGAATCTTGTCTAAGACCTATAGTTTCTGGTTAAACCATTGAATTGACCCTCATGTATGGAGATTCCTTTGGGAGGCGACTCAATAATCAATCTTACGCCGACGGTGTGATCCGACCCTTGAGGTGAGAGTTTTAGTTGGAACCTCTTGGTGGCAGCGTCCAGGCCTTACGATGTTAGTTTGGGTATGACTGGACATCCACAATTCATACTTAGATTGACTGTATTAGGTAAAAAGGTTTTGGTTTATCTATAATTTTGGTATAAGGTTTTCCTTAGTCAGTGAAAAAGGAAACCCAGGTAGTAGAGAATAAAATCTTGCATAGGAGGGTGCGACTAATCAATCATGAGTCGGCCAACCTTACCCTAGTGGCAGCATAAGTTTTGTTTTTTCCGTTTTCAACAGGAGTGGCTAGAGTTCCTCCAAAACTATGACTTTATGATAGTCTATACTCCTAGAAATGGAAACATGGTAGCCGATGCACTCAGAAGAAGGTCTAGCCAACAGCTGCTGAGTGAGGCGACAGAGCAGCTAGGCACTTTGCAGATATCCTTTGTGGACCGAGATGGACCAGCTTTTATTCAGTCTCTTACATCACTCCCCTACTTCTTCAGCGAGTCAGGGAGGTGCAACGTGGGGACACTAACTGCGAGGCTTGACATGCTCATATATCCTCAGGGCAAGCACCTGATGGATTTTATGAAGGTTGGGAGCATGTCGTCCTTTTCAGAGGACATACCATGGTACTAGAAGCGCTACATAAGGAGGTGTTGAGGGAGTTCTATACGTCCCCTCTGGCGGAACATCCTGGTGTGGTGAAGATGTACCAGGACCCTCAGCCTCAGTACTAGTGGCCAAGGATGAAGAAAGTAGTGATAAATTTTGTATCACAAAGCCTCACTTGTTATAAAGTGAAAACTGTTCAGATATGGAATAAGTCTTATGCTGATATTAGATGGAGACCTCTGGAGTTCTAGGATAGTGACCACATCTTTCTATGGGCCTCACCTCGATGAGGTTTGTGGAGATTTGTTCTGAGCAACAAGTTATCTCCAAGGTTTATTGGACCCTTCTAGGTCCTCAGCAAAGTTGGCGAGGTGTCTTACCACATAGCATTTCCCACTCATTTTCACTGAGTGGATGACATATTCCACGTCTTCCAGCTGATGAGATATGTGCACGACCCATCTCACGTCATCGACCACGACGAGCTAGACATCGAGGATGGGATGACATTTTCAAAGGTTCCAATGGAGATTGATGATCAACAAGAGAGAGTCCTTCGTGGGTGATTGATACCTTTGGTGCATGTTAATTGGAAGTACATGAACCACTGGGAGAGAACATGGGAGTAGGAGGCACATATTCATGCTCAGTACCCCCACTTTTTTCCTAGTTTTTGTAATGTGGCTTTTAGGGACACAAATCCCTGAGGTGTGGAGAATGTAAAGACCTGGAAATTCAATGGATTTTTTTAATTATATGGGAATTTTTCAAGACTATGAAATATGACGGTGCATGATTATGAGGCCCGGAGTGCCCGGAATGATCTGTCGAAGTTTTGTTAAGCTTTAATTAGCGTGCGTATGCAGTTTTCCTAAAAAAGTGGAATAACTCTTAAAAGGTTACTCATATCAGAAATATGAGGGCACCGATGAACTCAGGATGGTGGGTTTACCTTAGGAGCGACTTAAGTTTAGTCGGCATGAGCCTCCTGTGAGAAAACCCAAAAATGGCATAATCGTAAATAAAATAATAAAATAAATTATTTTATTTTACATATGATTATAACTCACAAACGGTAGCTCGGATTGAAAATCCAAGACCACTACTGAACTTTCGAGAGAATTCTTTATTTAATAAGATACTAACTTTGGCCAGCGCGAGCCACCAATAAAAGTTAGTTTTGGGCTGTAAATAAAATAATTAAGTGACAATTATTATATTGTAAAATCCATAACTTTTAAACAGTAACTCGGATTGAAAATTTGAGAGTACCGTTGGGTTCTTTGGGGTGTGTTTCACTTGGTAAGAGACTAACCATGACCAGTGTGGGTTGAGGGTGACTGTTAACAATTTCCAAACTTTTTTTCGGGTACGTTCAGTAAAAGCGCATGCAATGATTTGTAACTTTTGAACTGGTGCTTATAATTGAAATCCAAAGACACCGTTCAACTAGTAGAGTCGATATTCACTTAATAAGACTTTGACCTTGATAGTAGTTGGTCAAGGGTGAAAGTTAGTTTTCGTGTATTTCGTGGAAATAAAAATAAAAAAGAACAACTTTTTATTTTATTTTTGACCTCCCAATTGAATGCTTGGAGGTGGGGACCACCCAAGCTAGAAAACTCCCATTTCTGAATTCATGGTGGCGGGGACCTCCCAAACCCCTCTTTAATATGGGGAAGTCCCTTGGTAAAACTCCCATTTATTTTCACCAACAAAAATTAAATCGATTGACTTTCAAATACAAAGTAACAACGTCGTTGGAATTTAGGAAGGTTCCTATTAAATGAAACTTCATAAATTCCATGATCGTTACTTACCCTCCACCACTAATATCTATACAGAGATTGGGGGGATTTGGCAGAACTTCACCAAGAAATCAAGCTCTGGTAATGTGCCGCGACGCCTGACACTTAGAAGACGAAGCTGACCTAGCGGGAGGTGATGGGTGACATCGATCCACCAGTGGGCGACTTGCGAGTGGAGTCTTTGGGAGATAGTCACGGGAACTAAGAACACGGCCCATTGAGAAGCGCAAAAAATTCTATGATGTTCAAGGTATGGGTTATTTCGTTCGAGAATTTTTTATTTCCTCTTCCCTGTTCTTGAATTTATATAAAGAAAACGGGTCATCCAACTAACGGGTTGTCCCGCGATTCTTCCATCTTTGTGGGAGGTTGTTGCAGGGTATCTGGTAGTGTTTGTTTTTGGTTTATACCCCCTTACCCATTCTTGACATTCTTTGTGATTCAATAATTATTTGAGCCTCTTGCTATCACCCTAACTCGGAGGGTGCAGGCCAAACGAACATGGACTGACCTCTCCACAATTCTTTGTGATTATTGACGTGTTCTTCGCGATGGAGGAGGATAGAGACCAACACCTGCGGGGATTGGGAATGGCGGCTGACACCACGTTCGGCTGCGACGAAGGCGGCGGCGCGACCACACTGCCGGAGAAGGGCCACGGCCCATCGACCGTGGTAGATGGTGGAGGCCAGTGGCAAGAATGGGATGGAGGAATGCGTCCAGGCAGCCCGGTGAGCAAGAGCCACGATCTTGTGTCTCTATGGTGAAATGAGGGCGACCGAACAAGCTAGCTTCCAGTGAAGGTGCGACGCCTGATGCATCGCGTGGAGAAGGCGGCTGGTCGCCGCACCGCGGGACGCACCAGTGGGCTGGGCCGGACCCAGTGAGCCAGACTAGAGCTAGTGGGATGGGTTGACCCGAACATGGTCGGGTCGGCCCAAGCTGGGTCAGGCCAGGTTGGTCTGACCGAGTCGGACCAGACCTAGACCAACTTCGACCCATTTTCACTCTTTTGGCCATATCGTGATCTACATGCGTCCATTTGACGAATTTTCAGTGGCGCTAGAAACCTTGGAGTGAGATAGACATTTTGGTGTTCCCCCTTGAGTTTTGGATAAAGTTGGGGTACAGTTGGGTTAAATCGAAAATGAATTTAACTGGGCCCTTAGGACTAAAAGTCCAATATCTTAAAGACCGGACGTCCAATTAACGCACTGTCTATTTCGTTGAGACCCCTTTTACATGGAAGTCTTTTGGGATACTTCTTCATGGGACTTTGTGGTAGTTGGAGTATTGAACTATGGATTGAGGAGAAAATACTCCCAGAATCAAGTGAGATTAGTGTGGGAACCCTGTAGATGGTTGTAACATGATAAAGGGATCCTTTGTGGGTTTGTGCTTGGGATCCATTGTGGGTCTATGTTCGAGAGTCTCACTTGGATCCACTCTAGCAATCCACGTTGGAATACTCTAAGATACTATGTGGGTCTGCTATACTAAGATCCTGTGTGGTTATGATGTTGTACTAGGATCATGGGTGGGTCTACTAAACTAGGATCATGTGTGGGTCTGATGATGTACTAGGATCTTGCGTGGGTCTACTGTACTAGGATCCTCTATGGGTCTGATGATGTACTAGGATCTTGTGTGGGTCTACTATACTAGGATCCTATGTGGGTATGATAATGTACTAAGATCCTATGTGGGTCTGCTGTACTAGGATCCTATGTGGGTCTGATGATGTACTAGGATCCTGTGTGGTCCTGATTTACAAGGATCCTATGGGCATCTAATGATGTATTAAGATCCTATGTGGGTTTTATGATTTAGGATTCTACGTGGGTCTGCCTCTTAACAGAGTAATTTCATTCAGTAGTTACATCTAATCATCTCTAATACTTTACCTTGGTTATACCAGGTGTGAGATGAGTCCTTACCCTCGTGGTGATACCTTTGTGGTAATCTTCGGTGTTGCATACCCATGTGGCACTTTCCTTTATGGTGAAACCTTTGTGGTATTATTCTGTGTGGCATACTTGTGTGGTACTTTCCTTCATGGTGGTACCTTTTTGGTATTCTTCTAAGTGGCGTACCTATGTGATACTTTCCTTTATGGTGAAACCTTTGTGATATTGTTCTATGTGTCATACCTGTGTGGTACTTTCCTTCATGGTGATACCTTTGTGGTATTCCTCTATGTGGAGTACCTGTGTGGTACTTACCTTCGTAGTGATACCTTTGTGGTATTCTTCTATGTGTCGTACCTGTGTGGTACTTTCCTTCGTGGTTAAAACTTTGTGGTATTCTTCTGTGTGGCGTTACCTTTGTGGTACTCACCTTTGTAGTGTTACCTTCGTTGTATTCCTTCCTTTATGGAACAATTGAGCTTTGGGATTTTGAGTAGGACCTTTTGTTTCCTCATGAATGAGACAGGTATACATGATAACTTGGGTATATGTATATTCATTTACCTAAGTAGGGTTGTCATATGTTTACATGCTTTGAGGTTTATCTTTTGTGGATTTTGTGAGACCTTTGAGGGTCTTGGGGTCCCAAATGAGTGTTGTTAAACTCACTCCTGCATGGGCTATGCCCATGCCTTGTTATGTTTGGTGAAGACGACGGAAAACACTGACTGAGGTCGAGAGTACCAGGACTGAAGGTAGCTCGAAGGTTGACATTAGATGAGGCGTACCGTAGAGATGACCGTTTGAGAGCTGTGCCTACTTGTTAGGTAGGATCCTTGGAAGGTGTTCACATGACCTATTTTAGTTTACTTGTACTTTTCAGTTTTCTTGTACTTTCCAGTTGGGCTTGTATTCTGGCCCCTTTTTCTTACCACACACACTCTTTTTTACTATGTAGTTTACTTGTGTTCGTATCTCGTTATGTGCTTAGTTGCGTGTGTTTACAGGTTATAAAGGCAATGCCTTCCCAGTTTTAGGGAATACACCTTTCAGTGCTAGTCGCCAGCCCCTGTCCTATGGAAGGCACACTTGGGGTAGTCACGACATGGGTCCCGGGGGACGGGTCGTGACATTTAAAAAGTGAAAACACCATTCATGCATATGTGCGACCCACTATCTACATGAAAAATGTAATTTATTTTTCTATCTCCAAATTTAATGGATGATTTTAAATATATATAATAAATATATATGAAATATATATAATTATTAACTTTATGGGGATTATGGAACCCTGATAATGTAAAGTATTAAAAGTAATGAACCAAAATTCTCAAGAAAAACGAAACTGTTAACAACCTGAAATAATTAATTTTTTAATGAATTAATAATAAATGAATTTTGAAATATTATAAATTGATATTATATAATACTATATGTTTTAAAAATTATATGATAATATGTATAATAAAATTAAATTTATTTTAAATGGGGTGAAATAGATTTAAAACCATGTCAAAATTGAGTTGAGGTCTTTATGTTAAAATTTAAATATTTATCAAGACTTTTCATGATTATACTTCCAATGGGAAAATTTTATGATCTACCTTAATTGAATGTCCTGTATTTTCTTATCTTCTAGTTAATTACTATGTGTTACATACTTTTCCTTCATTTACCTCACTTTAATAACTAAAGATAATGAAGGCTTTTTTAAGATAAAATGAGTTTATTTCCATCATCAGTTGAAAACCATTTTCTTCCATATCACTATTTTATAAAACGATTTTGATAATATTTTCAGTGTAATCCTATATATTATTTAAATTTATTTTTAACCATTATTTAATTTTTCACAAATTTTTTAATATTATTTTTTTTTTGATTTTTTGAATAATGTGTTTTTTAAATTTTTTACGTACAAGTGACAATAATGTTTTCATTTATCTTATATAGAGATAATTGAATTTTATGCCACTAAAATGATAGTTTATTTGAAACATACATTATAGGTTTCCATGTTTCCTTTAAAAATAAATTTTTAAATAATATTTGGTAAATTATTAGATTTTAAATAATTGATTTAAAGTGGAAGGGTATTTTCATTATGAAATGTTCCAAGTGATCTTTTAATGGAACGTTTCATCTATGTTGACATACATTATTATTACTTATGTTATACTAGGTTTATGATCCATTTATTTCATCCTTATTATTTGACTTGATGTTTTATGATTATAATGAAAATATTTTTATGAAGACCGTTTCATTTACATGGGTTATGCTATGATGAAATGATGAAATGTTTATGAATCCCATTTGTTTTTATTGGGATATACTATGATGAAATGTTTTTATAATTAATTTCCTTTATATAGGTTATGCTATTATGAATTCTGAATAATATTTTCTCATAAATATGTATGATTTTCATTATGTGATGGGTGGGCCCAAAATTTTATTTACCTCCAATTCATTGGGTAATGATTGGTATCTCTTGGGATAAAGATGAATGGAATAGGTAGTGAACCCAATTTTGTAAGGGAATCAGTCCTCTATGATATTCATGGGAGTAAAACTTGACTAATATGATGGAATTGGGAGTGACCCTGGTCCACTATAATATCATTTGAATTCATCCTTTTCTACAAATTAAACGATTTTTATGGTTATGCGTATGACACAAACTTAAGTATTATGTCAATATTGCAATCCCATGGATCATTTTATTTGATTCATTTATGATTTTTTTCTTATGAACTACCAATATTAATTATATTATTCAAGATTATGATTTGTGATATGATTAGTATGCTTTTAAAATTTTAATCTAATGTTATCAAATTGTTATGCTCATGTTATGCATAGGATATCATTGATATCTCCCATGTTTAATCTTACTGAGCATCTCAACTAACCATTTAAAAAGTTTACCTACCTTAGGATATGAAATATTATTTTAATTATGATATGTATAATAATGGTGCGAGTTGTGATTAATTTAGTGGGAGACAATTGAGAACTCATATGTTAATTTTATTTATGTATCAATGTTTTTAATGGCACTAGACCAATATGTATCTAGTGTGGATCATTATGATATTAAATGAATATTCATATAATAATTGTAATATATATGCATGAAATTTTAGAGTCTTTGTTTGTGGAATTTTGAGTTGACCTAATCATTGATGGGACTATATCCTCTATTTGATGTTTTTGTGGAAGTTAATATTTCATTGGTCTTATGTCCTATTTTAGGCTATTTCCACATTCCTATATTTTCATGATCATATAAATACATGTTGTTTATCTTATATTCCCATATGATTATTTATAATCCTTGTCCTTCATTCAATCATGTTATGCCTTTTGACTCATATTTTATCCTTCATTATTATCTTTATTCCCTTACTAGGCTTTGTATCTCCCACTCTTTTCTTTGTATTCCCCAAGGTATCCAATGGAATATTTTTTATAGCATAGAAGGATTTTGGAGTAATCTATACTAATTAAAATAAAAAACTTATTTTTAGTTTCAGGTTGTTTTTTATGTACCCAGTCCCCTAATTATTCTTGGACTCATGTTTTGTGTTTTGTTATTGGATAACTATCATAAAAATCATGTAAGAATATGTGTAAAAGAATTTTTTCAGTGTTGTTGGTATCAATGTAAGGTCTAGTTATTTTTTGGGATTAGGATATGAATAATTTATCAATAACACCATGGATATGCCTATGTTAAAAATAATATCATGAATTTTTGGTTAATTATAGTTTTAGTAGTTTATAATAAATTACACCCCTATTTGGATACTCATAGTGGATGAGGAACTTACATAGTTTTTCCAAGGGAAAATAACCTAAAAAGGTGGATTGGGTATTCAATCGATCCTCACTAGGTGAATGATAAAGAGCCATTACGTCGCATCTGGTTTAACACAATTGAGGGTTATTCTTTGGCAAACCCACAAACTCTTTATGAACAATTATGATGGACTTGTGTAGATTTTTTTGTTTGAAAATATAATAGGGAAATTACTATAAAAATCCTTTATTGAAACCTATAGACTTATGTGTTAGGAATTATATTTCATATATAAGTTATTCCTTTTATGCTCATTATATCCATTCTTATATCTTATTTTGGTTATGTATTTTAATCCCAATGTATGTTTTATATGTCATAAAGGACTAGACTCATACTAAAACAATCAATGAAGCATTAATTATATATTCATGAACAGAATATTTCCTATATTTCTATAGTTCTAAACATTAATTTAGTTATATATTTTTATAATAATTATTAAAACGATACATCAAAATATGGAGGTTAATTTATCTTTGAGAATAATAAATGGGGAATTTTTTTTCGTACCATGAATATAAAACATCCTCAGTAAATTTTTATGGAATAAAACTCTCAAAATTTCTTATCATAATTCATTTTTTTTAAATTTATGTAATATGGGGAATGAAATTTATAGTAGAATGTAAATTCAACATCAACTGTTGGGAGAGGGTGATAAATCTTCACATATTAAGTCATCCTCAAATTTTTTACAAGTGTAAGGAGGATGGTGAATCTTCTTATCAATTATGCATATAATTTTCTTTTAAGTAAACATATATATCTCAAATTATCAAGACAACAGATCTATTCATGATTTAAGATATTCCCATTTTGAGGCACTATAGTGATGTGATCCCTATAATGTTTTCTAGATTTTATTCTATCAATGATGTTCTGCTTTGTTGATAATTACTATATACATATTTACTAGATCCATTTCCAAATTATCCATATCTATCCTCATTTTTATCAGAAATCCCTGATCCTTCTGGGTTAATGCATCTTCTACCTTATTTTCTATCCCTAGGTGGTAGTCTATTGAACAATCATAATCCTTGAAGAGATAAAACCATCACCTTTGCCTCATGTTGAGTTCTTTATGTGAGAATATATATTTCAAACTCTTATGATCTATCTAGATATTACATCATTCGCTCTATATATAGTGTCCCCATATCTTCAAAAAAATTACATCTTCCAAATCAAGATCATGAGGTGTATAGTTAACATCATTAGTTTTAAAATACCTTGATGCATAGGAAATAACCGTATTATTATAGAAAGTACACAACCATGTTATTTCTTTGATACATTACAATAAATCAAAAATCCACCATTTCACTATGGTAGAGTCAATATTGGAGCATTAAATAATATCCTCTTAAATTATTCAAAGCATTATTCACATTCCTAAGTCCAAGAAAACATAACCCACTCATTACTATTCTTGGTTAACTATTTATCTACTTGGGAAAAAATATGAACAAAGAATTGATAGTTACCAACTATTCCAATGAAACTATATACATCATTTATATTCATTAGTTTACACTATTTCTAGACTAAATGTTTCACTATAGGATCAACTATGATTCTTTCATTGAAAATAATTTGTACAGGAAATAAAACGTTTAAAGAAAGAATTCATACTTTTAAACTTATCGGAAAACTATTTTTTCTATGTGAATCTATAACAATACCAAAGTATTTATCATGGTCCTAAAATATTATTAAGTACACCTATATATCATCAATAAATACCAAAAATTGTTTTTCATGATATTCCATGAGTACTATATTCATTATATCCATAAAAAAGGAAGGTGCATTAGTCATTTCAAATGGAATTATTGTATACTCATAATGTCCATGCCTTGTTTGAAATGTTTTGTTTGTAATATCTTCATTATTTATAGGAAACTAATGATATCTGGAACAAATATAAATATTTTAAAAATAGTGATCTCTATAAAGTTGGTAGAATAAGTCCTTAATGTAGGGAAGAGGATACTTGTTCCTTATTATGATAGAATTAATCGTTTTATAGTAAATACACATAATGGTAGATCCATATTTCTTATTAGTGAAAAGAACAGGAGCTCCCATTGGTGAAACATTAGGGATTTTAAATCCCTTAACACTCAATTCCTCTAATTGTTTATTTAACTCTATTAATTCCACTATATCCATTCTATAGGGAGTATTTGATATAGTTTTTTCATCAGGGATTAAATTAATAAAAAACTCAACATCTCACTCTGGATGATGTCTAGGTAATTCCTATAGAAATAAATCAATGTATTCCTATAAAATATGTATTTACTCAGTTTTATTTTCACCTTTTCCATTAGTATGTTTTATTTTCTATTATTCTCTAAAAATATAATATAGAAGAGTTACTGGTGGTGGATCTAAATATGAGTCAAAAGATGTATCATCCCCTACAAAGACGGTATGTTCCATATATTCATCATGAATCACAATTTCATTTTTTCGGAACAAATATATGAATTATATTTTGAATAATATTCCATACCAATGATTAAATCAAAATAAACCATAGGTATAATAATAAAATAAGCTATTAGAGCACATTTATGTGCCGTAATAGGAAGTATATGACACATATTTGTAACAATAAGAATTCCACTATACGATTTATTTGCAAACTACTTTATTAAGGTTAATTCGAAATATCTAATTTTAATAAAAAACTACTAAGATATAAATTAATTTGATGATATATAATGAAATATATCTTTATCTATGTTTTAAGAGATCATTAAATTACCTTCTCCCATATCATTAAAAACTTAAACCATAGTTATTGTGATTGCATAATCATGGAATTTTTCCCATTGAATTTTCTGGTGAAATTTTCTTTGATATCTAGGACAATAATGTGCATAGTGTCCCATATACTTACAGATGAAGTGTTTCACATTTTCGAAATCTTTCTTTCCCATAAAATCATGGGTCTAGAAACCTTTTTCTCCACACTTGTAACAAACTCCCACTCTTAATAGGCTTGTTCCATGATGTTTCATTGCATATTTATTTCAAGTTGGAAATTATATTATTCCTTTATTCTATTTTTTAATTTTCCCCTTTTCTAGATTACTCAGATTCCCCCTTCTTATCTTGCTTTCATTATAACCAAAATGGATTGTAAAATTATTTCTCTATCTAGATATAACATGTTACAACATCCCTGTATGTTGATAATGTTCAGGATATATGGTATCTTTATAGAATTGTATTAAGAACACCAACTAAATGGTCAATCATTCTTTTTGGATTATGTATGTATTCTGTGACATTAATTTCTAATATTTTAGAGTTAAATTCATACATAGAAACGTTTTTATCCTCTTTGTGTATTAGTATCAATATTTATCTCTTCATGTCATCTCACTGTTCATGAGGGAAATATTTTTACCTAAAAATTTCCTTAAAATCCTTCCATTCTATATTTTCAATTTCTACCTCCTCCTTTGTATTTTGAATTAATGACCACCAATCATCCACATATCTAGAGAGATGATAGAATTACATGATAAAAATCATCCTTTCATTAATTCTCAAAGATAAAAATATCTTCTATATTAAAATTATCCATTTCTCAGCTATAAATGGGTTTGTATTTTCATGAATAATGGTAGTTAATGTCCCATGAAGCTATATAACATTTTTACATCATGTTTTATATTGGTATTATCCATATGATCATGGTTATTGATCATAACTTAAGTTAGTTGGGAAAGTATAGTTATATATTGATCATCTCTATTTGTAGATCCAACTCCTCCATCATTATCTTTCATAGGACGAAAATCCTTACATGGAATACATGCATTGATATGGTTTCCATTACTTCCACTAGGATATATTTCTAAACAATGGTATAAATTGAATTATATTATGAAATTTTAAAACTATTAAAACAATTAACGAATTTATGTTTAACTAATATGAAAATCATAATACTGGTTACCTTTGGAATATTCTAAAAGATAGTTATAGGGTTATATTTCCTTAATCTATGTTTTCTAAAATATTGTTTCAAATGTTTATACTAAACATTCTCTAATATCAACTATTAAGACCCCATATCTAGTTTCTCAGAGTAGGTGGTTATTTTATTACAATGATATTAAGTATAAGTGATAATATACCAAAAGAATTAATAGTTTAGTGGATTTGGAAAACTAGATAAAATAATAAGTAATATATTACAATTTCAAAGATAAAACAACATAGTATCTCCATTGGAAACACATCTATTCAACTAGATTATCTATATATTCCAAACTTAATACACATCTTGGAAGCCTGGGAAAAAAACATAAGAAATGGGTGATCATAGATTCTAAGTAAGGATACAAATACATATGAATCAATAACATATAGTGATGACCAATAATGTAAGGTGAATAACTAAAAATACATTCCATTAAAACGTAATCTTTAGTATAATATAGAAGGAATAAAATCTGATCATATAATGTCATATAAATAATCAAATGAGAATGAAACATAACCAAAGATATTCTACTAGTTGAATAATTACATGGATTATCAATAAATAATTTCATAATTAAGTAATGCATAATGTGTGAAATCATAAAAATACCATCAAGGATTAATCCAAGAAACCATACATAATTGGGTAATAAATCATCCAATAACCAAACTATTTTGTCTCATGAGACCCACCGATGCATCAAGGGGTTATAGTGGTCCATTCCCATCACATATGATTAACACCTTCCCCATATGAATGGGGTGAAACATAATTAACAAATACATTCATATTGACTATAGCATATGTAATATCATTCCCCAAACAATAAACATTATCATAAACCATCATGTGTAATATGATGAATGATATCATAATAGAACATCCATAGTAAAACTGATCATAAGAAATTCAATAAGACATGGTAAATTGTATCAAAATAAATCTATCTCAATTAATCATGATATAAAAAAGGGTGTTCAAGTGGATATAAGTATTCTAGTAAAATAATTGATAAATTATTGAGAGAAATACTAATTTACTTTGAAATCATTTGTTTAAAAAGTTGTGCAATTATAAGATAAAAATATTTCATTGGAAATAGACTTGAAAAATTGTAAATTATTAATTTTGAAATTAAGGTATCATGAAATTCGAAAATATACTCATGCCTTATATGTTAAAAAACATTCCTATGAAATTTTTAAAAATAAACATTTATAAGAGTATTTTTAAAATAAATTGTAAGCTTTAACCAAATGAATCAATTATGAGTATCAGATATAAATGTATATAAATCAAATTTAAATACAACATAATGTAATAAAAATTCTATTAACACATAATAATAGCATGTCATAATAAATAGAGTAAAATTTTAACCTAATGAATTGAAACTAGGTTAAGAATTCCATTACAAGTTCGTAAACAGTCGAACCGTGTGCCCTATAAAAATAGTGATAATAAAATGAAACATTAAATCACATAAAGACTAAAAGATTTATGTTATTATATTTTAAATGGATGTATGTACATACAAAACAAGAAATAAGGGTTGAATATGGAATATATCTCACAGAATTAAAAGTGAGATTAGAAACCCATAAATTATGTTCCAAAGCATTCTTCACTTGTACTTAATGTTCTGGATAATAAAATTATATTAATTAATTTCTTAATTAATAACCTATTGAAAATATATTTTATCTATAAAATTTTATTATGTTCATTTATGGTCATTTAAATTATTTATAATGTTTAATTTCATTGTTTCGGGAGCGTTCGTTTCATGGATTTGTGGTCTATTCCCCGGAGTATAAATATGAGAGTTCATGAAAAATTAGAATAACTTATCAAAAAGTGATCTATTTAGTATTAGAGAACTTATATAATTTTAAATGGTCTCATATATAATTTTTTATATAGCATGATAATGATTCATTAGATAAAATGTTGATTAAAATGACTTAATTTATTTTGGTGGTTTTTTACAATCATTATGAACTTGTGATATTTTTTTTAAAATTATGTTTATATATTGGATAAAAAAACATGATATAAATTATTATATTATTATTAAAATATTATATAACAATAATAATGGTTTTTATGATCATACTTGAAGGTGGTAATGGAAATTGAAAAACTTGTTTTCCATGAAGGTGGTGAATTTACACATCACAACCAATGTTTTCAATATAAAAATAAAATGAGAGGAGAGGAGATTTTATACTGTATAATCCATTATAACTGTAGAATTATAGTATACATATGATAATGGAGTTATCATTACACTTTTTATAGTAGAGGTTAGGATCAAATAAGAAAACAAAGGAAATTAATAGAGAAAGAAATATGTTTTTTCTATTGATTATCACCTCCTTGGGAACCTCCTTAAAACACTTAGATTTGGATTTTTGGTAAGAATAAAAGGTATTAGAAATTTGTAAGAGTATTAGGAATGGATTTGGGAAGAATTTATACAATATTAAAGGTCAATAAGGTTTGAGGAGAGTGGGTGGTGAGGGGTGGTATTTATAGGGGGAGTCTGGAGTTTTTTTATTAGTTGATTCATTTATTTATTATTTTGGATCAAGAATATCAATAGTATTGATTACTTGGAATAAGTACAAAAACTAATGCATGTGTTTTTGAACTAATGGGTAATTAAATTAGAAATTAGTTAAATATTCATTAATTAAAAAAATAAAAAATAGTGTAAATTACCGTATTTCGCTATTCATATAAAATTCAATTATTTTAGAAAAATCTAAAAATTTCACAATAAATTTTTTTTGGATGTGTAGAATTAAAAAATTGATTCCATTTAATGAAAATATTTTTCTATATATAATAAATT
The DNA here is from genome assembly GCA_963277665.1 of Viscum album. Classification (NCBI taxonomy): domain Eukaryota; kingdom Viridiplantae; phylum Streptophyta; class Magnoliopsida; order Santalales; family Viscaceae; genus Viscum; species Viscum album. Next base: position 696,544,589 of record OY728157.1, read on the forward strand.
AAATTCTTAATTAAAATATTTTTTTATTTGAAAAATAATGAATTTCATATTATAAACTATTTTATGACAAATTGAAAAATTAGTTATGGTCTTGTAAAATTTTCATATAATTATAATGAATGAAGATATTAATTTTTGAATAAATTTTAGGAAAATATATTTTCTTTTATATCATTATGTTAATTGTAAAATTGTAAATAAACATTTACGTTTTAAAAAATACCAACAATTAATTTATCATTTTTAAAACAAATATTTACTTATTTCATGAAATAAATATGTCATATTATTTTTTTATGAGATACAAAATTTTTATTTATGATTTTATAGGTTATATGATTATTCTAAAGACCCAATAAATATTTCTAATGTTCACTTTACTATTCAAATGTCCATTTAAATTTTTAATTGTGTATCACAGTTCGTTTCATCTTAGTGTTGTGTGAAATGTTTGCTATCAAAATAATTGAATTTATTTAAGAAGATACATACCATACAATATTGGGTGGTTATATTCTTCCCTGATTCAAAAAATTTCATTATCAAAATTTTGAAGAGTATTTTCTTCCAAAAAGATGATGGTGGTTCTTTTTCATAGCATCCTCAGGTTCCCACATCACTTCATACATTTTATTTTTTATCCAAAGATCTTTTACCAGACAATTGTTCTAATTTACCGATACTTTCTCTCTATTTTAAATAATATCAATAGACTATTCTTAGTAAGATAAATAAGGTTCCCATTCTATTTATAAATAGGTGAATACATGTGTTTGGTCTGGAATTTAGTTCCTTAACAAAGAGATACTGAACACATAATGTACTTTAGAAAGGCTAAGTGGAATCACCAAACTATAAACCACAACTAAATTTATTTCTATAATTTCAAATGGTCTGGTGTACCTGGATCTCAGTTTTCCAAATCCTTATAAAGAATCTTATATATATATATGATGTAAAACATGGAACTTGACTAGAATAGATCAATATAGGTGCACCATGAATTATTAAAAATTCATTATTATAGAGTCATGCAAGGTTCTCTAGTGAAAAATCCTCCCATATAAAAAGTAAATGTGCATATATGGTATGTTGATCAATAATTACCCATATTACATCATTCTTTCTTGGAGTATTTGTTAATCTATTGAAAAAATCCAAAGTAATGTCTTCCTATTTCCCTATCAGAATAGGTAAAGGTTTCATGAATCCTTTTAGATGTTACCTTTCAACCTCTTTTTTTTAAAAAACTAAATATCTTGATAAATAATTAGCAATATCCTAATTAATATTATCTGACAAAAAATTTTCCTTCCAATATATATACATCATAGTGTTACCATTATGTATAGGGAGATTTAATATATGAGCAACATCTAATAATTAACTTTTTAGATCAGGTATAGAAGGAACAAAAAAACTCTTACAAACTTTCAAAATTCTGTCTTCGTATACGAAGTCTACCAATTTCACATCATTGAAAGATTTAACTTTCTTTTAAAAATTATCGTCAATCAGATGATAAATTTTTATCTTTTACATTAAATATGATTTGGAAGTTTTTTTTAAAAAAAATAGTGATGTTTCACCTTCATTAATAATTCCCATTTCAACCTTTACTAGATCCATGTACATAATACCCCTTTCAATACTTATTTTTATAACTTCATGATCCTTCCTAATAATTGCATATACTACCATATTATCCTTCATTGGGTGGTAGTTTATTGAATAATCACAATATTTGAGTATCTCGTGCCATTAACTTAACCTCATAATGAGTTTTTTCTATGGGAAGACATATATCAAACTCTTGTGATCTATATATATCACATATCTTTCACCATAGAGATAGTGTCCCAAAATATTAAATGAAATGATTAAATCTTATAACTCATGTTCATCAGTTGGATAGTTCAAATCTAGAGTTTTTAACATCCTTGATCCATATTCAATAACTATATATTTTTTTATAAGGGAACAACCAAGTCAATTCTATGATTCATGACTATAAATCACAAATCTTCAATTTTCTAATAGTAAATTCATGATCAGAGCATTAACTAATATCTTATTCAATTATTCAAAAAATTATTCAAATTCCATTATCCAAATAAATTTAACTCCTTTATGAGAAATCTTGGTCAACAGGTTTTATAATCAGAAAAAATTAAGAATGAAATAAGGATAGTAACATACTAAACTAACAAAACTATATACCTTAGTCTTGTTCATTGGTGTAGAAAACTCTTGGACCGCATGTTTCTTCATAGGATTAGTTGAGATTCCATCTTTAGAGACAATATAGAAAATAAAATAAAATGATTTAATATAGTATTCAAAATTTCTAAATATCCCATATATCTCTTTTATTCTAAGTGTCTTGATAATAATATGAAATGTTTTCTCATGGAACTCATAGATTTTGGAGTACACCCCGATTTCATCAAGAAATACCAAAACAAAATTATCAAGAAATTCCTTGAATAATCTCTTTATTAGATCCATAAAAACATAGTGTTTATTAGTCAGTTCAAATGTTATTTATGGAAACATTATATTTCCATTAGTTGTTGTAAATGAAGTCTTTAGAATATGTTCCATTTTACATGCAATTGATGATGTATAGAATGAAGATAAATATTTGAAAAATAAAAATCTTAATGAAGTTATTTGAATAATTCATAAATATGAGGATTAGGATACCTGTTATATATCATAATAACTTTTATATTGTCAATGCGTAGCCTGATATATCCATATTTCTTATCAACTAAAAGAACTTTAGTTCCCCAAGGTGATATACTAAGGTATATATTTCCCTTACCATTCCATTCCTCTAATAGTTTCTTTAACTCTATTAACTCCACCATTTAAATTATCTAGGGATTATTTGATATAGGTCTTTTATTAGTGTTTAATTCTATAGAAAAGTAAACTTCCCCCTCTTTAGGATGTTCATGTAATTAATATGGAAATACATCAACGTATTCCTGTACAATAGGTACATCCTCAATTTCATGATCACTTGTTTCATTAGTAGGTTTTATCATCACTTCTTCTCCTAGAATCTCATTTAGAAGAGATACTAGAGGTGGATCAGAAAATGAATCAGATGATAATATCTAACCTCCAAATATGAGAAGTTTCATATCCTCACCATGATTCAAAATTTTATTTGTTTTTCAATAATTAATTCATTATATTTTGAAATACAGTCCACACCAATGATTATATCAAAATAATCCATAGGTATGATTACACAATAAGTAATTAGAGCACATTTTTTGGTCATAATAGGTACTTATTGATACATATTTATTAAAATTTGGATTACAATATGAGTTATGATGGTGAAATATTTTGTTAAGGTGAATTTTAAATATCAAATTTTTATAGAAAACAGAGAAGATTTAAAATAATGTGATTATCCAATATCAAATAGAGATTTAGATTATTTTTAGATAGGATTAAAGTATCTCCCACTAGATATTTCAGATGTTCAACCTCAGTTGTTGGGAATACATAGGCATTACTTTTTTCCTTGGCCTTTTCTGGTACAGGTTTCCATGACCTCTAGGAAAATCATGTGCATAGTATCCCATCCCCAAACAGATGAATCATTGAAAATTTCCATGTTATTTCATGAACTTACAATCCTGATCTTGGGGGTATTCTTCTCCACACTTGTTAAAAACTCTAATTCCCAATAGGAATGTTCATTGATGTTTCTTTCAAAATTTATTGCAAGTTTGAAATTATATTCTTCCATTCTTTCCTTTTTCCTTTTTCCTTTTCTAGAGTACTCAACATCCATATTCTTATCATTCTTCCCTTCGATTCCATATGACATGGAAAATTATTTATATATACTGATGGAAAATAATTCTCTATCCTAGTATGGTGATAAGTTTTTATAGAATAGTGCCCTTTGTATAATTGGATTAATTCAATCTAGGAAATGGCCAATCTTTCTCATTAGATTTTGTATGTAGTGCAAGGCATTCCTTGAGAACCTTATAATGTAGGATTTACACATAATAACATTTCATCCACTTTCTTTCCCAAAATAATGAATTTCCTCATATCTGGTCACTATTCATGAGGGAAATATTTTTCTAAGAAATTTTCATTAAAATTCTTTCATTCCATATTTTCAATTTCTTAATATGCCTTTTTGTTTTAATTAATGGCCACCATTGATCCACATATCCTAAGATATGATAATATTCCATGATAACCATCTCCCTATTGCTACTTACAAAATAGAGAAATATCTTCTATACGGAACTTATCCATTTATTACATGTGAATAGGGTTTAACTCTTTCTAAATGATGGATACTTTATCACATAAAGTGATCTAACATTAGTGCACTATGTTGTGGATTGAGCTACACTATGTGGGTAAATTTGTTGCTCATAACTTAAGTTAGTTGTCCCAGCATAATTACAATCTATTCATTTCCATTCTAAACTCAAGTTCCAACATTTTTATCTTTCATAGGAGGGAAATCCCTATATAAAATATGCGTGTTGATACAATTTACATTCCAAATACTAGGTGTTGTTTCTAAACAATGGAATACACTGTATTATATTATGAAATTTTAAAAAAAAGGATGAACTTAACTAGATTATGTATGACTAACCTAAATGTCAGAAGCTTTATTACCATGGGAATATTCTCAAAATAAATTATATGGTTATATTTCCCTAATATATATTTTCCAAAATCTAGTTTCCAATGTTTCTATTAAACCTACTCTGATACCAACTATAATGACCCAATTCCCATTATCCAAGAGTTTGTGGTTACTTTATTACATTGGTACTAAGTAAGAGAGATCATATGAAAAATGACAAAATAATTTAGTATATTTGGGAAACAAGATACAAACATAAGTATTAAATTACAACATAAAATGGAAGACAACATAGTAACTCCATTGGAAACACCCATATTCTCTTAGATTATCCATGAATTTCAATCAAAATATACATCTTGGCATGGTGAGTTAAAATAAAACATAATTAAGGGGTGAGGTCATAATCTTTATAATGGTAAGAATACCAAGAAAGATATTATAAATAAACATAAACAGTAAGGCATGATGAATATTATCTTAATGATGAACATATTCAACACATATTTTTTTATTTTAATTTTATTGAGTTCATTCATAGTCACATAAATGAGTTATAATATTTAATTTCATTGTTCCGAGAGCGTTCATTTCATGGTTTTATAGTTGATTCCTTGGAGTGTAAATATTGGAGTTTTCATCAAATAAGAATGAATTATGTATAAGTGAAATAATTTAGTATTAATGAAATTATATAATTTTAAATATTATTATATATCATTTTTATATGGTATAAGGATGATTCATTAGATAAAATGTTGATGAAAATATCTTATTTTTTTCATGGTTTTTACAACCATCAAGAACCTGTCACATTTTATTTAATATTATTTTATATATTTGTTCTAGAAAAGGATATAAATTTTAATGTTTTTATAAAATCATATCGAACCATAATTAGGTTTTTTATGACTAGCATTGAAGGTGGTAATGGAAAATGAAAAACCCGTCATCCATGAAGGTAGTGAATCGACACATCAGAGACGATGATTTAATTTTTAAAATAAAATGAGAAGAGATGGGATTTGATAATGGACAATATATTAGAAAAATTATATTATATTATATATATGATACTTTAGATTCTATTACACTTTGTATAGGGGAGTTTATTATATGATAAGAAAATAAAAGAAACTAAAAGAGAAAGGAGGAGGATTTTACCTCTTGATTATCGTGTCCTGGGGAACCTCTTTAAGACACTTGGATTTGGTTTTTGGTAAGAAAAGAAGGTCTTGTATGTAGGGAATGTGACTATTTATAGAATTAGTAATAATTTATTAAATATTCAAGTCATAGAAGGTATAAAGAGAAAGGTTGTTTAGGGTTAATATTTATAGGGGAGGAGAGAAGTGTTTTTTAATTATTTTATACATTTAATTATTATATTTTATCAAGAATATCAATATTGTTGATTCTTATGACTATGTATAAAATATTCTGTATGTGAGTACTAAATAATGGGTGATTATATCACAAATGACTCAAAAATTCTAGAATTTAACTTTAAATGTTATATACCAAAATTACCGTGTTTCACTATTGATTAAAATTTCAAATATTTTTGAAAAATCCAACAAATTAACCCGAACAATTTTTAATTGTTTAAATATGAAAAATGGACTCTATTATATAAAAATAATTGTTTAAATATGGTAAATTTAATTTTTAAATGAAAACATCATTTATTGAAAATATATCTATTTTTATATTATATTTGATTTTACAACACTTTGAAATATTTAATATGATCTCATAAAATTACATTATAAATAGAATGAAACAAAATATTAATTGATGAATCTTTTTTATGAAAAACAATTAAATCATTATATTAATTTATTAAATTGTAAATAAGCATTTACATTTCAAAAAAATTACAACAATTAATTTATCATTTTTAAAGCACTTATTTTCTTATACCATCATTTAAATATATCATAATTTCATTTATGATATACCAAAAATTTATTTATAATTTCATAGGTGAGATTATTATTTTGATGGCCAAATTACAATTCCTAACTATCACTTTAAAATTCCAATAGTCATGTTAATATTTTAATGTATATCTTTGTTTGATTATGCTCGGTGTTGCGTGAAATGTAAGCTATGAAATAAATTGTATTTATTCAAGTAGATTCATAACATAAAATATTTGGGGTGATATTGTACTTATTTTATTATACTCATTCATTTTAGAAATAGTGGAGATAATGTTACATTGTTCATGTAGATGGTTAAATCCAACTAAACAATAACATGTTATAATATTGAATGTTCAGGTATATAAAGTTTTATTTTATTAATATATTTTTTATATATGTATAATAATGCTAATGTAACATAATTTTAGTGGTTAATGTGATATATAAAGAGTGTATGTGAGGAGCTAATTAGAAAATATGGTGAAAAACTAGATACATACTTTGATGAGTTATCTCCTTCTCAAAACAGGTTACATAGAAAAGAAGTACCTAGAACTTCTTATTGATATATTAACCTACCATACATGTAAACATAATTGGGTAGTTATTCAAGAGACATTTGATGTAAAAGTGTTGTATGAATTGTTTAGAAAATAGGTATTTTAAATTTGAGTTTGAGTTTCATTTAGGAAAATACACATCACTTATTATCTAAGGAGTGTATTTTACATTGAATTTCAAAACCATATAGATAAATATTAGATATGGTTCATGAGTCCCATCATAAGACTAATTTATATAAAATAATTGAAATATTATAGGTCATATCCCCTTAAATTTAACACTTTTACATTATTTTACCATTACTCTAGTGACTTAATTTTACCTTGTTAACTTATTTTGTTTCCTTAAAATGAGATTGAATCTCTTACCTAAATTAAAATAAATACTCTGATAAAAGAAATAAATTTTAATAAATTCAATATCTAAAATTAATAAAAATTAATTTAAGAACAATAATTAAAAATAAAAATTTTAGAAAAAAATATTATAGTTTTAAAATTGATATATTGTTATTACATACCAAGTAATAATCATTATATTAATGTTAATTTATCGATTATTATAAATAAATAATACCTTTAATTAAATTTTCAATGTTAAATAAGAGAAATTTATCTTTTCAAAAAAAAAATATAATAAAAAACATTTAAAAAAAACATCATTTACCCTAAATCATTAAATTATTATTCCTTATAAATCCTTAATTATTTATGTATTGATATTTAATTATTTAAATTATAATTACATGACATTTTTCAAAACATATTATTAAAATTATTCTTTAAAGGAAAATGTAATTTAATGTATATTATCTACTATAGAAAATTTCATTAAAATAGTAGATATTTCAATTAATGAATTAGTATATTTTCATATTAATTACATGTCCAATATTTTTTAAATAGCATATTATTAACCAACAAACATACAATTCTCAATATTCCAATTTCATATATGTATATCCAATGATCAAATAACTATTTACCAAATATCCAAGGACTATATATATTATTTTCATATTATATTACTATATATGACCATATATGCTTCAATAAAATTCCTTCAACCTTTAAATTCGTTTCTCACACAAAATTTCTTCGATAGTCCTTATATTTTACCTTTCTCCGTACTTATAATTATTGGTATATTAATTATGAGAAACCAGGGGGATTAAAATGTCATAATTATGACCTTTTTATTTACTTATGATTTTATTTCTTTTTCAATTTTCATAATTATGAGTTATATTTAATTATCATAACATATTATATTGTAATATTTAAACATTATAAATTATATCATGGTTTGTTTTATTTTTTTCTTTCTTGGAAAATGAAATATTAAACATGTGAAAGGAAGAAAAATATAGGGTGTTAAATTCTTCCCCATTAAAATAAATTTCACCGTAAAAATTTCATTACTCAAATGAAAAAATATTGTAGTATTTCAACCATATTACGTCTTTAAGTTATAAAATTTCTTATGGAGAAATATGATTCCTCTATATAAAATTATGTAGGTTACTGGTCTTGTATCATAGAACCTTATCTCAATAATCGAACATTTTTATTGGTTGTTTATTATAAGAGAGATCATGTTCTTATTGTAAAATATATGGTATCAATACATGTGATCAAACAGTTATATTTTAATGTCATGGATTTTCCTAGTACTATTTTTAGATATTATATGCATTGATTTTAAGACCAATCACTAAGACAATGTGCTATTTCATGGCCCGGTGTACCTAAAACAATTTTCAGAAAAAAATATAAACTTTTTAATAGCACACATTCATGGTTTTCCTGAAAAAGTGGAATAAATCATAAAAGGGTGTCCGAATTAGAAATATGAGGGTAGAATTGAGCTCATATTGGCAGCTTTACCCTAGGAATGACCTAACACTGGTTGGAATGGGTCATATATAGAAAATGTCACAATAATTCCCCAACCGTAGTTACCTATAGTCGGTGCATTATTATATAAAATTGGCACGATCACAAGGGATCAAGTCCCGGAAGACCGATAAGTTTAGTATCCTTTGAAGTAATCGATACATAAATAGGTTTTACATTACATTATAAAATAAAAAAACAACATTGTTTCTCCTTTGAACACACTCACATCCCATAGTCTATCCCTGTAGGTCAATCATAATATACTTCTTCACATCCTGGAAAAAATAAAACATAATAAAGGTGTGAGATAAGATGCTTAGTAAGGATAACAATATAGTGTAAAATTTCATAAATAATAATAAACATTGAAGTCAATGTATAAGACTAAAATACTAGACTTTTAATATTAAACTTCAGAATACTATGGAAAAGATAAATCAAATAATTCCATTTACTAATTAACAAGGATATTTTACTATTCGAACAATCACATGTAATATCAATAAATAATTTCATAATGATGGAATTCATAATGCTAGACATCATAACCACATAGTCAAGGCCTTGTGCCAAGAATTCAAATAAGATTTTGTAAAGGCCTTGTTCCCAGACACTAGTTTTTCTCATGACGCCTACTGATGCATCTAGGAGCTATAATAGGCTCCACCCGTCACTTACTAAGTCCAATGCATTCCTCATACGAAAAGGTTGAAACATAATATAAACAATCATATAAAAACTAGCATATGAAATGTTAATACTTTAACCATAAACCATGAATGGTATAAAAATAACACATCCATAGTCAAACATATCACAAAACATTCAATACAATATAGAAGATTGTATCATAACAAATCAACTTCAAACAAGCGTAAAATACAACAGAGGATGTTGACATAGATGAAATAAAAACTATTTGAGATAAATATCTCTTTCTATTTTGAAATCATTTAAAAGTAATGTAATTATTAAAGAAAAAATTTCTTTTTAAAATAATATTATAAGCTTGTAAGGGAAGCTTCGAAGGTTTTATAACAGCAGAAAATAGCCTCACCTGCCATATAAGTTAAAAAAAATTCTTACCTTAATTTTTCAAAAATTTCATAAAGTACTTTGATTGGAAAAAATGGTAAGAGTCATTTAAAAAACATTTATAAAAGTTAAAACAAGGGTATAAATTACATTAACCAATATTCTAGGAAATAGTAAAAATGTTTTGAAATACATTATTAAGAAACACATATGTGGATGATAAAGAATTCCCAGTAGATATTTAAGTATAAAAAACCTGAGAGAAATAAAGATATTGTAAAATTAACCCTTACCTTGTACTTTTCCTTAGTCGAGTGTACTTTAACTATAAGTACATGCCTTAAACATTACATAATCTTGAATTATGTCAAGAATTTATGTTGAGGATATTTTCAGGTTTATATTTATAGAGATTTAGGATATAACTATTACATAACAACTTGAATATTACATGTAGACACTACTACCCAGTATCCATTTTTCATAAAATAAAAACTCTTAAAAAAGATACTTGTCTAGTTCTGTGTTTTAGATAACAAGACTATTACTTGATATCATCCTTCACCTTATTCATATTTATGTCATGTGAAAAAAATTTCAAAGCATGGGATGAGCATAAAAATATCAGTAAGGGTTATGAAATAATGGAAAGAAACATTAACCCATCAATAAATACAAATCAATGAAACCATAATTTTTAATCATAACAAACCTTATGAAATCATAATATTTATGAATAACACACACAAATTATAAATCGTAAAGGTAACTTATGGAATTCATGACATACTTACATTTTAGCTATCATAGCTACATAGCGAGTCACATTTAGAATACCCATAACAATATTTTTCTTAAATATCTTAGGAGAAACATTAACATTTTCCTCTGTCATGTTACCCAATGCATTGGAGAGCTATCTTGGGCTCACCCGCCCAAGGTTTATCATGGAACCACCCATATATGTAAACATTTCTCAATAACCATAACATATTCATTACACATAACACAATTATAACAGAAAGATAAAACTTCCACATTCCAATAAAAATATATCATTTCAAGATATTGACATAATCAATTATTTGTCAAAATCTTTTCAAAACCATTTAAAACATTTTATAAAGAGATTTTGGAATCAAAGTGTCCCATAACACTTTGAAGCTTTTAAATTAATTATCATTTGAAAACATTAATGTCCATATAGATAAATTAATCCCAAAAAACATTTTTGAAAACATGGACATTAATGATAAATATTTAGAAGAATAAATCTTTAAAACATTTAAAATGATATTTTAGTTATAGAGTTTTTAACAAAATGAGAGAGGCATGAATGCAAATAATTGAGGAATAACAATTAATCAGAACTTTATAATATCATGAGAATAAAGGGATTCATGATATAATATTCCAAAGGATAGTATATACACCATATAAGAGTGAATTGGTGAATAACAACAATTAAGTCTTAGTGGAATTTAAATTGAGATGAAATTCTTTATAAAAACGGTATCCTTAGATTTAGGATAAATAAATTACATAATAATGTGTGAAAAATATAAATACACTCAATATAATTTGATATTCAGTGTAAATAAATCATAGGACATTCAAAAATGTTCTTTTTAAGACAAAACCAATGACTTGTATGTTTAACTCAATGAATGAAAATTGAGTTAAAATTACTCTTATCAAGTTCATATCGATGACTTTAGAATTTATCAATAGAGTTATTATGTGTATAAAAAGTATATCCACACAAAGGGGAGAGGAATTTACAACATTAATAAATAAACAATGATTCCACACATTATCAGAGCATGACATAATTAATAATTATAAGATTAACCCAAGGAATGGAAATTGGGTTAAAAAGTTCTCTTACAGAAATCGGCAACCTAACAATGTCACTTTAAAATTCAGAAAATGAGTTGATGAGAGAAAAAAGGGTATCTCAAAACATAGACATAAAATTTATATCAATAATGATATAGAATAACATATCACAACATAAGAATATGTAAATTAAAAGACATAACAAAAAGAAGCCTTTTAGAAAGAGGTGGGTGAAAGGTTCCCTTACTGATTTGGTAACTTAGGAAACATACTCCCCATGAAAGATGGGTCATACAATGAAGATTTAAATACCCATAAATTTAAGTATATTTCCAAATAAATGAAATCATGGTCAGTACATAAAAAACACAAAAGGAAATAGAGGCAATATAACATGAATCTCATAGGATTAAAAAGTGAGATGAAAATCCCTTACCACGTTGTAATCAATCGAGTCATATGAACAAAAGTTAAAAACCTCAAAATGATTCACAGAATAACATGAATATAAAGAGAATAATGATAATATATACCAAATGAAGAACAAAATAAACCAATTTAAATAAATTCATGATTTAGATATCATATATATCATATATATCATGTATATATATATATTTATAACAATACATAACATTTGGAGATAAGAAATGAAATGCATCGTTTTTGGAGATGGTAAGCCGTACGTACGCATGAATGCTACTTTCATTTATATTTCTTATTTTAATTGAATGAAAACATACTGATAAATTTTTATATTATAGTTCTCATATAATATAATATATAATTTCAATTACTCTATCCTTTATATGTCCTGCGTATGGTATGAATGAGTCATACCACTTTGAGGGGGCAGTAGTCCGCACTTTCTCAAATGAAATTATTGCGTTTATTCATAATGGAAACCATAAAGGTATGCTATAAATTAAAAATTCAGAATCATAAAGAAAACATAAACATAATATATATCATATAAAAATATAGTGTCATCATAATGGCCCCACAAGAGGTGGTAAGAGATAATTGAACAATCATCATTTCGTGAGGCATAAGTTTTCCATCCACAGAAACAATATGTTCTTTACCCATTAGATGGAGATGTCTGTAAGTGTAGTTATAAAACATCTCATAAAAACATACTAGTATATTGAGGATATTGGTGTTTTTTTAAAAGAAAGGAATTGAAAGAGTTTATTGGTTGGGGAATTAAAATAAGATAAATGAAGTTAAGAGAAACCATTATCTTTAATTTTGGAAACTCCCTTTGGTTTGAACCAAAAGGACTTCTTCAATTGAATTATGCCTAATTTAAGGCATCTATGTGGAAGATAGGGATATTGATAGATTATTTGGGTAGGGGTTGGGTAATCCAAGGGGCTTGAGAGTTGTGTGGAATGAGTTATAAGTGAGGGCTTTTATAAGGGGGTGGAGGGGCTTTTTAGGAAAGTGTGAAACTATTATTTTATTATATAATGATTTTCGGTTTCTAAAGGACAAAAACTCATTAAGGTAGAATTTAAGATGACTCATGGTCGAAATAAATTCATCAAATAATAATTGGACAGGTTTTTGATGTTATTTTAATATTTATTATCTTATTTATTTAAATGATTTTTAATGAGGTAAACATTGCATCATTTTTGGGTCATAAATAATTTTATTTATTTAATGTCTAAAAATAATAAAAAAATACAATTATGTAGGAAATATTTTTATATTTTTAATGAATATTTATAGTTGAAGAGATAACTTATATAACTCCATGTAAAAATTAATTTACTAAAAGATATTTGTTTATGTCATTTTTTCGTTTACTATAAGTTAATTAAAATAAAGTGTCATTACCACTACCAAGTGGCTAAATGGGGTCCCGAAATCAACCCAAGGATGGACATGGTCGGCCAAGACTCATCCAATAAGGTTAAGACAATTGTTAAGGTAAATTGGTATTATTATAATATTCTTTTTACCTTAAATTACCCTATTTACCTTTAACTGCGGTAAATAAAAGTCAAACGTTACTATTCACCCAAAAATTCTTTTCATATTATTGAACCACATTATACTTAATAATAAAAACCACGTATGTTGGATTTTATAAATTCCATTCACTGATGTGGAAAAATTTCATTTTAATGAAACAACCCGTTTTTTAACTACTACTTAGTGGTTTCACTATTCATAAAAAATTGAAGTTTTTTCAGAAAAATACAAAAAATTCAGACTAAGATATATTTGATATTACAAATTCAAAAATGATGTCTATTTTATAAAATTAAAAACATAGAAGTTTCATTTATTAATTTAAAATTATTTTCTATTGTCAAAACAAATAGCTTGTTTTAAGAAACAATATCTATCAAAAGATTGACACTTGTTTATGCCAAATTTGAAAGTGAAACTAATTCCAATGACCAAAATTGGATTAAATGGAAAACATATAATCTAATTACACCTTAAAACCAATTAAAAAGATAATATAACCATATAAATAAAGTATATTAAAAGACAGTTTTGAATTAAAATACATTATTTTTTACTATTCATCAAAAAATTAATTTTATCAGAAAAATACCAAAAATTTACCCAAAGTAAATTTTGATGTCCCGATTTTAAATAAGAATTTTATTTTGTCAAATATAAAATAAAAAAGTGACCAAAACTAGATTTAAATAGGGTTCTCCTTTAAAAGGCGGTAAATTGACCTTTTAATGAATATTAGAGTATTTATGACTAAAATCAAATTCTTTCTTATTTTAAGCCTCTAAAATTTATGGTATAAATGTAAAAACATTTAACAAACATGTATATTAATATTTCAGTTAGTTATTTCAATTCCTTCCAATACAATGGCTAGGCATTAACTACTATTTAAAATAATATTATATTATTATTTTTCAGTATAACTCAACGTTGTGTGCAACATAATATTTCAAAGAAACACATTGTTCTGTATCGGGTACACCATCTAACATAGGATCCCCTTTAAAGTAAAATAAATAATTAATTTAAAAATATTTATAAATATGAAAATGTCATTTTTTTATTTACCTAGGATGTTACATCCTTCCCCCCTTTTGGAAATCGAGTCCTCACAATTTTAAAATTTGGCTCAGAAAGATCATTTAAAGTATCACATCGGAAAAAGAGTCAATAAAAACTATCACTTTAAAAGAAAGAAAAAGAAACAAAAAGGTTACCCAAGATAACCTATACTAGGATTCCATGTATAAGAACATGGATATGGAAGATAAAACAAACCATCAAGTTTGGATTGAGACTGATAGAAAACTTGATTCGTAGAAAGTTAACCACTAGAAAATCACAAACTTGTGATTTGTTAAACGGTCTTTGATTACCCAATATGAAATGTAAATGGAAAACATTTTTATTTTAAGTTAATTTTCATTATGTTGAGGAATTATTTTATTACATAAAATAAGAATGTAGGGAAATATACTTACTTTTTCAAGTGGAGTTTATCCTTTAATAAGTTTCTACCAAAAACTCATTTTATCTAAACGATGAGTATTCAAGATGACTGGGTCACATATAAACCACTAGAATCAACTTCTTGAGAATCACATGATCCATAAAAAATGAACCATATATTTCCCATGTCTTTAGTCATTAAACCAAAACAAAAAGGTTAATACACGATCAGATAATCCACAAAAAGGATCATCCTTTATAAAAATAAATACTATTCCTAATCTCCAAAATTCTAGAAATAGTACCCTAAGTTAAACATAGACCATTCAATATACAATTGTCCTTAAAATTCTTCAAAATTACCCAAACTAATATTGAAACCCAAAAATCAAAAGGATTTAATCACATAGTCTTCCACAGTAAATCTTAACATTTATCTCCAAATAAAATTGACCTGAACGTCCATGGGGATTTACTTCTCAGATATACGATGCCTTATAAAAATCACCAAGGATCAGCTGGCCAATTATGACTCTAGAGAGTTGGTGGAGAATAACCACAAAAGTTCTCATTATAGCTCCCATTTCATTCAATTGCTCATTCAAAAAAATGTCACAGATTTCTTCACATCCATTGTTACTCTGATGCAAGCTAGATCCAACCATTGACTAGAACCAAAATTTTCAATGTTAGTATATCAGTAAAATTATCATATATTATCTTATGAGGATGATAAACACTAAATCATACTTTTTCATGTAATCTTAAACTCATTCGATTTATCTAAGAAAAACTATGAATCTTTCCAATATACTAACCATTATGGTTATGTCACTTATGATTAAATAAAACCCTAACCTCTAAAGTTATCTAAACCTAACTTTGATACCAACTATAAGGTCCCAACCTTAAACATTAAATAATCTTGAATTATATCCAGAATTCACATTGAGGATCTTTTCATGTTTAGAGTTTTAGAGATTTAGGCCATAACTATTACATGACAACTTGAATATTACATGTATACACTACTATCCAGTATCCATTTTTCCTAAAATAAAAACTCTAGAAAAAAAGAGACATGTCTAGTTCAATGTTTTAGATAGCATGACTTTTCCTTGATCTCATCCTTGACCCTATTCATCTTTATGTCTAGTGAAAAACATTTCAAAACTTGGGATGAGCATAAAATGCTCAGTAAGGGTTATAGAATAATGAAAAGAAACATTAACCCATAAATAAATACAAATCAATGAAACCCCACTTTTCAATCATAACATGCCTTATGAAATCAAAAGATTTATAAATAACACACACAAATCATAAATCATAAAGGAAACTTATGGAATTCATATCATACTTACATTGTAGCAATCACAACTATATAGGGAGTCACATTTGGAATACCCATCACCGTATATTCCCTAAATATCTTAGGAGAAACATTAACATTTACCTCTATCACGTTACCCAATGCATTGGAGAGCTTTCTTGGGATCACCCACCCTAGGTTTATCACGGAACCACCCATATAAGTAATCAATTCCCAATAACCAAAAAATATTCATAACACATAAACAAGAATAAAATAAAGATAACATTTCCACGTTCCAATCATAATATATCATTTCATGATATTGACATAATCATGCCTTTTCAAAACCATTCTCAAAACCATTTAAAACATTTAATAAAGAGATTTTAGAATCAATGTGTCCCATACCACTTTGAAGATTTTAAATGAATTATCATTTGAAAACATTAATTTCCATATAAATAAATATATCCTAAAAACCATTTTTGAAAACATGGACATTAATGATAAATATTTAGAAGAATAAATATTTAAAACATTTAAAAAAAATTTTAGTTAAGGTGTTTTTAACAAAATGAGAGATGCTTGAACACAAATAATTGAAGAATTACATTTAATCAGAACATTATAATATCATGAGAATAAATGGATTCATAATATTATATGCCAAAGGATAGTATATACACCATATCAGAGTGAATTGGTGCATAACAATAATGAATTCCCAATGTAATGTAAATTGAGACAAAATTCCTTATAAAAATTGTATCCTTAGATTAAGGATAAATAAATTACATAATATTGTGTGAAAAATATAAATACAGTCATTATGATTGGATATTAAGTTTAAATCAATTAGAGGACATTCACACATGTTCTTTTTAAAACAAAACCAATGACTTGGATGTTTAACTCAATGAATGTAAATTGAGTTAAAATTACTCTTATCAGGTTCATATCGATGACTTGAGAATTTTTCGATGGAGTGATTATGTGTATAAAAAGTATATCCACAAAAGGGTCGTGGAATTTATAACATAAATAAATAATAAATTATTCCACACATAATCATGTCATGAAATAATTAAGAATTATAATATTAACCCAAGGAATAGAAATTGGGTTAAAAAGTTCTCTTACAGAAATTCGACAGCCTAACAACGTCACTTTAAAATTCAAAAAATGAGTTGATGTGAGAAAAAATGGTATCTAAACAAATGGACCTAAAATTTACAGCCATAAGGATATAAAAGGACATATCCTAACATAATAAGATGTAAATTAAAAGACTTAACAAAAAGAAATTTTTTAAAAAGAGGTGGGTGAAAGGTTCCCTTACTGATTTGGTAACGTATGAAACATACACCCCATGAAATATGGGTCATACAATGAAGATTTAAATACCCATAAATTTAATTACAATACAAAATGAATTCAATCATGGGAATTAAATAAACCACACAAAAGGAAATAGTGGAAATATAGCATGAATCTCACGGGAATAAAAAGTGAGATGAAAATCCCTTTCCACGTTGTAATCAGTCGATCCATATAACCAAAAGTTAATAACCACCAAATGATTTATAGAATAAAATGAATATAAAAGAAATAAGGATAATATATACCAAATGGAAGTACCAAATACACCACATGCAATAAAGTTTTGGCAAACAATGGAAATATCACGAAATTAAAAGTCAGATAAGAAACCCCTTACCTCGTGTCTGACTTGACTTGTTTGTTCCTTGTTATTCCTGAATAATATACTTAAGTTAATTTATACTTGATTAATAAACACTTTTAAATTTTATTATTCCTTTTATATCACTTATTACCATGTTATAGACAATATGTAATCATTTATGTTAATAATGGTCCTTTTGTCGATATTTGGAACTTGTGAAAAAAATGAACACCTTATAATTACAAGTTGTCCATGTGGTCAAGAGTCCATTATCTACATAATGATATTCATGATTTAGATATAATCTATATCATATATATCCAGTATATATATGTATTTATAACAGTGCATAAAATTTTGAGATATGAAATGAAAGGCACCGTTCATGGAGACAGTAAGCCGTACGTACACATTAACGCTACTTTTATTTATATTTCATATTTTAATTGAATGAAAACTTAATGATACATAGTTATATTATAATTACAGTATAATATAATATATAATTTCAATAACTCCATACTTTATATGTCTTAATTATGGTATGAACGAGTCATATCACCTTGAGGGGGCGGTAGTCCGCACTTCCTCAAATAAAATTATCGCGTTTTCTCATAACGGAAACCATAACGGTATTCTCTAAATTAAAAATACAGAAAAATAAAGCCAACATAAACATCATATATATCATATGTAAATACATTTTCATCATAATGGACACCATATGAGGTGGTATGAGATAATTGAACAATCATTGTTTCGTGAGGCGTTAGTTTTCCATCCATAGAAACAATATGTTCTTTACCCATTAGATGAAGGTGTGTGTAAGTTTAGATCTAATCCTTTTCATAAAAACATACTAGTATATTTAGGATACTGGTGTGGTTATAAAATAAAGTAATAAAAAGATTTTATGAATTGTATAAGTAAAATAAATGAAAAGATGTTAAGAGAAACCATTACCTTTAATTTTGGCAACTACCTTTGGTTTGAACCCAAAGGACTTTCTGAAGTGAGTTCTGCCTAAGGTAAGGCTTCAAAGTTGAAGAGAGGGACCTTGAGAGATTATTTGTTCAGGGGTTGTACCTACCAAGGGGCTTGAGAGGATTGTGGAATGAGTTTTAAGTGAAGTATTTTTATAAGCGGGGAGGGGAACTTTAGGAAAGTGTGAGACTATTATTTTATTATATAATGATTTTCAGTTTCTGAAGGTCCAAATCTCATTAAGGTCAAAGATACAATGACTAATTGAAGAAATAAATACATAAAATAAGAATTTTATAGGTTTTTTATGTTATTGTAATATTTATAATCTTATTTATTTAAATAATTTATTAGTGAGGTAAACACTGTATCATTTTTGTGTCAAAAATAATTTTATTTATTTGAGGTCTAAAAATTATAAAAAAAGTAAAATGATGTAGGAAATATTTTTATCTTTATAATTAATATTTATAGTATAGAATATAACTTATATATCCCCATGTAAAAATTAATTTACTAAAAGATATTTGTTTATGTCATTTTTGCCTTCACTTTAAGTTAATTAAAATAAAGTGTAATTTTCACTCCCATGTGGCTCCATGTCGTCCCAAAATAGACCCAAAGATGCACATGGTCGGCCATGAATCATATAATAAGGTTAGGAAAATTTCTAAGGTAATTTTGGTTTATTATAATATTCTTTTTTACCTTAAATTACCTTATCTACCTTTAACCGCGGTAAATAAAAGTCAAAAGTTAATATTTTCCAAAAAGTTATTTTCATCTTATTGAACCAAATTTTACTTAATAATAACAAGAATGTATATTGGATTTTTTAAATTAAATTCAACAAAGTGGTAAAATTTCTTTTAAATGAAAAATCCAGTTTTTTAACTACTACTTAGTGGTTTCACTATTCATCAAAAATTGAAGTTTTTCAGAAAAATACAAAAAATTGAGCCTAAGCTATATTTGATATTATGAATTCAAAAATGATGTCTATTTTTCCAAATTAAAAAACATAGAATTTGAATTCATTAATTTAAAATTAAATTCTATTGTAAAAAAATTGCGTGTTTTTAAGAAATAATATCTATCAAAAGATTGACACTTGTTTATGCCCAATTTCAAATTAAAATTAATTCCAATGACCAAAATTGGATTAAATGGTAAAAATATAATCTAATTACACTTTAAAACCAATTAATAATATAATCTAACTATATAAATAAATTATATCAAAAGACAGTTTTGAATTAAAATATAGTATTTTTCACTATTCATCAAAAAATGAATTTTATTAGAAAAATACCAAAATTTTTCCCAAAGTAAATTTTGATGTCTTGATTCTAAAGAAGAATTGTATTTTGTCAAATAGAACATATATAAGTGACAAAAACTAGATTTAAAGAGGTTTCACCATCAAAAGGTGGTAAATCGACCTTTTTATGAATATTGGAGTATTTATGCCTAAAATTAGATTCTTTCTTATTTCAAGCCTATAAAATTTATGGGATAAACGTTAAAAAATTAACAAACATGTATATTAATATTGTAGTTAGTTATGTCCATTCCTTCCAATACAACAACTAGGCATTAACTACCATTTAAACTAATTTTATATTATTATTTTTCAGTATAACTCAACGTTGTGTGCAACGTAAGATTTCAATGAAACCCGTTTTTTTGTATCGGGTATGCCATCGAACATATCATTCCCTTTAAAGTAAAATTAATAATTAATTTAGAAATATTAATAAATATGAAAATGTCATATTCTTTATTTACCTGAGATGTTACATTAACCTCTGGTAAAATAGTTAAATTATTTTTAATAAATTATACATGAAACACATAAATAAATGTGATATCCTATATGATCTTCTAATATTGTTTTGTTAATAATATTTTAGTAGTATCAATGTTTTGGGTGTTAAATGACTATTTTTCCTTTATATGTTTTGTTACGAAAGTCATGTTTGCTATGGATAGGATGTATTTTATTTATATCCATAATTATATTAAGTTCTTATAAATTATTTTAAATAATAAAATAAAAATTATTCTTTAATGGTTACGATGGGGAATGAATCTCATCGCGTTTGTGGAGACGATAAACTGTACGTACACACGAGTGAAAATATAATTTTATGGATGGTGAAATCGTATGTAATTTGATGGTATATTACATATATAAAATCATTAACATGTTATATTTATTATTTAAATCAATTATATTCATTATTATACCCATTAAAATAATGAAGCATTGAATAACAAACTATACCAGGATGTGGAGACGGTAAGTCGTACGTACACATGTATAATGACTTTTTCATTCATAAGATGAATAAAATAATGAATATTCGTGTACCATTTCTATAATAACATCACTGAATGTATAAGGTACTAGATTTATTACCTTGGTATGGAAACAACAAATAAATAGGAAGTGGAAGAAAAAACTTTGAAAGAGGTGATGAAATTATTACCTCTTCTTCGGCTGCTTCCTTTTGATTTGATAATAAGGGATCCTTAAGTTGGCTTTATAATCAAATTAATGCCTCTAGGATGATGTGGGGGTAGTTGGGAAGATATTTTATCAGCGTTTGGCCAATCCAAATGGCCTTGGAGGTGTGATTTTGAGAGAAGGGGAAGTACCCTTTTATAAGAGAGGCGAGGGTCACTTTAGGAGAAGTTTGAAATATTATTTTATTATAAAATAATTTTCATTGTATAATGGCTCCAAATGGATTTATTTCGACTATTAGGTATGAATGGTTTGAAATCCTCTCAAACAATAGGTTTTAGAGAAGTTTAGGTCACCATATTGACCATATCGTTTAGATTAAACTCTTAGTTAAATAGTTTAACTTTTACAATGTCTTCTAGTATTTCAATATTACATGGTAATAAACATACTATAAAATTACAAGAGAACCCCAAGTGGTTAGTTGATGACATATCTATCATTATATAATTCCTTTAGCCTAACCATATATTTTTAGGACTGTTATATAATTTAATTAAATAGTATTTGTTTTAAAAACTCATTTATGTCAATTTTGCGACTATTTAGTATTTGGTTTTTGTGGAAGTCATAAAAACCTGATTAATTCAATAAAAATTCATTGAATCTACCCTAACATGTCTTATTAACCAATAAAATTCATTTAATGCATTTAAAGTCTCAATTTACATTTATTTTAATATTTATTACATCAATTATTTTAGTCTTTCATTAATAAGGTAATTACTGCATCATCATTGTGTCATAAATAAATTTAATTATTTAATGTATAAAAATTATAAATAAATACCATGATGTATTAAATATTTTTATCGTTCTAATCAATATTTAAAATTTAATTTATCTTCTGTGTAACCCTATATTAAAAATGTTTTATTTATTAAACTTTGAATTTCACAATTTTAACACTTCTTTAAATAAAATATAATAAATTTCCTAATGTAATCCATGTGAATAAAATAGGATCATATTTTTGTCCAAAGGTTTATTTTGGTCAAATAAACTTATCCAATAGAATTTGGACATGTGTTAGGGTAATTATAATATCATTTTTACCTTTAATTATCCTATTTACTTTTAACCGTGGTAAATAAAAATCAAAAGATACTATTTACCAAAAATTATTTTCATCCTGTTGAACCTCATTTTACTTACTTATGTAAACCATTTCTCTCAGAATTTTGAAATTAAATTCATAGAAGTGGTAAAATTACATTTTATGAAAATTTATAAATGTTCCTAGAAGGTGGGTAAAAGACGGTAAATAGTTTAATAAAATTTTATATATCTAATATTATTATAAAATGACTCCAATGAATTAAATTGGAATATTATAGGTATTATTTATCTATTTTTACTTTAAAAAAATTAAATAAAAATAATATTTATTTAAATAAAAATTCTATTTTTAAACAATAACGTAGTGCTTTTCATTATTCAACAAAAATTAAAAGTTTTCAGAGAAAGAAAAAAAATTAAACCTAAGATAATTTTGATATTCAAAATTCAAAAATGTTTTCTATTTTACCAAATTTAAAAAATATAGGTTACATTAATTAATTTAAAATTAATTTTCATTTTCAAAACCAGAAAGTGGGTTTTTAAGAAGTAAAAATTATCAAAAGATTGACATGTGTTTATGTCCAATATAAATTTGAAATTACTTAAAATGACCTACATTATATTAAATGATAAAATTTTTATCTAATTATACTTTAAAAGCACTCAAATTCATAATTTAACACTATAAATTATTTCGATTAAAAAAGATGTTTTCAATTAAAATTTTGTATTTTTCACTATTCATAAAAATATGAAAGTTATCAGAAAAGTATCTAAAATTTATCCAAAATAAATTTTTATATCCTAATTTTATTGAATAATTAATTTCATTAAATTTAATATATAAAAGAATAAAATATTTAATTTAAAAAAGGTTCACCATTAAAAGGTGGAAAAACTACATTCTTTTAAAAATACTTCATTTATCTGAAAAATTGAATTTGTCCTTATATTATGTCTAAGAAACACAAAAGATGAATGTTAAAATTATATAAGATATATACTAAATTAAAAATGTGGTTAATACTATTCATAACCGCATTTTAAACGGCTAGTTTGTTAGTTTGTGATGTGATTGAACTCAGTGTTGCATGTAACACAAGCTATTTAATTACTTAATAGAGATAACGTACTATGAAATCTTGGGGTGTTACATTTTAATATCCTTAAATAAATCACATCCTCGCAATTTGAAATTTTTCTTTGAAAATAAAAGGTTGAAAATAGAAAATACCTTTGTGGAAAACCACATCGAAAATAAGGTTAATAAAAATTAATCTTAATAAGAGGGAAAGGGAAATGAAAATGTCACCACCAAATTAGGATTTTGAATATAAGAACATTGGTGGAAATTAGAGACAAATAATTGGAGGGAAAACATAAATATTTATAGAAAGTTATTGAGGTCATCAATCACAATAAAGTGAACAATAAATGGAAAATTGAGGTCCATAAATCCATAAATCTATGATGATTTAAAATATCATTGGTTCAACAAAACATAAGGTATTAGGATAACACATTTTTGGTTTTAGGTTCCTTTTCATATTGTTTAATAATTAATTTATTCCAAGAATTAAGAAAAAAGAGAATAATAGGCATGTATATTTCCATCCATTAAATAATTTCTACCACAAACTCATCTTTTACACCCAAGATAATAGAATTGAAAAATATTCTATTTAACCTCATTATATACTGTTTCAAAAAAGTAAATTTATATTTCATATTTAATACCATTAAAAAATATAATTATACAAACAATAACTTCATGTAGGCTAGTGGTAGGTGATGCACTCTTGTCGCCCTTCGGTTGTGGGTTCAAGTCTCGCGGCCTTTCTGGATGTGACAGTTTGTCACCCGACCTCTAGGTTGTCAATTTTATAACAATCCAAAAATAATCTTAAGAAATATTTTAACCATAAAAAATAGAATCCAATTTCGAACTTAATTTATTCCAAAATTTAGTCTTACAGAAAATACTTCTATCTAAACTCACAATCCAAAATTTTTAAGGAAGGTAAAAATATTGAATATCTCTTTTTCCACATAATAAGATGTGAATACCTTCATCATGTATTCTCTTAACACATGGTTACATCCTCAATGACCATAAAACCTTATTGATTATATTCATGTTCTCTTATTACATATAAGGTATTGGATATACTCTTTATATCCAAAAACATTGTAAACTCCATCATTGATGGAATAAAGAAACAATTAATTAGAATTAAGGCTGTCAAGAATATCCAATATTTTTTTTCCAAATCAATCATACCTTATTAGAAAATAATTATCTCTTTTTTTGAAACATAATAAGTGTTATATTTTCCTAAACCATATATTTTCCAAAATGTTTAACTTGAAACTATGTCACTTTACTTGGTACCATAAAATCTTAAATCCTTAATGAAAATGTACTACAGTACAGTAAATATATACTTTATAATTCTTATGACTTGTACATAATTAATAAGATACTCAAATTACACAATTCTATAATAACAACTTAAGAGCACTATTCATTCCTCTTTATCTACGGTTGTATCATTACTTGATTATTATCCAATAGAATCATTTGGGGTATACTCTGATGATTGGGACATTGATTCTTGTAGTGTCTCAACTCTTTACAGATGATGCATTGTATATTTGAAATCTCTTTATTACCCTTGCAATCACGAATTTGGTGTCCTTTTCCTCCACACTTTTAAAAAACTCCCATTCTATTGAAGAACTTCCCAGAGTGATTCTTTCCCCAGTTATCACATATGGGAAAATCCTTCTTTCCCTTCTTTACTTTATCCATATTTCTCTCTACCATTCTCTTTTTCTATGGATTCCCTTCAAATACATATGACTCAGAGAATTATTTACTTATCTTATTAACACGTGATACTATTTATTTATATGATGAGAATACACGGGAGACTATTTATCTTCTAAATGTTGGCTTAAGACCATGAAAGATATGATCATTCTTACTCTTTAGATCATACGTATATGCTGGAGTTATCATTCCTTCTACTGGGATCCATTTCTAAATGAAAAAATACACTAGGTTAGATTATATCATAATGTATAATACAAAACCTAGAAATATTCTCAACATTAATTGAAGATTTTCACACATCCAGTCTCATAATCATAAAAATGGTTTCTTTGATGACATATTTACTCATAAATCCTTTATAATGGTTTGTAAAGAAAATGTGAATCATCCTAAGCATATCCCCCGAGAGTGTCGTAACCAAGAGTGCAATTGGGATCATTGTCGTGCACTAGTTCCCATTCAGGTATAGTTCAAAGTGGTGTTTTAGGGTTTTTCCACTAGATACATTTGTGCCAGAGCCACCTCTACCTTCTCGTATCCCGACATGGATGTATTATTTGGAAAATTCACAAAATCATTACATTAAAAAAATTATAGGAAGTTCTTCTATACTAATCCTCATAGCATATCTTAGGGTAATCTTATCAAATCATACTTTTTTAAAATATATTTTACAAGGTTAGTACTAAAATTCCTCTGATACCAACTGTAATGCCCTGAACCTAGTTACCCAGAGTTGGTGCATTATTACATAACATTGGCATGACCACAAGGGATCAAGTCCTAAAATACTGATTAGTTAGTACCCATGGAAGTAATAGATACATACATATGTTTTACATTACATTATCAAATGAAAAAACAACATTGTGTTTCCTTTTAAGACACTCATATCCCATATCCTATCCCTATAGGTCAATCAAAATATACTTCTTCACATACTGGAAAAAATAAAACATAAGAAATGGGTGATCTCAGATTCTCAGCAAGGATAACAATATATCACAAACTTTCATAAATAAGCATAAAAATTGAAGGCAATGTATAAGAATAAAACACAAGACTTTTAAAATTAAACATCAGCATAATATGGAAAAGATAAATAAAATAATTCCATTTACTAATTTATATGTATAGTCTACTAGTCAAATAATCATATGTAATATCAATATCTAATTTCATAATGATGGAATGAATAATGTCAGACATCATAACCACATAGTCAAGGACTCGTGCCAATACTACAAATAATATTTTTTCAAGGCCTTTTTCCAAGACACTAGTTTGACTCATGAGATCTACCGATGCATCAAAAATCTATAGTGGGCTCCACTCGTCACTTACTAAGTCCAATGCATTCCTCATATGAAAATGTTGAAACATAACATAAACATTTGTATTAAAACTAGCATACAAATTGTTAATACTTCAACCATAAAACATGAAAGGTATAAAAATAACCCATCCATATTCAAACATATCACAAAACTTTAAATATAATATGGATGATTATATCATAATAAATCAACTTCAAATAACCCTAAAATCCAACAAAGGATGTTGACATAGATGAAATCAAAACTATTTAAGAGAAATATATCTTTCTACTTTTAAATCATTTAAAAGAAAAGTAACTATAAAAGAAAACATTTATTTTGAAAATATTATTATAATCTTGTATGGGAAGATTTAAAGGTTTTATAATGACAGAAAATAGTTTCACCCACTGTATAAGTTAAAAAAATATTCTTACCTTAGTTTGTCGAAAAGGTCATAATGTACCCTATTTGGAAAATGATGGAAAGATTCATTTCAATTTTTTTTATAAAAATTAATACAAGGGTATAAATGTATTTAACCCATATTCTAAGAAATAGTAAAACTATTTTGAAATACATTATTAAGAAGCACAATTGTGGATGATAATGAAGTCTCAGTAGGTACATACGTATAAACAACCTCAGATAAATGAAGAGATTGTAAAATTAACCTTTAACTTGTAATATTATTTAGTCTTGAGTAAATTAACCTCTTATATAATAGTTAAATCATTGTTATTAAATTATACAATAACCAAATACATAAATATGATATCATATATGATCTTCTAATATTGTTTTGTTAATAATATTTGAGTAGTATCATTGTATTGGGTGTTAACTGATTCATTTTCCTTTATATGTTTTGCTATGTAAGTCATTTTTGTTATGGATAGGAATTATTTTATTTATATCTAGAATGATATCAAGTTTTTAAACATTATTTTAAGTCATAAAATGAAAATTATTCTTGTATGGTCATGATGGTGAATGAATCTTATCGCATTCGTGGAGATGGTAATCCGTACGTACGCACGAGCGAAAATATCATTATATTGTTGGTAAAATAATATGTAATTGGATGGTATATTACATATAATGAATGATTAAAATGTTATATATATTATTTATATCAATTATAGTCATTATTATACCCATCCAAATAATGAAGTGTTGAAAAAACAAACTATACCACGACATGGAGACGGTAAGCCGTACGTACACATGTATGGTGACTTTTTCATTCATAGGATGAATAGAATAAAAAATATGGTTTTACCATATTCATAATAACATCAAAATATGTATAAGGTACTTTATTTATTACTTTGTTTTGGAAACAACAAATAAATAGGAAGTGTAAGAAGAAAAGAACTTTGAAAGAGGTGATGAAATTATTACCTCTTCTTCGGGTCCTTCCATTGGATTTGATCTAAAGGACTCCTTAGGTTGGCTTTATAATCAAAGTAAGGCCTATAGGTTGAATTGGGGGTATTTGGGAATATATTTGATTAGGGGTTGGTTTATCCAAATGGATTTGGCGGTGTAATGCTGAAAGAAGGGGAAGAACACTTTTATAAGAGAGGTGAGGGTCACTTTAGTAAAAACTTGAAATATTATTTTATTATAAAATATTTTATAGTTTATAATGACTCAAATTTAATTTATTTAGAGGATAATGTGGGTATGGGTATAAATCCTATCAACCAATAGGTTTTAAAAAAGTTTAGGTCACTATATTTACCTTATCTTTTAGATTTAACTCTAAGTTAAATAGTTTAACTTTTACAATGTCTTCATGTATTTTTATATTACACGGTTAATAAACTAACTATAAAATGAAAATAGAACACCAAGTGTCTAATTAATGACATATATATCATTATATAATTCCTTTGTCTGAACCACATATTTTTATGACTGTTATATAATTAAATTAAATGGCATTTGTTTTAAAAAATCATTTATGTCAATTTTGATACTATTTGGTATTTTTTATTTTTTAAAGTTATAACAACATGATTAATTTCAAAAAAAATCATTGAATCAAACCTAACATGTCTTATTAACCTAGAAAATTCATGTAATGCGTCAAAATTCTCAATTTACATTTATTTTAATATTTGTAACATCCATTATCTTAGTCTTTCATTAATAATTTAATTACTGCATCATCATTGTGTCATAAATGAATTTAATTATTCAATGTGTAACAATTATAAATAAAATACCATTATGTATTAAATATTTTAATATTTATAATGAATTTTAATTGTTGAATTTATCTTATGTGTAACCATATATTAAAAATGTTTTAGTTTTTAAACTTTGAATTTAACACTTTTAACTATTTATTAAATAAAATATAAAAAATGTCCTAATCAAATGAAAGTGAATAAAAAAAGATCATTATTTTTTCATGAGGTTGATTTTTTTCAAAATACACTAATACAATAGAACTATGACATGTTTTAGTGTAATTATAATATCATTTTTACCTTTAATTATCCTATTTACTTTTAACAATGGTAAATAAAATTCAAAAGTTACTATTCACAAAAAATTATTTCATCATATTTAACCATATTTTACTTACTAATGTCGACCATGTATCTCGGATTTTTAAAATTCAATTCATATAAGTGGTAAAAATATGTTTTAGGCAGATCATATAATGTTCCTAGAAGGTGGGTAAGAGACGTTAAATAGTTCAATAAAATTATATATATATATATAATGTTATTATAAAATGATTCCAATGAATTACATTGGGATAATATAGTTATTATGTATCTATTTTGACTTTTAAATATATTTAAATAAAAAAATTAATTATTTAAATAAAAGGCCGGTTTTTAGACAATAACACAGTGTTTTTCACTATTCATCAAAAATTGAAAGTTTTCAGAAAAGTACCAAAAAAATCACCCTAAGGTAATTTTGATATTACAAATTCAAAAATGACTTATATTTTACCAAATTTAAAACATATAAGTTATATTAATTAATTTAAAATTAATTTCTATTGTCAAAACCAGAAAGCAGGATTTTATGAAGTAAAAACTATCAAAAGATTGACATGTGTTTACGTCCTATTTAAATGTGAAATTACTTAAAATGACCTAAATTATATAAAACTAAAAAATATAATCTAATTATACTTTAAAACCATTAAAATTCATAATTTAAAATTATAAATTATTTCGATTAAAAAATTTGTTTTCAATTATAATTTAGTATTTTTCACTATTCATAAAAATATGAAAGTTATCAGAAAAGTACCAAAAATTTATCCAAACTAAATTTTTATGTCCTTATTATAAATAATAATTTAATTTCATTAAATTGAATATATAAAAGTATAAAATATTTTATTTATAAAGGGTTCTAGATTAAAAGGCAGAAAAATTGCATTTTTATGAAAAATATTTCTTTTATCCGAAAAATTGAAGTTGTCCTTATATTATGTCTATGAAACAAAATAGATGAATTTTAAAATTTTATTATATATATATATATATAATATAAAATGTGGTTAATAATATTCATAACCATTTTTAAATGACTATTTTGATAGGTTGTGATGCGCTTGAACTTGGTGTTGCGTATTGCGCAAGTTATTTTAATTATAATAAATAGATAACATACTATGAAATCATGGGGTGTTTCAGTCACTAAGGATATAACTGTAAATAAAATAATTAAATAAAACTATTTCATTTTTAAATCCAAATAACTCGTGAATGGTGACTTAGATTTGGAATTCATGACCACCATTGAGTTTTTAATGTGGTGTTTTCCCAAAGTGTGACTTAACATTGGTCGGCTCGAGTTGTTTGTGAAAAGGTTGTCACAGGACGTAATGAGAATAAAATAATTTAATAATTTTTTTTGACATGGTGGTTGAAAATATTTAAGATGATTGTTAATAAGAGTTTATAGGGTTAGTCGCACAACCCTGGAATCCATAGAGAACCATTGGGGAGAGCTTTGAGGATTCTCTCTTAGGTGATAATGATTGATCATGGATCAATGACTGAAACACCTCGTATTCGAAGGGTCTTACCTACGATAATGACATGATGATCATTCTTCATTAGTGAGCAATCTAAATTGAGGTAGGGAGGTTGTTTCTTTTTGATTTTCTGCGTTCTTGATTTCTATGAAGAACATGGGTCAATCCACAAAAATATTGTTATGTGGTTTGATCGTTGTTGTGGGATGGGATATTATTTGTGGGATTATTGGGTGATTTATTTTAATTTCACTTTGTTTATCCTTCTAATGGAAAAATATTTATGTTGAAATAAACAAAGGATGAGTTACATTCCTAAGTGTGTCCTTGTTCTTTTCTCACACCCACTCTTCGTATTCTTCATCATTGGACCCTCGTGGCCACAATTTGACTTTCTGGGTGGCTCCAAAAATGATCAGATCCCCAGATTGGAGGAAAACCCAGAACATAGGCTGGATATGTGTATATCAGGACCTAAGGATATCATATCTACAATTATTTTCATCTTTTTATCATTTTAGGTGGCACGATGGTCTACCGAAGGGACCATAGATGAAATTTTGGTGCCTCTATTCAGTGAGGCGAGGTGGAGGTCCGACGAGGCGAGGCGACATCATCAGCGATCAGAGGTGGTGGTGCAGCAGTATAGAGTGCATCGGGTGGCCATGCGACTACAAACATGAGTGGACTGAGGTGACGAAATAGTGGTATGGAGTGCGTTGGGTAGCCGTGTGGTAGTAGGAAAGAGTGGACAGATAGGACAACCGCAGACATGAAAGGGAAGGCTGCGTGTGGTGGATGAGACATCTTATGGGTGAGTGAGATAGGTCGGGCCTAGGTGGAGTGGTCTGAGCATTTTGGGTATTTCCAGGTGAGCTGGGACAAGATGTTCCGGCCGAATGGGTCAGACCTGGGGCGACTGGGCTGGGGTTGTTCCATGATCATTCTAGTTTTCATGCGGGCACACTAGCTGGGGGCACCGTCGACCATAGTGGTCAATTGCAGCAGTCAACCACATTAGCAAACAGGCGTCCTGTCTGGTTGGTCAACTATGAAGGTCAACCACATTGGTTAGTGTAGTAACGTTTTTGTCGATCCACGAACCTAATGACCCCCCATCGAAACATCAAATTACTATAAATTTCAAAAGACATATCTTTTTGACGAACCATATGCGTTGTTGGGACCTTGATGTTGATACGTTCTTATGGAGATAATTTGTGAGTTTTCAATTAGGACCATTATAGGTTGAGAGTGTTACCTTGGTCCTTTCCTCATGGGTTCAGTATCGAAATACATCAACATTCCTAGTTTATATTCCCCTCTATAGGCCGATTCCTAGATATAGTTATGTTATTCCTCAGTGGTACATGATTTGGATCCTATAATACCCCTAATGGAGTTTTGTGGAATAGATATAACCTCTGAGAGAAGGATGTTTTTCCTACATCTATAGGGATACATGAGTAGGGTTACTGGTATTCCCCAGAGTATTGGGAAGGATCCCGTACATTGCAAATTGATCTAAATTGGGTTAATGGTATTCCCTAGGGTATTGGATATGATACCCTCTATGTGTATCATAATCTTTCTTAACCAATACGTTCTTATTTGGGCAGGGCCCAAATGAGCTAGACCTCTTCATGAGTGTATCTAATGATGTCTTGGCTCAAGAGGTGAGTTCTCCATGAACAAGCATTCTTTTAGAAGAATCATGTGGTAGGTAATTAGTTTTAAATTACCGATAGAATATGTGTGTTGGATTGAGTGTATCTTGATATTTTTGTTATTTGT
Source organism: Viscum album (assembly GCA_963277665.1). NCBI lineage: Eukaryota > Viridiplantae > Streptophyta > Magnoliopsida > Santalales > Viscaceae > Viscum > Viscum album. The sequence continues at coordinate 696,577,469 of OY728157.1, forward strand.
GTTTTAGAAATATACCTTCATAGATGTGATTTTACTTTCCTTTATGTTAATTCCTTTGTGGTATTTTCCTTTATGGTTTTGGGATTTCAAAATGGGGATTGTAGTACCCAACCCTACACAGGATTTTTCCATGTGTGTCATGTCTTGTATAGACAATCAAACTTTTGACGGAGTTTTAGGTGGACCAGGACTAGATGGTTCTTAGAGAGTCCTAAAAGATTGAGGTGTTCTCCTATGATTCATACATCAATCCCAATACATATTTTATTATAGGTTGGACTTTTAGTTACTAACACTCTTTGGTGGGCTTGTTTTTGGCCCTATTTACATCCCAATACTATTAATTTCAAACTTTATTGTGAGATCTTAGTGGTATTCATACATTTTTTACTTAGTGTTTTTAAATTTCAACATTTTGGGCTTGGAGATGTGTGCATGCATATAGATACTTTAGGGTAATGCCTCCCATTTGTTGGATATGCCTACATGGTGCTAATCAACAACCCCTGGCCTATTGGAGGTGGTCACGGGGTAGTCACGACATGGGCCCCTAAGGGACGGTTCATGATAGAGTTGTATCAGAGGGGTCAGTTCTAATTTTGGATCAGGAGTCTGTGAGATTGGTTTAGGGAAATAATGTTAAGTGTTTCTAGTTTGGATTTCAGTCTAGGGACTCCAGTGTTGGTGTGAGCCGCTAACATATCCATAAAATAGGACTCTAGTGACCTTACATTTGACTCAGTAAATGTGAACACTAGTTATAGTGAAAATAATGTTAAATGCATCATATAAGAATGGGTTTTTTTTCATGTCCTTCTTGAGTCATTTCTCAAGATATACCCATTGACTGTAGTAAATATTGTTTTATTATAGGATGTCTCAATGTATACACCAAACAATAATTCCACCTCATTATCATGAGGATGATTCATCAGGTGAGGAAACATTGGTAAAGGATGTTTACTACTGATAGAACCTTCACGTGGTGAACTATCCATATTTCCACCTATAGAGAATCACATGACACTCATAGTACCATCAGATGAGGTGCATAGGATAAGCATGCTTCACGTGTTTCAGCAGAAGATACCCTTAGGTATTGAGGTGAGCTTGACACACAAGCAGATGAGGACCGACTAGAGGTGGTGACTTGATTTTTCCATCTAGTCAGGACAACATCAGATTAGATGGTGGTCCTGACAGCACGCCTTATACACATCTTAGTAGGGTGATGGTGGGATTGGGTTACTTGATCTTACGACGAGGTGAATCTTCCTTGGAAAGCGTTTTAGAACCTTTTTGGAGATGATTTATACCCTTATAAGAGAAGGTATATATGTATTCTTGAGCATCTATGACTCTGACATGATACTATGTCCGTATTTGAGAATACATCGAGGCATACAAACATTTCTAGGTAATCGATGGATATGATACAAAATCAGTACTTCAGGGATCAAACCATTATCATGGGTTTTAATAGGTACATATGATCCATTGTTATCCCTCTATTCATTCCTACCTATGATGGGGTGTAACAACTGGCCCCCGCCCACTAGTTGCCCTATAGGCACATGGTCCCCACCCTGGGGCCCACCCACATGCCCGAACATGTCATCTGACTAATGATATTCCCCACATGCCAACACTTTTCCTTTCCAGTGTGCTTTGTCCTCACTCATACACACCCTGGGAAACATCCCAGAAGGTCATCCATCCTTATCACTACTCCATGCCAATCACACTTAACTGTGGAGTTCTAATCAGACAGGCTCCTGAAAAGGAAGGTGCACCTTGTTTACATGAGTCCATTTAGTCATTTAACCCTTTATTATTCGGGGGTGTTACAATCACCCCCTCTTTAGAGCACAACGTACTCGTTGTGGGCCCTACATCTCAACTCAGGCAGTGCGCTGCACTTAAAGATGGGTACCACCTCTGATACCAAATGTAACAACTGGGCCCCGCCCACCAGTTGCCCTGCTGGCACGTGGTCCCCACCCCCTTCATTAGAGCACAACTTTTTCATTGGGGTCCCTACATCTCAACCCAAGAAGTGCGCTGCACTTAAGGCTGGGTACCACCTCTGATACCAAATGTAACAACTGGGCCCCATCAACCAATTGACCTGTAGGCACGTGGTCCCCACCCTGGGGCCCACCCACCTGCCCAAATGGTTCATCTGACTAATGACAGTCCCCCCAGGCCAACACTTGTCTTTTCAAGTGTGCTTTGTACTCACTCACACACACCCTGGGAAACTTCCTAGAAGGTCACCCATCCTAGTCACTACTCCAGGACAAGCACGGTTAACTGTGGAGTTCTAATCAGACATTCTCTTGAAAAGGAAGGTTCACCTTGTTGACACGAGTCATATAATTTAGTCATTTAACCCTTTATCATTTGGGGGTGTTACATTGGGGTTCCTGGTCAAGACTTGGAGACTGAGAGTTCCTTGGCCTGGAAAATAGAACGGTGGTAGTCAATAGTAAGAAAGTAGGAGTAGAGGCCTTTACTATAGGATTTCAACTTCAGTATTAGAGACCTGGCTATTCAAGATATTTCCAGATGAGGTCCCATAATAGGGAATCTCTCATGTCTCACAGGTTGGGTCTAGTCAACCTAGATAGAGGCGATGTTATTCATGCGATAGTAGAGGACATCTCACCCTAGATTTTCTGACCCATTGTACTGCTGATTGGGAGATGATGGCCATACAACTGAGTTATAGACAACAATTGGTGAAGGAGGATCCACAAGGAAGAATACATGGTAGAGGATCTGGGATAGCATCATGAGTAGGTTATTATTTTAACTTGTTACAACCACCACCCCAATGTGGTCCACACTAGGATTGTGGAGCTAGTGGATAGGTGAGGAAATAGATGCATCCAATTGAGGGTTATGACCAAGGGAATCTAGGAATAATTCAATGTGTGATCTGTGTCTATTACACTTTTTCTACCATATTGATAGACACTGATGATTGTCATTTTTTTGTTAGAAAGAATCATGTTCAAGACTTCGAGATTATAACTGAACCTTTGACTTGACCCTCACCATAAGAGACTCATACTAGAATAGATCCAATGATCACACATTGGTGATTACATAATGAGTAGGCTCTTGGAGGTGAGAGTGTCAGTTGAGATCTCTTGGTAGTGGCATCGAGGCCTTATGTTGTCATTCATGGTATGGACTGGTTATCCATAGTTCATGCTCAGATTGGCTATTTTAGGCATAGAGTGTGGTGTGTCCACAGTGATGGAAGTCGGTTTACATTAATGGTAAAAAGTAAACACATACATCATCAGATGGACTCAAACATAATAGGGTGAAACTGATTACTCATTATGTGACTATCTTCATCCTTTGTTCAGTTGATGATATGAGTCATTAGTTTTCTATATTAGTGGTGGAGTATCAGGATTTATTACCTACAACGGTTCTTAGTTTACCTCCCCATTATGTGATGGAATTTTTCATTGATCTACACCCTGGGATGACACTAATATACACTCATACATATTGGATGGATCCTGTAGAGCTCTGTGAGATGAGGGTGAAGTTTGAGGACTTGTAGAGGAAGGGATTCATGAGACCCAATGTTTCACCTTGGGCATCCCCAGTTTTTCTTCCAAAAATATAGATGGGATCTTGAGGATATGTGTGGATTACCATCACTTGAATCCGAAGACCGTGAAGATCATGTATCCACTACCAAGGTTCATTGACCACTTTAATTAGTTAAAAGGGGTGATATGGTTCTCAAAGATCAACCTCAGATCCGGCTATCACTAGTTGCATGTATGAGATGAGGATATACTGAAGATGTCCATATAATGAATTTATGGTCACTATGAGTACTTGGTAATTCTATTTGTCTTGAAGAAATCCCCATTAGTGTTAATGGGACTCATGAATCAGATCACTCATCCTTACATATACCAGTTCATGGTGGTATTCATCAATGACACCCAAATTTACTCGGCATTTGAGGAGGAGAATGTAAAATACTTGAAGATGGTCCTAGACACACACTGAGATAATTAACTTTACAGGAAGATCTTGAAGTGTCATTTTTGGATTCCAGAGGTCCATTTTTTGGGACTCATCATCTCAGAGGCTATAGTTGTAGTGTATCTAGTGAAGGTTGAGGTAGTTCTTTCTTTTTATCCACCCAACAGTGTTATTAAGGTGAAACATTTCCTTAGTTTGGAAGGGTAATATCAAAGTTTTGTGCTTGATTTCTCTATATTAGCAACATTGTTGAAATCTTTGACATGAAAGGGGCATCCTTTCATGTGGGAAAATAAGTTATAGTAGTGATTTTATGAGATAAGGTAGTGGTTGATGAGTGCTACCATCTTGATGTGACTAGAGGAAGGCTTCGAGTATATGGTGTTTTGCGATTCATTTAGGACTATTCTTGGTTGTGTCCTATTGTAGGGGAAATAAGTGATTGCCCATGGTTCATGCTATTTGAGAATGCTTGAGTATAACTACACAACCCATGATGTGGATCTACTAGTGGTATTCTTTGCATTGAATATGTGGCGACACTACCTAATGGTCAAGTAGTTTATCATTTGCACTGATAAAAGGATTCTTCAGTATATATTTTGTTTAAATGATCTGATCTTGAGACATAGGATATGGATAGAGTTCCTCCAGGATAATGAATTTTAAATTTTCTATACTCTTTGGATAAAGAACATGGTGGTATATGATCATAGAAAGAGATATAGGTTGTAGTTGATGAACGATGTGTCAGAGGAGTTGGCCTTATTATAGATATCCTTTGTTGATGTAGATGGAGTATCTTACCTATTGTAGATGGGTTTCACCCCTACACTCACACAATGGGTCATGGAGGCACAGTTTGGGGATACCTACTCTGAGACCCTACATTCTTAGTTGTCCACCTGGCATGCTCCTAATGAATATTTGGAAGGTGGGGAGCGTGTCATTCTCTTTAGAGGGCACATTGTTTTACCAGTGGTGTTGTGGAAGGAGTTTTTCAGGGAGTTCTATAAATATCCTTTGGTGGTATATCCAGGTGTGGGAAAGATGCACCAAGACCTCCGACGTAAGTTTTGGTGGCCATGAATGATGAAAGGAGTTGCGGAGTTCATTTCTCAATGCCTTAATAATCAGTAAGTGAATGTTGAGCACCAGGTTCCAATGGGTTTATCTCATCCCCTAGAGGTACCAAAATGTATGTGGGATGGGATATTTATGGACATCATGAAGATTTTACCAAGTATGTCTTAGGGAAATGTTTCAATCTTGGTGATCGATTACCGACTCACTAATTTGGCTTAATTCCATGCTATTAGATCAGAGTTTAGTGTGGAGCTTGGGAAGCCTCCATGTGCATGAGATAATTTGACTCCATGGAGTTCCATAAATTATAGTTTCTGATATTGATGATCGTGTTACATTTTAGATGTGTAACAGATTATAAGAGGCGTTTGGGACATAGGTACGCTTGATTATTGTGTTTCACCAATAGACTGACGATCGGACTGAGTGAACCACTTGGGTTCTAGAGGACATGTTTTGATCTGGCATGTAGGGTTTTTTTTCCATAGTTGGTAGTATCCTTCATGGGATATCTATTCATTTAATGCACATTTGGTGGTGGTAAAAGAATCTAAAAGACAATACATGGGAGTGGGAGGCTCAGATTCTTGCTCAGTATGCTTATCTTTTTGTGTAGCATTTGTTTTGGATTTTATGAATATAAATCCCCATAGTGGGGAGAATGTAACCTCTCATATTTCTGATGTACTATTTTTAGATTTTATATAGATTAATATTGACACCATGTTCTATGATAGTGTGCATATTCTAAGGCACGATGTTCCTGGATCAATGTCTTGAAAAATAATAAACTTTTTAAGAAAACATATGTTTGGTTTTCCTGAAAGTGGAATAAATTTTATAATATTCCCATGGTCTAATATCTGAGGGAACTGTAGAGTCTTGAATGGAGGATTTACCCTATGAATTACCTAAACTTGGTTGGCACGAGTCATCTGTCAAAAAAGTCATGAAGTACGTAACCATAAATAAACTAATCTAATAAAATTATTTTATTTTTAAATAATTATAACTCATGAACAGTGACTCAGATTTAAAATTATAGACCACAATTTAATTCATAATGTGTTTTATCCCTATCAAATACATAACTTTAGTTAGCATGGGTTTTTTGAGAATTTTATCCTGGGATGTAACTGGAATAAACTAATTCATGGAAAATTATTTTATTGATGTAGTGGATGAAAATATTTAAAAATATTTTTTAGGAGACTTTACAGGGTTAGTATCATAACCATGAAAACCTTGAAGAATCGTTGGAGAGATCTTTGAGAATCCCCTCTTAGGTGACAGTGAAGGATCATGGATTGATGATCAAAACACCTCAGATTCGAAGTATCTTTCCATCAATAATGACACAAAAACCATTCTTCATCAGTGAGTTATCCGAATATAGGTAGAGGTTTTTTCCTTTTGATTTCCCTTTTTCTTGATTTCCATGATGAATATGGGGCAGTCCATGAATAGATTCATTATTGGTTTGATCGTTATTACATGATGGTATATTATTTGTGGGATTTTTAGGTGATTTATTTTAATTCCTCTTTGTTTGAATATATAAAAAAATTGATTGAGGTTAACAAAAAAAAGGATGAAGAACCTTACTTGGTTTGTTATTGTGATTTTATTTAACTTTGAATTTTCTTTCTTCCCTATTGGACACCTGTGGCCACTATTCGACATGATGGGTGGCTCTAAAAGTGATCAGACCCCTGTATTGTAGGAAAACCAACAAAAGAGGCCGTATCTGTGTAAATTGGGACCCAAGGAGCTCAGATCCACGACTGTTTAAAATTTTGTGCATTAGAGGTGGCTCGGTGGTATTTGGAAGGGACCACCAGAATGAGTCTAGTGTTGCGGTCTAGTGAGGCGAGGCGATAGTCTAGAGAGGTGACGTAGCGGTGTCGGTGACCAAAGGTGGCTGTGATCGAAGGCAGTTGTGTGGCGGCCTGGAGTGTGATGGGTGGCTATATGGGAGCTGGTAGAGTTGGAGGGACTAGACTGTAGAAGTGGCTGTGTGAAACATGGTCAACGCCTTCATGGTCTAGGCCACAGACAATACTATGTAATGTGATACCATATTGACCGAGGTGTGCTCATAAGGTTCAGAAAGTATTCACAATACTTATTTTTTAATAGGTTGGACATGTGGTTACATACTATTTTTGGTGGGATTTTTTGGCCCTTTATTCTTCCCAGTGCATTTAATATTATACTCTATTGTGATATTTTCATGGTATGTGTGCATTGTTTACTTAGTGTTTTTACATTTCAGTATTTCTAGCTTGGATATGGGTGCATGCATACATGTACTTTAAGCTAATTCCTCCCATTTGTTGGAAATGCATACTTGATGCTAGTCACCATCCCCTGGCCTATTGGATGTGGTATTAGGGTAGTAACCTCACATGCCCCTCTAGGATATTTTGTGACATATGTAATTCCTTAAAGGTGGTATCTATAACACATAATGTGCTTATGAATGGTTTGATGGAAGTGTATGGATAAAAGCTACAATAGTAACATGACCAATGATTTATAATTGGAAATGTATCTAGGGAGTATATATCCCCTCTTCCCCAATATAATTACCATCCTTCTTGGTGATATTCAAAGATATACATTGCCTCTAACTTCAAACACCAAATTTCACCATTGATTAACAACATTTTACTACTATTGATTTTTCTTAACTATTTGAATAATATAAATATTTTTTATTCATAAAATTAGAAATTAATTCATAGTATTCATAGGATTGGTTTGGACCAAAAAGGTGTAGGCCCAGGAAAAAATGGCCAGTCCTCCAAATTTATTAAATAAAAATATAGCACAAGTACAATGGTTAAAGACGATGCAATATGCCCAGCAAAGTCAAAAGGGTTCAAATTCCTTACCAGTTTCAACATCTGAAGCCACCTCCAGATCAGATGATTCCCACTCAGTTTGAGAATTATAGGAATTGAGAATTTTGATGTACTTCTATAAGGCCCCAGCCTTAAACCTTACTTAATCTTGAGTTATTACAAGATTACACATTGAGGATCTTTTCAGGTTTAGAGTTTTAGAGAATTAGATCATGAAACTTGCATTACATTCCACATTTAAACAAAGTGGTTACATAAAAGACAGTATTCATTCTTCCCATCAATGAAAACATATTTAAAATAAAACATGGATTCTTTCTTGACACCTCCTTGACACTATCATCACATCATGTACCTTTCCCTGGACCTGTGAAAAACATTTCAAAAACTTGGGATGAGCATAAAAAGCTCAGTAAGGGTTATAAAAATATTGAAAGGAAACATGAGTTCATATATACATAAGAATGAAATCATACTTTACCCATAAAACAAAGGCACTTTAACATACCTCATCAAACAATGAATAAATCATAGAAATAATAAGACATAAAGGTAACTTGAGGCATTCATAACATTATTACGTAGGGAGTAACCCTCTTGGTTACGTTTTGGAATACCCATCACAGTATATTCCCTAAATCTCTTCGGAGAAACCTTAACGTTTCACTCCTCTGCATTAACCAATTCATTGGAGATCTATAACGGGCTCACCCGCCCTTAGTTTATCACGGAACCACCCGTCTTCATAATAATTCCCAAGAACCATAACATAATCATATCACATAAAACATGCATAAAGGAAACATAACATTTCCAAATTTCCATCAAAATATATCAATACAACACATTGATATAATAAAAACATTATGAAAACCATTTTCGATACCAAAATAAATGAAAAGTAAAACATGGTATTTATTTTTCTTTTAAAAATAAGGTATGGCTTGTAGAGGAAGCCGAAACTCAAATAATGGTCACGGCAGCAGAGAGGTCGTTGTCACCGCATACGTACGGCAAAAACATTCCCTTTTGTCATTTAGTAAAATGCTTCGTATAAAAAAGATTCCTTTTGGATAAACGTAAAAGTAAAAGGGGTTTATACACCGTATAAAAGAAGGTTGTGTATAAAACAAAAATATTCCTCAATGAAAGGAGATTGAAACGAAGTCCCATAAAAAGATGATATCCTTGGTTTAAGGATAAATCAATTACATAATTATGTGTGACAAAAGAATACACCAAATATAAGTGGAAATTAAGTGTAAAATAATCAAAGTTAATTCACACATATTCAAAAGATGACATATTCAATAACTACATGTTGAACCCAAAGAAATCAAAATTGGGTTAAGAAGTTCCCTTGACAGCCTAACGACGTCACGTCAAAATGAGTTGATGAGAGATAAAAAGTGTATCTCATCACTTGGAAATAAAATTTACATCAATAAGGATATATGAGAACATATCCCAACATAATAATATGTAAATTAAAAGACCCAACAAAAGAAGTCTTTTAAAAAAGAGGAGGGTGAAAGGTTCCCTTACCGACTTGGGTATCTTTCAAAACATACACCCCATGAAAGAAGGACAATAAATCATTGATGTAAATACTCATAAACGAAAGTATATTACACAAAGAGTAGTATAATGGCAGTATATACACCACTCAAAGGAAATTGTGGCAAATGTAGCATAAGTATCACAGGAATAAAAGTGAGATGAAAAATCCCTTACGAAAACACGGCAGCCTAACAGCGCCACATAAAACTTACAAAAATGGATTGATGAGATCAAATAGGGTATCTCATCACATTACAATAAAATTTACAGCAATAGGAATATAAAAGAACATCCCCCATCATAACAAAGAGGAGAATAAAAGAAGTGACATAAAGGGGAGTACTTAAAGAGAAAGAGAGAGGTTAGATCTCTTATGAAAATTCGGCAGCCTAACGGTGCCACATAAAACTTAAAAAAATGGATTGATGAGAGAGAATAGGGTCTCTCATCAGATGAACAAAAAAATTACAGTAAGTGTAATATAAAATAACATCCCAATAACAAGAAATATGAGCTTTAGAGGGAATGACATAAAAGAGTGTACTTAAAAAGAAAGAGAGGAGTATGATCCCTTACCTTGGGTCCGACTTGACTCTATCGTTCTTTAACGTCCTGAATAATAAACTTGGGTTAATTTACACTTTATTAACAAGAAAGAATAACCTTTTTTATAGTTCATTATTCCTTTTATACCATGTTATAAACATCATGTAATCATTTAACTTAATAATGTTCATTTTGTCGGTATTTGGTTCTTAAGTCAAAAATAGACTTCTTACACTTACATGTTGTTAATTTGTTCAAAGGTTCGTTATATCCAGAATTATATTAATTATTTTGATAACATATATATCATATATATTCATCATATAAATGTATTTATAATATTACATCACATTTAGAGGTAAGAAATGAAATGCACCGTTCATGGAGACGGTAAGCCGTACGTACGCATGAACGCTACTTCCATTTCTATTTCGTATTTTCTGGAATGGAATCATAATGATATAAGAGTGTATTATAATTACTGTATAATAACTTATATAATATCATTAAATTTATCCTTTACACATCCCACATATGGTATTAACGAATCAAATCACTTTCAAGGGGCGGTAGTCCGCACTTCCTAAAATGAAGATATCGTGTTTACCCATAATGGAAACAATAATGGTATGCCATAAATGAAAAATACAGAAGCTTAAAGAAAGAATAAAAATATTATATATCATATATAAAAATAGTTACATCATAATGGCCACCTTTGAAGGTGTTAAATGAGTATTGAACAATCATCGTTTCGGGAGGCAAAATTTCGCCATCCACGGAAACCGTATGTTCTTTAACCATTTGATGTGGTTGTGTGAGAGTGTAGCTAGAATAAATCTTATAAAAACATCCTAGTATATTTAAGATACTGTTTTTGTTACAAAATAAGTAAATAAAAAGAGTTTAGGGGGTTGGAGAAGCAAAATAAAACAAATGAACATGAGAGAATGAATTACCTTTAAAAGTGTAACTCCTTTTGATTTGAGCCTAAAGGCTTCCTTTGAAAGGATTCTTCCCAAAGGGAATCCTCTAGGATGAGGATAGGGATGTGGAGAGAGTAAATGGGCAGGGGATGGCCGAGCAAAAGGCTTGAGGAGTGTGTGAAATGAGGTAGAGGTGGGGGCCTTTTATAAGAGGAGAGGAGGGGCACTTTTTCAAATCATGAAACTATTATTTTATTTTCAAAAGTGTTTCGAATTTATAAGGTCCCAAATTGATATATTTCGAAGATAAGATGATAAGGCTTCTAAATATTCCTATCCAATAGTTTTTGGACAAGTTTAGGTCATATATTTTATATTATCGTTTCATTTTATTTAAACTGTTCATTAATGAGGTCATCGTTGCATCATCATGATGTCATAATTAAATTAATTTATTTAATGTCTAAAAATTATAAAAAAAATATCCTGATGTAGGAAATCTTTTTATCTTTCCAAATAATATTTATAGACAAAATTATGATTAGTATAACCCCTTCTAAATTTTTTTTAGTAAAACAATTTATGTTAGTGTCATTTTCACCTTTATTTAAAAAAAAGGCATTAAAGTCATTATCTCATTCAAGAGGCTCCATAGGGTCCCCTAAATCGACCCATGGGTTGTCTTGGTCGGCCATGACTCATACCATAGGGGTAGGACAAGTTTAATGGTGTTTTCACATTTTTATAATATCATTTTTACCTTAAATTACACTAATTACCTCTAATCGCGATTAAAAACTTAAGAAGTTACTATTCACAAAAAAAATTATTTTTATCCCATTAAACCACATTTTAATTCTTAATGACAACCATGTATGTTGGAATTTTGAAATTCAAAACACAAAGATGGCAAAATTTCATTTAAACGGAAAAATCAGTTTTTATAAGTACCACTTAGTGGTTTCACTATTCATAAAAAATTGATGTTTTTCAGAAAAATCCCAAAAATTCACCCTAAGCTATATTTGATATTCCGAATTCAAAAATGAAGTCTATTTTACAAAATTAAAAACCTATAATCCACATTAATTAATTTAATAATTAATTCCCGTTGTCAGAGCAAATAGCGTGTTTTTATGAAACAATATGTATCAAAAGATTGACACTAGTTTAAGTCTGATTTCAAAGTGAAATTAATTCAAATGACCACTATTGGATTTAATGGTAAAAATATATTATAATTTCACTTTAAAACCTATTCAAAATATAATCTAATCATATAAATAAATTAGATTAAAAAGAGGTTTTGAATTTAAATACAACATTTTACACTATTCATTAAAAAAATGAACTTTATCGGAAAGATACCAAAAATTTACACAAAGTGAATTTTGATGTCCCGATTCTTAAGAAGAGTTCTATTTGGTCCAAAAGAATGTATAAGAGTGAACAAAACTATATTTAATGACGGTTCTCCATCAAAAGGAGATAAGTGAACCATTAGTGAAAACTAGGTCATATACGCCTAAAATTGAATTCTTTCCGTATTTTAAGCCTTTATCTTTTATTGGATAAATGTAAAAACATTTAAAAACATATATAATAATATTTTAGTTATTTATATCCATTCCCACCAATACAACAGCTACATGTTAACTACCATTTAAAATAATATTATTTTATTATTAGAGTGCAACATAAGATTTCCAAGAAACTCGTTGTTGCGTGTTGGGTACGACATCGAGCATAGCGTCCCCTTTAAAGACATATTAATATTTTATTCACAAATATGGATAAATATGAAAATGTAATATTCTTTATTTACCTAGGGTGTTACATCCTTCCCCCTTTTGGGAATTGCGTCCTCGCAATTTTTAAAATTGAGCATGGAAACATCCTTGAAAGTCCCACATCAGAATAAGAGTCGGTAAAACAATCACTTTAAAAGAATGGGAGAGAAGTACAAATGTCACCCGAGTTAACCCATACTAGGATTCAAAGTATGAAAATATGGATATGGAGGAGAAAACAAAGGGTCATGTTCTGATGGAGAGTGATAATAAACATGTCTAGGAGAAAGTTAACCATGAGAAAATCACAAACTTGTGATGGGTTAAACGGTATTCGATTCCCCAGTAGGAAAATTTAATAGAAAACATTTTTGTTTTAAGTTACTTTTTATTTAGGAATTTATTCATAAGGAAACATAATCACTTATCATGTTGACTTCCAACTTTTACTAGATTCCTTAATCAAACTCCTATTTTTTCCAAAAGACGAGTATTTAGGGAGACTTTTTCGCATTAAGAGTACTATAATCAACTTCTAGCGAATCAACTAATACACCAAAGAGAACTATATAATTCCCATGTCATTAGGATTTAACCAAAACCAAAACCAAAAAGGTTAGTACAAGGTCAGATAATACAGAAAAGGATAACCCTTTAAAAAGAAAATCTATGCTTAGTCTCCAAAATTTGTCCAACAAAACCCAAAGTTCAACGAGGACCATCCGATAAACAATTTTTCCATAAAATTCTTCAATGTAAACCAATCTAAGATTGAAACCCAAATATTTGAAGTATTTATTCACATTGTCTTCCAAGTTAAATCGTAACATTTATCTCCAAACAAAATCAGTTGCTCCTAAAGTCTCGTATTGAAAAGTAATTAACCTAATCACATATCCTCCATGATAGGTTAATCATTTTCATAAATAACCCAAAATCAACTTAATCTTAATTCATTAATCATATAACTAGAAAGAATCAGTCAAACTAACCAGGGACTTCACATAGTCAAGTGGTAGGCGATAAATACCAGTCGTACTTTGGTTGTGGGTTCGATTCCCGCAGCATTTTCCGACGCGACGGGTTGTCACACGATCTGCGTGTTGTCCTTTTTCCATTACTATATAATTCTTAAAACATTTTCCAAAACGAGATAAAATCTTCAAAAATAAACATAACATATTTTAACCTCAAGTTTATCTCATGCCTTTCATTTTCCATCATAATATATAATAACCCATAATTACCTCAAAAGTAAGGATCATATAAACCCTAATGGTTACCTTTTTAATTATTACCTGAACTTCCACATCGATTGGTCATCTCGTACGTGATGCATTATAGAACATACCAAGGTTCACGTGGTTCATCATGACTCCTTGATAGTTGGTTTAGAACAACCGCGTGTTTCCTCATTGAATACCCCATTTCATCGAGTCTCTTAATCAGAGAACCACCACAGTTTCCTTCAAACCAATTGTCACTTTAGTGCCTGAGAGATCCATCCATTCACTAAAAATAGAAATTTCAGTGTGAGTATATCAACAAAACCATCATGTACTAATGAGGAAGGTGAAAACTATGATATACTTACTCATTCACTTTATCTAAAACTAGGACTCTTTCTGAAATCCTAACCATTATGGTAATGTCACTTATGCTTAGAGAATACCCTAACCTCTAAAGTTATCTAAACCGACCTTTGATACCAACTATAAGGCCCCAACCTTAAACCATACTTAATCTTGAGTTATTACAAGATTACACATTGAGAATCTTTTCAGGTTTAGAGTTTTAGAGAATTAGATCATGAAACTTGCATTACATTCCACATTTAAACAAAGTGGTTACATAAAAGACAGTATTCATTCTTCCCATCAACAGAAACATATTTAAAATAAAACATGGATTCTTTTTTGACACCTCCTTGACACTATCATCACATCATGTACCTTTCCCTTGACCTGTGAAAAACATTTCAAAAACTTGGGATGAGCAGAAAAAGCTCAGTAAGGGTTATAAAAATATGGAAAGGAAACATGAGTTCATATATACATAATAATGAAATCATACTTTACCCATAAAATATACGCACTTTAACATACCTCATCAAACAATGAATAAATCATAGAAATAATAAGACATAAAGGTAATTTGAGGCATTCATAACATTCTTACGTAGGGAGTAACCCTCTTGGTTACGTTTTGGAATACCCATCACAGTATATTCCCTAAATCTCTTCGGAGAAACCTTAACGTTTCACTCCTTCGCGTTACCCAATGCATTGGAGAGCTATAACGGGCTCACCCGCCCTTATTTTATCACGGAACCACCCGTCTTCATAATAATTCCCAAGAACCATAACATAATCATATCACATAAAACATGCATAAAGGAAACATAACATTTCCACATTTCAATCGCAAGATATCAATACAACACATTGATATAATAAAAACATTATGAAAACCATTTTCGATACCAAAATAAAAGAAAAGTAAAACATGGTATTTATTTGTCTTTTAAAAAGAAGGTATGGCTTGTAGAGGAAGCCGAAACTCAAATAATGGTCACGACGGCAGAGAAGTCGTTGTCGCCACATACGTACGACAACAACATTCCCTTTTGTAATTTATTAAAACGCTTCGTATAAAAAATATTCCTTTTGGATAAACGTAAAAGTCAAAGGGGTTTATACACCGTATAAAATAAGGTTGTGTATAAAACAAAATATGCTTCAATGAAAGGAGATTGAGACGAAGTCCCATACAAAGACGATATCCTTGGTTTAAGGATAAATCAATTACATAATTATGTGTGACAAACGAATACACCAAATATAAGTGGATATTAAGTGTAAAATAATAAAAGGTCATTCACAAATATTCAAAAGATGACATATTCAATAACTACATGTTGAACCCAAAGAAATCAAAATTGGGTTAAGAAGTTCCCTTGACAGCCTAACAGCGTCACGTCAAAATGAGTTGATGAGAGATAAAAAGTGTATCTCATCACTTGGAAATAAAATTTACATAAATAAGGATATATGAGAACATATCCCAACATAACAATATGTAAATTAAAATACCCAACAAAAGAAGTCTTTTAAAAAAGAGGAGGGTGAAAGGTTCCCTTACCGACTTGGGTATCTTTCAAAACATACACCCCATGAAAGAAGGAAAATAAATCATTGATATAAATACTCATAAACGAAATTATATTACACAAAGAGTAGTATAATGTCAGTACATACACCACTCAAAGGAAATTGTGGCAAATGTAGCATAAATCTCACGAGAATAAAAGTGAGATGAAAAATCCCTTACGAAAACTCGGCAGCCTAACGACGCCACATATAACTTACAAAAATGTATTGATGAGATCAAATAGGGTATCTCATCACATTAAAATAAAATTTACAGCAATAGGAATATAAAATAACATCCCCCATCATAACAAAGAGGAGCTGAAAAGAAGTGACATAAAGGGGAGTACATAAAGAGAAAGAGAGAGGTTAGATCTCTTATGAAAATTCGGCAGCCCAACGACGCCACATAAAACTTAAAAAAATGGATTGATGAGAGAGAATAGGGTATCTCATCACATGAACATAAAAATTACAATAAGTTTAATATAAAATAACATCCCAATAACAAGAAATATGAGCTTTAGAGGGAATGACATAAAAGAGTGTACTTAAAAAGAAAGAGAGGAGTAAGATCCCTTACCTCGGGTCCGACTTGACTCGATCGTTCTTTAACGTCCTGAATAATAAAATTGAGTTAATTTAAACTTTATTAAGAACCATTTTTTATAGTTCATTATTCCTTTTATACCATGTTATAAACATCATGTAATCATTTAAGTTAATAATGTTCATTTTGTCGGTATTTGGTTCTTAAGTCAAAAATAGACTTCTTACACTTACATGTTGTTAATTTGTTCAAAGGTTCGTTATATCCTGAATGATATTAATGATTTGGATAAAATATATATCATATATATTCATCATATACATGTATTTATAATATTACATCACATTTAGAGGTAAGAAATGAAATGCACCGTTCATGGAGACGGTAAGCCGTACGTACGCATGAACGCTACTTCCATTTCTATTTCGTATTTTCTGGAATGGAATCATAATGATATAAGAGTATATTATAATTCTATTATAATAACATATTTAATATCATTAACTTTATCCTTTACACATCCCACATATGGTATTAACGAATCAAATCACTTTCAGGGGGCGGTAGTCCGCACTTCCTAAAATGAAGATATCATGTTTACCCATAATGGAAACAATAATGGTATGCCATAAATGAAAAATACAGAAGCTTAAGGAAAGAATAAACATAATATATATCATATATAAAAATAGTGACATCATAATGGCCACCTTTGAAGGTGTTAAATGAGTATTGAACAATCATCGTTTCGGGAGGCAGAATTTCGCCATCCACGGAAACCGTATGTTCTTTAACCATTTGATGTAGTTGTGTGAGAGTGTAGCTCGAATAAATCTTATAACAACATCCTAGTATATTTAAGATACTTGTTTTGTTACAAAATAAGTAAATAAAAAGAGTTTAGGGGGTTGGAGAAGCAAAATAAAACAAATGAACATGAGAGAATGAATTACCTTTAAAAGTGTAACTCCTTTTGATTTGAGCCTAAAGGCTTCCTTTGAAAAAATTCTGCCCAAATGGAATACTCTAGGATGAGGAGAGGGATGTGGAGAGAGTAAATGGGCAGGGTATGGCCGAGACAAAGGCTTGAGGAGTGTGTGAAATGAGGTAGAGGTGGGGGCCTTTTATAAGAGGAGAGGAGGGGCACTTTTGGAAATCATGAAACTATTATTTTATTTTCAAAAGTGTTTCGAATTTATAAGGTCCCACATTGATATATTTAGAAAATAAGATGATAAGGCTTTGAAATATTCCCATCCAATAGTTTTTGGACAAGTGTAGTTCTTAGATTTTATATTATCGTTTCATTTTATTTAAACTGTTCATTAATGAGGTCATCGTTGCATCATCATGATGTCATAATTAAATTAATTTATTTAATGTCTAAAAATTATAAAAAAAATATCCTGATGTAAGAAATTTTTTTATCTTTCCAAATAGTATTTATAGACAAAATTATGATTAGTATAACCCCTTCTAAAAATTGTTTTAGTAAAACAATTTATGTTAGTGTCATTTTCACCTTTATTTTTAAAAAAGGCATTAAAGTCATTATCTCATCCAAGAGGCTCCATAGGGTCCCCTAAATCGACCCATGGGTTTTCTTGGTCGGACATGACTCATAAAATAGTGGTAGGACAAGTGTCATGGTGTTTTCACATTTTTATAATATCATTTTTACCTTAAATTACACTAATTACCTCTAATCGCGATTAAAAACTTAATAAGTTACTATTCACCAAAAATTATTTTTATCCCATTAAACCACATTTTACTTCTTAATGAAAACCATGTACGTCGGATTTTTGAAATTAAAAACGCAAAGATGGAAAAATTTCATTTAAACGGAAAAATCAGTTTTTATAAGTACTACTTAGTGGTCTCACTATTCATCAAAAATTGAAGTTTTTCAGAAAAATCCCAAAAATTCACCCTAAGATATATTTGGTATTCCGAATTCAAAAATGAATTCTATTTTCAAAAATTCAAAACATATAAGCCACATTAATTAATTTAATAATTAATTCCCGTTGTCAGAGCAAATAGCGTGTTTTTATGAAACAATATGTATCAAAAGATTGACACTAGTTTAAGTCTGATTTCAAAGTGAAATTAATTCCAACGACCACTATTGGATTTAATGGTAAAGATATATTATAATTTCACTTTAAAACCAATTCAAAAGATAATCTAATCATATAAATAAATTATATTAAAAAGAGGTTTTGAATTAAAATACAACATTTTACACTATTCATTAAAAAATGAACTTTAAGGAAAGATACCAAAAATTTACACAAAGTAAATTTTGATATCCCGATTCTTAAGAAGAGTTTTATTTGGTCCAAAATAATGTAGAAGAGTGAACAAAACTATATTTAATGACGTTTCTCCATCAAAATGAGATAAGTGAATCATTAGTGAAAACTAGGTCATATACGCCTAAAATTGAATTCTTTCCGTATTTTAAGAATTTATCTTTTATTGGATAAATGTAAAAACATTTAAAAAAAAATATAATCATATTTTAGTTATTTCAATCCATTCCATCTAATACAACGCCTACATGTTAACTACCATTTAAAATAATATTATTTTATTATTTGAGTGCAACGTAAGATTCCCAAGAAACTCGTTGTTGCGTGTTGGGTATGCCATCGAGCATAGCGTACCCTTTAAATACATATTAATATTTTATTCACAAACATGGATAAATATGAAAATGTCATATTCTTTTTTTACCTGGGGTGTTACAACTGCTCCCTTAATCGCAGTTGCTCTGAAGTTAATGGCTCCCTGGACAACTGCTTGTTGAACAACCCCCACTTCAGATCCATATCTTTCCATTTCGAAGCCTTGAAGGAGGATCTGGTAGACACCGTCTTCAGCATGTTAGAGTAATCCTTTCATGTCTTCCTCTTTGGTGGATCAGTGAATGTCCCCACATTATCATTTCCTTTCTTCCTCCAATTCTTGAGTATATCACTATAAGATGAATTGACAAGGCTGTTGTGAGAGTTTTCTTTATTCTCATCAGAGACATCCCCCCACTTACTTAGTAACTCCAATAATACATTTTCCTTCTGATGATTCTCATGCACATAACCAGGTCTCTCTCGTGAATATTTTCTATTATTTTCTGTCAATTCCATGCACTGACCATGCTCCCCATTTCCCTGCCCCTCATCAAAATTGATATCCCCACAATAAACATGTTCTGGTTCCTCTATACAATTATGCTACAACATTGATTGATTAGTGGGTAACTCCTTGTGCCCCAAAGCTTCCTTTCCATCCGGAGCCATCTCCCTAGATGCTTCCTTTTCCATACCAGCCTCCCCGTTCCTTAGCACTTCAAAATTATAATCAACCTCAATACCCGAGACCTCCTTCATGACAACCACCGAACCCCTGGAATCCATTACCACTCCTCCATTACAACCATCAGTAGAGGGGACTTGAGGAACCACAACATCCCCATTTTAAATATCAAGATTCAGGTTTCCCACTGCTACCCCTACCCCCGCAACAGACACCACACCCAGATCACAATACATCCTTCTAAAGGCCTCACCATAGTCGCGTTAGAGGGTGTATCCATGTTCTTCTTTAGAGGCCCATGGCCATCCTGTTGAGAAGCACCATCATCATTGCCATGAGGCTCACGAATTCTTAGAGGAACAAAAACTTGAGCCGTAGAGTCATACTCCCTCGTATCTTCAATATATTCCTTTATTCCAGCACATGTATGAGAGATTTCACCACAGCATCCCTGCTCCCCATCACTGGCTGAGACTCCAGCAGCAATCTGCAAGCCACTCTGGTCAACCTATGTTTTTTGGAAAACCAAGATTCATGATATATGATCAAAAATATGTCCCTTCATGCTCACCGACTGGATATCATCTTTGAGATCAATTTACATATTTATGCATCAATGTTGGATAGATAAAATTTGCTAGGTGAATTGACCTAAATATCATTCTTTAATTATGGTATTGAATGGATACATTTTCTTGTCCTAATCCTGATAAGAATTTCATTATCAGTTTTTAGTTTTGGAATATTACTTTCTTCTATAGCTTCATATCGTCCTTATACTCCTCCTTGATCATCACATGTAAATATGGTGGTGAATTAATTTGGGAAAGATATGATTTATACCCTTACATAATGATTTCTATATTTATACATTATAAATAAATTATTAATAGGTCACTTTCAATCCTTATTATGGATAAAGTAGCATAATCCCTCCCACAAAAATAATCATCCACTTTGTTATTCTTCCCAGGGCTGTAATGTATTGTCAATGATTTTCCTTGATCTAATTCAATCACCTCCTTTGTCGCATATGAAAATCCATCTATGTGAATACATACATTTAGAATATATGATAAATATACATACAACAATTTCACTATAGAAATGGGGCATTCATATCATTAAACAAAATATTATCACTACATTATCCAAATATTTCATAGGTTAATTTTTCTCACAAACCTTTATTAATCTAATGCATAATCTACAAACATGTCATTTTTCCTAAGGACAAACCCTAATACCTCCATTAATGAATCATTTAATATAACACTCTTCTTCACTATATAGGAGTGTAAGTATAGAAGGAGTGACCAAATTCCTATTAATGTATTAAAAACTATATTTACAATATTTTTTCCATACGAACATGACTCCCTTTCGAGTTAACTTAGTTGTTGTATTTTCAAATCATGATAAAATTCTCCTAAACCATTCGCCTCATAAACCCTCCAAGAAAACAATGGATATATATTAAAAATACTACTATAATCCATTATTCAATCATATATGGATTTGAAGTATCTACCTATTTACCATTACTTATGATTACATGACCTAAAAATAAAACTTTGCATAGTCAAAATTCAAAATAATTATATCTGGAATATAGTTTCACCTTTATCTTGGTCTTAGATGATATCCTATAATAATATTCAGGATCTTAAAAATCATGGAATACATGAGAATATCATCTATAAATAATAACACATTGATTGAGGTAAAATCTAAAAACTATATTAATCAAATCCATTAATATAGTTGGGGAATTCATAAGCCTAAAATGTATCAATATTAATTCTTATTGTACATATCATGTACTGAATGTTTATATAGGTATATCCCATCTGTTCACCCATAGATGATGATATATGAATTAAATATAAATATTTTAGATGTATTGATCCACTAATATATGATTGAACGTGTCACTAATATGGGGTAGGGAATTTTTATTCCTGATTATGATATTATTATATTTATGAAAATCAATGAAAAGATGCATTGATCCATCCATATTTATAACAAGGAGAATGATTTATCCACAAGGTAAAGCCCTTGAGTGTATAAATTTTTATCTAGATTCTATTAAAGTTTATTATTCAATTTTTTCAATTTAATATGGTCTATTCTAAATAAAATATTTGATAAATGAATTTTACCATGTATGAGTTATATTGAAAACCAAACACATGATCTTGAGAAATATTGGGAAACTCATCTGTATATACATCTCCATCATCTTTTACAATAGGAATATATTAAAAATTGCATTTCACACTTAAAAATTGATCTAAATAACCGACATGATTGTGAATTAATACAAGAATATAGGATATAATTTCCATAGAGAGTTAATAGTCAAATTGTTTCTAATAAAAGATTCTATATTCATATGAGATATGAAATTTTATTTACCTATCTAAATAATTAACATTTACTCTATGTATAGAGAGTCATTAAATACCAAAAATCACATCACATTTGATCATAGATAGAATAAAAATATTTGTTGTACGAAGGTTCACACAAACAAAAATTAGATAGTGTTTTAGACCTGGGATAAATCAACAAATCACAAGGTGTTTCTATAGACAATTAAATATCCAATAATTGGGGTAGAAAAGAAATTATTTTCGAAAACATTATTGATATAAAAGATTTTATATATTAAAATTAAAATATTAAATTTTTAATTTTTGAGTGGGTGGTGATTGTACCCTTCTCTACTTCATTTTTATGATCCAACTCTATGGTATATGACAACCCTGCTTTTTAATACAACTTAAGCATGCTTTATTACATAAAACTTCACTTGATACAACAAAGAAGATCGAGAGGTTTAGTGTATTTGGGGCTTAGGATCATTACATAAAAACTTTAAACTTGAAATACAACATCTTTATTGAAAACTTCCTTTACATGACCACTACATTCCTTCTTACTTAGCATTTCATGGGATAACCTGAGGACATGCATAAGAAAAGGGTGAGCTATAAAGCCCAGTAAGGGAGTACACAATGAATAACATGAGGAGTACAATACATGTTAGGCAATAGGAACATCAATAGAGCATAAGAGTAACATGAACATAAAGGCATGATAAAGCATGATAATCATAACATGGAAATGTGGCAACAACACTTAACATTTAATTAGCATGAGCCAAGGCTCATTGCACATGGAGCATGAGTAAACCCTCATTGCACTTGAAGCACGAGTAAACCCTCGTTGCACTTGAAGCACGAGTAAACCCTCGTTGCACTTGAATTAGCATGAGTCAACACTCATTGCACATGACGTATCATGATACTATACTTTACCCAATGCATTGGAGCGCTATAAAGGGCGCACCCTTCTTAAACATTTCATTTCATGCATAAGTGTGCCACATGGATCATAAAACATGGATTCATAAAACATAATCATTTATTCCATGATAAAGGAATGAGGAATTAAAACATGAAACTTTATAATCAATAAGTAAATGTGCATAAAGGTGAATACCCTTGATGGAGAAATGGGCATGGTATTCACTACACAATGACATTGGCTTAGAAAATCGGTGCGATTTCGGCAGTGTAACGGCGTGACATAAGAATTCATAAAAAAAGGTTGATGAGAGAGAAAGTGGTTCCTCATCATATTTAAATGTAATGGACAGTAAGGAGGTCATATAGATAGATGTACCAACAATTGAAAAAGAATTTAGATTCATGATACAAAAGTATTTCTTGAATGTAAAAGAAGAGAGAGAAGTTCCTTTCGGAATTTCGGCATAGTAACGGGTGTACATGGGAGGCATTTAATGAGAGATAAAGGGTTCTCCCATCATTCAAACAATAAGAGGGAAGTATGTGGGAGGTGCGGAACCATACCCCAACATTCATAATTGAAATAAAAAGGGCAATACAACTTAAAGAAAATTGACAAAAATGAGAAAGGAAGAAAAAACCCTTACTTGGAAGTGTGATTCCAAAGTCTAGATAGAGGCTTGTGAGAGGCTTCTTGAGAGCATGGGGCACATTGAGAGGGTTCTAGAGAGAGTAGGGCAGAGGTTGGACGAAATCCAAGGGCTTTGAGTGAGGAGGAAGTGGGAGCTTGGGTGGGTTTATATAGGAAAGGTGAGGGAATTCTTTATTATTTAGGTTTGGGACCCCTTATATTAAAATAATCCAAACCACAAACCATCTCATGGTATTTGACCATGTTTTCTGGAAAAGGAAAGAGTAAAACAATATTTTACAAGGACAAGGTCCGAACTTATTAAAAAATTAGGGTTGCTTATGTGGAGGTGAGTCACACTCCCATGGAAATTAATTTAAAAAGGAAAAGTGTTGAATAAGTCTTGAGGGCTCCATTAATGCTTTGAAAAGTAAGTCAAACAAACCCAAAACCTCATTATTTTAATGATAAAACATATATTTTCCGAAAATAAGGATTATGGTATTTTATTACATCACCATTGGGTCATTATGATGTCATAAAACACATTATATATTTAAATGGTATCTAATTTTTACCCAAAAATTTGACTGTCTCAGAAAATTATGAAAAATTCACCGTTGGATAATTTCGACGTCCTGATTCCAAAAATAATATTTATTTTATCTGAATAATTTTTTAAATATGTGAATTTTTACTTTTAAAATAAAAACTGACATTTATAAAAAAATTCACAGGTTTTGACAGAAATGGCTTTCAAACCTTAATAAAAATTTTAATTGCATTCATAAAATTATAAGATCATTTATACTTAATAAAATTTAATTTAATATTAATTAAAATATTATTTAATTCAAAAATACTTTAATTTAATAAAATATAATTCTTAATTAAATAATAACTAAAAACACCATTTGTACTTTAAAAACTAATTACAATGTATCAAAAATGACTAGAAATTATATTCATTGTTATATACAAAAATAATGTACATGAACATGGTGCTACTTATTTGTTACATAACCCCTTAAAATAGCCACATAAGACCTAAGGGTAAGGTGTGCGATGGTGACAGACTCTTGGGGTTGCTCGGATAACATCGCTCGAGTGGTAATTTCAATCAACTTCCATTTTTCCCGTAGACGATCACGTTCGAGCTTGACTAGATGAAGCTCAGCTTGGGCTTGGTCAAGGGGAAAGCCCAAATACGCCACCTCTTTTCCGAGCTCTGACAAATGGGCTTCATAAGGGGAAATTCTACTAGATGAGGCCATCGCTTCCTTTTTCTGAGTAGAAAATTGGTTCGTTAAAGCCTTATATTTAAACTACCCAGATGATCACTGTTCAACGGCTATAAAAGTAACGGTCACAAATCTTAACGTAAAACTAAAGAAGTTGACATCTTATAAAAACATTTTTCATAAAGAGACATTTAACTGGATCAAGAGGGATTTTCATTAATGAAACTTTGGTTCGTTACAACATTCCCCCCTTAAGAAATTTCGCCCTCGAAATTTTCCTTTTCCCACACTAAAACAAATGTGGGTAACTTAGCTTCATCATATCCTCCGACTCCCAAGTTTCTTCTTCAAACTTGTGGTTTCTCCACAACACCTTGACGCGGGGCATTGTCTTATTTCGTAGAACTTTTTCTCTACGATCTAAGATCTTCACTGGTTGCTCCTCATAAGAAAGATCGTCTTCTAATTGTACCACCTCGGAAGAGAGTACATGTGAAGGGTCTGGTATGTACTTCCTTAAGAGGGATACATGGAAGACATCATGCACCTTGTCCATAGTAGGTGGAAGTGCTAGTGGATAGGCCACAACCCCAAGACGATCAATAATCTCGAAGGGGCCGATGTACCTTGGACTTAACTTCCCTTTATTTCTAAACCTCATGACCTTCTTCCATGGAGATATGCGTAAAAACACCATGTCTCCGACTTTAAACTCAAGGTCTGGTCGACGATTATCTACATAACTCTTCTGTCGACTTTGGGCTGCCTTGATATGCTGCTGAATGGTTTTCACCTTCTCCACCATTTCTTCGACCATTTCTGGTCCAAGCAGCTTACGTTCACCGACCTCATCCCAACATGCCGGTGTTCTACACCTTTTCCCATACAGGGCTTCATATGGTTCCATTTGGATGCTCGAGTGGAAACTATTATTATAAGAGAACTCAACCAGAGGAAGATGTTGATCCCATCCTCCTTTAAAGTCCATTGAGCACGCTCTCAACATATCCTCAAGTGTTTGGATAGTCCGCTCGGATTGGCCATCAGTTTGAGGATGATAGGCCGTACTGAAGTTTAGTTCAGTATTCAGAGCATGTTGAAGACTCTTCCAAAACTTAGAGGTGAATCTTGGATCTCGATCAGAAACAATAGATAGTGGTACTCCATGCAACCGTACCACATCCCTGATATATATCCGGGCCAGTTGATCCAAAGAGAAATACTCTCGAATAACAATGAAGTGTGTAGTCTTTGTAAGATGATCCACAAAAACCCAGATTGCATTGTTTCCTTTGGATGTCCATGGAAGTTCGGTGACAAAGTCCATGGTGATGTTCTCCCATTTCCATTCTGGTATGGGCAATGGTTGCATCATCCCCTTAGACTTCTGCCTCTCTGCCTTCACTTTCTGACACACCAGACACTTTGATGTATATTCAGTGATCTCCTTCTTCATATTATCCCACCAGAAGTTTTCTCGGAGGTCTCGATACATCTTTGTGCTCCCTGGGTGAATAGAGAAATTTGAACTATGTGCATCATCCAAAAGTTTCTTCTTCAGCTCCGAACATGATGGAACACATAGTCTTTTCCCAAACCGCACAATTCCTTCTTCATTAACATTAAACTCTGGGGATTTTCCCTTTTTGATAGCTTCCACTTTTTCTTGGATTCCCGCATCATCCTTTTGAGCATCCTTTATCCTTTCCAACAGAGATGGTTGAGCAATCATTTGTGAAAGGATTGATGATGTTCCCTTCTTTATGATTCCCATGTCCATCTTCATCAAGTCTAAGAAGATTGGATCCTTCTCAATTCTCATCATTGATAGAATTGCTGGATCCTTTCTACTTAGGGCATCCGCCACCTTGTTCGCCTTCCCAGGGTGGTAATGTATTGAACAATCATAATCCTTGATGAGCTCTATCCATCTTCTCTGGCGCATATTAAGCTCTTTCTGTGTGAATATATATTTAAGACTCTTTTGGTCAGTATATATCTCACATTTTTCTCCATAGATATAATACCGCTAGATTTTCAAGGCAAAGATCACCGCCACCAACTCCAAATCATGCGTTGGATAGTTTCGCTCATGGATTTTTAACTACCTTGAGGCATAGGATATCACTTTATCATTCTGCATCAGAACACATCCTAAGCCCTTCTTCGAAGCATCACTGAATACCACAAAAATCTCTCCACTTGTGGGTAAAGTGAGCACAGGTTCAGTGATAAGCCTCCTTTTCAACTCTTTGAATCTTTCTTTGCATTCATCACTCCACGAAAACTTTACTCCCTTTCGAGTTAGCTTGGTAAGAGGGTTGGACAATCATGAGAAGTTTCTCACAAATCGTCGATAATATCCAGCTAACCCCAAGAAGCTACGGATATCAGTTACCGATGTTGGCCTCGGCCATCCCTCAATTGCATATGTTTTGGAGGGGTCCACAGATATCCCATTGCTTGTGATGATATGGGCCAAGAATGAGACCTCCTTCAACCAGAACTCACACTTGCTGTACTTGGCATAGAGCTTCTCCTTGAGCAAAGTCTCCAGTACAGTTCTTAAATACTCCTCATGGTCCTCCTTGGTTTTGGAGTATATTAGAATATCATCTATAAAGACTACCACAAATTTGTCAAGGTAATCTCTAAAGACTCTATTCATCAAGTCCATGAATATTACTGGAGAATTGGTGAGTCCGAAAGGAATTACTATGAATTCATAGTGCCCGTACCTTGTACGAAAAGCAGTCTTGGGTATATCTTCCTTCTTCACCCTTACTTGATAATATCCCGACCGCAAGTCCACCTTGGAAAAGTATTGTGCTCCACGCAGCTGATCAAACAAGTCATCGATTCTTGGGAGAGGATACTTGTTCTTTATCGTGATTTTGTTAAGTTCACGATAATCGATGCAAATCCGCATTGACCCATCCTTCTTCTTGACGAAGAGGACTGGTGCACCCCATGGTGATGCACTTGGGCGTATAAACCCTTTATCCAGATTCTCCTGTAGTTGTTTCTTCAGTTCTTCAAGCTCAACAACAGCCATTCTATATGGAGTCTTGGATATTGGTAGTGCCCCAGGTATAAGTTCAATTGAGAACTCAACATCTCTTTTTGGAGGAAGACCAGGAAGTTCCTCGGGAAATAATTTAGAGAATTCCCTCACAATAGGCATTTCTTCAAGGGTGGTTTCTTCCTTGGACTCAATCATCTGAGCCAGGTATGCGTGCTCATAAGGCAGTAATATCCATGCTTGAGATGATGGAGCTAAAGGAGATTCATCTTCCTCCTGACACTTGTAAAGAATCGGGGGTCGATTCTCCATATGGAGTGTGATTTCCCTCTCCCGACAATTTATGTTGGCTCTATATAAGGAAAGCCAATCCATGCCAAGAATTGCATCAAATTCCACCAAAGGGAGTATGACGAGGTTCGCTGGGAAATTCAATCCACATATTATAACAGGGGAGGGATTATACTCATGGGATGCAATGATTGCCCCATTTGCCATACTCACTGACATCTTTACTTTCATGATTTGTGGTGGTGCAGGGATTGTTCTACTAAACTTTTGAGATATAAAAGAATGCGTAGAAACTGAATCAAAAAGTACGTTCTCTATTCTTGAATGAATAACAAGCGTAACTGTCACCACTTCGTTGTCGGGGTTCACTTCGGCAGAAGTGATGGAAAAAGTTCTTCCTTGCTGTCTTGGAGGTTGTTGGTTGCCTCCGATAACCCTTGGACTAGGGCACTGATTTGAAAAATGACCTGGTTCTTTGCATTTGTAGCATTGAACAACGCGTTGAGGTTCGAACGAAGCATTGCTCTCCTCTATCGCAGCCGCGGGTCCTTCTTGCTGACAGTTAACAGCTAGGTTCCCTTCTCTTCCACACTTGAAGCATTTTCTTGTCCCCCTAAGGCAATTTCCAGGGTGCTTCTTTCCACACTTTTGGAAAGTGGGGTGCTGGAATTTCTTAGCGCCGTTGGATTTATCCATCGGACCACCAGCATTGAAGTCCACCTTACGCTTCTTGTCCCCATGATACCCCTCTGATTCTCCGATCTCCATTTCAACCTTGAGGGCACATCGGACAATTTCCTCATAGCTATCGAAGTCACGGATCGCTAATGCTTTCCGCAAGCTAGGCTTCAGCCCACCAAAGAAGTGGTCAACCTTGCATTCGGGGGTAACGACAAAGCCGAAAATGTATCGTGCAAGCCTTGTGAAGTTTGCCTCGTACGCTCCCACAGATTCTTCATCTTTCTGTTTGAGGGAAATGAAGTCCCTTTCCATCTTAAGACGGAGGGTGCGCGGAAAATATTTATCGAAAAACATCTTCCGGAATTCCTTCCATTCCAAAGCCTCGATCTCCTCCTCAGGATTCGTATTTTTGATCAACGTCCACCATTGATCAGCTTCACCCTCCATACGATAAGACTCTAGGAGAACCTTCTCTTTTTCGGAGCATTGGAGGATGGAGAATATCTTTTCAATGGAGTTGATCCATTGTTCAACGATCGTAGGATCGGATGATCCACTAAAAGTAGGAGGCCTTTGTCTCATGAAGCTTTCAATAGCGACTTGTTCTTTCTTAGGGGGGGGGGGTTGAACATTCCTCTTGACCTGTGTTTCTATTCAAAACATTAGTTAGCTGAGAGAGAAGCGTGACAAATTTCGCGATTCCCGCTCCCATTGGATTGGGCATCTCATAAGTACAATCATCACACTGATCTTCACAACGGTTGTTAGCCCGAGTTCTCCTATTACCGACCATTGGCTAGAATAAAAGAAAGTTACGGGTAACACATAAAGGGTAATACAAAGACAAAATTTGATGACTTATAAATAAACTTTAATCTCTTTAACTCATGAGTCTATAGGATTCAATCCAGGCTTTTCATGATCTACCTTCTAACATATATTCTTAGGGGAATTTTTTCCCTTAATAAGGGTTCATACTAAGATCGTGAATTCATCAAAACATATCCCCCAGGAGTGTCGTAACCAAGAGTGCAGCAAGGCCCGTTGTCGTGCACCAGTTCCCGTTCGAGTCTAGCTCAAAGCGGTGTTTTCGGGTTTTACCCCTAGGATACATCTGTGCCAGAGCCGCCTCTACCTGCTCGTATCTAGACAGGGATGTATTTTTTTGATAAACCACTTACTTAGTATTTACCAAAAGATAGGGATGTTTTTTTTATACTTAGTATTGTATCTAAGGCTTTACTAGGGTTTCCTAATCCCAAAAATAACTAAACCTATCCTCTGATACCAACTATAACAACCCTGCTTTTTAATACAACTTAAGCATGCTTTATTACATAAAACTTCACTTGATACAACAAAGAAGATCGAGAGGTTTAGTGTTTTTGAGGCTTAGGATCATTACATAAAAACTTTAAACTTTAAATACAACATCTTTATTTAAAACTTCCTTTACATGACCACTACATTCCTTCGTACTTAGCATTGCATGGGATAACCTGAGGACATGCATAAGAAAAGGGTGAGCTATAAAGCCCAGTAAGGGAGTACACAGTGAATAACATGAGGAGTACAATACATGTTAGGCAATAAGAACATCAATAGAGCATAAGAGAAACATGAACATAAAGGCATGATAAATCATGATAATCATAACATGGAAATGTGGCAACAACACTTAACATTGAATTAGCATGAGCCAAGGCTCATTGCACATGGAGCATGAGTAAACCCTCATTGCACTTGAAGCACGAGTAAACCCTCGTTGCACTTGAAGCACGAGTAAACCCTCGTTGAACTTGAATTAGAATGAGTCAACACTCATTGCACATGATGTATCATGATACTATACTTTACCCAATTCATTGGAGCGCTATAAAGGGCGCACCCTTCTTAAACATTTCATT
The DNA here is from genome assembly GCA_963277665.1 of Viscum album. Lineage (NCBI taxonomy): Eukaryota > Viridiplantae > Streptophyta > Magnoliopsida > Santalales > Viscaceae > Viscum > Viscum album. The sequence continues at coordinate 696,608,374 of OY728157.1, forward strand.
TCATTCATAAGTGTGCCACATGGATCATAAAACATGGATTCATAAAAAATAATCATTTATTCCAAGATAAAGGAATGTGGAATTAAAACATGAAACTTTATAATCAATAAGTAAATTTGCATAAAGGTGAATACCCTTGATGGAGAAATGGGCATGGTATTCACTACACAATGACATTGGCTTAAAAAATCGGTGCGATTTCGGCAGCGTAACGACGTGACATAAGAATTCATAAAAAAAGGTTGATTAGAGAGAAAGTGGTTCCTAGTCATATTTAAATGTAATGGACAGTAAGGAGGTCATATAAATACATGTCCCAACAATTGAAAAGTAATTTAGATTCATGATACAAAAGTATTTCTTGAATGTAAAAGAAGAGAGAGAAGTTCCTTTCGGAATTTCAGCATAGTAACGGGTGTACATGGGAGGCATTTAATGAGAGAGAAAGGGTTCTCCCATCATTCAAAAAATAAGAGGGAATTATGTGGGAGGTGCGGAACCATTCCCCAACATTCATAATTGAAATAAAAAGGGCAATACAACTTAAAGAAAATTGACAAAAATGAGAAAGGAAGAAAAAACCCTTACTTGGAAGTGTGCTTCCAAAGGCTAGAGAGAGGCTTGTGAGAGGCTTCTTGGGAGCTTGGGGAACCTTGAGAGGATTCTAGAGAGAGTAGGGCAGAGATTGGACGAACTACAAGGGCTTTGAGTGAGGAGGAAGTGGGAGCTTGGGTGGGTTTATATAGGAAAGGTGAGGGAATTCTTTATTATTTAGGTTTGGGACCCCTTATATTAAAATAATCCAAACCAAAAACCATCCCATGGTATTTGCCCATGGTTTCTGGAAAAGAAAAGAGGAAAACAATATTTTACAAGGCCAAGGTCCGAAATTACTAAAAAATTCGGGTTGCTTATGTGGAGGTGAGTCACACTCCCATGGAAATTAATTTAAAAAGGCAAAGTGTTGAATAAGTCTTGAGGGCTCCATTAATGATTTGAAAAGTAAGTCAAAGCAACCCAAAAACTCATTATTTTAATGATAAAACATATATTGGCCGAACATAAGGATTATGGTATTTTATTACATCACCATTGGGTAATTATGATGTCATAAAACACATTATATATTTAAATGGTATTTAATTTTTACCCAAATATTTGACTGTCTCAGAAAATTATGAAAAATTCACCGTTGGATAATTTCGACGTCCTGATTCCAAAAATAATATTTATTTTATCTGAATAATTTTCTAAATATGTGAATTTTCACTTTTAAAATAAAAACCGACATTTATAAAAAAATTCACGGGTTTTGACAGAAATGGCTTTCAAACCTTAATAAAAATTTTAATTGCATTCATAAAATTATAAGATCATTTATACTTAATAAAATTTAATTTAATATTAATTAAAATATTATTTAATTCAAAAATACTTTAATTTAATAAAATATAATTCTTAATTAAATAATAACTAAAAACACCATTTGTACTTTAAAAACTAATTACAATGTATCAAAAATGACTAGAAATTATATTCATTATTAAATAAAAAAATAATGTACATGAACATGGTGATACTTATTTGTTACATAACCCCTTAAAATAGCCTCATAAGACCTAAGGGTAAGGTGTGCGATGGTGACAGACTCTTGGGGTTGTTCGGATAACATCGCTCGAGTTGTAATTTCAATCAACTTCCATTTTTCCCGTAGACGATCACGTTCGAGCTTGACTTGATGAAGCTCATCTTGGGCTTGGTCAAGGGCAAAGCCCAAAGACGCCACCTCTTTTCCAAACTCCGAAAAATGGGCTTCATAAGGGGAAATTCTACTGGATGAGGCCATCGTTTCCTTTGTCTGAGTAGAAAATTGGTTCGTTAAAGCCTTATATTTAAACTACCCAGATGATCACTGTTCAACGGCTATAAAAGTAACGGTCACAAATCTTAACGTAAAACTAAAGAAGTTGACATCTTATAAAAACATTTTTCATAAAGAGACATTTAACTGGATCAAGAGGGATTTTCATTAATGAAACTTTGGGTCGTTACATGGTAAGGATTGTATAATACTTCCATATATCCCTTATACTTTTAGTATTATTATTTAATTTGAATTTATTAACCACTAGGCTGGTTCATTTATATGGATAGTGTACATATTAATTATTTTATAAAAAAGAACATGTATAGGTTCATTAGGTGTGGATTATATCACTTCAATTGTGTTGCCAGGACTCTTCATATCCATTCATAATTATTGTTCTTGATGGAATTTATTTTACACCTGACTAATTTTACATATCCTCTGATATAAATATCCTTAGGATTATTCCAACATTATCAAAATGTAAAACTTTGAATCTACCTTTTATCATTTATTTTTAAATGAAACCCCATTTTCAATTTTCTATTAAAATATTGAGTATAATAGTCTCTAATTTCCATTTAAACAAAAATTTTATTTCCAAAAATCTTCTATCTACCAACAAATGTATCTTATAACCATTTAATATTGAAATCCATTTTCTAAACCACTAATTAAATTATTGATTTTTCTTTTGTGTTCAATGATAATAATAACGTTAAAACATGAAAATGTCATGAAAATTCATTCACAGGTTCAAATAGATCCATTCTACCTTTTTTTATCTTCATGAATACTCAGACCATTATAATGTAAAGTGTTTATTGAAATATATTTACTGATAAATTTATTCATAAACTTCTAACATTCCATGGAGTTAATTTCCTCCAATCCACTTGTGTTCCTAATGAGAGTACTCCATTGATCCATCTCACCATAAAAATGTTTTTTTAAAGAAACCAAAACATGCTCTAGGAATTGATGAATAGAAAATATATTTTCTTATTATTATTATCTATTTATTGGTTATTAGTGGATCATAAGACTCACTATTGGATTGTTGGCTTCATCACATGAATATATCAATGGAGAGATAGACCTTCCTTTGATAATTTGGGAGTTTTATATAGTTCGTATTATTATTCTAAGTATGAGAGGGATGGGTGAGAAAAACCATGAAATTTTTCACTCTAACAGCCATCCTATTTGGTGTCTCATTGGGATAAAAATATCATTGTGCAATGAAATAATTTTTTATTTAGTTACTCATAGTTTCACCAATTTTCTAAAAATTTGATAATGTGGAAATTAAAAAATAACAATTAGATTAAGAAATAAAATAATAATGAAATTCAATATTAGGTTTGTAAAACCTATTACCCCTTCATTTCAACTTATAATATTATTGGTACAACATATACCATTTTTTTCAATTTACATTGTTTTATGTTATAACCACTTATTCCATAACCATTTTATTAATTTAATCATACTCTGATGCTAACAGAGATGAACCAAGAAAAACATATATACAGTAAATAATCACAGAATAATATACAAGATTTCAAATTAATATCCATTAAAATTTATACAAAATCACACCTAAGAAACTATTTTTTTTGTTTCTTAGAGATTAACTAGAATAAATTATTATCTTTTAATAATTTTTCAATGTCTTTAAATGAATTTTCAGTATAGGATATAATTCTAGATATATTATGCATAATAATTTACTTCATCACCTAGGTAATGGAAACATTACAATGTGGTGAGATAAAACTCTCGCTAAGTAGTAATTCATATGAGATGTCAATTTAGATATAATAGGTTATCAAGAAGATGGCCATGAAGAAGTAATTATAAAAATAATATGTATGAATTAGAAAATAAACATAAAGTCACACCTAAAAGAGTAATGAAAATTATTAAATCATAAATAAATAGAATTATATTGGAATATTGTGTCATTAAGAAATGATCGTGAGACATGGATATATAACAAAAGAATTTAGCACAAACATAAGCATAATGAATCATAACTTATATAATGGTTAACTACCAAGATAATCATATCATGGTAGGATAGTATAACTACATATTAACCAAAACATAATTAACTAGTATAACAACATGTGAACCATAATATAAAATCCCAAGAGATATAAATCCTTTTCCAATGAAAGTAAGTTTATTTTAACACCCCAAGATTTTGTGAAATATTTTTTTGAATTTAATTAAATATTTTTGATATTTTTCAATTCATGAAACACAAAATATAGTTATATATATATATATATATATTAAAGCACTATGTTTTTATTGAATTATAAAAAATACCAAGATAATAATAATCTAAACACAACATTAAGGTTAGCTTTCCCAACAAATACCACTAAGGTTCACGTAAGACCGTGTTTTACTGAATAATGACATATTATTAAAAATATCATTATATAATATTATTAAGATACAACCTATCCATTAAATTAGTAGTCACGAAAATGGTTAACAAGAATATTAATGTATATAGTTTTTAAAAAATCATAGTTTACATATTAATTAATAATGGATATGAAAAATTATTGAATAAAAAGGAAATATTATTATTTTTATGCTCACAAAACTATTTTATCATAATAAATTATATAAATTAAAATTATTAAGTTATATTAATGTAATATATATATTTAATAATAAATCAAATATTTTTTAGGTTTATTCAATAGATTCAATAGGCATAGGATATGAACAAACCAAACATGATGCATAAAATACTATATTTTTAGAAAAATCAATTTTACCACCATTTAATGGAGAACCTATTTTAAATACCATTTGTTGAAGATTAATAATTAATATATGTTAATAAAATCATATTTTAAAGAGAAAAAAATAGTTTTGGGAGAGTTTTTCGTTTTTTCTATAATGTTTCATTTTTTTAAGGAATTAAAGGAAAATACCGAATTTTAATTCAAAACATATTTTCATCTAATTTATTTATAATGTTAAACAATATTTTATATTTTTTAAAATGTTTAATTAGATAAAAATTTTATCATTCAATCCAATTTAGGACATAAGAATAAATTTCAATTTGATATTGGGTATAAAAACATAGAAAACTTTTGGATGTTTTTACATTTAAAACCCGCATTGTTGTACAATATACATGATGAATTTTATATTATTTTCTACAAATTATGTGTTATGTATTTGTAAAAACTGAATCCATATTTGGATTCATAATAAAGTTTAATATCTAATAATTTAAATGTAGTTTTATTCCAATAATTTTAGTGAATGCAGTTGAAATTAATTATAGTTACTAAGGAAAAATTGAGCTTGACAATGGAATAAAAATTTAATTTAAGGGAGAAAATTACCTAATCACTTTTAAAACACCCATTTTATGGAAATATTTCATCCATAAACCTTCATTTACTTAGTTTGGTTTTTTGTTTATTTTTTTAGTTAAAAAACATCCGCAAACCCAACTTGTTTTAAAAAATACCAAGTCTGTCCTTTCACTTCCCTATAAAAGGCTACAACCTATACAACTTCCTCACACTTCTCGAACCACATATATTAGAACAATATCTTCCATATACACTTATCATAATCTCCAAATTCATCCTTGAATCCCCCTTTTATTCAAAATTCCTTCCAAATAATCCCTTTGGTGCAAACCAAAAGGAGTTACACGATTAAGAGGTAACACCCACCTTCAAGCTCCCTTCTTTTATTTCAATTATCCATTCCCTAAACTCTACTTAATAAATGACTTTATAACAAAAATAGTATCATAAATGTACAATTATGTTTTTATTCTAATATTTTGACCTATTCTTACACAATCATCTATTAAATGGGTAACAAACATTCTGTTTATGCGTACGACGAACTACAGCTTCATGAAAAAATGATTGTTCATTTTTACTTTACCTTCTATAATGGTGGAAATTATGATGGAAAATATATTTATATATGATATATATGATATTTAAAATGACTTTATACTTCTATATTTTAAATATAAAATACCATTATGCATTCCATCTTGTGTAAATACGATAATTTCTTTTGAGGATGTGTAGACTCCACCCTATCAAAGAGATGTGATTCGTTCACAAACTATATGGAATGTATTAAGTATGTATTTAGTGAAACCATATTATATATATTAAATTTTCATTCTAATTTAATTATATTATATTAATATATACATATATATATTTATCATTTACTTTTTTCCTTTCAATACGTCAATAAAATGAAAGCAGTGTTCATAAGTACGTATGACCTACTATATCCATGAATGGAGTATTACATTTAATACTTCTATATTTTATATATTATTATAATAAAAATATAATAAATATAAATAATATTAATATTATGGTTTACATTCTTGAATTCATGTTATAAGTATAACTACCAATGATATATCAAATTAAGACACATGTGAAAAACAAATCGAATATTACCTGAGGTGAATACTACTCAAAGTGTAATTTTAACATAGAATTGCTAACAAGGGGGTAGTATAAAGTCATAAAAAACCTTGAATGTAATTAGATATAATAATATGGTTTTATAAATGATTTATAATAAACTTATATTTTTATATAGATGATGTTCTTATTAGTTCAAAAAAATCAAGACACAGGGTAAGGGGATGTCCCCTAACTTTTTATTTCAGTGCGATACATGCCTTAATCATGACTCATTTAATTTGTGTGGTGTTTATAATACCTGAATGGCCCAAAGGATTTAAATTTTTATTTATTTTTGATTATACCCATTTCAAGGGATGATAGGGATCCCTTACATGGCCTGAAGGCTTATGTTCTAAATTACATGACCTGTAGGTCTTAGGAAATCATCCCAAATAAGAAAAAAAAAGGAACTACCACTCCCCAGAAAATATCGTAATGTCAGATCTCCACATTAAAATGGTTTTTTGGATATTTGTCATGCGCATAGCTACACAGGGCTGGTACTGATGAAAATTCCATACCCTCTTAATCTTCCACATCCGATTATCTATACTCTAGTGAATGTGCCTGCACCGAATCGTCATCTAGAGCCTTGTTCCATGTAATATGTCTGGTTTCATCTTCATTTTTAGGTATCTTGAAGGCATTGAGGTGGATTAAAAACCTTATGGTGTCCTGATGGCCTTTAAGTGTCCCAAAATCCTTATAGGCTCAAATGCCTTGAAGGACCAAAGGACCAAACTAGTGGCCTGAATGACCAAATGGATGAATAGTTCTAGATATTATAGTACCAAACATTACCTATTGTAGTATCTCTTATATTACTACTACAATACCCTAGAAAAATTACCTTCACATGGATTTGATATCAGGTCACTTGGATGCACTTTTCAAGTCCCCACCAACTGGGCAAATCTCCACCTAGATTTGATCTATGTGTATTTATATATCCATTTTATGATCATTCTTTCATGATGTCTTTGTTTCAAAAGTTACAAAATCCAAATAGTGATTTTGTCTCGATATTCCTTCTTTGAGACACATTATATGTCATGCATCTATATTTTTCCATGAGGTGTATATACAAACCTTAACATTTTACATCATTAATTTCTTTATTTTCATGGTATGTTAACCTTCATGTAATGTTGTTCTTTTAATTTTTTTATGATCCAAATTTACCAAATTGGTAAGAGATTATGGTTACAATATCACCATTTATCGAGATAGTTTTTGATTATTCTTCCATTGATGAATTCTTATGATCTATATCCCATGAATTCTTATGAGTTTTTTTATCCTCTAGTAATTGATGTTATATCCATATAAATGTAACGATTGGTACATAACATGGTTCAGAAAGTGTTTTTTAAGAAAGCCTTACTTTACATTTCCCTTTGGTCATAAATCTTTTTTCTTCAAAATAATGTTTTCATAAAAGGGTTCCCAAGAATATTATACTCATCTATAATCCTTAAAATATATTTTTACCCTTTTTTATCAATGATTTCAATGGAATATTCTTGTCACTATCCGAACAAGGAATTTTTAAATCTTTTTTATCATCTAAAAGGAATGATCTTTTTCCCTCATACGACATGTATGGATTTAGCCATCATCATTTAAGAGAAGAAACCATTGCATGTTTAAAAGATTAATTTTTAAGAAGTTGTTTCTAAAGATAGTTTTCAAGGAAGATAGTTTTCAAAACATTTTCAAGCCTCATTTATGTGTTCTTAATATATTCTAAATGAAATTATTTTCGAAATATTTTCAAGTTTATTTTATAGGTTTTCTTGAAAAAAGGTTATCAAAATTTTTTCAGGAATATTTTATATGTTCTCATTAAAAAAGTTTTTAAAAAAGATTTCATGGCCCAATTTTATGTTTTCATTGAATTTTAAATCATATTTTTTTCTAATGGTTTTATGTTTTAAAAATACATTTCAAAGAAGAAAGGGTACTTTACCTAAGATATGTTTTCAAAATATCATTCCAAGTTATTTTCCAAATAAGATGACATATGTTGATGTTACTCATTCCCTTCTAGGAAATGATGCAAAGGATCAGATCATATCATTTCTTGAATTGTTTATGTTTTGATGGAATGATGCTTATAAAACCCATTTATGTTACAAGGATTATAATCTATTGAAATAACTTCTTTTCTTGGGTTATGATTTCATGAAATGATTATGAAACCTATCTATTTTCCATAGGTTATGATGTGATGAAATTTTAATGATAACCATTTTATTTCATAGTTATGATATTATGTTCATTAAATCCCTCTATTTTTGTGGTTCATGTTACGATGAGTCTTTTGTTACTTTGTTACACATGTATGAAAGATTTTATTATAAGATGGTAGGGACCAATATACCCCTTAAATGCATTACCAAAATAATTATATCTCATATGGTAATGATGTGAATCATGTTGATGGTCTTGATCCACTATGTGAAGATGGGGAAACCTGATCCCTTACAAGGAAAGGACTACGGATGTGGATGGTGGTGTTTCCTGCCTATTAGGTATAGTCACCTTGAAGATGGAAGATGCGGACACCCAATCCACTATGAGAAGATGGGGAAACTCGATCCCTTATTAGTAAATAACAGTGACTCGGTATAGTGGTGTGTCCCACCCACAAGGTGTGATTCCCATGAAGTTCCCTGATAAGTCCCTGAATTGAGTCTGGACTTATAGGTAATGAAATAACATGTCTATGTATAACATAATTCCTTGTTTTATTATTATATTATGATTTCATGGATTGTGTTCTTTATTTATTTATGATTCATGAATTATGAACAACCACAATTTATGCCATGATTCATGTTTATGATCTTTGATATGCCAGGTATTACCTTGTATTGTTATGATCACATACTCATACTGCTATTCTCATGTTTATTCTTACATATATCCATTTTTTACCCTCACTAAGAATCTAAGATCACCCCTTTTTATGTTTCTTTTTTCCATGGTTATGAATATATATATTATGTTTGATGTGTCTAAGAAGGATTATAGTCAAGAAGAACATGGTGGGAGATAATGTAGCTCACTTATGTACCAATGTTCATGTTTCCATGTTTCTGAAGGTACTATACTAAAATGGTATTTGGGTATTTTTTGTTTAATGTTTTAAGTATTCCACAAAATCAATTCAATCTCTATTCATGTAAAGGATTTTATGTTATAGTTAGTATTAGGGAAAAGTCATATTTATAATTTATAAACTAGGATATGAAAACCTTAGTGATATCCCTAGGAATATATCCAAGGATTTGTTTAGGGATATCTCTAAGTACAAGTATAATGATTAGTTTATGTTTAGGAAAATGTAATGGAATTTTGGTAGATTATAGAGTAATTTATTTCATAGAAATATATCACTGTATGGAAAATGTAGGTAGATGTGGCTCTAGAATAGATGTACTTAGGGATAATAACATCAACGAGATGTCCTAGGTCTTACTTGGGGTAATATGGTTCATGACTATTGGCCTTGCAGCACACCTGGTTTGACACTCCCGAAGGATATGCTTTGGAAATTCACAAACTCATTAAGAAACATCATAAAGGATTTAAATGGAATATGAATTTTTATAAACTTGTATAATACTAAGGTTTTATAGATTAAAAACATCTGGATCCATGATTTAGAAATCCTATTAGTAGTTTTTCTTGATTATGTGGTTTTCATCTATGATATGTGTATCTCACCCTATGATTTTTGGTTTTAGTCAATTTAATGAAGTATAAGAAATAAGGTTAAAATTTTATGTTTTATAAGTAAAACTTATGAGTGTTAGAAAAGTTTATTTCCCATGTGGAAATATAAAAAATAGAATCAAGAAGGTGGTATGTGTATTGGTTATAATTCTGAAGATAAAGATACTACAAATGACACGTGAAAGGTATGTGATGTTCTTCCAGTATTGTTTACATTAAACATAAAAACCGTGATTAAATTTAGGTTTAGGAACCTTAAGACATTATTCATAATTCATATTCTAGGAAATATGTATTAAGGAATAATTTGGTGAAGCCCGTGTAATGGTTCAATAATAATGTTGGATGAATGAAGTATCAATGTTTTGGATTTAAAATATTATGTTATATGAATCATGAAATATATAAGTATTTTCAACATAATTCTTTCATAAATGATTTAAAATGATATGTTTAATAGGGATAAGGACTCATAAAAGTGAAATTTTGATTCAGGGAATGTAAGGCTTAATGCGTTAAAGATTTTGAGAAAATTTTTTTTACCTTGGATAAATAGATGATTGATCCAGATAAAGTAAATTGGATAGTGCCAATGACCATAAAACCAAATTAGGACTTTTTGATAAAGTGGTTTAAATCATCTTAGATGAAGTTTAAAACTTCTTGTAATCATGGAATATATCCATTGACCTTTTGATTAATGAAAATGGCATGTATTTCAAAAATATTTATGGTATTTTATGTTTTTACTATGTTTCAAGAGGGTTAATGATGAGGGTATTCACATTATTGGAATGTGAAAACCATGAGATACTTTGTGAATATATTTGAGCAATTTTAATCTTATTCGATGACTTTATTTATATTTTTTTTATTTTAATCTTTTATAATGGTCATAAGGTTAACCATTTATAGAAAGATGATGTTACACTTTGGATAAAGTTGTGTAGATTAATGTATTATCTCACTACATATGGATTTATACATATTGGAAAACCTATTATAACTACATTATGTTGATACTAACTGATGAAAATGGGATGGAATATCATTGATCTCAAGATATGTTAGTACTTCAGGAATGAAAAATTTGACATCCTTTTTAGAGAATGATTTAAAGTGAATCAAGTAACAAAAAATGGTGAGGTTGTCTTAAAATCATGAAAGTATATATTTTCATGAAATTTTTTTAACATTAGAAAAAAGGTTCTTGAAACCAAAATTTTTATCCTTGTACCATCAATTCCAATGAACCAAAAGAACCCATAAATCATAATTGATTTATATATTTTTGATTTTTAACATTCTCTTAAAAATATTTTCTATCACCATCCATATGAAATTTATAGTTATATTTTTCTTCCATGCCCATGTTTTCACTTCCCATATATTTTTTCCCATGTGTAAACCTAGTTATATGTTAATTTTGGTAAATATTATGTTTCCAACATTCATTTTTTAAAATAATATTTCATATTAATTTTTATGACGCGTGTTTTTATGAGAAGATAATAAATTAAACCATTTTTAACCCAAATAAAATTTTAAGGTGAAATTAACTTTAGGGGTGGTAGAATGTAACACCCTGAGATTTTGTAAAATATATTTTTTGATTTAATTTAATATTTTTGATACGTTTCATTCCATGGAACTCTAAAAATAGTTTGATATATTTATTAGAGCACTATGTTTTTCTTGTGTTATATAAAATTCATATTTAATCGTACACTACATTTAACATAAAGATGATATTTCATTACATGGAACACTGAGGTTAAATTATATTAAATATAAGACAGATTTTTACCCGAAATAATATATTATTAAAAATATTATTATTTAATATAATAATATATAACCTAGCTATTAAATTATTAGTTATGAAAAGGGATAAAAAAACATTTTAATATCTATGGTTTACACAAATATTAAATTAATTCATTTGATACAAATTAATTAAAAATAGATATAATAACCGATTGAATTTAACGGAAATTATTATTATTATTATGCTGATAATGTTGTTTTATCTTAATAAATTAAATTAATTACATTTATTAAGTGATATTTATTTAATACATATATATATATTTTATATTCAACCAATTTTTTTAAGTTCTTATAATATATTATATAGGTATATGATTAGAACAAACCTAATTCTACACATAAATTATTATATTTTTATAAAAAACACTTTTACCACAATTTAATAGAGAAAATATTTTACATCCAATTTTTTCACTTTTATAAATATTATATTTCCAAATAATCTTCATCTTTTAAATTGAAAAAAATTATTTTAGCGTGAATTTTTGGTATTTTCTGTCAAGGTTAGTTTTTAATGAAAAAGTCAAAGATACTGAATTTTAATTCAAAACCTATTTTTCATATAATTTATTTATTTCATAAATTATATTTCATAATGTATTAAAATTTTATTTAGATAATAATTTTACAAATTAATAAAATTTAGATTAATTGAATAACTTTTTCATTGAAATTGGGTATAAAAACCTAGAAAACTTTTGGAGGATTTAACTTTTAAAGCCCACAGTGTCATTCTATCTACAATATTAAGTTTAAAATAATTTATTTCACTAATATGTTTTGAATTTGGAAAAATGGATTCCATATTTGGGAGCTTCATAATTTATAATGAATAATAATTTAAACTAAGTTTTTGACCAAAAATATTAGTGAATATAGTTAAAATTAATTACAGTTATTAAGGTAAAAGGAAGCTTAACAATGGAATACACCATTAATTTAAAGGCCCAAATGACATATAAACTTGTAAAAAACCCATTAGATGAAAATATTATGGCTATAAACCTTAAATTATTGATTTTTTTGGTTTTTTATGATTTGTTTTTTGTAAAAAAGTGCGTACACCTACCTTGTTTTCAAAATTGTCAAGGGGGTCCTTTCTATTCCCTATAAAAGGCCACCACCTCTCACACTTACTCACACCTCTAAAACCATATAAGACTGTAAAATATCTTCCTAATACACATACAATCCTCCATAAATTTATACTTTAATCCTACCTTTAGTCATAATGTTTTCCAAGGAATCCCTTTAGTGAAAACCAAAAGGAGTTACCTAATTTAGAGGTAACACCCTTCCTCAAGAACCTTTCTTTTATTTCCATTATCCAATCCATAAAATATTATTGATTAATTTTTTTTACATCCCCTGTATTTTAAATTTATTAATATTTTTTATTTTAATTGTTATACTTACACTTACACACACTCTAATTTAATGGGTAACAAATATACTATTTACGCATTTGGCGAACTACCACCTAATAAAATGATAATTATTTATCTTTCATTTACAACCTCTCATGGTAGACATTATGATAGGATATATATTATTAAATGATATATATCATATTAATAATTTCTTAATTATTATATAAGTTTTATTTATACCATACCATTATTCTTTCCATCTTGGGTAAATATAATAATTTCATTTGAGGAAGTGTGGACTACCACCCCCTTAAAGTGATGTGATGTGTTCACCCAGTACATGGAAATTATTAAGAATACGATTAGTGAAAAAAATGATATATATGAAATAATAAATCCAATTTTAATGAAATTATATAAATATATACATATAAATATATACATATAAATATATTCCATTTAATTTATTTCTTTCAATAAGTCAATAAAATGGAAGCAATGTTCATGCATAAGTATGACTTACCATGTCTATGAATGGTGTATTCCATTTCGTACTTCTATATTCAATATAATATTAGAGTACAAATATATTTAATATTAAATATATTTAAATCATTGTTTACATTATGTAATTAATGATATAAATATAAGGGCCAATGATATAAAAAATTAATACACATGTGAAAAATAAAGAGTATATTAATCGAAGCGTAAAATTCACATAGAATTGTTATCAAGGGGTAGTATAAATTCATAAAAAACCATATATAGAATTATAAATAAGAATATTATGCTGTAAAAGATGTATACTAATATTATATTTGTTATAAAATAGGTTTTTTCAAGTATGAATAGATTCAAGACAAATTATAAGGGGATTCCATCTTACTTTTTATTTTTATGAGATACAAGACTTAATCATCACTCATTTTGTTTGAGTGGTGTTTATAATACCATGGATGTATTATATGATTATTATGCATTACTTTATGGGTATTTACATATCTATTTTATGATATTTATTTCACGGGATATATGTTTGAAAAGTTACCAAATTGGTGAAGTGATTTTGTCTCAATTTTCCTCAATTGAGACAAATTCCATGTTATGAACCTAAATTTTTCTAGGAGGTTTATGTACTACCTTTGAAATGTTAAATCATGAATATATTTATTTTATTGATATTATAATATACATTGAATGTTTTTTTTGGATTTTGATATGATCGAATGTTACAAAATTAGTAATGGTTTATGGCTATAATATCACTAGTTATCAAGATTATTTGTGATTATACTCCCATTGATGAAATATTATGATAAATATCAGAAGAAATATTATGTGTTTTCTTACCCTATGTGTGTTAATGTTTTATCCAATTAATGGTACCAATTTTCCACTCTTTGGTAAATAATATGTTGAAGAATGTGTATATTTAAGAAAGTCTGACTTTACCTCTCCCATCAGTTGGAAATCTGTGTTTCTTCAAAACCACATTTTAAAAAAATGGTTTTTAATAATTTTATATTATTTTATAATATTTTTAAAAAAAATTACCCCTTTTTACTTTTAATAATGTTTCAAAGGGATCAACTTGTTTCTTTCTGAACAATCCTTTTTTCTACCCTCTTTACCGTGTGAAAGGACTGTTCTTTTTACCATGTACTACAAGTACAAATATACCCACTATAATTTATGTGAAGCTTCAATTTCATGTTTAAAAGGTTAATTTTTATGATTTTTTAAAAGTAAGTTTTTTGGAAAATGGTTTTCAAAACATTTTCAAGCCTTATTTACCATTTTTCTGTGTATTTTTCAATGAAATGGGTTTCAAAATGTTTTCAGACATATTTTATAAGTTTTCATAGAAAATAGTTTTCAAAATATTTTCATGATTATATCAATAGTTTTCAAGGGAAAAGTTTTTCAAAAATGATTTTAATCTTTTATTTTATGTTTTCAATTCATTTAAAAAAATTCTGTTGGTTTTATTTTTTAGAAATACATTTCAATGAAGAAAGTATATTTTCCTTAATAAATGTTTTCAAAATATATATAAAACTTATTTCCCATACATGATGAAATATGTTGATGTTACTCATTCCCTTCTTGGAAATTATCCAGTAGATCCATTCATATCCTTTCTTTAATGGTTTATGTTTTGATGGAATGATTCTTATGACACCCATTTGCATTCCATGGGTTATATTATTTTAAAATAGATTCTTTTCAAGGGCTATTATTTGATGAAATGATAATTAAAACTATATCTTTTCCAAAGGATATGATGTGATGAAATGTTAATGACACCCATTTCATTTCATGGGTTATGATAGGCTGTTTATAAAAATAATCTCTTTTTATGGGTCAATATATGATGACTATTTTATTATATGGTGAAATATGTATGAATTATTTTATTATTAGCCATGTGGGACATATATATCCCACTAATTCCTTGGGTAATGATTTATATCTGATGAGATAAGGATGTGAATCAGGTTAAACGGCTTGATCCATTATGCGAAGATGGGGAAACCCAAACCCTTACTAAGAAAGGACCACAATTTAGGATGGTAGTGTGTCCCACACACTAGGTGTTGTCAACCTGAATATAGACGATGAAGAAACTAGATCCACTATGGGAAGATGGGGAAACCTGATACCTTATAAGGAAATAACTTTGAATTTGGATAGTGGTGTTTCCCTCCCATTTGGTATGGTTTCCATGAAGTTCCTAGATAAGTTTCAGTAATGAGTCTTGACTTATAGGGAATTATATCACATGTCTATGTATGCCAACATTACATGTTTTATTCCTATGTTATGTTTTCATGGATTTTTTCATTATTTATTTATGATTCATGTCTTATGAATATCCATTATTTATTCCATGATTCATGTTTCTGATCTTTTATATGCATGGTCTGATCTTCTAGTGTCATGATCATATCCTTATACCCCTATGATCATATTTAATCTTACATGTATACCTAGTTTAACCATACTAAGCATAAAATTTTTCCCATTTTTATGTTTCCATTCCCCCATGTTATAAAGATATGCGTTATGTTTTATTTGTATAAGAATGGTTATAGTCAAGAAGAACCATGTGAGAGATAATGTAGCTCAATTATCTACTAGTGTTCATGTTTCCTTGATTCCAAAGTCACTAGAATAATATAGTCTTTGGGTGTCATTTTGTATAATGTTTTAGGTATTATACAAAAGTAATGTAATGTATATGTATGTTAATACTAGGTTGTTATAGTTATATCAAACAAGTTAGTCCAATAATGAAAAGCTGTTTAAATTGGTTCCACCTAAACATGATCACATTTATAAATCAACCAAAATATAAACAAAACATGTATACAAAATAGGTTTTCTGAAAATTTATGCAAGAAATAAACAAATCATCCAGGGAATGAAGGTGGATGAAATTATTAAGCCATTCTCCTAGTGAAATATAACAAACATTAAGGGAAATTTACATGAATGAATAATACTATAAGAAAACATTAGAAAATGTTTAGAAAATAAGAAAAAAATACCCATTATATATTTGATAACATTTATTTGAAAATAAAATAATTTATCAATTAATGGGTTAATAAATAATATATAATGTAAATAAAAATTAAATTTAATAACCACAAATTAATTGAATGAAATATTAGTAATGAAAAGAAACTAAAATCGTGGTAAAAAGTAATCTTCATAAAAACATTAATAAAGAGAGGTATTAATTTGATAATATTATACTAAAAATTAAATTATAATAAAATTATACCTTATGAAATAATAAAAATAAGAATAATAAAATCCATCAAATCATATGAAAAATAGGTACATGGAAGATAAATATTCCAAAATGAAAAAAAAATTTATATGGTATGTACCAGTTACAAGAATAATTTTAGGTGAATTATAAACCAATAAATGATTAAATGGTAAGAAGGCAGGAAAAATATAAAAATAACATAAATATTATAATATATATGAGGTTTTATAGATAAATGAGTTATAATTTCCCTCAATTTACATTTAGACATTGAAAACATTTTATCCAAAAGGAGATTGGTAAAAAAACCCATCCACTACTTCTTACTCCAATGAATGAACTTTAATGTCATCTATAATAAAAATACACATCTTATTCAATCATTTGATAAACTCATCCATATCTAACAAATTTTATTCTATTCCATTATAGTCATTTGTGGCACATATATTTTTTATGGGTTATTTTCATCATTGTATGTTCATAATTTTTATTATATCGTACAAGTTCTTGTGTAGCGATGTGGATCCTAATTTTTTGAAAAAATATATTTTAATTTCTAATTATTCAAGGTAGTAGAATAATTATTTGGAAATTATTTATTCAAAACCATTTTCATTTCATTAAAATTACATGTGGGGTTAACAAGAATGTAATTCATGATGATAAGGTTTTTTTCCAATTTACAAATAAAAAATACTCCCTTTATAAAAATAATTCCTTATTATTTCAACATTAAAAAATATTAATAAAATAAATTAATCAGAAATTTCATATTTTAATCATATTAATGTATCGATAATTATTATTATTGGAAATGGTTGCTGCTTTATAACAACGTTCTTTTTAGTGGTTGAATTGACCAAAAAAAATAACATGTTATTGAAATGAATGAGTAAGAGTATAAAATTATATAATTGTAAAACATTTGTTTATAAAATATATTAATTTTAACATGACATCATTAGAGTGGGTAATGAAATTTAAAATGGTCTGATATGTGAAATAAATTGAAATAGATGGTAGAGAACTAGATAATTACTTTTATGAATTCACTCTATCTTAAAACAGGTTTCTTCCAAATGATGTATTTAGGCCCCCTTTCTGAGATAAGAATACACCAATCATAAAAGAATAAACTAAGAAATGTAACTTTGGTAGTTATTAAGTAAATATTTTAATAGGTGTATTAGATTGTTACTTCAACAAATTCCCATTACATAATGTGTAAATAAGGGATGCTTACAAAAAATTGGATCTAAAGTAAAAATATAGTTGATAAGAGTAATGATATAATCATAAAAAAATTAGATATAATTTTAGAGATATTTTAAGCCTTTAACCCATTATTTTAACCTTCACCTCATTTTGCCTTTACTGTGGTGGCTCATTTTTTTTACTTCAGTAAATTTTTATTCAATAATTAAATTTACCCACATAAATAATTTCAATGCATTGATACAAAAAATGAAATCCATTTTTTTAAATTCAATTTCTGAGGCTGAATAAATGAATTTTAAATCAAATATTAGAAAAACAAAAAAAAAATTAAATACCATATTTTAAGCCTAAAATTTACTTTATTCATTTTCCTTGTTACATAATAATAATTACACGATTATTAATTTGTTTTTTATGAATAAAAAAATAAATTATACCTAATATGAGTAATTTATCTTTTAAATAAAATATATAGTGTATAATTAAGAAATATTTTTCAATATTTTTTTCTTTAACTATGATTCAACAAATTCATCTTTCTTATACCAAATATTATTTTCTAGATGTTATTTTCTATATTAATTTCATTAATGTTGAAAAAATATTTTATTAAAATATTTTAGTAATAGAAATTAATTTAATTCAAAATAAATTATGTACCAAAAAACTGATTAAAATAATATGTATGTTCAAAAATGAATATGTATCTTTTTAGTTTATTAAAAATTTCTTTTTTATTTTTTATTTTCTAAATATTTCATGTGTAGCCCAATATTTAATTATAACTATTAAATAATAAATATTACTATTGGATACATGTAATTTCAATAACCACATATCCAAAAACTATATGTTCAAAGATGATATATCAATATTCTATACATATAATGGACATATATATAATCGTAATATTACATTCTCCATATGACATGACATGCTTTAAAAGAAATATATTAATCCTATTTATTTATTTCTATATATAAATGTTTATTATATTTATAATTTTTTCCATCTTTTTATAGTTATAATCATGGGGATGATTATTAATGAAAACAATGAGGATGATGATTTTATGTTCCTATTATTTTTTACTTGTGGTTTTATTCCTCTTTAAATTTTCATAAAAATGTTTTATATTGAATTCTCATTTTAATTCATGTTTTTATTTTATTTAAATATTTTATCTAAATAACATATACCATGGTTCGTTTCACTTAGATTTATCATATGATGTAATATATTCAACGCAGTAAATGAAAAAAATTGGGGTGTTACAATTTAAAAAAATGATGCATTGAAATGAATCTTTGGGTTGAAGTGTAACTTTATCCACCTATATAATCTCATATGAATATCCAAATTTTATGAAGACTTCTTTGAGTAATTAAAAATCTATAATGGGTAAATTTTATATGGGAAGAGAATAATGTAATGTCTATTACTATGGAATTTCATATATATTATCCTCCTACATTTATATGAGGAATATATCATAGGGTAATTCATAATGGTTGTAGAGGATTAATAGGATAAATATGATGATTGATTCTATTTTGTATAAAATTGTGAATCAAGTAGTATTTATGTTACAAGGTTTTGTGTGGTGATTATTGAAAATTATTTCATAGGAGAACAGATTTTAGGATTTTACATAGATACATTTCAATATTGTTTATGATTATTTTTTTCCTAATACATTTAGGTTTGATATGTATCAAGATTTCATGGATTTGATGTAGGGGTTTATAAATTTTTTTGAGTTTGTATCTAAATTCAAATATTTAATATGATTTTCTCTAACCATAAGAGGAAATTAATCGTTTAGAACTTATTACATTGATTATGTATTATAATCCAAAATTCAGATTAGGTGAGAGTGTTTGTTTTACAAACCTATACTATGACCCTATAAATATTATTATAGTAGAGAAACATTTTATGGTTAGTCAAGAATATGTTTTGAGTGTAATTAGATCAGGTGATAGTATGATGAGGAAAATTGATGAATTTATACAGAGTACAATATCTAGTATCTAGGTAATGATTTTTTCATAATTATCAATTAATGGCTATTCTAGAGTGTTATTAGTGTGTTTATGTACATTATATTTAATATATATACCCTTATGAATAAGTGGTGTAAATAAATTTTTTCATTAGGGGAATCATAAGTTTTTTTACAAAATATGATATAAAATCACTGGTGAACAACATTCAGATTCGATCCATGAATCACATTGTTCAACATGGGAAGAAAAATAGAAAATTAATTTGATAATTCCATGTATATTTTCTCAATGAGGAAAAAATTTTCATATGGATAGTTCTGGTGGGATGGCTTGGATAATGTGGTCAGTTATTTTTGGTTAGGACTATGGAGTATGTTATGTAATATTTTTTACAATGGATCAAGATTAAGAAAATGTTTGAAAGAAATCTTCTATTTTATATGGTATAATACTAGTTAACTCAACTTTGTCTATTGTTTAGTTTGATAGGGGTTCATTTATGTACATTATATGTAGTCACATTATTTTTTATTTCAGTTTTAGTATTGAAATTTTCTTTGGGATGATGAAATTGTACACTATATTGAGAAGGAATACATTGTTTATAAAGTTATTTTTATCCTGTGAGATCAACAGTACTCTAATGGGAAGTCTTTGGGATTTTTATACCCAAAAAGTTTAATCTATTTATGAGGTTTTTGGGATGGTTTTGATGACCTAATTTATCAATTGGTCTGATTTATTCTATTGATATGTGATTTTATTTCCTTATATTGATGGATTTTTTTACATTTTTATGAATTTAATATTCAATTGTGTTGATCTAGTTTTCATATCAAGAAATTGAGAACCAATGGAAATGTTGTTTCTTGATTTAGTGAAAGGATGTTACTATGTTATTTTACATTTAGTTGTTATAACTTTTTAGGATATTTTTTAGTGATTTTATATGTTTTCAATCAAAGATAAATTTATAATTTATGGCATAATTAGTTCATGGTACTTATCCTATTCCTTTAATTTTTATCATATGGATCAACCTAAACTTCATGGTCTAAATATTAAATTTGATAATCTTTAATCATAAGTGTTTATAAAAAAATTTCTTACTTAGGTCATGATATGTAATTTTATGGGAAGATATATAAGTGTCTGAGGTTGTGAATAGATTATAAAAACTTAAATTAGATAACTATTAAAAATTTAAATCCATTTATTTAGAAATATTATCTATTTTATTAGTAAAGAAGATATTATTATTTCTCTATGTTTTATTTTTAGTTAGGACATCATTAACTTAGGGTGTAGGTTGAGGATATGCTGAGGATAGTGTTTAAGAGTTGATATGAGAATTTTGGATATTTCTTGATATTTTATTCTTGAAAAAATGCTTCTTCTATGATTACTTACTTGATAAACATGATTTTTTAACGTCATTATTTTTTATAAAAACCATTTTCAATTTAATTTTTCATTGGAAAGGGGTTTAATGATGAGTAATCATTAATGTCTAGTACAATGTAATTGAATGTTCTCTAACGGGTTAGTTCATCAAGACAAAAATTTCCAACAGATATCATATCCATGACTCATGGACCTACTTTCCAATGGAAGGTGTTTATTGGGTAGGTTGGCCATCGACACATAAGAATTCACATTCTTCAAGAGAATGGGAATTCGGGAACATCACACCGTTTTTAGGGGAATTATTTATTATTAACAGACTATATTATAAATTTAAGATATGTTCATGAATACTTTGTTTATTCCCTTGTGTAAATATGTGGACTACCTAGAGGAAATGATACATTATGATCACACATGAGATTAAAATTATCTGGTTGTATATTTGATTATCAAACAATGGATGGATCTGTATATTTTTGAGGGTCTCTATCATTGGTACCCTTTTTATATAAAATAATAGATTCAATAGTATACTATTAAGACAACACTAGTTTAACCCATGTAGTGGGGTGCTCTGGATTGTACTATCACCCAAGTGGAAGAGAGTTGTTTTGAATTTAGGATTTAACCCATAAGATGATATTCCCATGTATTCTCATTAGAGGATTCATAATCCATATAGATCAGTGAAACTTAACATGACACATCATCCTTTAATGTCTTGTGATAAGGACCAAACCATGCAATTTAATGTCATGCGACATAGATACCCAGGTTAAAGGTTCCAGGTCAAGGATGGTGGGGGGATTACACAGAGGTGGCTTGAGGGGCCTAAAATAGATGTAGTCTCTTAGGAGTATATGAACCTATCAACAATATGTACTGGTGAACATTATGTTTTATTTGGAAATTTGGTTTGGTCCTTTGGGAGGCTTTCTATGTATCCCATTTATTTGGGAATAAAGCTGACATAGATCTATAAGATTTTGGATTACACATTGGAGGATAAAATTTTAGGGGACATGATTGAAGATTACACTCAAAAGGATTCCCATGGATTTAGGTATGGTTGGGTCTTATACCATACAGATGGGACATTTGAGGATTGATATTGTGCAGAAGTCATGATCTCCACCATCCTCTAAGCCCACATGATTTAAGCTCAGTGTGAAAAAACAAGATAAATTATTCGATATAATGATCAAACAATATATTTAGTCTACTAATTGATATGGTGATGAATCTCAAAGTGAGATGGATAAGTCAATGAGTGTTCCCATTTGTTCATATTTTCTTATTTCGGATATTCACAATTTGGGACCTATTTGATAATGACATGGGGCTAATGTGAAGAGGAGAAAAAGTGTCACCCACTGTAAGAGAGACTAGGGTCTCACTCCAAGAGGGATGCACTAAATTTTTTTGGTATGGGGATCTCAATCCTTATCCAAGGGAAAGGAAAGTGCAACCATTGACCTCATTTCCCAGAATGTGGAGGTTCACGTGAGCACTCAAATTTCAAAATCTTCATTACCACATGATTATAAATTCAAAGACATTTTGAGGGTCCTCCTTATCATAGAGGTCACACACATGACTTCTCTTATCATAGGAAAAAAACATGAGAGGACACACTGATATTCCAGATGATCTTATCACACAAGTCAGGTGGATTTGGAAGGGGACTTGGCCAGATATCATTATATTGTTTCATAGAGGGGACGATATGGGGATCAATGTCATGACCAAAGGGAGTGATGGGAGGTAGAGAGTAAAATTTCCTATAGAGACCCATTTCTCATAAAAGGTTCTTAGGTATTATGGGAACACTATTGTGTGAGTGTGGGTAACATCCCTGGAGAATTGTGCAACATGAACTTGTGTTCTACCAAAATATCATGTTGCTTTACATGACTAGTTTTTTTTCCACAAAGCATGTTCCTATGTGGGGCCGAGTTCTCACCACATTATACTTTTCTATATGGGTAAATGTTCCTCCGACGTAGTGATTTTCTATAAAAGATTCTTATCCAAAAAGGGGACATCCATTTATGCCACAAAAATGGTTTCCACAAAGGTATTTTGTGTTCAAGAATCACGAGATGGTTTATTATTTTCTCTTTACTACTATGTTGTATAATTTTTCTTGCTAGGAATTGATGGAGTCTATGGATTTTGTGTTGCCTCATAGTTTATCTTTATTAGCTCTATTCAGTTTGGTCCTTCTTTAAGAACCCTCAGGAAATTTTTATAGAATATGTTAGGGACTGAATTCCAGCATGGATGGTCATCCATAGTGGGATGTAATCCTACATTTTTGGATCCTGAGGAGGATTACTTGTCCAAAAAATAACTTCTTTGCATGGAGTTTTTATTTGCGGGACATAATTCTCTGTCAGGCCTTGAAAATGATTCTGGTTTCATCCCTGGTGATTGGAGGGCCATCACATCTAGTGAAAAATTTTATCTATGGGTGAGGAAATTTATACCTATACTAGAAAATGGATTCATTTCATTTAAAAGTTCATGCAAGGTTGTTCCATTCCAAAAACGTTTCCATTCATGGGTTCTTTATGAATGGGTGGAATTTCATGTGGATTGGAAGTCTATGAAGAAATTTACTCTTTGTAGAATCAACGGATCTTTCACGGATCCACTTATTTGGACATTCTTCCTCATGCTTTTCCATGGATTTTTTTCTTCATAGAAAAATTATTGGAATTCTCTTGTTCCAAGGTTCAATGTTTTTAGGTCCCAATATACACCACCCACTCAGAATGGGTTCTGATATGAATGAAGAAGAGTTGATTCTGATTTATAATGTAATCTTATTTTTAATAGGTTTATTGTATGCAAGTGGACCTAGAAACGGAGTCCATTACAATAAATATGGGGCCCGACTCATTTGTCCTTAAATAATTTTCTTGGCAAACCCAACGCTCTCACATATATTGAATATCCTACTACTTCCTTGAAATATTTATTTTTGGGATTTCCTTTTCATGAATTAAAGTACTTCACCTATGAATGGTCATTCAAATATCCAAAAAATGATTAGATTCTTCAAGGATGTATCATTCCGTGATTAATCACTTCACTTTCCAATGTTTTATAGGCCAATAGTTCACCAACTGGTTCATTGTAGGTTAGTGCCTTAATGGAATGTTGGTTCACGAAAGGGTGTTTCATAAAGTGTTGGTTCATTGGTGAGCATTCTAAAAACTGATGGTTTATGGGGAATTTATAATTTTTCATTTATAGAGAAAATAATACTTTTAATTTGGAGTTTTGGTGCAGAAAACGAGATGAACCCTTCATAGAATGCATCTACTGCTTCTTCTACTCCTCTCTCCACTTATAACGAAAGAAGAAAATCTATTATTGACTTATTTGAATGTATAATCATCTTCGGCCCACATTATCAGTATCGTGAAAGACAACTTAGGTTCAGTCAAAGAGGGTATCTGGTCTCAGATATGGTTCCCCTAAAGGGATTTGGACTACCATCTGATGTTGTGATTCTAGAACCATGCTAAAAAACCAACTGATAGCCTGGATAATAGAAAATAGAAATATTCCCTAATACAACATCTTAAAAATGGGTGAAATCATCCAAAAAACCAACACCAATAGATCTATTATTAATTATACTACATGAACATAGGTGGAAAAATTGTATGTTTCAAATGACAAAATAAATTTCTACCACAACATTGGATGAAAGGACATTGCAAGAGAGAAAATGGGGTGGTAATTGAAATGGGATCATTGTCCAAGGGGATTATTCTTTATGTACGAGGGGTGGCCTTTTTAGGTCTTCTAGACTTGTGAGTAATTTAAGAGTAATATAATAGAGGTGGGAATTTATGAGGTGGGATGGGTATCACAAACCTACTCCCACTAAATCTAAAAACTTATTCTAAAACTATTTAGAAGGTGGAACCCGTACCCATCACATTAAACATGATTCATGGGGAGGTAAGAATCAGTCTCTTGGATGTCCAGATGATCTTAGGGGTTCCCATAATTGGTGATATGTATGATTCTCTTCTACTTCCCCCTTTGTCTTGGGATGAATTTTAGAGGACTCCCCCTCTTTCAAAGAATTATTTTGACAAGGAGAAGGATATTCTAAATGGTTACCCTCTTCTAAGGAAGAACATCGCATCTTTAGATTAGATTAATGTATTTTCTATTTGAATTGGATAACATCCCTATGTTCACAACGAGGACTTGCTTGACCGTTGAAACTCGAAGTTGTAGTGGTTCCTACTGGCCCATTATTGAGGAGGGTAAGATCAACGAGTGGATTTAGAAAATTATTCCCAATAAAAATTAGATGTTATTAATAGTATCCATTCTAGACATGTTTATGAGTTAGTGGATTCTATCAATGTATGATTCTAATAATAGGGTCAGAGACACCACTTTCACCCCAGAGGATAAATTTTCCAACGCTAGTTGTATTAACCTCAGCATCCCATTGTGGGTGAATATTTACCGTTTTGGGGATATATTAGTTATGGGAGGCCACCATACTGACTGGTGGGTCCCCTACAATGTGTCTGGGAGTTGGAATAATCCCATATTAGAGGATATAGATATATCAACCCCCAAAAAATCCCAAATTTTACAATCTAACCCTACCACCAAAACATAAGTGGGGTAATCCCATTAGATCTAAGTGATAATGGAACGATGGACCAGCTCAACCATCAAGATAATTTTACCTATGATCCTTACATTCTTAAATTTGGTACATTGGTGAATAATGGATCTGAAGAAATCATTTAGAGGGGATATCTTATCTCTTTGAGAGAAGGCAATGTGGTTTCAAGGATTGAAGAAGATATAATATTTGATGGGTATGAACCCTGTAGATTTTCTTATCAATTCAACAGTGTCCACATGAGATACCCTATGACCCTCAATAGTTTATGTTTGGAGAAACACATAAAGATAGCTTAAAAAACAGGATGATTTTTACTTCATAAGAAACATGATGACAGATTTGGCTTCCTCCTACCATTGGTTTTGAGCATGCACTTACGAAATCCAATGATGAGGTTAGGAATTGGTCATATCATGAAGATGAAATGGAAAGAATGATCCCTATATTTATCACCAGAAAATGTCATAAGTTTAGAGGTATGAAATAGAAAACAATTAGGAATTATAGGCTTATGAAATAACCAACTAAATCCTTAAATTTTAAACCCGCAAATAACTTTTTGAAGTAAGGGGTTCAACCTACCATCCTTCAAAAACTACTCCTCATGGTCAACCAACCATCAATCATTATTCTTCCTTTCTAATGGAATGGATAGATAGAAATTTTTTAAAGGGTTCTCATTCAGTGCACACTATTCGGATCATTCTTTAAGGGAATGATTTTTCATTAATCGAGTATAGATACCTGTTAGGACCCACAACCATCTCTTAAGATGAATACCTTGAGATAATGGGTGTCTATCTTTGGGATCTTGGGGACTCATTCCATTTCAAAGACAACTAACATATATATTCACATATAGTGATTTCCATGGTATGGTTTTATGTTAATGAAGTTGAAGATGATGAAATCCTTGCCTCTAGGGGTGTTGATGAGTTTAATCCCCCTATCACTAGTGTATTTGGGGAAATTCCCCACCCCTAGTTAGGGTCTCACAAGTACCCAATCCCAACGAGTTATAGGGAGGGTGAGGTTCCCAAAAAAGAATTCCATTTATTAAAACCCACCTCATATCATAGTGTGGATCCTCCAACATTACCCATCAAAATTACTATAGCATTCATTGATTCTTGGTTAGTGTGGGATAATCTGAGAGAAGCCACATCCACCGAAGACATTTGGTAGAAACTCTAGGAAGATCCCCTCAAGCTTGTGGGCTTGGGATTGCTATATAATTCTATGTGGATCCCTACTTACAAAGATCCTCATAGGGTGGCCATATATCATGATGAAATGGATAACTTAATCGATTATTTAAATGGAAGAACTTACTTGTCAATCATAGTAGAGAAAATAAAAGTTCTCTTATCGGGGGTAGATGATACCAATGAAGATGTAATTTTGTACCAATTATACTTCCACATACCATTGTGATCTTGAACCCCCTAGTCTTGGTATTGTAGGAGCTTGGAGAGATTTGGGTGATGGTCACTTCCCAAGTGTACATTGAAATATTCACTGAGGTTGGGGATAATATCAATTCAGATGTGTAATTCACTATAGATGGATCCCCTAGGGAAATGGAGTTCATGGAGTAGTTCCTTGGAAACCCTACAAGAGAATTCCCACCCTTGGCCCCATTTATTGTCCTTTCATGGGGATCCTCTCCATGGCATACCATGAGACACCGAAAGGTCTCATAGATGATGATACACCTAAATTAAAATATTATTGGTGACTATTTATTTCCATTATTCAACTATCATGATATGTGTCTTCATTTTTTGACTATTCATCATGTACATGAATTTGTGTAGGTATGATGAGTAACTAGGTAGCAATTTTTTAGGGGTATTTATTCCCTACTTCTTCAAAGATACATGTGAGATTGTTGATTAAAATTGTTGAATAATATAGGGAACCCTGGATAATTGAGGCCGTTGGGGGATCCTAGTACCTAGAGGGGATTCAATTATAGATCAAGAATCCTCTTTCCTAGTAGTGGGGGAGTCCCCATAGGTTAACGATTCATGTAAATTCATTTATCCTACTCATGTGGAAGTGAATGTGATGTATTTACAAGAGGTAACTGAACCAGATGGGGATCCCTGAACAACTGAGGATATATAGGATGTCTCACACCCTAGGGGGTCGACCGTTCTAAAAAAATGATTTTCCCCACCTTAGAAGGGGTGCCTTTAGGGGTTATTGTTCATAATGATCATATTGATCCTAACCCTATTTGGATAAAATCAAAAAAAAAATGGAGCGATTCAAGATCAAATGTAATATGAATCAGGTGTCTCCCCTTATTCCATGATGATTATTTCTATGAGTACAGTTTTTATGAGTGATCTTTTGGAGACCAATTACTTTTTTAAGCATATACATACACCCTATGTGTGTTCGAAAGAACCCAAGGTCAACTTTTATGTTGAGTATGTTTCATTCCTTCCACCAAATGATGATGTGGAGTTAGTTTTTAAGAATAATAATGTTCATAAGGGTGAAGGTATCTCTCCATTCTTCCACCTGCTCACTTTCAATTTTTCAAAACATATGCATTGACTACATTAGTTTTCTGATTTCTAAATTATGGAAAAAATATTCTATGGTTGTAGTCGATGTTTCAATATTTCCACCTGATAAAACTATAAGGGTAGTGACTATTGTAGGATCAATCTATGATGAGGTTATTGAATCAAGACCCTCTATGGTAGAACTTGTTTTGGAATATATTATTCCTTCCATGAGTGATTTTGAGTATGACCTATAATCTCTTAGTGAACACTGCGTTACCCGTCAAAAAAAATGGAAAGACATCTAGAAGATAATTTCTTAAATCCCAATTAAAACATAATGAGAAACTACCCAAATTATTCCATATGTTTTAATTTCATTGGTATGGGGGGTTTGACTATCATGTTATCCATGACATTGTAAAATAGGTGATTGAGGACTGGGAGAAGATTTTCATACTCCATTATTTCCTTTCAAATGAAGAGTTATAGATCATCCTACAATGATTTGGAATATCCCTCTTAAAGAATCCATTGAACATGCCGGGATGGGTGGAAGACGATAGGGAGAAATTACAGAGTATATGACCTCAGTAGTGTAGCTTCTTCACGTTGTAGAGCATCTTAGTCAATAACTAGAATGAATTAAATAAGAATTGGCTCGCAACGATATAGCTTTTAGTGAATTGGAATAGTTGGTGGAGAAGGATGGAAATGACCGATTGGATGTGGGTGATGAGGAAGAGTCAATGCATACCAGTACAAATACTATGATCACGACCTTATTGAAGCTCCATCAATACATATAGTAGTTGGATCTGGTCTATTATAACCTTTTGAATATGATTAGTAAATCAAATAATCACAATGTCCTTATCATATAGAGAGACTCTAGGATATGGATTTTCCTTTATTCTTATTGAATAAGAAAAAACTTTAAATGGATTTTCCTTTATTCTTATTGAATAAGAAAAAACTTTTTCCTATCTAATGTTTATCCTTTACCTTTTCCAATAATGTCCATTTAATCACTAGTTGTGATGTGCTTTGAAAGTTGTTATCCGAATATGACTCAAATTGTTTCTTCATTGAATATAAATTTCAATTAGCATATGGGATAATCAAACTGGCATGACCATGTAATCTTATAATTTTTTCCTGAGCCTGGGGACTCAGCAAGAATAATTTTTACTATTTAATTGTTACGTGGAAAAACCAAAAAATATTGTTTCATTTCTATTACCAGCCATTTTTTTGAAAATTATACTATATTTCAGACTTAATAGGCATAACTTGACCTTTGGTTAGGATTCCTTTTTTGGGTTTCTGAACTAACTAGTTTTTTTGTCTCTTTTTATGAGAAGTTTAGAGTCTTGAAATCATGAATAATTTCACTGATGTATCAGGTCAAACAAGACCATGAATTAAGGATCAAGGGACCTAATATGGCTAAATGGATGATAAAATCTCAATATTTTTCTAACATGAATGGGAGATTTTTCTTGAACCAGTTTTTGTGAATTTGGAATATGAGATATTATATGGGGAAAGTACATGAGGATTAACCATAATAATGGTCTTTAATATGATGTTTCTATGTTGTATGGAGGTTGGAAAGCCTATTTTGGTGATGAATTTTCCATCGGTTGATATAATTCTTTGTGGGAAACATATGAAGAGAATAATGGGGAATATTTTTCATAGTCAATCAAATGTATCCTTAAGAAACTGTCCCTTTATTTATGATGGCTAGGTAATTTTAGGAAAATTCAATTTTCTCAAGACTGTGATGGGTGTCTTATATAGGGAATGATGTCTGAAAATGACTAGGAAATATGTATTGATATTGGTAATGAATGAGAAAAAAATCCCACAAAAATTTGTCTTGTGTAAATGATGGTTAGACTATGGTCCTATTAAATTTTTTGAAACTAATACGTAGACCATGTAGTTTAACATATTATATCCATTGCATTCAAGGATTAATATTTAAGGTTACTTTTCTTTGAATGAGGGATACATAGATTGATTTTTTAATGGTACTCTATCCAAGAATGTTTTATCATCGTCAGGAATGAAGGAGAAGGTTGTGAACTATAATATGGGGTTTTTTTGGAATTTAGGGACTGATGTGGGAAATAAGAAACATATGGGTGTATAGAGATAGGAAAATCCCCTCATGGGGATGAATCTTCCTTTGTTTGACAAGCCTTTTTTGAGGGAAACCTATGTAAAGAAAACATGGGAATATTGTTCACAGTCAAAAAATGGTTTCCTCATTACTCTAAACCTCCATTTTTATAGTAAATGAGGTTTATGGGGATTAAAAACATTCTAGAAATAAATTTTTTTTGTGAAAGGAGAGTTCATGAACATGAAAGTGGAATTACATGTTAAAATATTTTAGTAATAGGTAGAGATATTTCCCTTATGAAAGTATGATCCAAATGTAGGAAAGATATTTTTTTTGATATGGTAGGTTCTGAGACATAAGGTATGTACATCACCACATATCTTATCATAAAGAGAATCAAGCCATACAGATTTTATGTGATGTAGACATCCTATACAGGGTATACCCATACATAAAAAAATGGGGAGGAATGTTTACCTCATTAATGGATCCAGTGTTTTTAGGATCCATGTGTCACTATGTATCCTACAGTTTTAGTATGTAGTTATAGATAGGTTTCCCTCCCATGAATTGTTCGAACTATTATAAAGGGAAAGGGGATTTTTTTAATATGAGTTTATGAATTTGGTAAGTCACATATTGGACAATCCCCCAGTTTTACATAGATATAGCTCATGTGTATAAGAGAGGGGGAATTTGTTTGTGGGCAGATGGGATATAAGATCCAGGTGTAGATATATATCACATCAAAGTGATAATAATTCCTTGAATAGTTTTTAATATCATGAATCTTAGTTTTATGTTACTAGGACATCCACCATACTATTTAACATTATGTAGTGAGGACACCATGTGGTCCTACAGTTTATGGTCATATAAATATGGAAATTTTTCATAGAATAAATGAGTAATTGGAGTATAAATGGTCCAATATGT
The DNA here is from genome assembly GCA_963277665.1 of Viscum album. Taxonomy (NCBI): domain Eukaryota; kingdom Viridiplantae; phylum Streptophyta; class Magnoliopsida; order Santalales; family Viscaceae; genus Viscum; species Viscum album. The sequence goes on from OY728157.1 coordinate 696,640,360, forward strand.
TCCTTTATACCCCACATGAGAGTCCTAATGAAAGTATAAACCATGATTCTGGGGATTCTCAGATCATGAGAAATAATATTTGGGGGGGGGGGGTACTACCATTGGGGCTTATGGATATAGAAGAGGCCTCTCTAGTGGACGAATTTTACTTTGGTTGATAGACCCTATTTTTGTTGGAAACTCAGGAAGAGGAAATTGGGTCATATTGTGTATAGTCAAATAAAGGTGTCCTAAAGACACTGACCCTCCATTTATGAGGGTCTTATGAAGACTGTGAATATTTGAAATTTCTTATGGAATATAGTTTGATGAATGGAAGGAATGTGTTTAGGAATGTAAGAAAAATTTAGACCACGATTGGATAAGGAATGTGAAATTCCATACATTGATCTGATTCATACATAGGGTCCATTTTTGTTTAATTGATAAATCCCTAAATGATGAAGCCAAACATGATATCTCTTACATAGATATATGTTTTCATACAAGAGATGGGGATATTTTTATATTACTTTGCTCGGTGTGTGGGACTAGGAAATAGGGTCTATCAATTACTATGTATCTTGTTGAGATGGGAATGAATCCATACACTGTTTTTGAAAACCCATGATGTTTAGAATTATAAGGTAAAGACACTAGCCATGTAGTTTAATGACATGTGGAAATGAAGTGGGTAAAATGATGCGAATGAATATGTATTTCATGGATCCATACAGTTTAACTTCTCGTGGAAGGGAAAATTGATATACCTTTTAAGGCCTTCCGCCCAGGACCCCTAAAAACTTGATGTGTATTGATACACCATATTCATGTAGAAAATCCCCATCCAAAACATCTAAGCCCATGTGATCTATGATATGTGTGTGAAACAAGTGGTATCAAAGGTTTATCCACCACACATAGGTGATAAAATGAAGGATATTTGCACCTTGAATTTGTAGTGGATGGACTAGGACATAAAGTCTGAGTGTTTGTACATATATTATGTAGTCTAGAATCAATCCATACATAGTTCCTGCAAAGGGATCCCTATGAAAATCGAACTCATACACATGTAAAAGGTATTTTTTATCCTTTTTTGTGGCAAGACCAAATATTGGAGATCCAACCATAGCTACATATCCTATGTTATAAGGAATCAAGCCACACATTGTTTGGACTTTAAAGTCTATACACATGTATAATCAGTATGAAGGAGAAATTATTCCCGTATTTTTTTGATTGGGCTGAGGACATGGGGTATGAAAATCACTACATATACAACTAGATGGGAATCAAGCCACATGTATTTCTAAATGCACTTCCCTACACAGATCTTACATGTGTATTGGGAGAGGGGATTTTTCATGAAATGGTCCCATATGTATGACCATATTTGAATTCTCATACATTGATTGATTTTTTATATAGGGGAGGGTAAATTTTATGTATTTTACAGTTGGTCCAGGTAAATAAGGTCCATGCATTACTATGTATCCCATAGAATGATAATCAAGTCTTATATTTTTATTGATGGATACCTCCTTGCCTAGGTCTAGCCCATACATAGGAAGGGTGGAAAATTTGTTTTCTAGGTGGTTATACCTTGAGGTAAAATCCATGATTCACTACATATCCTATGTGTAATGGAATCAATCCATACATAGTTCTAGAATACAGGTAGGTAGCTGACTGATGTTGAGGGTGATGTTCTCTTGGGTGAGAAAATTATGGTATTGTACATTCTAACATCATTTGGTGAGGGTATTGGTGTTATGAAATTAATTATCATGTGGAATGGACAACATACCATGATGTTTAACATCAGGTGATCAGGATATGGGTCTTATAGTTATGGGAAGGATGATTTCTTAGACTAGTGATAAACATAACCCTAATGTGAAAGGAGGCCCTAATGCCAAAGTTGGGCATGAAAATCATCCCATGGATATAGTGAAATTTTCTATTAGGCCTGACATGAGTTTTCTAGGTTTCACTACATATCTAATGTTGGTAGGAATCAAGACACTCTTAGTTTTGAGGGAAGATAACCCTACATGGATTGATCTCACACATGATGGATATGGGTGTTTTGTATTTCTCCCACACATATAATGATCACGTGCAGTGAATCGTTAATTTAAATGATGATTTCCATGTAGTTTAACATCATGCGATGAAGGAATTAACTCATATATTAAGGTTTTAGAATTCATACCAAGAGAATAAAGCCTCCCCAAAACCGATACATTTAACACGAAAAAGTAACAAACTTGACCATGATGAGAATGTAAGAGGCCTGGTGCCACACCACACTTTCCCATGAAATCTCATATATAGTTTTAATGTTGTGATGCTTTTAATATTATTCATAGTTTAAGTTCATGGATTTAGGAATCCTATAAATACTTTAAAGTCATATTTCACAGACTATGTGTAGATTTTTAATGTTGTGATCCTAGGATATATATAGTATTTTAATTTCATATGGTGGATATGAATATAAGTTCATAGTGTAATGTCATGCAACTTGGACACAAGTTACTTGATATTTATTGTCATGAAGTCACGATTTTATTATGTTCCTTTTATGGTCATGAAGGTAGGACCACCGATGTTACACAATATTCATCATGTATCTAAGAAGATGTTCCAACAGTTTAACATCACACAATCGAGATGATGCACCATGTATTTTATCAACATACAATCAATATGACAACCCATGCCATTTAACTTCATGAAATTCAAACAATAATCCTTGTTGTTTAACACCATTCAATCAGGATGAAAAACCATGTATTTTAATGTAATGGAAAGAGGATGATGCACCATTTAGTTTAATGTCTTCTGATTAGGAGGATTCACCATGTAATTTAACTTCATGTAATCAGAATGATGCACTTAGCATTTTAGAATCATGTCATATGGATGATGCATCATATAGTTTAATTTCATTGAATTAGGATCATGCACATTGAAATTTAATATCATGCGATAAAGATGATGCACCATATAGTTTAAATTCCTTCGATCAGGGTGAATCGCCGTGTATTTTAACATCATGTGATTAGAAGTATGCACCATTTAGTTTAATGTCATGAAATCAGGACGATGCACCATGAAGTTTAACGTCATGTGATTGGGATGATGGTCTTATAGTTATATGAAATAAGTCATCAAGAACAAATCATTGGTGAGTGCCATGGTGAACATTCCATCCATGGAGATCAAGGAATATTATCCATTAGAGCATACTATATGTATGGAATAGTGTCCAAACCATTTTTTCTCCAACATTGGAGGTTTCTTTCCATGCATCATTGGAGTTCTGAGAATCAACACCATCTCTCCCTTGATGAAGGACTGGAGGTGAAATGTTTTGTTAATGGATCATGTATTCTGGTATTAGTGAACCTCTAAATGGTTCTAGTTATGAAATCTCCTCTCATCCAGTCACTTAAATTGATTATTTGTTAATCGTATTTCATGTATATCTATAATTGATCATATATGGGGACAAAGAGTGAGGGTAATTAAATTTTTAGGGGAAGGGGGACTCTTTCTCTTATACTAATGAGTATGAAGTCACCTATATGGTAGTGAGGGTCATGGTTTGGTAATACCACAAGGAATACATGGGCTTGTCTATCCAAAATTTGTTATCCTTATCTACCATATTCTAGTGTATATTTAATAGGGTCTTATTGAATTTCTCTATAAGTTTTTTAGCTACTACTTGGTAGTAGGATGAACGGTTGGACTGCAAATCATACACTTGATATATTTTCTACAATTCAGAAGAACATAAATTGGACCCATTATCCATTATTATTAAATAAGGGACTCTAAACTTTTTGATGATGTTCTCTCTCACAAAACTAACAATGTTACTTTCCCTGACATTTTGGAGGGGTAAAAATTTTCTCACTTGAAGAAAAAATCAGCTACTATGATAATGTTCTTGAACTTCTTAGACATAGAGAGAGGATATGGTCTAATTAAATTAATTCCCCATATGGAAAATGGGTAGGAGTATTTGATTGTATGATGAAACTCTAGGGGTTAGTGGATGATGTTGTTATGAACCTGGTAGGAATTCCACTTTCTGGTGAATTTAGAATAGTAATGAATTAAAGTGTTCTATTAGTATCAATGCATTTGAATTGATAGGAAAGAATGGATCCTGATTGTTTGGGACCAAAGGCTCTAGTGTTCACTTCCTTCATGATAACCGTGTTCTATTCCCATCAATTCATCTAATAAGGACACCATCAAGCCTTCACTTATAGAGTATTATTTGACGATTCAAGTCATCATAGAGAACAAAGTTATTTTCTCATATTCATATTTTCTATCTCCTAGATTTTTCTTGTGGGAGATGTGATTTTTTATGGTAGTCCATAATGGGTTTCATCCTATAGGTGGTAGGGTTGTATAGTTCAGGGATGGGGATAATCATATTTATCTCTTCTATGTTGGATTTAAATAATGGTGAGACTATATGATGATGCGTAATGCTAATGAGCATATCATCCCTATCTAGATCGGCCCGAGTCGTGGCTTCGTTCTCCAGTTTGTCGGGTTTTCCATTTTGTGATCATGAGACATGAGTCAATGTAGGATTGTAAGTTAATTACCAAATTAGTCTTAATAGATGATTCCATGGGGGATCAGATCTTTATTTTCAATATAATAATCATCATTAACCTTCTTGATGTCGAGTTCTGAATTTCCATTTATCTTATAGTGGTTTACTTTTACATAAATTGTTAACTCTAGTCATAAAAAGAGTGCATGATATTTTGTATCATTATTTGTGCACCCCAATGATAGTAGGAAGGAGTAAAAGATGACCACATTAGATAGAGATACGATTATGAATCTCAGTACCACTTTTTGAGCTTGGGGTCATGCATCCTCTTTCGAATTGGACTTCTAGATGCACTGTTAATGTGAATCTCCAATATTTAGGGGTCTTCTGGGATAGATAATTCATCTTCATTTAGTATCTCATTATCCAATAAATTAATTTATTCTAAGGGGTTATCTTCCAAAAAAATATACTAACTCATGGTATTTGACATCTTTCTAAAGAATAGACTATATGTAAAACTACTGTAGGATGACCACCCACTGTCACAGATGTCCGGTCAGCATCATAGAATGAAGAATGTATTTAATGGGGTTTAATGAAAGATAAAATGGACCCCATGATGATGTAGGTAGTGAACCAAATTTTTGACTGTAAATATTAGTTCCATATCATTCTTCTCGATGTGTGAGTAATGAGTATTAGCATCTATCATGGTTTTAATGAGATAATAAAGGATGATTTCATAGTTGGTGTCATTTTTCTGTATGAGGAAGGATCCTAGATTTCATTATATGGTGGTCACATACTATGTAAGTGTCCTTCATTCGACATGTGACAACATCACATGTAGGATTAAGAGATATCTCTTGAGGATGTCAAAATATTCCTCATCATCATCATTCCAAGGATATGTAACCCCTTTTTAACCAACCTAGTGAATGAAAAAAATGCAAGGTTATATATGAAGCAACGAATGTGGTCCAAGTATCATTGAAGTCCTCTCAACTCGGTGAGGTTGTGAGGATGTGACATACCAAGGATAGTGTTTTTCTTCTCATAGTCGTATTTGATTCCAAAATAGTGTATGATGAAGCTAATAAAATTTGCTTAAGTAAAATAAGAAGTAGATTTCAAGGGGTTTATTTTTAGGTTGTGTTGTCAGACTTTATTGAATATTGTTTCAAGAACTTTTAAGTGATCTAATAATTGTCAAAATGTAACCACAAGGTCATCAACATAGCATTAAAAAACTTTTCTAGGAATGGTTTGAAGAGGTGATTCATGGAACATTGGTATGTAGCACCATAATTCTTCAAGTCATAGGGCATTATCTATTAGCAATATACACCTTGGCCCCTAAATGAAGTTTCTTCTTTATAATCTTGGGAATGTTCGATTTTTTTATTTTATATCACAATCAATGAACTAGAGAGAAATATCTTTGGTTTATTTATTGATCTATAGTTCTATGACTGGGACTGGGATATCATCTTTTGGGTAGTGTCGGTTGAGATCTCTAAAATTGAGGCAGACTCTGATTTACCCCTTTTTTTCTTGGTGGGGACTATATTGGCTAACCACATGGGATGTTAGTTATCCCAAATGATTTCATCTCTGATGATATTTTCAACTTTAGACACTATTTTTGTATAATGTGTTAGGTACGTTCTTTTGGATACATGTTTATAGCCCCAATGGTCCTCTGATAGGCTGAAGTGGCGAGTTGAAACCTCGGAATCAAGGCTTCGAATTTATATATAGTTCTAGGAGAATACATATCAATGCTTCCACATGAAGGAGGTATATGCCTCTTTATATTTGTAATACTTGTATTCACTAATCAAAATAGGTCAGCGATCATCTTTTTTACCCCAATTTATTTCCCTAAGTTTATCAATAGGGGTATAGATGCCCTCCTCAAATACTGGAGGAGAATTCCTAAGTTCCTCATCCTCTCCCTCTTCATCTTGTTCATAATAATCATCTTTTTAAATAGGGTAATTATTTAATTGGATAAAATTTTCAATGTCAATGGGGGATTCAACATCTTGATATTTGGAAGATGAAATTACTTCCTATGACCGTGCTAATATCGTGCGATTTCTTTTGTACTCTAGAGAGGATGGAGTGAGGGATGTTGGAGTTTGTCATATTTTAGTGAAAGTATGTCATTTTATACCACAATTGGTGAGGAAGGGATTTTATGGAGCTTTAGGAATAGATCATGGACATTTATATCCAATCTTTGACCACTGTATTGGGAGTCAACAAATTTTTCAACCCTACTAGGCTCTGTGGTCGTGACTGAAATCATGGGGACAACAAAATATATTTCTGAATATAGATTCATATTCTAGAATATATTGATGGTTAGAATGTATTTTTCACTATGATATTTTAAGGGGTAATTTGGAATCATTTCAATACCATTCGAGGTGGTGACCCTTTCAACACCATACACCAGGGTTTTTTTACTCTCCCTTAATAGAATCCTAAATCTATATAATGCCACTCATAGGATATGAGTGGGGCCTTATTATCATTCAATGTATACTTTTTTACATTAATGAATTATTTTATTCACTAATGGAATGATGATGGAATTTCACATGTTGGTGCAACCATGGCCTTCCTAGCTAGACATTCGAGGCCATGTTTTTCTAAACCAATTGAAATTCCAATTCATCCCTAAGTTATTAGAACTAAGACTTGATCTTGATTTCACTCAATTTATTGTTCTCACTTATTTCACAACAATATAGGGTTACAGATTAAGGTGTTAGGAAATCCTCATTTTAGACTATAATTCCATTTTTAATGACAACTTTTCAAACTTTGACACCATTTATCATGTCATAAACTTGAAGTATCTTATGTGTCCTTATGTAACGACATATTCATTTTGATCTATAAAGGAAAAAAGTGTATGAAATTCAATAGGATTGGTCTATGTCTGATAGACCTTGGCATCAAACACTTTAGCTTAAAATTTCTAGGGGATAAAGAAATCCTCTATTTGTGCTTCTCTAAGGTCTTTTGATAACATTAGGGTATCCACAATTGATAGCTTGGTTGGAAAAAAGGCTAACTAATCTAGGATGTCACCCTTCTCTTCTAAAGGCCAGAGCATCATGACTTAGGTATTCTCTTTTATAGGATCTTTAGGGGATTGAGAATTTTATATAGATGGATAAAACCTTAATAAATTACTTAGACGAACTCCTATTCTTGGTGGGTTGGGAAAAATAGGTCATCCTAAAAGCCATGTGAGATTAGAAACATGTTCCCCCTCTGATGGATACTCTAGATTGATCCGATCAGAGTGGATTCTGTAAGGTTCAAGGGATGTTTCCCATTTCTATTACATCTAATGATGGTATATCTAGTGATTATCTTCCACATTGATATTATGGGGAGGTACATGGATAGATGTTTGGTTTCTTTTAGGCTATTCCTTCCCTATTATCCTTGGATCCAAAGCATCTTCCTATATTTCCCTAATTAGATAAATGGGAACTCAAGTTAACAAATACACTCATCATTGTAGAAGGGATCCATTAAGTGATTTAAATTAATGGAAATGAAGATCAACCCCTCATTTTATGAGAAAGTTTTCTAGATAACAATTTTTTTGGATGTTTCCTTTGACAGGGTAGTTCTATTTCTTTCATATCTGAAGGCGTAAAATCTTATAAGGTCAAATAATAACTCTATCCTCAATAAATGTTTATCTTCCTAAACTTCTCCATACCTTTTCGGTTTGACTTCATATAGGTTGGTCCACATTTGGAGGGTTTTGGTATAGAGGATTTTAGTTGCGTTGCTAGAGGATTAGTTGGGGAATAGTTTTTTGTTTCAACTATGATTGATGAATACAATGAGTTTGATTGATTATCCTTTGAGTTATCTAACTATCAAACTTCTATTCCCTCCAACTAACAACTTATTTTCACACACCTCCTTCATTAGGGGAGTTGTGAAAACATATTCCATATTCACTAGGGGCCTTCCCAGATTTTCTTTCTTGAATTATATCATTTTATGCTGAAGGTATTTAATGGAAATAAATTCTTGAATTGTGTGTAGCATTTTCTAGTTAATAGGAAAATAATTTTTTTGGGTGTAAATATCCAATTGTTAATAAATTTCAACAATGTTATATATAGTATATCATATTCCATAAAAGATATAAAATATTTGTAGACTTGATTATCTCAGAATGAGTAAACTTTATCACTTAATTCCTCTAATTGATTTTGTTTGTGTCCCCTCCACTCGTCCTATTGAGGTAAGGGTTCTTGTTTATGATCGTGGGGTGATGTATGATATGGTATTGGTTTTGGATATAGAGTAGGCATGTTGATGATCATATGTTTAATGGATTAATCTCCTACCATTCATTCTCTTTTCTTTAGGATTTTTATAGTTATCTAGAACATGTTCTTATTTTTTTGTATGGCATCATCCATTCATTGGGTAATTACTGATAAATCCAAAAAACAGACTTGTATATTTAACTTGGATGAGGGGTGTTTGAATATTTTTGAGGATGTTATCAAGGCATAGATAAAACATATCCTCATGGGGGAGTGGTCAGTCTGGGGAATAGGTCCACCCTTTCCATATGGAAATGAAATCGTAGATAATATCATTGAATTATTATTGGTGGGTTGATAGGTCATTGAGTGTTGTATTCTGCAACGTTCATCTAAAATGGGAGAGAAACTACTAATGGAGGTCTTTCCATCCTGTGATCTACTAATCTAGAAATCTGGTATACCATATAGAGGTTGTCCCCTTAAGGGTTTACATGAAGCATCTAATTTTCAATACTTCTTAATTTTCTAGAGTTCCCATCATGGGATCATACTGGGATACATAGTTGGTCAAATTTTTTTCTTGGTCACCTGAGACATTTAATATCAAAACAACAGAACTCCCATAATTTGGTGGTGGTGGGGTTTTACTCACTCAGTCAGGGTATGGTTTCAGTTCTGTCATTACTGGTTCATGCCACACATCCACGAATTCCAATTGAGCTACCAATGACTCGATGGTGTCGAAAGACCCTAGATGAGTGTTCTATTGAAACAGTGCTTGGATAGGTTCAATGAGGGGAATGTCTTAATGTGACAGTTCTAAAATTATTTGAGGCAAATATCTAAATGGGTAAATCTTTTAATGATTTTCCTAGACCCATTCTGGTCATCACTTTAATGGTTGGAAATCTTGATATTTTTCCACTATTAGGTCCAGGTGAACCAATGGTCTTGAGGATGAGTTGGTTAAATGTATTAGACTTATATCAATCATAGGGAAAAATCCTTTCATCCTAGGTACACTCAATGGATGTGTAGAATGGGGATCTTCATGGAGATCATATTTTATTGGAATTCTACCTTAAAGAAACTCAGCGTTGATTATCCTAAATTCATTCATTTATTTCTCCTACTAAGTGAATATTTATTCAAGTGTGGGAATCTCATTTACATTGAGATGAGGTGGTGGGTCATATATGACATCACTTTTATTCTTCTCTATAATAGAGATTCACTGAGTAGGAAATATGGGACTAATCAGGGAACATAGAAATTCAAGGAGATTCAATGATTTCGGGTAATCAAAAAGTCATTCTTAGTATGGACTATGTTCTAGGAGGAACCATTCTCTCCTTGATCTTCTGAATTTTCATCATATTTGGGTTGGTATGCAGGATTGAAATCCGAAAAATTCACCTATGTGTAATGCATTGTGAGTTTAGTACAATATTATAAATAATTGGAGGGGTTTTTTGAATCCTTTGTTAGATATATCCCTCCATTAACCGGATCCACAATGGGATTCATGGAGAAAAAGAACTCGTATGGAACCTCTATCCATGCAGGTAATATGTAACCACTCTAAGGGAAACGATTCAAGATATGGGATGGGTTGGGATACATCTATACTAATCTTCCTTTCTAAGCATGAAAAGATTGATTTCTATTGATTGGGTAGTTTCGGTAAAAATTCAACCATCCCTATAGATTGGGGTTGATCCTTTTCTCTTGTTATTGTGCCTCATTTTGAATATTTTGGTCTTATAGGGAAATTTTATATAAAAAATCCACCCAACCCCATGGGAAGCTGCTGATCCCATACTGTGATGGCCAATTATTTTATTGCTACTCTCTTGATACCAAATATTTGTATTCAAGTATGAGTAAGATATAATTTTGGGTTTTAATGATAAGTATTTGTTTCTATGAAAATTAGAAGTTATGGATGATTGAATTCCCCAAGGTAATATTCCTACTAAATGTTATCGATTTCCTACATCAGGAGTTTCAGTGGATTTTCCCACCAGGATTGATGCATTTGAGACATAATCATGGACAATTCTTATTGAGTGTTCTAACTTTTGTAAGGATGGATTTTTATTTCCACCTTCAGATAATGACATTATATGATTTCATTTTTAGGGGGTTTTCCTAAATGGGGGAATGTGGTGAAATGTAAATCTCCATGATCCCCCATACCTATATATGAACACATTATGGGATGTAAAAAATTAGACAAAACCACTTATGCAGTGCATAGAGGCATGTAAGTTGGGTATCTTTCCACCACTAATATAATTTTTCCGAGAGTGTAGATTGATGTGCTTCCATTTTGATTGGATGAAAAATAAATCCCAATATTTTGACATGGTATGCATACCCATTGTGATGCTAAATGTATGTTTTAATGTGGTGGAGATTATTCTAGAGATTGAGATGAATTTTATGTATACACTATTATGAAAACACCCTTGGTATGTTGGAATGATAAGTGGATGTGGGACAAAACATAATTGATATGTCTTCCCTAACCAATTTTCTTCTCAATAATGATATTTCATTTTGTTCTTCTACCATATAATCATCTACTTGATCTACCCACTATAAGAACTTCTTAAATAATTTTTCATAAGTAACATGTATAACGACCCATAATTTACATGCATTGTTAATACTTCAGAATTGAAGTACACTTATTACAACATATAACAAAACCATGAAAGGACCGTATAGGTATAGTGTCTTTAGAAACTGGGAAACATAAACAACTGGTTCATAAAGCGTCTACAATGTCTCCCATTTATTTCATCATATATTTAGTCCCTTTTGGAATATCTTACTTAATAACCTTCTTCCTGACCTGGGGGAAGAAAACATACAAAAGGGTGAGCTCAAATTCTCAGTAAGGGTAAACAAAAGAAATATCAATCGCAACATATTCATAAGAACATAACATTTTTGAAATCTTACCCTTCAAAAGAGATCATAATTTCATAACATGGGATAAATCATGGAATTGAAATGTAATCACAATAGTCATAACTTAAAACATGAAGATTTGTGGCATACACACATAATAATAGAGAATCATTTCTTATTAGTCAAGACTCATTACCACAACTATCTTAGTGGACAAAGTCCATTCCTAAACCGAGTTCACTCCTCATTTCAGTCCTGTTTCACTGAACCGGTTGAACCTGCCATTCCATCCATGTCTATCTCATGAGATATAAAATCTTTTCCCAATGTATTGGAGGGAGATATAGATCCCACCCATCCATAATGATACCATTCTTATGTGTGCCACAAAATCATAAACCATAAAACATAGCATAACCCATGTAATAAAAATGGGATTCTTAAACATCGTGACATCATAAAACAATTCATATAAGATAAAGGAATTCATAAAAATAATTCCATCACAACATAATCAAATTAATGTAATAATAGGGATAGAAAAAGAACCCTTTATTATCTTAGATGGAAAATAATTTTGATAAAACACTTGATCTCCATTCTTGAGGAAAATATCCTTTCTACTTCAAAAACACTTTTCCTTTCTTAACATGTCATACAATTCTAAAATAAAAGAAGTTGATTAAAAATAAACTTGAAAACTTGTAAAGGAATATTCTTCGAAATAATGTTTTTAAAATCCATTCATGCTGTATAAGTTAAAAAAAACATTCTTCTCGTACTTTTGTCAGAAAATTCAAAAAGTACCTCGTATGAAAAACGACAAAAGATTCCTTCAATATCTTTTACTAAAAACTCACCGAAAGGTAAAATTGGATTTAAACAATTGTATGTGGATGGAAATAATATTACATATTGAGGAAACATGGATGTGGATGATAAAATACACCCTAGTAAATTCCAGAGTATAAACAATCACGGATAAAAATGAGATTGTGATATTTCCCTTACCTTAGGTCCGATTTGCTTCATAAGTGTCCGAACCTCCTGTATAATGATTTAAATAATGTCATTGACTTTTTCCATAATCATACTCATTGTTATGATATCATAAATGGTCATATTTTTATCTTATTATTAGTAATATTTCATTGCTACTTGTTATTCGGGTGTTTATTACTTTTTGTTCTTATGCGTGTTTTGTAGAATAAATTCTTATTCTTATTTTTCGGTTATAGATACCTCATTTAAAGAATGGTATTAGTGTAATATATATCATATTTATTCACTCAATTCATTTATTTAATCATTATGCAATGAAAATCATGTAGAACGAGTCGCATCACATCGTGGAGACGGTATTCCATACGTATGCACGAGCGGTGATATCGTTCCCATGATCGTGGAATTGTATTGGAGTGTATGTATACTATTTCAAAATCAATATAACTTTACAATAATAATATATATTCATTATTTACACCAATATACCCATCCAAGTAAGGTGGTGGTGGAAAATAGATTACACCACGGCGTGGAGACGGTATTTCGTACGTACGCACGCACGGTGATTTCATTTTACGTAGGATGGATAGATTGTGAAATATGGTTGTTTTATACTTATAATAACATATAAGTATATGATTGATACTGATGTTATTAATTCATAATGAAACAACTAAATAAGAAGAAGGGGAAGAAGAAATAAAGTTGAAAGAATCGGTAACGGACATTACCTCTTCTTTGAAGCGCTTCTTTGAGACCTCCTTTTAGGGCACTAAAATTGGCCTTTGAAGAAGACCAGGACCTCTAAGATGTTTATAGGGAATTTTAGAGGAGAAATTGGCAGGGTTTGGCTGAGCTTGAAGGCTCAAAGTGGTGTTATGAAGAGAGGGAGGAGATGCCCTTTTATAAGGGAGGAGAGGGTCTCCTTTGGAAAAACTAAAAATATTATTTTATTATAAATCCATATTCAGTTTTAAATAGCTCCAAATTGATTTATTTCTAAGATAAGGTGCGGATGGGTCGAAATCCTCTCATCCAATAGAATTTGGACAAGTTTAGTTTACTATTTTAACCTTATAATTTAGATTTAACTTTAAGTTAGATAATTTTACTTTTACCATGTCTTTTTGTGTTCTTACACTATAAGGTTAATAAACTTACTATAACAAGACAAAATAACCCCAAGTTGTTTATTATTAATATATATAACCTTATCTAAGTCATTTTGCCGAACCTTATATTTTTAGGAATAAAAGAACAATTAATAATATAATATTTGTCTTAAAAACTATTTTATGTCAATTTTGACACTATTTAGTAATTGATTTTTGTGAAAATCATAACAGAATGATTAATTCGAAAAAAGTTAATTAAATAAATACTAACATGTCATATTAACCTAGAAATTTTTTTTAATTCATAAAAAGTCTCAAATTACATTTATTTGGGTATTTATAACATCAATTATGTGAATATTTCATTAATAAGATAATTACTTCATCATCTTTGTGTCATAAATACATTAACTTATTTAATGTCTAAAAATTAAAAATAAAATACGATTATATAGAAAATCTTTTCAGCTTTATAATGAATTTTTATAGTCGAATTTATCTAATGTATAACCTTATATTAAAAATTATTTACTTATTAAACGTTGATTTTAACTATTTTAACCCTTCTTAAAATAAATTAATAATAAATGTCCTAATCTAATCCAAGTGGGCCTAAATGGTCATATTTTATTCCTAAGGTTGTTTTTGGTCTAATTACACTTATCCAATAGAATTAGGACATGTGTTAGGGTAATAATAATATCATTTTTACTCTTAATTACCCTATTTACTTTTAATCGGGGTAAATAAAAGTAAAAAGTTACTATTCACCAAAAATTATTTTCATCTCATTGAACCACATTTTACTTACTGACATCAACCGTGTTTCTCGGATTTTTGAAATTCCACTCACAGAAGCGGTAAAATTAAGTTTTATGTAAATTTTCAAATTCTCCTAGGAGGTGGGTAAAAGTCGGTGAAAAGTTCAATAAAATGTTTATATATCTAAAATTATTATAAAATTACTCCAATGAATTACATTGAACTTATATAGGTATTATGTATCAATTTTGACCTAAAATAAATTTAAATAAAATAAATAATTATTTAAATAAAAAGTCGGTTTTTAAATAGTAACCCAGTGTTTTCACTATTCATCAAAAATTGAATGTTTCTAGAAAAATAACAATATTTTACCATATACTAATTTCGATATTCCAAATCCAAAAATGAATTCCATTTTGAAAAATAAAATTTCAAAAATTTCAAAAAGTGGTTATTACTATTCTCAACGACTATTTTTAATAATATTTTAATAGCATATCGTTGTTTAGTGAAACTAGGTATTGCGTACGATGCAAGCTATCAAGGAAGGTCACGATTGCGTGTAAAGCAATACAAACAAGTGTTGTGTGTAGTGAAAGATTTCATTGATGATTTATATAAAATAAAAAAAAATCTTATAAAAGTCTCGGGTGTTACATTATACCCCCTTTAAAATGAATTTCACCCTCGAAATTCGTCACTTGTAACAAACAGATGAGGATACCTCTCCCTCATCATATCCTCAAGCTCCCATGTAGCTTCTTCTAATTGGTGGTTCCTCCATAAAACATTCACCAAGCGAGTGGTCTTGTTCTGTAGGACTTTTTCACTACGATCGAGAATCTCTATTGGCTGTTCTTCATAAGAAAGATCTTGTTCCGGCGGTATAACTTCTGAGCTGATTACATGTGAAGGACCAGGTATGTACTTTCTCAGGAGAGATACATGGAACACATCGTGAAGTTGATAGAGATTCGGTGGAAGCGCCAATCGGTAAGCTACCTTCCCAACACGATCCAGTATTTCGAATGGACCGATATACCTGGGGCTCAGCTTTCCCTTCTTTCAAAATCTCATTACTCTCTCCCAAAGAGATATTCGTAAGAACACTTTATCACCCACTTCAAACTCTAAGTCTTTTCTTCAGTTGTCGACATAACTTTTTTTGTCGCCTCTGAGCTGCTCTTATGTGTTGTTGAATAGATCGGACCTTTTCTGCCATCTCATCAACAAGATCAGGTCCTAATAGCTTTCCTTCCCCAACTTTATCCCCGCAAGTTGGAGTCCTGCATTTCTTTCCATAGAGAGCTTCATAAGGAGCCATCTGAATACTGGAGTGAAAGCTATTTTTATAAGAAAATTTCACCAAAGGTAGGTGTTGATCCCAACCACCTTTTAAATCCATATAGCAAGCTCTCAATATATCTTCTAGAGTTTGAATTGTCCTCTCAGACTGACCGTCTATCTGAGGATGATAAGCAGTGCTGAAACTCAACTCTTTATCTAGAGTATGTTGAAGACTTCGCCAGAACTTTGAGGTAAACCTTGGATTCTGATCAGATATAATAGAAAGTGGTACTCCATGTAATCTTACCACTTCCTTTATATATATAATGGAAAGATGATCCAGAGATAAATCCTCTCTAATAGCAATGAAGTGTGCAGACTTTGTAAGATGATCAACTATGACCCAGATAGCATTATTACCTTTGGATGTTTTAGGAAGTCCTGTGACAAAGTCCATAGTGATGTTTTCCCATTTCCATTCAGTTATGGGTAATGGTTGTAACATCCCCTTAGACTTCTGTCTCTCATCTTTAACTTGCTGACAAACCAAACATCGAGATACATATTCAACAACAACTCTTTTCATGCCATCCCACTAGAAGTACTCTTTCAGGTCCCTATACATCTTCGTGCTTCCAGGATGAATAGAGAATGAAGAACTATGAGCCTCATCCAGCAGCTCCTTCTTTAATTCGGGGATGGGAGGAACACAAACCGAATTCCTGAACTTTATTATCCCATCACAATCAAGGTTGAATTTCAGGAACATTTATCACCTTCTTTTGTAACTCTACATCTTCTTTCTGTTCCTCTTTAATCTTCACATGTATAGATGGTTGAACATTAATTTGAGAAAGATACGATTTTACCCCTTTCATTATAATTACAAGATCCATCCTTTGTAAATCCATCAATATTGGATCTTTTCTGATCCTCATCATGGATAAACTGGCATGGTCTTGTTGACTTAATGCATCTGCCACTTTGTTTGCTTTCCTAGGGTGGTAATGAATTGAGCAGTCATAATCCTTAATCAGCTTCAACCAACTTCTTTGGCACATATTCAGCTCCTTTTGTGTGAAAATATACTTTAGACTTTTATGATCAGTATAAATGTCACACCTTTCTACATAAAGATAATTCCTCCAAATATTTAATGCAAAGATTACCACAGCTAACTCCAAATCATGAGTTGGGTAATTTTGCACATGGATTTTCAACTGTCGTGAAGCATAAGCTATCACCATATCATTTTGCATAAGAACACACCCCAATCCCTTCTTGGATGCATCACTGTAGATCACAAACCTTTCTCCACTACAAGGCAGTGTGAGCACAGGTGCACTGGATAACCTTCTTTTCAACTCCTTGAAATTCTCTTCACATTCCTCCGTCCAAACAAACTTAACTCCTTTCCGAGTCAACCTGGTGAGTGGATTAGATGATCGTGAAAAATCTTTCACAAAACTTAAATAATATCCATCCAAACTAAGAAAAATTCGCATCTCAGTTACTGTTGTTGGCCTCGACCATCTTTTGATAACCTCTGTTTTTGCTGGATCCACAGATATCCCCTCTTTTGAGATTGTGTGACCCAAAAATGAAACTTTTTGAAGCCAAAATTCACACTTGGTAAATTTGGCATAAATCTTATCCTTTCTCAGGGTCTTTAATATAATTCTCAAGTGATCTTCATGTTCTTCCTTGATCTTTGAATATACAAGAATATCGTCTATAAAGACTACCACAAACTGATCAAGATAGTCTCTAAAGACTCTATTCATCAGATCAATGAAGATAGAAGGGGAATTAGTAAGACCAAATGTCATCACTATAAATTCATAGTGTTCATACCTTGTTCGGAAAGCTGTCTTTGGTATATCCTCCCTTTTGACCCTTAATTGATGATACCCTGAACCAAGATCAATCTTGGAAAAGTATTGAGCTCTGTGTAGTTGGTCAAATAAGTCATCAATGCACGGGAGAGGATATTTTTTCTTGATAGTGATCTTGTTAAGTTCTCGATAATCAATACAGAGTATCATTGATCCATCTTTCTTCTTAACAAACAGAACAGGTTCTCCCCAAGGTGATGCACTAGGGCGTATGAACCCCTTATCAAGATTCTCTTGGAGTTGCTTCTTCAATTCCTGCAACTCAATTGGGGCCATTCTATAAGGTGTCTTTGAAATAGTTAAAGCACCTGGTACGAGTTCTATTAAAAACTCAACTTCACGTTTTGGTGGAAGACCCGACAATTCCTCTGGAAAGAAATCATCAAACTCCCGTACAATGGGAATATTCTTAATCGTGAGGTTCTCACCAACCATTTGAGATAAATAACCTTCATTTAGTATAATCAAGACCCATAAGATGGAAGAAATTTCCACTGGAAGGTTATGTTCATCCTTGCATCGATAGACAATCAAAGATTGATCTGGAATATGAAATGTGACTTCCCTTCTTTGGAAATTGATATGATATCCATATAGAGAAATCCAATCCATGCCAAGAATCACATAAAATTCCACTATAGGAAGGATCACAAGATTTGTAGGAAGCACTTTCCCACAAACTTCAATTGGATAAGAATTATAAACTTTTGATGCGACTGTTGTGCCATTAGGGGTTGTCATAACTAACTCAACGTCTAATTGTTGAGGTGATACAGTGATACCCTTAGAAAATTATTCAGAAATAAAGGAGTGGGTGGATCCAGAATCAAATAAAACATTTGGTACTTTACAGTGGATGGTAAGTGTACCTTTCACCACTTCGTTATCGTACTCCACATCGTTGATAGAAATTGCATGTGACTTTCCTTTGTCATTAGCCTTAAGAGTTTTTTGACATCGATAATCATAAAAAATACTTGGATTAGGGCATTCATAGGCATAATTCCCCATTTCCTTTCACTTTTAACATCGAAGTGTAGGAGGTGCACTCTGTGTAGCCTTTTTATTGTTCACATCACTAGACATCTTCTTCCCATCGTTGCGGCATTCAAATTCCCAATGACCTTCCTTTCCACATTTGAAACATTTACTTGTCCCTTTAAGACAAATCCCTCCATGTTTCTTTCCACACTTTGAGCATAAGGGAAAACTCGTCTTCTTTTCAGTGTGCTCTTTAGATTTTCCTTTGAATTCCATTTTCCTCTTCTTATCAAACCCATATGACTGATGGGTTACTCCAATCTCCATCTCAACTATGAGAGCACATCGAACGATTTCCTCATAGCTATTGAAGTCCTTTATGGTTAATTCCCTTCAAAGACTTGGTTTTAAGCCACTAAAGAATCGATCGATCTTACTCTTAGGATGGATAATACTACCAGAAGCGTACCTTGAAAGTCTTGTAAAATTTGCTTCATAGGTACCAACAGATTCACCATCCTTTTTCTTTAGTTCAAGAAACTCCTTCTCCATCTTTGTTTGGAGAATACGAGGGAAGTACTTATTGAAAAATATGTTCTTGAACTCGTCCCATTCCATGGACTTAATTTCATCTCTTGGACTCGTATTCTTGATATGATTCCACCATTTATCAGCATCACCTTCCAAATGATACACTGCTAAGATGACTTTATCATGTTCAGAACATTGATGAACTGAAAATATCTTTTCAGTAGTATTGATCCATTGTTCTGCAACTAATGGATCAATAGACCAGCTGAATGAAGGTGGATGCTTTCTCATGAAGGATTCAACGGAATGTTGCTCCTTCCTTTGCTCGTTTGGAAGTCCGGCATGATTCCTAGCTTGAGAAAGTTGTGTGAGAATGGTTACAAGATTTTTCATTCCAGCTCCCATAACATTTGGTTGCTCAGGGGGACAATCATTTCATTTCCCGTCGCATTCCGCATTAACACGGTTCCTTCGGGTTCCAGCCATTGACTAAAACCAAGAAGAATAGTGTGAGAAACACTAATGATAATAGGAAAACCACATAATCAAGAATAAAACATCACACTTAAGGTCTTATCATAGGTCATTCATGGCCATTTCTAAAACACTAATATTGTGTTTTATGCTTAGACTTATCCATAGGGTTCTTACTAAGGCTTTCACATCCTAGTTTCTAAAGGTTGACTATACCTTTCCTCTAATACCAACTATAATGACCCATACTTTAAATACATTATTAGTACTTCAGAATTGAAGTAAACTTATTACAACATAAAACAAAACCATGAAAGGACCGTATAGTTTTAGTGTCTTTAGAAACTGGGAAACATAAACAACTAGTTCATAAAGCGTCTACACTGTCTCCCAATTATTTCATCATATCTATAGTCACTTTTGGCATATCTTACTTAATAACCTTATTCCTGACCTGGGGAAAGAAAACATACAAAAGAGTGAGCTCAAATGCTCAGTAAGGTTAAACAAAATAAATATCAATCACATCATATTCATAAGAACATAACATTTTTGAAATCTGACCCTGAAAAAGAGATCATAATTTCATAACTTGGGATAAATCATGGTAGTGAAATGTAATCACAATAGTCATAACATAAAACATGATTCTTTGTGTAATACAAACATAGTCATAGAGAATCATTTCTTATTAGTCAAGACTCATTTCCAAGACTATCTTAGTGGACAAAGTCCATTTCTGAACTGAGTTCACTCCTCGTTTCAGTCTTGTTTCACTAAACCGGTTGAACCTGCCCTTCCATCCATGTCTATCTCATGAGATATAAAATCTTTACCCAATGCATTGGAGGGAGATATAGGTCCCACCCATCTCATAATGATACCATTCTCATGTGTGCCACAAAATCATAAACCATACATCATAGCATAACCCATGTAATAAAAATGGGATTCTTAAACGTCGTGACATCATAAAACAATTCATATAAGATAAAGTAAATAATAAAAATAATTCCATCACAACATAATCAAATCAATGTAATAATAGGGATAGAAACAGAACCCTTTATTATCTTAGATGAAAAATAATTTTGATAAAACACTTGAACTCCATTCTTGAGGAAAATATCCTTTCTACTTCAAAAACACTTTTCCTTTCTTAATATGTCATACAATTCTAAACTAAAAGAAGTTGGTTAAAAATAAACTTGAAAACTTGTAAAGGAATATTCTTGGAAATAATGTTTTAAAAATCCATTAATGCCGTATAAGTTAAAAAAACATTCTTCTCGTACTTTTGTCGGAAAAGTCAAAAAGTACCTCGTATGAAAAATGACAAAAGATTCCTTTCATATCTTTTACTAAAAACTCACTAAAGGGTAAAATTGGATTTAAAAAATTGTAGTTGGATGGAAATAATATTACATATTGAGGAAACATGGACGTGGAAGATAAAATACATCCCAGTAAATTCCAAAGTATAAACAATCTCGGATAAAAATGAGATTGTGATATTTCCCTTACCTTAGGTCTGATTTGCCTCGTAAGTGTCTGAAACTCCCTTATAATGATTTAAATAATGTCATTTAATTATTCCAGAATCATACTAATTGTTATGATATCATATATAGTCATATTCTTAGCTTATTATTAGTAATATTTCATTGCTACTTGTTATTCGGGTGTTTATTACTTTTTTTCGTATGCGTGTTTTGTCGAATAAATTCTTATTATTCTTTTTAGGTTATATATACCTAATTTCTAGAATGGTATTAGTCTGATATATATCATATTTATTCACTCAATTCATTTATGTAATCATTATTCAATGAAAATCATGTAGAACGAGTCGCATCACATCATGGAGACGGTATTCCGTACGTACGCACGGGCGATGATATCACTCCCATGATCGTGGAATTGTATTGGAGTGTATGTATACTATTTAAGAATCAAAATCACTTTAAAATAATCATATATATTCATTCTTTACACCATTATACCCATCCAAGTAAGGTGGTGGTGGAAAATAGAATACACCACGGCGTGGAGACAGTATTTCGTACGTACGCACGCGCGGTGATTTTGTTTTCCGTTGGATGGATAGATGGTGAAATAGGGTTTTTTCATACTTACAATAACATATAATTATATTAGTGATACTGATGTTATTAATTCATAATGAAACAACTAAAGAAGAAGAAGTGGAAGAAGAAATAAAGTTGAAAGAATCGGTAACAGACATTACCTCTTCTTTGAAGCACTTCTTTGAGACCTCCTTTTAGGGCACTAAAATTTGTCTTTGAAGAAGACCAGGGCTTCTATGATGTTTCT
The DNA here is from genome assembly GCA_963277665.1 of Viscum album. Classification (NCBI taxonomy): domain Eukaryota; kingdom Viridiplantae; phylum Streptophyta; class Magnoliopsida; order Santalales; family Viscaceae; genus Viscum; species Viscum album. The sequence continues at coordinate 696,662,561 of OY728157.1, forward strand.
AGGAATGTTTAGAGGAGAAATTGGCAGGGGTTGTCTGATCTTGAAGGCTCAAAGTGGTGTGAGGAAGAGAGGGAGGAGGTTCCCTTTTATAAGGGAGGAGAGGGGTTCCTTTGGAAAAACTAAAAATATTATTTTATTATAAACCCATATTCTGTTTTAAATAGCTCCAAATTGATTTATTTCGAAGATAAGGTTCGGATGGGTCGAAATCCTCTAATCCAATAGAATTTGGACAAGTTTAGTTTAATATTTTAACCTTATCATTTAGATTTAACTTTAAGTTAGATAATTTTACTTTTACCGTGTCTTTTTGTGTTCTTACACTATAAGGTTAATAAACTTACTATAACAAGTTAAAATAACCCCAAGTTGTTTCTTATTAATATATATAACCTTATCTAAGTCATTTGGACGAACCTTAGATTTTTAGGAATAAAATAAAAATTAATAATATAATATTTGTCTTAAAAACTATTTTATGTCAATTTTGACACTATTTAGTAATTGATTTTTGTGAAAATCATAATAGAATGATTAATTCTAGAAAAGTTAATTAAATAAATATTAACATGTCATATCAACCTAAAAAATTAGTGTAATTCATAAAAAGTCTCAAATTACATTTATTTGGGTATTTATAACATCAATTATGTCAATATTTCATTAATAAGATAATTACTTTATCATCATTGTGTCATAAATAAAATAAATTATTTAATGTCTAAAAATTACAAATAAAATACCATTATATAGGAAATATTTTAATCTTTATAATTAATATTCATAGTCGAATTTATCTCATGTATAACCCTATATTAAAAATTATTTACTTATAAAACTTTGATTTTAACTATTTTTACCCTTCTTTAAATAAATTAATAATAAATATCCTAATCTAATCCAAGTGGGCCTAAATGGTCATATTTTATTCCTAAGGTTGTTTTTGGTCGAATTACACTTATCCAATAGAATTAGGACATGTGTTAGGGTAATAATAATATAATTTTTACTCTTAATTACCCTATTTACTTTTAACCGTGGTAAATAAAAGTAAAAAGTTACTATTCACCAAAAATTATTTTCATCCCATTGAACCACATTTTACTTACTGACATCAACCATGTCTCTCGGATATTTGAAATTCCACTCACAGAAGCGGTAAAATTATATTTTATGTAAATTTGCAAATTCTCCTAGGAGGTGGGTAAAAGACGGTGAAAAGTTCAATAAAATTTTTATATATCTAAAATTATTATAAAATTTCTCTAATGAATTACATTGAACATATATAGGTATTATGTATCAATTTTTACCTAAAATAAATTTATATAAAATAAATAATTATTTAAATAAAAAGTCGGTTTTTAAATAGTAACCCAGTGTTTTTACCATTCATCAAAAATTGAAAGTTTCCAGAAAAATACCAAAATTTAACCCTAGGCTAATTTCGATATTCCGAATCCAAAAATGATGTCCATTTTGAAAAATAAAATTTACAAAATTTCAAAAAGTGGTTATTACTATTCACAACGACTATTTTTAATAATATTTTAATAACATGTCGTTGTTTAGTGAAACTCGGTATTGCGTACGACGCAAGCTATCAAGGAAGGTCATGATTGTGTGTAAAGCAAGCCAAGAAAGTGTTGTGTGTAGTGAAAGATTCCTTTGATGATTTATATAAAAAAAAATCTTATAAAAGTCTCGGGTGTTACAACATGCCTAGTAGTGGTTTCATTGGAATGTGAATGATCTGGGGGTGCCTCAGAGGATAAAAGCTTCCTAGATCGTCTCTTGATTAAGAATGTATATATATTTTTATTTAAAGGAAATATAACATGTCTAACCCCATATTTATATGAATATAAACATATTAGGTCATTATTTATTTGAATCAGAAAGGGTAGGACCTTTTTACTAACCTGAAATATTACTCTAGGGAGGACTTTCACAATAGGAACCACCATGGAGAGGAATACTATCACAAATAAATTTCCAACTGTAGGGAGTATTTCTGGAGATTATATCCTTGGGAGAACCTCTATGATAAAAAATAGAAAGGGGATGACCTTCTTGTTGAAATTAGATATCACTATGGGGAGGACCTTCACAATGAGTTCCATCATGGTGAGTACTATCATCATAGATTGATATCCTACTATTGGGATAATTCATGTAGTGTATTCCCTAGGGAGGACCTTCAGGGTGAACGACGGAAGATGGATGACCTTCTTATTGAAATAATACATCACTATGTGGAGGACCATCATAGTTAATTATTTCATGGAGTGGACTACCATCATGGATTGATGTATGACTGTGGTGAGGATTTCTACGGTGAATAACCTTGGGTGGACCTTCAGGGAGGTTGACAATAAGGGGTGGAAATTCTTACTGAAATAGTACGTCACTTATGGGAGTACCTTCAAAATGAGTGTCACTATAATGAGGACTACTATCATAATTTGTTGTCTAAAGGAATGGATATTTTCTGTAGTGTATACCATTTGGATGACCTTTCAGAAGGATGATAGTTTGGGGAGGACGTTTTTTCTATTTTATCTTCTAGTAATGAGGAGGGAAACCATGATTATCCATAGGATATACACCCTCACAAATTATTATCTTGTGTTCTTGTGGTAATACATCATGGTAGATTATCTAGGTAGGACCTCTAGAACTTCTAGTAGCAAGCTTGTGGGGAAGACATTTGCAACAACTACTGCCAATTATGTAATTTGGAAATAGATCACTAAGATCCTAATCCACCACTAATAGGTGTTTTATGGAATCAAGAACTCCATCTTCCAATAGATCATGGTCATGAATCTTCTAACCATTATCCATTTTACTTTGGGGAAATTTATTTCTGGGTGCTCTATTGCGTGTTATTGGTGCCACTTTTTATAGGTGACAACCTTCACATATTATTTCCTATTTGGGTGGGTCTTGTGGAACTGTAAGAATTTTATGGAGAGCTTCCTGAACTCCCACAGGGATATATTCCCTCCCTTGAGTGGTCATGAAAGTGGAATGTAATTCCCCATATATAAAGTGTATTTGTGGTGTTGAGAGGCACCCTTGGTGGTAATGGCAATATATTCCCATTCTAGTGTTGGGAAAGGAATGTATATTTGATCTTGATTTTTAGCTTACTATGTATTCCAACTTCTTCCACATTTGACTGAAAGGCTTCATATTTTGAATAAGGGAAATTGCATCTACTCATTCGTTTCCATATTTTACTGATGGTATTTTTATGAATCCACATGATTTTTTATCATCCTATAATTCTTCAAAAAAATTTATTGGAAAACATCATGTTTGATAGAAGGGATTTGCGTTTTTTCATTTTCCACTAAATTTGACATACAAGCTAGTTATTCTCAAATATAAATTTTCATCTGCATGTAATTCAATGATGTATTTGACCGGTGAGATTCATATTTGTTGGTATGAATTTTCATCTTCCCATAGTTTTTAAACATATTTGACTTGTGGAATTCATTGAATTGTTGAAGATATGTGTCTACCTATAATTGGCTACCATATTCCCAAAATAGTCTTTATGATCTAGAGTAGGAATTTTTGGATCATAATAAATTTACAAATTATTTAACTAGTAGACTTCATGAGGGTGAGTCGTAATATACATTTGCTTGTGGGTTTCCATTATATTTACTTAGAAGGATTATTTAGCAGGAATGAGGATGATGGAATGTTCCAAACTGTATGATAATCACCCTTTTTGGGCTACCCTGAGGACCTAGGGTTTCTTCACTTGAGGTTGGGGTCATGGATGTATATCCTCTACATTATAAGGATGTTGGGTTGCACATCTTTGGAAGTGATGTTTTTTGTTATAGTTCATTGGGAAATATCCCACGTGTTACTAGGATGAATTCATTAGTGATGACTTCATCATTGTTGCTAATGCAGTGGAGTAACACATTATCATGTTCGAGATAAAGGCTATCAAAATAGTTTGATACAACTAATGGAGTCATTTGGTTTAGTGTTTCTGACCATCACTGGGTGGACGACTGGTGGGGATTCATGGATAGGAGGTCCTATTGAGATGCCTCTGTGGTGGGGAGAGTAAAATTTTAGTCATACTCCATAACTAGTACATTTGAAATCCAATGTTGAAGATGTTTTGTGGGTGATAAAATCCTCAATTTGGTTGAGTACATGGCCTATGTAGTCGATGATGATCATGTCTATGAAAGCTGGTGAGATGCCACTGAATTAAAGATATCACTAAAGAGTGCCTATAATATATGTGACATATATAGACAATAAATAATTTTTAAAGTTGAATCTCATGAATATATGCATAATTTATGGCCTCGTTTGGATCTATGCTATTTTTTATGAAAAGGGGACTGACATAGGGAAATACCACCACTATTGTTGAGGATTCAAATCAGGTTCACCATTTTGTTTCTATTGAAAAAAGGTTGTGTCTGAATGACTAAATGCAAGGCATTTAATTTTGTGAAATCTCTAACTTTAGGTACAAAGATTCTAAAATGCCTCCAATGCTTTTGTCTATAGATTTGGAAATAGACTAAAACTCTCATATCCTTTACTCATGTAATTATTTTTCAATGGAATCCGTTCATTGGGTATCTTGACCAATGACACTTAAGAACTCACATTATTTGAGAGGTTGGGAATTCAGGAGCATCACACCTTTTTAGAGGAAACTATAGCATATTTAAAAGATCTAATATAGATTTATGATATGTTTTTGAATAATTTTTTTCATTCAAAATTATTCATATATGGATTAACCTATGGTAGTAATCCATTATGACTATACATGGGATCTGAATCATCTTTATGTATCCAAGGTTCACCATCAATGGAGGGATCTATAAGTATCCAAGGTTCGCTATCAACAATACCCTTTTATAGATAAATAATATATTCTTTGGACATTTATTATGTAGGTTCTTGTTTTAATCCATGTAGTGTGGTGCTATGAAGTTTTCCATCATCCAAGGGGATTAGAGTTGTTTTTTTGTTAGTATTGAATCCATAAAATGGGCATCCAAGGTATCCAATTGACAGGAATAAGAAACAACATAGATCAATTCCACGTAACATTACACAACACATTTTAACATCTTATGATAAGATTAAAACCATGATATTTAACATCATGTGGCAAGGATTCCTGGGAGAAAGGTTTCTGGACAAGGATGGTGGGGGAATAATGTTGAGGTGCCTCAAGGGACATAGAAGAGATATGGTCTCTCAGATAGATATGAACCTACCTAGAATATGGACCAGAGAAAATTAGGGTGGATCTAGGCATTATATTTTGACCTTAGAAAGGATTCCTATGTATCCTAGTTATATGGGAATCATAGAACACATAGTTCAGTAAAATTATCTATTACGAATGGGGGATTCCCATTTATGGGGACATTATTGGGGATTAAACATAGAATTATTCCCATGGATATTTTTTTGGTTGGGACTAATATAGTATATGACGACCATTTGGTGTTTGGGATCATGTAGATGTCATGATCCCCACCAACCTCTTTGGACATTTGAGTCATGATCAATGAGTGAAATAAGTGGATGTAGTATATATGAATATTAGAAGATCCATTCAGTCTACTGACAGATGAGGTGTTGAATCCCAAAGGGAGAGAAAGAGGGTATTGAGTGTTCCTATTTCATATTTTCTTTTGGTAACTAGGATAGGAACACATTGAGACATATCAAGATACAAACTATGGCTAAGGTAGAGAGGATAAAAAGTTCCACCTCCCCAAGGAGAGACAAGGTGATTACTCTTAGAGGGATTCCCTAAAATTATTTCTAGGGAAAATGATATCATTCTATATCAAAGGGATTGGAATCTGTGATCCTTTTCCTCACATCCCAATATATGGAGGTTCATATGATAACTCAAAGGTCAGAACCATTTTTACCATGGTAATGTAAAAAAAACATTTTGAGGGTCCACCTAATTGTGGAGGTTACACATGTGACTCCACTTACCATGGGAATGTAAACTTGTGAGGACACACTGATGTGACTAAAATCTTATCATGAATGTTTAGTGTCATTATAAGAGGTACTTTCGTGAATCCATTAGAATGTTTCATGGAGGGGCCTATATGGGGACTGAGAGAATTATATAAGGGATTGATTGGAGGTTGAGATTATATTTCACTATGATGCCCCATACTATATAGTCGGTTATTAGGAAGGATGAGATTCCCTCTATAAGGAATAATACTATAGGAGTGAGGGTACCATCTCTGTGGCATCATTCTATATGGACCTAGGTTCTGTCTATGTATCATGTTGCTACATGGGACTAGGTTCCATCTATGAAGTTTTTTTCTATGTGATTCATAGTGACTCCCACATAGAACTTTTCTATGCATGGCATGATTTCTATCTCATCAATTTTTTCTCTGACCGATGATTATCTATAAAGAGGCTATCCATTTATGCCCCACATAATGGTTTCTGCAAAGGTATTTTAAATTCATGTATGACTGGATGATTTATTATTTTCTCCTTACTTCAATGCAGATGTTTTTTCCCTACTGGGAATGGATGAAGGCTCAGGATTTTGTGTTTCCTCATCACTCATCTCCTTTGGCTCTCTTCTATGATGTTATCCATTCAATCATCCTTAGGGTATTTCATAGAGTAACAAAGTGAAAAAAATACTATCATGGTTGACCAACCACTTTGGGCCGCAAACCATCTTTTCTAGGATCAAAAGGGGGATAACTCGGCCCATGAATGACTTAATCAACATGGAGTGGTCATTTGAGGGGACATAAATCACCATCTTTCCCCAAAAAATAAATGTTGATATATATGTGGGGACCAAAGGAATTCCATGGACCAATATAATTTTTATTTTTTAGCGATGGTCATTCATGGGGGTGGAAATCACTTCATGTCCCCAAAAATAACATCATTTATTTTTATTGGTGCTAGTGGTTCCATACCATTATGAAAACTCTTCCATTCACAGGTAATTCATAATGGGGTGAAACTCCATGACAAGTGATGGTCTATGAATCAAGTTTCACATCACATAATAAACCTTTCCTTCATGGTTTTCCTCATTTGAACATTCTTCCACAAACTATTCTTCAGATTTTTTTATTCATTATTTCCAAATTAGTGGAATTATCTTGTTCTTGTTTGAAAAATTTTCAGGTCCCAAACCTCATCTAAAATCCAATGAGTCTATGTTAATTTATTATATTTTAATGCATTAATATTAACAAGATTGGTATATTGAACATTTAATTTTTTTCTTTGAGAAATTATTGGAACATATGCATAGTGATATTTTTTTGAAAAGTACTCTCTATATTTGAGAGGAAAAAATCCTTAGGCATGTGGGGTTAACATTTTGGTTTTTTATTTTTAATAAGAGGGTTACACCAGTGATAGGATCATGATATCTTGGAGGCTCATTAGATACTATTTATATTTTATTCATAATTTCAATTTATTAGAAGTTACAATGAAGTAATTATAGATTAAGGGAGTAATATTCCATTGGTACAATGGATGTGAGACCATATATTAATAATTAGTGAAGTGGATCATATAAATTCATATTATTTTACGTAAACTAGATAATAATTATTATGTTTATTTTAATGTGTTTAGAGTCATATTGGGTTAAGTGTTGTGGAAAGATGATTAAATTATATCTTATGTATCACAGAAAAATAAATTTTTTGAGATTAGTTACTTGAATCCTTATCCTGGGATGGAGGTGGAAGTCTAGTTACATTTGTGATTATTAAACTATATGTTTGATATAATATTTCTATTTTATTTTAACTATAATTGTTTAAAATATATCCTTTTCATTAAGATCATAAAATCACAAAATAAACATTGGGGATGTATCTATTGGGTTTTTTATTTTAGATAGTGTACAATACTTTAAATTGGAATGTTTTGACCAATTAAATTAGGAAAATATTTATGTTACAAGTGGTGAAATAAAATAAAAATGAATGGAATACTATCTGGCTATTCATATCATTTGATTTGGATATGTCTGAATAGTAAGTTTTTATAGTTCCATCACATTTTATTAATAATTTATCCTTGATGGAGTGAGTGAATGAGAGTCAATGATCAAGCAGTATATTTTGATAAATTAAAGGAATAATATATAATGGTGAGAAAACACATATATGTCCATTGGATATTTATTCACCCATGTATATGAAATTATAGCCTTTGTTTCCATCACATATGTGGGAAAAGTTTGTCTTTAATTTTCATATTACATGGTGGGTTATTAATATTATATTGAACTATATTTTTAGTTATGTTTCATTGTAACATTGAAATATAGTCATAAATATTGATATATCTTGGTATGTATAATTATTTATAACCTATATGTAGGTAATGATAGAGCATCAAAAAGAAGTGGGTATGTTTCATCCATTTTCAATTCAAATGTTAAGATGGGATGATATCATGAATGATTTTATGATGATTGTTAGGTAATAATCCAAAGAGAATGATCTGGTCTAAGTTATAATGTATAATTTAATAAACGTATCTCACTTATTAATGATTAAGTTGAATTAAGAAGTTGATGAGTGAAAAGAGATATATTTATAACAAATTTTTAGACACTATAGAGTTATATATAGTGTAATTTTATACGGGTATATCATATTTACATCTTATTGTTAGAATGTATTACAAACGTGTTTGGGTAGGAATGTAAAGCTATAAATTTCATATCATCTATATATTAATGGGTAGTCTGAGCAGACTACCTAAATTCGGGAGGATATGTTGCATGTTACATTATTTATTTGTTCAGTGTGTGATAAAGTCAAATGGATCATATATATTTATCTTATGAAAAAATATATAATTAATATATTTGAAGGAACTTATTTAGTGTTTATATATGAGATTATTTTGATAACATTTATGTGGGATAAAATTTAGAGAGTCTTCACTCATTTCCCTAGAATTATGTAGGAATTGGTTAATTGAGATATATTGATAAAGATGTTATTGGTTTTATATTAGAGATTTTAAAAACCATAAATCAATGATTGATAAAAATCTATGGAGTTATGTGAAATATAATTTATATTATAGTGGTTCTAACCTTGGTTGGTAAATAATAGTTTATGAATTCATTGTAAATTTAACTGTATGATTTGAGTCCTTTTGAGGTTATTTAGAAAGTTGGGGAGGTTTCATATTTTTTTGATTTACCTATATGATAGATTCAGATTCATGAGATATAAAATGTTTCACATATAATGAAGTATTAGTCAGTCTTAATTCATGTGATCTTTTTGGATATTGGGGAATTATAGGATGTTATGTCTCCTATTGAGAATTAATTTTATATTGTTTACTAATGAATAAAAATCATACAAGTAAAAATAGTCTCACTTATTTATGTGATATGTTAGTATGCTAATGTTTAAGAGGAGAATTTAAAATTGAATTCATATATAAGTAATCATTGAACAGAGTAATTCTTTGGAGATAATTAATCATGCTTCTTAGGGATATGAATCTTTATGGTTTGTAGTCGGTAAAAACATCAATTATCACAAGTTGAAAAGTTTCTTTGATTTCATTAGATTATAAATGATAAAAGTTATGTTTCGTGTGTATATTTTAATTATACATCACATAGGAAATATCAAACATTATCTTAATTATAAGTGACTATATTGTGCATATATTGATAATGTTTTATCAAATTTTAACAATGGAGTATCCAAACTACATGAACCTATAATATAAACTAGGGTGTAACTATTTATATTTATTGTTATATATGGAATTAATATACCATAATTGATTAAATAATGAAAATATGAGTTAAATGGATGGGATATTATTATTTCAAATGTTTATGTGGTATTAAATGATGATTTATTATTCTAGAAACTGAAAATAGTATTAATTTTTAATATTTTTTATGGGAATGTGATTTTTATACTAGTAATTATTAATTATAATATACCAGATGATTTTATGGTTCTATATAATCTTTTATATTTATCAATGGTCATTTATTAATTTTTAATAATTTAATAGAACATGTAAATGGGGATTATATAGTGATATTGTTAATCTGTACTAGAAATTATGGTATTAGTTTATAAATAGTATATTTATTTCCAAATGTAATTTTAAATAAATATTTAAATGATTTTATTTTTTTAGGGATAAATTTAATTTAGTTTTTTAGATGATTTATGAATTGAAATTATTTCATAAAAATCAGAAAATAAGCATGTATTTATTAAAAAAATTGAAAATATTTTTAAAACGTTTTATCTATTTTGATATATTGAAAATATTAAGTAAAAACTATGTGTTATAATTTATTTATTATTTAAATGTTGTGATATTTATATATTATAAATGATGTTTCTAAAATACATGTTCTTGGATATAATGTAGATTAATCTTTAAGTATATCTATAATGGAATTTTACCCCTGTGTTTAGATAATACCTAAGTAATTTTTTTATAATTAATTCACGTGTTTATATAATCATTGTGAATGATTATAATTAAAATTGGAAATTGGGTAAAATATATTAAATGATAATTCCTATATTTTTATGTGACATGATTTGATCGAGATATCAAATATTTATCCAGATTTTTTGAAGAAGGTAAAAATGTGTCATGGTTTCTTGATAATAAAGAAGAAATATTTCATATATGTTTTGTTTAAATTATTTAATTTATGATAAGACATTATTTGTACACATTATTATTATAGAATATGAGGGATTTTAGGGTACCTTATTGAATCCTACTAGTTTGATTCTCACTCTTTATATATATAAACTGATCATGTATATAAAATTTACCTTTTCATCACGCGGAAAAGGGAAATGACCTTAAGTATCTTTGAGATAGTGGATGAGATCATGTTGATAATTTCCAGAGGGATTTTATGTTATGTAGTTGGGTCATTATTGAATATTTTATTTCAGTTATCTTAGTTATAACAAACATTGATACATGCACTGTTGGTTTAAATATATACCATGTTTTTATGTTATTCTAGGAATTATTATGATTATTTTGAGCCATATTTTATGAAATTTGGTTATCATTTTGATTATGTTGATTTTTATATTGATTTTTTTAATTTTATATGAGGTAGTCACTTGATAAATAATCATACCTAAAGGGAAATATATAGACCTAGAGTTCTTGTGCCCAACCTCTAATAATGGAGGAGTGAACCTCAGGTCAAGCGACATTTCCCCGTGGTAGCATGGTCAGGACAGTGTAAGATAATAGAATGAATTTTCTTAACTCTAAAACATAATATGTCACTAATTTATTTATATAGAACTATAAATAATTTTTAATTCAAAAACATTTCTTGTTTGACTTTTTTAATAGCATTATTTTATCCTTATTGTTTATCAGTTAGTTTCTCTTATCTATGACATTTCTCCATAGAAGATAATAAACCAATAAATCATGGTGATTTATCTTATAATTTAATATAAACTATTATATTTTTAATTTTTAATTTGTCTTTTCCATTTTTAGTTTGTAATTCATGGATTTTATCTCAATAATTTACTTGATCAACCAATAATTATGTTTAATTTAATTAGGAATATTAGATTTATGAGTGACCACCAATACCCTTTTTATCATTCTAAAATCATCATAAAAAATACATATTAAATTCTTGTATCAATATCTCTTTGATAAATCAACCTATACCCTTCTACATTTAATAATTCAATAAAAAAATGAATTTATTGTATTGACATGTATTTATTTGAAATACTTATACCTTTTTTAATATCATCACTTGAATGATAATGATCATATATGAGCCTAACATCAATACATTAATAATTATTCCATGAATAGTTATCTTATTTTTTAAATTATTTTTTTCCATAACTAGTTTCATCTTCCTTGTTAAAAAGGCACATATATTTTTCTCCACTTATGTTGCATAGATTCCACTTTAGTGACCTTTCTTTCATCAAAATCTCTTCATATGTTCTGTTAATATTCCAGGTAATCTTTGTTGGCTGGATTTCATTTCAGGATTATCAAAATGGATTTAATCTTAGACGATTATGAATATGTTCTTCCACCATTAGGACTTCCATATTTCTATTTTCATTACCTTTGTTATTTGTTTTGTGTGATACAATAATCTTATAACTTTTATAGCATCGTGACACATTCTCAAACATGTGGTCCTTAAATTATTTTTATCATTCTATGAGAATTTATTCCACTATCCAAAATCCAAACACTAGTTTGATCACATTACTTAGGAGTAACCTTCTCCAACTTCTTATTCAAATTCTATACAAGTTTATTCACATCCATTTATGGTTGATAATCATGATCACGAATCTTCAAAACCTAATAGAATTTAATGGTTAAACTATTAAAAAGATTGAATCCCGTGATATGTATCATCTAAAATATCCTAATAATATAGTAACTGATGTAAATATCAATAAAAACAATAATACATTTGAAACCAAATATAATTTTTAGTTTCATTAGAAAACATTTTCTATGGACATTCAACTTATGATATCTAGCTATAATAATTAATGTGGGGCTAGTGTTTTATAAGTAGCATTTTAACTTTATAAGGGGAAATATAATTGGATTAAAGGGTTAATCCTTCATGTTATTTAAGAATTTAATGCCTAATGTGTGTAATGATAGATCAAGCATTTTCTTTTATTATTTATTTCATCAATTTATTTAATAAAAATGTTGTTAAAAAAATTATATTTTTTTTATTCTTTTATATTGATACTTTTCACTTTTATTGGTTTCTGTTTTGATAATAAAATAGTGGTGGGAAATTTCAAGTGGTCAACTTAATAAGAAGATAATGAAAGAATATAAATATGGTAAAAAATAAAAAATATGTGAAATTGAATATTTCTTCTATGTCTTGATCCAAACACAAATTATTATTTATATTTTTCACTAATAGAAAAATTAGACCTAAAAAAAATTATTTAAGGTTTTGAAAATCCAAGATAATCATATCTTTATTTTACATAATTAACATAACATAAATATTACATCTTTCAATAATATTACATATCTCGAAGAACCTCTTTGTCTATATTTTTAGGACCAGTCGTTTAGGAAACTTATTTTAAAAACTTGTCAAAATTTGTAAATAAGAAAAAAAAATCTAGACCAAATTCTCGAACATTTCCATATTTTATACGTATCTTCATAACATAGGGAAGACAAACTATCAATTTGGTGATCTCAAAAGTTCAATTTGGGTATAAATAACAGCTAGAAATTAATGTTAACAAATGATAACAAGGTAAACATATGGTGTATATGATTTTAAGAAGGTAATAAGAACATAAAATATATAGTTTATAAGGCCCCAGCCTTAAACATCACTTAATATTGAATTAAATGAATAATTCATATTGAGAATCTTTTCAGGTTTAGAGTTTTAGAGAATTAGATCATAAATCATGAATTATATTCCACATTTAAACAAAGTGGTTACATAAAATATAGTATTCGTTTTTCCCATCAACGGAAACATATTTAACCTAAAACATGGATTCTTTCTTGACACTTCCTTGACACTATCATCATATCATGCACCTTTCCCTTGACCTGTGAAAAACATTTCAAAAACATGGGATGAGAATAAAAAGCTCTGTAAGGGAAATAAAAATATGGAAAGGAAACATGAGTACATATATACATAAGAATGAAATCATAATGTACCCATAAAACATAAGCACTTTAACATACCTCATCAAATCATGAATAAATCATAGAAATCATAAGACATAAAGGTAACTTGAGGAATTAATAACATTATTACGTAGGGAGTAACCCTCTTGGTTACGTTTAGAATACCCATCACAGTATATTCCCTAAATCTCTTCCGATAAACCTTAACGTTTAACTCCTTCGTGTTACCCAATGCATTGGAGAGATATATCGGGCTCACCCACCCTTAGTTTATCACGGAACCACCCGTCTTCATAAAAATGCACAAGAACCATAACATAATCGTATCACATAAAACATGCATAAAGGGAACATAACATTTCCACATTTCAATCACAAGATATCAACACAACACATTGATATAATAAAAACATTATGAAAACCATTTTCAATACCAAAATAAAAGAAAAGTAAAACATGGTATTTGTTTTTCATTTAAAAAAAGGGTATGACATGTAGAGGAAGCCGAAACTCAAATAATGGTCACGGTGGCAGAGAATTCGTTGTCACCACATACGTATAACAAAAACATTCCCTTTTGTCGTTTAGAAAAATGATTCGTATAAAAATATTCTTTTTGGATAAACGTAAAATTCAAAGGGGTTTATACACCGTATAAAAGAAGGTTGCGTATAAAACAAAATATGCCTCAATGAAAGGAGATTGAGACGAAGTCCCATACCTCGGGTCCGACTTGACTTGATCATTATTTAACCTCATGAATAATAAACTTGAGTTAATTTATAATTTCTTAAGAACCTTTTCAAGTTCATTATTCCTTTTATATCACTTATTACCAGGTCATGAACACTCTGTAATTATTTAAGTTAATAATGGTCGTTTTAACGATCATTGGTACTTGAGTCAAAAATAAACTCTTTATAATTACAATATTTTCATGTATCCATTATATCCAAAGTTATACTCATGATTTAGATATCATAGATATCATATATATCCATTATATACATGCATTTATAATATTACATAACGTTTAGAGGTAAGAAATGAAATGCATCGTTCATGAAGACGGTAAGCCGTACGTAGGCATGAACGCTACTTTCATTTCTATTTCATATTTTATGGAATGGAATCATAATGATATGAAGGTATATTATAATTACAGTATAATATCATATATAATATCATTAATTCCATCCTCTATACGTCCCACATATGGTATTAACGAATCAAATCACTTTGAGGGGGCGGTAGTCCGCACTTCCTAAAATGAATATATCACGTTTACCCATAATGGAAACCATAAAGGTATGCCATAAATGAAAAATACATAAGCTTAAGTAAAACATAAACATATAATTTATCATATATAAATATATTGTCATCTTAATGGCCACCTTTGAATGTGTTAAAAGAATATTGAACAATCATCGTTTCGTGAGGCAGAAATTCTCCATCCACGGAAACAGTATGTTCTTTAACCATTAGATGTAGGTGTGTGTAAGTGTAGCTTGAATAAATATTATAAAAACATACTATTATATGGAAGATACTGGTTTTGTTACAAAAGAAATGAATAAAAAGAGTTTAGGGGGTTGGAGAAGCAAAATAAAACATAAGAACACAAGAGAAGACACTACCTTTAAATCGGGTAACTCTTTTTGATTTGAGATCAAAGGCTTCCTTGGGAAGACTTGTTCCCAAATTGAGGATTCTAGGAGTTATAGAGGGATGTGGAGAGACAAAATGGGTAGGTTTTGGCCGAGCAAAAGGCTTTGGAAGTGTGGGTAAGGTGGTAGAGGTGGGGGCCTTTTATAAGAGGAGAGGAGGGGCACTCTTGGAAAGTTAAGAAAAGATACTTGGTTATAAAATGATTTTCGGATAAAAAGGTCCCAAAATTATAAATTTTGAGGATACGGTGATAAGGGTTCTAAATCCACCCATCCAATAGGTTTTTCACAAGTTTAGGTCTTATATTTTACATTGTATTTTCATTTTATTTAAATCCTTAAATAATGAGGTAATCGATGCATCATCCTTATGTCATAAATAATTTAATTTATTTTATGTCTAAAAATTATAAAAAATATATCATGATGTGTGAAATTGTATTAGCTTTCTAATGAATATTTATAGTCAAAAATCGGACTTGTATAACCCCATGTAAAAATCATTTTAGTAAAACAACTCATGTTTGTTTCATTTTTACTTTTAATTTAAATAAAAGGCATTAATGTCTTTATCTTACCCAAGTGGCTCCATGGGGTCTCAAAAATCGACCCATGGGTTCTATTGGTAGGAAATGACACATCCAATAAGGGTAGTACATGTTTCTAGGTATTTTCATTTTAGTGTAATATCATTTTTGCCTTAAATTGCACTAATTACCTCTAATCGCGATTAAAAACTTAAAAGTTACTATTCACCAAAAAATTATTTTAATCCCATTGAAAAACATTTTACTTCTTAATGACAACCATGTATGTCAGATTTTAAAATTCAAAACACAGATGTGGTAAAATTTCATTTAAACGAAAAATCAGTTTTTTAAGTACCACTTAGTGGTTTCACTATTCATCAAAATTGACGTTTTTCAGAAAAATACCAAAACATCACTCTAAGATATATTTGATATTCAGAATTCAAAAATGATGTCTATTTTACAAAATTCAAAACATATATGTTACATTAATTAATTAAATAATTAATTCCCGCTGTCAGAGAAAATAACGTGTTTTTATGAAACAATAAGTATCAAAAGATTGGCACTAGTTTAAGTCCAATGACCACTATTGGATTAAATGGTAAAAATATATTCTAATTGAACTTTAAAACCAATTGAAAAGATAATCTAATAATATTAATAAATTATATTAAAAATAGTTTTTGAATTAAAATACAACATTTTCACTATTCATTAAAAAAATGAACTTTATCGGAAAAATACCAAAAATTTACCCAAAGTAAATTTCAATGTCCCAATCATAAAAAATAAGTTTATTTCGAAAAATAGAGCTTATAAAATTGCCAAAATATTGATTTAAAAATGGTTTTCCATCAAAAGGTAGAAAAACAATCTTTTAAGAATATTAGTGTATTCCATGCTTAAGATTGGATTTATTATCATTTTAAGCCTCTAAAACACTATCAAATTCATTAATAGACATAGATAAAAATATTTATTATTCATTACTTACTTGGGATGTTACATACTTCCCTCCTTTTGAAAATCGTGTCCCCGCAATTTATTTACTTATCGAATAAGTGGGGGTATTTAGCTCTCATTGCATTTTCAGATTCCCATGTTGCCTCTTCAATCATGTGGTTTTTCCACAAAACCTTTACCTAATGAATCAACTTATTCCGTAACACTTTCTCCTTGTGGTCAAGAATCTAGACTGGATGTTCCTCATAAGATAGGTTGTCTTCCAACTGAACTACCTCTGGACTCAAAACATGAGATGGATCTGGCATGTACTTCCTTAACATTGAAACATGAAAAACATTGTGTACCTGAGATAAACTTGGAGGTAAAGTCACTCGGTAAGCAACTGATCCAACTCTCTCTAGAATTTAATATGGTCCAATGAACCTTGGACTCAACTTTCCTTTTCTTACCAAATAGCATCACACTTTTCCATGGTGAAACTTTGAGAAAAACATGATCACCTACCTCGAAAGATAGATCCTTCCTCCGGTTATCCGCATAACTCTTCTACCTTCTCTGAGCTATTCTCATGTGTTTCTGTATCAGCTGAACTTTTTCTGCCAACTCTTCTACCAATTCTGGTCCCATCAGATTCCTTTCACCCACTTCATCCCAGAAAGCTGGAGTTCAACACCGCTTCCCATATAGTTTCTCAAATGGTTCCATCTGTATACTAGAATGAAAACTGTTACTATATGAAAATTCAACCAAAGAAAGATGTTGGTCCCAAATTCCCTGATAATCCATCGAACAATCACATAGCATATCTTCCAATGTCTGAATTGTTCGTTCTGACTGCCCATATGATTGAGGATGAAAAGGTGTACTAAAATTTAATTCAGTACCCAACGACTTCTGAAGGCCTTTCCAAAAGTTAGAAGTAAACCTGAGATCACGATCAGATACAATGGATAGAGGAACTCCATGAAACCTGACTATCTCCTTAAGATACAATCAAGAAAGTTGATCTAGGGAAAAAGTATCTCGCATAGCGAGGAAATGAGCAGATTTAGTCAAGCGATCCACAATAACCCAGATTGCATTATTACCTCGAGATGTCTTCGGTAATCCCACAACAAAGTCCATTGATATATTCTCCCATTTCTACTCTGGCACTGGTAAAGGCTGAAGAATCCCTTTTGGTAACTGCCGCTCTGCTTTAACCTATTGACATGTCAAACACTTCATAGTAAAATCAGCAATATCTCTTTTCATTCCATCCCACTAGTAATACTTCAGTAGATCTCTATACATCTTAGTACTGCCAGGATGAACTGAAAATGGAGAACTATGAGCTTCACATAACAACTCTCTCTTCAACTGTGAATCACAAGGCACACAAAATCTCTTCCCAAATCTCAAAACACAATCATTATCAATGTTTAATTCATGCAACTTACCTTTCTGAACCAGCACTACCTTTTTCTGCAACTCACTGTCTTGCTTCTGTTCTTGCATGATTCTGTCTGATAGAGAAGATTTCACTGATACCTGAAACAAAATAGAAGGACATCCTGCACCAAAAACTTCTATTCCAAATTTCATCAAATCCTTAACCAAAGGATCACGTTCCAAATGCAACATTTTTGACGAAGCATTAATTTTTCGACTCAAAGCATCAGCCACTTTATTTTCTTTTTCCGGATGGTAATGAATTGTACAATCATAATCCTTGATTAATTCCATCCATCACCTCTGTCTCATGTTCAATTCATTCCGAGTGAATATATACTTTAAACTTTTGTGGTTGGTATATATTTCACACTTTACTCCAAACAAATGATGCCTCTAAATTTTTAGAGTGAAAACTACAACAGATAATTCCAAATCATGTGTAGGGTAATTTACCTCATGAGTTTTCAATTGTCATGAAGCATAAGCAATTACCTGATCATTCTACATTAGGACACAACCAGGTCCTTTCAATGAAGCATAATTGTAGATAATAGACTCACCATTCCTAGAAGGTAGTGCCAAAACTAGAGCATTCACCAATCTTCTTTTCAATTCCTGAAAACAATTATCACATTCTTTTGTTTAGATAAACTTGACACCCTTCCGAGTTAGCTTAGTCATTGGACTATATAACCATGAAAAATTTCTAACAAACCTTCGGTAATAGCCTTCCAAACCAAGGAAACTACGAATCTGAGTTACATTTGTGGGTCTTGGCCATTCTTCAACAAATTTTTTTTACAGGATCAACAGTTATCCCATCATTAGAAAAAACGTGACCAAGGAAAGAAATTTGTTGCAACCAAAACTCACACTTGCTGAATTTCCCATACAATTTCTTTTCTTTTAAGGTTTGTAAAATAACCCTTAAATGTCTTTCATGCTCCTCTTTACTTTTAGAAAACACCAAAATATCATCAATGAAAACCACCAAAAACTTATCCAAGAACTCATGGAAAATTCTATTCATTAAGTCCATAAATACAGCAGGTGCATTGGATAGCCCAAAAGGCATTACTAAAAATTCATAATGGAAATATCTTGTACGAAATGCAGTCTTCAGAACATTTGCTTCCTTTACCTTTAGCTGATGGTACCCCGATCTCAGGTCAATATTTGAAAAATACTAAGCTCCCTGGAGCTGATCAAACAAATCATCGATATGAGGCAAAGAATATTTGTTCTTAATAGTGATGTTATTCAAGGCTCTATAATCAATGCAAAGTCTCATTGAACCATCTTTCTTTTTAACAAATAAAACAGGAGCACCCCATGTTGATGTGCTAGGTCGAATGAAACCTTTCTCTAATAAATCTTGCAATTGCTCCTTCAACTCTAAAAGTTCAGTTTGAGCCATTAGATAAGGGGGTTTTGAAATTGGCTTAGCATCAGGAACTAAGTCAACAGTAAATTCAACTTCCTGATCTGGTATTATTCTAGGAAACTCATTAGGAAAAAAATCAGGATACTCATTTACCACTAGCACATCATTAATCTGAACAGTTCCTTTGTTTTCAACAATGTGTGCAAGATAACATTCATTTCCATCTTTTACAAGTTTCTCGTCCTCTTGATAAGTTATCAACAGTAAGGGTTCATTATTGTACAAAAACTAAAAGTCTTTTTGAAAAGAAACTTTTTTAGCTCAACATTCCATCTTAGAATGGTAAATAGAGATCCAATACATACCCAGGATAACATCAAACTCTACTAGAGGTAGAACAATTAGGTTTGCGAGTAGGTTCTTTCCACAGATAAGGATAGAAAGATTTTTATAAATTATTTTTGCCTCAACATTTCCCCTAGGTGTTTTTACCACAAGTTCAGGAGTCATTTCTTGAGATGGTATTCCCATTTTACTAGAAAAGGTTTCAGAGATGAAAGAATGTGTAGACCCCAAATC
Organism: Viscum album; assembly: GCA_963277665.1. NCBI lineage: Eukaryota > Viridiplantae > Streptophyta > Magnoliopsida > Santalales > Viscaceae > Viscum > Viscum album. The sequence continues at coordinate 696,682,888 of OY728157.1, forward strand.
AAACAACACACTAGCATAATATGAAAAAACAAACAAAGTACCTGATACAACTTCATTTGATGGACCTACATCTACTGAAGTAGTTGCAAAGGATTTCACCACCCCTTTCTACTTGTAGTCTAACTACTTCCCATCACTCAAACTCTTTGTCAGACACTCGTTTTCATAGTGACCCATCTCATTGCACTTAAAACATTTCACTAACTGTAAATCAAATTTGGACTTACCATCACCTTGATCTCTTACAGTGCAATCACGAGCCCTATGTCCGACCTTACCACATCAGTAGAACTTTCCAGAATTCGGAATACATTCCACAGGATGCCTTTTTCCACATTTATCACAAACTGGAAACTTAGTTTTCTTACCGTCAGACATTTTTGAAGAATTCTTTCCTTTCTCCTACCACCTCAGTCTCTTCTTCTGCTGGTTGTTATAGAACATTTGATCATTAGAAAACTCCATTTCCACCTTCTCAGTACATCGAACAATCTTTTCATAACTTTTGAACTGAAGAGAAGATAAAGCCCTTCGATATTTTGGATTTAATCCTTAGTAAAAACAATTGATTTTACTATCAGGGTCTCGGATAAAATTTGGAGCATACCTTGCCAATCGAGTAAACCTATCTTCATAGGCAGCCATTGAGTCTTCCTTTTGCCTCAATTCCAAGAATTGTTTTTCCATCCTATGTCGAACAGCCTTAGGAAAATACTTCTCAAGAAACATACCTTTGAATTCATCCCAGTCGAGAGCATCAATCTCATCAGCATCCCTGATATTTTTAACCATCGACCACCACTGATCTGCTTCACCCTCCAAACGGTAAATAGAAAGACTAACCTTTTGATTGTCTGAACACCCCATGACATCGGAAATCTTCTCCAGTGCTTTAATCCACCCTTTAACTAGCACAGGGTCAGATGATCCTCTGAATTATGGGGGATGTTGCCTCATGAAATGTTCCACCACTGACATGTTCCTCTACAGTTGATCTAGCTGATCTCGTACATGGATACCGCCACCATTTATCACTTGAGTCAACTGCTCCATTACTATAACAAACTGTTCAGTTCCAATTCCGACCATCTCAGGATGCTGATTTGGAAGGTTATTTCCTTCTTTATGCCTTCCTATCATTGCTTCCCTATTTCCTCTACAGAAAACCATTCTGAACAAACATGTCTTAGATGAAGTGACATGGTAATCTTTAAATGCTATATCATTTCAATTTGACCAAAAAAAAAATATTTTTGGATAATCATTTAATACAATTCTAACTCCTAAAGTTATCTAAACCAACCTCTAATACCAACTATAAGGCCCCAACCTTAAACATCACTTAATATTGAATTAAATGAATAATTCACATTGAGGATCTTTTCAGGTTTAGAGTTTTAGAGAATTAGATCATAAATCATGAATTATATTCCATATTTAAACAAAGTGGTTACATAAAAGATAGTATTCTTTTTTTCCCATCAACGGAAACAAATTTAACATAAAACATGGATTCTTTCTTGACACTTCCTCAACACTATCATCATATCATGCACCTTTCCCTTGACCTGTGAAAAACATTTCAAAAACTTGGGATGATCATAAAAATCTCAGTAAGGGATATAAAAATATGGAAAGGAAACATGAGTACATATATACATAAGAATGAAATCATACTTTACCCATAAAACATAAGTACTTTAACATACCTCATCAAATCATGAATAAATCATAGAAATCATAAGACATAAAGGTAACCTCAGGCATTCATAACATTCTTACGTAGGGAGTAACCCTCTTGGTTACGTTTGGAATACCCATCACAGTATATTACCTAAATCTCATCGGAGAAACCTTAACATTTAACTCCTTCGTGATACCCAATGCATTGGAGAGCTATATCGGGCTCACCTGCCCTTAGTTTATCACGGAACCGCCCGTCTTCATAACACTTCCCAAGAACCATAACATAATCGTATCACATAAAACATGCATAAAGGAAACATAAAATTTCCACATTTCAATCACAAGATATCAACACAAAACATTGATATAATAAAAACATTATGAAAACCATTTTCAATACCAAAATAAAAGAAAAGTAAAACATGGTATTTATTTTTCATTTAAAAAAATGGTATGGCTTGTAGAGGAAGCCGAAACTCAAATAATGGTCACGGCGGCGGAGAAGTCGTTGTCGCCACATACGTACGACAAAAACATTCTCTTTTTTCATTTAAAAAAATTCTTCATATAAAAATACTCCTTTTGGATAAACATAAAAGTCAAAGGGTTTTATACATAGTATAAAATAAGGTTGTGTATAAAACAAAATATGCCTCAATGAAAGGAGATTGAGACGAAGTCCCATACATCGGGTCCGACTTGACTCGATCGTTCTTTAACCTCCTGAATAATAAACTTGAGTTAATTTATAATTGATTAAGAACCTTTTTCAAGTTCATTATTCCTTTTATATCACTTATTACCAGGTCATGAACACTACGTAATTATTAAAGTTAATAACGGTCGTTTTAACGATCATTGGTACTTGAGTAAAAAATAAACTCTTTATAATTACAATTTTTTCATGTATCCATTATATCCATAGTTATACTAATGATGTAGATATCATATATATCATATATATCCAGTATATACATTCATTTATAATATTACATAATGTTTAGAGGTAAGAAATGAAATGCACCATTCATGGAGATGGTAAGCCGTACGTACGCATGAACGCTACTTTCATTTCTATTTCATATTTTATGGAATGGAATCATAATGATATAAAGGTATATTATAATTCCAGTATAATATCATATATAATATCATTAATTACATCCTATATACGTCCCACATATGGTATTAATGAATCAAATCACTTTGAGGGGGAGATAGTCCGCACTTCCTAAAATGAAGATATCACGTTTAACCATAATAGAAACCATAAAGGTATGACATAAATTAAAAATACATAAGCTTATGTAAAACATAAACATATCATATATCATATATAAATATAGTGTCATCTTAATGGCCACCTTTGAAGGTGTTAAAAGAATATTGAACAATCATCGTTTCGTGAGGCAGAAATTCGCCATCCACGGAAACAGTATGTTCTTTAACCATTAGATGTAGGTGTGTGTAAGTTTAGCTCAAATCCTTTTTATAAAAACATCCTATTATATGGAATATACTGGTTTTGTTACAAACTAAATTAATAAAAATAGTATAGGGGGTTGGATAAGCAAAATAAAACATAATAACACAAGAGAAGACACTACCTTTAAATCGGGTAACTCTTTTTGATCTGAGATCAAAGGCTTCCTTGGGAAGACTTATGCCCAAAGTGAGGCTTCTAGGAGTTAGAGAGGGATGTGGAGAGACACAATGGGCAGGGTTTGGCCGAACCAAAGGCTTTGGAAGTGTGGGTAAGGTGGTAGAGGTGGGGGCCTTTTATAAGAGGAGAGAAGAGGCACTCTTGGAAAGTTAAGAAAAGATACTTTGTTATAAAATGATTTTCCAATACAAAAGGTCCCAAAATTATAAGTTTCTAGGATAAGGTGATAAGGGTTATAAATACACCCATAAAATAGGTTTTTTTGAAGTTTAGGTCTTATATTTTACATTATATTTTCATTTTATTTAAATCGTTAAATAATGAGGTAATCACTGCATCATTATTATGTCATAAATAATTTAGTTTATTTTATGTCTAAAAATTATAAAATATATATCATGATGTAGGAAATCGTTTTATCTTTCTAATGAATATTTATAGTAAAAAATCTGACTTGTATAACCCCATGTAAAAATTGTTTTAGTAAAAAAACTCATGTTTGTGTCATTTTTACTTTTACTTTAAATAAAAGACATTAATGTATTTATCTTACCCAAGTGGCTCCATGGGGTCCCAAAAATCAACCCATGTGTCGTCTTGTTCGTCCATGACACATCCAATAAGGGTAGGACATGTGTCTAGGTATTTTCATTTTATTATAATACCATTTTTTCCTTAAATTGCACTAATTACCTCTAATCACGATTAAAAACATAAAAGTTACTATTCACCAAAAAATTATTTTAATCCCATTGAACCACATTTTACTTCTTAATTAAAACCATGTATGTCGGATTTTTTAAATTCAAAACACAGAGGTGGTAAAATTTCATTTAAACGAAAAATCAGTTTTTTAAGTACAACTTAGTGGTTTCACTATTCATCAAAATTGAAGTTTTTCAGAAAAATACCAAAACTTCACCCGAAGATATATTTGATATTCAGAATTCAAAAATGATGTCTATTTTAAAAAATTCAAAACATATAAGTTACATTAATTAATTTAATAATTAAATCCCGTTGTTAGAGCAAATAGCGTGTTTTTATGAAACAATAAGTATCAAAAAATTGACACTAGTTTAAGTCCAATTTCAACGTGAAATTAATTCCAATGACCACTATTGGATTAAATGGTAAAAATTTATTCTAATTGAACTTTAAAACCAATTCAAAAGATAATCTAATCATATAAATAAATTAGATTAAAAAGAGGTTTTGAATTAAAATACAACATTTTTCACTATTCATTAAAAAAATGAACTTTATCCGAAAAATACCAAATATTTACCCAAAGTAAATTTCAATGTCCCAATCATAAAAAATAAGTTTATTTAGACAAATAGAGCTTATAAAATTATCAAAATATTGAATTAAAAATGGTTTTCCATCAAAAGGGAGTAAAACAATCTTTTAAAAATATTAGTGTATTCCATGCTTAAGATTGGATTTATTCTCATTTTAATCTTCTAAAAAAATATCTAATTCATTAATAGACATAGATAAAAATATCTATTATTCATTACTTACTTGGGATGTTACATAGTTCATACCAAATAAAACCTTGAGGATGATCATAATCATATAATCATTAAATGAAGAAATAATATAATAATATCAGACATCTTTGAAGTATCTGATAATAACATAAAAAATAACATTATTACAATAATTCAAGACTCATATACAAGACTATAAAAGTGTAAAAAGTCCCATTTTGGATTGGGTTCACTCTCTATTCTCATAAAAATAATTTAAAAACTCATGCAGTGGATAGGTTTCACTATATTATCCCATACATAACATTTCATGAAGTTTTATGCTTTACCCAATACATTTAAGGACAATATAATTTTGGGACAACCCGTTAAATGATAAAATATCATAATATGTATATTTATATGTATTCCAAAAGAGATAAATAATACATCTATATAGCATAATCATGAAAATCCCATCATAAATGAGAAGTTATCATAATCATATCTTAATGAATATTTGAATTCTATATCATAAGTGTTACCATGAAGAGATGGATTTAAATCATTTAAATTATTCATATTTTAATAAATTAGTAGTTTTCTTGATAATTGAGTTCTAATTACAGAAAATTCCTTTTAACGATCATGGATAAGTAAGAATAAAAATTAAGTGCATAAGTGAGGCATTTCAAAATGATAATAGGTACATTGAAGGAATGAAATATTTAATAATTTCATTTTAGGACACACTTTAACATGGATGGTTTTACATAAAATAATGGGGTTTTAAAAGTCTATTTTTTAGGGAAATTTTTTTATGGTGGTGAAACCTATCCAGAATTAATAAATTGTAAGGTTCATATTTTATTGTTTAAAAATATCATAAAAAACACACATGTTGTAAAAATGGATAAAATAATTATATTGAAAATAAGAGAAGGGAAAAATTATGTACACATGATATAACAATTAATTTGGATTACAATTAAAAAGAAGAACATAGAGAATAAGGGGAATTATACAAAAAATAGAATACCATCATTTTAGTGTTTTGAATTATTTTTAAAAAAGTTTCATATTCAATAAGGTATAAAACTCATCAATAATAATATTTTAATAAAATTTGATATAATAGGATATAAATATGGAATAAGATATGAAATTATATATAAATAAAATAGAGAAACATTATAACTATAGAAAAATGAATAAGTTATAAAAGACCCTCATATTTTCAAGAAGACATCAAATATAGCTAATTTAATGGAAATGATTAAGTGAAAGTTAAGTTAAAAGTTGAATAATAATTGAGGATACTAAAAATAATTGTCTCAATAGTTAAACCCTACAAATTATAATTCATTCATCATATCAATGAACACCTAAATGAAGTGTAATTGTGATGGAATCCCATACCCTGTTCTAGATATATTATGCACATTCAACTAGCATCAAGAATAAAAAAATTTATTTTATTAGATAACTTCTTTAAAAAATTTCTAATTTATATTTAATATAATAAAAACTATTTATTACATTATATTATTAAATTATTATATAGTTTTTTTAAAAATTGTATGATAGGTTTCATTTTTTCTCTCACTAAAATTAAAGTACAAATTTATAAACTATAACAAAAACTAAACTGTATAAAAATATAGTTGAGTAGAGGTTCATGTTGATATATAGAGAATAAGAAATAATTATTTAGAATAACTAAAGAGACATAAATAAAAATAGAATGATGAAATTGTTATGTGATTAATGAGATTAATGTTACATGGATTATAAATCTAGGTTAATGTACATAGTTACGGAAAATTTTTGCGGATTTTAAATTAAATGTGGAACGAATTGAAATTAGGATAAAATCATATCATAATACTCACTCTCTAATTTATAGATTCCCTATTCCCCTCAAGAATACTTTTTTAATGTATAATTAGGTGTTTAAAAACTTATTTAAACATTTCTATATCTTGAAAATGATTTTTTACATTGAGAGGGATAACTTGTTGATTTATTTAAAAACAACATACCCTCCTCTCATATAATTAGTTTTAAATGATATTGGGAGGCTAATATTGGAAAAAAGTAGATATTATACACAACCCATCATAAAATATGAATAAAAAATTACCCCATGCACTAAGTACATTTCCACATCACAGTATTTCTGAGAACTAAACATTTAACCAATCATTCAATTCATGAGGGAATATAAAAAATAAAATAACAGAGTTAAGTAGAATAAATACATATTAAATGTAGAAATAGGTTACAAATATAATCTGTTTAAAGGTCCATTAACTCTTTTGATAGTATAATATCAGTTTTTTATACCAGCATTACGCCTAGGAATTTCCCCGCTTCTTGCTGTTCAAAAATTCCTTGGGACCTTCTGTATATTTATATGTTTAAACTAGTCATAATCCATGGATATTATCATAATTTTTTTGGCCAAGTATTATTTATATTTTAGAAACTCTATCACTCTTTTAGAGGTAGGAATGATCCCATTAACAAGGATATTTTGAACATCCACTATAACAAAAACCATAACATTTTCCTCGATTGGATACACTTTGATTCTCAGATCATGAGGAAACAAGATATTATGGAATGTGAGAATTAATTGTTTTATAGGATTTTTCATTATATGAATATCATATTTCATATCCCACTATCCACTACCACAACACCACCATATTTCTCATTTTCAGGTTACTGTTGATTTCTAGCCTTTTATTCGATAGGTGAAACCACATGATGCATTTGTTTCTCATGTGAAATCATATATTCATGGATTTGGTATATCAATTATAAAATATTAATAACCTCTTATTCACCATAATTTATTTGGTTATACCATTTTGAATATTCTATATCATTTTTGGATGTCTATTCTTCATACCTTTATGCAACATTTTTTAATGTTGGCCATGGTGCAGGTGTGATCAACTATACCGATACATCATCTTATCCATTTTTTATCTGTAGGGATCAAAGATAATGTACATTTAATTAAATAACAAATAATTCCCTTTAATTTTTAGACAACATGGCGATAAGGTAGAATATTAACCCATCATAGCTTCATTGTCACTAGTTTAGACTCACAAGTTCACTACACTAGATAACATGGATGCAACATAGTGGAGCGCAAATATCTAATGGAACTGGGGAATCCATAACTTCAATCCATGGTGTCTTTACAACATATTTATAGTGGTCCATGACATATCATGGTTGTGGGTGTGTCCAATAAGGAAGGTGCACGATCTAGGGAGAATCAGTGTCTCTTCAATAAGTGCACAGTTCCTTGGATAAATCTTGAATCCCACATTTAACTTTTCCATAATTAAGAGTTTCTATATATTAAAAATGATTCTCTTATAAGTCATTAAGATGGATGAATACCAAATAAACACTAGCACTGCTAGTTCCACCCCACATAGGTGAGGCCATCCTCCAACCACTACACATACATTCATTTCATGTACAAGTGAACTCACGTGTCATTTCCCGTTCCATTCCCAATCCATCCTCCCAAGTTGCATGATTCCATATCAACCTATAAATGACATGGAAACCATCCATTCTTGGTATACTATGTGTCTCAAAACCCTTGTATGTGTTTTAATGCTTGTAGTATAATCTCTTGTATAATTCACCAAATACCATTACCATTTCAACCTACACAACACAATAAAATAGTTTGGAAGATATAACCAAGTAAAATTCTTATTCTCTATCTAATTATTCCTTTCTTAAAAATATCATTCTAAACTGTAAAATAAAAATATAATCAGAAAATATATTTTAATATGGGTATTAAAAAAATAAAATTAATTGAAAATAATTAATTACAGTTAAAAAAATTATACATAATGTGATATCATCATATCACATTCATTTAAATAATTATTTTCCCCAAGCATATATCTAAACATTGAATTAAAAAATAAAACCCCCATACTACTGAAATTCAAAAAACAAAGATGATAAAATGAAACAATTATCAAAGGAGAAAATACAATTTTATAAAATCAGAACTGAATAATGAAAACAACAATTCATTAGAAAAAATGTAATTAATTTTCCCATAAAAAACAATTGAACATCCCCTCCCTTCCATTTAGGTATAATAATATAATATTATTTACATTACATATTTGGATATTCCTTAATACTTTACTTTTACACTCTCAATACTCAAGGAAAAATGAATACTAATTTCTCATCATACCTAGAACACATTTATCAGAAATATGAAGATGAAAAATATAAAATTTTCCACTTGGTAGAGACAAAAATCACTACAAAACATAGAGGCTTTAAAACAACGATCAATTGATTATGAGTATAATGGTGTGTAGGTAATCAATGTTAAAAAAATTAAGCTAAAAATAAGGGTTTATCTCTAATTATTATGTATGATTTTAAATGTAAATAAAATGAAATTATCTTCATCAACCAATGAATCTTTTCCACATCCCCAATCTCAATGTGAAGGTCACTAACAATTGATGTTTTATAAATGAGCTTCCATTATATGTTTTCGATTTCCATTTCATTCCAATTTTTCAATATTACAAATATTTATCTAGGAAAAGTCATCAATTACATCAACCAAACCCAAATGATAAAAATAATTGCTTAATTAATGGTGATTTTTTACCTTTCATAACTCAATAAATTTTTTTTATTTTTTTATTAGACTGGTAGAAATATATACAATGAATTATGTCATGAAACTTTCCAAAACCCAATTAGACAACCAAATTATTTTTCCTTGAATAAAACATAACCCTTGATATATAAACACAATATCCACCAAACTTGAACCTAAAAAATCACACAAAATATTAGTTTAAGGGTAGGAGTGGATAATGTTTTCGAGAAATATGGGTTGTCAAATCAAGGTAAATTTATAGAATCTAAGGGATAATAGTAGGATTAATTTTAGGTAGGTATAAAATATTGCGAATAAATGAATTAAATTCATCAATGATATTTTATGTGAATTTTTTCAATAATGACCCTGACAAGGTCCAAATTCATTTTCTTGAATATAACAAGTCCCATTTTCTCCCTAGAAATTAAAAAATAATGATTGTTAAATTCATCTTATAATCCTATATAGAATGGGATCATATGAAATTGATTATAATGAATCATGGATTGTTTAAAAACAAAAAATAATTATCTTGAACTTCTAAAATTCAATGCAATGAGAACAAAAGGAAAAATTTCGACAAACTATAACTAAAAAGAAAATACAATACTTTTGGGATTTCAAATCCCTATAATAAAATATAATCATATAATATAAATTTAATACATATTTATTTATTTCAATTAATAAATTAATACCTCATTTCATAGGGTTACAATAAACTCTAAGTGTCATTGATAAAAAGTAAAGTGAATATCTAACTATGGGAATGCATTATTTCCCTAAATCTATAAATATATTATAAAAATACAGGATCAAAATTAATTATATAAAATGAATATGACCCCCCTATAATTTTAATCCATTCTCCTTTTATTGTTTCATTCGATATTTCTACCATTAGTATCTATGGACATAAAAAAACAGTGACAATGTAGAACCGTTCTCATGAAATCATACAAATAAATATAATTCCCCATAATCATGTTCCTAAACTAATTAAAATAAACTAAATCAAAAATTCCCAAGAAAAAAATTTATGGATGCCTCCTACTTTGGATGGTGTTTTTATTATCGACCTTACAACTTAAATTCAAGTGATTGAGGATAGAAAAGAGGATACCTAGTCTAAATCTACAGACATTCGATATTATGATTCCACTTTGTAGATGAGACCTTTCCCTTTTTTGGAAATCAATTTCACTCTACATTGGAATAATGCCTTTTCTACCTCCATGTTTCTAATCAATCATTGTTTTTCAAGTTATTAAAAATCAAAGGATCGTTCACTTACTTCCCAAAAAAGTTAATCATCATTGAATTTTTTAGGCAGAATAGTGCCTGAGGACTATAATGGTTTAGTGTGTTTAGAAAAATGGAACACATCCTTCTAACTTGTTGAAAAATGGCCAATTATTCCCTCAAAGATCATCACATTTTGTACTCCTATATAAATACTTTCTTCATGACATGGATAAATGAAACATAAGAAATTGTGAGATGAGATTATCACTAAGGGTAAATAAAGGAGATACATACGAATAATGTGAGTATAAGGTTCTAAGAACCAGATAATAACATTTGAAGATCATACACCACATATCTATCATGACCCGTCGAACGGGGCCTGGATATGACTACCCCAAGCCCACCTTCCATAGGCCATGGGATGGTGACTAGCACCTGAAGAATTTTACTGAATAAGTAAGGTATTGCCTTAGATATTTGTACACACTAAAAAAGTAAAACTGAAGTAAACAACCAACAAAAGTAAGGTATAACCACGAGAGTAAGGTACAACCACCAGTACAACTGTAAACTGAAAAACATGGTCTGGAATACAAGACCTAGAAAATTAAAAGAAAGTAAATAGTTGTCACATCAGCCTTGAAGCTCCACCTGGAGGGTAACAGTAATAATTTTGAAATATAAGAAGAGGATCTGGACTACTTCAGTGACACAAATCTCAACCAAGTCCCAAATCTCCATAGTCGACCTTGGAGCGTCAGTAGTCTGCACGAGACACAAACGTGCGGGTGAAGCCCATGTAGAGGTCAGTATAAAAATACCCAATAGGGACCCCTAGACCCCCAATGGTCTCTTATTAATCCAAAAAGGAAAACATCACAAGAAATACCACAAATGTAAAATCACATGAATGATCTAAATCATGAAGAAAAAAAGAAAAATAGACAGCTCACTATAATGGTATAACGTCAAGGTTACTGGGATAAGGATGACTATTCGTATAACAAGATCATCCCATCCATATTAACTCTACTATTGCCCCGTATAGGTCACAATATGATGACCTGTATTGGTCACTTGATACAGACCCGTATTGATGGCTAGGGATGAACCATATTGGTCCCTCGATTCTGACCCGTATTGGTCACTGGTGCTGACCCGTATTGGTCGCTGGTGCTGAGACGTATTCGTCGCTAGTACTGACCTGTACTGGTCACTGGTGTTGACCCTCCTTGGTCACTAATAAATAGGTAGGGATTATTAGTTGTACAACTAGATCATCCCACTTTGGTGTTTCTGATGCTGACCTGTATTGGTCTCTCATCCTCTTCATTTCACATCCATCCACTGGATTCCTGCACGAAGCACGCTAGATCTCTGGAAGACTCTACTCCCCAATCCATTTTTCATATTTCAACTATTTTAAAGACCCACAAAAATTATATCCATGGGGCCGCCCCATCATAGGGGTCCCAACGTGACAGACGACACGTCGTTCAGATGCCCAGTCTGTGAGATATGAGTACTTTTGTAAAAAGGGCCGAGTTGGATTCAAGTATAATCCAACCCAGGCTGCACATCAAATTCCATCAAAACTCACATATAGTATCTCCAAAGTAGTACCTTGTCACAAGGGTCCTTATGCCATAGACGGAGCATCGATCAAATGCCTGGTCTGTTAGTTACACCCCTTTCTATAAAATGGGGGTGATCGCACCTCAATCTGCCCCAGCTCGGTCGAGACCGTCAGAATATACCAAAGGAATTATTCCAGAAAGGGGCCCAATGCCCCTAACGACATGTCAAACGGAAACCCGGTTCGTCAGTTATAGGCGTTAAATTATTCGGGGGTTGGTTGGGTCTGGGCTCGGTCCGACTCGGTTAGGCCAGCCCAACGCAATAGCTCCCGAGGTCTACCTGACCCCACTTGGGTCCGGCCTATTAAGGGTTTTCCCGGTTCACTGTGTCTCACCTGTTGGGGTTGTCTTGTCTAGTTTGTGGGCCAAGGGCATGGTTGGCCCGACCCACCGGGTGGGTCTCGGCCCAACCACGATGGCCGGCTGGGCAGCAGCGCCGAAACATTCGGTCGGCCCGCCTCTAGCCCAGTCCTCCTGGAGATGGACTTCTTTCCAGCTAGCCCGTGGATTCATGGTCGTTTTGGCCGGCTAGTGGGGTGTGGCCCCACCATTTCTCCAGCTGGTGTGACGCAGTGCGAGGCCGTGCAGCCCCCTCCTGCCACGATCCATTGGCCGCGGCTATTACTGCTAGCAGCACCTGCTGGTGCCACCCATATCCCGCACGACTGGCTCGTGCTGGATACCTTTGGCCACTATGGCGTGTGGCAGTGTGCTGCTTCTCCATCACCTGCGGTCAGTTTCTATTGGCCTCCTCTAGCCACCGCCGACCACTGCCGACATGGCACGCCGACGATTCTTTCGACATGCCACCGACTGGGCTCTGGTGGTCCGTTCTTGGTGCCGTCTACCCCAACGACTCTTTTGGGATGCTACCATCATAGCGTGCCCCACTATTTCACATTGCTATCGAGTTGAAAATTTTTCCCCTAAGTTCACATCTAGAACGAAGCGGCGGAGGATCGGTGCCTTGTTCGTTTGGCCCACGCCCTCTATGTTACATGATAACAAGCGGGAGAGAATTTAATTCATCAATTAAAACATGCAAATAAACCTGATACCTCGAATATTGTTGGTGATCGTTGTGGATGATGGTACTTCCACGTTCGAGGGTATACAGTAGGAGGATCATCCTCTTTGGATGGAGTCTTCATTGTTCATCGATCCCAGATTTTTTCCACCCGATCTTCCGTCCTCCGTCGGTGGATGGCCTTATGGTACTTTGCTAGAGTTTCCCTGCTTGGTGACGTCATGTCAAAAATCACCTCTAAGCCTCATATACATAGGAGGGAGAAAGAGTGAGTAACGAATGAAATAATTTAATGAGGTTCATTAAATGAGTAATTGAAAAACCTCATATAATTCACAATGGTGCGATTATGCAATTGATGAGTCAAGACACTTAATGGATTTACATATCATCGTCCCCACCCACACAACTCATCCATTGGAGAAAAAAAAGTTAAAATAACAATAAAATTTTTATTTTCTTATTATTTAAAAAGTCCAAAAAATGACCTTTTATCCCAACCAACTATGGTCAAAGTGAAGTTTCCCTTAAGCAAATCCCGGTGATACGGATTTAACAGTGCTCTCTAACTTCAATTCCGAGCATCGGTTCAAAATATAGAAAATGTCGCCCGCACATTTTCTGAACGTACCTTAAAAAAGGTTCAAAAATTCATTCCAGGCACATCAGGCCTCAGAATCACGTACCATAAATTTTCGTAGAATTTTAATAATCCCAAATAATTTAAAAAAAATAAACGGAATTTTGGGGGTCTTTACATTCTCCCCACCGTGGGGATTTACATAATCGAATGTCAAACAAGGATACACAAACAAAGAGGGATACTGGGATGCGAATGAGCTTCTCGCTCCCATGTTCTCTCTTGGGGATTCTCTTACTGCCACAAAACACAAACCAGAGGTATCAACCACTCATGAAGGATTCTCTCCTACCGATCCTTTATCTTCAATAGGTATTTTGTAAAAGTATCCTCATCTTCAATCTCCAGCTCGCCATGGTCAATGAAGTGATATGGGTCTTGCATGTATCTCCTCAACTGGGATATGTGGAAGACATCGTGCACCATCTCCAACTATAGTGGTTGTGCCAAGTGGAACAGCACATCACCAATCCTTTAAAGTACCATGAATGGTCCGATAAACATTGGTGAGAGTTTGTTGCCTCGACCAAATCTCCATATTCCCCATCGAGGGGAGACTCGCAAGAATACATGGTCCCCCTCCAGGAACACCAGCAGTATCCATCGCCTATCAGCATAGGACTTCTATTGGCTCTGTGCAGTCTTGATTTTCTCTCGGATGTGTTTCACCTTCTTAGGGGTATGCTGTACCATCTCTGGGTCCACGAGTGCTGGCTCTCCTAGATTCGTCCATCAAAAGAGAGATTTGCACGGTTGTCTATACAATGCCTAAAAAGAGGACATACCAATGGCAGAGTGATAACTATTGTTGTACGCGAACTCCACCAAGTGTAGGTGGCCCTCCCAACTATGACCAAAATCTAGGAAACATGCACAAAGCATGTTTTCCATGGTCAGGATAGTCTGCTCAGTCTGACCATCTGTATGCAGGTGAAAAGATGCGCTCAAGCATAGTTGAGTCTCGAAATCCTCCTGCAATCATTTCCACAATCTGGATGTGAAGTGTGCATCATGTTCCAATACTATCATTAAAGGCACCATGTGAAGTCGCACGATCTATTGAATGTAGAGATGACCCAACCTCTCTACAAAACCATTCTCTCAAATAACAAGAAAGTGGGCCGACTTGGTGAGCGAGTAAACAATCACATAAATGTTATTATTCCCTCTATATGTACATGGTAAAACCATAACATAGTCTATATATTTCCCTTCCCACTTCCACTTTGGTATCTTGATGGGTTGGGTCATGCCAGCTGGTACCTGGTGCTCGACCTTCACTTGCTGTCAAGTGAGGCATCTTGAAACAAACTCTTCCACAACTTTCTTCATCCCTGGCCACCATTACTGATGCCAAAGGTCATGATACATCTTCACCCTACCTGGATGTACTTCCAAGGGGGACGTATGGAATTCTCCTAGCACTGCCTCTCATAGACCCACTGGTAAAAATGTACATCCTCTAAAAAGGATAGTGTGTTCTCCACATTCAGAATATCCATCAAGTGCATGGCCTTAGGATATTTGAGCACGTGGAGTCTCACAACTGCTATCTTTGAGTTTCACCTCCCTGACTCGTTGAAGGAGTTGAGGGGAAACTACTATCGACTGGAGGTAGACTATCTCATCTCTATCCATGCATGATATCTGTAGTGAGGCTAACTGCTCTAAAGCCTCATTCAGTAGCTTCGAACTTGATCTCTGGCTAAGTTCATCTACCACTATGCTTCCCATCCCAAGAGTATAGACTATCTCAAAGTCATAGTCCCAGAGAAACTCTAGCCTATATCGTTGTATTAGATTCAGATCTTTATGTGTGAAGATATATCTGAGACACTTCTGGTATGAGTATACAATGAACCACTCATCCATCAAGTAGTGTAGCCACATATTCAGTGCGGAGACTACTACTTTCAACTCCAAGTCGCGATTCACATAATTTTACTCATGAGGCCTCAAATGTCATGAGACATAAAAAATCATTACATCACCTTTCATCAGGACGCAACCGAGTTTAGTCCCCTATTCATCACAGTAAATCATGTAGTCAGTTCCCTCCTCCGAAAACCTCAAGATGGGAGCACTGGTCAAGCTTTGCCTCTGCTATTAAAAGATCTACTGGAATTTCTCTAACCATAAGAAGGGTTTCCCCTTCTTCGCCAAGGCATTCATAGATGCTTATACTCTAGAGAAATCAAGTATGAACCTCCGATAGTATTATACTAATCCATGGAATCTCCACACCTTAGTAACACTCGTGGGAATCTCCCAAACATGTACTGCATAAATCTTCATGGGATCCCCTACAACTCAAACCTATGAGATGATGTGTTCCCAATAGTGGAACTTATGTATCCAAAACTCACACTTAGAGAGCTTCCTGTATAACCTGTGCTTCCAGAGTGTGTCTAGAACTATCCTCAAGTGTATAACATGCTCTTCCTCAGACTATAAGTACATCAAGATGTTTTCGATGAAGACCACCACAAAGAGATCGAGGTATGGATGAAATATAATGTTCATGAGTCTCATAAACATTGTTGGAGTATTGGTCACTATGAAAGGCATCACCAAGAACTCGTAATGGCCATACCGACATCTAATGTCTATCATCAGTACGTCCCCATCCTGTACCCTGAGCTGATGATAGCTTGATATAAGGTCTATCTTCAAGAACCATTTAGCTCCATTGAAATAATCAAATAGATCATCAATCCTTGGTAGATGATACATGTTCTTCAATGTCACCTGGTTTAGGTGCCGAGATTCCACACATAGCCTCAAAATCCATATGCCTTCTTGGAAAAGAACACTGAGGATGCCCATGGAGAAACACTATGCCTTACGAATACCTTTCTCTGTAAGTCCTCAAATTGTACCCTCAGCTCCCTCAGCTCAACAAAGACCATCTGATATGCTGATGTAGATATCGATGTTGTTCCTGGGTAAAAGTCAATGTGGAAGTCTTCCTCTCTATGAGGAGGTGGTTCTAGGAAGTCTTCTGGGAATACATCCTCATACTCATCCACCACCATTGGGAATTGTGACTCGCCTCATCCACCGTGTCAAAGGTTAGGCAAGAAAGATGATATGTAATCGGTTTCACCCTCCTGAGCGCATGTCCATCTTGTGGTGATATGTTTTAATTCTCACCAACAAAGGAAAACTAGCCTCCATCTATGCACATACATCATACTGTATGTTTCATGTAGTCAATATGTGCGTGAACTGCTGATAGCCAGTCCAGTCCTAGAATGAAATCATAGGAATTCAACACCGTACAAGAATATCCCATCTAAAACTCTCTCATTTGAGAGTAAGATCACACTGTCAGCACCAGTGTATGACCGCTGAATCCCCTCCTGTTGGAGTTTCTAAACACAAAGGTAGAGTTAAAAGCTCAGTCATAATCTCGGATTCTCGTACTAAGTTTGCAGAAAGAAATGAATTTCTAGAGCCTATCTCTATAATCACTACTGCTAAAGTAGAAAAGATATAGATCATACCTCATATCATCTCAGGGATGTGAGGATCGTGAGGCTCTACTACCTGTAGATGGGACCTTACCTATACAGATGCTCCATGAGCTCATGGTGGACCTCATGGGGGTGGTGGTGGTAGTGCCTAGTTACTCCGACCACCTCCCACTCCACGTCCTGCTCCCCCGCATCATCTTCCACCTGGCTGATGCTCATCCTCCAGTCGTTGCCGCTACCTCGGTGGAACCTCTATAGTCTACCGATCATCCGTATGGGGAGGAGGACTCTCATGACCTCTTTGACCGAATCCCCAGAAGGAAAAATAGACCATGCCTCACTGGTGGATCTCTCGGCCTCTCGAGCCTCGCACCTCTGACCCTAGGTCCCCGGGTCCCCCTCCAGAAGGTGAATCCCTCTTGGGATTCTACATCATCTGTCTACTACCAACTACATATGACTCTTATACCTATCGTCTGGTAGGGACTCTCACTATCGGTGCATGATTAGCAATGAATCACTCAATCATCAAATCCTTTTCCAGAACCCCAGCTTGGGTTAGGATGCTGAGAGAAACTGTTGCAGCTCTAATCTCTCATCAGAGACCCTGCTAAAAGTTCTAGACCCTAAAGTAAGGGTCCCATACCATGTCAGTGGAGTATCATGACAATTCAGTAAATCTCAATGAGTACTATGCCACAGTCTAGTTGCCCTGCTGCAGATGCAACCGATCCTAAATACACACAGAGCGTAGTGTCACTGGCATGAACTCCGCCCTAAAAAGGCTCTCAATGTTCGGTTAGGTGAGGGTCATCTCCTCATGAACCTAGAGCATAGATCTCCACCATAATCATGCCAAGACTTGAAGAAGGTTAGTAGCCAAGATTTTTATTTTCTCGGCAGGTGTCTCTACTAAGAAAAAGACCCGTGAAACCGCCTCAAGCTAGTCCTCTGATACCTGGGGGTCCATCTCACCTTGAAACCTTAGAGGCCTCTGTCTTTGGAACTCATTCAATGTTCTCAGGTATCATATGATACTCAACGGGTGGTGGTGGTGCTGGTACACCACATGAAGGTTCCATCAATGTGAGTTTTCCTTGTACTAATGACTCATCACTCAGTGGACCACTATCACGATCTCTAATCGGAATAATGGCTAGATATATTTGTAGAGGTATCCTGGATGAAATAGATGCACCACAGTCAATATGTTATACCTGTTGAGATAAATTAAGAAAGATCAAGAAAACCTTCCCAATCACTAGCAACTAGTGTTTTCATGTACCGAGTTGGAAAACAGAATTTAGCATCATGTTGTATGGATATGACGGTTTCTACACTAACACTGGACTCCCTGTATTAAAAATCTAACTCAAGAAACATTACACCATTTACTCATTAAAATTAAACTCTTAGTTCTTCTGGTATAACCGACTTCCCTTTGATTCAAGACGCATCCAATGGGGCTCAGATATGACTACCCCAAGCCCACCATCCATAGGAAACGGGTTGATGACTAGCACCTAAAGGAATTTCCGAAACAAAGAATCCATTGCCTTAGAGAAAAGTACACACTCAAAAAGGAGAACTGAAGTAAACAATAAAATAAATTATGGTATAACCATGACAGTAAGTTACAACCACCAGTACAACTGTAAACTAAAAACAATGAGAGAACATACAAGCCCTATAAACTAAAAATAAAGTAAACAGCTATTGGATCTACCTTCGACCTCCACCTGGAGGGTAGAAATGGTAAGTATGAATTCAAAGAAGTGGATCTCGACTACTCCCATCACACCAAGCTCCACCAAGTCCCAAATCTCCAAAGTCTGCCTCGGAGTGTCAGTAGTATGAACTTGACAAACACGTGCGGGAAAAACCCCTATAGGGGGTGAGCATAAAAATACCCAATAGGGATTTCGAGACCCAAGAAGGTCTCTCAATAATCCACAAAGGAAAAAATCATAAGAAATACCACAAAGGTAAAATCACAATCATGATCTAAATCATGAAGCACAAAGAGAAAGAGACAACTGACTCTAATGGTATAACTTCAAGGTTAATGGGTTAGATATGACTAGTTGTACAACTAGACCATCCCATATGTAGTAACTATACTAATGACTAGTATATGTCACTATATGCGGCCCCTTATGAGTCGCTAGATGCTGACCTGTATTGGTCACTGGTGCTGACCGGTATTGGTCGCTAGATGCTGAAACATATTGGTCATTGGTGATTGTATTGGTCACTAGAGCTGACCCCTATTGGTCATTGGTGCTGACCTATGTTGGTCGCTGATATAGAGGTAGGGATGATTAGGTGTACAAATAGATCATCCCACTATGGAGTTTCTTATGCTGACCCGTATTGGTCTCTTATCTTCTTCATGTCATAACCAACTGCTGGATTCCCACACAAAGCACGCATGATCTATAGAAGACTCTGCTCCTCAAGACATCGGTCTTATTTCAACCTGTACGATGTCCTGCAAAAAATATACCCAAGGGACCACCCCGTCATAGGGGTCCCAATTTGACAGACGACGCATCGTTCAGACACCCGGTCTATGAGATATGGACAATTTTGTAAAAAGGGTCCGGTTGGATTTATGTATAATCCAACCCAGGACGCATGTCAAACCCTGTCAAAACTCACTTATAGTTTCTCCAAAGTACCTCCTTGTAACAAGGGTCCTTATTCCATAGACGGTGCATCGATCGGAATCCCAGTTTTTTAGTTAGACCCCTTTCCGTGAAACAGGGGTGATCGCACCTTGGTCCAGCTCGGCTCGATCGGGCCCACTGAAATATTCCAAAGGGACCACTTCCCAAAGGGGTCCCAATGCCTCAGACAACATGTCAAAAGAACACCTGGTTGGTTTGTTATGGGCATTCCTTTATTTAGGGGCCGGTTTGGTCGTGGACCGATCTAACTTGGTCGGGCTGGCCCGATGCAATGGGGCCCAGGGTCTACATGACCCTGCCCAGGTCCAACCCATTAAGGTTTGGCCCGATTCACTGGGTCCGGCCCATTGGGGTCGGCCCGAAAAGTTCACAGGCCTAGGCTGTGGTTGGCCTGGCTCATTAGGTGGGGCTCGACCTACCTGCACTAGCCCGTTGGACCGCGAGTTCGGCTCGTTCAGTGGGCCCACGTCCATCCCTATCCACCTAGATGTGGACCACTTCCTAGATGGCCCTGCGGATGCAAGACTATTTTTTCCTACTGATGGGGTGATTTTCCGCCATTTCTCTAGCTGGCTCGACACGGTGCAGGGCCGCCCCGCCACCTCCTACTGTGACCCGTTTGTCATTGTTGTTTCTGCCGACAGTGCCTGTGGGCACTGCCCCTCTCCTACATGGCCAGATCGTGCCAGTCGCCTTTGGCCACCATGGCACATGACGGCGCGACACATATATATTTCCCACGGCCAGTTGTTGTGGGCCTCCTCCGGCCACTTCCGGCCGCCGCCAGCATGGCGCGCTGACGATTCTTTCCATGGGCCACCATACGTGCTCTGGTGGTCCGTTCTTGGTGCTGTCTGCGTGTACAGATCTTCCTGAATGCCACCATCATAGTGGGACCACCTATTTCACATTTATATTGTGTTTGAAATTTCCCCCAAAATTCACATTAAGAACGATTTGGCGGAGGGTCAAAGCCTTGTTCATTTGGCCCACAACCTGTGTGTTACATAGTAACAAGCGAAAGCGAATTTAAATCATCCAAGAAAACATCAAAATAAATGTTGATCCTTGAATATTATTGGTGACCTCTATGGACATAGTTACTTCCATGTTCGAGGGTATGGGGCAAGAAGAGCGTACTCATTGGATGGATTCGTCATCATTCGTTGATCCGGGATCATTACTGTCCGATCTTCGGTCATCCATTGGTGGATGCCATCACGGTACTTTTCTAGAGTTTCCCCTCTTAGTTAAGTCATTTTAAAATTCATCCCTGAGACTCATATATATAGTATGGGGAAAGGTTGAGTAACACAAAGAATAATTTAATGAGGTTCATTAAATGAGTAATTAATGAACCTCATTTAATTCACAACGGTGCAGTTATGAAATTGATGAGTCAAGCCACTTAATAGCTTGACATGTCGTCCTTCCTGCCAAGGTCGATCATCCATTGGAGAAAAGAAATAGAAAATAACAATAAAATTTTCATTTTTTAATTCTTTAAAAAGACCAGAAACTATGTTTTTCTCACGACCAACTATAGATGAAGTGAAGCTCCCCTTAAGTGAATCCCGACATTTCAGATTCAATGGTGATCTTGGATTTCAATTCCAAGAACCAGTTCAAAAGATATAAAATTCCACCCATGAGTTTACTAAACATACCTTAAAAAAGTTCAAAAATTTATTTCAGGAAAACTGGGCCTCGAAATCTTGTGCATCAATTTTCACAGACTCTTAATAATCCCATATAATTTTAAAAAAATTTATATGGAATATTCTGGGTATTTAAAATATCAATGATCATAACCTTATGTCTTGGAATAAGGGGTGGTAGATCATAAGATATAAATCATGAATAAAAAATATCATATTATCTGAGAGCATTATATATGCATAAAACATTTACTTATGGAATACAAATAATATTACAACATTGTGAACATGAATAAGCAGAAATATGGTCACTATTTTGGTTATGGACATGAAATTATTCCCTCTCATAAACTTATGGACATGTAACCAGGTCCACACATATCATTACAGACATGAAAGGAGGGTCCACACATAACATTATGTCCATGTAATTAGATTTATTAATAACATTTTGAACAAGTGATTAGTTTCATGTACAACCTTGTGAACACTTAATAAGGATTTGTCATAACACTACGAACTTGTAAAATGGTTCACTCATAACATTTAGAACATGTAATCAAGTTTACACATATTGTTTTCAACATGTAACTTGGTTCATACATAAAATTGTGAACACATACCAATGTTCACTCATAAAAATGTTAACATGTAATCAGGTTAATGCATAACATTGTAAAAAATTAATAAGGTTCAAGCATAACATTATGAACACATAATAAGGCTCACTAATATAATTATTAACATATTTTTTGGTTCATTCATAACATATATACTCATGAGTTATACATCATTACCCAATTCATTAGAGGGTGATATAGGTCCCACATATCACATAATGAAATCATACACATTTGTTCTAGAAGATCATAACCATTCATCATATCCTAAATAATGAAATTAAATGGTTATATTAATCATTTCATCCAGTCATAACTTATTTGGAAGATACATGCTTCATAATCATTTCATCGTAAAATATGCCCTTAATGGGAGCAGGTTTCAAAATTATTTTGTCATGGTATAACCTATGGAAGAGAAAAAGGTTTCATAAAACACTAGACATCATAAACATAAACCATTTAAAGAATGGTTAAGAATGCTTTCCTTAGATCATATCACTATTAAATCATAAACTATATCAATGTATCTCACCTTATATGGAGAAGGATTTATAAAGATAACTTAGGGAATCACTTATGAAAAATATCACTTATGTGAACATAAATTTTTAAGGAATAAAAAAGTATCAAAAGAATTTTTCATGAAAAAAACATTGAAAGTAAATAAAATAAGATTCAAAAATAATTTAAAAAATCTATTGATGGGAATATCCAGTCCCGTTTTTCAATATATTTTTAGATCATAAGAAATTTTAAAATCCCTTTTCTTTAAAATCACCTTGAAAAAATAATGGATTATTTGAAAACCATTTTAAACCATATTTTAAAACATAGAAAATTGTTAAAATTATTTTCATTGAAAATGAAAAGAAAATATAATATTAAAATTTTTTTTAACTTTTTTAAAAACATTGTTTTTGAATAAAATAGATTTTAGACTGAACAATGAAATAAGATCAGGTTTTACAAAAAACTCTATCAAAAAAATTAGTACCAATGTATGATGAAATTGTAAATTTACATGAATATAAAATTAATAACCCGAGTAAAACAAAATTCAGGATAATTATTGGGAGTTGAATCATAATATTTCATCAATGGAATCATAATCAATAAATTGTCATTATAAATAATGACGTTGTAGTAATAAAATCTTAACACTTTGTTAACATTTAATAATAATCCCCATTAAAGGATAAAATTAAATGAATCATATAATATCATGAAATTATGTTGACTCATGTTATAACATGTAAATTAGGTAGCATATATACCCTGCAAAATAATATAGGTGCATAACATAACATGTTTCTCAAGGAATGAAAATTGTGACACAATACTTTACCTATTTGGTAAATCCATAAACCTCTTGAAGCGAAGATTATAAAATGAAAACATAAATACCAATAATGTTATGAAAATGATTTATAAAATAAATTAATTTTTATTTTATAAATCAAATATAATAAATAGTTGGTGAATATGGCATGTGTCTCATGGATGTAAAAGATGAGATGAAAATACCTTACTACTTGAGTAACATTTAAATCCTGAAATCTATAGAATGATAGAATAAATTAAAAAATTTAATATATTGAATTAAATTAAATTCATGATATAACATGTAATAGTGATGTATATAGACAACTTAAAAGAAACTAGCAGTGAATATGGAATAAGTTTCATAGAAATAGAAGTGAGACTAGAAATCCCCTTACCCCAATCCTTTACTTTCTTTGTACATGTTCAAACCTCTAGTTTAATAAATATAATTTTTTTATAAATCAACCAAAGATAAATACTCTTAAATATAATACCATATTTTATTTTATTATGAACTTATATTATCCATTTATTAACAATTCCATTTAAAATTTTCATTTCAGGTAATATCTTCTTTATTTTTTGTATATTTTTTAAACATTAATTATTTTTCCATTTTATTTTATCATGAATAAATTTTCTGAAAAATGTAAACCATAATATAAATATAATATATATTCAGTATATATTCAATATATATGTATTTTTAATAATCTATAAAACAATGAAATAGAAAATGAGATACACAATTCAAAGAGACAGTAGGTCATGCATACGGATGAACAATGTTTCCCTTTTCCTGTCAGGTAGAAAAAAATAATGTAAATGAAATATATATATATATATAATATTATTTGAGTAGGATTACTATCTCATATATATATATAACATATTTTTTGAACCCAACCTTATTATATTACATGTAATTTCTTAAAAAATCATATTTCTTTGAGGAGGTGGTAGTCCACACATCCACAAACATTGTTATTGTATTATCACAAAATGAAAACAATGAAGGTATATGTTATATAAATATTTAATAATTCTAAATAATTAATAAAAATTATATATATAATATAAAAATATTAATTGCATCATTTTCCCAACCTTGAGAGGTTGTAATGGAAGAATGAATGACATCAGTTCATGAGGAAATAGTCTGAGTAAACTTGAAAGATGATTGTGCATCCCATTTGATGAAATTGTGTGAAGATTTTGTTCATAAAAAAAATTAAAAAAAATTCAGAATATTTATAAGCCATTGGTTATAATATAACAACAAAATAACATTAATTAAAGGAGTGAAGAAGGAAAAAAGTGATAGTTGAAGAATGTTAACTCTTCTTTGGATAACTCGTTTTCATTTTCACCAAAGAACATCATTGGTTTGCTTTCAGAAAAAATTCATGATTTTAGGTTCTGAGAATGAGAATTGGGATCTTATTTATATATTTTTCTAGTAATAAAAATGTATTGAGTGGTGTGAAAGAGAGAGTGTGTGTGTGGGGGGGGGGGGGTAATGCTCTTTTATAGTGGAGGAGGAGTGACATTCTTTTAAATAAAGAATGGTAAAGACTATTGAGGTGTCTACCATACATCATGTACGAAAAATAATGTAATTTTTCTAATAAAATTGTGAAATGGTTGATATATGTCAAAAAAATGGGGTTTGGAAATGTTTTTATGACCTTAAGTTAATGTTTAGTCCTGTGGTAAACTCAATTTTCTCTAAATTTCTATAATTAATTTTAACTTATTTCACTAGAATTTTTAGTATTAAATTATGTTAATATTATTATAAATTAGAAATTATTCTTAATAAAATGATGAATTCAATTTTTAAAAATTCAAATCTTAATAGTGGCATAAATTAATTTAAAATAACCCTACAGACAAGATGAACCAAAGAGTTTTTAAAGTGAAAATGTTCAAAATATTAAAATGTTTTTATATACAATTTCAATTTTAAATTCACTATATTGATCTATATTGTATCAAAATATGTTTAATTGAACGAAATATACTCTAAAACCTATTTAATATATAATTTATCGATATAAAAAAATTAGACACAAATATAGTTTTCAGTTTTAATACAATGTTTTTTCACAATTCATAAATAAATGAAACTTCTAAAAAAAATAAAAAAAAATTACCAAAAAATAAATTTCAATATTCCTATTAAAAAAATTAATTTTATTTATTCTATTAAAAAATATTAAATATCAAAAAATTAGTTTTAGGATAAGTTTTCCATAAATATTTCGTAAAACATTTTTTATGAATAATGTAACTTTTTACTCTTAAAATTAGATTTTTTTCTTATATTATGCATATAAAACATATTGGATGACAATAAAACCATTAGTTTAAATTTATGATATTGAAATTTCATTATTAACTCCCTCTAATTGTTATTACTTTTATTTATTAATATAAAACCCCCTTATGGGCTTTAAAATACTTTTTTTTTCAAAGAAACACTTCCTTTATACTCAGTTGGTTATCATTTTCATTTCTAATTAATTGATAACCAAATTATTAATTTAATAAACATTTTTAAAATATCGGATTATAATTGAGTTAATATTATTTATATTTATTATTCCAATGGATAAATGATAAGAATAAAAACATTTTAATAATAATATTTTAGTTCAGTAAAACTCTATATTGCGTGTAATGATTTCTATAAAAAGAACTCAACACTATGTGCAACAAAAGCCAAAAATAGTGTTACATTTTCCAAAGGAGAATATAAGTGTTTCATTGTGTGTAATATAATCATGTTTTTGTGTATATAGAAAATTTTACATGGTATAGTGTAGAATTTAAACCATCAATGAATTTTAATTTATTCCAAAACAATAATTCATAAAAACTTGGGGTGTAACATTCTGCCCCCTTAAAACGAACTTCACTCATGAAATTTATATCGCTTATCAAAGGTTTAATAAATTAATGTCCTTTTCATTGAATCTTATCACGTAAAAATGAATACTAAATATTCCTTTTAAAATGGAATGTTGTGAATATTACTGTTACACAAAGTAACTCATAACTTGGTTTCCATATTAGAGCACATAGGTGGAAGGTGAAAACATAAAAAAGGAAGAGAAATCTAACTATCATTATTTGATATAGAGTTATAGAGAACATGTTCAGGATAATGGTAATTATAAAAAATTCTTAAAACAAAGAGGCTTGAAAATGGTCATTGGTATTATTAGAAATGGTAATAACGAGACAAAATTTTATTTCAATACCCTTTTCCTAAAGTTGAATAATTTTCATGAGATTGTGTAATTACTTAATTTCATTCCCTTTCATAAGAACAATCTCACCCATTGGTTGTTCCGTGATCAGTTGCCACTTTATCTCTTACTCTATGAAATGAATTTGAATTTGTAACCCTAAAGAACTAATGTATCAAAAGACACAAAGATAGACTGATTAGTCATTCCATCTATCTTTAGGTATCATCAAAACAAAAAATGTTTAACAAAGGCTAATCAATACACATAAATCGTAATCTAAAGAGACAATACATTATTTGGTAATACCACATCTCCATTTTAACACAAAAAATTCCATAATTGGTCAACCTTTTAACCCTTAAAACATATTAAAATACAAAACATTAGAATGAAGGTCAATAAATTTATCAAAATTAAATTAACATTGAAACCCAATATATCATAATGCATCTATTGGTTTACACATTCCAAAAATGAGAATAACATCTTCATGTATTCTCTTGAAACATGGTAATGACCTGAATTACTATAAAAATTATTGAAACAATGCATGATTATTCATTCTTTACATAGAACACAGATTGTTAGGCATATTACTTTAATATTTTTTTTGTAAACTTAATTAATGATAACATAAACCACTTTGTTAACAAATAAAGTATCAATTCATAGGTTATAAACAATATCCAATCTATATTATCCATATTAATTTTCACTTTATACATGATGATGGTTATTTTATCCACATCTAGAACCCATTAATTATTACCTTCCCATGATTACAATATCACAATTCCATAAAATAACTATTATAGGTCATTATTATCATTAAATATATTCTTTAAAATCCTTACTAAAAATATACGTTATGACTCAAATGAAATAATTCATTAATTACAATAAATTTGCATTTTAATAATCCCAGTAATTTCTCAAAACAATAACTAATATTTACCTCCTTATTCCTTAATACCACTTCCCTTTAATATGTCTCTTATGGTATTTTCTTTATCAACATCAAGACTAATATTCTTATGGATTTACTGATTTCCAACAAGCGATTTTCTCCTATGACATTGATTTGCATAATTCTCAAGCATTCCTCTTTTCAAGAATTAAATAGTTAATGATACCCTATGGAGGCTATTATTCCTATTAGTTGAGTTAATTGAACTTTTAATTTTTTTTCTTTATTGTTATTTTTTGTTCCCATCTTTTCCATAGTAAAAAATTATCCATATTCATATTAATTCATCAAATTTTAGTATCTATAAAATTATTTATCTTTATAGAAACCACTTTCTCAACCCTTTACCAAATTTCTAGGATATTTTCCTAAAATTTGACTAATCCTTATACTTATCATTAGAGACATCCCAAGACATATCTTTAGAAGAATCCCTAGGGATATTACTAATGTTTTCTCATTCTAGCTTCCAAATTATAACTTAACCACTAGTTTTTTTCCACCATAGTGACCCAAACATAACATACATTGATATTAAAGAATTTTGGAATAGTATTCAACACATTTTAAATATATTTTCCTGAGGACTATAATATTGTAATATCTTTGTAAACAAGGAAAAAAATATTATAACTTGGTGAAACATCCTCAATGTTTTATAAAATGATCTTCACATATAATACTCTTACATTAAACCATTATTAAAATCATGGTGAAAGGAAACACATGAAATGGTGAGCTCATATAATCAATAATAGTAAATAAAGGAGATGTGTAAGCATAATGTGAGTATAAGGGCATGAGAATATTATCATAACATTTGATGATCATACCAGGAATATCAATGATTATAACCTTATGTCCTGGCATAAAGATTGACAATTCTTATGAAATTATTCAAAAATAAATCAAAGATGATAATCCATAAGTGCATAACATAGTAAAATGTTATAGAATTGTGGAATATACATCATCTTATATCATTTGGAAAAATTATAAATAGAAATGGGTTTACTCATTGGGTTAAGGACATAAAAGAAAGCACTTGCATAAATTTATGGACATGCAACCAGGTCCACACATGTCATTATGTACATAAGAGATAGGTCCACACATAACATTGTGAATATGTAATAAACTTCAGATATAATATTGTGAACATGTGATTAGGTTCATAAAAAACATTGTGACCACAAAATAAGGTTCACTCATAATATTGTGAATATGTAATCAGGTTCACTAATAAAATATTACAATGTAATCAGGTTCATGAATTACATTGTTGATATGTATTCAGGTTTATTCATAACATTGTGAAAACATAATATGGTTCCCTCATAAAATTATGAAAATTTCATCATGGTCACACATAATATTGTGAACAAGTATTTAGGTTCACACATAACATTGTTAACACATAATAATGTTCACCCATAACATTGTGAACATGTAATTAGGTTCACACATAACATATATACTCATTATTTATCCATCATTACCCAATGAATTGGAGGGAGATATATGTCCCGCCCTTATCATAATGAATTCATACACCTTTGTTTCATAAGATCAAAAACATTGATCATATCATAACCCATTACATTAAATGAGTATAATAACAAATTAAACGTATCAAAACCTATGGAGAAGAGAAATGTTTTATAATCATTTAATCATAAAATATCCCTTGAAGGGAAGTAGTATTCAAAGGTGTTTTATTATTGTATAACCTATGGTAGAGAAACATGTTTATTAAAACACAAGACATATTAAACCCAAACAATTCATTTAATGGATAATAATGGTGTCCTTAGATCAAATCCAGATTAAATCTTAAACTATATCAAAGGATTTCAAGTTATACGATAATGGATTTTGAAAGTTAACTTGGATCAATTATTAATGAAAATAAACTTTCTTTGAACAAAAATTTTTAAGGCATACATTTTACCAAATCATTATACATGATAACAACATTGAAAATTTATAAAATTACCTTTAAAATTCATTTAATAAATTTTTTTAGGAAAACATCATTTCTTATATCCTTAGATATTGTTAAATCATAAAACATTTTGAAAATCTTTTCCATTGAAAAAAAAACATGATGAAATATAAAAGAAGCTATGGAAACAATTTTAATCAATTTTATGAAAGAAAAAATATATTATCATTTAAAAAAACAGAAAACATTTTTAGAGAAAAGGGTTTTTAAATAAAATAGAGTTCTGACCGAAGAGAAAAATAAGGAATGAATTTATTAAAAAACATTATCAAATATTTTAAGTAAAAAAGAGTGAAAAAATGGTAAAATTACATGAATATATCATGAATATCTATAGGAGAAAATAATTTCATATAATTCATGAGAGATGAATCATATAGTTTCATCAATTGAAGTATAATCATAAATAATCCTTATAAATGATGAGATCGTATAAATAAAATATTATATATTTTGAAACATTGAATCATAATATCCCTGAAAGAAAAACATTACATGAATCATATAATATCATTAAAATAAAGAGACTGATTATATTACTTTCAAATTGGGTAGTATATACACCTTGTCAAAGAATATAGGTTCATAACATAATATGTGTCTTAAGGAAGAATTTTTTTGACAAAATACATTACTGATTCAGTAATTATAGAAACCAAATCAAAGATATATTCTCAAATGGATACATAAATACCAATAATTTTATGTATAGGAATTATAAAATACATCCATGGGAAGTATACACACAACAAATAAAGAATAGGTGGTGAGTATGACAGGTGTCCCACATAAGTAAAGACTCAGACAAAAATCACTTACTACTTGAAAAAGTATTGAATATAATGGAATTAATTAAATTCATGATATAAAATTTCATAACCATATATATACATAACACAAAATAAATGTGTGGAGAATATGGAATAGTTATTTGAAAAATAAAATTTAGATTTGAAATCCTCTTACCTTAAGTATTGAATATCTTCGTACACATTCAAAAATCCTATATAATAAATATATGTTTATTATACTTCTAATAAAAACCAAAATAGTTTATATAATAACATATATTATTTCATGATTACTTTATGTTACCATTTTATTAACAAATCCATGTTAAAGTTACATTTTAGGAAATATCCCCTTGGTTTTTCACATATGATCTAACTTGTTATTTTTTGTCACTTTTCCTTGATCATGATTTCATTATCTATAGAATATTAAAAATGATTTAAATATCATATATATTCAGTATATATTTATTTATAGTAATCTAAAAATTATATAAATAGATAATGAGATACACCGTTCATGGAGATGGTAGGCTATACGTATGCATGAACGTTGTTTACGTTTTCCTGTTGTATTAAAGGTAAGAAAGAAAGTGTCATATATATATATATATATTATGATTATAGTAAAAATATAATTTCTTATATATCACATATTTTTATTTAACAAATCCTTAATACATCTTATGCAATGTGTGACTGAATCACATCACTTTTTGGAGGTCGTAGTCCACATGTCCACAAACGATGTTATCGTATTCTCAAAAAATGGAATGAATTTAGGAATGTGTTATATAATAAGTATAGAAGAATAAATAATTCTTAAATATCATATATAACATATAAAAATATAATTTACATCATTATTACCAACCATGGGATGTGGTAATGAAAGAACGAACCATATCGGTTAGCGAGAGAGTAGTCCGCTACACACACGAGCAACGATGATGAATCCCATTTGATGGATGTGTGTAAAAGATTAGGAAATAAACATAAAACAAAAAAAATATAAGTATATAAATGGTAATAATGTTATTTTATAATCAGGTAATAAAAATAATTTAAGGGGTTTATAAAAATAATAATACAAAAGTGCTCGTTTAAGAATTTTACGTCTTCTTCGGGTAACTCCTTTTGGTTTACACCAAAGGAAATCATTGGATTGAATTATGAAAATTTTGGCTACTATGTTTATATGAGTTAATTTTTAATATTATGTGAGGAAGTTATTGATGAACCAAATGGCATGAGAGGTGTGAATAAGTGGGGGGGATTGAGTGCCCATTTAAAGTAGAGGAGGTGTGTAATTCTTGTAAATACTAAAAGGTAAACACTATTGAGAGGTCTCCCTTACATAATGTACCTAATATAGTATAAAATGTTCTATAAAATAGGGTAAATTTTATAAATACGTATAGATAATGTATTTTTATATGTTTTAGGTCCTTATGGTATAGTTTAGTCCCTTGGTAAACTCATTTTTCTCTTAATCATTTTAATTAATTTTAACGATTATCACAAATATTTTGGGTAAAATATTAATTTAAATTTATTATATATAAAAAATTATTTAGAATAAAAAATTGAATACATTTCTCTAAATTAAAATTACCTAATTTTTAAAAATTAATTTAAAGTAATCCCATAGATATGACGAAACAACGAGTTTTTCAGGTGAAAATTCTGATAGCATGAAATGTTTTTATTTCCTATTTCAGTGTGATTTTGATTATAAATACCTGAATTGTATTTATATATGTATAATAGATATAAATATACTCTAAAATCAATTTAAAATATAGTTTTACTTTATAACTAAATTATATAAAAAAGTAGTTTTCAATTAAAATTCATTGTTTTTCAGTATTAATCAAAAAATGAAACTTCTGGGAAAAATACCAAAAATTCACCGAAAGTAAAAATTTATATTTCTATATAAAAATTATTTTTATTTTAAATAATAATTATTAGTGTCAAAAATTAATTTTAAAAAAGTCTCCCTTTAATAGTTTGTAAAACTACCTTTTAAAACAATAAAGTTTTTTATGATAAAAAACAGATTTGTTCTTATTTTATATGTACAAAACTTATTGGATGAATTTGAAAACATTTTTTTGAAATTATAATACATAAATATTATTAATTACTCTCAACAAGAGTTAAAAATTTAATATTTATATATAAAATTCCTTTTTGGTCAAAAATGTTTTTTTTCATAAAAATACTTCATTTAAATTCAATTTGTTTTTATTTTCATTTATAATTATATAATATCCAAAGAATAAATTTTATAAACATGTTTGACCCATAGATTTATAATTTATTTAATACTATTCATAGATTTAATTCAAATTTCTATGTGATAAATATAACAATATTTTAATAATAATATTATAGATCAATAAAACTTAGCCTTTCTTGTAACACAAGCTATCAAAGGAACTATGTATTTTGTGTAACATAGTCAAAACATAGTGTTTCAAGTACTGAAAGATAATAAAAGTGTTGTGTGTGGTGAAATCTAATCTTGGTGTTGTGCATAAATAAATCTTAACCTGGTATAACATGCAATGCAATCCATCAATAAATTTTAATTTATTAAAAAATTGTAATTAATGAAAAATCAGGGTGTTACATTAACATCAACTTTATTTAATAGGAATATAGTGTCCTTAACTCATGGTATTATGTTCTATTTCAACTCATTACAAGTTTCATAAATATTCTTCATCACCCAATGTATCTTGAACTTCACTTCTTCCCCACCAACTCTTAAACACAACACCATACTATGAATATCAATAAGTTCCTTTCCCATAGCCTGAAATAGTCTTCTTAGTATGTTTTGGGTTATGTACCATTAAATATCCATATTAAGCAGATCTAGCAGTATCTAGAACTTTTCTACATGACTATCATCATAACATATTCTGAGATAATGTGTCATTTTTGTATCCATATATTGAACCATAACACGAGTTGGATTAAACTATATCAATCCCAGGCTTCTGAATGTTATATATGACAATATGTTGACACTTTATCCTAAATCACATAACACACTAATAGGATCATTAGAATATATATAAACTATAAAAAAATAACAACTTGCATCATTTTTATTCTTTGTTAGGCTTCTCGATACCATAACCGAACATTCCCATTTCAATGATATAGTTCCTAATTCTTATCGAATCATTTTTTGACACCAATTACTTCATCATATCCATATAGGTGTAATTTTTTTCAATTTCCTTAGTAATATATTTTATTATGTGAATTTTTTAAGAATTTACTGACTTTTAATCATGAAATATTTCTTTCATTACTAACTAAAAAATGGTAGTGTTGGTCGATATAATGGTGGTTATTCCTATCCAATGAATTTATCAGCTTCTTTTCATTTTCTTCATTTCATTATTACACATATTTTATTCCTTATAATATGTGTTCTTAATTGTTTATTTTATATTTTATATCATATTCATAGGTTTGTTTCCCACTCCTCAAATTAATGGATTTCAGATCACCATGTCCTATAACTTTAGTGTAACATGGAAGAAATCACCTTTACATATCCTTTAGTTGATTAATAATCTGACTCACTTGGATTTCTAGATTCCTCATTTGCTCCATTTTTTTCATGAGTCAACTTTCAGTTTGTGGATGGCCATACCATGATCCATGAGGAATGTTGTAGAATATTTATATGGTGATCACGAGGATTAATTAACATGTCCCAGGGTCTTCTCCAGGTAGTGAACTTGACTCATATGTGTTTTCCCTTGGTGCTAAGGTTAAAACCCATATTTCTTCTATTGATACAATTATCCTTGATGAATTACTTATCCTAGGTAATGTTATTAGGGTTTTATTTGCCCAATAATTACACTTAATTTATATTATTAAAATCTAAATATTTAATTTCTTCATAATATATAACTTAGTAATGTTTATTTTCCATTATCACAAATATATCCTTTTCAACATTTCATTTATTTGTGAGGAAACCAAGATATTTTTTGTCATGGTCACTCATTGAATGTTTCACCCTTCTAAATTCCACTGAAAATTATTTCTGTGAATTTCATCGAATAATATGTTTCTCTCTTATGGAGAATTTCTCAAGATAGAAAATCATGCGGTAGCATCTACAAAAGAATGATTGACTTGTGATAACACCTTATAAAATTTTTGAATGAGTGACCATATTTTAATTCCATGATGAGGAAATGAGATAATTAGACCCTAAAACCATTCCCATGAACTACATAATGGTTCATCATTTAATTGTAAAAAATCAAAACAATTACCCATAAATCCATTGATTTTGAGGGTATAATAGAAAAAAACTACATCATTAACTTCCTTACTAGATCCGATGATGTATTTATTGAGTCAAGGGGTTGATTATGAATCCATTCACATGATATTCCATTATTTAACAGTATAAAGAGGAATAATATTACAACCTAACTTATGATTTTTTTTTGAATTTGAATGTGTAAGATAAATCTAAGGGACACCCAATTTAAAAATTGGTGCTTTCATGTGGTTGGTTATAGAATTTAATGGAATGTGTAACCATTTGTTTGATTTTAAACCTAATATAAATTTTTTGATAAGTAATTGGTGATATGAGTATACTTGTATTGAACCCCATGTTTAAGGGAATTCTATATTTAATTAATGCATTAACAACTGGGATCCTTCCTTCGAACTTCTAGTGTGCTACATGTGATGATCCTTGGCTAGCATATTATCTTAGTTATATTATAACAAGAATGAACTCATCATATATATTTTGATTATATATTATAATATTCTTTTTAATCTAAGGAATAAAATTTATGTCTCCTTACTTTTTCCCTTAGTTGAATATTTGAGCAATGAAGTGGTTCCAATTTCTATAAAAAAAGACCATGGGAAAAATCATGAAAAATAGAATTGTTTTCACAAAATTTATTAAATTTATAAATACTTTTAGTCACTATTCCACAACCATGGTTCCAGTCCTGAAATCACCAAAATGCATCATTATTTCTCTCAAGGAAATCGAAGTGTAAATCTATAATCTCTAACAAATAGTAACTAGTTTTAAAATGTAATTATATTGAGGTCGAGGTTGATCTACATAGAACATGTAGAAAGTTTTTATAACATTTATGGATTATTAATGAATAATAGATGAATGAAATTAGTTTATGATGAATGATATTAATGTACTGAGAAATATAAATCTAGATTCATGTACATAATTACTCTATATTATTGTGTATTTTAAAATATATATTTTTATAATTATACATATTGTATCCTTATGTTAGAGAGATCACTATATAAATTATAGAAACCCCTTTACCCTAATAGATACTCAATTTAATTTATTGAAAGGTGTTCAAAAAAATATTTAGTCATAGTTACCCCAAAATCATGTCTTTTTTTGTGTAATGAGAGGGATAACTAGTTGTTGTATTTAAAGGAGCATACCCTTCCTTCATATAATTAGCCATACTAGAGAGATAATGGTAAAATTAAAATTAAATGAATAAGATAAACAACTCATTATAGATTTTAAATAAATAATCTCACCATAAAAATTGTATATTCCATTTACACTACTTTTTTTATACTGAGCATTTACTCAATCATGCTAGTCCTGAGAGAAAGGATATGGAAAATAACCTAGTATTGTAGTAGCACTCTATAATAGCAGGCACAGAAGGTCCAAGATCCTATATCCTCTAGGGATTAGTAAATCCTTTGGACAATTCCCTTTAAGTTTGTTTTAAAGTAGTAGCTATTCTATTACCACTTTGTATTGAAAAAATTCATATCTCCCTCTTCAATATTATGAAATTTGAATTATGCAGCATCTGTGTAAATATTCTTAGAATAGTTGAGAATTATTCGGGTCTTCCTTGTATTTTTGAAACTCTCTATATCCTATAGTGTTATGTTCCATCCCATGAACATGATTATTTTATAATTCCTCTTTGAATATAGAAATACCACCTGAATGGCCTGAATACATCCAGATTTTGAGATTGGTAGGTAAGAAGATCCCTGGGTGTGGGAGAATTCATTATGGAATAGATACTTCTTTCCATGAATGGCATATGACCTATCCCAATTTCCATGGATGTATCCACACATTATTACTCATTTTCAAGAAACTATTGACTTCAATCCTTCCATGGACTATGTGAAACCCAATGGTGAAGTAGTTTCTCATATAAAATTATCCTTACATGGATACAGTGTAGAAATTGGACCAAGGCCACAACCGCTTCTTACCCCTAAATTCTTCAATTCTTAAAATTTTCACCCATACATGTCCTAGAAAAAATCTAACACTTTATACCTTTATGATTCTTGTTATTAACATCCGACCATGTTCAAAGAATAATCTACTACACTACATCCCCACCATATCCCTTTTAGGCTAGAAGAATCCACAACATAATTATTTTGATGAAAAAGAAACCCATTCTATTAAATTTTGGTATAATACTACCATAATATAGTAGTAGGGACACAACAAAGATCCATCTTCATTGGTGTAGATTCACATGTTCACTATTCCACATGGTCATAACTGTGTCATAGTAGAAATCAAATCTCTTATAGCGGTGAGGCTTCTATCATGGTCGACCATGGAAGATTTATGGGATAGCTACTATGATCTATGGTACATCACGATGATGTGTTCATCCAAGGAGAATTATTCATAGGATAGGGTGAAACAAAATTGGGTTAGTAAGTGCACAATATCCGGATTAAATATCACATCCCAGATTTAAATTTTATTCTATCAAAATCCATTATATATATGATCTACTTACCGTAGAAATTAATTAATTCAGATGGGGACCAGAGGACCCCTGATGATACTAGTTCCACCATATGTTTTTGAGTCCTTCCTCCATCCATATAATGGATATTTATCTCATGAACCTATGTGATCCTATTCCTATGCCTATGCCTTGGATGGGCCTTTCTCCATGTACGCATGTCGCCACCTCACCCTATGATTGGTTTGGACAGCTTCCCTTCTTAGGCTAATAATTTGAATGATTACCTTGGTTGGGGTATGGATATTGATATACAATTTTTATTACTATTTCCCCAATTACCTTTTCCCTTTCAACTTAAATGTCACACATAATATACATTAGAAAAACATAACATAGTAAAAAAAGTTTTTTCTTTTTTTTCTTTTTAATATATTTCATTATAAAGTACCAAATATGGAAGAATAATATAATTATTGTTAATATGGGTATGAATTGTTAAAATTTATTTAATGTAACAGATTAATGTATAAAAAATTATTTTTAATGTAAAATCACCAGTTTCCATGAAAAATGATTCAACATCCGCTTATTTCAATAATTTTGGGGATCAAAGATAGAATTTTTATAATAATTTAAATAAATAATATAACCATTCAATTACACACAAAATATTTTATTTCTTATTAACTTATTATAATATTATTACTTAGGTTCCCAATGTCATACATGATAGAGTTTTATAACATTTTTCATGTAGGCTATTTAGTCGGCCCAAAAATAAAAACACTATATCCTGCTGAGAGAGTATCGTTAAGTATTTTTACAAAATTTTTACAAAAAAAAAGTTATATTTTTATATTTTTTTATTCATGTTTTGTGTAGCTTGGATAATGAATGAAAATAATGATAAAAAATGTAAATTGTTACTTTGTGGAGAAGGTAATCCGGACAGAGCACATATAAGGTTAATTTATTTTACTATGGAGACAAAATTCTATATATAATGGTTATCTAATTAATTTAATGACCCTAAAGTATAGAAATGAAACTAAATTCATTATATTACTTTTTTTTGGGTAGGTTTTTAAGATAAATATTAAGAATAAAATATTGATAAGTAGTTATTACTTATATTGGAGTCTCAATATTCTCTTAGATATCTCCTTGGAAATGAGGGCCATAGGATATAATCGATAGATAAGGGGATTAAGGATCAGATAAGTGTATTTTTTAGAATTATTTTTGGTATTTTATCAGAAAAATTAGAATCATAAGAGTAACATTGAAAGGATTTATGTTATCCCCTTTTATAAGTTAAGGAAATTCTACCATTTAAATACCATTTAATTTCTCAATGATATAATTATAATATTCAAGGTTAAGTGACTCAAAAATTTTCAATAATGAATTTTGGGGTTATATGGGGTTGCTACTTCCTCAATAAATAATTCCCAATCATTTTAAAAACTTTTTAGTACTTTTCCTATATATATATATATATATATATTTTCTATTTTTTTAGTTTGGTAATGAGATTTTAACTAAGTAGTTTATACTTTAACAAAATAAAAGGTAAACCATATTAACAAATATTTATATTCCAAATATAAATTTAATATCCATTAAAAATCATTAATTTCACAAATAATGGATATATAAATTTTATATAAAACCATTTATATATTGAAAAAATGTATTATTTGTAGAAAAATGATATTTTTACAATTAAGTGTTCCTAATCATATTTAGACTTAATAAATAAATAATGAATAATAATTTATTTATATATAGTTTTAAACACAATATTTTCATCCTTAATTATAAATTGTAATTTTTTATTATATAAATATTATGCAATGATAAGAAAACAATTCTTGAAAACAATATTTTATTCCAACAACACAGTTTTTAACTTTTATGATAAAATCATACTTATATTGAAAAATGAAATATAATTTATTATAAAATATGATCATATTGATCTAAAATATGAAATCCAGTTTGTTATATTTAATTTATAAAAATAATGAAAAATAATTTTTAATATATTTGAATAAAATAGTTTTTAAGGTAAGTATTACGTTAATTAACAAAAAAATTAATATGGGATTTATTAATAAACGATATTAATTTTAAATAATTTTATTTACTATAAAAATATAATTAATATATAATAGGTTTCAAAAACATTTAATATATTTTCATTTTTTAATAATGTCATAAAATTTATGGTTTTTTAAAATCAATATTTTCTCTATTCCCCTAAAAATCAACTATTTTTGAACTATAAAAAAATATTAATCTAATTTTGATATGATAAAACCTAAAATAAAATAAATTTATAAAAATTAATATATGAAATTTTAGAATTAAAATATTAAATAAAATTATAAAATATAATTCAAACCAGCTTTTATAGGAAAAGTAATTTTGAAAGTATTAAAAATTCATATTATTATGATTGATCAATTACTAATAGAATTATTGATAATATATTATTAATATAAAATTATCATCATTCAAATTAAATAATTCCTTATTGAAAAATATTTAGTTTCTTAAGATAAAGTCCATAAAAATAATTTTTTATAAAAAATCAATTTTTATTACAAAGTGATATTATTAAATATTTATCTACACTAAAAATAATTATATAAATTTATACGTATATTCCGTAAAGTTTTTGCCTCTATTTACGTCAAAAAATAGTGTATACATTATAAATTTCATATATTATTCCATGCTTTATTTTTGTTTGGAATTGCATGTGAAGTAATATATTCAACAAATTTTTTTTTAAAGGGAAATGTAATTTAAAATCAGGGTGTCATATAAGGATCTGATGATTTTTTTGGAATTTTTCAATTTGACATAGTATTTATAAAAATACTAAATATTTATTATTCTAATTTAGCATTTAATATTTTTCACAACTGATGAATTAAAATGATCTTACTCGTTTATACATGAATACATAATTAATGAATTTATATGTTTTAAATCTCTTATAATTATTTTATATGCCACATTATGATATTTGATGTATAATGTATTACGGTCATAAAAAGGGGGATATTTTTTTAAATAGCCTCCACATCCATCTGTTTTATTTATAAAAAACTAAGACACATAACCATTAACACACATTTATATTATTTCAATTTTTCATTGATATATTGTTTAGCACACCTTTTAAATTATGGAACAAATCAATAAAAATAGTATTAAACTATGTATTTAGTATAATTTTAACTAAAACTAAAAATTAAAAACACTATATAATTTACCTATCATAATAAGTATGCTAAAAAAATAAAATTTATATTTATGAAGAAGATAGATTAATTTTTTTTTCTTTTACATCTAACAGATAGTTCACATAAACTCCTTATATATTCACATTTTGTATTTTAGTAATCACTATATACTATTTATAATATATATGTAAATACACAAACATTACATACATGGAAATAAATTTTTTTTGTAGACTACTTAATACATGACACAAATAGAAACTCAAAGACCATATTAGTTTTGTGTCTTTGGAAACTCAGAACATAATATTCTAATCATGGTGAAAGTTCTTCAACATCTCCCATAAAGATCTTCCCATTTGTTTCCTAACTAAAACCTTTATTGATATCTTAGGTAAAAGAAACTTATAAAAGGGTGGTCTCAAATTCTCAGTAAGGGTAAACATGTAAAAAATAAAACAAACAATAAACATTTGAACATAAAAACATGAACATAAATTTTATACATCATAATCTTGAGTCTTAAAATAGTATGTAAGTCATGGATTATAAAAGAACATTAACCATGATATAATAACATTTGAATAAAACATGTAATTGTGGAAAAATAATGATCACATAATATTATTTCCATAGTAGCTAAGGCATTGCTTCCAAGACCATCATAGTGGACACAATCCATTACTAAAATGGGTTTACTTGTCGTTCCATCTATGTATTACTAATTAAAATTTAATTTCTATTTCAGTAATATCAATATCATGAGATATAATTTATTACCCAATGAATTGGAGGGAGATATAGGTCCTACAAATATCATAATGAAACCAATCTTACAAGTTCCATAATAACATAAAAACATTTACCATAGTATAACCCATGCAATAAAATGGGTTTATTAAACATCATTTCATCCTAACATATATTAAACAAATGTATTTCCTAAATAACATTCCACCATTATCAATATAAAATCATTGAAGTAACAGGGAAAAAAATATAACCCAATTTAAATAGTGACATCTTAGATGGAAAATTATTTTGAGAAAACACATGAAATTAAATCCTGAGGAAAATATCACTTCTTTTTTTCAACAACATTTTATTTTCTCAAAAGGACTCTCAATTTAAAAGAAAATAATTTCGTTGAAAACAATATTGAAATCTTGTATAGGATGCTTCATGGAAATAAGATTTCAGGAATCTTTAAAAACCCATTCATTCTATATAAGTTAAAAAATTGTTCTTCTCATAATTCTACTGGAAAGGTAAAAATGTTCCTCGTACTGAGAACAAAAAATATTCTATTCATATCATTTAGTAAAAATTCAACAATGGGTAAAATTTATTTTGAAAAATTATATAAGTATATACAGAGAATTTTTAAATACATATTTTGGAAACATGGATGTGGATGATTAATATACCCCAGTAAATACTTACGAATAATAAATCTTGAATAAAAAAGTGATTTGCAAATTTATCCCTTATCTTAGGTCTAATTTCTTTTGTATGAGTATGAAACTCCTGTATAATGGGTTTAAATATATTATTAACTTTTACATTTATGATATCATTTATGATTAACTTATAACTTTATATTACCTGTTCATTTGTCAGTTCCATGTTAAAGAAACGTTTGGGGTAACAATCACTTTATTTATTGTACATGTTTTGAATTTTTATTCTTGATATTAATTATATCAATATTTAAATACTTCTATAATGTAAAACATAATTTATAAATCATATATATTAATTATATATTTATAAATATATAATAGATAGATTAATGATATGGAATACACCGTTCATTAAGACGTAGGTCATTCGTACACATGAAAGTTGTTTTCGTTTTCTTATTGAATTGAATGGAATTAATTAAATGAAATATATATATATATATATACGTATACCCAAAAGCATTATTATGTCTTATATTTCAATAATTTTATTATATATACTTTATTATCATTCTGGAATGCTTAACATAGATAATTAATCTCATCGCATCGTGGAGACGGTAAGCCGAATGAACGCACGAGCGGCGATATCGTTCCCATAAATATTGAATGGTATAAAATTAGATCATGTATAATATATAATAATTATTTTAATGTTATAATAATATTATAAAGTTATTATTTCCACCATTATACCCATCCAGGTAAGGTGGTGGTGAAAAACATATTACACCATGATGTGGAGACGGTAAGCCGTATGCATGCACGCATGATGATTTTATTTTTCATAGGATGGAAAAAAGGTGAAATAGGGTTGTTTAATTTTTATAATTACATATCTGTATATTTTTGAAAATAATTTTATTACTTTATAATTAAGAAAAATAATAATACATTATTGAAGAAGAAATAAATTTGAATGAATCGGTAGAATAGATTACCTCTTCCTCTATGTGCCTCCTTTAAATTTCATATTAGGGCACTAGAGATAGAATTTGGAGAAAAACAACCTCTAGAATGTTACTCGAGAAGTTTCAAAGAGAAATGGTAAGGTTTTGGACAAGATTGAATGCTCAAAATAGAGTAAATAGAAGAGGGAGGAGGTTCCCTTTTATAAGAAAGGAGAGGGGCACTTTAAGAAATTATCAAAATATAAATTTATTATAAAATAATTTTCAGTTTCAAATGTTTTCAAACTCATTTAATTAGAAAATAAGATTTTTTTTAAATAATCTCAACCAATAGGTTTTAGAGAATTTTAGGTGTCAAATATAACCTTATTATTTAGCATTAACCCTTAGTTAACTAATTCAACTCTTACCATGTCTTCTTGTTTATTCATACTATATGGTTAATATAAGTACTATAAAATTAAACTAGATCCTAAATTGGTTCATTAATGAAATTTTATACATTATATACATAATTTGATGGAATTTTAGATTTTTAATACTATTATATTGTTTAATAAAATAATAATTGTTTTAAAAACCCAAATATGTCAATTTTCATACTATTCATATCATGGATTTTTAAAAATCCCTAACAACTTTATTATTTCAAAATAAACTTAATCAATTTAAATATAACAAGTCATACTAATCTATAAAATTCGTTAATGGCATAAAAGGGTTCAAAGTACAATTATATTAATATTTATAATCTCATTTATTTAAATCATTCATTAATAATGTAATCACTACATCATCATTATGTCATAAATAAATTTATTTATTTGGTGTCTAATGTTTATAAATAAAATATGATGATGCAGGAAATCCTTTAATATTACTATTAATATATATATACATATATATTTTTTATAGAAACCAATATTAAAATCGATTTTGTAAAAGATATATGTTTAGGTTATAATTATATTTACTTTAAATTAATTCATATAAAATGTCATTTTGACATCCAACATGGGGTCCCATAATCGACCCAAGGATTCCCATTTTTGGAAATATCTCAACCAATAGGATTAGGACATGTGTTAGAGAAGTTTAATATTATTATAATATTATTATTTTTACACTTATTTAC
Organism: Viscum album; assembly: GCA_963277665.1. Lineage (NCBI taxonomy): Eukaryota > Viridiplantae > Streptophyta > Magnoliopsida > Santalales > Viscaceae > Viscum > Viscum album. Next base: position 696,727,301 of record OY728157.1, read on the forward strand.
TAGATTTACCCTTTAACCATGGTAAATAAAATAATTTATGAAGTTACTATTCATAATGTCTAAAAATAAAAGATAATTATTTACACAATTTGAACCTTATGATTCCAAATATAGAATCCATTTTTCAAAATATAAAACACACATGTTTTGGTAATTAATTTAAATTTAATTCCCACTGCCAAAAGTAGAAAGTGGGTTATAAAGCAGTAATAACTATCAAAAATTGACATGTGTTTTTACAAAAATTAAAAGTGAAATTACATCCAATAGACAAAATTTTATTAAAAATTGAAAACTTATTCTAATTAAACTTTATAAAATATTATAAATGTAATCTAAATATATAAATAAATTATATGAAAATGCATTTTGAATAAAAATGCAGTATTTTTCACTATTCATTAAGATTAGATTTTTTTCAAAAATATTACAAATATTACACAAAATTAAAATTTTATGTCTCCTTTTCAAATAAGAGGTTTATTTTCCCAAATTTTACTCATAAAAGAGTCAAATACTAGATTTAAAATGGGTTCTCAATCAAAAGGTGGTAAAACGACATTTTTGAAAAATACATTTTTTATCCGAAGAATTAATTTTGTTCATATGCTATGTTCTAGAAAATATGTAATATTATTTCTAATGTTATATAAAATAAAAAATTTGGTTAATAATACTCGTAATGGCCAGTTTATATCAATTAAATAATAATATTCTAATAATATATTATTGTTCTGTGAAACTCGATATCGTGTACAATGAAAGTTATCAAGAAAGGTCACTCTTGCATGTAACGCAAGCCATGTAAGTGTTGTGTGAAGTGAAATATTTTTTTTATGTTTTGTATAACATATTCCAAATTTATTTCATTTATATATTGAAAACAATCTATACTTAGTGTTGTAAGATATAAATTATATCAAAAGAACTTGAAATTCTGAACAACATAAGCCAAGAATCGTGTTACGTATACTGTAAGCTAATACAGTGTTGAGTATAACACAAGAAAATCCTGGTCTAGTGTAAAAAACAATACATTAAGGAAATTAAAAATAATATATCTCATAAAATAGTAGGGAGTTACATTCTACCCCCATTAAAATTAATTTTTCCCTCGAAATTTGTTGGGGGTTATAAATGGTTTTCTACATGAAAGTTTCTTTCATGGAAACCCACAACGTAAAAAGGGTTACTAAAACATCATTTTAAAAATTAAATTTTGAAATATAATTGTCACCCAATGTAACTCATCACTGGTTTTCCACATATGAGAATTTAGATGGTAAGTGAAAACATCGATATGGAAGAGAAATCTAACCATCATGTTCTGATTGATAGTGATAGAGAATAAGGTTTGGATAAAGTTAACTAAAATAAATACATAAATATGCGATGATTTAAGGGACCATAAGATTCCTTAGATAAGCAAGTACTAGGATATCATTTTTTGGTTTCAAGATATTTTTCCTAATGTTGATGAATTTTTACCAGAGAAGAAATATTTAGATGATTTCAGTACAATATCGCCATTGTTCCTTTCCTAAAAAGATTCTAATTCATCTCTTATTTAAAAAATTAAGTTTAATTTTTCATTCTTGAAGTGTTAGTAGATAATGTGATAGAATGATAGGTCATTCCATATGTCTCGAAAAAAGGTTTGAACATGTTATCAAATAGGTCAATGTCCACCTATAGTAATATAATATAAAAAAATCAATTAGAATATAACTTATACAATCCCTATGAAAACTAAAAATACAAAAAAATAGAAATATGTAAAGAAAATCCACTTAACATTTGTCTTCCATAACTCATTTGAAAATTATTGGTTGACATATTCGAAACATGTGAATACCTTATTCATGTATCCTCTTGAAACATGGTAATGACATGAATTACCATAGAACCTTATAGAAAACATATACTCGATCAAAACTAACCTTTTCTACACACCCAAAATTCAAAAAATTCAATATACTCAAACCATGATATCACATTTTCATTATATTATTCTTGAGGTCATTTGTACTATCAAACACCTCATTATCTTCTTATCCGATCATTATTGACATATCGTGTGTTTTCCAAAAATATCTAAATAACTTTTTAAGGTTACCAGTAACATTCAACATATACATTCCAATAAATAAGAAAAAAATAGTGTAATAACTGTTAGATGTTTCTTTATTTCATAGTACTATACATTATTCTTGATAAACATACAATCATTCCACTATCTTATTAAACCATTGATCGCGATTCATTATTCTATTCATCAACACTTATTTCATCTCATATATCATTTATAGTCTCTTCACTTTCAACAACATAAATAAAACCCATACAACCATGTTGATTCTCTTCATGATATTTTCCCTTAGGGCATCAATTTTCATAATGCCTGTACATTTCACATTTAAAACATTCAACCATTATTGACGTCTTAGCGGTACCATTATCCTTGTCCATTTGTTAACATAACATTTTCCCTTGCAATTACTGTATTTCTTTCCTCATTTTCCACACCCAAAGAATCTTCCAGTTCATTTGAAACATTCTCCTTGATGCCCTTTCCCACATGATTCTCAAGAGGAAAATTGAATTTTTATTCCTTTAAAATCACTATGAAACTCCAACTTTCTTTTATTAGCTGTTACAGGAAACTCACCTATGTAGATATTATTGATCATATTATGACATTTATGATTTGGAATAATAATGATGTTTCTCCTTACAACTCCAATTTCATTTGGATTCACATGAGGAATATCATTCTATTTTCTATCCTTTTCTCCATTAACACGAATCCTCCTATTTCCAACAATTTTCTAGAACCCGAAAAGAATAGTGTGAGAGGTGAAAATCATACTAGAAAAAATATAAGCAAGGGGGAGTACATTAAAACTCTAATATCATTAGTTTAATCCTAGGATATTCATGATCATTACCATAGTTCTAGGATACTAACATCTAGTTAGACTTACCCTTAGGGACATCCCTATACCTACCTTATAAATATATATAGGGATCTCAATAATGTTTTTGCGTCCTAGATTCCAAAGGTTAACTAAACCTTCACTATAATACCTACTATAAAGGCCCAATATTGTGATACTTGGACATTAAATTTATTTTGTGGAATACTTAATACATGACAGATATAGGTTCCCAAAGAACACATTAGTTTAGTGTATTTGGAAACTCAGAACATAATCTTCTAATCATGGTGAAAGATCTTCAACATCTCTCATAAAGATCTTCCACTTTTTTTCTTAAATAATACCTTTATTTATATCATGGAAAAAATAAACATTTAAAATGGGGAGCTTAAATGCTCAGTAATGGTAAATAATGAGAACATAAAAAAACCATAAACATGTGAACATAAAAACATGAACATAAAGTTTAAACATCAAAATATAGAGTCATAATGTAATAAATAAGTAATGGATCATAAAGAAACATTAACCATGATATAATAACATTGTAATAAAACATATAATTGTGGAAAACAAATGATAAAATAATATTATTTCCATAGTAACCGAGGCATTTCTTCCAAGACCATCATAGTGGACAAAGTCCATTACTGAACTGAGTTTACTTGCTGTTACAGCCATGTATTATTGAACCAGATTTACTTTTCATTTCATTCATGTCTATATCATGAGATATAAATATTTACTCAATGAATTGGAGGGAGATATAGGTCCCACCCATCTCATAATAAAACCGTTCTTACATGTTCCCCAAAACAGAAAAACATTACCATATCATAACACATGCAATAAAATGGGTTTCTTAAACATCATTCCACCATAACATATCTTAAACAAATGGATTTCCTAAATAAAATTCCATCATAAAAAAAATAAAATCATGGTAATAACATGGATATAAATATAACCCTATTCAAAGAGTGACATCTTATATGGAAAATAATTTTGAAAAAACACTTGAAATTAATTCCAGATAAAAATATCCTTTATTTTTTCAATTTTTTTTTTATTTTCTCAAATTTCCATGAAATTTAAAAGAAAATAATTTAGTTGAAAGTAATCTTGAAATCCTGTAGAGAAAGATTCAAGGAAATAATATTTCTTGAAATAGTAAAAATATATTCATGTCATATAAGTTAATAAACATTCTTCTCGTACTTTTTCTAGAAAGGTCAAAAAGTACCTCGTACCCAGAACAAAAAAAGATTCCATTCATACCGTTTAGTAAAAACTCACCAATGGGTAAAATTGAATTTAAATAATTATAGAACAATATAAATAATATTTTGAAATATATATTTTTGAAACAAGGATGTCGATGATAAATATATCCCAGTAAATACTTATGAATAAACAATCTCGGATAAAAATGATATTTGCAATGTTATCCCTTAACTTAGGTGGAATTTCTTTCATATGCATCTGAAACTCTAATATAGTGGGTTTAAATATATTTTTAACCTATATCAGAACAATAATAATATTTATGATATCACATATTATTTTCTTACAACTTGATATTACCTGTTTATTTATCAATTCCATGTTAAAACAACGGTTGGGTAATAATCGTTTTATTTATCATATATGTTTTGAATTGTTATTCATGATATTAATTATATCATAATTTACTTAATTCCATAATTTAAAACATAATTTATATATCATATATATTCAGTATATATAAGCATATAATATTAATGAAATGGAATACAACGTTCATAGAGACGGTAGGTTGTACGTATGCAAAAACGTTGTTTTTGTTTTCTTATTGAATTGAATGGAAGTAAGTAAATGATATATATATATATAAATAGAAACATAAATATAGTATTATAATTAAGTCATATATTTCAATATTATTTTTTATATATGATTTATAATCATTATTGAATGGTTAACGTGGAGAATTAATCTCATCGCGTTGTGGAGACGGTAAGCCATACATATGCACAAGTGACTATATCGTTCCCATAATTATTGAACAGTATTGAATTGGTTGGTGTATAATATATCAGAATTATAATCATGTTTTAATAATCATATATTGTCATTATTTACACCATTATACCCTTCCAAGTAAGGTGGTGTGGAAAAACAGATTACACCACGTCATGGAGATAGTATTCCTTATTTACACACATGTGGTGATTTTGTTTTTCGTAGGACAGATAGAAGGTGAAATAGGGTTGTTTCATATTTATAATAACATATCATTATATGATTTATACTGATATTATTACTTTATAGTGAAACAACTAAACAAGGGTAAGTACAGGAAGAATGAAATTTGAAATAATCAGTTGAAGAGATTACCACTTTCTTCGATATGCCACCTTTTAAATTTCCTCTTAGGGCACTAGAGATGCTCTTTTGAGAAGACCAGAACCTCTAGAATGTAACTAGGTAAGTTGAGAAGAGAAATTAGAATTGTTTTGATTAGATTTATGGCTCAAAATTTAGTGAATAGGAGAGGGAGGAGGTTCCCTTTTATAATAGAGGAGAGGGGTATATTAGGAAAATCTTACAATATTAATTTATTATAAAATTATTTTCGGATTCAAAAGGTCCAAAAATAATTTAATTCAAATATTAGATGAGTATTTTTCTAAATCTTCTCAACTGATTGGTTTCATACACGTTTAGCTGTCAAATTTAACCTTATCTTTTAGCTCTAACCCTTATTTAACTAATTCAACTCTTACCTTCTATTCCTGTATATTCATACTATATGGTTAATATAGTTACTATAAATTGAAAATAAAACCACAAGTTTTTAATTAATGAAATGTTAAATTTTATATTTGTAATTTGGACAAGTTTTATATTTTTAGGACTATTATATCATTCAATAAAATAGTGTTTGTTTAAAAAACCCATTTATGTCAATTTTTATACTATTAATATCATGACTTTTTTAAAATCCGTAAAAACTTTATTAATTAAAAAAACATCATTAATTCTTAGATAAAAATTCACAATAATCCATAAAATATATATGTGGAATAAAAAGGTTCAATGAATTTTTTTAATATTTATAATCACATTTATTTATATTAGTCATTAATAAGGTAATCACTACATCATCATTGTGTCATAGATAAATTTATCTGTTTGGTGTCTAAAAATAATAAATAAAATAAAATTATGTAGGAAATATTTTTATATTTATAATTAATATATATAGACATATAGATCAGTTATATAACCCTATATTAAAATTGATTTAGTAAAAGACATATGTTTATGCTATAATTATCTTGACTTTAGATTAATTCTTATAAAATGTCATTTTTACGTCCAAGTGAATTCATAAGGTCCAAAAATCTACACAAGGATGGATATGGTTGGAAATATATGATCAACTAGGATTATAACATGTGTTAGGGTAGTTTAATATTATTTTAATACTATTTTTTACCGTAATTTAACAGATTTACCCTTTAATGATGGTAAATAAAAAAATTACTAAAGTTACTATTCACAATGTCAAAAAATAAAAGGCAACTATTTAAAAAATTTAACCTTATGATTCCAAATATGGAATCCATTTTTATAAATTAAAAAAACATATGTTTTAGTAAATAATTTAAAATTAATTTCTGTTGTCAAAACCAAAATGTCTGTTCTTAAGAATTAATAACTATCAAAATATTGACTTGTGTTTTGGTCCAATTTAAAAGATAAATTACTTCCAATTACCAAAATTAGATTAAATGTTAAAAAAATAATCCAATTAAACTTTAAAACCAATTAAAAATATAATCTAACTATATAAATAAATTAGATGATAAGGCAGTTTTGAACTAAAATGCACTATTTTTCACTATTCATTAAAATATGAATTTTATCAGAAAAATACCAGAAATTCAAAAAAAGTAAATTTTTTTTCTATTCTAAATAATAAGTTTGTTTTTTAAATTTTAATTTATAAAAGTATCAAAAACTATATTTAAAATGGTTTCTCCATCAAAAGGTGGCAAAACTGCAATTTTTGAAAAATACTTCTTTTATTTGAAAAATTGATTTTCTTCTTTTACCATATTTTATAATATGTGTATTATGAATGATAATGTTATCTAAAATTCAAATTTTGGTTAATAATATTCCTAAAGTTTAGTTTATATCCCACTGAATAGTAATATTTTAATAATATATCGTTGTTTTGGGAAACTCAGTATCACATGAAATTCAAGCTATCGAGGAAGGTTTCTCTTACATGTAATAGAAGCCAAGTCTGTGTTGTGTGTAGTAAAAGCTTCCTTTAGGGCTGTGTATAACATAATCCAAACTTATTTCATTTATACATTTAAAAAAAACTATACTCCACGTTTTGTGAAATGAATTCTATCAAAATAACTTGAAATTGTTTGCAGCATAAGCCAAGAATAATGTTGCGTATATTGGAAGCTAATATAGTGTTGCATATAGTGAAAGATAATCTTGGTATCATGCACAACATAAGAAATAAAATAAATTTAAATGAATCTGTATCATAAAATCTCAGGGTGTTCAATATATTCTTAATTCACGAATAATAGATGACACATATTTGGTATTTAGTACAAATAAATACCATACACCAACATTTTATTATGAGATTTTCATCAATGATTTCATCCTGATTATTGATTAATTTTTTAATAACAAATAACTATATTATATAACTATTAAATAAATAATTATTTAATAAATTCTGATATTGTCAATAAATAATATATTTATGTGATAAGCTTATGGATATTGGATATAATTTATCATTTGTCAAAAATCTTCAAAAAACAAAAATTAATGATTATAAAATTAAAATTGAAGAAAAAATCCCAAGAACTCAACTATGAAATTTATAAGTTCAATAACTAAAATCAAGATGATCTACTTCAAGATATATGTTTTTTTATTCCTAATAAAACAATCATTTACTTTGATCTTAATTCCTTTTATCCTATAAAATTTATTATTTCTGATTTATCGTAATATATGTTAAAAAGAAAACAGAAGACCTCTCTTTTATAACCTACCATAGTTACAATAATTGATCATTTTACCATAGAATCCTTGGAAAAATAAAATAATTCTTTGAAAGTGATTAATTATTTTACTTATTGTTGGACATAAAACTTGATAAAAAGGTAAAATCTCAATGGTGAGATTGAAATAAAAGAGAAAATTAAAAAATAATATATATTTTTTAAATAAGACTGAAAAAATTGAAATGAATATTATGTTCCTTTAAAAGTTTAAAATAACTCTCAAAGTGTATCCTAGTTTATGAGACGTCTATTAAATATTTGCATCAATAACCCACAAATTTATTATCATTTTCATCGCTAAGGTGGTGATTTAGAGATTATCATGTTCGTGGGACCACATATTACATATATTCCCTATTTAGCCAGACACTCTCTAGGTTTCCACAAACTCATTATAGGACCACCCATTTTAGGAAATTAGTTTCTTGGAACTACTTATAAATACCTCACAACTACCTTAGAATAGATATTGAAAAATGATGGAAATATTACTTGACGTGAGACTTATCCATTTATAGAACACAGAAAATATCTACATATCTATTAATAAAGTAGTATAAGGTTAATAATAAGTTAAAAATAAGCCTAATTAAATAGTGAAGGAGTCACTAGGGACCCATCATGATAAAGTGACCAATTGGGACCCATTGTTAATGAGAGGCCTCCATGACCCCCTTTAAAAACATGGGATCCTTTATGAATGAATAAAACCTATGTAAATGGGGTTTTTGTGATGGGATCCATTGTGAAGGAACATTAAGTAAGTCCCTACATGAGTTCCTCTATTATTTTAAAACAACACTCTTCTACACGAGATTAAGAATCCCTGGGGTGTTCATTCTCCTCCTTATAGTGGTATTCAATTTTTTAGTATCCAAACCAACTGTACCCCCTTTATAAATCAACCATTTAATGTGTAACTTGACATATCAAATGACCTATCACATTTTGAGGGTTTTATATCTATTTAAAACCAATCCAAATAACCCCATTTCTCCCTTTTCCATGGTTAAACCCCTACAATGGATGAATTAAGATCTTTTCTAAAACCCCCAAACACACTTGATCTGGCTATTCAAATTATATTGATCCCAATTGATAATGTATTTCCTTCATTTAATGAATCTCCTTGTATTTCATTCTGGATAGATATAAACTGAAATGTTATTAAAATCATGTATCCACTTAATAATGATGGTTCCAATCATAGGGATACCAGTGTATACTACCTTGGAATAGGTTGTCCATCTTAGCTACCAAAGTTTCCAGTTTCCCAACATAGTCCATATAGTTATGCATGAGTGAATGGACCTCTACAATTTTTATAATCCCCAAATATGTTTCCATTGAGGTTTTATCACTATGAAACTTAAATTATATCGAGATGGAGAACGATCCTAAAGTAGTATTTAATATTGTTATGTTCAATTACTAGTAAGGAAACTCATTTATATACCCCAATACGACTTCACTATGGAGGTACATTCTTTATTGGTAGAGTCTTCCTTCACACCCCAAGCCATTATATGGAATGTTGTAGACACATAAAGAGGCCTCTTAAAAGCTATATTAACTAATTCACTCTGTCAAAGGGCCCTTTTTCCTATTAATTGTGTATTTGGGTTGCCAATGAATAATCAAACATCAATTATCTATTGTGTTCCATTATATGACATTGAAATCTTATGCACATAATTTAAAACTAAACCCATATTTCATTCTCACATGATGTTAAACTACATGGAATGGTCCTACAACATTGCAATTCAAATTGCATGGGATTATATTTATAGCAATCATGATATGTAATATTCCTCCTTAAACGTGAAACAAAAAATCAAACCTTTGTTCTTACGAGATCATATTCCCTATGAAAACCAAATCTCACTACTTTACTAGTTCATATTCCTAAATATCTAAATTAATACTCTCTACTAAGTTATATCCCTAATGACTCATATATTTATTTCCAAATGGGATATATTCCTCAAGAGATAACCTTTCTCAATGTTTGATATTCCCTATTTGAAGAACTAGAAAGGGATAACAAAATTCATGTTCCACACCAACCATTTCTTATCACCTTCAACCAAATAGTCCATTTAGTGTCACAAAAAACTTCTCTCAAGTAGTAAAAAATGAGTTACCATAAAAGTAACCACAATGGCCCTTTTCACATGAACATAAAAGGCATGATGTTCCCAATTAGGATGAAACAAACTATGTTGGTTTTGATTCCCCTCATGTTGATATATAAATAATCCCCCAGAATGAATTGATCAAAACAACATAACAAACTAGTATATCCATGGATATACATAAGCTATAGAGTTCCAAACACCATGCATTGAATATATAGTATCACAATTCTTGAAGGAAATGAGTGAGGTATTAGATACATACAGATGACAAAATTTATGGAGAGTGTCTCATATATACCTGTGGTCATGTCTACGAAGAAACTCTAATACATGCATATGTCAACATTAAATACATGGTTTTGTATGGATCAATAATATTTTGTTGGCTAGTCCTGCACTATGATGTAATAAGAATTAACAAAAAAAATTCAAAATCTGTAAGAGTGTCACAAAGTATCAAATAAACCCTTTAAGGTGTGAAATTATCATGACCTCACACTATATCATTCAATGTATATTTTGAAATTTCCCAGACACAAACCCAAATGAATGCTTAACTTTGGAAATAAGGACCATAATTACACCAAGATATCGTATAGTGACCACATGTGATTATTTTTTCTAGAAATAAAATGGTAAACTTGATTTGAAGCCTTTACGTATAAAAGTGATACATTTATCATACTAATTATTATTAATAGTTAGATGATTAGTTTTATTCTTTATTTTTGTTTATCCATGCATGAATTCCAACACTTTCATATGACAACATTTGATTCAAAAGGCATGGGCAACATTAATGTGTCAGATGTATTCCTTAGAAACTATGAAGGTTGTGGCCTTCAAAACAAAGTGGATGTCAAGGATGAATTAGTTCCTCCAAAAAAAAGTAACAAATTCAATCATGAGAGAAAACTATAATAATGATACAATTTCCACCCACAAAGAAATAAAAAAAATCTTTCTGGTGAAGAATTCTCACAGGATATCTCTTCACGAATGATCTAGGAATGAATAGGCGGTTCCATTAACCACCAACAATCACATAGAAATCATATTTCTGTAGAATGAAAATACCAACCTTATATACCATAGCTAATTAGGGAATGAGTATGAACTCTCCCTTAGCACTACTAGCGAGCCCCCTAGGATGGGTCTTACTAATCACCACTATTGTCAATATCATGAATTTTTATTCAGTCTAGATTATATCGGGGAAGTTAACTAGATGATTCTAGCCTCAACTATTCAAGAAAATGAAATCCAAAATTATATCCTACTATGAGTGATATACCAAATAATTTAGGGTAAAATCCCATATCTCTTCCCCTACTGATTCATGCAATCAATATACACTGATGGAAGTCAAGGAGTGGTCCTATATACCTGTACCAACTCATCTGGACTATCTACAAGGTCAGAAAACCATAAAAGGTGAGTTATAATACATTCTAATAGAAGAAAAAGTGTATTCCTATACTATTTCTCCATTGATTAAATACCATTAGTTTATACTAATGGAAAAAATTACAATAATGGGACCAGATCCTCACTTCCCTTGAATAGTGGACTCATGTTCTCATTTTTCTGGAAGAGTCCCATCAAAATATTTAGGATGTTATTGAAGAGAAGGATTATACATCTATTAATTTCATGAAGATCCAGTAACAAATACAAAATTTTTTAGTTTAATTCCACCATCAACATATCTCAATGGATAATAAGAACTGAGATCATATTCCTTCACCATCCATAAAATTAGGCTATCAATATACTCTAGAGGACACTTAATGTATGGCTTATATTCTAGGTCCCATTCATAAAAATAATGTGAATAACTTAGTAATTAATGAGTGATATTATATTTATTATATTCTGGTTCTAATTAGAGTTTATCTATATTTCTTAGAAATTCGTTTAGGCTAGGACAATTTCTCTACTAACTTTAGAGGAGCCGATTAGATGATCCTCATTATCACTTGTGAAATTCCATATTCCTACCCCCCTCAATTTAATTATGTTTTTCAAATTTTTTTATGGAAACAGAGATGAGGGATCATATCGTTTACCATTTATAGTGAAATCATCGTAATATTCTAGTGGAATTAAGAATTTGGGCCCATATTCCTACCCCAAATCAAGAAACTCATGGGCATACTCAAACTATAACACAATATTATCCTAGTATATATCCAACCCATGATGGTCATTTATTATCGTGATTGACCCCGATAATCTCATAGTGAACTTCAAAAATGAGATATAGCCATGAAAAAAACATGACCCATGATAAGGATCTTATTCTGACACTAATTAGTTTCAATTTTAATAAGGCCTTTCAAAAAAAGTCAATAATAGGGAAAGTATATGATTTATCATCAATAGAAACAAAAATCAATTCCAGTCACTGTGGTTCACCCAATTGATTCTAAGATACTCTTCATGAGAAATCTCCCCGTGGTATGAGCTTTAAATTTACTAATGTTTTCCATATGGTCAATCAAAAAGAACTTCCCCCCATTTCCAATTCATAAAATGTTGTTTACCATACTTTTTTTCTCTCTGGAAACCAAAAAATACATAAATAAGGTTTCCCTAGGTTTTATATTATATGGTTCCTCCCTATACCCAACATTATGCTAGAATGTATGTCATCCCCATAATGGTGGATAGAAACATGACTATGTTTTTCATCTCCATAGTATCCACTATGAAAGTACTCTATGTAGGGAAAAAATATTTTTACATATATGAATCACCCCTGTCAAAACCAATCTGATAAAACCTTCATATAGATAGGTTCTCATGAGATAATTCCTATTTATCTCTAGAACACCATCAATAGCTCGTGATGTCTCATCTCATCTAAATTCTATCTTATTGAAATGATTATTTTCTTCACCTCCATTAGAAGAAAAATATATTCTTTAAATTTCAAATAATACCACACTCCTCTGTGAGGTATCTGGGAATCATCCACTTTGTTCAAACCATGCAGAGGAATCCCCTATTAAAATATGAATATAATTATATGAAATTAAGAAAAAAACTCACTAAAAAATATACCATTTATATTATAGATAATTTTTTCCTCTCAAAAATATCTTCCAAAATCATTTAAAATGAAATGTGTGTATTATATTCCCTGAAATATATGGACAACACCTCAACACCATAGAAAAAATATTTTAAACATGATGAATATTCCAAATATTTCTTGAAAATATGGGAATCCTTCCAAAAAATTAGCTTCAATATGCATTAAACCACAAAACACTAAGAGACAAGAAGATAGTATAGATAAATGTAGTTTGAATTCTATAGATTTGTGAATTTATCTTTCTAACTAATTTATAAATTCTATGAGGAATTTTATCTAAGTGTGTAGGTTGAACATATTATCACCAACTGACATTGGAAATTATTCTATTTTATTCTCTTCATGACATAAAATATTTTTTTGAGGATTGGGTTGAGTTAACAATTTTAATCTCGGAGTTTTTGATAAAAATGATAGATTTTTAGGGTTGATAGTAGGTGGCACGGTATTGGTGCATTGTTAGGGGATACCGTGTTCCCTCGACTAGGAAAATGTGTGGCAGATATCTATTTTTTATAATGGTAACTGTATGGTTGACACATAGTTTGGAAATAGTGAATCATAATTGTGTGACATGTTCCTACTAGATAGTGAGGTTTATAAAATTGGTGAATGCTTTAGAAATCCATGTGGCCAAATCATGTGAGTTTCCTGGGTAACTAAAATTGTGAAATTATAATCTTTATCCTCAACCATTTTAACCCTATTTTTTATTCTCTTCCCTTTCAAAACCTAGGCACAACATTGAGGCCTCCAATCCTCTCCTCACATGCTCTCCTTCCAGCATTGAGCTTCATGATGGTTCCTAGGTAAATTTTTTTCTTTTTGGCCAATTTTACCTTCATTTATTATTTCTCGCATAGTTTCATGGTTTATCATGGTGGAGTTTTAACATTGTATGATAACTATGTTTTAGGGTTGATGTTTGGTTTATTTCCTTATTTTTAGGATGTGCATATTGTCTCTTTGGATTGATTCTTCCCTCTCTCAATGTTTTATTACATTTTCACATCGTTGAGGTAGGTGTTTCTATATATTTCCTTTTAGGAAAATTTGGATGATACTTAAGCATGCCTGGAATGCTTCAAAAATGTTATAATCTTTCTTGTGTTGTTCTAGAATAATTTTTTTGGTATTTAGATGATAGAAAATTAGTAAAAAATGGTTTTAAAAGGTCATAATTAACTCTTTTTGATTTCATGTTTACACATGGTTTTTGAAAAAATGTCTATTAATCTTATAAGGTAAAACTATTTTCATTGGGTGGTGGTATACTTTTATTGTGCTTCAATTTTGTGGTTGGATTGTGGGTTTGATGTTTTATGTGGAAATTAGTGTCTTTTAGGGTGCAAAACTTATTTATGGTATGATTTATTGGTTTAAAAACAAGTTATGTTTCTTTGAAAATATGTTTTCAGTGTTATTTGAGATGTTCTTCTGTTGGAAGTTGGTTTTACAAAAGAAATAAGTTTTTTTATTCATTTAGTATTCTTTTTGATGTTTCCTAAATAGGTTTAAGGAATTTTGTAAGTGGTCTGAAGAACATTTGAAAATGGGTTTGGTGTGCATGCAGATTTAATAGAGGCATTTCTTTTGGAAATGGATGGGTATTATGGAATATTTTTTTGTTGCATTTCCAAATGGGTTTTATGAGTTTTTCATGTGGTTTGAAATGTGTTTCCAAATGGACTTGGTTCGTTGATTGAATTTATATGTGGTTTCAAATGTTTATCTAAAAATATGGACTGTTTGGTATTTGAAGATATCATTTGGTGAATTATTCTAAAAATTCATCTTTGGTTATTTTCATGCTGTTATGTGTTTCCACATTTTCTTATGGTTGTTTTTTAGATTATAAATGTAATTTCCCATTTATAATTTTTCTCTTTAATGTGGTGTTTTATATTGAACTTAGAAATACTATGGTAATGAAATTTTGAATGTATTTTAATTGGAAGTATTAAAGGTTCATTGGAAGTTGTGTTGTATTGAAAAGTTGGTTTATATGAAATGTTGTGAATTCCTAATTGGAATATTTTGATGTTTTTTGAATTTGTTTTGCAACTCATGTGGTTTTTGGACCCAGTGGGCATGATGGGATGTTTTTCTAAAAGGATTGAAATATTCTATAGCCTGAAGGTCCATTTAGTATTTTTAAAATTATTTGGAACGTTTTTGTGATTTTGGAGAATGGAAATTTTAATGCAAGATTTAATTTATGAATGAATAGTTTTTTGAATGAAATGGATTATCTTGAGTGTCTATGATGCTTGTGTTATGTTTAGAAAAAACACTATAACATGGGACATGTTCCCCTCTAATGGCTTGCAGATAGAAAAATTGGTGGTATTAGTTACATTATACCATTGGATGGAATCCCATTTAATGGCTCATGCTCGAGGTTATTATGGGTTATTTTTTCTATTCCATGCATTTCCAAGTATTGACATAATTATCATGGGATTCAAAGGCATTATCTAGAGGGTCAAGTGACAGTTTATTTTCAACCCCTATTAAATGGGTTGGTACCCCCTTGATATGATGGAGTTAGGTGAGACTTTCCACTGGATTAGATAGTTTGGAGATGAAAGATGTTTATTGACTATAGAGTTTAACCATATGTCGGTAAGTGATTCCAAATTGAGTACATTCAAAAAATTTCTCTGATGATGTTTAGAAATTCCAATGATGTCTAACAATATGTTCTGTTTATTATTAGTTCTTGTTTATATTTCTTCCGTTCTAGTTTATCATAGTTATGTTTATTTCCTTCAATTTATTCTAATCTATTTTTTATTACATGGTATGGATTTCACATGGATTTGGATATTAATTTGGTTGTGGTAAGTCAAACTATTTTTGAAATGGAAAGTTGTGTGTTTCATTTTTAAAATGATATTTTGGAAACTTTTATTTGGTTGCATAAATGATTTAAAATCCTATTTTTTAAATGTATTTCAAATCAGTATTTTTGGACTATTTTTGGAAAGAAAATGAATTTATCTACGGTTACTACCTATTGAGATGTTTATGCTCACACTGAATATATGCCACTCCAAATCGGTAGACCCAACCTGTCACGACCCGTTCTCGGGGCCTGTGCCGTGACTACCCCAAGTCCGACTTCCATAGGCCAGGGGCTGGCAACTAGCACCAAGGCGTAAATCTTAGTAAAAAGGGAAGGCATTACCTTTGTAAAGTAAACAAACACCACAGAGCAAGCAAGGAAAAGTAAACACTAAGTAAAAACTGGGTATAACAGAAAGTGCGGTAAAGTAAGTGGGCAAGAATACAAACCCAAACTGAAAGTAAAGTACAACTGAAAGAGAGTACAAAAACTGAAAAGTAAAGTCGCAGTATCATGCCATCCACTGGTAGTTCAACCTGAAGGGTGGGTACATATAGCCTCCACAGCTCCTCGGGTCCAGCCTTCCGCTCCGAGTACGCCCCGCCCAGTGGTGCACCTACGGGTACCGACCTGCTCCTCGTGCCTCAACCACGATCAGTGATGTCCGTCGTCTGCAACCAACACAATGTAGTGCGGGCATAGCCCGTGCAAGGGTGAGTATAAGTTACTCAGTAGGGACCCCAAGACTCCCGAAGGTCTCCCAAAATCCACAAGGATAATCCACAAAGGAAAGATACAATCACGAAGTAACATCCGACATTACTTAGGTATATGCCCATACATATACCTAAGTCTTCAATTCTCGTTCGGCTCCAACATCTGAGCTCATGTACAACCCAGTCCACACAGGATATCACAACCCAATCCACACAGGAAATCACATCTCAATCCACAAAGGAAAGCATAACGTAATCCACACAGGATAACAAGTCAATATTATCGAAGATAAGGATTGAAAGTTAAGATTCAGCTCACACAGGTATACTTCTATGTAAGACAATAGAGATGATCAGATGTAGCCACTGATTCATCTAAGACGTCAGACCCACACAGGATCGATAGGTACTAACCCCCGCAATGACCCACAAAGTATCAATAGGTAACTAACCCCCGTAATGACCTACAAAGGATCGATAGGTAACTAGACCCCACAATGACCCACACAGGATTAGACCCACACATGATCTGTAGGCGCTGGCCCACACAGGACCGCTGAGCACTTGCCCACACCGGATCAGAACCACACAGGATCGGTAGCACTGATAAACATAGGATCGCTGAGTGTTGTAGTCATCGCCGTCGAATCCACCGAGGATTTCTGCACAGTCATCATCGTCGTCGCAGTCGCATCCAGCTCTAGGGTTCCCGCACACAACAAGCTCGTTCGGGAGGGTCTGCTCCATGAGCCGAAGGGATGATACATCAACTGACACATAGTCCGGATTTGATGTATCCAAAAGTTCCGTATCGTCCACAGGAACTCAACGTCACAGACGGCGCGTCAATCGGATGCCCGGTCTGAGAGTTATTGGCATTTTCGTCCCAGGGGCCCAATTGGTTTTTAAGTCAAAACCAACCCGATCATACTCCAACTACATCCAAACCTCGAGCGGAGTAAGCCAAAAGGTCTGTCTCACTAAAGGAATCCAACAAAGTCGACGGCACGTCAATCGGACGTCTGGAGCTCAAGTTATAAGCGTTTCCGCTCCGAGGGCCCGGTTGGTTTTGTGTACGAACCAACCCGGCCGAACCCAAAGTCATCCGAAACCTTGAGTGCGATATACCGAAATGTCCGTCTCGATCCAAAGATCACATCGCACCTAGAGGTGCATCGATCGGAGGTTCGCAGCCCATGTTATGGGAAAAAACCGTGATAGGTCCGGTAATAGGGGGTTCAGGCCCGGTCCGACCCGGCCCGATACCCTCTAGGTCAGCCCGGACAGGCGGCCCGGCCGGGCGATCCGGCCTGGGCAGCCGGCCCGGCGTGTTGGCGCCAGCCAGGTGGCTCAGCCGTTTCGGCCGAGCGGACAGGGGTGTGGAGGGGGGGGGGGGGGGGGGGGGGCTGCCCCCTGCTCGTTTGTAAACGCGACCCCAAGTGGGGGCCGCTCAAACTTGCCAGCCGGGGGTCGTAACCCCCGGCTCTTCCCCTGACCGGCCGGCCCGCTCCGGCCGGCTGGCTGTTGCGCCACGGGACCGGCGATGGCCAGTCCCCCTGCTCCGACGAAGGCGGCCTGGAACCAGCCGCCAGTCATTGCACCGTCACGGCCTCAGCCGCGACCTGGTCCATCCGGCGCGGCGCGACGGCGCCGCTCCCCTCCGTCGCGGCCCTGCTCCGGCCACGGTGTCTTCGAGGATCCTTCGAGGTTCTTTGGCATGGCGCGACGACGCCTTGGATTAGTTTGTTTCCAATGGCGTGATGTTACGGGGCCGCGCTTCTCCACCCTTCCTTTAACATGTCCCACGCGGTGCTTCAGCACCGCGCCTCCTTACACAAGCCGCAACCAAAATCAACCAACAAGTGGGGAGGAGGTTCGGTCGTGTTTGTGCGGTCTGACCTCATCCCGTTATTGCGATAACAGGCGGTTCGAAATGGAAGGAAGAAAGTGACAAAAGAAATCATGAACAAACAAATAAAATAAAACCCAACCTCTTCGAATTCGTTGAGCGAGGGTTCATCGCGGAAATAACCGTCTCTGAAGAATACGTCACGGAGAAATGATTTTTCGGTGTCGCATCGTTGATATCCGAGGATTTTTCGTTCTTGTCAACCTTCGTCGAAGGTCGGCGTTCTTCGCCTTCTTTGTCGAGGAAGAAGAACTTCAAGAGCTTTTTCCTTTTCTCCCAAAGACTCACACAACAAGATTCAACCAAATAAAATAAGTACTTCACTTATTTTATTAACATGACTTAAGCATTTGAAATTCAAAAGTTGAATTAATCCACTCAATTAATTAACTCAACTTGACTTAATAAATGGAGGTTTACGGAAGGTTAGGGAAGATGAAGGGGTGGGGTTCGTGTGGGCCCCACCGCCCTCATAACCACACTTGGGAAGTTGGGTGTTTTCCCCCAACTTCCACTCAATGGTTTTAACCACTTAGAGAAAAATAAAAATTGATGCTCAATTTTTATTTTACCCTCCACAAATTTTAACAACTTCTCTCGTGTAAAAGAAACTCCGGAATAAGTGTTTCTAAGAAATTACCGGTGCTGCGAATCCATCGGTGCCCTCAGAATTAGATTCCGAACAACGGTTCAAAAGTTAGAAAAATCCACTCGTTCGTTCACTGAACGTACCCGAGCTAAACTTCAGATAGAAATTCTGGGCACACCGGGCCTCAGAATCAAGTGACGTCAGAAACCGCGTTCTTGTAAAATCCCAAAAAAAATTAAGAAAAAATTTTCCTTGAATTTTGATGGGTCTTTACATTACTCCCACTTCAGGGCTTTACGTCTCTGTAAAGATACAACAAAAACTAGGGGAACAAATGTGGGTACTGTGCACGCATCTGAGCCTCCCATTCCCAAGTGCTCTCCTAGAGGTTCCTGTGCTGCCATCTGATGCGCACTAGAGGAATAGACCGTCCACGTAGGACCTAATCCTGTCGATCCTCGATCTCCCCTGGAACCTCCACAAAATTCACCCCATCATCTATGTCCAGCTTTCCATGGTCAATGATATGCGTCGGGTCATGCACGTATCTCCTCATCTAGGATACATGGAAGACGTTGTGAACCCAGTGCAAATGAGGTGGTAGAGCCAGGCGATAAGCCACCTCGCCAATCCTATTGAGGACCTGGAATGGTCCGATGAAGTGTGGAGACAACTTGCCACCACAGCCTAATCTTCGTAATCTACGTCGAGGTGAGACCCGCAAGAAGACGTAGTCGCCATCCTTGAACTCTAGTGGCCTCCGCCTCTTGTTAGCATAAGACTTCTGCCAGCTCTGAGCTGTCCTCATCCGCTCCTGGATGATCCGGACCTTCTCTGTCGTGGCCTAGACCATCTCCGGTCCCACAAGTGCTGACTCCCTAGGGTCTGCCCAGCACAGAGGAGATCTGCAAGGTCTGTCGTACAATGCCTCGTACGGTGCCATCCCGATGGTGGATTGGTATCTGTTGTTGTACGTGAACTCCACCAAGGGTAGGTGGTCCCCCCAGCTGCGACCATAGTCGAGGAGACAAGCGTGGAGCATGTCCTTTAGAGTATGAATGGTCCTCTCCATCTAACCATCTGTCTGAGGGTGAAAGGTGGTTCTCAGATGTAGTTGCGTCCTGAACACCTCCTGCAACCCCTTACAAAGCCAGGAAGTAAAGCGAGCATCTCGATTGGAGATGATGGATGATGGCACAACATGAAGCCGTACAATCTCCTGAATGTAGAGACGTCCCAAGCTCTCCACTGAGCCCTTCTCTCTGATGGGTAAGAAGTGATCCGACTTGGTGAGTTGGTCGACAATCACCCAAATGGAGTTGTGAGCTTTAGAAGTGCATGGAAGTCCAGTCACGAAGACCATAGATATGCCATCCCACTTCCACTCCAGGACCTCCAAGGGCTGTACCAAGCCTGCTGGTACCTGGTGGTCTGCCTTCACCTGCTGGCAGGTGAGGCATCATGAAACGAACTCTGCCACAACCTTCTTCATGCTCGACCACCAGTGTTGTCGTGTGAGATCCTGGTAAATCTTCGCCACTCCAGGATGTACCGTCAAAGGGGAAGTGTGAAACTCTCTCAGCACCTCCTCCCATAAAGCATCTGGTTACCAAGGTACGTCCTCTAAAAATGACATCGTTCTCTCCTCCCATGAAGAATCTATCAGGTTCCTGTCTTGAGGATATCTGTGCATGCCGCGTCTCACAGTCGGCATCCCCACACTGTGCCTCTCTGACCTGCTACAGTAGTGGAGGAGTGACTATGAGTGACTGAAGGAAGGCTGCTCCATCTCTATCCACGAAGGATATCAGCAAAGCGGCAAGCTGCTCTGTCGCCTCCCCAAGTAGCTAAATTCCCATCCTCCTGCTGAGTGCATCGGCTACTACGTTCCCCTTTCCAGGAGTATAGTCTATCTCAAAGTCATAGTCCTAGAGAAACTCAAGCCATCACCGCTGTCTCAGGTTCAGGTCCTTCTGCGAGAAGATGTACCTGAGACTCTGGTGGTCAGAATATACTTTAAAGCGCTCGAAGAGGTCATCAATCCTCGGTAGAGGATACTTATTCCTCACGGTCACCTGGTTCAGGTGACAATAGTCGACACAAAGTCGCAAGCTCCTGTCCGCCTTCTTGGCGAACAATATTGGGGAAGCCTAGGGTGAAACACTGGGTCAGATGAATCCCTTGCCCTCGAAGTCCTCCAACTGTACCCGTAGCTCTCGAAGCTCAGCGGGGGCCGTCCGATATGTTGGAGTGGATATCAGGGCTATCCCGGGGTACAGGTCAATATAAAAGTCTACCTCTCTGCAAGGAGGTAGTCCTGGAATGTCGTTGGGGAAAACGTCTGCATACTGATGCACCACTACAGGAAAACCAGGACTCCGCACGTCAACTGCTCCTAGGATGAGGCTAGCCAAATGATGAGTGATGGGATGTCCTCTCCACTGTGAGATTCTATCCTGTGCTGCGAATGCTCCCTTATTGCTGGTGAAGGTGAACCTGCTCCCGTCGGTGCGTACACACCGCACCTTGTGCCTAATACAGTTGATCTGAGCATGGACTGTAGATAACCAATCCATGCCCAAGATGACGTTGTAAGGCCTCAACGCCACTACAAGAAGATCCCAGCTGAAGCTCTCGCCTCCTAGAGTAAGCTCACACTGCCGGCACCAGTGCGTAATCGTTGAGTCTACTTCCGTAGGAGTCTCTATCCGTAAGGATCGAGCCAACGGCTCTGTCGGAATCTCCGAGCTCCGAACAAGGGCAGCGGCTATAAAATAATGACATACTCTTGTGTCTATAAGAACTGCAGCAAGGGTGGAATAGATACAGAAAGTACCTAGAATCATCTCGGGTGTGCCGTGGTCATAGGCCTCTACTACCTGAAGCTGTGCATGTCTCTGCCCGCCAGCTCCCTATGGTCAGGGTGGGCCTCCTAGTGGTGGTGGTGGTAGAGCCTCAAAGCGTCGCCCACCACCTGCTGCTTGGCCAGCTCCTCTGCCTCATCCTCCTGCTCCCTGCAGACCACCATGGTCGACCCTCTACCTCTGCCTGGGTGGTCCCACAACCATCTTCTACTCCTCTGCATGGCGGGTCAGTCAGTCACAAGCCATGTGGCCCTGCCCGCCGCATGCGTAGCACTGTATGCCTCTCGAAAGACTGGCTCTACACTGTGTGTCCCGCACCACTGAGCCAGTGTTCTGAGGTCGTCTGCCTGAGGATTTGGTCTGCCTGGACCCATGAGTCATCCGTCGACTGCCTACTGCAGAAGACTCTACTACATGCTGCCCTACGGTGGGTCTCGCCGCTGATGTAGTCTCAGGAAGGAAGATCTCGATCAGAAGAGCTCGCTCCAGTACCCCTGCCTGTGTCGGAATGCTGAGGGAGATCAGTGATGCCCTGATCTCATGCCTCAATCCCTGCTCGAAGGTACGGGCCCGGAAGAATGTGTCTCGTACCATGTATGTCGAGTAGCGCGAAAGATCAGTAAATATCACAGAGTACTGGGCGACCATCAAGCTGCTCTGCCGCAGCTGTAGAAGCTCTTGGATGCGCACCACACGGAGGGTGGCTGGGACGAACTCCGAGCAAAAGAGGCTCTAAAAGTCCTTCCAGAGGAGAGATGCCTCATCGTGCACCTGGAGCATCAAGCTCCTCCATCTGCCTGCTGCCGCGTGTAGTAGCCTCGCTACGAGGATCACCATGAGGTCAGATGGTGTCCTCACTAACATGAAAACCCGTAAAACTGCCTCTAGCCAATCCTCGGTTGCCTGAGGGTCTGTCTCCCCACGGAACCTGGGCGGACGCTGACACTGAAACTCGTGCAGTGCACTAAGGCGACGTGCATCGTCAGCAGCTGGGGCTGGTAGCATCGGTGGCTCGCACGGGTAGAGGTACCGCCGGTGCCTCTGCTGTCAAAGGGCCCTGTACTGAGGCCTCATCGCTCGGTGGGCTGTCGTCACACACCACTCTCGGAACCCTAGCTGGTTGCCATCATGGGGCTAGCCTGAAAAGAAACAGGTGCGACATGGTCAAAAAGTATACCTAGTGAGCTGACATAAAGTAATCACAAAGAAAACTTGAAACACTCATGCAATCAATGTTTTCATGCATTAAGTCGGAAATCAGAAGTTAGGGTCCTGGTGTACGGATACGTTGGCCGCCGCACCAACACTGGAATCCCTGGACTGATAACCACACTAAATACTCTTAACACTATTGCTTCACATAGAAAAAGATCAGAGTCCTGAGTTCTATGGTAGAACCGAACTCTTCTGATACCAATTTTTCACGACCAGTTCTCGGGGCCCGTGCCGTGACTACCCCAAGCCCGCCTTCCATAGGCCAGGGGCTGGCGACTAGCACCAAGGCGTAAATCCTGGTAAAAAGGGAAGGCATTGCCTTTGTAAAGTAAACAAACACCACAGAGCAAGAAAGCAGAAGTAAACACTAAGTAAAAACTAGATACTACAGAAAGTGTGGTAAAGTAAGTGGGCCAAAATAAAAACCCAAACTAAAAGTAAAGTACAACTGAAAGAGAGTACAACAACTGAAAAGTAAAGCCGCAGCGTCGAGCCATCCACTGGCAGTCCCACCTGAAGGGTGGGTACAGATAGCCGCCACAGCTCCTCGGGTCCAGCCGTCCGCTTCGAGTACACACCGCCCTGTGGTCCACCTCCCGGTACTGACCTGCTCCTCGTGCCTCAACCACGATCAGCGTTGTCCGTCGTCTGCAACCAACACAACGTTGTGCGGGAATAAACCTTGTAGGGGTGAGTATAAATTACTCAGTAGGGACCCCGAGATCCCGAAGGTCTCCCAGAATCCACAAGGATAATATACAAAGGAATGATACAATCACAAGGTAACATCCGACATTACTTAGGTATATGCCCATACATATACCTAAGTCTTCAATTCTCGTTCGGATCCAACATTCGAGCTCAATTACAAATCAGTCCACACAGGAAATCACAACCCAATCCTCATAGGAAATCACATCCCAATCCACACAGGAAAGCATAACGTAATCCACACATGATATCAAGTAAATCTTATCGAAGATAAGGATTGAAAGTTAAGATTCACCTCACACAGGTATACTTCTTTGTAAGACGATTGATATGATCAGATGTAGCCACTAATTCATCTAAGCCGTCGGACCCACACAAGAGCGATAGGTACTAACCCCCGCAATGACCCACAAAGGATCGATAGGTAACTAACCCCCGCAATGACCCACAAAGGATCGGTAGGTAACTAACCCCCGCAATGACCCACACAGGATCAGACCCACACAGGATCTGTAGGCGCTGGCCCACACAGGACCGCTGAGCGCTGTGCCACACAGGATCGGACCCACACAAGATCGGTAGCACTGATCCACGTAGGATTATTGAGTGCTGTAGTCGTCGTCGTCAAATCCATGGAGGATTTCTACATAGTTGTCATCATCGTCGCAGTCGCAGCCAACTCTAGGGTTCCCGCACACAACAAGCTCGTTCGGGAGGGTCCGCTCCATGAGCCGAAAGGCTGATACATCAACTGACACATAGTCCGGAGTTGATGTATCCAAAAGTTCGGTATCGTCAACAGGAACTCAACATCACAGACGGCGCGTCAATCGGACGCCCGGTCTGAGAGTTATTGGCTTTTTCTTCTCAGGGGCCCCATTGGTTTTTAAGTCAAAACCATCTGAACGTACTCCAACTGTGTCCAAACCTTGAGTGGAGTAAGACAAAAGGTATGTTTCACTAAGAGGAATCCAACAAAGTCGACGGCACGTCAATCTGACGTCCGGACCTCAAGTTATAAGCGTTTCCGCTCCGAGGGCCCGGTTGGTTTCGTGTACAAACCAACCCGGTCGAACCCAAAGTCCTCTGAAACCTTGAGTGTGATATACCGAAACGTCCATCTCGATCCAAGGATCGCATCACAGCTGGTGGTGCGTCGATCGGAGGTCCGAAACCCATGTGATGGGCAAAAGACCGTGAGAGGTCCGGTAATAGGGGGTTCGGGCCCGGTCCAACCCGGCCAGATACCCTTTGGGTCGGCCCGAACCGGGGCGACCGATCCCGGGTTCGCGTCCGGCCCGCTTGGGTGCGGCCCGGCCTGGCTCGCGCCACTTGACCCGGCCTGGGCAACCTGCCCGGGGCACTGGCGCCAGCCTAGGGGCTCGGCCGTTTCGGCCGAGCGGACAGGGGTGCGGGGGGGGGGGGGGGGGGGGGCTTTTTCCCGCTCGTTTGTAACCGCGACCCCAATTGGGGGCCGCTCAAGCTGGCTAGCCGGGGGTCGTAACCCCTGGCTCTTCCCCTGACCGGACAGCCCGCTCCGGCCGGGCGGCTGTTGCCGCCACGGGACCGGCGATGGATGGTCCCCCTGCTACGACGCCAGCGGCCCGGAACTGGCTGCCGGTCTTTGCTCTGCCGTGGCCTGGTCCATCCGACACATTGTGATGGCGTCACGCCCCTCCACCGCAGCCCCACTCCGGCCGTGGTGTCTTCGAGGTTCCTTCGAGGATTCTTCGAGGTTCTTTGGCGCGGCGCGACAGAGCCGCGGATTAGTTGTTTTCCAACGGCACGGCGCGACGGCGCTGCGCTTCTCCTCCCTTCCTTTAACATTTCTCGTGTGGTGCTTCGGCACCACGCCTCCTTACATGAGACGCGACCAAAATCAACCAACAAGGGGGGGGGAGGGTTGGCCGTGTTTGTGTGGTCTGACCTCCTCCCATTATTGCGATAACAGGCGGTTCAAAATGGAAGGAAGAAAGTGGCGGAAGAAATCACGAACAAACAAATAAAATAAACCCCTACCTCGTTGAATTAATTGAGCGAGGGTTCGCCGTGGAAATAACTGTCACGGAAGAAGATGTCGCGTAAGGAGAGATTCGCATCGCAGAGAAATGATTCGTCGGCGTCGCGTCGTCGATCTACGAGGATTCAGCATTCTTGTCGACCTTCATCGGAGGTCGGCGTTCTTCACGTTCTTCGTCGAGGAAGAAGAACTTCAAGAGATTTTTCCTTTTCTCCCAAAGACTCACACAACAATATTCAAACAAATAAAATATGTACTTCACTTATTTTATTAACATGACTTAAGCATATGAAATTCAAAAGTTAAATTAATCCACTCAATTAATTAACTCAACTTGACTTAATAAATGGAGGGTTATGGAAGGTTAGGGACGATGAAGTGGTGGGGTTAGTGTGGGCCCCACCGCCCTCATAACCACACTTGGGATGTTGGGTGGTTTCCCCCAGCTTCCACTCAAAGGTTTTAACCACTTAGAGAAAAATAAAAATTGATGCTCAATTTTTATTTTTCCTTCCACAAATTTTAACAACTTCTCTCATGTAAACGCAACTCCAGATGAAGTGTTCCTAAGCAATTACCGGTGATGCGAATCCATCGGTTCCCTTGGAATTCGATTCTGAGCACCGGTTCAAAAGTTAAGAAAAACCCGCTCGTTCGTTCACTGAACGTACCCGAGCTAAACTTCGGATAGAAATTCCAGGCACACCGGGCCTCGGAATCAAGTGCCGTCAGAAACCGCGTTCTTGTAAAATCCCAAAGAAAATTAAGAAAAAATTTCCCTTGAATTTTATAGGTCTTTACATGACCAGTTTTATAGGTTCATGTTTTTTGGTTTGGTTATGTATTTGGAGTAGGATGGTCTTGTGGTTGGTGGCGATTGAGAGGCTGCATTAAGATCATTTATGCATGGTTTGGTCTCAAATTTGAATTTAGTTTTTGTTTTCCTCATCATTTTATACATCTGGATCAGTTTCAAAATTATTGAAATTTAGTATTTATTGGTTATGTTTTAATCTAGGTTTATTTATTCATTCCTAATTTGTTTGGGAAAAAATCATTCCCATTGTGATTTCATTGATTCTCAACACTAGTTCTCATCCCATGGGGATTAGGAAAAGCCTTCGGTCCTTATTGTGGGAGGACATGGGTGTCAGGCTAGAAGGCATCCCCTTTTGTTTCAAAAAACAATGGTATATGATAAATGATCTTTTTATTTTTTGTTTAAGGTAAATTAGAGATTAGTACTATTGGGACTCTGGTGGTAGGTATGAGAAGCACATCATGAACCCTTGCTCATTATGATTCTTCAGTTTCTAGGGGAAGTCTAGGATTTGATTATTATTTTTTTTTCTTGGTTTGCGTGGATGGGGAATTAAAATGGAGGTAATATAGTGTTATGTTATAGTCTTATATGGAGTAGTGACCCATGTGGTGTTTGATTATGTAGTTAAAGGTCCTCTTAGCTGTTATTCTTACTTGGTGAATGACCCACTAACCATGTCTTTGGGTTAATCATGATCACAATCTTATTATTATGGTAGTTTGGTGTCATTTTTTTGTTTATTTTGTGTGAGTGAGCTTCTAAAATGAAAATGGGTTTTGAAAATTTTGGGAAAATTTAGAGGAAAAGTGAATTTAGAATTTAGTAAATGAATGAGTTGGATGAGAAAGTGGTATTTTTGGACCTTGGTATTCAATATATATGGTCACATGTGTGTGGATATGTATATAAGTTGTATGTTTTCATGTGTTCATGGATGATATAAGATGTGATGGGATGGACACATATGTCAAGGTTCACAGGATTCCGTGGGTGAGTATTTAAAATCAATAGTTTGGATTAGTTTTTCTAAAATTATTTTTAAAAGGGAAAGTGATTTTTAAAATTATTTTCTTCAAAAATTGGGTTCTTGTTTTTTCAAATATGGTTTTCGGTATTTGGATGGTGTCCTTGTAAAAAGGCGGTTTTAGAATTGGAGAAAAATTGTGATTTTTGAATGGAGATTTTTTCTTGTAGTGTTTTTATTATGAATACTATTGTTTTTTCTTGATATTTTCTTTTCGATTGGGTTTTGAGTTGATGTTGTTTTTTTCCTTTACTTTTTCAAAATATTCCACCTAGAAAGGTCCCCAATGTTTCTAGTGGGTCTTCTCCAATTTCTGGTTTTTCAAGGTTGTTTTCCAACATTCATAGTGATCGTGGCCTCTTAGAAGTAGTGGAAATTCTTGATGAAGTAAATAATGTTTTTAGATAATTGGGAACTCATAAAGCTATGAGAGTGTATGTTGTTACTGGTTTGTTTGAGGGTATGGATTTGGATTAGTGGAAAGTGATTTATCCTTCATCGATGCATGCTGGGGTGATCTGGGAGGTGATCATGATGAATTTCGTC
Source organism: Viscum album (assembly GCA_963277665.1). Taxonomy (NCBI): domain Eukaryota; kingdom Viridiplantae; phylum Streptophyta; class Magnoliopsida; order Santalales; family Viscaceae; genus Viscum; species Viscum album. Next base: position 696,755,839 of record OY728157.1, read on the forward strand.
TGATAGTTTATATCTCAGGAGGTGAATATGATGAAAGAGGAAGAACTCATGAGTATTAAATAAGGCTAGTAGATACTGAAGGTCTATGTTGGAAACTTTAAGGAGTTGGTTTCCCTTTCTATAGAGGTATCATCAATGTATTAGTTGAAATACATTCATTTGGGATCTTCATCTAGAGATCAAGGAGCAAGCCCTCTCCACTAATGATCTTCAATTCTACATGTTGTTGGATGAGCCATTCATGGATGAATAGGTTCTTGGAGAGAATGTAGCCAACAATTCAGTGACAATTGTCACTCATGGAGGTTCCCAATCAGGAAATAAGTGTGTTCTAGAGGAACCCGTTCTTAAGGAGTCTCTTTCATTGGTTTCAAAATATTTCTTGTCGGACCAGTCATTAGTTTGATTTCAACATGGTAGGTTCAGTCATTTCAAGCCATCTTGTCATAATACGATGACTTATTGTTGTTGTAGTTGTCATTTGGGTCACCTGGAGAAATTGTTTAAGAATAATTGCCTAAGGGAGAAGTCGTTATCAAATGATAGTTACTCATGACTGCACAGATGGGGATTCTTTAGACATTATGGATCCATCCATTGGTCCCATAGTGATGATTTCATATAGTAAAGAATCACCTGGTGTGTATGGAATCATGTCCAAATTCATGTCTCCTGTGTTGGAGTGGAGACAGTTTATGATTCTTGTGGTAGTTTCTCACTTATTTTGAGTTCTTTATAGTATACTTGGAGGTCCATTTTTATTTTAGTCCCATTTTGAGATTTGAATGTGCATCACTAAATGATTATCCATTAATTAATTGGTTGTTTGATAAAAGATAACACCTGGTATGGTTCTTTGTTACCCTCTTATTCGTATGGTCGAGTGCCTTGTGCTTTAGATCCATGAGTGCTCATTATGTATGAAGGCTGGATACCTTGTTAAAGGTCCAAGAGCCCATTTGATGTGATGTTTGATTTCCTGCTGCTTGTGCTATGATGTGACCCTAGAGGGGTATTGTGATATGTGGAGGCAGGGATGCCTAGTGGTTGTGGCAGTGGATGCCACCTAGAAAGGCGAGATGGATCAGTTTATGCATGTGGGTGTTGGGGAGGACAGAAGTGATGATGGAATGGGATGGATGTGTTTGTTGAATGCTTGGTGAATTTATTGAATGTTTATCTACTTTACTTTTCCCCACTGCTCAAGGCAGCTTGTCTTTCTTACCCTTATTCCGAATGAGGAGAATATGCGCGGGGTATGCCACGTGATTTCCGTGTCTAGCTTCTCAAAGGAGACTGGGTCTACGCTCTTGCTATAGGTGGAAAAGACTCAATGGGTAGTACATCTACTCACCATGTTGAGACCCCTTGTGTTTAGTAGCATAGAATGCATTTCTAGAATGCCTGGGAATATGAGAAGTAATTTTGAACTGAATATCTGAATAAATGGTGTTAACCCCCGGGGTTTCGTGTTCACTGAAACATAATGATGAGGTAGTAATCTTTTGAAGGAAAAATTGACTTTGGGTGCGATGCTAATGAAATTTAATGTGGAATTGTTCATGGTTAATTAATGTTTAAAGAATTAATTAACGTACAATAGAACTGATAAAAAGGGAATGAAGTAATATAATAAAGCTATTAAAATGGTTGTGTTCTTATAGGATACCAGTCTTAGAAGTAGCAGTTCGGAGTCTGAGAGACGTTAGCTGTAGTTGTGTCTAAGACTAGGCAATTCCCATAGAGTTGTTGTGAGATATAATATATCCTATAATTTTTCTGTTTCTATACGATACTCCACCCTGTCGATAAGGGAAACTGACACCCTAGGTATTCTAAGCCCTGGGGGGGGGGGGGTACTTAACATTTCAGTGGGAGGATGAATGGATGACTACCCCATTTGACCCCGTTCTCTTCTCTTGGTAGATACTTGTGCGGTTAGGCATTTTGGTTAGTTTTTCCCATATATGTGTGTAGAGGGCTGTAAAGGCTCATGGTTATTCACACACATATATTCTGGATATAGTATACAATGGACTACTATAGGTGTAACATGTATAGGCTATGATGGCATGAGGATCCTTACTCGGCATATGGGCTGTGATGGCTTCAGGTATAATACCTGACATATGATACATGTTATGCGAGCTGTGGTGGCTCCTGAAAACTACCTGGTTATTTTGGTTGTGAGGATGGTGTGGTGCTTAGCCTAGGAGTCTGATGGAAAGCCTTTGTGGTGCACGTGGTGCGGATTGTGGAGCTTAGTCCAGGTATATACTGGCATGCCTTTGGAAAGAGATGCACATGAAGTATGTCGTTGGGGAAAAGTGGAAAACCAGTGGGGAAGTAGTAGCGGGTTACCCTTGATATTATTTATTATATTATATATTCTTGTATTCATTACCTGGTGAGAGTATCCATGGTGAGGTTGGGAACTAAGTATACCTGTTTAGGTGATGAGTTAGTTTCACTTGTTGTTCACTGTGCTTTAGCATGTTTTCTTTACCTTACACGAGAGGCTTCGGGGAGGATCCTAATGAGTATACTGTTATACTCACCCTATGTATAGATAAACTGTTTTTCATGTCACTTGGAGTAGGTTGGAGATCAAGCTAGTTTCTACTAGCTTGGGGTTGTAGGAGCTGTTCGCGCTAGTGGTTGCTGCTGTTTTTACTTTATTTTGGGTACTTGTAGTCTTTCCCATCCAGTTGTAGTACTTTTTCATGACATTTCATATATGAACGTGGGTTTCTTTATTATTCCAATTATGATTTGGAGTTTATTGGTTTCTATCTAATCTCTATCTTCCGCATGTGTTCTCTTAGAGGGCAATGCATCCCATTTGTGTGTTTATTATACCCTCGGTGATAGTCACCAACCCGGGGCCTACTGGAGGCGGGACTCGGGGGTCATTATCTCCCTTATCACATTGTCATCCCAGGAGGGGTACACTTTGTGGGGAGGGGGTCGTGATAGATTTGTATCAGAGGTCTGGTTGAGGGATAGGATGGGGTTTGGAGTTATGCCCATGTGAGGTTGCATGGGTTGGTAGGGCATCAGTGTCATTCATGTTTAGCAAGTGAGGTAAAAACTAGAGAACGACTGAGACATAGGTTCTTAGGGCCCCCTATGATCTGATGTACGGATCATTAAGTTTACAAAGGCTACTAAACAAGGTGATAGTGGTTGCAGGGTAGATACTTAGGAAAGGATCATGCATCATTCTTCTTTGTGCCTATATTTGAATGGGTAGAAATTGGGATAGGTTAACCTAAAATAAATGAATGAAAACAATTAATTAATTAATGTTGAGTCTTCCATATTACAGGCTTAGGAGCTCTAATATTTGTTATTTTACAAGTATGGCTCTAGGTCGACGTCCTCGTCAGGTTTGCGCAGAAGATGTTCACCAGGTTGTTCTAGCAGGTCGCCGCTGGGTAGAGGATGACGACGACGACACTTGGAGGAAGAAAATCTGAGAGTTTCAATGCCAGAGTCTGCAAAATTACAAGGGTTCTATTTGGGATGCAGCTACAGAAGACTAGTTGGAGGAGGTTGATATCAGATTCAGTTCGATTCGTGCTCGTAAGGAGCACTGGGTGTCCATGGTTATGACAATACTGCGTGGAGCAGCGAGGCAGTGGTGGTTCTTATTCCTCGGGGATCGTGAGGAGTTAGCGATCTCATGAGAGGAGTTTCGAGACATGTTTAGAGTCGAGTTTCCTTCTTATACTGCAAAGGCGTCCACTCACTAGGAGCTTCTTACCCTTCGACAGGGGAGATCCAGTGTTCGAGAGTTTTGAATCCGTTTCAGTATCCTCTTACGATATGCTTCAGACCTGTTACCAGATGAGGAGGCCATGGAGAGGAATTTTCAAGAAGACTTTGGCAAGGACCAGATCATCATGAGAGGGGGATCATCATGATACCTCACAAAGAAAAACTATGGTCCAGGGTTCCCTGTTTTCAGGGAAGAAGAGTTTCCATTCAGTCGGGGGTAGGTCCCAGCACTTCACATATCATTTCTCTGGAGGCAGAAACTCCCAGGCCTATTCCAAGGGATCAAGCGCTTGTTTTTCTTATGGTGGTCATGGCCATCATTAGCAGGAGTTCCCGACCTTTCAGAGCAGTCATCGTGCACTGGGCACTACACTCCAGGTTCCTCGGTTGAGGCAGTTCCAGCCGAGGAAACAACAGACATTTGCACCAGCTTTAGATCAGTAGAGGGTAGATGGGGCAGGTAGAGGACATCCCCATGACGCTCCTCATCCTCAGAGAGCAGAGCGCAGCCGTGGTGGTGGTCGTCATCAGTGTCAGAGAGGCCGTGGAGGAGGTCATGGTCAACTTCATGCTCTAGGGTTGCCAGCTCCAGGAGAGCCAGACATTGTTCGAGGTACCCTTTGCTTGTTTTATACCTTGGTGTATGCCTTGTTTGATTCAAGAGATACACACTCCTTCATATCACCTACCCTTGTCCATGTTTTTGGACTTGAGGTAGAGAGGCTTCTAGTGCCCTTGGCGTTGACTACCCCAGTTGGAGGTCGAGTTGACTTGATCTAAAGATAACGTCAGTGGATGGAGTTATTACAGGAATACGACTTCGAAATATCATATACACCTTGAAAAATGGAATGTTGTAACTGATGCGCTGAGCCAAATGTCACGTAGTGATTCTGTGCATGAATTCAGTGATTTCTGAAGAGTAATGGAAGAACAGTCAGCCTTGCATCTTGACATGGGAGAAGAAAATCCCCAATCCATTTGTTGGGGCAGCATTTTTCTTGTTTTGTGTGGTGTTGGAGGTAGTGTGTGTATGAGAAATCATAAATTATGGGGGTGGGAGGACCTAATCCCTAATCGAGACACATTAATTTGGATGCGATTAAACCCATGCAGGTGAGTCAGTGCCGCCTAAAGTGGATAATATCTCAGCATGGGGGAAGGAATTCCCTGACTCATATAATTAGGATAGTGGTTGGATTCCTATTATGACTAGAGCCATGAGAGGTATCTTTTGGGGTGGTTGTTTGGACCTTTCCCCCTTTTATGGGTTGTTTTTTTATTCTCGAGGATGAGAATGTTTTGAGAGGTATCTGATGTAATGGCCCGGACCTCTCCGTTCCATTACTTTGTAAAAATTTGATGTGGTCAAACACGACGTGTGTTATAATAATAATAATCTTTTATAATAATGATTGATAAGGGTGGCGTGAAAATATTTGGTGATAATTAGATTAAATGGTTTTAATTTAATCGTTGTGAAATAAAAGAAATAAAATAAAATTTATTTAATTCAATGAGGGGAGCCACATGGAATAAATTATAAAGGAATAAATTATAATAAATGAGGTGCACGTAATAAATTAATAAGGAATGAAATTCATGGGGTGAAAACCCTTACGGCTGAATCCAAATTGTATTTTGGAATATTAAAATAATTAGAATAATATTCATTTAATAGATTATAAAAAAATAATAATAAAATGATAATGAAGAATGGAAGGGGTTCCCAACCCGTGCGTGAATATCATGTGATTTGAGAGAGGGAGTAATTATAAGATAATAATGAGCATCAATAATACTAATAATAATTATTAATGATAATAATGGCGACCCGTTGATGAAATTAAAAGAGGATTTATTACTATTAAATAATAATGGTAATGGTAGATTTTGGTGTGTAATAAATGGAGAGTTTCCATAATATAGAGAGTTTCCATTAATTTAGATATTTCCATAATGTTGTTTTTTCCATAAAGTATGGTGTTTCCATAATGATGGGTGTTATTATTATTAATTTTATTAATAATAAAGTTGAAGTGAGAAATGGAGGTAGGTGTTAATTGGGAGAAGAAATCGTGAATGAAGAATTATATTGGAGAGAGAAAATGAAATGAGATATAAAAATTAAAATAAATTAAATCAATCAATCAAGGAAGTGATGGGGCGTGCTGGACAAGGAGAAAAGAAGGGGGAGGCGCCACTTTTTGTGGAGTGGGTAAAAGATTGTAAATAAATTGGAGAGACAATGTGAGAATTAAAAGGGGAAGTAATAAATGAAAAGAAAAGGAAATAAATTAAGGAGAAATGGAGTGAGGCGCACCAAATTGGAGAGAGAGTGGTGTGTGTCTTTGGGTATTTGAAATAAATCAATTAAAAATAATAATATAATAATCATGTTATTGTTTTTGTTGATAAAGCACATTTCTAGTGTAACTTATTCGTGTGACTTAGGTTTCACGAACCGTCTGCGGCATTGCAACCCAGATTTCGAGACAAACATTTCAAGTCCAATATTGGATGCCTTATTTGGGTTTTTGGATTGGGTACCCGAAGCACTCGAAAAATAATAGATTTAATGTTATTATTAAATCTTTGACCCGCCATAACTCCCGCGTGCGATGTCCGATTGACTTCTCGTTAGTGGTGATGTGATTCTGTCATTAATATGATCAATTCAAGTCTAATGTGGAATATTATATTATTTTTCATGTCTCGGGTCCTCGAAACATCCAATAATAATAATAATAATAATAATACGGGATCTTGTATTCCACATATCTCCTTCATACGGTGTTGGAATGGCGAACTGTTTGTGACGTTGCAACCCTTAAATTAATACTGATGAGTCAAACACTATAAATGCTATATTAATTATTCATATGGCTCGAGATGTTTTTACTTGGTCAAACCGTGTGGGTTAATGTGATCCGCATTTAATTGGGAATAAGCATATCTTAAACTGTCACCCCATTGAATCTTGAAAAGGGAAAAGATATCTTCCTCCCTTGTTCTTCCTCTTTGTTCTCGGCTATTAGATGCTAGAACCTTTCAATACACCCTGTATGAGTTGCACAATCAAACTTCACTCCTCAGATCAGTTCCACTCTGTTTTGATGCAACTAAGCTGTTTAGATCAATCTTTGATATAAGGTATGTTTTTATATTCATTCCTTTGGGATTATATTCCCCAATTTCTCCTTTCCATCTTATATAATGTAATCTCCATGCTTATAATGGGGTTTTCTTGGGGTTTGGTTGGTGCGGATGTACCGTGGCATCCTTGGGTGGATTCAGTCGTCGCGAGAGGAGGATCGTGACCCGTTGTGTGGATGAAGAATGTCAAGAACTCTTCATGGTAGGGGATTCATTACTTTTATAATTTTTAATGTGCAATCATAGAGTTAGCATGATTTAGCCTTTTGGATGAAAATGAAATTGACCTAATTAAATACTTGATCCAGATTAAAAGAATTGGTTTGATCGCATGTTGTTGCTTTGTACTATGATAACAGTTTGCCTCATGTTTTTCTAGATAGAGTGATATCTATGCTTGCTTTGATTAGTTGTTCGTTCTTGATAGAAATTGATAAATAACGTAAAACCGGAATTAAATGATAATTAATTGGCTAAAGATAAAGAGGCATGTAAATGAATCCAGTTGTTTCCATTGCTGTAGTTGTTCTAATTTTATGTTAATCAAATTGGCATAGTATGAATGTTAAATCATTAGTGATAACTTACTGAATAGGTTTCCCGGAATTGGAACCTACGAATTGAATCTTTTAATTCAAGAGGGATTAAAGAACTGGTTGGTTAATAAAAGATAACGCCTAGTAGGGTTCTTAGTTATACTCTTGTTCATAAGGTTGACTGCCTTGTGCTTTAGAGCCATGAGTTATCATTATGTATGTAGGCTGGATGCCTTGTTAAAGGGACAAGAGACCATTTGATGTGATGTTTGATTTCCTGCTGCTTGTGCTGTGATGTGACCCTGTAGGGGTGTTGTGATATGTGGAGGCAGGGAGGCCTTGTGGTTGTGGCAGCAGATGACACCTAGAGTGGCGAGATGCATCAGTTTATGCATGTGGGTGTTGGGGAGCACACAAGTGATGGTGTATTGGGATGGATGTGTTTTTTGGATTCTTGGTGACTTGATTGAATGTTTATCTGCTTTACTTTTCCCCACTTCTAAAGGCAGTAGGTCTTTCTTACCCTTCTTCCGAAGGAGGTGATGATGCACGAGGTATGCCACATGCCTTCCATGTCCATCTTCTCAAAGGATAATGGGTCTACGCTCTTGCTATAGGCGGCAAAGACTCGACAGGTAGTGCATCTACTAACTGTGTTGATCCCCATTATGTTTAGTAGCATATAATTCATTTCTAGAATTCCTAGTAATATGGGAAGTAATTCTGAAATTAATATCTGAATAAATGGTGTTAACCCATGGGGTTGTTGTTCGTTGAAATATAATGGCGAGGTAGTAATCTTTTTAAGGAACAATTGACTTTGGGTGTGATTCTAATGAAATTTAATGTGGAATTTTTCATGGATAATTAATTTTAAAAGAATTAATTAATGTACAGTGTAACTGATAAAAAGGGAATGAAGTAATCTAATAAAGCTATTTAAATGGTTGTGTTCTTATAGGATACTAGTCTTAGAAGTAGCAGCCCAGAGTCTAAGAGACGTTAGCTATAGTTGTGTCTAAGACTAGGTAATTCCCATAGTGTGGATGTGAGATATAATATATCCTGTAATTTTTGTGTTTCTATATGATACTCCACCCTATTGGTAAGGGAAACTGACACCCTGGGGATTCTGAGCCCTGGGGAGGGGGTGGTGTTTTCCCCAACATTCTGGTGGTAGGATGAATGACTGACTACCCCCTTTGACCCTGCTCTCTTCTCTTGGTAGATACTTGTGCTGGTAGGCACAATGGTTAGTTTTTCCCCTATATGTGTGTAGAGGGCTATAATGTCTTGTCGTTATTCACAAACATATATTCTAGATATAGTATCTTATGGACTATTATAGGTGTAACGTGTATAGGTTGTGATGGCTTGAGGAAACTTACTCGGTGTATTTGCTGTGATGGCTTGAGGTATAATACCCGACATATGATACACGTTATGAGAGCTGTGGTGGCTCCCGAAAACTACCTAGTTATTTTGGTTGTGAGGATGGTGTGGTTCTTAGCCCAGGTGTTTGTGGGAAATCCTTTATAGTGCACATGGTGCAGATTGTGGAGCTTATCCCAGGTATATACGGGCAAGCCGTTGGAGAGAGATGCACATGACGTATGTCATTGGGGAAAAGCGGCAAACCAGTGGGGAAGTAGTAGTAGGGAACCCTTTATATTCATTATTATATGATATATCTTGTATGCGTTACTTGGTTAGAGTAGCCATGGTAGGGTTGGGAACTTAGTATACATGTTTAGGTGAAGAGTTAGTTTCACTTGTTGTTCACTGTGCTTTAGAATGATTTCTTTACATTGCATGAGAGGCTTCTGGGAGGATCCTACTGAGTATACTGTTATACTCACCCTATGTATATATAAACTATTTTTCAGGTCACTTGGATCAGGTTGGAGATCAAGCTGGTTTCTACTATCTTGGGGTTGCAGGAGCTGTTCGGGCTTGTGGTTGCAGCTGTTTTTACTTTCTTTTGGGTACTTGTAGTCCTTCCCTTACAATTGTAGTATTTTTCATGACATTTCATATATGAACATGGGTTGCTTTTATATTCCAATTCTGAGATGGAGTTGATTGGTGTCTATATTATCTCTCTCTTCCGCATGTGTTCTCTTAGAGGGTAATGGCTCCCATTTGTGTTTTTATTATACCCTCGGTGCTAGTCGCCATCATGGGGCCTACTGGAGGTGGGACTCGGGGGTCATTATCTCCCTTCTCACATTGTCATCCCAAGAGGGGTACACTTCGTGGGGAGGGGGTCGTGACAGAATATGTCTATTTTGTATTGTTTTGACCAAATGGTTGGAGAATGATATTATAAATCATGTGGCATAAAAACATGGAATGTTTCTCTTTGACAATGAGGGGTGCAAAACTTGGAAAACTGTGCAGCCAAATCATTTGTGTTTCCCTGGTCATTAAATGCTTGAAATTATTTTCTTTCCCCTATATTTTTTAACCCTTATTCATGATTATTTTCCCTTAGTCGACCTAGGTGAAGTATGGTACCCTCCAAGAATATCTTCCCATTATTTCCAACCACCAGGGAATCTTCGTCAATGTTCCTAGGTAAGATCCTTTGAGTTTTTGGTTGATTTTCCCTGCTCATCTCCATTTACTATTGGTTTCTCTGGGTGTTTTTTTACCATAGTCAAAACAAAAAAGGCTTGGATTTTTGTGTAGTTCAATATCGTTAATTTTAGGGTTTTTATATTTTTTATTAGGCTTTATTCTTCTTTCTCCAGAAGTTTTGTTTCATTTTCACAACATTATGATAAGTGTTTCCATTCACTTCCTTTCTAACACTTTCCGATGATGCTTTAGATTTCCATGAATTCCACAAAAATGTTATAATCATTCTTATGATGTGTTAGTATAAATTGGTTGTTTATTTTCATGATATAAAATTTGTGTAAAATGGATTTAAATGGTATTCATTAACTATGTTTTCTTTTACATTAACCCAAGGTGTTTGAAAAAATGTAAATTGATCTTTAAAGTGAAATTGAGTGATTTGTGGTGGTGTCTAACTTTAGTTATGCATCAGATTTGTGGTTGGATTTTGGGTTGGATGTTGGATGTGTAAATTCGTGGATTTAATGGTGTGGAACATAGGTGTGGTTGGTTGTATTTATTTAAAAACAAGTGATTTTCCTTTAAAAAAATAATTTTTAAAGTGATTTGAATTTTGCATGTGTTGAAAGTTGGTTTTACAAAATAAATGAGTTTTTTTCAAGTGAGATAATTTTATATGTTTCATAAATATATTGCATGAATTTTGTAAGAGGTGTGAATCACATTTGAAAATGATTTTTGTGCGCATGTGGATTTGAAATAGGAATTTCCTATGGAAATGGTCGGATTTTATGTGTTATTTTATTTTTTTATTTGCAAAAGGGTTTTATGGTATGTAAAAGTAGTTTGAAATGTGTTTCTATATATCCTTGGTTCTTTTAGTGAATTTAAATTTGGTTTCAAATGTTATTAAAAAATCTAGGCCTTTTATAATTTTGATATATTGCTTATTGATGTATTGGAAGAATGTTCTATTTGTCAATTTTCTTATTGTTTCACTATTTTTTACTTTTTCTTGCGAATGGTTTTTGTATTTTAAATGTAAAGGAATATTTGAAATTTTTATCCCAAAAGTTTTATTTTATATTTTCTATGTAAATGGTGTGTAAATTTCTTTGTGAATGTATTTGGATTGGAAGTATTAAAAGAACATGTGACACTTATACTATCTATAAAAAGCTAGTTTGATAAGAAATTACGTGAATTACCAACTATAACCTTATGATGTTTTGGAAAATATTTTTGGAACACATGTTATGTATGGGGCTTGTGTAAATGTTGGAATGTTTTGGAAAATGAATTGAAAACTTGGGTTTCATAAAGGCCTAGTTGGTATTTTTAAAATGATTTGAAATTAGGGTTATATTATTGAAAATTGAATTTTTGATGTGATCTTTAATTATTGAATGAGAATTTTTGTGAAATAAATGATCAATGTTGCGTGAATGGTATTCTTGGATTATGTTTGTAAAAACCACTAGACCATGAGATTATTTCCTCTCTATTGGCTCGTGCAAGTGAAATTTGTTGGTATTAGGTCCATTAGACCTTGGGATGTGATCCCATCTAATGGATCATCCATAAGGGCGTTGTGAGATATGGTTGCTATGCCATGGGTTTCCATGTATTATTATTATTGTCATAGGATACTTGGGCTTTATCTGGAGGGTAGTTTAATTGTTTCTTGTCAACCCAGATTAGATGGGTTGGTACCCCCCATGGCTTGATGGGGTTAGATGGTACGTTGCATTGGATTGGATGGTTAGAGATACTAATTGGTTATTGACTATGGAGATGCAACATATAAAGGCTGGTGAGTCTGAACTGGATACATCTATGAATTTATACTAGATATTTTTAGGAAATTCTCATGATTAATATTAGTATGATCTATTTATTTCTCCTCCTTGTTTAAATTTTGTCCCTAGTAGTTTATGCCAGTTGGTTTTGTTTCTATCACATTCTACATATACTTTTTTGATTACATGGTATGGATTGAACATTGGTTTGGTTTTGGATTGGGTTTTTGGAAGTGAATCCATTTTTGAAAAGGATGGCTTTGTGGGTAGTATTAAAAAGGAAATTTTTGAATTTTGTATTTAGTTACATAAATGATTTAAATTTATTTTTTCTCAATGTATTTAAAATTAGTGTTTTTTGACTATTTCTGGAATAGAAATACATAGATTCTTTGATCATTATCTACTGAGCTATTTAATCTCACACCCTATTTGTGCCACTAATCTTAGGTATACCCAATTTTTTTGTACGTTTTGTTTTATGGTTTGGTTGTTCCTTTTGAGACGGTTGGTATTATCATTGGTGGTTACCAATAAGTCACATAGATATTCTTCCATCATGGTTCGGTCTTATATTTTTTTATTAGGATGTGTTTTTTTCAGTATTTATTTTATCTTGATAAGATTTTCATTTAATTAAATTCAGTTATTATTGGTTATGATCCCTAAACCGTTTGTTTATATGATATGGGACTGTATGGGAAAATCATTTACATTATGATTACATTAATGCCTAAAACAATTTTTTAGACCATGGTGGTTGGGAATGGCCTTCGAGTCTTGTTGTGGGCCGACACAGGTGGTGGGTCAGATGTTATCCCAACATGGTTCGTGACACATACACTTACATCTTTTACCCAAGTCAGCTGTTATCATAGTCTACTAAGTATGAGATCAAGAACTTTCATTATATTGGTCAATGTTTTAATCCTAGGGCCTACATGTATTAGTTTTTGTGTCCAAAAAATATTATTATCTCTAAATATAAAAAATGGTATACTCAGCAAGAAAAAGATAAAAATATACTTCTACCCCAAGATGATAAGAATTTTGAATGGGAATCAAATATTAGGGATTAATTTTTTTCAATTTTAGATATACCCTTTCTGGGTAGGTTGCATATGTTTGGAACACATGCTTCATCGGGGCCTTGCTAAGACAAAATCCATAAAAATATGGAAGGTTACTGTAGTGTCCGCCACAATGCTGATACAATAGTAGTCTCATTACTCAAGGAAGGTTTGGGGGAATTTTTCCACCACCATTACCAATAGAATCATCAAATCCATAGTGGATCAAGTAAATAATGGGGCTAGATCAATGTCAATCTTAAACCTTAGTACTGGGGGCATTTATATCACAATCTCCTAATCCCCTATAGAAGTTTGCCTTATATAGTTTGGGAGGTACTTCATTTAAAAATGAATCAAATTTTCTTTTAATTCATGATCCAAACACCTCATTAGTATCATTATTAACAAATTCAATCATTGATTCTTTCAAAACAACAATGTATCTAAGAGGGTCGAAGAATCTTTATAGTGGTTGTAAGGAGAAATAGTCCATCAAGAGGGTAATAATCGAGGAGTATTATGATTTTCCTCTTGATATATATAATGAAGTATTTGGATGCACCTAACCTTATGTGGAAGAAACAATCCCTATGCCTTATTATGTATTAGTGAACATTATTCGCATCAGGATCATAAATAAAAAATAGAAGAATGTTGATATAGAAGTTTGTGATATGGGGACATCCATTAAAATAATTTTTCACATCGTGGTTCATGAAGAAATTATGTGTGTCCATAATTATAGAAATAGTCAAAATTTTGGAATCATCACAATAATCTATTGTTCCATAAAAATATAGATTTATCCAATGAAAAAGGGGAAGGAGTGGACACATCCCATACACCAGTCAAAGAAACTCAACCTTCTACTATTAAGGACAATTTAGCTTGATATAAAGTTATCATAGAGAAACTATGGTGGATCAAAATATAGCTAAGAAGGAAAAATATTCCTAATTAGTAAAACATCTAGGTAGGGACTAATATATCCCCCAAATGAATCAGTCGTAACATGTGAAGTTGTTCAACACAAGGGGGGACTCTACATAGCCAATATATTATTTGTCGAAACAAGTTCTGTATTTAAAATTGGAAGATAAAGAATGTGTAGAAATCTATCTACTAGGGTAGCTGTCATATAAATTTCATCCAAACATCTCAAAACATACTCATGCTAGAATCCAATAATAGACCCATATGATCCAACCATACCAGTCTTCTCTCATGGCCTCTTCTTGAGTATCCGCACAATTATCAGTCCTATTAGGTCTTCTTGACTTAGTTGAGTACCTATAAAGCTGAATGGGGTCTAAAAAATAACGATTCATGACATTAACACCATATAAGAAGTCATATAGGGAGTTGTTAGATGTGACTCTCCTTCATGAATCATCTAGAAATAATACTTATAAATAATTAATATCATCAAAGACCCAATACACACATGATGCACATCATGTCTCAATGAGGCCTTGTGATAGAAATAATTGAGTAATAAGAAGCTTCCATGATCATATTATTTTTTTTATACTCAATAATGTGTAGAATTAGTCTTTTATAGAAACATACTAGTATGGCCTATTATGGGTGGGAAGTGGGAATATGTGACTCTTACTAAATTCAACCTAAAAAATCCAACATTTATATGATTAAATAGTATTGAAGACCCAAAGCTACGCATGTTTCAAATTCTATCTCAATGTACACACATAATGGGATAACATGAGATGTATGAAATTGAAAATCTTATATTCATTGTGTATACTATGGAGTGAATATAATTTATTTGTTACAGTAACCTAAAATCAAGGCCAATTATGGGGTATAGAGATATTTTTTGAAAATTCCTCTATCATTTTAGCTAAACACTAAGAAAGACATTAATAATCATATCTATAATTCAAAAAAAATTACAATAATAAGGTCTCATATTTCATTTCAATATGGATGGACCTTACTTACACTATATGTATTAAAATTCCATGATAATAGTTACTATTGATTTTCTTATAGAATCTCTTGGATGAGTTATAAAAATTTCTTATCCCGATGAAATATCACATTGGATTTTGGTAGTTGATAGTAGTTCTATAAAGGATGGGGGATTACATATAATTTTTGAATAGTAAATCTCATCGACTACCCTCATAATAAAGAATAAATCTTGAAAGACTAGAAAACAAAATCATTAAACTCAAAATAGAATGGGTACAACCACTTGATCTAGTATTGAAAATTCTTATAATGCCCTAAATTTCTTCCTCTAAAATAAAAATAAAACTAAAACAATATCAACCCTATCAATAGTGGAATAAATACCCATATCACCCAATGTTTCAAGAATAAAGTAATATTTATTATTTACTCTAAAGAGTTCAAGTACCATAGAACATTATTGATGAATTGGAAAATCACTTTCTCATGTTTCCCAATACTTGTTATTGCAATAAATTTGAATTCATGGAAAACATAGATTATTTATCCTACAATGTGATGTGAGAGAATTTTTTTTGGAGTTCATCATCATCATGGATATAATCCAAAAAGATCTAAATCAGGGAAGGTAATGTAGTAAAATTACCTACAATAAATGGATCATTTATGTAATTCCTCACCAGAAGAGGAAGGAAAATAATATATGTTCTAGGTAAGGGCCTGAAAAATATAGAAGACTAAATGATATTAAAATAAATCAACAAGGAAAATGTTATCCACAAGGAATATCTAAAACAATCAGGTGTGACCCATGTCCGTCTAACAACAACTAAGACAATATATTTTCATCACTATATTCCAATATATATTCCTATAAAATCTGGTGTAACAAAAAGAATAAAAATAATTTTAAAGATAAGGATACCCTATTAGTAACAAATTAGATATATACTCTTCATGTACTCCTACTATCATTATTTTGATGACGAGCACCACACCCAAAATGTAATTTTCATTAAATGTTGAGTCAAAATATGATACTGTCAACTTGTTCCACTTAGTGAATCCATTATCTGATAAAGAAGACTAATCTATCTCTTATTTCACTTGTCATAAAAAATATAGGTGAAATATATCATAATGGATGAGAAGGTCAAGTAAGATGGGTTCAAGATAGATCCATACATTCATTAATTGTCGCCACTAAAACAGTTTATGTTATTGAGACCAAGAGAAAGTAATTTAGTGGGCTTAATAGAAGAAATAGCCAGATCTTGAATCATATAGATCCTTTTAGAATCAATTTATGTTATATGATAGACTAGAAGGGGAGAAAATGTCTGGAGAGAATTAAATCACCAGTAGGCCATATCATTACAAGTTCTAAAAATTATCTCTAAAATAATTTTTAGAGGAACGATTCAATAAGATAATTAGCTTGATCATTTAAAACATAGTCTAGGAGAAACCTCAGGATAATATTTATAGATCCCTAATTTAAAATATGATATCCTAAAAACATTTATGATCATTCAAACTAATTTTCACTTTTGTAACCCCTTAATATTTCAAATGATATACATGAAGCCCAATCTAAGGCTCGTTAAATCCCTAAAATGTTTGAGGTTAATGTTTTTGTTACTAAAGAGTATCATGTGAAGAATTCTTTCTCCGAATATCAAATTATCATTTCATTCATAAAATAAAACTGAGAAATTTTAATATAAGGAAACCGCAAAACATCGAATATATCTATAAATAAGAGACATATTTACATTTTTATGGACCTAATTAAAAATTATTTTTGGATTAATGTTAATCTAGTTAGAACACTTCAAATATTAGGTTCAGGTGAGACTGTATTATCTCCTTATAATATAACTATCAATGGGTTTTATAAGGTAATGTAGAAATATCTCAGCCAAATAAATATGAAGAGTATTTTTATAGATATTATATCAAAAACTAAATTCATGGTTATCTACTTTGATATGAATTTAAATTCTCTGTTGGGAAAACCATCACTTTTTTTTCGCATGATAATGTCTTTTCAAAACATTCAGTTCCATATGAAATTTATTAATGAGCTGGTAGATTTTTTTGTATAGAGAGAGTGATCCCTTGGAATCATGTGAATATCAATATATGATTTTATAATTATATATAAATGATGTAATAGTATTTTGGATATATATTTTTCATTGTATTAAAAATTCTAATGGGCTTAAAATGGATAATTTTAATTCACTTGATGAACTTAACGAATATTTAATGTCTCTCATCAATTAGATCGATGTAATCACACATGATTTGGGATGTCATTAGGTAGTATGGGTCTTATCTAAACTTTTATGTTATCATAGATATCTCTAGTCATAAAAATATCATGAAGCAACCCTAATTGTATGAATTCCACTAATAGGGGAAAAATACTATGCACCTTCCATGCAGATTAATCTCACCCATGAGAACCTCTTTATAAGGCACAGTATTACCAATAATTAGGTCATAAAATCTTTTATGATCTATAAAATATAGCATAACCTTTTTTGTAGTATATTAGGATAGGGCCCAACCTTATTTTCCCCCATCTTAAGGATTTTGATTGCATCTAGTGAATCTATATAGGAAATAGGAGAGAATTATCTTGATAGAGATTGGGACACCTATGGTAAAAATTATCATGCTTCATCATGTCCATGATCTAATTATGCTTCCTTATTTTCATAAAGGTTGGATAATACCTTTAAAAAATCCAATGAATATCAATGTATTTGGACATTATTCTCCCCTAGTGATAGTGTGGAGGAAGGAGAAAATTTATAGGATGTATTCGTTGATAATTCCCCCACATTAGCATGATTGAGATCCATTGATGCACCCTCTTGAATTAAAGGAGATAAAAATGTCCCTATATTATCTTTTAGGAAAAAAATACACCTTTATCTGTAAATTTAGATTATATTTAATCATTGGAAGTGGAGGAAGATAATTAGTGTTTCCTTATTCCATTAAATTATTGATACACACACCATATTCCTATGGTATCATTGATATTCATTTTCTTCAAACTATATAAAAACTCCTAAAAATTATCCTATTGGGTCTACTCATTAGTTGGGTCTACCGAACAAGAAATGTGGCTATATAATATAATACAAGAGAATTAACCAAACCCTTAATGTTAAGGTCCAATACAATGTCAATAGGATAATCATTTAAAACTTTATTATGGATGTTTTGTATCTAAAATGGATCACCAAAATTTTCCATGTCAAGAAGAAGAATAAGAATATCGGGTTTTTCATTAACCTTAGGGATCCCAAACAAGATTTCCCAAATCAGAATTTCACATTCTCAATTATAGATCATTTGATGGATTAAATGACTGCCTTTTATGCCATTTTCTTCATGTATTGGTGCATACGATACAAAAAATATAGAACCTTATTAGGAGGAGGATTTAAATTCTTAGTTTAACGAAGGGATATATATCTATTAGGTGATTCCCTTTTTTCTTGAAGAATGATGAATCCACATAAAAATGTATTATTCACCATATCATTAAGCCAATTCTATGGAAAATAATTGAATTCTGTAATTATAACTTGGTGGTCAAATTTTACCAAATTTTAAACCAAACGTCCAATCACTATATAGTTTTCAATATAGAATAGAAGCACATTATTAGGACAAATCCCTTCGATATCATTTTTGGGTTAACATCAGAGAAATTTACCAGTGTTATTGGGAATCTTTTTAGAATTATAGAAAACCTCAATATGGCCATGGGAATTCTATACATTCCACCACCCATAAATCTAATTTTTTTAAAGCACATCAACCATATTTATCCTGCATTATATTATTTTTAGATAACGATGTTGGAAATTTTTTGCCTTTAAAAATTTGATGAGTAAAGAGGTTAAATAAGAATGTTATAATATTTTTTAGGAATCTTTTGATGAAATCAAATGGTATAATCAAAACCGAATGATACCAATACCTCCAATGGATGGAAAAATAGTAATTATATATATAGAAATATTGGGTTCATATCTAGGTTCCATTACCGCATAGACGAACTTTTAGGGTAAGTAAAATTTTCTTATACTACCTTATTAAAATATTATTGGATATCAAGACTTGGAGGACTAGAAAGCCTTAGGAAATAATCAATCCCCCAAGGTGGAATAATTTTAGAATTTCTAATCTTTTACATTCAAACACTAACCCCAAAAGTTTGCTGAGGTGAAAATGAAGGTTCGATCTCATGATGAATAAGGAATCCCAATTATGATCACTAATCTGATAGATAAATATTTATAATTTTATCACTATATATGAAATTAATCAAAAATCACTAATTAAACCAGTTTAATGAATTTTGTAATTAAATTAATTAAATTTCAATTTAATTAAGAGAAGGGAACTAATTTCCTTAGATTGGTTTTTATTAATAAAAAATAAAACCTGCAAATGAAATTAATCAAATCCCAAAATGCAGGGCTTCATGAATTAATTATCTCTATTTTGTCGGAAAAACAAAAAATACCTAAGACTATTACTTATTTTATTCATGGTAATCTTGAAAAATTTCAGGGAATTAGGTTTGATCTATTATCGTAATTCTATGTTAAGTTATATTTTTCTCCACACTTTCATCTATATCATTGGGACCATCCCCTAGTCATCATCACTCTCATTAAGAAGATAAGGGATAATTTATGAATCATTTACAATGAAGGAATAATAAATTTGAATAATTCATGTGAAATGATGAATTTAATGAATGTGTATGTGATGAAACCCTTTTAGATAATTCCATACTCATCATTGATATTATCCACTCAGGATTGGATGTTCATCAATCAAGGATAAACTAGAGATTTTAGTTATGAGAATATAATTAAATAAAATAATGAAAATTATGTTGATTAATGGAATAATATTTAATCTAATTGTAATTAAATAATTAGTATAAGAATATTATGATTACTTTATGAAATAATGGAGAATAAAAACCAATCTAAGAATATCCTTTGTGGCCAGAGTATCTCTCACTCATCGTTCCTCTATATAGTTGATCCATTTCAGAAATTGAAATTATTTTTAATGGTTTATCTTTTATTTTCTATGGGTAATATAATCCATTAAACCCTTTTACATTATACTACAACATACCTAGTAAATATCCCATAAAACACCTAAATGAAATGAATTTCATAAAATTAGATATTTAGTAATTTTTTATGCTATGTGGCATAACCAAACCCCTATGTAACAACAATAAATTCATTGGAAAACTCTAGTTTTTAGTCCTTACCTACCTAAATAACATTACAATACAAGTAATACTCCTATAATGTGACATCGAAGTAAACTGATATAAAAAAACCCAAGATATAACCTTTCTTAAATTCTCATATATTTATTATTTCTTCACATAATCCTTGGTTGTATCTTGAAACATTCATTTTATTCATTCATATAGGCTACTATTCATTCTCATACTATGGTGTAGATCTTCACAAATGATGATGTCGAGCCACATATATTTTTATGTGACCCACATTAAAAATAATCCCTATAGAAGACATCCTTTACACTATGAATTAAAATATTCTTCTAGTTTCATATGTGCTTTATCATTGAAATAATATGGTGTGATAATAAACCATGTAGTATCAAATGATCTCAATGTTGTAGATGATGATGAAAAACTATAGATCATGGAATAGAAGAACACTTATAGTTTGAAAACACTCTATTCATGCCCATGTTAAGGAAGAAAAGTGTAACCCTCTATAATAATTGGTGTCCATTTATTAAATGATTTAACTTGGACCCCCCTATGTTCATTGATTTAAATTATATAATTCATTTTGATAAGGTGAAAGAGATATAAAAGCAAACATTAAACAAATATGACACACATGAAAACATTATACATTTTATCCTCACATGATTTCATTAGTGTTAATAGTCTAGATGGAACTCTATGTCCCATGTCAAATTCATGGTTTTTAGGGGTTTGTTGATTACAAAAGATGTCGAAGTAAACTATAAGTGAGTAATAATGATTCCCCCTTCCCTCTCTTTTCATTGAACCAAGTGGTTCCCTACACTGGATGATCCTCTCAAATTCATGCATGCTACCTAGCATCAACCCATGAACTAATTCCAAACTTCTATATATATCCCCCCACAAACATTTTGATTGAGTGTTAGAATACCAAATTGTGACTAGCTCTACTGTGGTAATAATATGATAGTTGTCACATTTTTTTTCCTTTTTCTTAGTCTTCTTTCCCTCTCACAAAATTTAGTGCAATACATATTTAAGCATATTATTCCTAGGATTATCCGAAGCACATTTAAAATAAAATAATTATTTTTCCTACCTAAAATTGAATAAAAATGACATAAATATACTATAATATAAAATAAAAATGATTAAATCAATGGTGAAAATATTTTCAAAATATATACTCTTCAAACTCCATCACACTAAACTATTTTATTTCCCATATTAAAACAATTATCACCCAATTAAAAAATAATCCAAACAACTAGAAGATAAATTTTAAAAACTTCATAATCATAATATTAGAGTTATAATTGAACAATTAAAAATAAAAAACCTCATGTGGTAACAAGGGTTAAATCAGGTTTCATGTATAATTCAAAATATAAGACACGTTATTCTCTTCAACTAAAATTGATCAATCATTAATTAAATTTCTTTACAATTATGATTTACCTCTTAAGAAATGAATTTCACTCATCACTCACAATCATATGATATTGAGTTATTCTTAATATAAGTTATAAGTACTATGTACATAATATTTAAAGATATGTCAATCTCTATATAAGAATTATTATAAAAAATCATGAGCACTTCTTCATTATGGTTATAATTTCATTCATGTATATGGTAGGTGGGAAATTAAGTGAAGATTAAATTGAAAGGCAAAAAAAGGATACATTGTTGATGATAAATAATTTTATTAATGTAAAACTCATTAAAATAAATTCCTCCATCAAATTTATTTTTGATAGATTACATGTACACTATAGTATTTCTTTTCAAATTGATATACAAAAGTGTGATTCAAAAAATTTATAACATTTATCTTATTATCCATTAATTTATTTGATATATGAATTTTTGAATATAATATGTACATGAATGAGTCTCAGGAAATTGAAATAAAAACCCACTAGCACAACAATCCACACAGCCAATACCTTACTGAAAATAATTGTAATAGTTACTATAAGAAGGGTTACGTTGTTATTTTCTATAGATAATTTTAAGGTATCCCAATTCCAAATTTTTATTCATTAATTATTCCTTATTTTTTTCATCTTCATCATCCCATTGTTATTTTTCAAACTATTTGGGATGAAACAATGAACAATCAAAATCAAATGTGAAATATTTATCCCATGTAATAAATAGATTTCATCAAATCATTATATTTTATCTCATGAATTTCATCAAATCCATAAAAATATCCCATTAATATATTATTCTCAACTGAATGATCATGAATTTATACTCAATGAAATGTGTTAAAAATGAAAACAATCATGCATTTTGTCATTCCTATCAATAAAATTTATGGTCTCTATTGATTTCACAAAATATTATAAATATATTAGGTATTAAGTTCAAATGTGATAAAAAATCAATAAATTTCCTCAATTAATTTAATTTAGATTCAAATCATCATGTTTGGATAATAAATAAAAGAAATTTATAGTTTTTTATATACATATAAAGTTATATCTTGAAACAACAATTAATAATGAAATTTTCATTTTGTTTTAGAACCCAAACAAGAAAAGGAACAAAAATTTTACTGAATCAATTCGTGGAATGGAAACTAAAAAGCAGCATACTCAATGAAAACCTATAAGAATTAGTGTCATGAAATTAAATAAAAATAATAATAATTTAAGAACAAATCTCAAAATTGGGATAATAATTTGACTTTCGTAAATCTACACTTTTATATTTTCCATTTATTAATATTATGAATACAATATTTTCCAACAAATATAAATATATCTCAAAACTAATAATGCATATTAGTTTATATAAATTGAAATAATACAAATGAGAGTTTCCAAGGATTACACCCCACAAATTTAACTAAACATTGTCCCCAATGTTCAACCAAGGAGAAGAGGTGAGAGAAAATATTGAATTTATGTGAATCACAATAATATATAAAAGGGAATAAAAAAATTATTAATTATTTCATACTTGATGTAGTTTTATATCCTTGATCCTTGGTGTGTGTTGATTGTATTGTTGTTACATATATTTATTGATTCATTTATTCTTCTTCATGGATCCTTGTTTCATCCTTAAAGATAAAAAAACTATTAGTGTCATGTTTCCATTCTATTATGGATAAGAAATGATTTTGGGTGACTATAGTTAACTCCATACAATAATCCAAAAATTAAATTCAGAATGTGTCCCATGAAAGTAGTGAAAACCCATTTTGTCTCTTTAAAGATATTTGTTATGGTTTTACAGCTTGAATTTACCTCTATTTCATATTATATAAGTTCTAAGTAATGTTACTGATCTATACTAAATAATAAAATGAATTTCAACTCATCTAGAGTTTATGTGCTACAACTCTTAAAATTTGCATCTTTATAACACCCTATTGTGGTTGATTCCCTGTTTTTTAGTTTCTATGTATGGAAAATAACCTCATATATGGATAGTATTTTAAATATTATTTATCAATATATATTTATTTCTTCCCTTATTTGGATTCTAGAATATAATTTTCAAATTATATAGTTGTATTTTCCTCTTTCTCATATGTTTGAGGTTTTTCTTCCTTGATAATTTCAATAAAATAAATTAACTATATCTTTTAATATACATCCTTCTATACATAAATAGTTGTAACTTATTCCTTCTTCTATTTCTCTTCATATTTATCATGCTCAATTGGTTCCTCTTTAATGATTTTGTAAAATTATGAACAATACTATTCCCAAACCTATTCAATTTGAATTTAGTTAAATGAGGCTCAATATTTATTACTAATCCACATATTTTTCTCCTCAAACACTTCATATATGATTTCCATAATGGATGAAGTGATAATGAATGGATATTTTATTTTATTATAATGATCTTATATCCTTTAAGAATAATGTTAACAATATTTTTGTGGTTTTTGGAAGGATGATGAAAGTATTTCTTCCATAAAACATAGAAATAGAAACATGATGGGGATAGTGATGTTACTTGAGAAGACATATCCAAGTAGCCTATAACAGGTATTGAAAATTTCTATAAAAATGGTTGATTTAATATTATATAATTAGTTGGTCAATAAGATATTGTTACCATCCATGTAGAACCCTGAATTCCAACTGTTTTGTTTGGTGAAGGAACACCTATGTATGATTATTTGAGAATAAATAACATGAATTAAAAAGGGTTTAATTCAATTGGTATCAGCTCGATTTACATTGATTGAATTTAGAAATACCAAGTGTTGATATGATTTTTTCACAACATAATTCCAATTAATATGTGCTTCTTATTAAATATATCTATGAATGAGGGATATGGTATGTGTCCTTGTAGACTTCATATGTCTCAAATGAAACCAATGTATATGTGTTGTTTCTGATTTTATGTGTCGTCTGCTGGGTGTATGTGTCATCAATACCAACATTTCTGTGAATCAATATATTTAAGAGTTATCTATGAGATGTGTAATTTCCAAAAAAAAATTAAAATAATATTGACACTATATAGGATAAAAAACTCAAGTTTCCAAAAATTTATTTCTAATGAAGGATGGAAGAAATAATATGATACAAGTTGAAATATTCATCATGAATTCAAAACATATTTTTAAAACAAGTGATAATTATCCATACTATATTTAATGTTTGTTATTTTGAGGATAGTGTTGGGTGATGAGATTGACGATTTATGCGGTAAGATACAATTATTTATTATAGTGCATAAAACCATGCACATGTGAGTAATTATTTATATTGATATAAGTGATATGGAGTTTTTGAAAGACATTAAGAAAGAAAAATGAAGACATTTTCTAAATTTTAAATAGTGTAATTTATAGTGAATTTCATATTAATTGGTAGTTAGAAAAATAGTCATGTTTGAGTTCAAAATTTTAGGTAGAGTGAAGACCAATGAAGTTGACTTGAGTCAAAAAAAGCTTATGAAGATCTGTTGGATTTATATTATCCCAATGATATGACATATATTAATGGATTATATATGTTGGTATGTTGAGGATATTTTATTTCAACTAGAGAATATATCTAATCTTAAAATATGGGATCCCCTTCTTCCAATAATGAAGGAATATCCATTATTAAAAGGAAATAATATTAATTAATAATAATAAAATATAAATTTTTAGAGATAAATATGAGAAAAAATATATAGTGTCCTTAATACTACTAAATTGGATTAGAATAAATGTTATCTATCAATGAAGAGAGCCTGATGCATCCAGGAATTCCTATGTGTTGATGAAAGAATAAATAAGTGAATAGGGAAGAGGATTAACTATGATTAATTGTCATAGTATAAATGAGAAAGGCCATGTGATCTAACTGGTGATATAGATGTAAGGAATTGAAACCAAACAAGGCTAACCCACACAGAATCAGGAGAGAATGTCAATAAGGACAAACTTTAAGAGGATTTTATAATGACCCTTGAAGAACAGTTTGGGGTTGTATAATGATCCCACATAGAGGTGTAAAGGATATTCTTTTTAGAATATGGTTTTCTGTTTCTCGATTATATTATAATGAACCCATCAGGAGTTGGATGTTGTGTTTACAAAGATATAGATATTAATGGAGAATATCTATTGGGTATTTTAGGGTATTACTCTTAAAAAGTTTGGTTGATAACCAATATATTGTACAAAAGTGATTCATAATGGTGAAATCAGAAAAAAAATATAGAAATGGAAAGATTAATAAATGAAGGTCTAATATTGTAATTACATTTATATCATTTGTTGTACATTATTCATAGTTGATTAAGACTGAGATACAAAAATAATATTGGATAAAATTATAATAAAACTACAAAGGATGAATTATGAAAGAATACTTGTAAAAGGAAAAGGTTTCACTGATTCACCCCTACCCTTCTAGGTGATCTCAATAAACAATGATCTTCTTTTGGAATCCGAGCAGAATTAATCCTTGAAATATTCAAATAATAAAAAAAGAAGTGGATCAAAATAACATGAACAACTAAAAGGTTCCTCTTTCTTATTAAAAATCTATTTATATGTGGAAGAACATGATGATTCTATATCTAGTACCCCATGGTCATAAGGTTAGTGATGTTGTAATAGTGGAACATCCTCCCATAGAAAGAGTCTCTCCTATGACATATAATGAAAAAAGAAATCTAGATGTTGATGGGAAGGAAATAAATTCCATCCTTTAATCCCTAATTTTTGTAGTCAAAACCATGATAATAAGACCTAAAGTTATAATAATATGTTGGAGAATCTACAGAATATGTATGAGGGAAATGATAAAATTAAATAAGCTAAATTAATTTATTTTAATTTTTTTATACATTGGTATAGATGATGATGTGAGAATTGATGACTATTTCAGAAGGTGTAATGAGATTTTGAGTCACATCAGGGGTTATGGTGATGCTTGGGAATACACAAAAATTATCGAAAATATGTTCAGTTGTTTAAAAAATATATTTTATCCATATAATTTTTCCTTAGATTAAATTATTGACTTTTCACTTATTATTTACATAATAATATCGTCAATATTGAATTAATTAGATCCTCACTTTTTAAAAGGAAAATAAATAATGAAATTAACTTCAAATCCATGAGAAGGATCAAGATAAAGGTCACAAAAGATAATCTACTTTCAAATTATAATATGGTTGATGAAGTTTATTAAGAAAAATTTAGACAAATATATGGGGTTCATTTCATTTATCTCTATGATTAAAATAATAGGAAAAGTAAAAATAAAAATTCAGATTCCTATAAAATGTTTTTATTTTTATTGTATTAAACATTTTTAATATTTTTTTCAAAGAAGAATAAATTTTATGAATATGATAGTGATTATGAACAAGATGATTAATATAATAGAAGGTAAAGATAAATCAGTATAGATAACTATTAATATAGGAAGAATTTCACAAAAAACTATAGAATAAGCATTATGAGAACATGAAGAATAGATGAATAATCAACACGTGATGAGTTTGATGAAGATAATTTATTTTAAAACTAGAATATCTTTATTTAAACATTTAAATTATGATAGAAAAATACATTTAGTTAAAAATTAGATTAAAGAGATAAATATTCAAAATATATATTAAAATATAAAGTAGTTTTTACAGGTAAATATAATTATAATATCAAGAAGAAAGTAAGGATGTTGGAAAATGAGCAAATATATTAATATGATATGGAGATAAAATTTTCTATAACATAAATCCATGAAAAGGGTAATATACTAGAGTATATTAGATAAAAAATAGATTATAAAGAATAAAAAATTCATAGGGAATAATCTAGGATTATTAATGATAAAAAATGTGGAGGAAATTAAAGAAGGACGTGATAAAGAAATAGAGATCCTGGAAGAACAATCCATCTATGAGGATAAATCCATACCTATTAAAATGGAACACACCTTTTCAAATTATACAAGTGAATCTGAATTTATTTCCTATAGTTATATAGATTTAGAAACTCAATCTATTTTTTTTAATAATGTGGTAAATAATTTCCTTTGATAATGATTATTGTATATTATTAGGGAATATATAACCCAACGAATAACCTAATACAATCAATAAAAAATTCAAAGAAATAAATAATAATTTTTAAAAAATAAATATCAAATTATTTAATTTCTAGGATTGAAAGAATTTTTCTGGTTCTATAGACGTTTTAGATAGAAATCATTATCATTTCCAAGAAACTAGAATGAATTAAGGGGGATAATTCTAAGGGAAAAAATAATCGACACTTTTAAAAGAAAAAATACTTCTAAAATTAAAAATAACGAGGATAAATTATAGTATAATAGATCACTCAAGATGGATTTTTTTAAAAAAAACCCAAGAGGAAGGATAAAAGGTGACAAATATGGTAAATGGTGTTATTGTATAAATAAAATGGACAAGAATAAACAAGGAAACTATTTTATTGAAGATCAAAAAGTTAAATAATCATATGATCTATTGCGTAGGAAGAATTTGAATGCTGTAAATGGTTCAAAATAATGTTCATTAGTGCTTCTATCTCATAACAATACAAAGAAAGAGAACATAAAAATATTTATAATGCGTGTTCCTCTAGTACATTTAAAAATATGTAGGAATCTCTCAGGAGGATGATTTTTTAAAAAATATAAGTTATTGGCTTAGAGGAAAATCTAAACCATACTTAATATCCTATGAATGTAATGATATCTCCTCTTTCCCACCACCACTCATAATTCGATTTATTTTGTTAATTTACTTAATAATATGGAATTGTTGTAAATGAAATAATTGGGGAGTTGAATGATGTTTTCATTAATGGGTTGAAAGGAGTGGTTACATTTCATTGAGAATACTCATTTCCATAATAAATGAATGAGGATGGAATCCCTTGATGGAGAGAGAATGTTAAGAGAATTAGTCAAAATTTCAACCTCCATTGAATCGAGAAACATGTACAACCCTAAAAATAATTAAATGTTAGGGTATTCCACTCACTTTTTAGTATTATTTTGATTTTATCATATATGTCTCAAAATTAGGACTGTCAGTTAGAGTATTTAGAAAGATAAAGGGGGAATATTGTTTCTTTTACATTAAATTTATTAATTTACTTGCTGAGTTGAGTGTACGGTTTTTATTTCATGTTCAATCAATTAAACAACCCCTATATTGATATTTTTATTCATGGTGTAACCTAAATAAATAACAATGTGTATTCTGGTTATTTTGGTGAATTATTTCTTTCTTTATATATTGTATTTTCTCATGTATACATATATTATATTAACTAACTGATATTGTATATTTTATGTAATGTTCTATCCTTATCTCATTAGAGAGTCAGCCTATAATTTACATATAAATTAGGAGAAGAAGTTGTGTTCTAAAACCCTTTCCACTGAGAGAATAATAAGAAAATGAGTAATCATTAACCCCTATATTCCCAAGGAATTTATTATTAATATTGGATATAATATACATAATTGGAACTCATAGATTGACATGGAAGATTGTTGGTATTCCAAAAAAATAAAATGGGGGACATTAAAGTTCCCATGAATGAGGATTGATTTTTTTAATATGTGAGGCTCCAATAAAAAATAGTCTTCCAATATGTGTGTGGAATTGGGGAGTTTAATGAAAGACATTTTATAATTATATATTGAAAATTAATTATAATGTTTCTTGAGATGTTTCTTGAGATGTCATATACCAGAATTCTTCCAATGTTGTTAGAAGCTTATGGGATAATGGAATATTTAATGTTTGGTGATAATTTAGCTGAGAAGATTAAGGTTCAATAAATGGAGAATAATAATTTTAAATTTTTTATATAGTAACAAAAAATATTGAAATGATTTGTATAGAAATTGTGAAGTATTTAATAAGGATGGAATTAAATTGAGATAGTCTCAAAGTCACTTGAGTAAAGTATAGAATATGTAGTTTTTATAAGAAAATTTCACAATAGAATTCAAAATTTTTGGTCTCTTTTATTTAGTGTATGTGTGAATGAGTACTAAAATATGTGCCATTGGGTACGTTATATGTTTTAAAGGTACTCAACGCACCTCTGTTTTATCATATTGTAAGTATCATCACTTGGGAATATGAATAATAAAGACAACTATATGTATGAATAAATATATATAGGTTTCATATATGACTTGAATAGGCATCAAGAAACTCATAGAAAATATACAACATTATACTAGATGAAAAACACAATTGTACAAAATTTATTTCTGATGAAGAATAAAATAAATTAGATGATGAAATGTGAATAATTATTCATGGATTGAAAAAAATATTTTCAAATATCATATCATGATGTATAGAAAATTTTATAGAGGATCCTTCTAAGAGAGTTATAGGTTCAATGATGAATGATCTATTCTGTATGATATAGTTCCAAGTCACCATGTATGAAACCATGCACATGTGTAAAATATTAAAAGTGATTTAAAGGTCATGGATTTTGAGTAAATGATTGAGAATGGAATATGGGGATGTGGTCTTAGTTTTAAATGGAGTAAATCGTGTTAAATATTTATGTGATTTGAGGTAAAGATAATATTCATCGTTAATATCTTATTCAAATGAAGCAAAAATACTGTGTAAGTGGACTCAACCTAAAATAAATGTTATAAGATATGTTGGAGCTATTTTATACATATAATCTGGTATTCATTATTTTAATATAGAGATTACGATTTAAGGGAATTTTTTATATCTATAAAATATATCTAGTCTAAAAATATAAGATCCACTGACTCTGAAAAAATGAATTTCTATTATTCACAATAGAAAATACACTAATGTTTATTAAAAAAACAAATTAATGTATATAATGATGAGAAAAGATATAAAGTGACACTGAAACTTCTTCTATAGAGAATCATACCCACTATGTATTGAAGGAGGTAACTCGATAAATCGATGATATTCTATGTGTTGAATGAAGACGAATGATATTAGAAGAGAAGTGGAGTCACTAGGATTCATCATCATAGTGCAAGTGGTAAAGGTTGTATATCTCAATTGGGGAACTTGAGGGGAGGAATTGATGTTGAATAAGGATTAACGACACTAAATTAGTAAACAATGTGAACACATACTTTTTTAGGAGGTGTTAAGGAGGATCATATAAAAACAATCAGGAGACTGTATAAATATTCTACTCAAATGTTCTAAGGATAAGCTCTACAAGAGATGGATTCAAATAAAGGGATATTAGAATAAATAATCCATTGGGTAGTGGATGGTATTTTCACATCAAGATAATATATTTTGGAATATTATCTACTGTGTATTTTAGTATATAAATCAGAAATGAGTTTTTTATATATCTTTTATAATACACTTAAGTAATTCATAGTGGAGAAACCCAGTCTTGAAAAATATGAACCAGAAAATAGATAGGATTTTAATGCAAGACCTTGTAAAACCTTATGTCCTATTGATGTTTCATTTTCTATACTTGAGTAAGACTGAGAGACAATAATAAGAGTTTATAAAATAATTAACCAACTTTAGGATTTTAATTATGATGGATCATTCATAAATGGGAAAGTGGTCATGTATCCACCCCCACTCTCAGTAATTACATGGACCTGAGATCATAAATAAAATTACCCCCTCTTTTTATAGGCATAGACGGATTTTTTTTCTTCCTCTAACTTCCGTTGTTTAATATATTAAACATCCTCTTCTTTTACCTTCACTTCATCAATCTATAAATTAAAATTTAAATATGTGTTATTTATGAGGAAACCTAAAAGAATACATATTTTACCTATGATATTGGTCATTTGTTCATGTCTATTTTATATATTCTCATGAAGGTTGAGTTATGTTTCAAGTTCATCGATTTAATGATTAGTTATTTAGTGAACTTTGAAATGGTATATATTAATATTCCTAGAAATTATGGTCTATAGTAATTTGAAAGGAAATAGTTACATCGTTGTGTTGGTCAGTCTATTTCTCTCCTTGGGTGTTCTCAATGTTTAAAAGATACTCTTCAGGGGTAGTAACTAGTGTAACTCTATTTTTAGTAATTGAAACCAATAGAACCATAATAATATAATTCATTCCATCTTTATTCCTAATATTTCCACACTTCATAATGTTGTGACTTCCAGGATGTAGGTGTCACTTGAAAATTCTTGTACTATGATGGTGTCATAAAATATACCTACATTGCGGAATAAATCTAAAAAATCACTATGAAAAAATATATCCCACAATATTATATATAAAACAATAATAAAATAATTAATTTGAAACAAAAAATTGAAATGGGAGGAGAATAAACATAACATAACAAACATGTTTGTTTACCACTACTAGTTTATTTATTCTCTTGCAATTGAGATTAAAACAACACTATCCTTAAGGTATCAGTCATTTCCCAAGGTTTTCAGAGTTTATAATTTATAAAATTATTTTGAATATAATTGATATAAAATTAAATGTAAACTAAAAGTGTGGAAGCTTTCCCACTAAAAAAATGAATCATAGTAATGATATCCTATATGATTTTTGGGTCTTAATATTTTTTTCATAAATTATGAAATTTAATTAAACTAAAAAATTTACACTTTCATTGAATTAAATTTTTAAATGAATTAAATTTCACCAATAATGAATAAAATGGAACTAATTTCATGGGATGGTTTTTTATTAATATAATTTTCTCTACACATTAATATTATAAAATAACTAGCTATGAGTGTTCTATATGTAATCATTTCTACTTGGTCAGTATAAATAAAAAACCAAATCCTTCTAATTATTTTGGTTAAGTTGATCTAAAAAACCGATGTGAATTATTTTCTCTATATATAAGAAGAAGAAAGTGTTATGTTGTCTCTCACTCCACACTAACCTCTTTCACATTGGGGTTTATCCTCGAATCTCCATCACTCAATTATACGATACTTGGGGATATGATATGAATTAAGAACAATTGAATTATAATTAATTAGAATAATTCAGGAAAGATGATTAATGTTACAATTAAGTACTCTAATCATCTATTTAAACTAATTCCACCAACTTCTATGACATTATCCACTTATAATTGAAAGTTTTTTTATCATGTAAAAACTTCATATCACATGATAGTGAATAAAATTAATTTAACTAAAATAAGTTTTTTAGTTACAAAATAAAACTTTATCAAATTTTTATTTAATAATAAAATCATAATCACATTATTACACAATAAAAAATGAATGGGAAAATAAAAACTCATCTATACATATCCATGGTGTTTAAGGTGACTCTCTTGCTGAATTCCTTAGTGTAGTCGATCCTTTTATTCATTGTATATTTATTATATGTTTATATAAGAATTTCATGTGAGGATATTTTATACAATAAAACCTTCAAAAATAAAGTCAAAATTCGTTAACAAAGATCAATATAAATTCATATAGTCATTTGATTTCATAAATTTAAAATTTAGTGTCCTAAATTATTTAGTGGAATACAAAAACAAATCTTTGGAATTGCCATACATTCATTAAGAATCACCATATTTGAATTCTTAATATCCAAAGGAGAATTATATTTCATGTAATACTCATACAGTACAACCTCCATGTCAAATATGATCCAAAAATACATGATATATCATTTCCACATATTTAACATCATTATTCTTTCTTCCTATGTATCCTTGTTTTTTCCCAACTACTGCATTTTCTTCCAAAATCTCAGATATGACACAATCATAGACTATAATTTATATCTTCTCAAACAAATATTTCAAAACTCTTAAATTACTAGGTGTTCAAGGGTTTAATTTCATCCCTATAATACAACCTCCTTCACTTTATAAATTAGCATCACCTCTTATATTCATTAATACTAATTGGATCAATATCCCATGTAGTGACTAGAAATTCCCATCCTATTTCAAATGGTACGACACCCTAGTTCACATTTCAATAAGTCCCATGTAGTTTGAGCACCCCGCTTGTATTTACATAATCACAGAACAAAGAGAAACCTCATTTCATAGTTTCTTTATTTTATATTTTTGAGTATTCTTGAGCTCCTCTATTTTTTGTGGAGGTCCAAGATGGTAAAAAACTATAGTCCATGATAGAGAATATGATGGGGAATATTTATCTCTATCTAATACATTTGTGATTTCATTATAGTGAATAGTTTTATAAACTCCACCTATCACATATGGGTTTCTCTATAGAAGGGGATAATATATTACGTGGTATGTAGAATGAAATTATTAGTGAGAAAAACTTGTTCCACTCCCCCACCCATCCTATTTACAACCACCACTCTATGTAAGGAATTCCTCTCTGATTTATGTGCACTTTCAAGATTCTAACTATTATAGGCTTACACATTTTTACCTATCTCTCTCATTATCACTTTTATTTATTGGATAGTTTCCACATTAAAACATGATCTCCTAAAGTACAACCTTAATGGATGAAATATATTTTTTATTCTTCATTGCCTTATTTACCATTTCACAAATTCAATGTATTACATATTAAAAAATATTCTTTCCAAAATTATTTAAAAAAATGTGTTATTAATCATAGAGCTTCCTGAAAAGGAATTCTTCTTCATTTGTGACCCATGAAAGTTATGTGAGATGTACATTGATGGATCCTATAAAAGTTTAATGGGAAGGGGAATGAATATTTTTAAGTGGTATTATGTTTTATTATGAGTTTTTTTCAACAATACTAAATGGTTGGTTCCCCCATACTCTTTGTTTTCATTGGGACACACTAATAATAAATCTAAATACAAGGTGCTCATTACAATAATTGATCTGACTCTAACAATATAATTTTATCACTTGAAAATCATGGGTGACATAGAATTAGTGATTATATAGATTCCTAGTGGATATACCACAATATAAGAGGATTTATATCCCATCTTTGATTGTGTATAAGGGTATATGAGAGAATTCCCCCTGATCAATTATTTTATTATATCATGAATTCATAGAATACTTGTACCATTTCCTTGGCCTATTAAACGACAACCATAGCCAATTAATACTCGGATAAGACAATCATTCAAACCACACACCACATGGTAGTATAATTATCCATTAGTAATTTTATTAGGGAAATGAATGAGATAAACCCCACACTATATCAAGGAACCCTCATATAATCTAAATATAATTCCTCAATTGGATGTATGTATCCTAATATATATTACCTTAAAAGAAGAACTCTCCCATTATATCATGTTGATAAAGAATAGTTCTAGTGTTGGAAATTGAATTTTGTCCCATTTGGTAAGACAAATTATTAGACAAGTCCTCTAAAAACAATGATTTTATAGAGTCATCCTCATTTTCAATTAAGTAGGAGAAACCATCACTCCTATGTAGAAAGTTCATATAGGTGCATGTGGTTGTCATCAGTTTGGATCCAAACACTCTCATCAATTAAAAAGGATTGTATAGTTTTGGTCATTGATGATGTTGGATAACATAGAGCTCACTAGGATGTTTCATGGTTACCAGATACATACCAAATTCATTAATAAACCCTTGATTCTATTGTATAACACTAAATATTTATGGATGTTTTCTAGATGGGGAATAGATTTCATCCGGATATATCCCCTAGACATTGAAATAAAGTTCAATTACATCGATATTTCTATCAATTTATTCTTCCAAATGGTTCTATGAAATCTCTCTCAATGAGGATATAAAATGGCAACCATGAAATTCGTGACTTCTAATATCATAACAATATTTGGTGTCTCAAACATAATATTTATTGGAAATTCAACCAATTTATGTTCTTCAAAACTAAAACAATTGTATCAGGAATAAAACATCCTACAGGACCAATTTTTTCTAAATCATGTAGTAGAAAATTTATAGACATAGTCTATTAATAAATCCCTATCAAATATCATATAGAATATGGGGGACATGAACAAGAAATCCTATGCATATAAACTTATTCATTTTTTTGGGATTATCACAACAAAAACTATATTGTTACATAAGAGACCACATATTCAATCATATATTGGAATGAGTTATTCATTCTCATTGTAGTTCAATTACTTTCAATTAATAGTGTTATCTACAATTATCTCCTTAAATAAGAATAGTACCGAAGTGATTGAATGAGTTAGAACATCATGATGTGAAAATTTTATGCATGCTGCAAAAACAAGAAATCCATCTAAATAAAATTGCATGATCATTCAACAAGAGAGTTCCACTCTACACAAACATTTAATTATAAAAAGTATTGTCTCTAGTAATTTTAATGATAACATGGAATAATCATCCAATTATAAAATAAAAAAAGAGTTACATTAATCCATACACAAGGTCCACTCAAATAGATCCTACCCAGGAACCATGATTCAAACTATTATCATGATATTTCTTATGACATACTTCACATGAACTAACATTGGGTTCACAATGGTACCCTATATAATACCTTATCCTTTATATCATGTTTTTCTATGTAGCATGAAATTAAAGTACATATCATCCATGTGATTTCAACACAAATATTAACCACATTAATGACGTCCTCTTCATATGTTATAAAATGTTAATACAATATTTCTTTAATGAATGATGTAAAACATTGCAAACAATAGTCTATCATATAAAGCCATAAAATCCATATAAATGGTTTTTAGTAGTACCATGATTACTTTTGTATGAGCTATATCAATATAGGATCATTTGGCATCTGGTTTTTCATTTATGAATCTATTATTTCAAAAATATATTTATTTTTCAAAGTCAAAACATTACCCTTCATTATTTGGGATCATTATTTTTCATGAATGATCCAAAAAATCTAGTAGATAACCGTGATCTTAGACCTCTTCTTAAGAATGAAGGGAAGAAATTACCCTCCTCTATGACATAGTTTGAAATTTATAAAAAAAATAAGAAGAAATAAAATCCTCTTGATTATTGATTTCTTATGATTTATAGAGATAACTAGAGTCTTAGACCCTAGTCTTTTTTGATTCAATGACTCACTTATTGTCTTTATATTGAAAATAACAATACATGTAAAATAATTTTTTTAACAAGATGTTTTTAATTATTGTGTATTTATAGAATGAATTTATCATAACTGAAATACTATACAACTTATTAATTATTTTGAAAATCCATTAGAATGAAAATTCATTACAAATTTCCTTTACTAGTTCCAATAGAACTAGAATAGTACTAGATTATCTCATGGGTAGATAAATAATCATTTTGAGTTCATCTGTATATGAAAAAGCTATTTTTGATGATATTATAATGGACACCATTTTTTTTAAAATTTTTCCATTGATGTTTTTTACAATGTGAATAATAAATAAAGCTAAACCATAATTTTATTATGATATATTAAGAAACACTGTATTCTAAAATGTTTGAATCATTTTGAAGTAGAAAAATAGAATTTTCCCAAAAGATATTATGATCAAGTAAATTGTTTTCTTTTTGTGTTTTTATTTTATGATATACATTTTGTGAGGCTTAATTAGGAAACTATTATTATTTCAATTATAATTTTTTATTTTTTGATGTTTTCCAATTGGGTTATTTCCGGTTAATGTATTCAAATTATTTACAAATCATATGTTATTAATGCCAACCATGTCTAGAAACACAGATTGTTCTGGGAAAGAATACTATTCCAATTGAAAATTTTCATCGAGGGATTACATGGATTTGAAGTTAGACCTTCTAATTAGTTAAAAATTTAGAATACCATAACAAATAATTAATGTAATGAATACCTAGGATATAGTAGAAGGATATTCCTTACACTATTTTCAAAATTCCGAGTTGGAATATATATTTTTAAATTAGTATTTGGTCTATTAAACAATACGTCATGCATTGTTTCTAAACATATAATATATTAAATTTTTGATTTATTGATGATTTAAACTTTCTATTTTTAGATTTTCGTTTTTAGAGAAATAATTCATAAACATCTAAAAATATATTTTCATTGGGCTAACTATATTTCATTCATTTTATATTTCTGATACATGAATAATTTTTATTTTGGTCCTTGATTTGATCTATATAATTATAAATCCAATCACCTTAAAATCATAGGTTGTAAAATTTTATATTATTTTTTAAAAAATTAATTCACCACCATGATATATTAAATTACCTACATCACTTATGATGAAATGGAATTAGATCCTGACTATACTAGGTTCTGAGATACATTCAGAATTTTCTTTAATTGTATTATTTGGTATCAATCCAGACATTATTTTTTTTCATTTCTATTAGTATATCATATTTTCATATCAGTTTCTTTACACTAACTATTTTGGCGGAGAGGATATTTATTTAGTGATATTTTGTTTTCATATGGGAATAATTGATAATTTTACTTTGACCAGGCCACCAATTTTTGGATAGAGCAAATAATGAATACTGAAATGATCATATAAAGTCTATTAATATTTTAATCTGAGTTGAAAACTTTAACTTCATGTGTATAAATTATAATGTTTCTGCAAAATATATTTTAAAATTTATTTTTAGAGGAAATAATAAAATATAAGATAAATCATTAATTTTATTTTACTCAGTTATATTTTATGAATATGAATATTTTTAACCGGAAATAATCTTATGAAATGGAGAACATAATTAAACAAAATATAAAAATTAATATTTTTATAAATTGCATGGTTTTAGAAACTCACAGAGCTGTGTTAAGAGAGGATTTTTAAGCCTTTTATTTTTTATTTTAGTAAGTAATAACTCAAATGCATCAATGGTTTATGACTACTATAAATATTTTACAATATTTGGGTGAGAAATAATTTTCATAATATTAGTTTATAAAAAATATTATCAATATAATATTGAAATAAAGGGAGTAAAGAAGAATAATTATCTATGGTAGTAAGAACATGTCTATGTTAAGACTAGGTTGATTAATTAGTATATTAATTTTTAAGAGAGTATAATGAAAATGGATGTTGATATATGGAGGAAGTAAAATAAT
Source organism: Viscum album (assembly GCA_963277665.1). Taxonomy (NCBI): domain Eukaryota; kingdom Viridiplantae; phylum Streptophyta; class Magnoliopsida; order Santalales; family Viscaceae; genus Viscum; species Viscum album. The sequence continues at coordinate 696,794,542 of OY728157.1, forward strand.
GAAAAAATTTATTCTAATTTTTTTATTCTTACATGTGGTTATTTTAGTTTTGGTGCTAAAAGTTACAAATATAATGATTTAAGGATGTAATATAAGCATCATGATCTAACAAGTTTAAATTTTTTAAATTTAATATCTCTAAAATATCCTGTACGATGAATAATCTTGCAGTGATAATAAATTTCATTTTAATGATCTAAATGAGAGAAAGTGGATAGAATAATAAGAATTAATATTCAGATGTTATATATTTTTAATGTAAGAAAATAAGTAATATTAGATTGTATTTTCCATATATATAGATGAAATATATAATTTAAATAAAATATTCTAATCATAAATTGAATAAGTGAATAAAATAATTAGGCACCTGGGGAACTAGTGAGGGTGAAATATCTTCTAATAGTTTATCAAAAGAAATTAACAACCTAAAATTTCTAGGTTATATGCATATTCCCTAGAGGATGAAAAATTCAATAAGGATAATTTAATTGACTAATCTTTCAAAAACATAACTCTTGATTCCAAAAATACTATTACTTCTAAAGATTATTATTCAACATCATATGATGAAGAAAAGACAATATATATGTACGTGAAAAAGATAATTCATTAGAAGATGGGCATAATTTACCTAATTTTGATTAAAAAATAGGATATAATATTCTAGTTGAAAAATAAAATCAGTAATTTAAAATCATATATTATTTTTGGAGACTATAATTATTAAATATAATATAACAATTTCAAATATATCTTCTAATGTTTAAAAATTTTCATTGGAATATGACTCAAAACCTAATGAATAACTAATTTTAGTTTGTTAGTATTACATTATTTAAGTTAAATATAAATTATGTTTTTAAAGAAAAAATAATATAAATTTTCTTTTGGGAAATAAAATTTTGATAAAATTTATAAAAAATAAATCCTTCCATAAAAAATAATGGAAGGGGTTTTACTTTGGAAAAATTTCATCTCAAAAAAAATATTATTTATATAAAATTGAATTTTTTTCCATAAATTTCAAATCAGGGTTCAAGGGAATAAATATTCTTATTTAATAAAATTTACATGTTTCTGTTTTAACCAAGATTTTATTTATGATGACCTGGATTCTATTCATTATAGAAGAGTTGGGAAGATAAGATCTCCTAAAATATTGTTTTCTAACATAATTCCACCTAAGTAAGTTGGGGTACCTAAAACATAGTTTAATATTATTTGTAAAAAATGTTTAATTATCATCATATAAAAATAACATACATGGCTTGTTGCTTTTCTCAACATGTGAAAGTAGACAACCCCAACATCTTGAATTTTAAAAAAATTAATAGAGGATGAGTATGTTTTGTAGACTAGATGAATGGTGAAATTATTTGTATTTGTGATGCTTATTTTCTTGAAAAATCATTATTTTAAAATGTATATAGGTTTTAAATCTTAAGATAAACCTTATCAAAATTAGATGTTAATGTAATGAGGATTATGTTTTGAACTCCCGGAATAATTTTTTTTTCAATGATCATAAGGTACTTTTATTTTGTTTGAGGACATGAATGTGAATTTATATACTCAAAAATTAAAGGACCTAATTCATTAGAATATAATTTTCTATACACAAATGAATATTTTTTTGGCTGCAGTATGAATGATTATGTTATTTCAACTTTCTGACATTATCCAAACATTCTAGGAATTGACATGTTAGGGTATTATTGAAAAATAAATTCATTTTAACCATAGTCAATGGTCCTCATATATTTGGTTAGAAATATATTTCATGTTTTAAATCTAAAAGTGATGTCTTAAAATCAATGCATTATAATTAGTTCATAATGTTTTTTTTCAACAAAAACATGGAATTTATTTGAAAAAAACATTCAATATATCATAGTTCTTGATTGAAGGAGATTCAATACGTATTATTTTCTCATAAAAAATGTAAATTTATTAATTATTTTTATATTTTTTGGATTTAGTTTGAAATGAGAAAAAACTACCTCTAATTGCTATATAGTGTGATAATAGAAGTAAGTTACTGAACACTTACTTTGAAACTTTTTGTAGTATGAATGGTTTTACTTATAATTTTTAATTACCAAGAACACCATAGAAAAATGGTGTAATAGAACAAAGAAATATAATTGTTTAGGTAATTACTCAATTTTTTATATGTGAGCTATTTATCACTAGATATTTTTGGGTTGTGTCTTTGAGTAATACTTGATATACTATAAATCAAGATTTATTTAAAATATTTAATAATAAAACTCCATATAAATTATGGAACAAAATAAAAAAAATCTTACATCACATTTTGGATATATTGAATTCATCCAGAATACTAAATATAAATTACAAAAATTCAATCCTAAAGATGATGAACGGATTTTTATTAGATATTTTCTCACTCTGAAGGAGAGTAGATTTCTTAAAAAAAGAAATAATGTTATTGAAGAAAAGTTTATAGAAAAGTTTTATTAATTTACTCATTTTGTTTTTATAAATCCTTATAAATTTTAGCCTCTAGATGTTGTTTTTGAAAACACTCCTAATTACTTATAATACTATGATTTTAAACTACTTATACTAAATCATAGAGAAGTAATATCATAAGATTTTTAATATCTAAAAGTTAATTTTACAAATTGTGCATATTTTATAGTTGATTATCACCTTACCAATTTACCTAAAAACTAGTCTATATTAAGTATTAATTCATCTAATAATATTATTGGTGATTTAGTTCATCCTATTAGAGATAGAATTTCCTTGAGGAATCAATGTGAGCATCATTCCTTCCTATCACAATATGAACCAAAAATGAAAATTGTTTCCCTATATAATAATGTTGGATAAGGCCTATGAAATAAGACATATATCAATTTAAAATGATTAAGGTTTAGTACTTATTTAAATGGAAAAAATCACTTTGGGTAATTGGATTAAAATGGGGTTTTAGAATTTTTTTGATTAAAATGGAATTGTTTTTAGAAATAAACAAAGACTTATTATAAAGGGTTATTTTCATGAAGATAGAATAAATTATGGTTAGAACTTTATATCAGTAATAATATTAGTATATATCTAAATATTAATAGCCATTATTTTACACTTGAATTTTAAATTATTTCCAATTGACGTCAAAAGAATTTTTCATAATATATTTGTTCAAGATGATAATTATGTTGAACCAATTCCATAATTTAAGGATTAATAATTTCAATAAAATATATTTGAATAAACTAAATCAATCTATGAACATAAAATATCCCTAATATCTTGGAATGATATACCTATTAGATATTTATTTCAAAATAATGTTGTAAAAGGAATTTCTAATAAAAAACGTTTTATAAAGAAGTTTTTTAAAGAAACCATCATGTTTCAAATTATTTCAAAGAAATTAGTTTTTGATCAACTTAATAATCTTTTAATTTATCTTTTTCAAACATATGATAAATAAATATTGAATTATAATAATGTGTGAATTTAATATTTTCTTTAGTTTTCATATTTCTCAATAAATAAAAAGATATATTTTAACTTAACAAAAATATATTATTGATTTATCAAAATATTTTGGTTTTGATGATACATTAAGTATAATTACTCTACTAGGAAATTATATCAAGTATGGTCTTAATGAAACAAGTATATTAATAAATCCATGAATTTATAAAAGTATGATCAAATATTTTTCATATCATAAACCAAGTACATAGGAAAATATGGTTTCAGCTGGCTTATATATTTTATTTCAAGAAAATATGAGAAATCACATTTAAAAGTGGTAAAAAAATATTTTGTTTTACCTTATAGTAACTTTTAAACATTATTTATTTTACTATTCTTCACATAATTTGGTACCTAAATGTTACTCAGTTATGTCTTTAGATGGTGTAGATTAGATATAAAATATACATATGAAACATGTATTTATTTTTAAAATATCTAGTTTCATGTTCTAGTGATAAATAATACTTTTAATCAATTTTATACAACAAAATATTAATATATCAATTTTATAAGTTTTTCTGATCATGTATTGTGGGTGCAAATCACTCCTCCATTTTTCTTGTTTCACAAGAACCCCAATCCACTATGGTAATACAATATATACATTTTTTTCTATAAATCCAAAACATTACTCATGAGAATAACATAATAATATTAGGCACTATTTCATTTCGTATCACACCAAAAAAGAAGTTGTAACAAAGGAATTTCATAGAAAAAAGTCATATGTCTGATATTTTTTCAAATCATTTAAATTTTGATAGATAAAAAATTCATTGAATTTAATAGTCATAAGATGAACCAAAAGTGTTAGTCAATTTACTTATCCTTAAACTAATATCCATAAATTTAAAAAATACATGAAAAACTATGAGATTTTGGTTGTAATATATTTATTCCTTTTATTTCATTAGTATTTATTTTCCATTTTTACCTAATTTCAAATTTATTCCTTTAAAAAAACATTTTATCTATTTAATTTTTTATTTTTATTTATTATAAATACCCAAATATAGAGTTTTCATCAAACTATTCTCAAAATAGGAATATTACCCACTCTTATTTGATGGTAGGTTTATGTAGGATGAAATTCCTTAACTTCAGCTTCTATTGATTTGTTCCGCATATGCTATTATTGATTATCAAATGGGGAAATGTTTAAATTCATGGAAAATAATATTTATTATGATTTTATTTGAGTGAATTAAGTTGTATAAAGGGATTTTTTATCAATGAATTTCTTTATCCAATTATTTTTCATAATGTGACCAAATGTTTTCATAATATGACACTATAAATATTATTCTAGAAAATAATTAATACAGAAAATTTTCTAAATATTTTAATGAGAATAATTTTTGTCTAATCATAAAATAATGGAAAAAAATATTCACGTTATAAATCTAAAATTAATATATAATAAATGTAATCATAAATATTTTATTCACATTCAAATTCCAATATTGTTACATCTCTATTATATATTGAAATGTTATTCAACAAAAGTATCTCTAGGAATGTTTGTCGGAATAATCTCAAATATCCATCAATTTATTTCTATTTTCATTTTCCAAAATTAGAATAACTGTTAGATAAATATGATGAACTATTATCCATTATTATTGAAGATGGTGAAGTTTACATATTGATAATGCAGGAAGATGCTTTGATATAGAAATTCCTAATATGATTTAAAATAATTGTGGAGTATATGTGGTTCAATATATGATCTCAAAATGACAATATATTAAAAAAAATGTAATCCATGTTTAAATTGAATTTATTTAGAAAAATTTTATTATATCAACTATGTCAAAAAGATTTATTAAAAATCTATAATGATACATATTTATCCAAAGTAATAGAAACATATGATCACATAATTCTGATGATTTTTTTTTCATATTGATTATTTTATTTAATTTTCTTCCAATATGTTCTTCTATTTCCATTTATTTATTTATTTATTTCTTCCTTTCTTTTTGAATATCAAAAAGAATGAGAAAATTATGATATATTAAACATGTTTCCTGAAGAGATGATATTTGTGAATGCATAATTTTCTATATTATTTATTGTAACACCCCGAGATTTTATGAAAAATATTCTTTTAATTTCATTAATGTCTTGTGTTGTATGCTACACCAAGATTACCTTGCGCTATACGCAACACCGTATTAGCTTGTAGTATACGCAACACTATTCTTGGATCGTGTTACACAAAATTTTGATAATAGTTATTCTACGCAACATTTAGTATATATATATTTATATATATATATTCAATGTATAAATAAAATATGGTTGGATTTTGTTATAGGAAACAACGAAGGATTCTTGCACAACATGCAACCCTGACTTGGCTTGCATTACACGCAAGCACGACCTTCCACGATAGCGTGTGTTGTACGCAATACCGAGTTTCTCTAAATAATGATATGCTATTAAAATATTATTAAAGTTAGCTATTATGAATAGTATTACCCACTTTTTAAAATTTTATAAACTTTATTTTTGAAAATTGACTTCATTTTTGGATTCGGAATATCGAAATTAGCCTATGGTGAAATTTTGGTATTTTTCTGGAAACTTTCAATTTTTGATGAATAGTGAAAACACTAGGTTACTATTTAAAAACCGACTTTTTATTTAAATAATTATTTATTTTATTTAAATTTATTTTTGGTCAAAATTGATACATAATACCTATATAATTTCAGTGTAATTCATTGGAGTAATTTTATAATAATTTTAGATATATAAAAATTTCATTGAACTTTTCACCATCTTTTACCCACCTCCTAGGAGAATTTGCAAATTTACATAAAATTTAATTTTACCTCTTCAGTGAGTGGAATTTCAAAAATCCGAGAGACACGGTTGATGTCATTAAGTAAAATGTGGTTCAATGAGATGAAAATAATTTTTGGTGAATAGTAACATTTTACTTTTATTTACCATGGATAAATGTAAATAGGGTAATTAAGGGTAAAAATGATATTATTATTACCCTAACACATGTCTTAATTCTATTGGATCAGTGTAATTCGACCAAAAACAACCTTAGGAATAAAATATGACCATTTAGGTCCACTTGGATTAAATTAGGACATTTATTTTTAATTTATTTAAAGAAGGGTTAAAATAGTTAAAATCAAATTTTAATAAGTAAATCATTTTTAATACAGGGTTATACATAAGATAAATTCGACTATAAATATTATTTAGAAATCTAAAAATATTTCTTACATAATGATATTTTATTTGTAATTTTTAGACATTATATAATTTAATTTATTTATGACACGAAGATAATGCAGTAATTATCTTATTAATGAAATATTGACATAGTTGATGTTATAAATACCCAAATAAATGTAATTTGAGACTTTTTATGAATTCCAATAATTTTCTTGGTTAATATGACATGTTATTATTTATTTAATTAACTTTATTATAACTAATCATTCTGTTATGATTTTCAAAAAAAATCAATTACTAAATAGTATCAAAATTCACATAAAATAGTTTTTAAAACAAATGTCATATTATTAATTGCTATTTTATTCCTAAAAATCTATGGTTTGGCCAAATGACTTAGATAAGGTTATATATATTAATAATAAACAACTTGGGTTTCTTTTGTCTTGTTATAGAATGTTTATTAACCTTATAGTGTAAGAACACAAAAAGACATGGTAAAAGTAAAACTATCTATCTTAAAGTTAAATCTAAATGATAAGGTTAAAATAGTAAACTAAACTTGTCAAAATTCTATTTGATGAGAGGATTTAGACCCATCCCCACCTTAGCTTCTAAATAAATCAATTTGGAGCTATTTAAAACCGAATATGGATTTATAATAAAATAATTTTTTTAGTTTTCCCAAAGGTGCCCCTCTCCTCCCTTATAAAAGGGCATCTCCTCCCTCTCTTCCTCACACCACTTTGAGCCTTCCATCTCGGCCACCCCTGCCAAGTTATCTTCTCCACTTCCCTAGAAACATCCTATAGGTCCTGGTCTTCTTCAAAGACCAACTTCAGTGCCCTAAAAGGAGGTCTCAAAGAGGCGCTTCAAAGAAGAGGTAATGTCCGTTACCGATTCTTTCAACTTTATTTCTTCTTCCACATCTTCTTATTTAGTTGTTTAATTATGAAGTAATAACATAAGTATCACTCATATAATGATATGTTATTATAAGTATTAAACAACCCTATTTTACCATCTATCCATCCTACGGAAAACGAAATCACCGTGTGTGCGTACGTACGGAATACCGTCTCCACGCCGTGGTGTAATCTGTTTTTCAAACCCACCTTACTTGGATGGGTATAATGGTGTAAATAATAACTATACATAGTTATTATAACATAATACCGATTCTGATATATTGTATCATCCACTCCAATTCAATTCAATGATTATGGAAACGATATCATCGCTCGTGCGTACGTACGGACTACCGTCTCCACGACGCGATGAGATTCATTCTCCATGTTAACAATACATGAATGATCATAAAGTTTATTTAATGAATAATAATGAAATATATGAAATAATAATTCTACTGGATTTATTTATATATATATGTATGTCATCTATTTAGTTTCATTCAATTCAATAAGGAAACGAAAACAACGTTCATGCGTACGTATGACCTACCGTCTCCATGAACAGTGTATTTCATTCCTTTTATTGACCTATAATTTATATATGTATATGTTGAATATATATATAAATCATGTTTTAAATTATGAAATTATGAAAATCAGGATATTAGTAATAATATCAAGAAAGACAAGTTGAAACACATACGATAAATGAAATGATTTTACCCAAAACGCTGCTTTAACATGGAATTTACAAAAGAACGGGTAATATAAAGTCATAAGTGAAACATATTTGATATCATAACAATGAATATGATTCTGTAATAAGTCAATGACATTATTTAAATCATTATACAGGAGGTTTGGATACAAATGTAGCATATCAGACCTAAGGTAAGGGATAAATTTTCAATCTCATTTTTATCCGAGATTGCTTATACGTAAGTATTTACTGGGGTTAGGTTTATCATCCATGACCATGTTTTCTAAAAATATTTTCATAAAATGTTTACCATTCATTCATGGATGTTTAATGTCATTTTTACCGTTTATTGACTTTTTACCACATTGTATGAATGAAATCTTTCCTTTGGTTACCATATAAGGTACTTTTTTACTTTTCTGACAAAAGTATGAGGATAATGTTATTTTTAACTTATATGGTGTGAACGGATTTTTACGGTTTCATAACGCCTCATTTTCAAGAAGCTTACTCTACAAGATTGAATGATCATTTTCAAAAAAACCCTTATCTTTTAAAATTGCATGGAATTTTGTGAAAAGAAAATGATTTTAAAGAAGAAATGATATTTTCCTCAAGAATTCATTTCAAGTGTTTTATCAAAACTATTTTGCATCTAAGATGACATTATTTCATATGTGTATGTTTCAAATAAAATGTCTCTATGATTTAAATGGTTTCAATTTTCTTATGATGAAATGATATCAATTGTTTATGGATTATGTTATGATGGCATAATGTTTAAGAATCCCATTTTATTTCATGGGTTATGCTAGGATGTATGATTTACGATTTTGTGGCACACGAAAGAATGATTTCATTATGAGATGGGTGGGACCTATATCTCCCTCCAATTAATTGGGTAAAGATTTATATCTCATGAGATAGACATGGGTGGAATGGAAAGTTAAACAGGTTCCGTAATACAGAGCTGGAACGAGGAGTGAACTCGATTCAGAAAGGGACTTTATCCACTAAGATGGTCTTGGCAGCAAGACCTTGGAAACTATGGAAATCATATCACGTGCTTAATGGTTTCCAAAATTACATGTTGTATTCCCATGCTATTTTATCATTCTTAATGTTTCTTTATGATCAATTCCTTACGTACTTCCATGTTTTATTTCATTTGTCAAGCTTTTGATGTTTAAACATTATGTTCATGTTTTTAAGTTCAAATGTATATGGTATGTTTTATTTTACCCATGCTTACCCTTAATGAGCATTTGCGCTCACCCTTTTTATGTTTTCTTTTCCCCAGGATATAAAGAAAGGTTTTAGGTAAGAAAAAAAATGGGAAGATCTTTATGGGAGATGTTGAAGATCTTTCACCACGATTAGAATATTACGTTCCAAGTATCCAAAGACACTAAAGTATTACGATCCTTTTGTGTTTGTTTTTGTTATGTATTAAGTATTCCGCTAAAGTAATGTAATGTCCATGTACGTCAAGCTTTGGGTCTCTACAGTTGGTATCAGAGGAAAGGTTTAGTCAACCTTTAGAAACTAGGATGCGAAAATGTTAGTGAGATCCCTAGAGATATTTCTAAGGTATGTCTAGGGATGTCCCTAAGGATAAGTATACGTATAGGATATAGTCCTAGAACTACAGTAACGATCATAGAATTTAATCTAAGATGTTAGATATTGAGGGTTCTCCCCCTTTACTATATTTTTTTCCCTAGGTTGATTTTTTCCTCTCACACTATTATTTTTGGGTTTTAGAAAATGGCTGGAAACAGGAAGATTCATGATAATGGAGGATATGACGAAAAATGGAATGATATTCTTCATGAGAAACCAAATAAAATAGGATTCGGGAGTCCAAACATCGTTATTATGCCTAATCAGCAATCTCATAATATGATCAACAATCTCAACTTTGGTAAGTTTCCCGACTTAGATAATAATAGAAAGATGGAGTTTCATGATGATCATAAAGGAAAGAAAGTTAAATTTCCCTCATGTAAATCATGTGGGAAGATGCATCGGGGAGATTGTTTCAAGGGAACTAGAAGATGATTTGGGTTTGTAAAAGAAGGACACAAAGACAGTAAGTGAAAAGGAAAAGGTTTAGTTAACACCATGGATGAGGATAATGGTATTTCTACGACATCAACAATGGTTAACTATTTTAAATGTTGCATGTACGACATTATGTAACCCAGTGCCCTAAGGGAAAGTCTCATGAAGAGAATCAGTACGGCCGTATGGGTAGTATTTATGTTGATGATGATGAAGAGACTACAAATGATATGTGAGATGAAAGAATTGTTGAAGCTCGTTCAATGGTTTAAGAAGGTAGTGGAATGATTACATGTTTATCAGGTGTAATGTTGTATAAGTAATCTCATGGTCCTATGGAATAAAGAGACATCTAAGGATTGTTACATTGTTGTCTTTCCTTGAGTTTTGAAAGTGTACGATTAATCGTACCAGTATCCATGAAAGGTTATTCAGATATTTTTGGAATGTATATGATATGTGCATAATGAAGGGATAAGGAGAAAATTAAATGTCTGATAGTATTCATGAGCTCATGACTGATATAAGGAAATAGTTATATCATGGTTTGAGTATATAGAATTTTGGGTTTTTGGTATGTGGAAAGAGTTAACTTTTGACGGCACTCATGTTTTCACAAAGATTTAATGGGTATTTATTTTTCAAGAGAATACATGATTAAGGCCTTAGAATATTTGGAATGTGACCAACAAGACATATCTTATGATATATGGGGATCAACGTTGGTATTAACATTCTTGTTATATGAAATCCTTGGTAATCGTTTTCACTATATTATGAGAGTAGACTGCAGTATTATGGATAAGCCTAAAGATTGGAATGGATTATGTTGGACATAAGTTAGTATTGTTTAAGGATAGAAGTTTTTTCGATATTATTGATGGGATGTTATAGTAATGTAGTTTTAGAAAAAAGGACAACCTACAGGACGGGTGACAGCCCATCACGTCGGACAAGGCTGTGGGAATTTAACCGACAACCGAAGTGCGACTAGCCTTTATCGCCTACCACTAGCCTATAAGAAGTTCCTGGTTAGTAGAAACTAGTTTTATTTTATTAATCAGTATGATATATGAAGTATAAGTTCATTTTTGGAACCATAGACGATTAATCTAACCATAAGATGAACTCATAACTTTTGCTAACATTTTGTTTGAAACAGATGGAATTACCCATCATTCTATCACATGATCTTCTAACACATCACGAATAAAAAATTCAACTTCATTTCATTAAGGGATGAAGTGGAAATTGTTCAATTCACGAACAGTAGTGAAATTGTACCAAAATCATGTAAGTATTTATTTTAATTCATCAACTTAAGGGAAATGGTCTTGAAAACCAAAAATGTTGTCATAGTGCCCTTATATCCGATGAATCAGATGGTACCTTAGATCATTGCAAATCTATGGCCTTGTGATTGTTGGCTATTTCATAGCCATTTTCTCTACCACTCTCCATCAAAACTTGATGGTTAGATTTTTCTTCCATATCCATATTTTCACCTATGTTCTCCTACGTAGAAACCCAGTGATGAGTTAATTTGGGTAACCGTTACATTTCATACTTTAGTTTTTAAAGCAAAGTTTTGGTATTCCTTTTTACTATGTGCGTTTCTATTAAACAAACCTTCGAGTAGTAAACCATTTATAACCCTGACAAATTTCGAGGGTGAAATTCATTTTAAGGGGGGTAGAATGTAACACCCTAAGATTTTATGAAAAATATTCTTTTAATTTCATTAATTTCTTGTGTTTTATGCTACACCAAGATTACCTTGCTCTATACGCAACACTGTATTATCTTGCAGTATATGATCCACTATTCTTGGATCGTGTTACACACAATTTTGATAATAGTTATTCTATGAAACATTGAGTATGTATATATATATATTCAATGTATAAATGAAATATGGTTGGATTCTGTTATACGAAACAACGAATGATTCTTGCACAACACGCAACCCTGACTTGGCTTGCATTAAACTCAAGCACGACCTTCCACGATAGCGTGTGTTGTACGCAATACCGAGTTTCGCTAAACAATGATATGCTATTAAAATATTATTAAAAGTAGCTGTTATGAATAGTAATACCCACTTTTTGAAATTTTATAAATTTTATTTTTGAAAATGGACTTCATTTTTGGATTCGGAATATCAAAATTAGCCTAGGGTGAAATTTTGGTATTTTTCTGGAAACTTTCAATTTTTGATGAATAGTGAAAACACTGGGTTATTATTTAAAAACCGAATTTTTATTTAAATAATTATTTATTTTATTTAAATTTATTTTAGGTCAAAATTGATAAATAATACCTATATAAGTGCAATGTAATTCATTGGAGTAATTTTATAATAATTTTAGATATATAAAAATTTCATTGAACTTTTCACCGTCTTTTACCCACCTCCTAGGAGAATTTGAAAATTTACATAAAACATAATTTTACCGCTTCTGTGAGTATAATTTCAAAAATCCAAGAGACACGGTTGATTTCAGTAAGTAAAATGTGGTTCAATGAGATGAAAATAATTTTTGGTGAATAGTAAGTTTTTACTTTTATTTACCATGGTTAAAAGTAAATAGGGTAATTAAGGGTAAAAATGATATTATTATTACCCTAAAACAGGTCATAGTTCTATTGGATAAGTTTAATTTGACCAAAAACAACCTTAGGAATAAAATATGACCATTTAGGCCCACATGGATTAGATTAGGACATTTATTATTAATTTATTTAAAGAAGGGTTAAAATAGTTAAAATCAAAGTTTAATAAGTAATATATTTTTAATATAGGGTTATACATAAGATAAATTCGACCATAAATTTTCATTAGAAAGATAAAAAGATTTCCTACATAATGATATTTTATTTTTAATTTTTAGACATTAAATAATTTAATTTATTTATGACACAATGATGATGCAGTAATTATCTTATTAATGAAATATTGACATAATTGATGTTATAAAAACCCAAATAAATGTAATTTGAGACTTTTTATGAATTACACTAATTTTATAGGTTAATATGAAATTTAGTATTGATGTAAATAACTTTTTTAGAACTAATCATTCTGTTATGTTTTTCAGAAAATTCAATTACTAAATAGTTTCAAAATTGACATAAAATAGTTTTTTAAACAAATATTATATTATTAATTGTTATTTAATTCCTAAAAATATAAGGTTCGGAAAAATGAATTAGATAAGGTTATATATATTAAAAATAATCAACTTGGGGTTCGTTTGTCTTGTTATAGTATGTTTATTAACCTTATAGTGTAAGAACACAAAAAGACACGGTGAAAGTAAAACTATCTAACTTAAAGTTAAATCTAAATGATAAGGATAAAATAGTAAACTAAACATGACCAAATTCTATTGGATGAGAGTATTTAGACCCATACCCACCTTACCTTAGAAATAAATCAATTTGTAGCTATTTAAAACAGAATATGGCTTTATAATAAAATAATATTTTTAGTTTTCCCAAAGGTACCCCTCTCCTCCCTTATAAAAGGGCACCTCCTCCCTCTCTTCCTCACACCAAATTGAGCCTTCAAGCATTGAAATAACATGCAAAATTATCTTATACACTTCCCTAGAAACATCCTAAAGGTCCTGATCTTCTTCAAAGACCAACTTCAGTGCCCTAAAAGGAGGTCTCAAAGAGGCGCTTCAAAGAAGAGGAAATGTCCGTTACCGATTCTTTCAACTTTATTTCTTCTTCCACTTATTCTTATTTAGTTGTTTCATTATGAAGTAATAACATCAGTATCACTCATATAATTATATGTTATTATAAGTATGAAACAACCCTATTTCACCATCTATCCATCCTACGGAAAATGAAATCACCGCGCGTGCGTACGTACGGAATACCGTCTCCACGCTGTGGTGTAATCTGTTTTTCCAACAACACCTTACTTGGATGGGTATAATGGTGTAAATAATAACTATAAATGGTTATTATAACATCATACTGATTCTGATATATTGTATCATCCACTACAATTCAATTCAATGATTATGGAAACGATATCATCACTCGTGCGTACGTACGGACTACCGTCTCCACGACGCGATGAGATTCATTCTCCATGTTAACCATACATGGATGATCATAAAGTTTATTTAATGAATAATAATGAAATATATGAAATAATAATGCTACTGGATTTATGTATATATATATATATATATGTATGTCATCTATTTATTTTCATTCAATTCAATAAGGAAATGAAAACAGCGTTCATGCGTACGTACGGCCTACCGTCTACATGAATGGTGTATTTCATTCCTTTTATCGATCTATAATATATATATGTATATTATGAATATATATAAATCATTTTTTAAATATTAAATTATGTAAATCAGGATATAAGTAATAATATCAAGAACGACAAGTCGAAACACATACGATAAATGAAATGATTTAACCAAAACGCTACTTTAACATGGTATTTACAAAAGAACAGGTAATATAAAGTCATAAGTGAAACATATATGATATCATAACAATGAATATGATTCTATAATAAGTCAATGACATTATTTAAATCATTATACAAGAGGTTTAGATACGTACGAAGCATATCATACCTAAGGTATGGGATAAATTTTCAATCTCATTTTTATCCGATATTGCTTATACGTAAGTATTTACTGGGGTTACGTTTATCATCCATGACCATGTTTTCTAAAAATATTTTCATAAAATGTTTACCATTCTTCCATGGATTTTTAAAGTCATTTTTACCCTTTATTGACTTTTTACCACATTGTATGAATGGAATCATTCCTTTGGTTACTATATAAGGTACTTTTTGACTTTTCCGACAAAAGTACGAGGAGAATGTTATTTTTAACTTATACGGTGTGAAAGAATTTTTAAGGTTTCATAACGCCTAATTTTCAAGAATATTCCTCTACAAGATTGCATTATTATTTTCAACAAAACCCTTATCTTTTAAAATTGCATGGAATTTTGTGAAAAGAAAATGATTTTAAAGAAGAAAAGATATTTTCCTCAAGAATTCATTTCAAGTGTTTTGTCAAAACTATTTTCCATCTAAGATGACATTATTTCATATGTGTATATTTCAAGTAAAATGTCTCTATGATTTAAATGGTTTCAATTTTCTTATGATGAAATGATATCAATTGTTTATGAATTATGTTATGATGGCATGATGTTTAAGAATCCCATTTTATTTCATGGGTTATGATATGATGTATGATTTATGATTTTGTGGCACATGAAAGAATGATTTCATTATGAGATGGGTGGGACCTATATCTCCCTCCAATGCATTGGGTAAATATTTATATCTCATGAGATAGACATGGCTGGAACGACAAGTTATACCGGTTCAGTAATACATGACTGGAACGAAGAGTGAACTCGATTTAGAAAGGGACTTTGTCCACTAAGATGGTCTTGGAAGAAAGTCCTTGGATACTATGGAAATCATATCATGTGCTTAATAGTTTCCACAATTACATGTTTTATTCCCATTCTATTTTATCATTCTTAATGTTTCTTTATGATCTATGCCTTACGTACTTCTATGTTTTATGTCATTGCTCAAGCTTTTGATGTTTAGTCATTATGTTCATGTTTTTAAGTTCAAATGTATATGGTATGTTTTATTTTATCCATGCTTACCCTTACTGAGCATTTGATCTCACCCTTTTTATGTTTTATTTTCCCCAGGATATAAATAAAGGTTTTAGGTAAGAAAAAAAGGGGAAGATCTTTATGGGAGATTTTGAAGATCTTTCACCATGATTAGAAGATTACGTTCCAAGTTTCCAAAGACACTAAACTATTATGATCTTTGTGTGTATTTTTTTGTTATGTATTAAGTATTCCTCTAAAGTAATGTAATGTCCATGTACGTCAAGCATTGGGTATCTACATTTATGAATATGAATTAATTTTTTAATATTAGTTAGAAGATTTATTTTTTATCATATTTATGATTAATATTTTTATTAGGAATGTGTTTTCAAAATGGGTGGATAGTTTTATTCATTTATTATTTTTAGACTATACTCAAATTTACATGGGGTTTCTTTTAAAATTTAGTTGAACTTTTCAAATTGTCCCTTTTCCTTTTTCTTTCCAAAAAAGGAGGATATTTTTAATCAATGACTCAATTATTATCTATATTTTGTGAATAAAAATACACATTAAATGAACTTTATTTAAAAATAATTTAATTTTAGTTGGTTTTTATGAATATAAAAAATTTCTTTAAGGGAATAATAGGAAAATTTTTAATTTTTGAAAAAATATAATGGCATGGACATTCTTGAAAGATTACATTCATCCGATTGGAGAGAATTATATAGATACCACATTAAATCATTGGTAGATTTTTCATCATGATAATTTCATTAGTCCATGATGATGTTTATAATAATACTGTTATAAAGGACTCCAAGATTATAAGAATTTAAACATTTATGTTTGTTACAAAATAACCTCTAAATAGAATCAAATATAGAGAAATAGAATATATATATATATTTAAATAGATTATTCTTAAATATTTTGGTTTTCTTAAAGTTAATTAATATTTTTTTTCTAAGATCTATTATATTTTGGGTAATTATTTTACTTTTTGAGTGTTTTTTAATAAATCTATCTTGTGAGGTTTTATTTTAAATATCATAGGGTTTCCTTTGAAATAATTCATTTTCTAATCATGTGATATCATGGGATTTCATAGATATGATGATATAGGATTCACTAATATTTCATGATCGAAGTATCTTGTGGATATGATGATAGAGTATTGGGGGCTCGAACAATATTTCTACGAACAAGTTTAGTTTAGGTATTTTAAGGATATGAATGAAGGCAATATAATTTTTTTATAATTTATGATTCCATATGAATGGTTCAATTTCAAAGATAAATTGGGCTTATTCTAATGATATACCTTTCTCTTTTATCTAATAATGTGGTTTACATATATCTTTTCAAAGGAGTATTGTTTTCTTAATCAACACTCGATGTGTTATTTTTAAACTATTTATACATTCGATTTTGTAGTGTTCACTAGTTTAAATTTTAAACGTTACAATTTTAGTTTACTATTTTCATACTTCCATAAGTTTCCATCAAAAATATTTCTATTTTACTAATTCTATTTCATAAAATTTATATTTTTGATGTATGAACTATCATTTACTTTGATATATGATATGAAAAATATTTAATAAATATAATTAAATTAAAACACTAGGGTTTTCAGTTGTATTTAAAATGTTTTAAACTAAAATTCACCACACCTCTTATATTTACTTTCTTACATCCTTAGGAAAAATATATCTCACTGAAATCTTCATAAAATAATACATATTTCCCTTCCATTTTACAATTCATATCACTCCCATTCACATTTTTTTCAATCCCATGACATTATGATGAGATCCAATCTTTTTTTCTATTCCATTTGTATGATATTGATCTTTGTGGGGGTTTCCCATGACTATGTGTGACTTTGATTGTATACCATGAGATGTGTAGTGATACTCAGATACTAGTTTATGGGTCCCACTATTAAGGCCCATTAAATTATTATGCATCATCCCTCACTGGCTCAAACATTCATGTCTAATTTCTCTTGATAATCCAATCATTGATAGATCACAAAGTTACCATATTCATGGATTAAACTGACATAGGGAACACAATTCCCTTATACAACAATTATAATGTTAGAGAATAAACATACATGTTAGATGATGTCAAATTTAAATATATCCGTTAGACATCATCCCTTATAAAATTGATCGTAGGTGATACATGTAATCTTCCTACATACAACTTATTCTCCAACAAATCATGACTCACATGAATCTTGAGGTTATATTCAATTACTCTGATTGTTGTGATTAAGAAACATGATTATTAAATGAAGGGATCACATTACTAGTAACATGAAAAAAATATTCATAGTATATGGCCATCCTTAAAAACCTCCAAAACTATTTTAGAGGATGTTGAATAATTTTTATCTATACACAAGATCCAGACATCTATAGGATCTCTTAGTACATGTGACTTTCCTTAGTATATTGGTTAATACTAAGATGAAAAACCTACCCAAAATAAATGAAAAATTATCCTTATCACCTCAGGATACGTAGAAACTCCTAGATATCTTATCCTAGAACCATCCATAATGACAATCAATTCCATAACCCTCATGGTTCATCATATAATAACTAATGTTGGATCTCTCTATACAAAGACTATAAATTGATGTGATTTCTTCATTAGTTAAAAATATATATGACTTGATTCCTATTTTAACAATGTATATTATGACATATGATCTTCTATACCTAGCCCAAAGAACAATCCTAATTCGTCCCCACCACTTTTTCTTGGTTTTATAACCATTGTTTCCTTATAGTTGTCTTTATACTATTTACTATACAATAAGATAATTTGATCCCATTTTTACTGACTGTATAAGAACTATGTGTGGATTATCCTGATTCAAGGATGTATAGTGATTCATGGATCACTTATCTATGGCCCATCCATAAATTTTAATCTAATACCCACTTTTAAAAGATAATTAGAATGTCTCCTTCCACATATATTTCTTTCCCATCGGTCCAATATAGAGATGAAATATAATCTCATAAATGCATGATCTAGATCAATGAATGATCCTAAGAATATGGGGTTTCATTCAAAGACCTATGCCATGAAGTAAGCCCACTTTCTACACCTGGTAAACTGATGTGAAATTTTATGGTATAACATCCTTGTTTCATATCTATAAAGATTATTATATATGATACATTATAAAATACCATGATAAGATTATTACAGTATACCTCACATGGCCGAAATTTATTTCATGAGATCCAAATCTATGTAAGACCTTAATTATCACGTAGATCTATATCCATGATTCCTTTAGAAAATAAAGATATCCTCTCCCCAATATATGATCTAGATCTACATATAATCCCTTCAATATAGATTTCATTATCCATGATCCTCTGATCAATAATACTCTCATTCATGAAATCATCATTTATCTATAGATTTCATGGATGTGGATTTATTTTCTTCTACATATGTCCTGGATAACCTAAACAACAACCAAATTATTCATTGTCAAAAAATCTCATATCCCTAAATAGTTTGGCCATATTACAATAATGCACTTTTTGTATAAATATAAAACATGTTTCACCCATCATCAGTGAATGTCATTAATTGGTAACATATAATCAATTAGAGAGGACCATATACTACTTTATTTATTATTACCTAATGACCCTACATGATAACTATATCCATATATGATTAAATTGTTTATGGGAACCCAATCTAGTGTATCATTTCACCTTTTCCCCTAAACTTAGTGTTTATGCCTCCCATGTCCACATATAGCTATGAAATAGAGAAATTCCCTATGAAATTTTATGGTGATTCTTCAACTTATAATATCATATCATGATATGATAATTATACTTCCTACATCACAAATAGATTGGTACATATTTTTACCAATTATAATACATATAAGTAGCTTGATTATAATTATAATGAGATATTTACTGAAATGAAAAGGACTTATTATAGGTCCAGACACAAAAAAAAAATATATATCCCTAAATGATGAAATCATGGTTAGTTCAGAACCATAAAGTTTCAATTTCAACACTAATGCTTATTTTTATATATAAAACATCAATTTATAAGATCCTGAGTCACTAAAAACCTTACATAGATATATTTAACATGTAAATTCACCAAATAAGTTCACCTCTATTTGGTATTGACCATCAATTCTATATTAATCAACCCTACTAACTAGAGGAATCTTCATCATGAAGGGAAAATCTTATACTATATGTATTCCTCTATCAATATTTTCACGGAATCCATAATTTGAATAATATTTAGTAGTTTTAATGGTTACAATTTTCCTATATCAAGTTCCTAATACGAATAAATTATATCATTATTTACATATTATCCCATTACATATTCTTTAGTTTTAAAATGTTATTTTCCCTTGAGTTCCATGTGAGTTTTCATATCATACCCACTACTTTTGTATCAGGCAGCATGACCATAAATTGTGACCTCTACCCCTGGGATAATATATACAAGCATTGGTAACCTTATTCATGTCTAAATTTATACCTCCCTTTCTATTTAGATTCCCAAAATGTTTAGTCCATGAACTATGGCCTTAAAATGTACACACACCTCTCTGAGATATTCTAAAAAATTGGTATACAATTATTCAATCCATGTTTTCCTTCCCATGATAGAAGTACAATCTCAATATTTCTTTAGTTCTATGTGACCATTAATTCCATCCATATTTTTTCAAAGTTGTACAACCTTAAAATATATCCATAGTGGCTTAAATTTCCTGACCCTTAAATGGAAGATAAAAAATAATTGACCTAAGTGTTATCAGGTTGAAAATATGTAATGGGTGTCTAGAAAAAATATAATGTCTCTTATCCATAATTCATTATTGTTAAATGAATATGTATATGTTAGATTAAAAGATAGAAGTGGAAAAATGATTTTGGGGCCTACCTTATAGCTTTAAAAAACTCAAGTTGTTCTCACTGGATGAATTAGTCCTGGAAATAGATATAATAATTCATTGTTATATAATTTCATTCTTGGAATATGTTCAATATCTAATTTATTAACATCTAGGTTACTTTAATCGTTCTTAAATACGTTTATCTCCATAAACCATATTCATTCCACAGATGTTTGAATCATCATAAAATTTATAGGGATATCGGTAATGAGTCAATACGATTATAAAGGACACCACTATTTGGTGATGATCATTGGTGCTCCTATATTCAACCCTCCCAATTAAATTCATGTTAATACTAAAGAGATGATCCTCTAATCTTCATATTCACTAAAAACATCACAATGAAACTTTTCATTAAACTGTAATCCATGTTTATACCCCATATACCTATTAAATAATATTATCATTCAATTAATATTTCTCGAGTAATGATTTATAAATTCCAAATTCAAAATATTGATGTGGATTTTAATTATCTACATATTTCAAAATCCTAATTTGTATAAATTTTCTATAAAATAGTATGGAATCCATATTTTTAAAATTTTCTAGTCCTCATCATGTTCCCCTAAAAAATATGACATGGATGTCTAAATATTATTTTATTAAATTTTATTCCCCTATTTATAGCGTTGTATATGTTAGAATGAGGTTCCACATTCATGTCTGGTTGTTATCTTCCCTGTACTACATGGAACATTTATTCCCATGGTCTTGTTTCGTCCACTGAAAATATCTACTATGTGGTTCTGGCATTAGGACACTAAACTATATAAACCTACCCTTAATAATATCTGTATTTCTTGAATTATACTCCTTATTCATAAAAAAAATTTCTTTACCCACATTTACATGAATATTTCCTCACCTTTTGGTGATATTTCATCAACCATAAACACTATATACATTAGTTTGACATGAAATACCATAAACTATGCAATAGATGATATGAAGAACAATCCAAATTTAAATCCCATAATGGTTGTTCTAGGGAAAATTAATGTCTCTACTTAGTAGACATGTATCTCACATGATCTAGGAGAAATTAAATGTATGAAAATAAGGGTTCATAAAACCTGTTAAGATGAAAAAACATGAATGATTTATTTAGAATAATATCAAGTTCCCACATGTTATGTTTCTCCTTATAGAACATTCTAAATATTTGGGGTGAAGGAAAAGTAGACATGAATCTTATGGGATGCACAATATGATCCTAGAAGAATCCATCTCATTCTCACAGGGTCTATAAAACATGGGAAATAATAAATTTTCTTTATATTCCTCATCTACATTGGATCAAATGATCCATTTGAAATGTATGTAGATGAAATTTAAAGGTACTTGAGCCCTTTTAAACATTGTAATCCCCATTCTAGATCCTCATACACGATCCTCATCAATATGAGTTACTATTATTTTTGATCTAAGTGGAAAATATCTAGTGTATGGATGATAATAAATTTTACTATACACTTTCATGATCACATTTCTATAAGGTAGATATATTTTATATCTGAATGGACTAACTCTAATGTAATTGTGATGGTGCATATTTGTATAATCATCTATGATCACATGTTTCGATGGTAACATTCTTTCAGATATAAATACACCAACACTGGTGTAATGGTGAGAGTGTATATTACTCTACCCATTCTGTGAACACATCCAGGAAGTAATTTTTTCCATATGAAAAATGAATGACTCTAGAGTAATGGTGATGATATATATTCTTATACAAATTTGTGAGAACATTTACGATAATTGTTTTTCTTGAATCTTGTTGTTGGATATCATGATTTAATCCATCAATTTACATTAAATGTTTATGATGGTTTAATTATCTTGGGGTTACCCTTTGATAGTCTCATAGGTCATCTGGAATTAATATTTACAATAGAATAAGAACCAAACAATTTATGAAAATTTGAATATATATATATATATATATATTATTAATCAATAGGGGATGTGAAAATCTATATTCTGATGCCTATGATTTATGTATATAAAATTAGAATCATATCATAGCATTTTTATGGGAGGAACTTGTCCAAATATGATAGGAGGATCAGGGTTTTATTGGAGTCACTCACTTCTTGGTGTAGCTCAACTAGCACAGTGTCCTCTATATATTCATTAGGATGAAACTGATGTTACCTTGCCACAAATTACTTACCATACCTCTAGGCCTCGTCAAAAAGTGGTTTTGATCCACTAATACATTGTTAATGGTATATAGTTATCAACGAATTTAGTATACCACTTGGTAAAGTTAATAAAATTCAAATTAAAGTTGTTTTACTCAATCTCTTTTCGTCTTGTGTTGGCCATACACCTCCAATACTACCAATACCTATTGCGACGCATCAATAAGAAATATAGTCATATTATCTATAATTTAGGATATTTATTTTTCATTACAGGACCAAAATTGTTTTTTATGTTTCCACTCTCATACATTAATCATCTCCTTTAATCCAACATGGACTGTATGGTAATCGTATCAACCAAAGCCTAGAATAAAAAACATTTAGCAAAGATGATATTGTTGGACTCCATTTTCAATGTGTAGGGTCCCATAAAATAACATCTAGATCCTCCTCCACACACCACCACATTTGTTTCTATAATTTGAGATCCTCTAGGTCCAAATGATAGGGTGCTGGAAGAACTGATACTCAATTTGGAACTATATCACTCAAAGTGCATCCTGTTCGGAAACCTCCATGGTTTACTAGTTCCATATCAACTTGTATCCGAGTGGCCAATATAGATTAAGAGACCATAATAGTAACACAATATGGTTCTAAGATATAAAAAAATATTTAAATAATTCTCTTTCATAATTTTTTATTCGATAGACAAGATACTTTTTAAAAAATAAATAAAGTGAATAATCACCTTAATTCAATAGATATCGGTCCCATCAACTATTTTTTCACCATTAGGGGGTTCATCATGTTGGTCCTCTTATTGAAATTATTACATAGGGATTCATCTCATTGAGACTATAACTAAGGGTTTAACACCCTCCATTAGGGATGTAATTCTTGAATAAACCCCTTACCTAAGAATCCATGGACCATCACCCTACATGGATGCACAGGAGGGATAACATGGGTAAATATAGTTACAAAATAAATAAATATATCTCATCATAATTATACATCTTCTAGAAATTAATTCACTATAATGATATCTTCTATTGAATTATCTATCATATCTGTGAGCTATATAAGGTCACCATATAGCCTTGGAAAATTAAGAAGAAAAAATACATGCATTTAGATTGAAGTTCGACCCTAATTTTTCCCTAACATGACCTGATTCATCTTGGAGTTCAATCAATTTTTTTGATCATCTAGATAACCATTCTTGATAAATAGGGGTTGTATATTCCTATAGATATTACACCCAAAAACATGGAACCTCTATTCCATTAACTACTAGTATTAGGCCTACAAGAATAAAAGTTAATGGGATTGAGTTCATAGTTAGACCAAACATTCCTTAGACTTACCCCACTATCACAAATATGGATATACTTCTAGAAGAACGAGGATATACTCTAGAGTGGTTTAAAACCTTAGTAATATAGGAACTATGAAAAAAATACATGTATAACAATTTTTGGGAAAATCTCAAAAAATGAATAGGAACATATTATGATTTCCCATCAATCCCAGGTGAAGATATGTCATAATTGATCTCATTTGATTTTATTTTTTGTTATCTACCCATGATAACTCTATAAGATAAATATATAGTGGTGTAAATGGAATTAACTTTCGGGGATTAGATATCACCATCTATATATATAAATTTAATGAATAGGATCCTCCATCTCGACTCTCTCACTAGTATATGCACCATGGCCAATCATTGTAACCTTAACAAAATATATGTGGGATAAAATACATGAATCATTGCACTTAGTATATTTTATGAGTTAGAGACTATGTTTATTAAATTATTTTCAGATAAGACAATAGATAAATATAAAATAGAACTCATCTTACTTCTCCACATGAGGTATTGTAAGTAGACCCTCCTTCAATTTTTCTTTCTCAAGACCCTAGTTTCTCAGGTAGTCAATCTATGTAGAATATTTTTCCTTTAATTTATTGGAATAAACTATCAAAGTCCCATGTGTGGTCATCCACTTCCATGGGTTGAGTCTCCCATAAAAGTCACAAATATATATATATATAAATTCCTAAAAAAATTATTGATAGTTCTTAATCATTGAGAAAACTACAACCCTATTTGAAAGGTACAATTTGACTCAAATAATCTCATTCCCATCATGTATTTAGGAATATACTATTGGCATGGATATATAGTTAACAAGATGATTCACTAATGAAGGGATTAATTTTTAAATGAATAATCTTCTTTATAATTTGAGAAAGTGAAGGATTCCTTTGATAATGCATCATATGGGTCCTTTTAGCCATCACCTAGGCCTCAAGTTTCACCTCACCATTTCATTTTAGTAGTTCCTTCAGTTGAGGAACCAAATCAACCAAATCTAAATTAGTGCATAACTAGGTCTGGGCCCTATTATAAGAATTCACATGCCTAATATCTACCATAACTAGTGGAAATATGGACTAAATACTTATATACACTTTATTATGGATTAACTCAAAATTTTAAGTGATGATGAGATGTTTTTAATTCAATTTTCTAATAGGTAGATATGTTCAACTATTCTACATATTGGGTAATTGATGCCAAAATGAACATGGAGAATACTACTCATAGATAAAATCATTATTGATCCTAGTATCCAATAACCCATATCTCTGGGATATTCACTTTCCTGATGGATTCCAGTTAGGTTATCCATAACCATTCTAGTGTGTTGTGAATATTATATAAAAATAAATCATCTATGTTCATTTGGAATTCTCTTAAGGTACTACTTATTCATGGTAAATTGGTTAACCCCACTATCACACTTGAGATTATTTTTTATGAAATAGTTCAGCATCACACAATCATTGATGAACCTATATCCCTTATTTATTATGTGATCCAACCCAATAATACATTTAATGGATGAATAATCCAAACATGTGTCCATTCCCTTAAGAAATTGACTAAAGAGGTGGTACAAATTTTTCAAAACTTGTATATCTGGGTTAATTGATATCCCATGAGCTAATCGGTCCACTAGAATGAATTTAATAACTCTATCCATAGGGTTTTACTCTAATTCTAGATGTAGATTATCGCTGAGGAACATGAAAACAAATATTTTTTGGAATTTATTTTCTCAATAATACTATGAACTATATGTTGATTTTGATTATCAAAAATACCATTTTTTATTTTCTAATAATTTTTCTTTATGTATTTTTTAAGAATTCATATAATGATTACTTGTATCTTTATTATGGAATACAACATTATAAGATGTGTTTTTTAAACATTGTTCATATCCTATGTTCGGTAAATGATTGAGTGGATAATCATCCCTATCATATGCTAAAAGGTACCAATATGGATTGGCAAAAATACATTCTATAAATGAATGTATGGTTTATCATACCTACATTTGAATACTCATTTTGGAATTCAATTTAATGATGATGTTTGGAATCTATCTTTATTCTTTAAGAAATGAAATGAAACCATATCCTATGAAAAGGAACCCTAGTATATGAAAATAAAAACCAATGGTATGAAAAGAAACCCTATGTTACAAAAAGTAACCATATAATATGTAATGTAATCTTATGCTACATAGTTGGACCCTATATTTTTATATTAAATATCAGAGATCTAAATCTATGATTTTATATGAGATTTCAAAAATAGTCTCAATAGAATTAAAGATTAATTGAAAAATATCTTCTGAATGATTCAAAGGATCGTTTTTATTGACTCAAATAACATTATTCAATAGAATAGATAATTCTATTCTCTAAGAGAAGTTATGACTCTTTTAATCTATTGAGTTTGAATATCCATGATTTGTTAAGAAACTTTCATTGATATTGAATATTGAAGCAAGCTATCTTCTCTATATATTCTATCACAATTTCTTTTTGAAATATATATACAACTATATAATTTTGAATATCATTTGAATATAGAATAACTACACGGATCGATCAAATTTGTTATTTTTTGAAAGAGGATAAATGTTAGAGATATAATTTTCTACCTTGAATTACTCTAAAACTGATGCTTGTTTGTTGTTGTACAATTGAAGATCACTTGAAACAAGGATTTCTTCGATGATATTAATTCTTAAGGACATTATTATTTGAATAAGGTGTTCTCTATTCAATTATTTTCTACTAAAATAATTATGTTCTACTTATACCCTCTTCAAATGAATCTATTTTTCTTTATTGGAGTTCAAAATATTCATACTCAGTTGTGGAGGAGTGTCAACATCTCAGTCTAAGATGTGGTTTTTGGGTTCCCTATAAAATCACTGGAAGGTTTGGTTTAATCCTTTATATAAAGTATTAAATTGTATATAATCTGTTGTGGATTTGAAGATCTTATGATAACAAGACCTTTTCTAGTGAAAATCACCACACTCATAGAGAGAGCCTTGGTGGAGTGGACTAGGGGATCTTTGTTCCCCGAAAAAATAAAAAAATTGTTGTGTTCTTATTTTCTATTTATCCATTACTAAAAAAATTATGTAATAGAAAACTATATATCTACATCAATCACAAATAAAAGGAAAAACTATTATTAGTCAAGATAGTCAAAAAGAAACAATTCATCCACCTCTTGATTATATTTATATTATTCCGACATAAAAATTGGTTTCAGATGAATTGTTTTTGAAAAAGAAGATATGGATATAGCATGTTCAAAAGAATATGGTCAATAAAAATCATACGATAGTGGATAATGCATAATTAGGTATGTCTATGATTCATGCTCAATATTTTAATAGAGAAAACTATAGATTCATAAAATCATGAATGATCTTCTATCTGATGAATCTGAGATTCAATGTTTATTCAACAATCATTACTCCTTATGTGATTCCTAAGAATCCAGAAACATGGAATTCTAAACAAGAAAAATCACATGACACCAACTCAAAGGTAATGAATTCTATCATCTTTAGAGTTGATCCTGATGAATTTAATAATGTATCATAATGCCCCACTACCTATAAGATCGGGAAGCCTATTTTTGCTGCATAAAAAAGAATATAAAATATTATACAAATGAGGTATGATACTAAAAAAATAATGTTTGACATCATCAGAATCTTTGATGGTGAAATAAATGCACATATGAATGGATGGTTAATATAAATTATCAACAATATTACTTCCCTGGGGGTCTATTTTCATAATCATATCAATAACTAAAAGTATATTTAGTACTACCTTGAAAATGGAATGGAATATTTGTAAATATTTATTAATAAACACTTACCAAAAATTTGACAACGAGCTAATTAATTGGAACATTGTTGATGTATGAAGTTGAAATTCAAAATGATGTTGAAGATCATAATATTTTAATAAAAATGGAAAACAAAACCCTTAATGTGACATCTCATATGCATGAAATAAAATAAAAACATGAATTGTTAAACAAGAATATGAAATCTTCAGACTCAGATAAGGATCTATAAAAACTAGCTTTAATGTCTTAGATATTATAAAAGAATAAAATAGGCTTCAGAAAATCCTTTAATATGGATGAAAAGTAACTCTATGTTGTAAGATGATTTGAATGAAAAAAATATGGTTTACTTTAGACTAGATTTCCCCCGATTGAAAGATGATATAAGGAGGACATAAAAGAAATATGAGAAGAATGCTTATTATTATCATAATAGAAGAAGAGACATGAAATATATGTGGAATATATCTAAAGAATCCAGTAGGTTATCAAAATATAATTTATAAAATATCCACAAAATTTAAAATAAAATATGCGACTTATGGTTAAAGAAGAATAAGAGGTAAAAAACAATTATTCTTCTACCACTACCGCTCATAGATATCTATATAGTAATTTGGAATCATGATGATAAATGTTATAAGAAAAATATTATTCTTTAATAAATATTTATAAATCATTAATAAATACTCACAATGTTATTTCAAGTTAAACAGAAACAATGTTAAAAAAATAAAATACCAATTAAAAAAGTAAATTCATCTACATCAAACTGTATTGTTCCTAAAAATAAAATAAAAGAACTATATAATGAAATAAAATCTTATAAATGTGATTTTATTATTAAAAAAAAAGATAAAAATACTCTGAATGAGATTCTTGGAAATAATTTTTATAAAAGAGAAAATTTGTTATAGAATGTAAGGGTGGGAAATAAAAATTATACAAAAATTATTTTGTGCCCCATTAAAAAAATTCTAACTGCTTTTACTATGGAATAAAATACCATTAAACTAACAATTAATCTTTAAGAAATCCAAAAATCAGTGGTATTAAAAAGGATTTTATTTCCAAAAATACGATTGAAGCAAGAATTAAAAAATTTGGAAAATTAACGCAGATCTAGAATCCAAGATGTTGTCTTATTGACACTGATGGACCCAAGAAAATATGGGTACAAAAATAAAAAAAATGATGAATTTTCTTGTGGATCAAAGACCATAGGAACATACATGCAAAATGGTATATGGATAGTGGTTTTTCGATAATCATGAGTAGAGACTATACAAATTTTCATACACAGACACAATGTGATGGACTTCTAGTCACATTTGATGACAATGAAAAATGAATGATAGTTTGAGTTGGAATTTTTAGAGATCCCAAGACAATATTAATAAAAAAGTACTTTATGTACAAGGACAAAAACAAAACCTAATAAATATTTCTAAAGATTTTGATTAAGGAATTTAGGTTGATTTCAAACAATTACTATTATATTTTAAAAGATAAACTAATTTATTTTAAAGCATGAGGAAATAAAAAGGATTATACATTGGATCTCAATTCCTTGTTTCAATACATATGCTTTACATAAAAAATCTATGAAATAATTAGTTTCAAATAAATTTTTTTTATGTTGGAATATCATATATTTTTTGATGCATGTCAAATTGATAGACACCATAAATTGTATTTAAAATCAACTAACAAAATTTCTAGAGAGAAACTATAATAAAAAATACATATGAATTTTTTTAGACCATCAAGAGCAACAATTTTTTATGGAAAATTATATTTCTATGTTTTAGTTGATGATTTTTCTCAATTTACATAAATATATTTTTCTAAAACTAAAAAATGAGGTATTAATTTTTTTTAATATCTTTGTATGATTATTCAAAATGAAAATTATATTAAAGTAATCTCGTTGAAAATTTATTTAGAGGAGAATTTTATAATTAAGAATTTAATTCTTTTTTATCTATTTTTTATTAAGAAAACCTTCTTTGTACTAAAGACACCTAATAAAATGGGATTATTGAAAGATGAAATAGAAATATTAAAGAAATTTAAAGGAAAATTCTAAATGAATACAATATTTCTACCTATTTTTAAGAAAATGTTGTACGCACAACCTACTGTATCATGAGTAGAGTTTTAAAAAATGCCATTTTTTTAAAAGTCCCCCTATAAACATTGGAATAATAGAAAACCAAAAGTTAATTACTATAATGTTTTTTTATGGAAGGTATATATATTCAATTCTAGGGAAAACCTTAGTAAATTCAATCCAAAAGACGATGAAGGAATATTTATAGGTTATTCTGCTATATCTAAGGCTTATAGAGTGTCTAATAAAATGTCAGGGATTATTGAATAATCAGTTCATGTTAGGTTTGATGATACTAAAACTTTTAATTAAATGGAAAATAAAAACATGAGATAACTCACTCTCTAGATAATATGAGACTTTATCACCTTAAACTATTTTTGAAAATAAAGTAAATGAAATTCAACTCAGTTTATAAGAACATGAAATTGAAGAACCTAAATGTGTCTTTCCTAGATAGTCTAGAATCTTAATGAATCATCCTCTAGAAACTATTGTTAGAGACACACACAATTGAATTTTAACTAAGAGAAATATAGGAAACCTTTTCGAATCCAAATCCTTTCTATATTATTTAGAACCTATGTATTTTGAAGATGTTTTTGGAGATGAGAGTTGTTTGTTAGAAATGGAAGAATAACTTAACTAATTCAAAATAAATAATGTTTGGGAATTAGTATAAATTCCATTCAATTATCCATTAATTGGAACTAAATGTATCTTTATAAATAAATGGGATGATCAAGAGGTCGTTACCATAAAAGATGTATTAGTAGAAAAAAGTAAATAATAAGGAAGAAGAACTAGATTATGAGGAATCTTTTTCACCAGTAGCTAGATTAGAAGCCATTAAAATCCTTTTATCTTAATAATCTCATATAAACTTTAAATTATGTTACATGGATGTTAAATATTCCTATTTGAATAGATATTTAATGGAAGAATATTATGTTGAACAACCCCCATGTTTGGAAAATCCAAACAAACCAAATTCGGTTTTAAAACATACTACAACTCTCTATAGCCTTAAACAAACACCTAGATATCAGTAAGAACGATTATGCTCAATTTTATTAGAAAATGAAATTTTGAAGGGATTAGTGGATCCTATTATTTTTTTGAAAACTATTAGTTATAATTTTCTTTTCGTATTAATTTATGTTGATGATTTTATTCATGTTTTAACTAATAAAAATATTTTTAATTATTTTTCAAATAAAATGAAAAAAGAATATCAACTGCGTATGATGGAAGAATTGAAATTATTTTTGGGAATTATTATTTATCAAAAAGATTTTTGAAATGTTTTAAATAAAATTAAATATATTATTTATTTATTGAAAATGTTTCTATATGAAAATAGTATGACTTATAAAACTCTTATATGTACCACTATAAAACATGATTTTGATGAAGCTATAAAACCAATTGAAAAAAAGTTATATAGAGGTATTCTTGGTAGTTTATTATATCTTAATACTAGTTGACTGAAAATATTGTTCTTTTATGTCTTTGTGATAAATTTCAGTGAAATCAAAAATAATCCCATCTTACAGCAGCTAAAATAATTTTTAGATATTTAAAAGGAATTATTTTTAATCACATCTTTATCCAAAAAAAATTATTTTAATTTAATTTTTTATCCTGATGAATAATTTTGGGGATGCTGATTAGATTGAAAAAGTACCTCTGGACCATATCACTTTTAAGGAAATTCATTAGTATCATGGTCAAGTAAAAAACGACATTAATTTTCCCTATCTACAGTCATAGAAGAATATATATCTACTAGTAGTTATTGTGAAATAATTTTGTAAATTAAACACTCTACTATTCATTGGAATAAAATTTAATTATATACATATTTTATATGATAATACTAGTAGAATAAATATTTCAAAAATATTATAATTCACTATAGGACTAACAATATTGATATAATGCATCACTTTCTAACATATAATACTCTTAAAAAGTATATATCTTTAGAATTTGTAAATAGTAAATATCTATTAGCGGATATTTTTAATAAATTACTTCCCACTACATGTTTATAT
This sequence comes from Viscum album, assembly GCA_963277665.1. Classification (NCBI taxonomy): domain Eukaryota; kingdom Viridiplantae; phylum Streptophyta; class Magnoliopsida; order Santalales; family Viscaceae; genus Viscum; species Viscum album. The sequence goes on from OY728157.1 coordinate 696,827,138, forward strand.
TTTATTAAATGGGGTTTGAATTATTTAATTTTAAATAAATTATTAATAAATTATTTTTTTAATGTCTGTCAATTATTTTTAATTATAATTTGTGATTTTATTTATTAAAGTATTTTTTCTTGTATTTTATTTTTATATTTCATATTTCCCAAAAACAAATCAATTATTACACAATGTCATCATCACGCGAAACCATAACTAAACCATCAGAATTATCCCACCCTCATTCCTACTCTTTCACCCCTTGGGATTATAGATCATTTATCATTATGGTTACTTGAATCCCTAATATTCAAATGTTCAATACTCAAAACTTTTGAAATGGAATCATCAGGTAGAATTGATGATGTCAATAAAATTGAGCTTCTTTTCCATTATGTTATTTATCAAAAATTTCTTCAATTAATGGAAACTATTTTTGATTGGATAAATTGAAAAATAAGTTATTAAAAAAACAATCATATTTCACAGATGGGAATATTTTCTTGGAGATATTAATATGCGATTTATAATTGATATTGATGTTAGTCAATTTTAACTAAATGGTTCATTCAATTTTAGAGTTGATAAAGATTCTATTGGGTCTAATATTTATCAAGTAGAATTATATATTTCATCATTGAAAATTCTTAAGCTGCTGGTTTTTCTCTATTAGGGGGAATCTCATTTTGATTTAAGAAATATTGTACATTAATGATTTAGATAAGAGGATAGAATTTTGTTTTTGTTTGTAACTTTAAATCTTAATAAGATTATGAGTAAAGACTAAAATCCAGATCAAATGGTTTGTAAAAGATTATTTAGTCTAAAATTGTGCCAAAGAACAAAGAGTTGTAAAATGTTTTATACCCCAATATGTATTTTCTATTTTTTTATGAACAATTAAAAGATTAATTTTAGTAGATATATGCTGAGATATACGAATTTTGAATCTTCTAAAGATGCTAGAATCTATTTTTATCCCTATTGAATGATTATTTCCCAATTACTATTTATAATGGGAAAAGTTTGATACATATCATTAGGTCATATGTGTCATCACAATAATGTTTTAAATGATGGAACTATGAGGAAGATATGATATTTTGTGAGTTACTCTTATAATAATATATTACGTGATGGAATGATGGAAAAAGATAAGATGATGGAAACTATTAAGGGGGAGTAGATAATGTTATAATTGGTTAGTTTTGTTAGACCAAGGCTAGAAGAAGACACATAAACTGGAGTAGAGTAAAATCATTATTATAGAAGAATAATTTATGTAAACAATATTGAAGTTGTGGATATAGTTGAAGTAGAATGTGAAATAATAGGTGAGTATGGAGTCAAAGGGGATGAGAAATTTGAGAAAGATGGTCAAAATAAATATGAATATAGGGATTTTTTACTTATTCCAAGAGGATAAACCCTTACTAATAATTCATTGGTTGTTTTAGATTCATTATATATAGAGTTTTCCACTTAAATTTAATGAAAATAAGTTCAATAAATAGATGATTTGTAGGGAGAGAGAGGGAGAAAAGGTTGAATATTGTGGATGCAAGACCATATTCAAGATCTATTCATATATAGAATTCCAACTCTTATGATGAATATTTGGTTTTTAAGTATAATAATTTGGATGAGAAAAACATGTCTCTTAAAAAATAATTAGATGTTCAGAAAAAAGAACCTATACGATCTCAATATATCAATTGTTCCTGGAGCTGCGTTTGAAAACATTTAGTCTAATTTTAGTGAAGTTAATGAAACACTTGTTTCAGTGGGTTACATTGAAGTTTTTATCAGAACCTTACCCAGTGAAATTATATAATTGAAAGAGTTATCTATTATGAAATATCATTTTGATGAGTTAAAGCAATTATTGGGAAGATATTTTCATCCTCTTATAGAATGTTATGAATAATATTCATATCAAAAGAGTCCTTTAGTTTTTACCAGAATATTTGAAGCTTTTACTACATTGATGGGTTATTTCAATGAAAAACTTCACACTATTCTGTCTAACGATTTTTTTTGAATATTATTTTGGAAAATAAAATAAAATTGATCAGTACACTAACCTTTAACGATTCTTGATTAGGGCCAGTTATTCATCACGTAAAAGATAAGCTAACTTATTTCATCCAGTCTAAATAATCTGTTAATGAGTTTGTTAATGAAATTTTTGTTGAGATCTTGAGGATTAATCGTGATTCTATGAAGATGCTCCAACAGTGGGTAAGATTTATCAAATATCATTTTCTAATCTTATTGGTCAAGTTGAATGATATCCATAGTGATGTCTAGTGCATTCCTCACCCCGCTACACCCTCTTCCAGTGATGAATATGAATAATATGCCACCCCTCTTTCTTATTCCAAACCTTTTATAAACATTTATTTTGTTGATTCATGGATTGTAATCTATTTTCGAAACATTTCATTTTCAATTCAAATTACTTTATATTTTTTTATTTCTATTAATTTAAATTATTTTAAATTATTTTATTATTTATGTCTAATATTTCACTTCCAATTCAAAATTTATTTATCCTTTACTAGTTTCAATGACATTTCATTTTACATTCATGATATATTAACTATGGTTTTTACCGTGTTATTTCAAACTTTACTATCAATATCAAAAAGGGGGAGAACATTGTGTAAACACAAACATTTTTATTTTACAATTATATTTCCCATTATCTAAAATACTACTATGAAATCATAATATTATTGTGATAATTTAATATGGTCTCTAAAAATGTTTAAAAATCGAATATTTTATGTCTTTTACATTATATGTTATGCGATCATCAAAAAGTGGGATATTTTTTTGGAATGTATTTTCTCGACAATACTCTAAAATATATGTTGATATTGATTCTCACAAATACTATTGTCTATTTTCTAATAATGCATCTATATGTTTTTTACGAATTTATATCATGTTTACATGTATCTTTTAAATGGAATAAAATTATAAAAATTGTTTTTTTATACACTATTAATACCCTATGTTCTGTAAATGAATTGTGTATTATCATCGCTACTCTATTTATAATAGTTCATGTATGGTGTACAATCAAAATATAGATGTATATGCTCAATCACAAGAGGGGTTGGGTGAATTATAAGATTAAAAACATCTGTTTTTATCCATATGAAAAGCTATGTTTTACAAGGTCAAACAAGATGGATTCAAAAACCCTATTTAGGTACTAACTATGAAATAATGTTTCTTAGGATCCAAAAAAATGGATCCAGAAAAGAAAAAAAAAGAAAAATTTACTTAGGCAGATATTCTACCCTAATGCAGATAGAATATTATTTTATCAGAGTATACAAGTATAATAATGTACAAGAATATTATACATTCATTATTTATCAAAAATGCAGTAGAAATAAAACATGTAACAAAACAATAACAATTAGGAAGTCTTTTAACCAAAAGAGAAGGTTATCCACAAACCTTGGATAAGGGACCCATGATTTATAAATTTAATAAATTATGTCTTACCCACTCCAGGGTAATCCCTTGATAAGATTATCTGACTCTGTCTTGATAACCCCCAAATGCCTAGAAATTTAAGGTAGTCGACACCTTACCTTCCTATCCCTGCAATCCCTCAATTGATTAGCCAATTGGTGTCACACTAAGTAGATTAAACATGTTTTTCACATCTTTAACAAGTTTTTCACAACATTCGAGCAAAACATGACTGCCTATCTCTTTAAAAATCTCTTCACAGTATCATAGAATGTAATCACTAGATGTTAGTTGTGTTTCAACATCATCATTGGATCGTTCAAATGCTTGGGTATTTATAGATTAAAAATCATAATAGTTGTCTCCCCATCAAATTGCCATATTTTTCCTTTAATTTAAGAGTGAACTATACACTTTTCACTCAGACAAAAATTATTTATAAATATATCATATAAATTTATTTCATGTATGAAATCATGGGAAACATTATCTTGTTTAAGAAATAATAATATGTATGGAAAAAAAATTAAGCTTAATAAAAATTTACATGTTTAGGATCCGATAAAATGAAATGTTACATTTTGTAAATGAGGTAACTATAAGAAAACAATTTAATATGATTCTTACCAAAGTTAGAATTAGAGTCTAAATATATTATAATTAATATTTTAAAATAATAAAGAATCGGAGTCTGAATTCTAAGGAATCCAGAATCTGATTATTGATGAATTCAGAGCATAATTTCTGATGAATTCAGAATCTAATTTCCTAAAAAATTTGGAATCTATTTTTTGTTGAATTTGGAATCTAATTTTGGAATAATTCATAACATGAGTCATGAATAATTTAGAATCTAATTTCTAAAAAATTCATAATCTGATATTTGAAGAATTCAGAATCAGATTTATGAAGATTTCATAATCTAATTTCTAAAGAATTATGAATCTGATTTATAAATAATTCAGAATCAGATTTCTGAATAATTTAGAATCTAATTTCTAAATAATTTGGAATTTTATTTCTGAATAATTCATAGTCTGATTTTAAAAGAATTTGGAGTCTTATTTCTGAAGAAATTGGAGTATGATTTCATAAGAAATCAGAGTCTTATTTTAGGAGAAATAGGATTCACCATTATGGGGAAATCAAATTCTAAAGGACTATAAGATTCTATGTTAGATGAGGATCCTAAATTTTGACATAAAAAAAGATGGTTAGTCTTGTTTTAGGAAAAACAAGATTATATAATGAAAACCATAGGTAAAGTTAAAAAAATTTATAGAGAAAGTAAATTTTCATTAAGAAAATATTTCCTAAATAAATATAATTTTCCGTAAGAAAATGTGTTTGTGATTTTTAAAACATAATGTAATGGAAAACTGATAAGTATACTGATTGAAACAAAAATATCCCCCATTATAGAAAGAACAAACAAATTTTTGAAAAATAATATAAGGAATAAGGTTTTCAGTTTTTAAACATTAAATGAAATAATTATCTCCCTTTGCTTTTTTATAACCCAAAATTGAATACGACTAACTCCCTAATAGGTTTTAAAATCCCTAAGGGTCATATTATTGTCTTTCTTCGAGAATTTACTTCTTCTTTCTTATGAATATCGTTATTAAGTAATATACCCTTACATGGACATATTATTTGATAATATTATATTTTATCATTATTTTCTCCCCCTTTGTGATTTTAAAAAAGGAATGGAGGGAATGGAAAAAATTTACCTAAAAGATGAGAAATATTCATGAAAAAATAATGGAAGGATAAAAAATTTCAATAGGTTTTGAAAATTTTATTATAAAGAAAAAATACAACAAAAGATCAGAGTTTTAATAAAATCAGTAATCCTTCTTCTTCTTCGTTGGCATTAATTTTCTCAAGGTTTCCTTCAACTTCTTCAACTCTTTTCGATCATCCTCAAACTTCTTGATCAACTGTTCTTGATGCTTGTTTCTTCTAATATTTTTTTCTTTTATTCCTGAGATTTTATCACTTCTTCTTTATCTTTGAACTTTTTTCCATCTCTTCCTTGATTTACCTTTCTCTTTTTAGATTTAAAAATATAAAATTTTACTTTCCATTATGGTGTTTAACCCCTTAAATCCATGTAGCTTTCTCTTGATTTAGCTTCTCTAAAAGATTTTTTGTGACGTTAATTATCATGTCATATATCTCATCAAAATAATTCTTTACAGAATCATTGAAATCATCTATGATTTTAATATCATCAATCACTGACATAGACCACTTGATTATCTCTTTTCACGATCTCCTATGAGCATCAAAACCAATTTGAAAAGTCTTAAAATCAGCTTCAGGTTTGAAAAACATTCCATGAGAATGATTGAATAATATAACATCTGATTGATTATTTTTTGAAGTAGTTGGAACCTGGAATCAATACATCTAAATAAGGGAATCATATTCACTAGATTCTTCAAGTATTGAATAAAATAATATTGTCCTATAGTAGATGAAGATTATGAAGTAGATTCCTTAGGTAGCGATGAAACATTTTCTTTCTCTTATTCTTTCCTCTTTAATGTCCCAACAATATATTTCTTGGATTTTAATGCTGTATCATTCTTTGGTGAATTAATAACCACTTTATTACCATTTTTAACTTTAGAGATTCCTTTATTAACTTTCAAAGTCTCATTCTCATTATCAGAAAGATGAATTATTCCATCATCATCATAAACATATTTATCACTAAATTCTTTATCATAATTAGAATGAATAAAATCATGATTACTAATCTCATCATTTTATGGTTTATCAACCTCATTCTAAGAATTATCATCTTTTGGAACTAATTGAACTTCTGATATTATCATGGTTGATTAAATTTTTGATGTTCTGATAGACTACTTGTCAGATGGGATTTCCTTCTCATGGAATATTTTTACCATTATAATTACATTATCACTTTTAAATTCATCTTCTTATTCTAACTAAACTACTTCTTTTTCAACAATGTGTAATATAATTAAATAAAGTTTATTTCCTAGAGTTCGAATTTGAAATAACTCTTGTAAAAATGAGTCTATTTCCTAAACTTGTTCAGATGCCTTCTCTGTGTCTATATGCAAAGCATAAGAAATATCTTCTTCTAACATATTTTTCTTTAACATATTATTCTTTTATTTCTTCTCAAGATCATCAGCTACATGAATCCTGAAGGTCTTATCCACAGTAGGGTCTAAACAAAAAAAATACATCTCTTTATTTCATTTTCTTATTTTTCTCTCTTTAATTGGAAACAAGTTCATCAGAAAATATTTTTTCATTTTTCGATTTAGGTGGAGAAAATATTGTTTCCGGTAATGGTGATTTACATTTTGGTTCCAATTATTTCTCTTTTATTTTCTTTTGGGTTTTCTTTAAAGTCTCTCCAAATTCTTCTTTTTTTGGGGAAACTTGAACATCACTATAAAAAAGATGAAAGAACTCTCATAAATTAATACTAAAAACAATTTTTATCTTTCTTAGAGTATCATCACTCAACAAAATTATGATAAAAACATTGGGTTTTGAGTATCAAGGAATTTTAAATGATTCTCAGAAAAGGAAAATAATAATTGACAAGTTTAAAGGATACATTATTATCTGAGAATTGAGGGTTCCATTATTAATATTTATGATGGTCAAGTGAATTTACTTGATGAGGTTTATCTACTTTAGATTCACCAATACATCTATCACAAAGATATCACATTTCTTAAGTGAATCATTGTCTCCCTTTCTCAGAATGAGAAGACCTTGCATCTATAAAGCTAGAAATATTATGTTAGTTGAAAGATGATTGATCGTTGGTGATGTAACTCCGTTAATTCCAAGGCACTCAATTTTCCTAAACTTTTCCAAAGTACCTTCCATGTTAGGAAACCTGTGTGATAAAAAGATATCAACTCCTTCATAAGGTATATATATAATGATTGTTTCCTTATTAGAAGATATAGAATAAGTATTTCCATATCTCTTGAAAGAAAACACTTCTCTTTATCTTTGTTTATGCAAACTATCTTTATCAAAGAATTATATAAGAAGATGAGGATAAACTAGATCCTGATTCTTTGATTTGGAATAAAAATTTAATTCACATCAATGATTCTAAATGATTTTTGAAATAAGAGAGTCATACTTGAGGAAGAAATTTGTGTCCAACAACCTTTCTTGATAAATTAACAATTCCTTGAGTTCCTTGTTAAAGGCCATTAGATTTTATGATGAAAATTCAAGAGGCATTTTGAGTTTACAGAAATGAAGAAAACCGAATGGTATATTTGAAGGGTGGTTGAGATTAGGTGAAAAAATACTGAGACAACTACTGTGGCACTTTAATAGGGGGCCTTTATATAGGCTTCATGACGACAATTCATATTACTGAATCTATACAATAGTTCAGATTAGCTTGATCTGATCTGAAGATTGATATCAATACAAAATAAGGATTTATAGGTTCCGATATTTATAGTTTTTAACAAAAAATCATATTTAAGGAAAGTAAATCTGATAAAAATTTTAAAACAAGATAGAAATACCAATAAAAAAATAAAATTATAAAGATTTGAGTAAGGAAACATACCTTCTAGATTACTCAGAATAAATTTTCAATTTTGATAAGGTTGTTCTTGAAGTACATAGTTTCCTAAATATATATAATGAATCAAAATTTTTATGTTCCAAAATACTTTATTAAGGAAAAAAAAATTATGTTCAGAAAAAATTATTAAGGGAAAAAAATTTAGGTTCCAAAAATATTATGAATGAAATAATTTTTTTATGTTTCAAAGAATTTATTATGGAAATATAAAAGAGTAAACATATATACTCCCCTTATTAAAAGAAGTATCTTAATTTTAAAGAAATAGGTTTCAACAAAAAGTTAATATAGAGGATTACCTTACACTTATCATTCCTAATATTTTTTTAATGTATTCAAATCTATCCGAGCATAAAAAATTTATAAAAATTTCCAAAAGTTGGTCTTTCATTCCAATAAATTGAAAAATGATATCTCCTTTGTTTTACTGAAAATACAAATTTTAGAAATTCTGAATATAAAGTTTCATGGATCTGAAAATGATAGAAAGTAAAATATTTGGAATCTATATTTTCTTAGAAAAGAAATATTTATGAAAACATAAGGATTGGGTTTTATTCAATGAAAAAGTTTCCTCCCATTTTCCACCACATTGACACTTAGTGCACAAAGGATCACATTGTGGAATAAAATAGTTACAACTAAAAATAGTTTTGAATGAGTTACACTAAATATTAAATAGTTCCTTAGAGGACAAAGTTTTGAATACATTTTATCAAATCCTTTCTTTCCAGAAGTTAAATTTGATAAAATATTATCTAACGAAAACATTTCAATTTTAGTTTGATGACTAAATTCTTATACTCAATGTCATTAATCATAGAGTTTGAATTAGTCTCTAAAACATTTTTCATAGAAATACCATTTTCATGATCCTTAGAATATATATACTTATCAGAATTAATATTCTTAATGTTTTTAGAATCATTTTCAAAATCAAAATTTTTTTGTTCAAGATCTTTTGAAAGATATGACAAATATTTTATTAAAAAATAAATTCTATATTTTTCTTTCTATAACTTGTTTTTTATCTTATAATTTTCATAATCAAGAAATTTAGAAATTCTAGAAACTTCTTCAAATGAATTTAAGGTATTATCTTCAAATGTGGATGATTCTTCATCTGAAGATTAAAAATATTCTTTATTAAGAATATTAGAACATAAATAAATATTGGTTAAAGATTTAGTATTCTTTACCTTAGCCATACGATAATGATTGTCAATAGGTAATCTGGATATAAGACCAATATTATTCTTACTAGAACATTAATATTCCAAAGATATATATAAATATTCACCACCACTTGCACAACAGTTGTAATTAGCCGTCAATACTTTTATAGCCTTAGTTTTGTAGTACTTATTTCTATTCCATTCAAAGTGAAAATCCTTTCTATATTTTCCCTTGAGAATGGGAGAATCGATTATGATATATTCATAACTTTTTCATTCATAAAAAGTTACATTTGAATACTTAATGTCTTTCTTCTTATATATATACTGAAAATATTTCTTTCCCACAGTCTTGTTCATCCTTTGAGAAATATTATCTAGTATAATTTTAGACAGATCAGTCTCACTTGATTCAGATATTATAACATCATTCATAGCTTTAGACATAGTTACCCTTTCTGGAGTCTTGGATTAATATTTATTAGAGAAAGAAACACTTCCATTTCCATTATTATTTTTATTGATATATCTATCTCACTTCATTTTTGATTCATGTGGAAGAAGAGTTCTAAATAACTCCTCAAGAGTAAAATTAGATTCTTTTCTATTTTCATCAATACTTTTCCTTTTAGATTCCCATTAATTTAGCATAATATCAATTATCTTTTCAATAATAAATTCATCATCAAGTCCTTTATCTCCCATAGAGTGAAGACAGTTGAGAATAGTCATAAATCATTGTTGCACTTTGCAAACTGGTTCTCTATAAGGGTATAAAAATCCACGACATTCAGATATTAACATAGCTCTTCCTATTTCTATAACATTTGAAGTTCCAAAGTGTGTAACTTAATGTTTCTTCCAAATAAATTTGGTTGCTTCGCAAGAGGATATTTGACTATAGATATTCCTGGTTATGGAATATAAAAGAATATTGTGTCCCATGTAATTTAGTTGATATTCTTGCTTTTCCTAATTTGTGAATGGTGTGATTTTCTTGTTAGGAATCTTCTATTCTCCAGTGAGCATAACAATGTTTTCCCACCCAGTGTTTATAAATATGGTTTTCATCATATCTCTCTAGTACTCATTATCATTGCCATAAAAAATTAGTGGTCTGTTAGGATTTAGACTATCTATAGAACCAATGTTCATTCTGGCCATTCTATAAAAAATAGAAATGATCTCTTCCACAAAAATGATTAGTAAGAAAATTTTATAAAAAAAAAGAGTTTATAAAATCATAATAAAATCTTGAATAAGTAATGTTAAGTTAAAAAAATGAGCACGAAAACCTATATTTAGGTATAATTATTTCAGAGACCTCCTCTGATAGAAATTGTAGGATTGAAATATAAATGTAGGTGCTCAATTACAATAGGGGTTGAATTCTAAGTTTAAAAACATTTATTTTTATCCTTAAGAAAATATATTTTTAATAATGTTAAACAATATGGATTCACAAACCATTTTTAGTTCTAAAGTAGGAAATAATCTTTAACGGGATCCAAAAATATGGATTTGGGAATGAAACAAATAAAAATTTTACTTAACTAAAATAAATACAATAAATTTATAATAATGTTTATTATAATTATAACAATTATATAATTATAATAAATATATAATTATAATAAATATATAATTATAATAAATATATAATTATAATAAATATAGAATTATAATAATTATATAATTACAATAATTAAATAACTATAAATATAATAAATATATAAATATAATAATTGTATATTTATAATAAATATATAATTATAAATATAATAATTATATAATTACTAAAAGTATAATAATTATATAATTGTAAATATAATAATTATATAATTATAATAAATATACAATTATAATTACAATAATTCTATAATTATAAATATAATAAATATACACTTATAATTATTAAATAATTTTAATAAATATATAATTATAAATATAATAAATATATAAATATATAATTGTTATAATTATTAATAATTATATAATTGTTATAATTATAATAAATATATAATTAGTGTAATTACATAATTATTATAAATATATAATTATTGTAGTTATATAAATATTATAAATATATAATTATTGTAAATATATAATTATTGTAAATATATACCTATTATATATATATATATAATTAATAAGGTTTATATATATAAAGATATGATTATAATAATTAATATATAATTAAAATATAATAAATATATAGTTATAAATATAATGAATATATGATTATAGTAATTACATAATTATAATAAATATGTAATTATAATAATTATATAATATTTAATAAAGTTTATTTATATGAAGATAAATAATTTTAATAATGTTTATTTAAATATAAATTTATAAATTTATATATAATTATTTAAATACATAAATAAACCATATTAAATTTATTTATAAATTTATATATATATATATATATATAAACATTATTAAAATTATTTATATTTATTATATTTATTATAATATATTATAATTATATATATATATATAATTACATTTAATAATAAATAATTACAATTTTAAAAATATATTTATAAATGTAAATTTAAAAATGTGAGATTATTTATAATTATACTTATAAATATAAATATAATTATACAATTATAAATTTATATTTAGATAGTTATATATAAATATATAAATATATTTAATAAATTTATTTATCACATTAATAAATATGTATTTATTTATAATAAAAGTATAATAAAATAAATATATAAATATAATAATTATAAATATAAAAAATCCATAATTATAATTAATATATAATTATAATAAATATTTAATCATAATAAATATATAAATATAATAAATATATAATTAAAAATATAATAATTATATAATCACAATAAATATATAATTGAAATAAATATATAATTATAATAAATACACAATAATAAATATAATAAATGCATAATTATAATATATTTATTACCAATATATATTTAATATATAATTATAATAAATATGTAATTATTGTAAATATAAGATTATAATAAATATATGATTAAAAATATAATAAATATATAATTATAAATATAATAAATATATTATTATAATAATTATGTAATTATAATAATTATTTAATATTTCATAATGTTTATTTATATAAATATAAATAATTTTAATAATTTATATATATATATATAAATTTATAAATAAATTTAATATGGTTTAATTATGTATTTAAATAATTATATATAAATTTATAAATTTTAAATATAAGGTTTATTTATATTTAAATATTTATATATAATTATAAATATAATTATAAGTAATTTCATATTTTTAAATACATATTTATAAATATATTTTAAAAATTGTAGTTATTATTTTTAAATGTAATTATAAATATATAATTATATATATTTATGAGTATATATATATGTGACTATATTTATTATATTTATGATTATATATTTATTATATTTATTTATGTATTTATTACTTAAATATATGTTTTTAAATATAAATTTATTTATGTAAAGATAAATTTAAAATTATAAATAAATATAATTATAAATATATATATTTAACTACATATATAAATATAAAATTATATATTAACAACTACAAATAAATATAATTATAAATATATATATATTTATAATTATATATATATATGTATATTTTAATTTTATTTTTATCATATTTATAATTATATATATTATAATATTTAAAGATATAATAAATTTATAATATTTTTAAATATATAATATTTTATATTTATTATATTTTTATTATATTTTTAATATATTTATTATATTTAAAATATATTTATTATATTTATAATGTATTTATCATATTTATAATATATTTATGATAGTTATAATATATTTATTATATATTTATTTAATTATATGTAAATATAATAAATTCTTACAATTACATATTTATTATTATATTTACAATTATATTTTTATTATATTTATTATTATATTTACACATATTTTTATTATATTTCTTATATATTTAATCCTATTTATATTGTATTTTATATTTATAATAAATTTATTATATGTATATTATATTTATTATAATATATATATATATATATATAGGTAGGTTAAGGGGATGGGGCGTGGGGTGCAAAGCGCCACTTCAAGTGGCGCTGCATCACCCCATTTCCCCAAATAATAAACCCCCTGCCCCATTAAACTAAAAAAAACCCCACCCCCTAAATCAGCCTACAGCCGCGTGTCTCACCTGTGTTCTTTGGGTATATCAGCGGTCTTCTTGCGTGATAGTGGCGACAAGTTTCTCTTCGATTCTTTTTCAGCGGTCTTCTCCCGGCGTGGATCTGTTTTAATGGGTGTTGGGAATTTTGTGGTTTCGCGGCGTCGTTGTAATCAGTGTGGCTCTTCTTGTTCAGAGGTTGTACTGGGTGCGGCGGAGTCTTCATTTGGCACTGGTTTGTCGTCTAAGGTGCAATAGTTGGCAGGGCGTTTCTTCCCCTGCTAGTTTGTTCTGGTTTGTGAAGGTTTTGATGTGCAATACTGCTGTTTTTTATGACTTCGGGGATTAGTTATTGCTATGATGGTAATCACACCATGGATGTGTTGGTCCTTCCATGTATTGGATTTAAAAAATGAGAGCGTGTTGTGATACGTCGGAGGCGGCGGTGTCGGAGGTTCACTGTGGCGGTGGGCGACGAAGCAGGGTGTCCACCGGTGAGCTGCTTCGATGATGAATTTTTTGATGGCATGGAGTACAAGGTCTCAAGGACTGAGGGGTGACAGAAGGACATGTGGAGTACAGAGCTCAAGAACCAAGGTCGTTCATGATGATACCCTTTTCTGAATTTTGAATTTGGTTATGCTGGATGGTATGCAGCTTTTGAATTTTGAATTTGGTAATGCTGGATGGTATGCAACTGTCATGTTTGATGTTTAAAATTTGAATTTGAAATGGTTATTATGGAGTGGTGAATTGGAAGTGGTGATTTTTGTAATGGGTACTGGCCACCCTTACACTGGATTTTAGAAAATGAAAAAAAAATGATTTGCACAGGTGAGGGTCAGCCATCTAATTTCTTAAATGATTAAAATATATTAAAGTCATTATGAATAAAAATGGTTCCAAATGGAATATAAATGGGTAAGGGATTAAATTTAAGACCAAATAATATCCCCAATTTCCTCATTTTTTTCGATTTTAGAGATATTTAATAAAATATCATTCTTAAAAAATATCTTTATTGCCAATCTAGACACAATTCATTTATTTTGACATAAGAGGCATAAATAAAAAACTTTAAATTGAATATAATCCTTTCACATGAAAAAAATATAATATCAATCCGTGAAACAAATTCCATACATTAAATAATTAAAATTATTTTATGTTAAATATTTTTGAAATCATTTATAATATTTATTTTATTTAGAGAAATACTTCATCTGGTGTTGCTTATGAATTTAATGTCACAATATTATTACCTAGAATGAGGAATATATATATATATAACAAAAATAATTTCATTAATCTCAAAATAGACACTGATATTCATTTTTAACTATCTTTTTTCCCTTTTTGTATACACATTAGATATTTAACCCTAAGAGAGATACATTTTGTAACTTTAATTTTTTTTAAATATTATATAGGTTGTTGGAATGAAAAATATTCCTTTAAACAACTCAATTTAGAGACTAAGGTTATATTTGTATAATTAAATACATAAAATAAGAATTATGAAGATAAATAATGGCCTTATAACTTTTTTTAGCCATAATTAACTAGAATAACCATTTACAAATGAAATAATATCAATTTAAAAAGGAAATAAAATTTTCCTCGATTAGTATTCATATTTTCAAAAGGGTCATATTTTCAATACATGAACCTCATTATTCCATTTATATAATAATTTTTTTATTTAAATTAAACATCTACAATTGGAAGAATTTAATTTAAAACTAAGAGTGAAAACATTATTAAAACAACTGTTAGTGAAATACAGTTTAAGAAAAAACTTGGATTTATTCTAATCTCATGCCAAGTAAAAATATAATTTGAAGTTTTATAATATTTTATTGAATATATAATATAAGTATGTTTATTTAATATCATTTATGAATATTTATTAATTTAACTTATCATTATAAAAACTCATTCCATCATAAAAATAGTTTTTTAGTTTAATGCCTTTTTAAATAAACAATTTTTTTAATTGTAGATTAAAATCATAAATTTATTCAAATTAATATTACTGAATTATTCAAAATAAAACGGAACTAATTTTACTATAAAAAATTAGAAATTTATAAATGATCTTCATACATGACTGAAATAATAATGTTTTTTGAATATAAATTATTATTTTTTGATGTTCAATGGAAGCATAATATGTTTTGAAGGAAATATTTTTTATGCATAATATAACTTTTTAAAAAATATTTAACGATTATTTCCAAATAATTAATTAATGTATTCATATTGAGTTGGATATTTTAATATATGTCATAAAATATTTAATTATATTCGTATCCAAAAATTTAATGGTTAGTTTATAAGAGTCATACAATAAAATTTTAATAACATATCCTAGTTATTTTAATCTCAATGTTGTGTGCAATACAAGCTATCAATGTAATTAATTTTCCAAAAAAATATATTCTATAAAATCTTAGGGTATTAAATTATACCCCATTAAAATGAATCTTCCACTATAATTTTTACACTCTAATAAAAACTAATTATGAATTCTTCATTACATTACTTCCTCGACTTCTCATATAGCTTCTTCAAAGTTTTTTTCTCTAAAGAACTTTCAACTAGTGATCAATTTGTTCTATAGCACATTATCACAATTATTCAACATTTTAGTTGGTCTTACCACATAATAAAGAACCTATTCTCGTGTAAAAATCACCAATATTACTAAATTCCTTGTTTTAGGTAATAAATTCCTTAGGGGTCATACGCGGAACACATCATAGACTTTAGAGAGATTTGGTGGAAGCACTAAGTGATAAGCTACCATCCCTACCGGGTCAAGAATTTTTAAATATCCAATATACCCAGGGCTAATATTTCCTTTATTTATGAATCCAATAAAAATATTCTATGGGGATATCCACATAGAAAAATTTTAACCAACATGAAATTGTATTTTTCACCAATAATTCTCAAAATAAATATTTTGTCGACTATGAATTTCATCGATGTGTGGTTGAATGGATCTAACATTCTCCGTCATGCTCACAACATGTTATGATGTCAATATCATCCTCTTATTTAATCCTTAAATATTTATTTAATCAATTTCCCATTCATATATTACTCCAATAAATTACTATTAGATATTATTTTTTTATACCTAAATAACTTAAGATAACTTTTAATAAATCATAAGATCTATAATTTATTACTATTGCCTCTAAATATTTACCAGATCCAAAATGGATAGCTTAACATGTCAAATAAAATACAAGGATCAATACAATACATTCCATAAATATTCCACCTTAATAATAATTTAAAATATTACTAACCAATATTGAATCCCAAATATAGGAATGATTTAATCTCATATTCTTTCATGATCATCCTAATGCAAATGTTGATGTAATTTTAATCACTCATAAAGTATCATACCAAAATCTATATACCCTAATATTTTCCAAAAAGTATTTCAAAATAAAATCATATGTTATATAAAATATAATTCACCATTAATTCCTTAGATATCCTCATTTCTTAACCAATACATTTTGAGTAGAAGCATGGGTTCATACTTGAACCAATAGACGATCATAAATTAGTTAATAAAATTAAATGTGATTTCTTTATTATATAATGTATATATATAGAGATAATAAATTATCATAATAACATTAAATTTTAGAAAGTAATGAAAAATTAGGTTTTTATAGGGCATAATAATTAATAAATCCACATGAAATCCCAAACAATGGACTGGAAGAAAACTTTAACCTATTTACCATGATTAACCTTAACTATTTTGATTGATTAGTAATTCAATTTATCATTTGAATTCAAATTGTGTTACACATTATTATCCTCATTAGACTATATCTTAGGGAATTTACTCTCATAATTTCCAAACTTCTTGAATTTATAGTACTATAGTGTGAGTGGTGCATTTTATGGAGCTTTCTCTTTATTCGCATCATTAACTAACTTCTTCCCATCATATATACAATCAATTTCTAAAAGAAATTCCTTTCCAAACATGGATAATTTACCAATTACATTTATATAATTTCTTATATTTGACTTTCCACACATTGAGCATTATGGAAGGCTCATAATCTTTACTACATTATTTTTATAATTTCATTAAAATTATATCTCTATTTTGTTATCAAATCCCTGAGATTGAATGGTAAAAAAATATCTATCACCACATTTATGACACCTAAAATTATATATTAATATATTCCAAAGTTCCTTATTAATATTTCCATTTTGATTCATGGTTTTATGCCACTAAATAATAAATTAACCATATATTATTAGTGGATTATAATACTAAAATTGTTCTACGAAATTAATGTAAATGATTCCTCATAAGTACCAATGAACTGGTCATCATTCTATTTTTTCTCAAGGAATTCCTTCTTCATTTTTATTAAAATAGTATTAGTAATTTTCTATTTCGAAAATATTCTCCTAAACTCATCCCACTATATGTATTAAATTTATTTATATTATCTTTTATTCATTATTTGATTCCACCAATGATCAGATTTTCCTTTGAATTGATAGAAAAAAAATAAAATTATCCGGTGTTAAACATTAGATAATAGAAAAGATATATTCAATGGTATTAATATATTGTGTAAAATCCATAACACCAATATCATAGAGTTAGTTTTACATAATTACAATAGAGAAAGATACATGAAATTGTATTCCAAAGGAACAAATTGTTTAATAATCTTGGTAAACAAGATAAATACATGATTCCAATATTATACTTGGATACAAAAATTACAACACAATTCGTTTTAGAATATATTAATTCCCACTTTCTTATCATTTTTTAATATTCATAGTAATATTTTTGGATTCCAAGGAATTTAAACCAAATAATGGTGAGCTCTGATTTCAAGTAATATTTATTTAATGTGGAAGCACTCATGAAAAAAATCATAATCAATAAGGCCTGATCAATATGCCAAGGTAAATATCTGAACACATGTGTCATGTAATAAATAACATGACTATAATGATTAGATAAGGAATAATAAATATAGAAAGGTAAATATTTTAACACAAATTCCTTTTAATTAATATCTTGAATATCTTTATTAAACAAGGAATTGTCAATATAGAAAGGTAAGTAACTGATAAAACGTCCCATTTAATCAAAAAACCGAGAGTGGAATAAATCCTTAGAAAATATCAAGAAAAAATATCATTGATAATAATAATGATAGAATTAATAATGAATGAAATTTTTAATAAATGTCATGATGATCCCAGTCATCATGATACCTGTACCATTATGACTAGGTTCCATGGTAGTTTAACTACGAGAAATCTATACACTAGAAACCCATTTTGATAAGGATACCCAACTTCTTCATCTCACGGGTTTAAAAATGGATCATGGGGATATCTATTAATTAGACCCACCCTTATCTTCATGTTCAAAGAATTATTCATATATAAAATTATATATTCATTTCATGACTAATATTCCATATTAATAAATTTCTACATTGAAAAATGTATCTATATTGTCAATATTTCCCATGTCTATCAAATAACATTCAAATTAAAACACTGTATATATAAATTAGATATTTTTTAAGAAATAAGTATATTAATGGTAAATAATATAGATATTTATAGTAAATTTAATTTCCAATGAAAAATTATCACAAAGAAGTTATTTATCAAGTTAATGTTAACAATTTCCAAAGAATGTGAGATTGTAAAATAATTTTAACATATTTGGTAAATTTTAAATAGTTATCTCTTGAAATAATCAAACACTAATTGAAACATTATTCATAATGAATATATATATGTTATGTAAAATAAATTTAATGGGCTGTATATAGTCCACATAAAAGTAAAAATGAACTTATTAACATATATTTTTCAATTAAAATGGAATCGAGATGAAATTCCTTACAATATAAAAACATCACAATGAAAAAAACTCATGAGAGAGAGATAAATACTCAAGTCAGATTTAAAATTATATGAATAATAATAATAAATGAGGTTAAATATTAAATTATAAGTATACTAAAAATTTATGATGATTTAGGTGCAGAAATGAACATGTGTCTCAAAAAATGATGTTTTGTGATGAAAACCCTTATAAATTTCATGGATTTGATGTGAGAATTAGTAAATGGAGTGATTATATGAGTATGATATAAATAAAAATAAAACATGTTTAAATATAACGTAAATTAATCAAGTTTAATGTAAAGACCCGTAAAATTCATGGGAAATTTTTTTTCTCTTAATTTTCTTTGGGATTTTACAAAAACGCAGTTTTGGATGGCACTTGATTCCGAGGCCCGTTGTTCCCGGAATTTATATCCGAAGTTTAGCTTGGGTACGTTCAGTGAACGAACGAGAGTGAATATCCTATCTTTTAAACTGGTGCTCGGAATCTAATTCTGAGGGCATCGATGGAACCGCAGCGCCGGTAATTGCTTAGGAATGCCATTTTCAGAGTTGTGTTTCCTCGAGAGAAGATGATAAAAAATGTGGAAGTTTAATTTTTAATTTAACTACAATTTTTATTTTTCTTTAAGTGGTTTAAGGATTTGGGTGGAAGTTTGGTAACTACCCAACTTCCCAAGGGAGGTTATGAGGGTGGTGGGGCCCACAGGAACCCCACCCCTTCATATTATTCAACCCCCCTCAACTCACCATTAACTTTTGATAAGTTAAACATTAATAACTTATGTTATTAATTAAGTGAGTTAAGTGTGGATGTTTGAATTTAGAACTCTTGAAATTCAAAAGTTATGTTATGTTAATAAAATAAAAGGTGAGATTATTTTATTTGGGGTTGGAACCTTGTGGTGGAGTTTTGGGGAGAAAAGACTAAGGACTTGAGTAACATCTTCATCTTCGACGAAGAACGCGAAGAACACATCGGTTTCCGATGAAGAACGCCGAGTTCTCAGAAACCAATTACGCGACGCCGTGTACCGCGACGCTGACGTGACTTCCTCCTTCTGTGACGTCTCTTTCTGTGACAGTTTTTCCGCGACGAACCCTCATTCGATGAACCTCCATTGAAGCTCGCATGAGGTAGGGGTGTGTTTCTTTTATTTTTGATTCGTGAATACTACATGACGTTCTTCGTGTAATAAGACCAAATGCAATTGATTAACGAGAGGGGGGCTGGACCGTACAAACACGGCCGACCCACCTCCATTATCCTTGTTGGTTCTTTTGAAGATTGGAATAGAATGGTGTGGTGCCGACGCACCATGCGGAATCATGCGGTAAAGATTGCGCGGCGCCGTCGCGCCGCACCGTGAAATCGAACAAGGACGCGACGCTGTCGCGCCGCGTCGGAGAGAACCGAAGACACCGTGGTCGGAGCAGGGCCACAGTGGAGGGGCGCGGCGCCGTCGCGCCGTGCTGGACGAACGAAGTCGCGGCCGGTTCCGGGCTGCGGCGGAGCAGGGTGATCGGCGGCCGGTTCCGGGCCGCCTGTGTTTGAGCAGGGAGGGGACAGGCCGACGCCAGTCCCGTGGTGGCTGAAACGGGCCGGCCGGGACGGGCCGGCCGGACAGGAGAACAGCTGGGGGTTCAAACCCCCAGCCGGCCAGAAAGTGTCCCCCATTAAGGGGGGGGGGGGTTAAAAATCGTGTGCGGGTAGCGACCCCCCCCCCCCCCCCCGCTAAACCGAACGGCTCAGCCGAGCCAGCTGGCACCGTGCACCAGCGCGCCGGACTGCCAGGCCGGCAGGTGGGCCGGGTCGGGCCCAGCCGGGCCGACCCGGACCCGGGTTGGGTCTACTTGGTTCAGGCTGACCCAGGGGGTCTCAGTTAGGAAGGTCTGGGCCTGAAACCCCCATTTTCGGACCTTTTCGGTCTTTTGCCCGTATCTCGGGCTACGGACCTCCGATCGATGCACCGTCAAGGGAGATGCGATCCTTGGATCGAGACGATCGTTTTGGTATATCGCACTCAAAGTTTAGGAATACTTTGGGTTCGGCCAGGTTGGTTCGTACACGAAACCAACCGGGCCCTCGGAGCAGAAACACTCATAACTTAAGCTCCGGACGTCCGATTGACGTGCCATCGACTTTGTTGGATTCCTCTAAGTGAGACGGATATTTTGGATTACTCGGCCCGAGGTTTGGACATATGTGGAGTACGGTCGGGTTGGTTTTTCCTTAAAAACCAACCGGGCCCCTAGGACGAAAAAGCCAATAACTCTCAGACCGGGCGTCCGATTGACGCGCCGTCTGCGACGTTGAGTTTCTGTTGACGATACGGAACTTTTGGATACATCAAATCTGGACTATTTGTCAGTTGATGTATCAGCCTCTCGGCTTGTGGAGCAGACCCTCCCGAATGAGCTTGCTATGCACGGGAACCCTAGAGCTGGCTGCGTTTGCGACTGTGACGACGACGACGACTGTACAGAGATCCTCAGTGGATTCGACAGTGACGACTACAGCACTCAGCGATCCTTTGTGGATCAGTGCTACCAATCCTGTGTGAGTCTGATCCTGTGTGGGTCAGCGCTCAGCGGTTCTGTGTGAGCCAACGCTTACAGATCCTGTGTGGGTCCGATCCTGTGTGCGTCATTGCGGGGGTTAGTTACCTATCGATCCTTTGTGGGTCAGATCCTATGTGGGTCATTGCGGGGGTTAGTTACCTATCGATCCTTTGTGGGTCAGATCCTATGTGGGTCATTGCGGGGTTAGTTACCTACAGATCCTGTGTGGGTCCGATCATGTGTGGGTCATTGTGGGGGTTAGTTACCTATCGATCCTTTGTGGGTCAGATCCTATGTGGGTCATTGCGGGGGTTAGTACCTATCGATACTTTGTGGTTCCGACGGCTTAGATGAATCAGTGACAATATCTGGTCATATTTATCGTCATTTGAAGAAGTATACCTGTGTGAGCTCAATCCTGTTTTGCTTTCCATTGTGGATTGTGTTGTGCTATCTTGTGTGGATTTTCGTTTTGCTTTCCTGTGTGGACTGGGTTGTACTTGGGCTCGGATGTTGGAGCCGAACGAGAATTGTTGACTTAAGTGTATGTATGGGCATATACCTAAGCAGTGTTGAATGTTACTTAATGATTGTATATTTCTTTTGTGGATTATCCTTTGTGGATTCTGGGAGATCATCGGGGGTCTCGGGGTCCCTACTAAGTAGCTTATACTCACCCCTGCACGGGCTATGCCCACACTACATTGTATTGGTTGCAGATGACGGACAGCACTGATCGTGGTTGTGGCTTGCAGAGCAGGACGATACCTAGAGGTGGACCACTGCGCGGTGCGTACTCGGAGCGGTCGGCTGGACCCGAGGAGCAGTGGAGGCTATCTGTACCCACCCTTCAGGTGGGGTTTCCAGTGGACAGCTCGACGATGCGGCTTTACTTTTCAGTTGCTGTTTTTCCTTTCTAGTTGTACTTTACTTTCAGTTTGGGTTTGTATACTGGCCCACTTACTTTTCCGCACTTATTGTTGTACTCATTTTTTACTTAGTGTTTATTCTACTGCTTTCTTGATTTGTGGTGTTTGTTTACATTAAAAAGGCAATGCCTTCCCTTTTTACTGGGATTTACACCTTGGTGCTAGTCTCCAGCCCCTGGCCTATGGAAGGCGGGCTTGGGGTTGTCACGACACGAGTCCCGAGGATGGGTCGTGACAAATTTGTATCAGAGGAGTTCAGTTCTACAGCAGAACTCTGGAATCTGATCTTTTTCTATGTGAAGCAATAGTGTTTAGCGTATTGGGTGTGGTTTTCAGTCCAGGGAGTCCAGTGTTGGTGCGACGACCGACGTATCCGTAAACCAAGACCCTGACTTCTGATTTCCGACTTAATGCATGAAAACATTGATTTCATGTGTGTTTCAAGTTTTCTATGTGATTACTCTATGTCAGCTCACCAGGTATACTATTTGACCGTGGCGCACCTGTTTCTTTTCAGGATGTCCCCACGACGGAAGCCAGCTAGGGTTCCGAGAGTTATGCATGACGACAGCCCGCCGAGCGACGAGGCCTCAGTACAGGGCCCTTTGACAGCAGAGGCACCGGCAGTACCACTACCCGCCGAGCCACCGATACTTCCAGCCTCAGCCGCTGACGATGCACGTCGCCTTAGTGCACTGCACGAGTTCCAGCACCGGCGACCGCCCAGGTTCCGTGGGGATACAGACCCCCAAGCAGCCGAGGACTGGCTGGAGGCAATGGTACGAGATTTCCGGTTAGTGAGGACACCAGCAGACCTCATGGTGATCCTCGCAGCGATCCTACTGCACGCGGAAGCAGGAAGATGGTGGAGCTTGATGCTCCAGGTTCATGACGAGGAATCTCTCCTCTGGACGGACTTTGAGAGCCTCTTCTGCTCGGAGTTTGTCCCAACCACCCTCCGTGCGGTGCGCATCTAGGAGCTTCTTCAGCTACGGCAGGGCGGCTTGACAGTCGCCTAGTACTCGGCGAGATTTACTGATCTCTCGTACAACTCGACAGACATGGTACGAGACCCTTTATTCCGGGCCCGGACCTTTGAGAAATGATTGAGGCATGGGATCAGGGCATTACTGATCTCCCTCAGCATTCAGACTCAGGCAGGAGTACTAGAGAAAGCTCTTCTCATCGAGATTTTTCTTGCTGAGTCTACACCAGCGGCGAGACCTACCGTAGGGAGACACATGGCAGAGTCTTCTATAACTGGTAGTAGACAGATGTCACAGAGGTCCAAGCGGGCCAGGCCATCGGGCGGACGACCACAGGATACTGGCTCGGAGGTGCGGGGCACATACAGCAGAACCAGTCTTACGAGTGGAAGACAATGCCATGCATGCGGCGGACAGGGCCACATGGCTCATCACTTCCCGACCTGCCATGCAGAGGAGAAGGAGACAGTTGAGGAACCACCTAGGAAGAGGCAGAGGTTTGACCATGGCAGTTCATAGGGAGCAGGCAGACGAGGCAGAGGAGTTGGCCAAGCAGCAGGTGGTGGGCGACGCTTTGAGGCTCTACCACCACCACCACCAGGAGTTCCACCCTGACCTTAGGGGAGAGCACAGATTCAGGCAGCAGAAGCTTATGATCATGGAGATTCGGAAGCAGGTGGACAAGTGCGGGTCTAGCTCTAGGAATAGAGGCCTTTTCCCATTATTCCTCTATCTTCGTTGTTTGTGTTTCCTTGGGTCCTTGTACTTTGAGTTGAAGTAATAAAAGATGCATGCAATAGTGAAATTTTCTCTCTTGTATTTTGTTTGTTAATACTAAGAGGTGCCGGTTAAAAGCTGTTGACTTGACCCTCACTTACGAGATTCTTACTAGATGAGACCCAGTGACCACACGCTGATGCCGACGGTGTGACTCAACCCTTGGATGCGAGAGTAATGGTTGGATCTCTTGGTAGAAGCGTCGAGTCCTTACAATTTCATCCATGCCATGAATTAACTAATCATGACATGATTGACTGTATTAGGCAAGGAACGTGGTTCATCCAGGGGATGAGACCGGATTTCCCTTTTCGGCAAAGGATAAATCTTTGCAGCTTTGCAGAATGTTATGGAGGAAGGGTCAACCCTTCATGTGGTCAGACAGATGTCAGCAGAGCTTCCAGGAGCTGAGACAGATATGGACCAGCGCGCCTATCTTGAGGTTGTCGGAGGAGGGAGTAGGGTACGTAGTTTACAGCGATGCATTAGGGACTGGGCTTGGATGTGTCCTGATGTAGGAGTGGGCCGTGATTGCCTATGGATCACATCAGTTGAGGCCGCATTAGCAGAACTACACTACCCATGACCTGGAGTTAGCAGCATTGGTCTTCGCTCTGAAGACATGGTGACACTATCTGATGGGAGAGCGCTTTACAGTCTTTTCTGACCATCAGAGTCTCAGGTACATCTTCTCTCAGAAGGACCTGAACCTGAGACAGTGACGATGGCTCGAGTTCCACCAGGATTATGACTTTGAGATAGTCTATACTCTTGGAAATGGGAACGTAGTAGCTGATGATCTCAGCAGGAGGACGTGCATTCATCTACTTGAGGAGGCGACAGAGCAGCTAACCGCCTTGCAGATATCCTTCATGGATAGAGATGGAGCATCCTTCCTTCGGTCTCTCATAGTCACCCCTCCACTACTACAACGGGTCAAAGAGGCACATCATGGGGACGTTGACTATGAGATGCGGCGTTCACAGATATCCTCAGGACAGGCACCTGATTGTTTCTCCTTTGGAGCAGAGCATGAAGTCCTTTTCAGAGGACATACCTTGGTACCAGTTGCTTTACGAGAGGAGGTTTTGAGAGAGTTTCACACTTCTCCCTTGGTGGTACATCAAGGAGTGGCGAAGATGTACCAGAACCTCAGACGACAGCACTAATGGCCGGGCATGAAGAAGGTTGTGGAAGAGTTCGTTTCTCGATGCCTCACCTTCCAGCAGGTGAAGGCAGAGCATCAGGTACCAGCAGGCTTGGTAAAACCCTTGGAGGTCCCGGAGTGGAAGTGGGACGGGATATCTATGGACTTTTTGACTGGACTTCCACGCAATTCCAGAGGTCACGACTCCATTTGGGTGATTGTCGACCGACTCACCAAGTCGGCTCACTTCTTACCCATCAGAGAGAATGGATCAGTGGAGAGCATGGGACGTCTCTACATTCAGGAGATTGTATGGCTTCACGGTGTTCCATCATCTATCATTTCCGATCGATATGCTCGATTTACTTCCTGGATTTGGAAGGGGTTGTAGGAGGCGTTCGGGATGTAGCTACGTCTGAGCAACACCTTTCATCCACAAACAGATGGTCAGATGGAGAAGACCATTCAGACTCTCGAGAACATGCTCTGCGCTTGTGTCCTCGACTTTGGTCGTAGCTGTGAGGACCACCTACCCTTGGTGGAGTTCGCGTACAACAATAGATACCACTCCACCATCGTGATGACACCATACGAGGTGTTGTACGGCCGACCTTGTAGGTCTCCTTTGTGTTGGACAGACCCTGGAGAGTCAGCACTTGTGGGATCGGAGATGGTCCAGACCACGACAGAGAAGGTCCAGGTCATCCAAGAGTGGATGAGGACAGCTCAGAGCCGGTAGAAGTCTTATGCTGGTAGGAGGCGGAGGCCACTAGAGTTCGAGGATGGCGACCACGTCATCTTGCGTGTATCACCTCGACGTGGATTACAGTGATTTGGCTGAGGCGGAAAGTTGTCTCCACGTTTCATTGGACCATTCCAGGTCCTTAGCAAGATTGACGAGGTGGCTTATCGCCAGGCTCTACCACCACAGTTGCACCGGCTGCACGACGTCTGCCACGTATCTCAGCTGAGGAGATACGTGCACGATCCGACGCATATCATTGACCATGGGGAGCTTGACGTTGATGATGGGGAGAATTTTGTGGAGGTCCCAGTGGAGATCGAGGATCGACATGAGCGGGTCCTACGTGGATGGTCGATTCCTCTAGTGCGCATCAGATGACAGCATAGGAATCTCCCAGAGAGCACTTGGGACCGGGAGGCTCAGATGCGTGCTCAGTACCCACATTTGTTTTCCTAGCTTATGATGTATCTTTACGGTGATGTAAATCCATGATGTGGGAGTAATGTAAAGACCCATAAAATTCAAGGTAACTTTTTTTTCTTAATTTTATTCGGGATTTTACAAAAACGCAGTTTCTGACAGCACTTGATTCCGAGGCCCGGTGTGCCCGGAATTTATATCCGAAGTTAGCTCGGGTACGTTCAGTGAACGAATGAGAGGGAATTTCCTATCTTTTGAACCGGTGCTCGGAATCTAATTTCGAGGGCACCGATGGAACCGCAGTGCCGGTAATTGCTTAGG